>OY856371.1:11535201-12815201 GCA_963693495.1 Malacosoma neustria
TTATATTACTACCATTGACTCAAGGCATTCTTAATTTCCCCAATCATAGATGATTTTCAATTTAAAATTTAATCATCATTTATTTTACTATAATCATCAACTTTAGGCATTCTGAACTTCCCCAATTATAGATGATTTTCAGTATATTGAGTTTAAAATTCTATCAATATATCTTCATCATCATCTATGTTTCTATCATTATCATCAACATTAGGCATTCTTAAGATCCACTCATAGATGATTTTCAGTATATTAAGTTTAAAATGTTATCATCATTTATGTTACTTTCATCATTATCATCTAGTTTCGGCATTCATTACTTCCAGCCATAGATCATTTTCAGTTTCTTGAGTTTAAAATTTCATTATCTATCCTTATCATCTTTTATGTTACGATCATCATCATCATCAAGTTTAGACATTATAACTTCTGCGCTCGTAGATCATTTTCAGTTAATTGAGTTTAAAATTTCATCATCTATCCTTATCATCATTTATCTTTCTATTATCATCTATAACTTTAGGCATTCTGAACTTCCCCAATTATAGATGATTTTCAGTATATTGAGTTTAAAATTCTATCAATATATTTTCATCATCATCTATGTTTCTATCATTATCATCAACATTAGGCATTCTTAAGATCCGCACTCATAGATGATTTTCAGTATTTTAAGTTTAAAATGTTATCATCATTTATGTTACATTCAGCATCATCATCATCTAGTTTCGGCATTCATAACTTTCGCCGTAGATCATTTTCAGTTTATTGAGTTTAAAATTTCATCATCTATCCATAACATCTTTTATGTTAAGATCATCATCATCATCACCAAGTTTAGACATTCTTAACTTCCGCGCTCGTAGATCATTTTCAGTATATTGAGTTTAAAATTCTATCAATATATCTTCATCATCATGTATGTTTCTATCATTATCATCAACATTAGGCATTCTTAAGATCCACTCATAGATGATTTTCAGTATTTTAAGTTTAAAATGTTATCATCATTTATGTTACATTCATCATTATCATCTAGTTTCGGCATTCATAACTTCCAGGCATAGATCATTTTCAGTTTATTGAGTTTAACATTTCATCATATATCCTTATCATCTTTTATGTTACGATCATCATCATCACCAAGTTTAGACATTCTTAACTTCCGCGCTTGTAGATCATTTTCAGTTTATTGAGTTTAAAATTTCATCATCTATCCTTATCATCATTTATTTTACTATAATCATCAACTTTAGGCATTCTGAACTTCCCCAATTATAGATGATTTTCAGTATATTGAGTTTAAAATTCTATCAATATATCTTCATCATCATCTATGTTTCTATCATTATCATCAACATTAGGCATTCTTTAGATCCGCACTCATAGATGATTTTCAGTATTTTAAGTTTAAAATGTTATCATCATTTATGTTACTTTCAGCATCATCATCATCTAATTTCGGCATTTATAACTTTCAGTCATAGATCATTTTCAGTTTATTGACTTTAAAATTTCATCATCTATCCATAACATCTTTTATGTTAAAATCATCATCATCATCAAGTTTAGACATTCTTAACTTCCGCGCTCATAGATCATTTTCAGTTTATTGAGTTTAAAATTTCATCATCTATCCTTATAATCATTTATGTTACGATCATCATCATCGTCATCATCAAGTTTAGACATTTCTTAACTTTCGCACTCATCGATCATTTTCGGTACAAGTGGACATATGATAAAATAGTTGATTAAAATTACATAATTAAGTATATGTAATATTATTCGCATAAATATAACCATGTAAGAATATTCGATAAATTATTATTGTAATTTATATATATATATATATATATATATATATATATATATATATATATATATATATATATATATATATATATATATATATATATATATATATATATGTATATATTTAACCACGTCTCAGTAGAATAGTGTTCGTAGTTCGATGTCGTGTTATGAATGTTATTGTTTTAACTGTTAAGCGCATTGTTCCATTTACTTGACAGACCACATCATTTATGGCTCTAATATTTTAAATAGAATAATTTATATGATACATTCAAAACAATAGAAAACATAAACCGATGTACAATTGAGATTTGAGTTAAATTTTGATAAAATTTGCGCTTAGGAGTTAAGATATTGTGTGTCAATATGTACTAGATGTGTTTATTTGACGTATAAACTTGATTTCCATTTTTGGGAAAGGTTGACACACGGTCCCTCCCGACAACTGCTGACCATCACTGCCATTAGGATTCGAATATAAGAATAGGTTAAGAAAGTAGCATTGATGAGTCCCGATTAACGCGGCGACGACTGGGCATGGCGGAGGTCGGTAGAACCAGCCACCAGTGGACGCGGCGCGGCGTAAAGCCCTCCCATATCCTCACCCTTACCCCTGTCCTTTAGATATAGCCCGAGGACAACAGGCGTAATTTACCATCATAACATCATTGAGCCTTGATCCTGTTTCAGTGTTAGCGATATAACAACATCACCATGTAAACTAATTTACACATTGCTGACCGGTATCTATGTTAAATTTACTGGCTCGTATTTGGCGTAAATGAACTAAAGACGACTCACGACAATACCTTCTGTCTATACGTGAGCGTAGATGAAGTGTATGAACGGGTTGTAATTCATATTTCAATTCAAACCAACAAATAATCACTATCTACCATCAAAGGTGGATTAAAAAAGTACTGGTCAACCGTTAGGAATATTTGCAAGTCTTAAATTAGTTTACAAACAGCGCTTTCGTACTACACAGTGTTTGCCATTTTGAAAATTTAAGACCATGATGCTGTTTGTTGAATATTGATATCGCGAAGACGTTTAAGTGTTAAATTATATATGATATATATGTATTTAAATTATATATTATACTATAATATACACGATAGCACAGTTGTAAGGGGCAATAAAGAAGACATGTGAATATTTAGTGTGATAACACCTGCGTGGTAGACATATTTTGGGTTGTTGAAGATTGGGATAACTAGGGTAGGTAGATTCTTCTTTATTGTCTCTGTAGGAAATAGATAAATACATTTAAGAATAAATAGATTTTATGTAAGACTTAAAATTAAGAATTTCAATTTATATTACTATATAAGTTAGTAATATCTACAATATACGTATATTATACAGTAAATGTAATTGTAATTTATAATTCATTTGTTAACGTTTAGGTAACCAAAGTCTTCTTGTTTGGAGAAGTTAATTTTAGCTGTAACTCATTTAATACTGTTCTACAAAATGCTTTTGATGGTTTATGCAAAATTTATAATTAATTTTATGAAATTAGTTCAACGTTCATGACGATAAAACCATGAGCGTCAGTGGAAAAACAATTTTGTTTATTTATATTATATAATTTTTCTTTATCTTTATTAAATATTTATCCTTTTTTTATGAACTATATTATACTAATTAGTAATAGTGATTTTCAATTAATGTGTCAATAAGCTGATTCAATTAGATAGTAATGATTCACCATATTATACCGATTATACAAGTATTTGATCTTTCAAGTAACTATATGTAATATCTTCAATGTAATATGCTGTCGCCATTAAAGTGTATACATTATTCCAACAATGAAACTACAAAGTTGTTGGCTTGATTTATATCAAGCCAAAAATGGAGTGGCTGTGTTTTAATTTAAATATGGACAACCTAATTTGTTAGCTGAGTGTGTGAGTGCTACCCACTTTTGTTTTCCACCGCACGCCGTGACACACTGCATCGGTAGGCAGTGCACGTGCTCCGATGGCTCTCCTCGGCACCGGAGAAAGTCGTCCCCCGGGTTTATGCCAAAGTAAAGCCATCTTCCTTTGCGCAAGGGTTAGATGACCCAAAAATCCCCACCGTGTGGGAATGTACGTCAGAGTATTGTTTGGCTAGGCGCTTTATCCTATCCTTTTTTCCCTGCCTACCCGCAAGTCAGTTTAGATGCTGCAGCGCCTGACGGTGATTTTCGAAAAACTACTCCACCACCGCTGCACCGCCCTCCCTGCTTGGCTCGCGCCCGCGCTTACGACACGTTACCGTCGAGTCTTGGTTAAACCCGCACGAGTTTCCATTTGTGTGTTATTATCGCAAACCGCTAATTATAAAGGCCTAGGGTACAAACCGCAGAACCAGCCGTGGAGGGTAGCAGATCGGAGAACCTCAGGCGAGTCGCCGCTCTTTCTGATTTGCTGGGTATTTCCGTCTCCTTTTCCTTTCACCACACCACCACCTTTGGCTACAACCGCGATCGATCATTCCGGCGACCAGAGGTCGGTCGCCGCCTTCCAGCAACGAATGGCCCTGGTTGACAGGGAGTAGAGTCTAGCGTGTTTCCGCTTCCTCTCCACCGTTGCCTTCGCGAACATCTGAATCGGACTCACCAATATCATCCAGCGTAGTATCCTGGTTGCAACCTAAACTTCCGTTTCGGTGCCCGGGATCCGCTTTCTGACTCTTTCTACTCCACTTCGCACGGTCTTCAGCATCCCTGGTAGTGAGGCCATTGGCACGCATATCACCCTATACGACGTCAAGCCAGCACTTTTTGAGTCTACTCCTCCTGCCGAAGCCCGGCGGAGGCGGCATGGCCAGACAAATGTTTCCCACGTAAGCACCCGGTTTCCGTAAAACGTGGCCGTACCGTCGGAGCCGACACTCCTGCAATTTATCCGCAATGTCACGGACATGAAGGCTGCCGCGAATGCGGGAGTTCCTAACGCGAGCCCTTCTGGATGTCTTGTCGTGAGGCGTTTTGGAAGGCCCCTCACCCTGCCAGTGAACCGTATATTCAGTATGAATATCTAGAGGATAAGCGCCTACAAACTGTGGTTAGGCCATAGCTTCCTACCTATCTGATTTACACTGACGAGGATAAATTAGATGATGAGCCACATATATCTAACGGCGGGGTGGGTAAGAGGGTCGGGCCAAGCGGATGAGGTTTTCTACACCTGTGTGTACACAGTCTTCCAGGCGGAGTTGTTTGCGATATGAGAGGTTTGTGGCCTGGTTGTTCGAGGAAAACTGAAAAGGACAGCCGTATTCAGTGACTCGAGATCCTCACTGGACTTGGACAAGAACAGACACGTACCATCACCTTGTTACCTATATTCGAATATCAACTTCCTGAGCGAGGGCTCACGTGGGCATCCACGGCGAGGAGCGCGCCGACGAATTGACGACTCACGACTCTGACGATTGGCTTGACGACGATTGGCGGCCAGCTAAACCAAGCCTGCTACGCCTAGTGGAGTCTGAGGGAGAATGTGGTCTTAATTTTTCTTAGTGCTCTTTTTGTGGCTTCATTCATGGAAAAACTAATTGGCACCATTGTCTCTCTATTATGTACGTAAACAATCAAATGTTAGACCACTTCTGATTTTTTGTTTCCAAAGAAAAGTTTTGTTTTCAAAAAGAAAAGTTCTTTTGTAGAAAAATCTTTTAATTTCTTTCGATGTGTCTATAATTAAAAAACTTGAAAAATTGTCAAAAGTTATAAAGATTTCTATAAAATTTAAGAGTCGTTAAAGTGCTAAGATTAGAACAAAATAGTTACTCACTTACAAAAAAATTACTGATTCAGATGTTTATAGTTCAATATCGTCCAAAAATTACTATTGCTGCTCCCCTATCCCAGGGGGCTGCGCTCGCGACCGATCACAACGGCGGTCGTATATCTGTCGCCAACCTACGCCGACGAGTGGCTCTGCGTGGGCCGGAGGGAAGCTTAGCGCGCTCCCTCTCTTCGCCGCCTCTTTTGCGGACATGACTACCTCGCAGAAGGAGGCGACGGCCTCACACCCGGCTTAGATCCTGACCATCGCTAGGATAATGGCTGAGAGTGAGAGGGTAAGACCGATAGTGGCGACGAGGTCTCGACGCCTCGATGCTCATGCGGGGTACACTTCGAGGGTGTGGAGTGCCATGTCCTTGTCACAGTGGTGGCACTCTGTCGTTTGCTCCTTTGTCTGCCGCCGTCCCCCACGGTTCCTGTATGAGTACCAACCTGCTTGTCTTCCACTCCCTGGGGGCCTTAGGTCAGACAGTTGCTGAAGAGCCGTGTCAATCGGGACTCCAGAGCGTCGTACGCCCCGGTATGCCGTCAAGGCAGGGGGCGGTGTTTTTTCCCTATTATTCTTTTTGCATGCATGCTTTTTATATGCTGCCCTTTATTGTAACAGGGCTAAAATTCTGTGAAAAAATTCACGCCAGTGCCACTCCCTAAAATTTCTAAAAAAGAGCTAGAGCATCATCTTTGTTCACGATGCAGGATGCGCGGCGCATGGTTTTAAGGTAAACTTTCTACAGAGCATGCGTCGAGGCGCGTTACGCTGTAAGCGTTCATTTTGTAATGCCATGAACCCGGCCATTACCTAAGATTAAGCCAGGTCAATAAATAATAAAATGGATGATGTAACAAAAATGTATCTTGATTTGGGTTTACTGCTGGCAAGCCCCGAATTCAAAATCGGAGAGAGGATTTAATTTGCTTTGTTTGAACTACTCGTAGCAAAGTGTGTATGAATTTCTCTCTTACTATTTAATATTAAAATAAAGTTATTATTTGGATACTACTTATAGAAGACAATGTAATTCTAAAAACTTGAAAATCTAGTGGCAATCAAATTGTAATTTCCCAATTATACTACTACAACATTCAGATTTGCATGACGTTAAAAATTTATTAGCCATAACACCATTTCTCACACATTATTATTAATTTAATTGACATTATTGAATAGAGAATCGAATTAAAAAGCCTCGTACAGAACGAATAGACATTTAGTCCTGGGTTACAAAATGCAACCAGTATTGATATCTAATGACGACAAATCTTCGTGAACTGTTACAATAAATAAAGTATTGATATTATAATAACGTGGTTTAATCCCGTTATTACGACGCATTTTTAGGGTCATCAACTCATTTTTAGGTAAAGTGAATCCCAGTAATATATCGGAATCAGGGTGAAATGGTCTAGTATATATTTCTAAATTTTAATTCAGGGTGAATTTAAAAATAGCTAATACAAAGTTATGTATTTGTTAAGCATATGAATTTTTATTCTATAAACAATATATTATATCGTAGCATTTTATTAGGGTATTTTTATATGGTATTTTTTTTAAGGTATAGTATCCAAGTCATAGAGATATTTATATCTTTCAATAGTGAGTTCGTAACGAGTAATACTCGTAGAATATATTAATAAAAATCATTATTTTTTTTTATTTCAAATAAGCGACATCTAAAATGTAAAATCATACAGCGAACAATATCTGCCTCTAACAGTACTACCAGTTGATCACGACCGCTCTGTAAAGAGTGAAACGACTAAGTAGAAGAAGAAGCGACATCTGCATGAAAATACTTAATGTATGACGACATTATACGGCCATCTTTTGGTTGAAAATGTTGTTTCAGCCATTCAGGAAAGGTATGAACGATAGATGTCATTAGCATCTATTTTACCGAAATGAAGTAATATTAATAATCAAAATATTATTTTTTGTGATTTTTACCATCGTTTCCAAAACGCCGTCTGCCAGTTACATAAAAGGCATTTACTTCGGCCCACTGTCGGCCAAGGAGAGCAAAATAGTGGCACAAATGTAAGCATATTAATTAAACTCTGTAAAATTCCTTGTTTTTTTGCCAAGAACACTTATGAAAAAATGTTAATAAGGTCGAATTGGTATCAGTGGTATTCCCCTCCGAGTCCAATCTAGAGGTCCCGGGTTCGAATCCTTCTATAGCATGCACCACCTACACAACACAACTAGACAGGTTTCTCACCTAGTGTGCATATTACACCACAATTGCCATGTACGATCCAGATATCTGCATTCCAAAATCAGAGTCGTTTCGTGTTAAGTTGACTCGTTTTGAGTTGAGTTGAAAAAAATATTTTTATTTTATCTCCGCTTTTAACGGTGATATAAAACAATTATAAAAAAATTTAAAAATTTGAGTGACAGCTTGAAAATTTTAAATATCGCAATATTACTTTCAAGGACAATAAAACGATTAGGGTTTGCACAAAAAGTATTGTTTACGTTTTGAATCATTATTTACGCATTTATACTAAATAATATACAGTCAGTCAGTTTGGAAATGGTTAGATGATCCTGGTGAAAGAACAGTGCTGGTCTTAGTTGGCTAGTACCATGCTGAGTCTGTCTGGATCCAGTTTAGGACAATGGTGCTTTTTAGTTTGTTTATTTTTTTATCAGTGGGTTTGTTAATCTGTCCTAAATAAATGTTTGTTTGAACATTTGATTTTTTTTTCCAGTAAAAAGTATATAAACATGTATTGATTATTTCAGTTTGAATTTTTCTATTTTTTTTCTTAAATAATTTGCTTATAGAAGATATGCTAGTTCCTGTGCAGCTTTGGCGAATTATGTGATTACATAAAACTACCGTACTGCCGTATAACGTTAAAATAGAACAAGTTTAGACTTAAAACTTAATTAAATGATAGTCGAATATCGACAACTGGGCAACCACTAGTAATATACAAGACATAAGCATAACAATGACCTCTATAGTGAAATATCTAATCTACGATGAGATATTGTAGCGCTCTTCGGGCTTGGCTGTAAAATGCAGTTTCAGCAGTACCAGCTCGACTCAGGTACTAGTTATAGCCAATAGATGTCATTACTACTTCTATTCACAGAGAAATGAACAATATTATTGATAGACTAAATAAATGTCATTTAAATAAATAATAAGATAGATAAATATACAAAGATACTTTTTAATACATAATCTAAATGGGGTTTAGGTAGAAGTTAAAACATAGATTCATTGGTTTATGTATTGTTATTTAATTATATTATAAATTGGGAATTAAATATCTTGTTAGTAATCTATGCCAAGATGGGTTCAGTCGCTGCTCTCTAACTCGCTCGCTCGCTCTCTGTTCGAGGTTACTACCACAAAAGGTTGCCGTCAGGGCGGAGTATTATCGCCACTGTTATGGACTCGTGCGGTGGATGAACTCTTGTACGAGATGGCAGACCTCAAAATTGACACTCTGGGCTGCGCGGATGACCTAGTTGTGATCATTAGAGGCTTCTGTCAGGATACCCTATCCACACTTATACAAAAGGCACTCAACACCATATCACAATGGTGTACAGTAAACAACTTGTCAATTAACGCCGACAAGACTGTTATTGTTCCGTTTACAAAAAAGAAAAACTTAGGTAAGCTAAAACCCCCTAGCTTATGGACATAGTTACTACATCGCTAAAACATACATTGTGAGTAGATGTGAGATTATCTCGAAGATATTTCTAGATCTCGAACAAGGAAGGAGGGTATAATGTTCGTTGTAATCGGTCATGGTCTAAATAATAGTCAGTTCATTTTTGTGTACAAAAATCAACTGACAGCCAACATAATTATTTATAGTTTAGTCTACGCGTACGAATTAACGGAATAACGGCATAAAGGTTTCATAACCGTGTCATAAAATCTTTAAAAAAACGTAACGAAGTTAGTACATAAACCTATGAAAGCATAACCGCCCGAGATATAAGTAGGTATATCTATACAAATAAATAAAATTGGAGGGTCTGTTTGTAATATTAAAATAACCGCTTTTTACTAAGTGCATTTTGACGTATACACGGTACATAAACCAAAACAACATTTTTAACAATTTTTGTCTGTCTGTCTGTCTGTTTGTTCCGGCTAATATCTGAAATAGCTGCATCAATTTTGACGGGATTTCACTGGAAGATAGCTGATGTAACAAGGAGTAACTTTTTTAAAATTAATTTTAGAAAAAAAAAGAGTTTTTGTTAAAAATGATAAGTTTTGGAAATTTTTATTCCAATTTAAGTTAACTCCAGATTTATATCATCAATCACATGAAATAGGGTTCAGCTTAGGCTGGACTTAGTAGGTTTTATTTCTACGTACGTATTTAAGTTGACCTCAGATTTATATCATCAATCATATGAAATAGGGTTTAGCTTAGGCTGGACTTTGTAGGTTTGAACGTACGTATTCCGGGGGCGCATGGCGTAACAGTTGCATTCGATAATACTGACTGTTTGCATATTTCATTTATTTATATTTTAGGGTTTGTAATCCAAAATAAACCATTAGATTGATCCAAAAAGTGCTGTCCAAATTCACTATTCCACGCGGACGGGAGTGGGGGATATTTTTATATAATACGGATGGTCACTAAAGGGAGTGAGGTGGGAATAAATGGTCAAAAAAGTCTCGTGGGTGTCCGTTGCCCACCCGTGAATTTACCTATTCTTGACCACGAATACATAATAAATTATAGAACAAACTTGAAATGGGAATCCGAACGTTCCTTATCTGCTTATAAACTAATATGAGGAGTAATCCCTTGGTTACCTTTTACAACTCCCT
This sequence comes from Malacosoma neustria, assembly GCA_963693495.1. Taxonomy (NCBI): domain Eukaryota; kingdom Metazoa; phylum Arthropoda; class Insecta; order Lepidoptera; family Lasiocampidae; genus Malacosoma; species Malacosoma neustria. Next base: position 11,545,651 of record OY856371.1, read on the forward strand.
TTAAAAGGTGAATTATATTTTTATTACCAGCTGGATTTACAAAGCCAATACAAAGCCCAGCTTTATCTCTTTAAAATGTGTTAATATGTAAACATAACATGTAACAAAATAAGATGAGTATCTATCGAGCTAATAGAATCTGAGTACGTCATAATTGACGAAGTGCATTTTGTTGACCTCCGTTGCGCAAGGGCTGCAGTTACGAGCGTCATTCCCGCCAGGAGACCGGGTGTTAGCGTATATATTTAAAAGTATATAAGTATCAGTTGTCTAGTACACAAGTCCAAAATACAATCAAACTAATTTGTAGCCAGATAGCGCTGTGTGTATTGTCCCTGTACATTTCTTTATATTTTAGATAGTAAACTAAATTTACGTGAGGTGATCAAGATTAAAACTAAAAGCAAAGATTTATCTGCTTTGTCATTATTTCTAAATACAAGAAGTTAACTATAAAACAATGTTGTTAATTGAATAAAAGTTAATAGCGCCTGACACTAACTGAATATCACATAGTTTACAACACACAACATTTATTTTAATACAATTATTAATAAAATTTCCGCAGGCGTTCACGTATTAACGTTACTATTTTTTTAATCCTAGCAATCCTAACCAGGATAATGAAACAATATTAACGAATAATTGTACTGTCATCGGTCCTTGATAAGTCTACAACGTTAAAATCTGAACGTTTGAAGTGGGTCAAAATTGAGTTCCAAGGAGTCGGTTACAAACAAACAGGTGAAACTAATAAAAACATGTTAAAAGTTAAGAGTTAAATAAAAAAAAAGTACTGATAGCAAGTAATCGTAAAATCGATTAATAGATTGCTTGACATACAGTAACGGTACAGCACCGCTGACTTCTTGGAAGTCAGACGATCAAACGTTCAAATCAAAGCACCCATGCACCAAAATAGATTATTAGAGCAACAAGGTATACATTCAAAATACAAGCTATAGATGATTATTATACAACATTTACGCTTCCTACGGATTTCTATATAGGGTAAATATGTGCAATGATATGGAAGGAAGTAATTAGTGCATTCCGCTACTATGTTAATTTCCGTACGCCGGCAAACTCAGTCTACGGAAATTGGCAAGATAGTTAAATATCCTCTATAGGTTTGTATTTGTATCATTATCATTTTAGAGTATTCGAATTAGTTTTATATTTGAGGGCTAGGGTGTGTTACGGCTTCATACGGCTCAATAAATAACAATGCGTTAAATGCAGCCATTTTTGTCCCAGCAAGATTACCGACAAAAAGCAAAAACTTTTAGCCACGTTGTTAGAACGCCCGAGTTAATTCCATATCTGAAAAATATGAGCTATCAATTGCCTTTCATCAAATATTATAAAATAAATTACGTACTACAACCTAATAATTACTTTTGTTAATAAAATCATTAAGATTAATCTCGAGATCTATATTTACTCATTTTTGAAGACAGTTCCCTAACTAATAAATTTGAAGAACATACACCCAGATCAAATTTTTATTGTTGTGGGGCAGCATACACGTTGGATCACTTAAAAGCAAGCAGTTACCGTAGCGTATGGATGTACGCGACACTAGGCATCGCGAACATGCTGCCTGGAACCTGGGTCACTAATGCCGGAACACAACACAAGGTTATTATGGTAGCACATTTGGAAACCAGGGGTAGTTGACATCTAGATGGACTCGGAATCCTACTACCTAGCTAGGCTTGTTTTCACCTTTTACGACAGACCAACCCTGTCTGCAGGGGACAGTATTCTTACTCCGCGCTTACATGGAGAAAATAAATTTTTTGATTTTTCTTTTATTTCAATTATATTAAATAGTTTTAAAGGTTCATAGTTGTATGGGATCTCCTTGTGTGTGTTGTTCTATTCTGAAACAAAGTACCTTCGTTTTCTACCACGACTTCATTCAAGTGAATTTTAAAAAAGGCATAAAGGTAGATGTAACGATAACATAATTCTAGAAATTAATTATTTTCCTTCACTCTCCTGGATAAATGTTAACAAGACTCGAGAATTCGTGTAAGGCTCTCAACGAGTATTAATTATATAGCTTTGGAGGCGTTGGTTGCTGCTGATATTCCTACCTCTTAAAGCTTTAGCATTAAAAACTTGAAATCCACTATCAAGAGGGAAGGATCTAGTTTCAGTAACTTCGACATGAAGAGCACGAGTTCTTTGATAAACTTCTTTCGTTGGCACAAACTGGTCTTAGAAATATTGTTCGATAACAGGTGTACTTACTCCGAAGTTTCATTAGAACTTTCCGATGCAATCCAGGTATGAAGGGATACTATTAAATGTAAAATAAATTTTAATTTTACAGTGCAACTTTTGTGTGCAAAAATGTGTGGTGTTATGAAGTTTTTCTTGAACACCACCTCATTTCTGATTATCACGCTAATAGAATGGTTATAATTTCAAAGTTTCGGATTTAATTTCCTATGAAAATTAGGGAAAGATATTTCAGTATTTGTCTGAGCATTCGAAGCGCATTTCGTACTGTGCATTTTTATTAATACATCATAGTAATTATTTAATAATAAAAAGAAATAACTAACCACTTTTGGCATCGGGTTCGATTTTCTGTGTAGAAGAAAGTAACATACCTGTTTGAAATAAAAATAAAATGGATTCGCCAGTAACAAACAGGTGGCTTGTTAGACCGGGTGAAATGGTGAAACGGTGAAAGATCCATAGTTTCTCATGATGAGATGCTGTAAAACATCAAAAAGTACATTGTGACCCGGATTTACTGTGCTTAAAATTGTGGTACTATATCAAGTTTTTTATAGGTAAGTCACTTACCAGATTTTAGGTTTCGCTGTTGGCCATGTTTCGTGCACTGGATCGTTATCATAACAACGTTTCGCGAATCACCAATAAGACAGGCCAAGAAAAAGTGTAAAATAAAAGGTAAAAGTAGTGCTTTAATCAAATTAAGTCGCATATGTGGTTTTTCAAAATTTCTACTAACTAATTTGCTTGTGTATGTATATATATATATATATATATATATATATATATATATATATATATATATATATATATATATATATATATATATATATATATATATATATATATATATATATATATATATATATATATATATCTTCATATCCGAATCAAGGACTAGTGCCACTGGTAACGCCTGCAGAAGTCCAGAATTGTCTTCGCCGCATGAAGAATCGGAAAGCTGTTGGATCCGATGGAGTCCCCATCGAAGCCTGGAAGGCGATGGGCTCTCGTGGTGTGGGCGTCTTAACCGACCTCTTCAACCGGACGCTCCTCACCGGTACGATCCCGAGCCAATGGAGACTGAGTATCATTACTCCAGTCTTCAAAGGCAAGGGGTCGGTGCAGGAGTGCGGTAGTTACAGGGGGGTTAAGGTCATGTCCCACACCATGAAGCTCTTCGAAAGGGTTATCGACTCTCGGATTCGACAGGAGTGCACTGTCTCGGAATGTCAATATGGGTTTCGCCCTGGTCACGGGACAATGGACCCTATTTTTTCCCTAAGGACTGTCGCGGAGAAATATAGGGCGAAGAATACGCCACTGCATTGCCTGCTTCTCGACTTGCAGAAGGCCTTCGACTGTATTCCTCGCGCGATAATCTGGTGGGCATTGCGGTCCAAAGGGATTCCAGAGGCCTATATTGACATCATCCGAGACATGTACCGGGACTCCGATTCCGTAGTTCGGACCGCTGTTGGCGACACAAAACCTTTCCCCATCACCGTCGGGGTGCACCAAGGATCCGTCCTTAGTCCATTTCTGTTTAGCGTGGTATTAGACGTTCTGTCAGACAGCATCAGAAACTCACATGAGCAGCCCCCGTGGTTGCTCATGTATGCTGATGATATCGCGCTGGCAGATTCGGACAGGGGTAGGCTGGTTCAACGCGTGAAGGCGTGGAAGGAGTCGCTTGAGAACGGTGGTCTGAAGATCAATGTGGCGAAGACCGAGTACTTGGCCTGTAACTCCACAGATCCCACACCCGTACGCATAGACGGCAACACGGTCGAGCGCACGGACCGAGTGAAATACTTGGGATCTGTGTTTCATGCATCCGGTGACATCGATTGTGACGTCAAGGCACGCATTGCTGCCGCGTGGGCCAAATGGCGTGAGGTGACTGGTGTCATTTGTGACCCCAAGATGCCGGTAAAGTTGAAGGGACAGGTCTATAAAACCATCATTAGGCCTGTCCTTTTATACGGCTGTGAAGCGTGGCCGGTGTTAGAGCGACACAAGCAGGAGCTGCGTGTCACGGAGATGAATATGCTGCGGTGGATGTGTGGAGTGACGCGGAAGGACCGCGTTAGGAACTCCCGCATCCGCGGCAGTCTTCATGTCCGTGACATTGCGGATAAATTGAAAGAGTGTCGGCTCCGTTGGTACGGCCACGTTTTACGGCAACCGGATGCATACGTGAGTAACAAATGTCTAGCCATGCTGCCTCCGCCGGGCCCCGGCAGGAGGGGTAGACCCAAAAAGTGCTGGCTTGACGTCGTAAAGGGTGATATGCGTGCCAATGGGCTCACTACCAGGGATGCTGAAGACCGTGCGAAGTGGAGAAGAAAAAGTCGGAAAGCGGACCCCGGGCGCCGAAGCGAGAGTTTGGGCTGCAACCGGGAATTAACGCAGAGATGATATATATATATATATATATATATATATATATATATATATATATATATATATATATATATATATATATATATATATATATATATATATATATATATATATATATATTTAAGTATGTATGTATCCAAACTCATCCACTTTCAATTGATGATGAAGCAATGGGGTTAAAATGAAATGAGTCAGGAAGGGCTAAATCACTGCTCTGAACAGATGTTAATGCAGTATCTTGGAGTACAGTAAAGGTTTTTCCAGTACATGGGCTGACATAAATATTATTATTTCCATCACATCACAAAGGTTCTTTTATGTCTTGTTGCAGCCTCATGCTATCGATACTTGAACCGCCCGCTTTCCTTGCGTCTGCGAGGCCTCCGATTTAGATCTTTACGCACCTGATGTATAGAGTATTACTTAGTACTACTTAGTGCGTTGGAGATCTCTTCAATCTCCATTTTTTTACTTTACTAATGAATCAAACTAACCTAAAAAATAAAATTCAAAAAAACTAAACAATGCCAAAACGAACTCAACCCTAAGAAAAACGAAACAAGTGCATGCAAACAAACATCAGAACGAAAATATTCCCAGAACCGGAAAACTGCTAAGGAAAACAGAACAAGTTACTGCAATACCACAGAACAACAAATGTCTCCCAACACGGCTGGTCACCGCGGGAGAACTAGACTAAAACCCTCCAACTAAACCACGTTAATCCATAATAATTGCAACACTGAACTCAAGAACACTGAGAGTTGGAGGAGGCCTATGTCGAGCGACATACCGAGCTAAGAGACATTTTATAAAACCTTATGGCAATCCAAGAGGAACTAGCTCGGAATAAAGGGCTATAATAATAAATAAATAAATAAATTGAATCAAACTTGAAGCGGGAAGCATTTGTGTACATTTATCACTGCCATATGCATATAAATAAAGAAATTACGGCCTCCTGCTTAAACCGAGAGAACATGATTTTTGGCGTCGCACTGGTTGAAAGACTCTTAAGAAATCCTATAAATCCCCTAACGTACTGAACGTGTTAATCACGTTCGTTGTTTATACTCGTATGTGCGTTTACATATTTATAAGCGAAGTTACGTATTAAATGCCACATTCAATATTGAGTAAAATTTTACTCTTTTGTATTATATATTCACAGTCAAACGATCCTGTCACACTGTTGTTAGTTAGTACGTTAACGAGTTTCAAAGTTGTTAACAAACAGTTGTCAAAGTTAGATATGTCCCGCTTTCAACGCCGATTATTCCTTGTTTCTAGTTAATGAAATAATTACAGTCACTAGAAACTCCTCGGTATTTATTTCTGTCGTTTTTAAGTTCGTAACTTTCGGATTAATTTTATAATTAACAAAATGCTATTCAATTATTGTTAACAACCTGTTATATAGCTTAGTAAGGTACCTGGTAGCTAATTTGTACTAAATTCAGAAGAGGCGGCCTTACCTATGATGCAGGGTGTGCACTCCACATGGGCGCAGCGGTGTTAGAGGCGCCAGCTGTGGCTCTTTCAATGAACTTACGCCCATGTTTTGACGGCGTTACAGATGTGGGAAGCTGGACACGAGGCCCAGTGTTCCTATTGTTTCCCGACATAATTTAAAAATGCACCATTTGCACCCGGATATACTTCACCGTTGTAAATCTATATCTATACTACTATTATAAAGAGGAAAGATTTGATTGTTTGTTTGTTTGTTTGCTTTGAATAGGCTCCGAAACTACTGACCCGATTTAAAAAATTCTTTCATTGTTGGGAAGCTACACTATCCCTGGGTGACATAGGCTATATTATATTTTCAAAAAAATTAGGGATCCTTACTAAAACTCCAATAATGTAACCCAAAGTGTAAAAAAATTACCTAAAATATTATTTAAATCGCGTGCGCTGCGAAAACTATTGATGATAGAATAAAATAATGTACTACAACTTTGCAGAACACATCATTATTTACAAAAAGTGTCGCGACAGCATATGTCTAACTATTATAGTTATGCCACAATAAGTGTTCTTTTATTTTAAAAATTTAATTGAAATGCCGCCCCTAGAAAAGGCTCTTTATTTGCATCTTGGTATTAATCCTTATCAAAATAAATTACTTCATATTCAAAACTGTTTCAATACCTTTATATAACTTTTTGAATTATTCAATTCGGATATTCCATTCGAAAGATATCACGAGTTTAAAAATGTAAGCCTTAGAAAAATGTTGCGTGGTAGCCGCTCACCCTGTTCGGCTAGCTAGGCAGCACCTTATGCAATGTAGGCGTGCGTCACTGGGGTTTTTACAAAAATTAGAATACTTATTAAAAAATAACGAGAAATAAATAAAAAGTAATAACAAAAAAAATCATTAAAATAAAAGCTCTGCTTTTTCTGGAGTGTCGTCTGGTAGTCGTACCCACGCCTGACTAGCACGCGACGGGGATGCGAGTCCCGTCCGGAATTGGCCGCGGACCTGTCGCTCCCGGCCCTGGTTCTGTCCATGGTCGGGGGCGATCCTGGATGGACGGCCGTCGCCTCCTTTTGCGAGGCAGTAGTGTCTGCAAGGGAGGCGGCGGAACGGGAGCGGGAGTCCGCCACCGCACTCCCCTCCTGCCAACGTAGTCCGCGTCGTCGGCGCCGGAGGGCGGGCAACGATCTCCGGCCGCCGTAGAAAGCGGCCGCGGGCGGCCCCTCGAGGGAGGATCTGCCGCCCGCACTATTGCCGCGAGGGAGAAGGCCGCGTACTGTTCCGCAGCCCCCCTCAACTCCTAGAGTTACAAGAGAGCGCCGGGGGGACGAAACCCTGACTCCCTGGCGCCAGCACTTTAGAAGGGGCCCGCTTTAAGACAAAGCGTGGGCTGGCGCCGGCCCGGGCCACGAGATCGGCAGGCCATATATCCGTGGGCCCGGGCGTAGACGATAGGAGAACAGCGGGGTTTTTTAGTGGGTAGTCGGATGGTCGAACATCTTTTCCGGAGTCCCTTATATCCCTCGGTCCCCCTGGGCCGGGGGAACCCGTCAAGAGAGGTTTTTCCCCGAGACCGAAAAAATAGAAGGGTTTAATTTTTAATTTTTTGTTAAATACCCGTGCGAAGCTGGGACGGGCCGCTAGTACCATATAAGGTGTTTGGTAAACACCCTAACAAACCGAAATGTTCCCATGTTAACATGTCTTTAGATGTAAGTATGTTAATGGAAATTGTAATAAATAAATAAATAAATAATCGTTGTCTCTCCATAAAAAATGACCGATCAGCTGATCGAGTTAATACGAATGCCAATTTTTTTAATAATTTCCATTTTTTAACATTTTTGTTTATAGCTAGAGTTCAGCATACAGGCAAACGGCCCACCCTGGCAGGTGGTCACCGTCGCCTATGGACGTTTGCAGCACCAGAGGCACTACCAACGCGCTGCCGGTCTCGAAGAAATTTTATAACGCCTTTTTTGAAGAACTCCATATCATACCGCGCTGAGAAAACCTCAGCCGGAAGCTCATTCCAGATCCTGAGAGTATGCAACATGAACGTTCTGGAGAACCGTTTCGTGCAAGAAAGAAGAGGCTCCAAGAAATGGGGATGAACACCCAGCTGATGGCGGGCAGTGCGGTAGTAGAAAGACGACGAGGGCACCATCCTAAATAGTTCTTCAGAACACTCCCCGTTGTACAGACGGTAGAATACGCAAAGAGACGCTAAGTCTCTCCGAAATATCACCGGTGTGTGTATCCCGCCAATCCGCCTTGGAGAAGGGTTGCGGGTATACCAGTAGTGGGACGTCAAAGGCTGTTATTATTATATGTCGCTTGAACGCAGCTATACGGGAAGCTTCGAAGTTTAAAAACGTTATAAACATAAATTATCCTACCAAAAATAAAGACTCCTACGCCTGGGGCGATGTCGTAAAAGGCGACAAAGCAAGCCAGTTAAGTGCTACGGCCCCCAAACACACCTGGATGGCAAAAATTTCTGGCTTTTAAATATGCTGCCATAATAACCTGTGACTTGGTTACTTATGCCAGGGGAAAAGTGACCCAGGTTCCAGTTCCTCGTACGGTAACGTGTTAACGATGTCTCTCTCTGGCGTATGATTAGAAAACTTCGGCTTGAAATACAAATTATTTTCTAATGCAAAATGTTATTTAATGAAAGCTCTAGAAAATTCAGATGAATGTCCAGTTAATGACGAGCAGCGCGATGTTGATTGTGGACAATTATTGAAAGTACATAGTTCTCGGAACATTCCCTTTTGTCCCAAGGGCTCTGTAAATTGTCCTGCGACCGTGTGTCTGACTCCGTGCGTTTGATTTATAAGGCTTCATGACAGAATTAATTATTTATGATGAAATAGTGCCATTCCTTATCAACATGAAAAATTTTAAGCCGCGGAGTTTAACTCTTCTTCCTGCCCTTATCCAAGATTATACGGGGTCGGCACAATCTGTTCTGTCCTTTTTTTGGTCTCGGGGAAAAACCTCTCTTGACGGGTTCCCCCGGTCCGGGGGGACCGAGGGATATGTGGGACTCCGGGAAAGATGTTCGACCATCCGACTACCCACTATAAAACCCAGCTGTTCTCCTATCGCCTACGCCCGGGCCCACGGATATATGGCCTGCCGATCTCATAGCCCGGGCCGGCGCCGGCCCGCCCTTTGTCTCAAGGCGGGCCTCTTCTAAAGTGTTGGCGCCAGGGGGTCAGGGTTTCGTCCCCCCGGCGCTCTCCTGTATTGTAGGAGTTCAGGGGGGCTGCGGCCCTCTCCCTCACGGCAATAGTGCGGACGGCGGATCCGTCCCCGAGGGCCTGCGGCCGCTTTCTACGGCGGCCGGAGGTCATTGCTTGCCTTCCGATGGCGACGACGTGGCCTGCGTTGGCGGGACGGGAGTGTGATGGTGGACTCCCACTCCCGCTCCGCCGCCTCCTTTGCGGACATGATTGCCTCGCAAAAGGAGGCGACGACCGTCCATCCAGGATTGCCCCCGACCATGGACAGAACCAGGGCCGGGAGCGACAGGTTCGCGCTGATTTGAGCGACGAGGGCGCGGCGCTCCTCGCGCCACGCAGGGCACACGGCGACAGTGTGGTCCACCGTGTCCTCCTCGTCGCCCGCGCCAGAGTGGTGGCACCCCGACGTCATATCCCGCCCTATGCGACACAAGTACCTCCCGAAGCAACCGTGCCCCGAGAGGACCTGCGTCAGACGGAAGGTCAGGGTGCCGTGGCGCATTTCCACCCACTCGGCCAGGACTGGCCTCGCCGCTTCAATGGTGGCGAGGCCCGCGCTGGGGTGTGCGAGGCGCTCCTTCCACTCCACCATGAGCACCTCGTTGCGCAGCTCCACCCGCTTTACCTCCACTTCGCGAGGCGCGGGGAGATAGCCACGCTCGGCCGCATCCCAGCGCCACTGGTACAATAGCGCCAGGACTCGTTCTGTCCTTCGCTTTCTTCTGTTAGCCGTCATCAATATTCACATTTTTTTTCATTTTATCGTCTTTACGATATGGCAAAAAAAAGTAAAAGTACGCAATACATCCATCTTTTTTAGTCTATCTCGGCTCCTGTATCCATCTACTCTTATTTCTATTATTTTCTTTGTTAAATAGCAATTTCCTCTGTGCATCACTTGGCCAAACTACGCTAGTCTGTTACTTTTAAAAGTTTTTCAATAACTGGCGATACTCCTTCGTCTAATATTCTCAATTTCGTAACTCAATACATCCATCTCAGCATTCGCATCTTCGCAGCATGTACATCCTTTGATCCCCTTTGTGGCCCAGCATTCCGATCTATATAGTACCACAGGCCGTGGAATTACAAACATATGTATCAAAATGTTTAATTACTAGTTTGCCCTACAGTTATATATATGATTTCATATTCATAAAGCTCGTATTTTAATTGCAAACTGTCCTTTATTGTCTCCCGAACTGAAAGCATTTAAGTGCCACATTCGCTCTGAATAAAAGAAGGAAACAAAGAGTAAATACATCTGAATGTATAGACAGTTATTAAATGAAATAGTTACGCCAGGAACGTGTTTCTTGCTTTGCTATACGTTCATTGTAAGGAGTTTTATAAAATGATCGTGCAAATAGCATGTACGTTTACCTACAATTAAAATTGTAACATAAGTGTAAATGTGGTATTAAAATTTAACTATTAGACGTTTAATAGTTATTAAGTAATAAAAATGAATACTTCAGATATCTGCAGCGGGCCAGCGACGCAATTAAATTACAACTTCCAAGAGTTCGTGACTGAGCGAGAGTTTCAAGTTTAACATGTTAACAACCGTGGTAGTGTGAAAGAGACACGGTCATGGGTGAATTGTGTGGGATTGAAAAAGACAAGTGTTGTCCTAATAGGACATTGTTTCTCAATCCTTATACGGCGGCCAATAATGGATTACGTACACATTTAATAAATATTCGTGAATTTATAATCATTATATTCAAGCATCTGTGGTTATGAGAGCCGAGTGGTATCGCACTCGGAGATTAACTTAGAGGCATTAGGTTTGAATCCCGTGACAGCATACGCTGCTTAGGTAGTTTTTCTACGACTATATACATTTAATGAGGCAATTGCCATGTACTTACATAGCGTAGCATGGACGTTGCTTCACGATGCTTCTACTTAGAAGCACGATGCTTCTATACCGTGATCACAGTAAGTGTAACCTACCCATCCGGCTTGAGCAAATCGTTCCTCTAAGGCAGCGTTTCTCAACCTTATTTATGTTGGGACTCACAAAAAAGCCAAAAAGTTAAGTAAAAATTTTCCCGACCCCGTATTATAAAATTACAATAATATTTTAATTGTTTATTCATGCGTTTAATAACTATTGTTCATTTTATTACGTCTCGATATTGTACGATTTGTAAAAAAATTGTTCGCGCTGGTATTGGGTCTGGCTAAGCGAAGAGCTAGCGAAGGGAAATGAATATTAAGGGTACTCACAATTCTCGTTACTCATATTTATTTAGCGTGGGCCCACTGATGTTACATTCGTCAGAGTATTCCAACACACACAGCTATTTGTATTATTTACACCTTTTTACATTGGATTATTAATAAAATATTCAGATTTAAATCAAATAAGACGAAACTGACTTACTCACTCAAAATTACAATCAAATTACTCGTAAATAATTTACTTATGAGCGTTTGCAATTATGATCCTTTTAAGTGAGAAAAATATCAAACATCGCATTAATGAATTAATATTCATGATTAATTATTTTAATAAAATAAAATAAGCTATGAGTTAATTTTTTCATATTGTTATTTATTACATCGTAATATTTGATTTTATAACATGACACTAAAATTCATTCCTTTTATACATGAATCTTTTCTATAGTTTGTATGTTTCGATGTCTTGTTAATTTTCAAGACTGTGACCCCCTTTAATAACAAACACGACCCCTGTAGGCGTCGCGACCCACCGGTTGAGAAACTAGGTTCTAAGGGGAGGCATGAACCCAGCAGTAAGTCGCTATAGGCAATTATTAAATGATACGTTTCTCTAATGAAGTTGCTAACCAAATAATGTATAATATGTGAAGTAACATTCTCTCGAACAAAGTTACACTCGAAAAATAATAAAATAAAATATATTTTCGAAATGCTATTAATTACATATTGTTCTGTTTTACTGTTGCAGTTTCATTTGACTCTTAGCTCTTTAATTTCACTACCCTCCGCCGTTAGTCGGCAGTATTATGTTCAATAGTTCAGGCTACATACATAGTTGCGTCCTGCAAAGTTTCGGAGAATATTACTCAAGCGTTCCACGTTTTGGTTCGTAAATTGAATGCCATGTGATTTCTGTGCAGGTGAGCTGACTGCATCTCTGATTTACAAATACATATTAAATTGAACTGGGTGAACCAAGATTTGAATTTTTTGAATATTTTGAATTTAAATTAGAAGGAACGGACAGTATATCCACCAAGCTTAGCCATGGAAAATGTGCGGTTACACATGCCGATTGTTTCGGTGTGTAGGTTTATTTTCGAGGTTTTTCTTCACCATCGGTACGTGGTAAGTATGTAATAATGTGCACATTAGGCCAAAATCTGCTTGAGCGGTGCATGCCATCGTGGGGTCAAATCCATGACTGGCTGGTCTGTGAGTGTGACATTACACACACATAATTGTTGTTAAATAACTTTATGTAAATAATAATGATAGAAGAAATTAGGGGAGAAAATTTGTTTCAATTGAAAAAATTCCAAAAAATTATATGTAATATTTCACTATAAATATCTTTTATAATCAACTTTACTAGATTTCTTAACAAATAGTTTGATTTGAGTGTTTAGTTTCACAATTGCATTCGATAGTTGATGGTGAAAAAGTTTTAAATACTTCTGGCATCGCCCACTTGATTTATATAAAATTCATTATAAGTGCCATACCCGGGGATTTTTTTATATATAATCATATATGAATTATTTATAGTTATATATAACTATATATAGTTATATATAACTTTATATAATTAGATTTAATTATACATAAATTTCTCGAGCGACTATATAATTTATAATTATATATAAATTTCTTAGTTATATAAAAGTTAACATAAGAAAACATATATACATAAAATGTATTTATTTATATGTAAACTTTATATAATTATATATAATTTTTTCCCCTGGTATCTGGATTTCTGTTTCCAGACCAACCTCTCGCAATATTCATATAAATTATATGCAGTTGAAATCATTATGATAAAACTGATTTCTCAGAGTAATGCGTATTGTGACTCGACTAAATTGGTGCAGTCTATTTTTCCGGGACTTTACATATTAACTTTTACTGCTCTCTTTTCAAATAGCGCTCGTTTCCCGAGTAAAAATACCCTTGTACGTATAAAAATGTAATCTTAAGAATAAAGTGACAATTTTTAATGTATTTTGTCCAAAAAAATGACGATACACTGGTTATGCCTTAGCATACTAATATCAACAACTCAAAGCTGTATCAATCCGTAGGTTGATACAATCGCTTTCGATTTTTTCGATTTCCACAGATAATAATTATAGATGTTGATGAAAATACTTTGTTCCGGTTCTGGTATATCAGTGGTGCTGGTAATTAATTGCCTTGCAATATTTATATATTTTAAACTAAAGCAAGGAACTTGCAATAAAAAATAGGAAAAGGAATAAAATAAATATTCCACTTTTGTGCTTCGGTTAAGTGGACCGCGTATAATGCTATTATATTTCTTTGGTAGTCAACTTGTTGATTGCCACGCCGATTCTTAAGGAAGTACACGCTACTTAGAAGTGCTGGTATTGAAATGAAATAAAGCGAAAATCTTTTCGTCCCAAATACCGCAGTGTCTCAAGACGAAGGATTTTAACCAATGTGTGTTGCCAGTGATGACATACGGAACGCAGACGTGGTCGCTAACTATGGGCCTTATGAGAAAGCTCATGGTCGCTCAGAGGGCAATGGAGAAGGCTATGCTCGGAGTTTCCCTGCGAGATCGAATCAGAAATGAGGAGATTTGCAGGAGAACCAGTCACCGACATAGCCCGGATGATTGCAAAACTGAAGTGGCAGTGGGCTGGGCACATAGCTCGAAGGACTGATGGCCGTTGGGGCAGAAAAGTCCTCGAATGGCGACCGCGTACCGGAAGACACAATGTTGGTAGGCCCCCCACAAGATGGACCGATGATCTGGTCAAGATCGCCGGAATAGGTTGGATGAGGGCAGCGCAGGACCGATCATCGTGGAGATCTTTGGGGGAGGCCTTTGTCCAGCAGTGGGCGTCTTCCGGCTAAAATGATGAAAGCGAAAATGGGTGATTAAATAGCGGAAAATATATATAAGTGCTCTATTATCGACTTTTCAGTGTGTAACATATTTATTTTTATTTTATACAGAATAATCATAATAATTTATTTTGAAATATAAAACGTATCACATTATACGAAACCTTTCTTTTCCCATAGAAACCACAGAATACATTAAAACATCTGCTCTCAACTGTCAAATATTTCATGTCAACAAAAACAAAACAGTCGATGCGCATTAGGATTGTTTTTGGAATGCTGAAAGTAAAGTGTAAAAAAGCAAACTCCGTTTTGTGGAAAAACGTAAAGATACTAAATTTAAGTAAAAATATGCGTTTCGAATCGCAAAATATCTTCAAAACAATTCATTAACACTGTTAAAATAAAATCCCTTTAGACGTTTCGACTGACTGAATTTCATTTCTTTCTTTATTTATGGGAAAAATAAGGGAGCATAACATCTTTTGATATCCCGCAATCCAATGGTATAATTTTAACGATTGTAATTTACTGCACGGCTTACTTCTCTATGACCAGGCCAAATCCCAGGGTCAGTCATTGAGTGTTTGCAGCATCAATCTCGAAAACACGTGCTTCTCTCATAGACAGTTGTATATTACTTAATCCTGCGTTGAAAACTCTCAGTTTTCAGCATCAGGTAATCAAACAAAAACTAAAAAGAAAATAAATAAATTATAATATAAAAAAGTAAAGACATGCTTTTTACAATTAATCAAACTCTTCTTCTTCATCTAAGCGTAGCATCCCCGTCGCAACCTAACATCCGTTTCGATGCTCGGGCTTCGCTTTCCGACTTTTTCTACTCCACTTCGCACGTTCTTCAGCATCCCTGGCAGTGAGCCCATTGGCACGCATAGCACCCTTTACGACGTCAAGCCAGCACTTTTTGGGTTTACCCCTCCTACCGGGGCCTGGCGGAGGCAGCATGGCCAGATATTCGTTTCCCACTTAAGCATCCGGTTGCCGTAAAACGTGGCCGTACCATCGGAGCCGACACTTCTGCAATTCACAATGTCAATTCGCAATGTCACGGACATGAAGGCTGCCGCGAATGCGGGAGTTCCTAACGCGGTCCTTCCGCGTCACTCCACACATCCACCGCAGCATATTCATCTCCGTGACACGCAGTTATTGCTTGTGTCGCTCTAAAACCGGCCACGCTTCACAGCCGTATAAAAGGACAGTTCTAATGATGTTTTTTAGACTAAAACTAAAATATCGTCCTGGAGCTCCTGCGAGTGCACTATGGCGACCCCATTTTCCCCACCAGATGCACCCGTGTATATAAGCTTGTAGCTATTCCTAATGAACCGAGATCTGCTGGCCTTCCAAAGAGTCTCCTGCAGGAACGCCACAGCCACCCTCCGCCTGGAGAGTACATTGGCCAACTCTCTCGCGCGTCCAGTCAGCGTGCCAATATTCCACGTTGCGGAGGGGAATTTCCTTTTGGATGGGGCTAGTGTCTTTAGCCGTGCTCGCCAACGGCACGGCAGCCCTAGTCACTTGTCACAGGAGTCGAGCGAAGTTCCTGCGCCTCGTTTTGCGGCGACGCCCTATCTGCGATATCCTTTCCATGTTCTGCATGTCATGATTATTTGGCTTATCCCTACCTCAAAAGGAAACCTAGAGGTGTCCTTCCCTCGCCGCATGCTAGCTAGCAGAAGGAGTTACCCATCAGTCGCTTTTTACGACTCCCTTGAGATGATTTGTGGTGGCTCTATTCTTTCTTTGGCTGGAACCACACGGCTATATAATTAACAAGTACGCGTTAATAAGGTATTTTACGCGTATATACGCGTTTATAATTAATAATTAGGAGTTAATAATTACCGATTGGAAATTGACCACAAATAAATAATATTTTATAGTTAATCAAACTAAAAATTAAAAATAAATTATAGTTTAAAAACTGAAAGACACGCTTTTTATAATTAATCAAAGTAAAAAGAAAAAAATAATTTTTAACATAATAATAAAATTACTGACGAGAAAAATAATGTCACTGTTTCTAAAAAGCAGGGGCTGCTCGATATCAATTGTTATAATTTCTTTTTACTAGTTTCATTCCGAAATGCTGTTTAAAAATATCGTATAAAGCACTCCAGGCTTTTTAGAACAGTGAAATTAATTTTTTCGTCAGTAAATTTTTTTTTTGTTAAGAATATTTTTTTTTGTTTGATAAATTATAAAAAGCGTATCTTTTAGTTTTTAAACTATAATTTATTTTTAACTTTTTAGTTTGATTAACTATAAAATATAATTTATTTGTGGTCATTTTCCAATCGGTAATTATTAATACCTTTAATTGATCGATTTGGATTGATGAATCGGATTAACTCGAAATTGGCATACTTATGTATGCCAAATTCAAAAAATTAATCCGACGTTTTGAAGGGGTTCAAATTCATGTTCAAAGTTTCCGTTACTTACACTTTATCTGTGTAGGGGCGGAGAAAGAATACTGACCTCTGCGGCCGGGGTCAGTCTGTCGTAAAAGGCGACAAAACAAGCCTGGCTACGTGGTAGGACCACAAGCTCGTCTGAATGGCGACCACCTTTGGTCTCAAGTATGTCGCCATAGTAACCTTGTGTTGGCTTCCGGTATAGTGATCCAAGTTCCTGTACCTTTATGGGACAGTAGCGTGTTCGCGATACCACTGGCGTTGCAGACACCCATAGGCGACGGTAAGTGCTAAATTCCAAGTGCGGGCCGTCAGACAGTCTGCTGTCCTACAGCAAAAAAAAACAAGCGGGGCAGTCTTTGGGGACTGCCGACAGAAGTGAAAACTAATTAACTTGTGAATTGTATCGTCGAGCTATTAGATTATTATTTTCGGTTTATAAAGAAGTGTTTATGATCATTCCATGATCATTAACACTTCTTTACAAACCAAAAATTGTTCACCTAAAAAGCGCTCAACGCGCCTAAAGAAGTTTTCACTTCAAAAACTCAACTGTATTTCATTGTAATAAAGTCGCAATTCGAATAGATATGTATAAGTAATACAATGTTATCATTTAAAAGTTACATTATAAAATAAGCCTAGTTATTATTAATAAAGTTGGTATTACTAGAGCAAAACTCCATCTTACAAATCTTACGAATTTTCGATCAGGACACGTGACCTGATGCGAGTTTAACATATTTTACCCATCACAAAAAATGCACAACGCCGCTAAATAAGTTTTCACTTCAAAAACATACTTAAGAAGCTAATAAAAGTGTGTTAATATCGTGTACCATAAAGCATTACGATAAAAATATCATTAGGTACATATTTACTGAAGTGTACGAAAGAAGAAAACTTATTTTTGTAAGTAATCATTTGTTATAATTGAGACATTAAATCAATATTTAAAGTGATTAGTTTGAAAATTTTTTTTTATTGGACTAACTTTTTACTGAATAGTCTGTCGGGGCAGCTATTGTTTTAATATAAAATATCTTGTAACACAAGAAATAAAAGTGCAACAACATACGAGGACAAACAGTGTGTTTCATTGGACGCAATCCACATCGGCGGACACGACCGCCATTGAGGATATTCCCAGTAACTTAGCGAACCTCAACGTCCAGTTACCTCAACACACAGCTAATGATTAGGGGATCGACCCCAACCACATCCTCTAAAGGCCTATTTGTGTAGGCACAAATGCAGGTGCTAGGACCATTTTGTTACAATATTAAGCCGTATTACTAACCCATATCCAAACTAGGTCGGTTCTCCTTCCGACTCGAATCCCCGTCCAAACTATGTGTACCGCCTTGGTAACGGTAGACTGAGGGTTCTGATCAGATGCTGCATGGTCCTAAAACTCCCCAAACACGTATTTTTCGGGAGTCATGATGGAAGTCCGCTTCCATCCCGGATTCATCTACGAACATCACATTGGACATGGTAATACAAAATAATTTTTCTCCGTGTACGGGTGAACTAAGACTATTTATTTACCCTTGCGGCCGCGGTTCGTCTTTCATGTCAGTGCTAGCCCTAAGCACGTCTGGATGGCAACCGCCCGCATGTGAGTATGCCACCATAATAACCTTGCGTTGTGTCCGTCATTAATGACTCAGGTTTCAGTATCTCTTACATAATAATAAGTCTTTATTGTAACACATTATTATAATAACTCAATGAACCCTAGTTTCCAAAGTAGACATTAATCTGTGTCTTGGAAACATAGTGCCCTCATATATATATATATATATATATATATATATATATATATATATATATATATATATATATATATATATATATATATATATATATATATATATATATATATATATATATATATATATATATATATATACCTAGTCAGGTCATAAGTATTGTCACACAGTAAAAACTTTTCTTTTAGAATGCTGGACACAAAAAAGTTTATTGAATTCGAATTTCGAATTGTTCATGAAAATAAAAATGTATAACTTTTAGAATTTTACTCATTTTTAAATATGGAGTGGACGCTTAAAGAAGACCGTGTTGCAGTTATTGCGTTGCATCGTTGCGGTTACGCGCCAATTCAAATTTTTAACATACTGAAAAATTTGAATATAATCAAAAGATTCGTTTATCGTACCATCAAACGATACAATGAAGACTCTAGTGTAGATGACAGGTCAAGAAGTGGTCGCCCTCGGTCTGTTAGGACTCCAGCAGTGATAAAAGCTGTGAAGGCACGAATTCAAAGAAATCCCAAACGTAAGCAGAAACTGTTGGCCCTTCAGATGGGGTTAAGCAGAACCACGGTGAAAAGGGTGTTAAATGAAGACTTAGGGCTTCGGGCATATCGAAGAAAAACAGGACATCGTTTGAATGCTCGTCTAATGGACCTGAGACTGAAGAGATGCCGCACTTTGTTGAAGCGGTACGCGGGAAAAAAATATCGGGAAATTCTTTTTTCGGATGAAAAAATGTTTACCGTAGAAGAGAGCTACAACAAACAAAATGATAAGGTGTACGCACACAGTAGTGAAGAAGCGAGCAACCGTATTCCGCGTGTCCAACGAGGTCATTTTCCATCCTCGCTCATTGTATGGTTGGGAGTTTCTTATTGGGGCTTAACAGAGGTACATTTTTGTGAGAAAGGTGTAAAAACGAATGCTATTGTGTATCAAAATACAGTCCTGACGAACCTTGTGGAACCTGTTTCTCATACCATATTCAATAACAGGCACTGGGTATTCCAACAAGATTCGGCGCCAGCTCATAGAGCGAAGAGCACACAAGACTGGCTGGCGGCGCGTGAAATCGACTTCATCCGGCACGAAGACTGGCCCTCCTCCAGTCCAGATTTGAATCCGTTAGATTACAAGATATGGCAACACTTGGAGGAAAAGGCGTGCTCAAAGCCTCATCCCAATTTGGAGTCACTCAAGACATCCTTGATTAAGGCAGCCGCCGATATTGACATGGACCTCGTTCGTGCTGCGATAGACGACTGGCCGCGCAGATTGAAGGCTTGTATTCAAAATCACGGAAGTCATTTTGAATAAACTTTAATGTCATAAGAATCTATGTTTTGTTAAGTTCATTTTGGCATATGAATGGTTACATAATGAATAAACTTGTTACAATTATTTTACATTAAACATGTGACAGAATTTATGACCTGACTAGGTATATATAATAAATACATATATATATATATATATATATATATATATATATATATATATATATATATATGTATATATATATATATATATATATATATATATATATATGTATATATGTATATATATATATATATATATATATATATATATATATATATATATATATATATATATATATATATATATATATATATATGTAAAGAAAATCGCGTAATCCATGCCATAAGAATTTATAGATGTCACATTTGACAGTGACATCTAGGAGAACAATGAGATATTTATGAAATTAATACGTTAGTGTTTATTGTTAAAATACGAAATTGAAATTGAAATTAATACGTTAAAGAAATATCTAAACCTGGAATAAAGGCTTTAAATGTTGTTTTTTTGTCTTTACAGGTGAGTAATTAAATTAAGTACGATAAAACTGGAAAAACTTTGTATAAAAAACGTTTTTATTAATAAATTAAAATTTTGTCTTTACAGAAAAACGCAATTGTCTTTATTTCCATTATCAGAGTATAGTGTCATTATAAAACAACATTTTTAAGCAAACATTTCAAATATGGAGAAGTTGAGGTTTGATTTTACTGTGAAAACTTCAGGAGATGGAAAAACAAACATTATTTGCATAACCTCAATAGGCACACCTAATGGACAGACATATAATATACCGGTTGAATATCAACCTGCAAATTTACATCCAGAAATTACATCTACTTCAAACTATACCAAGATAAAAAAAACATTAAATAAAAGGCACCAGACAAGAAAAATATGGATAACTTTAACAGATGATTTATCAAAGATATATTTGGATGAAGAACAAAATTTACAATTTAAAGATTTTTATCTGGAAGAAATTATGGAAGGCATAAGTGATTATAAACCTTTACCCAGTGGTTCAAATCAGAACTTAGAAAAGCTCTTAGAGAAATTACTTGAAGAAAAACAAAGTAAATATGAAATTCATAATTTAGGAAAAATTTCAAAGGATTTTATGATTGAAAAATTCACCGGTAAAAATGCAAATGCTCACCAATGGATTGGGGAGTTCAACAAGGAGTGTGAACGTTTCCATATTGACGAAGATAAAAAGAAGATAGAAATATTAAAATTTTTTTTGGAAAATTCCAGTTTAGACTGGTACAGTTGTATGTTAATGAAAATTACAATAACATCAGAGTGGAATAAATGGGAAAAAAATTTCTGTGATACATTTTCAAATAAAGGTTGGTCACCTATCAGATATGCTCTTGGCTTTAAATATCAAACGGGTTCACTGCTTGGGTATGCACTAAAAAAAGAAAAATTATTATTAGAAGTCAGGAAGTCAATTGATACTGGGACACTCATAGACCTTATAGCATCAGGCCTGCCTAACTATCTGGTTGATAAAATTGACCGAGAGACTATACAAGAAACCGAAGATCTCTACAACGAGTTAGGAAAATTGGAACATCTCGTCGGAAAGAATAAATATGATAATAAACACTACCCTCATTCTGATACAAAAAACAGGAAAATTGAAGAGAAAAAACCATGTCAGATCTGCATAAATGAGAAAAAAGGGAAACGTTTCCATCCTGAAGAAAATTGTTGGTTTAAAGAAAAACATCATAAAACAGCTGTGAGAAGTGTTAATAACTCTGAATTAGAAATTGAACTAAATAAAGAAAATCCAAAAAACTAGAAGTGCCACCATTAATACAAATAAAATTACTATTAAATGATACCTTACAAGTTTCGGGAATTTATGATTCAGGTTCAAATGTGTCATTAATTAATGCGAAATTATTGAAAATTAAAGAGAAACAAGACACAACTAATAAACAACCAGTAAACTTGAAAACTATTAATGGTGAGAAGAAAACAAAAGGTATAATAACACTAAAAATAAAAATTTATAATATTGAAAGAATTATGAATATTTTTGTGATAGATAGTGAAAATTTTCATTATGACTTTTTAATCGGTTTGGATTGCATCAAAAAGTTCAATCTAATGCAAACTAAAGAATTGAACATTATACAGTGTGAAAATTCAGAAGAACAGAAGAACTTTGTAAACAAAGAGAATATGAAGACTGAGTATGAAAATACTAATATTTTAAATTCAAGAGATGTCAAAATTCCTGATGTACTAGGTGACACAAGAGAAATAAATGATTCTTTATACTCTGAGGTATTGAAACAAGAAATTAATCATATAAACAGATGTGAAGTAAACTTCAACAAATATATAAATCTTGAAAAATTTGAAATATCAATAAATCATCTAGATTTACATCAACAAACAGAAATTGATAGATTAATAAGAAAATACAACACAGTTTTTGCTAAGGATAAATACGACGTTGGCACTGTACGAGATTATGAAGCACATATAGATTTGATGGTGGATAAATATTGTTACAAACGTCCATACAGGTGCACCGCTGATGATAGGAAAGAAATTGAAAATCAGATATCAAAATTATTAAAAAATAAATTGATTGAGGAATCCTATAGCCCATTTGCTGCCCCTGTCACTCTAGCATACAAAAAAGAAGATGATAAAAAAACAAGGCTATGTATAGATTTCAGAGAATTGAATAAAATAGTTGTACCACAATTGCAGCCATTTCCCTTAATTGAAGACTTGATGGTGAAAACTGTAAACTGTAAGTACTTTTCTACTTTCGACATAAATTCTGCATTTTGGTCAATTCCTTTAAAAATTCAAGATAGATACAAAACAGCATTTGTTACACAAACAGGCCATTTTCAATGGACTTGCCTCCCATTCGGATTAAAGACAGCTCCAGCAATATTTCAAAGAATATTAAGCAACATAATAAGAAAATATAAACTATCTGAGTTTACAGTAAATTTTATAGATGACATCTTGATTTTTTCTAAAAGTTTTAAAGAACACATACAACATATATCTAGGCTACTTGAAGCAATACAAACAGAAGGATTAAGACTGAAATTTTCGAAATGTACTTTTGCAAAAGATTATGCAAAATATTTGGGACATATAATAAAAAATAATTCAGTTACACCTCTCAAAGATTATGTAACTGCTGTAAAAAACTTCCCAATTCCAGAAACAAGAAAAAATATTCGTCAATTCCTCGGGAAAGTCAATTTTCATCATAAATTTGTACCACACAGTGCAATTATCTTAGACCCATTGCACAACCTATTACGGAAAGATGTAAAATTTATATGGTCCCCAGAATGCCAGAAATCATTTGATAAAATAAAAGATCTATTATGTTCAAAACCAATTCTAAAAATATTTGACCCTGAACAACCAATAAAAATTTACACAGATGCTAGCATTAAAGGAATGGGAGCTGTGTTAAAACAAGAAGATAAAAATGGAGTAAATAGACCTGTAGCTTATTTCTCAAAAAAATTGAACGAAACACAAAAGAAAAAGAAGGCGATATATATAGAATGTCTGGCAATAAAAGAAGCTATAAAATATTGGCAACACTGGCTTATGGGAAAAGAATTTGTAGTATATTCAGATCACAAACCATTAGAAAATCTGAACATCAAAGCTAGAACTGATGAAGAACTTGGCGATTTGATGTATTACCTATCGCAATACAACTTCAAGATAAAATATAACCCAGGAAAATTTAATCAAGAAGCAGACTGCTTAAGCAGAAATCCAGTACTAGAACCCTGTGAAAATACCGATGATATTTTAAAAGTTGTGAATCTAATCAACCTGGATGATATAAAAAATGACCAATACAAAAATTTAGACCTGCAAAACAGAAAATCCAAGTTTATACTACAGAATGAAATTTATTACAAAAAAAATAAAATAAGAAATAAAATTATACTGTCAGAAGCACTTAGCAAAACACTAATTAAAGATGTACACGATACCTATTGTCATATTGGAAGAACCCAGATGATAAATAAAATAACACCATTCTACACAGCAAAGAATATCTTCATAAACATTAAAAAAATTTGTGATGAATGTGACATTTGTATAAAGAACAAATCGAGAAGGAAACCAAAATTTGGCTTATTGTCACATTTAGGCCCAGCAACACGTCCATTTGAAATTGTATCAATTGATACCATTGGAGGCTTTGGAGGATCACGGTCTACAAAAAAATACTTGCATCTTCTGGTCGATCATTTTACAAGATATGCTTACATTTTAACATCAAGAAATCAGAGCTCATATGATTTTATTAAATTAATAAAAAATGTGATACAAAGCCATAATATTGATATGGTATTAACAGACCAATACCCTGGTATAAATTCCAAGGAATTTAAAGACTTTCTGAAAAAAAATAACATAACAATAGTGTTCACAGCTGTAGATGCACCATTTTCAAATGGGCTAAATGAAAGGCTAAATCAAACCCTAATCAATAAGATAAGGTGTAAAATAAACGAAGGTGACAAGAAAACAGCA
Organism: Malacosoma neustria; assembly: GCA_963693495.1. Taxonomy (NCBI): domain Eukaryota; kingdom Metazoa; phylum Arthropoda; class Insecta; order Lepidoptera; family Lasiocampidae; genus Malacosoma; species Malacosoma neustria. The sequence goes on from OY856371.1 coordinate 11,570,216, forward strand.
TGGACAACTGTTGCACATAAATGTGTAGTAAAATACAACGAAACAGAACATACAGTCACGAAGTTTACTCCAAAATACCTTTTAGAAGGCGAAAATGTAAACATCTTGCCACTTGAATTGAAATCAAAATGCACAAAAGAAGATCTGAAAAGAGATAGAAAGCTAGCCTTTGAAAATTCAATTAAATCTCACAACTATAATAAAAAATATATGATTTACATAGGGAAGAATATAAATTCGACGTGGGGGACAAAGTCTTTGTAGAAAACGGCAGTCGACTGAATAGGAAGAAAATGGATGAACTGAGGATTGGACCATACAAAATCTTAAATAAGATTTCTAACTCAATATATGAAGTGGACACTGGATATAAGAAAACAGAATCAAATCTCTACCATATATCGAAACTATCTCCAGCAGAAGTTAACACTTAATCGAACAATTACTTGCAATAATTGTTCTCTCTGAGGGTGGGAGATGTAAAGAAAATCGCGTAATCCATGCCATAAGAATTTATAGATGTCACATTTGACAGTGACATCTAGGAGAACAATGAGATATTTATGAAATTAATACGTTAGTGTTTATTGTTAAAATACGAAATTGAAATTGAAATTAATACGTTAAAGAAATATCTAAACCTGGAATAAAGGCTTTAAATGTTGTTTTTTTGTCTTTACAGGTGAGTAATTAAATTAAGTACGATAAAACTGGAAAAACTTTGTATAAAAAACGTTTTTATTAATAAATTAAAATTTTGTCTTTACAGAAAAACGCAATTGTCTTTATTTCCATTATCAGAGTATAGTGTCATTATATATATATATATATATATATATATATATGTATATGTATATATATATATATATATATATATATATATATATATATGTATATATATATATATATATATATATATATATATATATATATATATATATATATATATATATATATATATATATATATATATATATATATATATATATATATATATATATATGTATTTATTTACAAAAAAAAGTATATAAGTAGTATATCAGTTGTCTAGGGCCTATAACACAAGTGCTACTTAGTTTGGGACTAGATGACGCTGTGTGAATTGTCACAAAATATTTATTTATTTTATTTATTTATTTATCTCAACATTCAAATCTTTTTTGCCTTTTATAGTAATTTTTTACACAATCCATCCTTTTCTTTGGTCTACCCCACTTTTTGTACCCATCCATGTGCGCTTTTTAGTATTGTCACAAAATTCGATACATAATTGATTTTCTACACAAAGGTGCTCTCTGTTACCTTGAACAAAATATGTGACTAAATTAAATTCCTACACGAGTTACAATATTGTAATGACCTTGACCTTGATGAGGAAATCTAGGAAACTAGCAAAAAAAAAAAACAAATAAACGAATGGTACTATTTATAATTCGCTAATAAGGTTTACCTTAATTTTTCACATAAAATATCAGCATCTTTATTAATAGGCAATTACAATATACATATTTTTCCTCAATTACCTAAGAGCTAGTTGTATATATGCTAATGTATTTATTTTTTGTTGCTTACCGTAAATATAACATTAATACAGAATGGTTTTATAATATATGTATTAAAGAAAAAAGAAAAAAATATTTAAACGCTTCGAACTAAGAACCTTCTCCGTTTTTTTCGTCGGTTAAAAATGCCGGATGAGGCGTCACCTCACTGGTGTGCCTAGATACCGCTCGGTGGGTCGCTCCCGCCCGCTACTCGTCGCTCCAGCGAGCAGTGGGCCCGAGCCCTGATTGAGGCCGATTTAGATTCAGTCGCCAGCCGGCAGTCGTACTAAGTTGATCGTTCGCTTATGGCGTGTCATCTCTCTCTATTAACGCAGAATTCGAAACTTTTCTCATCACTTTAAAAACTTTTCCTTCAAAATGAGACTTTTTCGAATATTATTTATTTTTAGTATTTTTTCTTTAGTATATTGTTTAAAATTTTGTCCTGAAGAATGTCAGTGTGTCCACAACAAAGTAGGCTGCTTACATCAAGAGCTATCCAAAATCCCGAAGCTGCCGCCGGACACTTATACGCTGTAAGTTATTTGAATTAGTCACACATATAATTAACTTTTAGTATTAGATTTATAAATAAAAGTGGGTTTGTGGGATGGATCAGTGCGACCGGACGATGGTTGTGTGCGGGCGGACGCGAAATAATACTGTTGCGAAAGCTTTTGTTCAGCATGAACTTATTTTAAATATGACACTACTATTTCCTTTGTATTACTTCAAATTACGCTATGCGTTAATTACAACAAGAGTTAGGACTCTTGTTGTAACCTTAGTAACCTTAAGTACTGTTAAGTACTCTTTGTTTAGTCAGATTTCGATATATAAAACCAATATGTACTTACATAAAATAAGTCATTTAAACACATGGCGGTGTTTGCATTAAACATATACCTATATAAATCTGATTCGATCATAATTCCATGGTTAAATCATGTTAGATCAAAATTTTTGAATTCGAAAACTGGTTTTTTAAGCTGAGGTAGACATCACAACTTAATATTATTCAAAGTAGATTCAATCTTCACTCGATTTCAGATTAGGATTTAATAAATCCCAATTCGATGACTATTTTTTTGTATTTCACGAATACTTGTTAAGCTGAATTTATAAATAAAATCAGTAGAGAGACCAAAGATACAAATAATTAATCAGTAATAAGGATTTGTTAATTTATTTTAATACAAATGAGGTCTTATTAGAAGGGTCGATGAAAATGTAACATTAAAAAATGTTATTATTTCATTTTTGGGTAATTCGTATAGTAAGCACAAAATTCAAAAGCAAACCGGCATCTAGAAAAATAAAAAAGTAATAAGGAACGTTATACGTGCAGATTTATTGCTGTCATACTACAGCAAAACGTTATTAATAGTATTGTCATAAGACATCGCGCTACCAGGCGGCAACTCTTTTTTCCCTAACTTGTCTAAGAAAAAAAGACGAATTTATGAATCTTTTTTTGTTTTTACATGAGCGAATGCTGCAACTAACCCGAAGAAGAGGAACAGTCAGTTCGCACGAATTATTTTAGCATATTTTTCGATTTTAAGAATAGAGTTGTCCTATTTTTATTATAAGTTGGGGATGTTTTATAATAATCCGAAACGGCGCAAAAATTAAACCGCTTGTGTCGTTTAGGTGTCTTTAGGTGTTAATACACAACTTTGCCAGCATCAGATTTGGCCATTAGCGATCATATAGTATCAGAGCGGCCGGGCAGAGCTTTCTAGGGAATCACTTTCATTTATCACTTTATCAGGCGCGAATCAATAAGTCTAAATAAATACTGCGGTCATTGACAAGTCATCACCATTAGATCATCTAGTGGTCATTTGGTTAGGACCATCAGTTACTAACTAAAGTAAGCAGTAAAGCGCTTATTCTACTGACAACCTATATACTACTTTATATATTTTTTTTCAAATAAATACTTATTATATATAAACGTCCAGAGTCCAGAGTCCAGTCCAGAGTCGTGGTGGGTATTGACTCATGACCACGGAAGATCTTACATTATTTTAATGAATAGAAATATCTGTATTCACGGCGTGATTCTCATTAAGACAAATGGGTTTTTCACTAGTTAATTCATAGCAAAAGAAACCGAACGCCGCCCCCTAATCGATTTCCTTTTGGATATTTCAGTTAGACGATCCTGTAAAAACTAAATTTATCCTGTGGAAGTCGAATTACTACGACGGAATTCCGCATGAAGCCGATGTTCATATCATTTTTGTATTACTGGCTGAGACAAAATGGCCAGCCCCCACGATGTTTCGTTTAAAACTTCAGCTCACCACGCCAAGCCTTATGCGGGGTCATCGCAGAATCGACTTGGTCATTGGCCTGCGACGCCTACGGAAATTTACTTACACTTATTTAATATATTTTCTTAGGAATCTTCTCAAATGTGATGAGTTTTGTAACAAACCGATAAGCGTACTTCAACCTCCTGAGTTTCGGATTAATCGACACGGAAGGTTGCATGAAAATACTATGTTTATTCATATCAGTATTAAAATGGAGATTAAAAATATTTTCCATTTGCTATATTTTAAAATTCAAGTAAAAGTAGCGCTCATAAAGTATTATTATCTATCCGTGCAGGGGCGGAGAAAGAATACTAACCTCTGTGGCCGGGGTCGGCCTGTCGTAAAAGGCGACAAAACAACCCACCCAAGCTACGTGGTAGGGCCTCAAGCCCGTCTGGATGGCGACCACCTTTGGTCTTAAGTATGCCGCCATAATAACCTTGTGTTGTGTTCCGGCATTAGTGACCCAAGGTCCTGTACCCTTATGGGACAGCAGCGTATTTGCGATGCAACTGGCGTTGCAAACACCTATAGGCGATGGTAACTGCTAAATCCTAAGCGGGCCGTCAACCTGTCTGCTATCCTACACAATAAAAAAAAATCATTTTGTAAATTGGAGTTTAATCTCTTAGCATGTGATATAAAACAACACGTTGAAGGGATACTTGTAGTTTTATCAATATACTATGCTGATTAAAGGTGTTTGAAACAACACGACATATTTAATGTAATAAGACCGTTTAGTATTACAGCATGTACGTGCTGTAATACTAAACTAGATTTAATATACGATGTCTATGATATAAATGCAATACTAATTTAATCAAATAACAATGTAATAAAAAATGCGTGTGTGCTTATAAGTACGCAAGTAAGAAAGTTTTTTAATGCTTTAGGACAGCAGACAGGCTGACGGCCTGCTTAGAATTTAGCAGTTACCGTCGCCTATGGGTGTTGCAATGCCAGTGGCATCGAGAACACGCTGCTGACTCATAAGGGTACAGGAACTTGGGTCACTAATGCCGGAACACAACACAAGGTTATTATGGCGACATACTTAAGACCAAAGGTGGTCGCCATCCAGACGGGCTTGAGGCCCTACCACATAGCTAGGGTGGGTTGTTTTGTCGGCTTTTACGACAGGCCGACCCCGGCCACAGAGGTTAGTATTCTTTCTCCGCCCCTGCACGGATAAAAATTATACTTCTTTGGCGTAACAGAAAAAAAATCCCGTATGTCACAGATATAAAATATGTGTTGTAGATTTATGAATACTTGAGAAACCGCTTTGAATATAGTTACGAGATTTCATAGCAACTTGAGACACAGTGCTGTTAACTTCATCATGTCGTTTTACGGCCGACGTGCGACGGTGTGCGCGCGCATATTAAAAATTTTAATCCCATAATTTTTTCCTAACGCGCCAAACAACAATAACTTCAAAAGTGAGAATTTTTTTACAGAATATCTTCCAAGAATATAGAATATAGAAAAAAAAAAAGATTTGATGCTTTGGGACTATATTTGACCGCTTTTGATTAATTTTTAATATTAATATTAAATAAGAAGTCATATAGCTTTCAACTTACAAAATACATACTTGAGTAAATTACGTAATAAATATGTTATAAGTAGTATCCGACCGAAAGTTCGGTTCCGGTTTCGGTTTCGGGCGAGTTTCGGCCAAAAATCAAGTTACGGCGGCAGTTTCAGTTTCGGCCAAAATTGGCCGAAACTTTTGCCGAAACCGAAACTGATTTCGGAAGTAGCAACACAACTTAGTCAGTGCGTCATCGCCCGATGCAAGACTCAGTCTTACCTGTCGGAGCCATTATTACAACGCAATGCTGACATATACAGTTATTGGAACAGCAGTCAATATCCTATATTGAGAAGTGCAGTTTTAAAATACCTTTCAGCTCCACCTACCAGTATCCCGAGTGAACAGCTGTTCAGTGCTGCTGGCCAAATATACTCGGATCGTCACAATAATTTACGTGGCGGAAACGTAGACAAACTGTTTTTCTTGGCGTACAATATAAGACTTTAATTATGAATATTAATAATACGAAAAACCAAAAAAGTAACCCTAAATATAAGATATTTAGAAGTTTTTTTATTTGATTTTATAACTGTTTTCAATCTAAATGTTTACTGTAGTTTAGTAGTGAGTTACTTACATTTACTACACTAAATAAATGTAAGTATGACTGTCCTACTAATTGTGATCTAGGTATCTTTGTTAATTCTAAATGTGCGATTTGATTATCTCTGTTGAGACTGGAACTATGAGTGTAATAATAATTTTAGTAATTATTATTTTTATATAAGAGGTATACCTAAAAGAGATTGATGATTCTTCTAAGTACAAATACAAACCAAAGTATTAATTAATAAGATTTCAAAATACCGATACTTAGTATTTAATGAAACAGTAAAAATTAGTGATTTGATTATTGATAACTGATAAACATTTTGCTATGAGAACTTAATTTGAAAAAATAATAAAAATATTATTAACATTTCTTTATACTAATTTAAATAAATGATTACAACAAAATTAATATACTGTGTTTCCATTTCATGTCGTAATTTTAAATAATAATGGGTAAAAAGCACCAAATTTCAGTATTTTAAGGAATTTTATACTTGACCACGTGAGTTTCGGTTTCGGTTTCGGCCGAAACTGAACCCACGGCCAAATATTAGGTTTCGATTTCGGCCGGAAAACCAGTTTCGGTCGGACACTAGTTTTAAGAAGTAATTTGGTTATATTTTGTATATAAATGGACGTTTTCGTTTAATTTGTAATAAATGGTACAAAATATAATTATTATAAACATAAGCTTATATATAACGACTTATCATACACGATTAGGTATAACACGTTAACGTATAATTAGTGATACTTATTACTAAAATATTAAGTTTTACTTTTACCATTTTTGAAGTGAAACTTCTTTGCGCGCATGAGAGTAAAATTTTTGCGGATGAAACCAAATTAGCGTCACGAAGATGTGAAACGTATTTTCTAATACTTACATTTTTAAACTCGTGATATCTTTCGAATGGAATGTCTGAGTTGAATAATTCAAAAAGTTATATAAATGTATTGAAGCAGTCTTGAATATGAAGTACCTAATTTATTTTGATAAGGATTAATACCAAGATTTAAATAAAGAGTTTCCGTCCCTTTTCTAGGGGTGGAATTTTTAAAATTTTTAAAATCAAACAACAATTACTGTGGCATAACTATAATTAGTTAGACATATGCTGTCGCGACATTTTTTTCTAAATAATGATGTGTTCTGCAAAGTCATAGTACATTAATTTATTCTATCATTAATAGTTTTCGCAGCGCACGCGATGTAAAGATTATTTTAGGTAATTTTTTTACACTTTGGGTTACATTATTGGAGTTTTAGTAACCTATGGCACCCGGGGATAATGTAGCTTCCTAACAGTGAAAGAATTTTTTTAAATCGGTTCAGTAGTTTCGGAGCCTATTCAATGAAAACAAACAAACAGTCAAATCTTTCCTCTTTATAATATTATATTATTAGTATATTATACATTTAACCTGTCACTTTTATTAATTACATAGACATTGGTAAAATCAATGCCAAATGCATTGGAGCCTTAAGTACAAAGAAAGAAGAAGAAGAAGTTTATTATAGCATAATTTCCACTTACCAACCGTGAAGGAAGTCATCGAGGAGAAACCCTATGGTTTACTCAGATGTATAATATATATATATATATATATATATATATATATATATATATATATATATATATATATATATATATATATATATATATATATATAGTACAATAATTATACGTCGATCCCAGTAAGCGGCACCATTACAAAGGATGGGAATCCAACTCGGATCCGAGTATTCAGTATGAAAGATGTTAATCTTTACAGCCGTTTTAGCTAGCAATACTTATTACGGCAATCATGTAGAATAAACATTACCTCTACAATATCAGATATTTTTATAATAAATTTCTTCGGCGGCAACTCTATACATATGAGATGTAGCTTGTTGGGTAATGTCTTTACATAGCATGAATATTCTCAAATATTGGATTAATGTTTACGTTAATAGGTTAATCAAATGATGTTATCTTTGGGAACGTGAGAAATATTTATTATACAAATATTTGTAACATTAAAGTAAAGACATTGTTTTTGTAATGACGTTAACGAGCGTTTTGAATTTTGGCACTCGAAAGGCCTGTGGGTGTTATTGAGTTCGATTTCCAGTTCGACTCGGTGTGTTTATGTATTAATTTACAGAAGTGTAATATGTCAGTTTCCTAGTACCCATAAATTAAGCGTTCTACTCCTTACTTATCTTAAAAGTCTACAATATATATATATATATATATATATATATATATATATATATATATATATATATATATATATATATATATATATCTTTATACAACTGCTAATTTTATTCATGTAACCCTCTTTGCTTTTCGCAACATTATCTGGCAAACAAATCGGACCATGTTTGTGATGTCATTGTTGCCATGTCCATTCATCACTTACTTATTTGGATACTGGTTAAGAGATAATGAAAACAGCCTCGGAGAGTTATTGAATCCGACATCAAGATATACATTTACAATAATATCGTATATGTAAGAGCATTGAGAATTTCAAATTGACTTTTTACATTTACTTAGTGTAAAATCGTGAATGGAAGTATACAAGTTACGATTAAATTTAAAATTGCATCTATATTAAGACACAATTTTCACTATGAAGTATTTAATAGTGTCTGCCCTTGTTTGGAACTTACTAATTTTTATAATCGAAAGTTACTTTAAAAAGAGTATAAGAAGTATAATTGGATTATTATACCCCAAGCAATTGTGTTTAATTACTGTTTTAATTTCCAAAATCGCTTTTTATTATTCACAGTTTTTGTTAAGCACGTACGTAAAAAGAGGATTATTTTAATGGTTTGTTCTCTACGTACGTGTGTGTGTAATTTTTGTTTTAAATTCTTTCATAGCAACAGGACAACCTAACTCGTGTTTGGAAAAAATATTAGAGTAAATTTTTTACAGTGCGCGCGCACAATGACAGTCAAAAAGCAACAGGATGAAGTCAGCTGATTTATAAATCGGTTAAGTTTTCGTCAAAACTTATAACTATACTCGAAGTAGTTTATTAAATATTCATAAATATACAACACGTATTTTATAGCAGTGGAGATAAAAAAAATCATAAATATACATGTGTATATATATATATATATATATATATATATATATATATATATATATATATATATATATATATATATATATATATATATATATATATATATATATATATATATATATATATGTGTGTGTGTGTGTGTGTGTGTGTGTGTGTGTGTGTGTGTGATTTTAAATTATGTCGGTGGTGAATGATAGACCATTGTAAAAATTTGTGATGAAAGTGACTTAAACTTACCAAAAACTAAAATTGGCAACCATGGGGGTTGCCAGTAGAAGTAAAAAGTTATAACTTAGAGTTTTAGTATTAAAATTTAAAATTTCATAATGTTAAAATTAAAATTATCAACATAATTACATAATCCATTCAATTTTACTTGTAAAAATATACACATCACTAATGCTGCACAATACGTCACCCGTATAGCTACAGATATACTGATATTACGCATGTCGGTAACGCGAACTCACAAGATTTCACACATCCAAAAAGAATCTGTCTCGACAGTTCCCTTTAAAAAAGTTATTGTTGACTGTTTCGGCAAGTTAACGAAGGCCGGCCATTATAACACCGCACCGTACTTACATTTGCAAAACGGATTTTTGAGCACCGCTTTACGTCGGTTGACATATGGTTACATAAACAGTTGTTTGTGTCAATGTTGCCCTAATCAATATAAGTCCAGTAAAAACTACAACATACTGACTTAATATATAACTGATTTGATAAGAGTATTGAAAATAATTCAATTTATAATATGTATTACTACAGACCCGGTGAACGCTGTTTTGCCATATAAATTTTAAAAAATACACATTGTATATAATTTCTGTATAATTCGATCTTAGTGAGTCCTAAGTCGCAAAATGAGTAACCATGCCAAATTTCAAGTCAATCGGGTGTATAGTTATAGAGATTTCGAGTGAGTGAGTCTGTAGTTTACAGACCTGACTCAACCGAGAGGTTGTGGGTCCGAATCTTGGCTGATGAATTCATCCATCGTTCGTGAATTTTCCATCCATCCTTTGTATTATTCACGATGCAAACTCATAACTAGAAATGACCAACTTATTTGGGATGTTAATGGAATACTCCTTTTTGAGAAATTATTCTGTTACATTTTTGACAGAGTGAGATAACTAGAAATTAGTAAAAAAATTATCGGATTTAAAAATATATAAAAGGTGTAAACCTACGTGCGGGTTGTGTAAGGATAATAAAAAAGCCCGACAATGATTAAAAGTATTAGATGCATCAAAGTACCTAAATGTAAAATTTTCTGCGGGTTCTAAGCACAGTGCTTATGTTATGGACACTAAACAACGGATGTACCACGTATTTTGTAATTTTTTGTGTAATTAAATTCATGTTTTACAAAACTCCCACACTCCAGATGGGAATCGACCCCTCATTCCAACTTGCGAAGACCGTCAAAACCGATTCGTTTAATAGATCTTACATTTACAGTTATTCTACATATACCTATATGACTAAGGAATAAAATTACTTATTAAAACCATGTGCTATAAATGAAAATTCCGTCGTAAAAAATTTTCAATCGTTACTAAGCATCTTTGCATTGGCTTTTAGTTGTATGTTTAACTTGTTCGTGAATGGAATCCATTGGTGTGCGCTAGGGAGAACTTTTTTGCTCTTTGCGTTATCCCCCCTGCGCTACTTTGTCTTCGTTGAACAGACTGTATAATGATTGCCAGCAATTTAATAATACTCTCTATAACGTCCATTGGCAAGTTTAGAAAAAATCACGACAATAGATAATTTTTGGTGCGCGTGTAGATCTACATCCAAAAGTCGACATGACGAGTTAGTTGATAACTGTCTCTCAAGTTGAAAATTCATAATTATATTAACAGTAGTTTCAATATTCAATCAAATATTCATAAATCTACAATAAGTATTTTTTATCGACGGAAAAAAAAACGGAGGAGGTTCTCAAATCGACGCGTATATTATAGCTACGATCACGCATAACTTTTGACAGAACTGATTTATTTAAGCATCTAGTAATTAGTAGATTATAGCCACAAAAAATATAAAATAAAACTTATTAACAAAAAAATTAAACCGCCGCAAAAACTGAATAGCAAAAAATAATAAATCTTTTTTTATTAATCTACCGCCGACTCAAAATTGCTTAGGTATACACTTACATTAATTTAAGAACTTAGTTATTAAGGTTAATAAAAAGAAGGTTTATTATTATTTTTTCTTTTTAGTTTTTTCGGCGGTGTAATTTTTTTGTTAAGAAGTTTTTATTCACTCTTTTTATAAATATTTTTTTACATAAGTGCAGATGTAAAATACATTTATTCACAAAATAAATATACATGTGTGCATGTAATTTTAAATTACCTATATATTTGGTGATGAATGATAGGCCATTTTATAGATGGGGATGAAATATTTACCTATATTTTTTACTTTACAATGTGAGGTTAAAATTACTAGTGATACAGAAATCCACCGAAAGTCTAGAAATTTAAAACTAGAGAAATTCCTCAAAAAGTTCAGAAAGTCTTTTTCGAGGTAGAAATTATATATTTACGCCCATACAACATGGCGGCAAGGTAAAGGGACTTACAGTGCAGTGTGCCTGTACCCGTCACTTGGTAAGGAAGCGCACGTCCCGGCTATATCCACTTAAACTATCGGAGTATTTCTTGGTTCTCTTTCGTCTCCAAGCCCGCAAGACGTTACGCTGTCCGCCACAATATTTAAAAGCTTCAAAGTGATAACGAATTTTGTCGGTATAAAACGAGCGGCAAAAAATCACAACTAGGGCCAAGCAAAATAACAAAAGACTTAATGTAAAAATATAAGTAAACATTCAACAGAGGTAAGAAAGTTAGTTTTCTTGTTAAAATTTTAGTAACGAGACTTTTCCGTAATACGTACGTAAGATCCTTGTCAAAAAGTTTCTTAGTGTCAATGAAAACCGCACGAATTCAACCCAGTAAAGTTTGACTCAAATCCCGAGAGGTTGTTTGCACAAAGACGTTATTTCAGGTTTTAAAGATGTTCCTCCATCGTAATGTACTGAGAAATTGTAGATATAACTTTTATATTGCTAACCACACACCCGCCTTCATTCGGGTAAATGGGATTTTTCAGAAGTCCATACTCCATTGTTCGCTTTTTATTATATAGTATCAATTTTAGTTTTTAGTCATACGATGACCGATTATAGTAATAACAGCTCGTAATACCCCACTGCTGGGCTAGTGTATCACCCTAGACGGAACTAACAGTATACTCGCTTATCCAAGGCGAATCTCTGTGTGCAGGGTTCTTCACGTTATTTTTCTTCACGGTCAGTACATAGAAATTATGCAATAATATGCATTAGGCAAGAAAAACTGCCCGTACGTTGTGTGCCATCGTGGAGTTTGGACCTGTGATTACGTTATATGATATTCGGTCTCCGAGTGTGATGTTATTGGCTGTCACGTTTACTAAACATTACGACTGCTGTAATACAAACAAGATAAAAATCTATGATAATAAACATACTGTCATACATATATGTATACCTTTACGTAAAACTTCCTTTTATGCCTATAAATAATTAGCGTTTGAAGACAGATGGAATAGATTTGGCATAATTTGATATTTAAGGAAGCGATTGCCACCTGATCTCCAATCATGGGAAACTTAGTCATGGAACAGCAACTGTCAGGTGAGGATGATTTGAATCCTGAAATATCCGTAGAACCTCTCATACTTATAAAAATAATTTCATGCTTAATTACTTACACAGCAGACCCCGGGCACCGAAGCAAAAGTTTAGATTGCAACCGTGTTTAACGCTAAGATGATGACGAATTACAAATAAATAGCATATGAATGCTGGCCACAAAGGGTAAGGATGAAAGCTGTAAGTGTGGTAACAAAAACGTATAAAATTAGAAATGTATCGGAGGAAGTTGAAAAGTAATATTGCTAGTCTTAATGTATTAAATTAAACAAAAGAATTGTTCTAAAATGGAATCTAAAAAAAGAAAAAAGAAATCAAATATTATAAACACATACAAGGAAAAATAAAAGAAACCGTAAAAGAGAAGTATCTAAAAGAAAATTGGCGCTCAAATCAAAACAAAAACAAGGAAAACAAAACAAAATAAAAATAATAAAAGGCAAATTGATAATATAAGAAAACAAAAATGTAAAGTATAAAAATAAGAACTAATCTATTAATATAAGAATAAATGTAATAGAAATAAGGATTTAATTAAGGAACAGAAATAAAATAAAAGAAGCCAAGGGAAAAAGAGTACGGCAGCCCAAAAGCATTGAAAAATACTGATAGTCTATTCTTAGTATGGCCATCTAATGCAAATAGTTAAATGTCACATAACAAGGAAAATACTAGAAATGACAGTAGACGGATATAAAAGGAGGGGTCCACCAACTAAAACCAAAGAAGATATGGATGAATTAATGATATGGCGAAAAGGGGGTGAATGTTGAGGTGACGACTAATAGAGGAGATAACGTGTTATGATTAGACAACAAAATTTGGGTTAAGGGCAGGAAGAAGAATAAATACATTTCCATTCAACATCTCTAATTAATTATAGAGGCTTTAAAATAAAATGAATTAAAACGCACAGTATATAATATATACAATTTATTTGCATGTTTAGTACTTTATATATTGCGCACTCAACTGAAAAATAATCTGGTGATGCCGTAAAAGTTGTAAAACTTATTTGCATCACTGTATTCCAACTTAATTAATGTAGTGCATTCAGAGAATATTTTAATGTAATCAAAAAGTTTATTGAAGTGAAACTTCATTTAAATAGAATATATTGACTACTATACAATAAAATCTTGGAATTAATATAATACTAAAAAAAATAGAAAATCAAATATTAAATAATGTTAAAAAGTTGTTTCTTAACATTCGTTGGTAAAAATACGTTTTACTTTACAGTTTTCAGTTAAATTAATTCGACTTAATAGTACAAAATATGACTGAACTTTAAGGGATCTTATTAAAATATGCTTGTATTTTGTTAGTTTTCCAGTTTTGGTAATCTATATGAAATATTTTTATCATTAAAAATATAATTTATATAATACTAGTTGACCGGACTTACACTGTTCTGCAAATAAAAAAAAAATAGCGACATAAGAATTCTATATCCTTCTCCAAGGTCCAATCTATCTTTATACCAAAATTGGTTCAGTAGTTAAGACGTGAAAACGTAATAGACAGAAAATTACTTTTACATTTTTTTATTGCTGTAGGACATTTTTTTCATTTTCATTTCATTTTTCATCAATTAGTTATTAAGTATGAATATACTAAGATAAATATTTTTTTCGGTCCAGCTGAACTCACCAATAAAAAACTATGGACGAGTGAGGGAATTGGTGCGGTGACAGGTTCGTAATTCTAATATAATAAATACAATGATAGAGGTTGTGCGCGCCTCATTGCAAAACTACTCAACTGGGTAAATGTCAATAAAATTTTCTAAATTTTATTACTTAGACACTTGGCCCTTATCTAAAAAAATATTGGGATATATTGGGAGTTATTAAAGTTTTATGAAACAACGATTTTAATTAGCACTCTGTTTTAAGTGGTATGTCTTCTTGCCGCGGAGAAGTGGGATAAGCTGTGTAGCGCGCATGCGTACGAAGTCGCGGGTATCAGCTAGTGTATTATGTTGGTTTTATTCAGTTACTTTGATATAGCAATTACCCGATTATCATAATGCGAATTTTACTCTCTGAAGGAGTGTCTAATTTTATTTTTGATACGGAAAGAATTGTTGGAACGGATTGGTTGAATGAAAGCATATAATTACAGTCCCAAGCGTCCCACTGTTGGGTTCTGGTTACCCCTAGAGAGGTTGGTCAGTATACCCGCCACTTACTACCGGATTTGCGGATTACATATATCGGTGATCTTGGGATATAGATTCCCTCACGATGCTTTCCTTCAACATCGGTATATGACAAGCTATTATGTACATTACACGAAAAAAAAACTAAGCAATGCATGCATTCGAACTCTATATTAGTCTTCAAGTGTAATACCACTAAGCTACCAGATTCCTCGAGTCCAAGCATAAGAAAAGCGCTATTTCGTTTTTCTTTTCTTCTTCGTATTTTACGTTATAGTAATCGAAAGTAAATAATTAAGATAAAATTGAAATTTAAGCATCCTAACGACTATGATGAATGTTTCGGTGTAGTTACATCTTAGTATCCGATATTTCAATTTAGATGTCAAAGGCATACAATCTATTGTCAATAGGCCTTCGACATTATACGGTTCATTTGTCTCATAATAATGGGAACGATTTTTAGTATAACAATATCCTGCGAATAAACTAATTTGGTTAAATGGGCCGTATCACAGGAGCGTTCAGACCTACCTATTTTTATGACACATTCAATGGAATTCACGAAAATATTGGACAACTTCCGAGGTCGAGGTGAGCATACTTTTCATTATTATTCATTAAAATTTATTCGTATTTAACTATTTCGTACGGGTTGTAGAGATTGTTTATTTTGTTCACTGTAACTGCAAACATCTCTCAGTGTAAAAGTATGTAATCTAAAAAGTAAAGCAAACGTTATATTCTTTTGATACCTGATAGCTCATTGGTCAATCTAGAGGCCCCGGATTCGAATCCTAGAAGTTTTTCTCATCGGTGAAAGAAAACAATTTGTAGAAACCTATATACCGAGATCACTGGTATGTATAACCAATCCGCCTTAGACAAGCGTCGCGGGTATACTGTCCGTTCACTCCCTCTAGGAGCCCTCAGCCCAGCAGTGGGACGTTGTGGGTTGTTATTATTATGTCATTCTTCTTAATGAGAACATTAAGTTTATTTCACACTCTTGAAGTGATATCGACCAATACAGCAGAAAAATACTGGAACGCGTACATTATCTTATCTTATTTTTGGGGCCGAGAAATATCTCGGACACTTCGACCCAATGGGATCTTTTGTGTTCCCCTAGATAGCAATCACTCCTCTCCAATCTCATTGAAAATTTGCTTCATGAGCCTAACAATGAGGTATGGAGATAGGAGCCTGTAGTCTTCCGGTGTTGGATATCCTACCCCCAAAAGATTCATTCGCCTCCTGGCCAATGCATCACATGTACACAGTAGGTGTTCCATGCGTTCTGTATGTTCCCCACACAACCTGCACATGGGTGTCGCGGTTAGACCCATCTTCATGAGCATGTTGTTGGTTCCAAAGTGCCCAGTAAAGGCTCCAAGCAAGTAGCGTATTTGCCCCCTGCTCATGTTCCAGATGGATCCTCGTGCTTTGTACGTGGATCCCAAAAATTTTTTGGAGTGTTCCAGACCGATTCTAGTCAGCCAGTGTTGTTGTTGATTGCGGTCTGCAAAATCCCTGAATGTGGCTTTCACGAGGCTAGTCGGAATGCCTACACATGGTTCCGGACCCATAAAATCATTAGTTGAGCCCTCTCTTGCCAGTTCATCTGCTATTTCATTGCCATGTACTCCCTCGTGTCCCGGGACCCACATTAATCCTACCCTGTTATGCCTTCCAAGCCTATTTAGAGTTTGAATGGCATCCAGGACAAGTCTGGAGTCAACTTTGAAGGAGGCGATGGCCTTGATTGCAGCTTGACTGTCACTGAGAATATATATAGATTTGCCTTTGGTGCCTCTATCTATGTTCTCCTGAGCACAGGTTATTATGGCATATGTTACGCGTACATTACTACACATAATTACTCAAATTCATTAAGAACTTTTTGAGTCTTTGAAGATTCTACATGAAATAGGAATTTAAGTCGGCCGGACAGATAAAACGCTTTTAAAGAGCTCATTCATGTTGAATAAATAATATCGTAATCAACGAATTGAAATATCCCGTTATCTGTATACGCACACTATTTATTGCTAGGACCGTTAAAATTGGACGACGACGGACAAAATTCGTTTCATTAAATGGAGGTGAGATTCAATTCAATTTATCTATTCCTACAATTCAATATCCAATTTTTAGATTGAGTGCTGGAATGCAAAAATTAGACCTTGTAGAATGAACTCTACATGATGCACATAGAGACATAATTACTATAATGCAATGCATTTCGTGTGATGCCCTGTCTACTGTAATCGCACTTCTCATTTAAACACATTATTTGACCTATATTTTTTGCGACAATTACTAAACAGGCAAAGAAAATCTCAAGTCTCTTTAATATTATAAAACAGGATTTAGGCTAATCCCCCGCTTTAATAAAACAGTGAAGGAAGAAGGATAGGCAGATAGAAGATGAAGTAAGATGTGCTGGTTTGTGAAAATAACTAGCGAAATTTTTAATAATACGTATGCCGGGGCTTGTCCATGGAAATTTAGCCATTACCTGTATTAAGAGATTTTTGAAGGAACCCAATGCGTGTCATTCGAATAGCCGGTGTTCTTCATAACTGATCACATTTTATTTATAATTCGATCCAGGCCTGTAATTTTTCTGATTAGGGGTAAGGATCTTGCTTGGAAGAAAGTGTTACGTTTTAAACACGATCCAAAACTTAATACATTTTCTTTGAAATATAGCAATCCTTTTTCACAAAAATGAAACTTTATGTCTCCTAGATAAGATACCTCCCACTAAGCCAGAAATGGTACAGGATGACGACAAAGTAGCAAAAAAGTAATTTGAACTTTATTGTAACAATGTTCACGCCCAGGCAAGTAATTGAGTACAATCAACACAAAACATATATTATTTGGTTATAAGCTTTATTATTACTGAGCCAGAGAAATCTGTATGAAGATAAAAAATGAAGTCCCAACAGTATTGTATGATTTTATATTATAAAATTATTTTATTGCCTTTATTGGTTGCTATACCACATATATTACATTCTAATAACCGACAAACCAGGAAAATATAATATTTTAACAATTACAATATTACGCGAAGCTTTTATGAAAATAGGTCCTAACTAATATTATAAATACGAAAGTGAGTTTGTTTGTTACGCTTTCGCGCCTAAACCGCTGAACCAATTTTGATGAATTTCGGTATAGTCGGTATAGTTCGGTATAGATTGGACCTTGGAGAAGGATATAGGATACATACATACTTATTTTTTAAATTCATATGGCAAAACGACGTTTTCCGGGTCAACCAGTATTTAATAAATTAAATAATTTACTGAAATATTCTAATTTGCAATTGCACAGAGAGAAATCGTTTATCAACTTAAAGTAAAATGTTTAAAGCAGCGAACAGTCAAGGGCTGTTAGTGCTCCAATGCTGTGCTTGTGAAAAGTTAGGTCAGTTAAGTTAGGAAAGGTCAAATGAAAAGGAAGAGTAGAAAATATATCAATGAGAAATTCTCAGACTTATTATTGAATAATTTGGTGAATGCATGCATAATTGGGTACAAGGAAGCTTCGTAATTATTGCAATCATTTTATTACAGTTGCGCTGGAATATTGAATTTTGAAGTTCATGCTATCGTGTATTTCCGGCTGTTCATCAGTAGAACATATCAATAAATCATTAGAAACCTCAATTAAAATAAAATGAAAACATTTTTTATTTATTAATAATTTTTTAATAATTAAAAATGAACCGCGAGAGTTTATGGTTATGTTTTTTTTATATGGAGCTATATGTATAAATGGATCATCCTCCTAGTGCCTTGAGGATTTATTGTTAAATCATGCTACAAATTCTCAACATTATTATAATAATATTATTATTTTATGCTTTTGTAGAAAACAGCGCATGAATAATATAATTGCCGCCGTTGGGTATTGGGAAAGCCTTCGCTTACAATTTTTTAATTATGATATGAAATTATTGGTTTCTTTTAGCGTAACAATTTATCTTATCGTACACTTCTTATCAAAAAAATTGAAACACTCCTGAAGTTTGGTTCTGAATGAGTTTTATTTTTTTGCAGTAACCAAAAATGTAAATAGTGTCATTTAATTGTGGATATTATAAGGTATCAATCATTTAACGAATTTATTTATACATTAATATGTTTCAAATTAAAAAAATTAACTATTGTGTTTTGTTTAGCAGGTATGTTTTTCTTTTGTTTATGTTGAGATGATTTGGCCATGTCGAGAAAATGAATGAAGAACGATTGATGAAAAAAGTGTATAAGGCGAGTGTGAATGGAAGTGTTGGAAGGGGTAGATCTAGGCGGACGTTTCGAGGCCAGATCAGGGACGTCTTGAGAAAAGGCCAGGTCAAGAGTACCCTAAACTGAAGGGCATGTATGAAGAGATTAATGAGAGTGGACGAAGCGAAACAAGTATGTAAGGATCGTAGCAAGTGGAAAGAAGTGATCTCTGCCTGCCCCTACGGGAAAGAGACATGATTATATGTATATGTATGTATTGTGTAGAATAAACTACCAGCTATTTATTGGCAGCTATTTTTTTAATGATATCAATATAATATCACAGAAGATATCATAACAAACCTCCTGGTGCAAGTGTTGCTCATAATTTAGTTCAAGCTTTTTTCAAGTCTTTTGGTGAAGCGTTTCAAAACGGTGTGCCTTCATCAATCTGTCCTTCTAAATTACTAATTCATTCTATAATAATGAATGAGTATAGATGTACCCCGATATATATAATAGATAAACTTGCTAATTGAGGAAAATGATGGCGTAGTACTTATTTATATTATATACAACACGGGTGATCTATTCTGTTTTAGTGATTCTACCTAAAATTACATAAATAGAAGCGAACACCCCGACTTCCATATAGGAAATTTAGAATAGATTTAACATAATATATATGAAAATTCTATACTCGTTAGTACCGATATCCGAGCTCATGTTATAAGAATGTAATATACCATCGTATTGCGACGACAAATAGCAAGGAAATTGATCAGAGTATGTACTTGAGATCCTACCAGCGTTTATATTGTTCCCGAGGAGACAATATTGCTTTTGAAGAGACTGTATTACAAAATCTAACCCTAACTATCCTGATATTATAAATGCGAAAGTGAGTTTGTTTGTTTGTTACGCTTTCACACCGAAACCGCTGAACTAATTACGATGAATTTCACTATAGTCATAGTTTATACCTTGGCGAAGGACATGGCTACTTTTTTTATTCATATGGTAGAGCAACATTTGCCGGGTCAATTAGTTTAAAATGAAATGCAAAGATTGATAACTTTTTAAAGGAAATTTGTTCATCTAGGTATACGTTATTGCTTTCTGAAAGCTTTTACTCTCTTGTTTATAGAACTCAAACAACTTGCAAAGCAAAGTAACATTAACTGGCTTATCTAAATACTCCAGTCTAGAACCAATAAACAGGCATTTCAATATTAAACTGCATCAGAACTTTGTTAATATAATAGTTAAATAACGTTTATAATATATAGCAGGTATAGAGAGTCTTAAATCTTTACTATCTGCTTAATGGAATAATAAAAAATTCAATACTCTAATCATATATATCGGAAATGTTTCTCATATGTCACTCGGATATTTTTTGACGTAAAGTGCTTATTAAGATTTTGTCACCTGCTGAAGGTGTATATTCATTCCGTTCCATGTTTTTTTTTATTGCTGTAGGACAGCAGACAGGCTAACGGCCTGTTTAGCATTTAGCAGTTACCGTCGCCTATAGTCGCGATGTCACTGGTGTTTGCAACGCCAGTGACATCGCGAACGCGCTGCTGTCCCATAAGGGTACAGGAACTTGGGTCACTAATGCCGGAATACAACACAAGGTTATTATAGCGGCATACTTAAGACCAAAGGTGGTCGCCATCCAGACGGGCTTGAGGCCCTACCATGTAGCTAGGGTTGTTTTGTCGCCTTTTACGATAGGCCGACCCCGGCCGCAGAGGTCAGTATT
This sequence comes from Malacosoma neustria, assembly GCA_963693495.1. NCBI lineage: Eukaryota > Metazoa > Arthropoda > Insecta > Lepidoptera > Lasiocampidae > Malacosoma > Malacosoma neustria. The sequence continues at coordinate 11,591,226 of OY856371.1, forward strand.
CTTTCTCCGCCCCTGCACGGATATCCAAATCCAGTAGAGGGCGTTGTGCTGTATTTTATTTCAACATGTTAAATTTTATTTAAATTTTAAGCATTAACTATTATATAAAGATATTTTTTTAAATTTCGTGTAATTTTAGAAATAATTTGGTGTGGCGCCTTTTATGCTGAGATAAACGTTATGGATCTACCTCAAGACCAACTCAGTGAAATGTATGTATAAAAAAATGGTGTGTGCGTTTACGTAAAAAGTTATAATTCTTAAGTTAAATTACAATAATACATACGGACAATTTTTATTTAAATAATTTTTACATAATAAAGTAATGAATATAAAGAATATGAACGTAAACAATCCAATATATCAGTAAGCCAACTAATACAATAAACCACATATTTATTGCAAATCAATTTTATAAAGGCTGAATTTGAATTGGAAAGTTATAATCCCATTTTGGTTCATTAACTACTTACAGTGTATTAAACGATAATATTTTGGATAAATGGTTTTGCTTATTTTCCAAATGAGATCTCTCTGTCTGATTATTCAGTCTGATTAATGGTTTCCACTCATCAACCAGAAAGCTTACTGCGTTTATGATCAACGGAGTTCATAGTAGTAACAATATCCTGAATATGACAATACCCTATGTACTTGGGGTCCCTATTTAAATAAATTTATTTTTATAAATATATGGCGACAATTAATACAACGCTATCTAGTCCCAAACGAAGAAGCATACAGATAACACTTGTGTTATGGGTACTAGATAACTAATGTACTACATTATATACTTTTGTACATAAACACCAAGACGCGAGAAGGGAATCGAACCTGTGACTTCCGCAAGTGCAAGTCGTTACTTAAATTTACATGAAGAATAATTAAATTCATATTTTGCACCAATACCTTTATTTATTATAATTTAATTAACATGTAATTATATCAATTAGATCATAATAATCAGTTATCAAATAACAATAAAAATATTTTATTGTATTTTTCTGTCTTGTTTCTTCTTAAATCCTGATTTAAATTAGCATTAGTATGAATCTGTTTACAGAGTAATAATATTATATGTATATACCATTTAATTATTGGACTATCGACCTCAATAGCATTGCAATCTAAAAATGGAAAACGAAAAATGACACCGGCGTCGATATGTGACTCACGCGTCGGTCGGTGGCGGGGCGGAGAGGTCAAGACGGTTCACCCAAACACAAACTCTTGTATGTTCTTACAGTATTCTTGAAAAGCGCAACCGCATGTCAAAAAGTATTCGTAAGGTATCCAAGAAACTTCTACCTCTGAAAAAATAATCGACCCGACTTCCTGCAATGCAATCCTTAATCAACAATGTTACGTAAATAAGAAAGCGTTCTTACATGCAATTGCGGCAGATCTGTTACTGAAAATTTACGTCTATACGAAAACTAATAATGTCTGTTTGTAATGCCTACATTGTACTCAAACTGGTATGTACAGCACTTTTAATAAAAACACTACAAATATTGACTGTGTTTTTGAGTATATAATTATTATTCACTGCATTTTAATATAAAACAAACAATTTCAAATTGTCACTAGCGGTACCAAACTCTCGTAGCTACAAAATATCCTCGAAAATTGCTAGTCTCTAATCATCCGAAGATGATTAGATCTTCTTCCGTTTTTATTAGTTTCCTTACTCATAGACAATAACTATTTTTTTTAATGCTAGGGACCGGGGTTTTAACGAAATATACTGTAGACCCAGTGCTTGAAGACAAAAGTCTTCCAGTAATACTCATACCTCTAACATATTGATTTAGGAGACGAGAGATGGTGGTGGCGGACCTGGTATATAAATTTCAAGTCACTCACTCGGCTACGGAGCGGACTCTGTTACGTGTTTGTCTTATGGACAAAATCCGAAATTAGGTGATCCATAGGAGAGCCAAAGTGGCTAGCATAGTTTGCAAAATATGCCAGCTGAAGTGGCAGTGGGTCAGTCATGTATGTTGTAGGACCGATGGGCGACGGGCCGATGACCTGCGAAAGTTGTCGGGACCGGATGGGAAAAGCTAGGACCGCGATTTGTGCCGCATTCTCAGGGAGGCCTATGTCCAGCAATGGACTACGATTGGCTGACGACGATACCTTAGACGGTGATGTGTCGAAAATAACGTAAGAAATTAAACTTCATGGTATGTTGCAATTAATTGAAATGACAACAAATAAATAATTATTTCTTATTTCTGTGAGTGTAAACAAAATTTGTTCTTTTAAATACTCAAAGAATATTAAACACTTTGAGGCTTTGATTACGTTTAATTGCAAAGGCATGTCTGAATGAGGGAATGAAGAACTAAAAATGTTTATATAACTGAGTAAATAAGAGCATAGACGCTTGGTAAAAAGCAGTTTAATGCTAACAGTTTTTTTAAAGTAATTACATGTTTTGCCACAGAAAAGGCAACGAGATAAATTAAAGGTTTAAAAGCCACATGGGAGGAAGCAGTATGTATTTTAGATAAACAAATGGATGTATGTTGAATGTCATGATGGACACACTTCAGGCAGAGAGAATAGTGTCCAAGGATAGGACTGTTTGGATTGGGAACGAACGTAGTAAAAAAGACAGAATCCCGAAATAAAACTAAGAGTGTTATAGTCGAGATTTATGCATGACAATAACAATAACAGCTCATAATGCCCCACCGCTGGGTTCAGGCTTCCCTTAGACGGATCGGACATTATCCGCCATGCTTGTCCAAGATAGATTGGCGGGTTACGAATACCGGTAATTTCAGTATGCAGGTTTCCTCACGATGCCTTTCTTCACCGTCGATACGTTGCATTAATCTTAATTATTATAAGCATCGTAAATATTAATAAGCAAATTAGGTAAGAAAACTGCCTAAGTTGTGCATTCGCCGTGGAATTCGCATCGGGGACCTCTAGCTTAAATTTAGTCTAAAGTGGTGGTTTAAACGAAATCTTTGCAACTAAGTATGAAATATTTTCCTTCGCTGCGGTGAAAATATCTTGAGATAGCTCAGACGTCTAATTTTCCGGTTTGTGTTGCTCCGCAAACATTCTCGCGTATACGGATATAAATTCGAAGCTTCACTTAGAAGAACAGATTGAGTTATAAAAATAATAAACAACATAGGGGTTAACTTGTTATGACATTGTATTATAAAGCTAATAAAATTGTACTGGATATAATATAACAATATAATATATTATATATAAATACATAAATTGAATCTTGCTCTTATTTTAATACAAACTCATCATCGTATGTATGATAATTTATAAAGTTAGTAAAACATTATATGTATATGAAAGATGAGTATAATAATGACAACCTTCTTGGCTTAGTGGCACTTCGGTACGGTTGCGGAGGCCACGAGTTTGATTAGCGTCGCGTCTGGGCGTTAATTTATAATATATGTATATTTGTTTCCAAAATGTAAAGTAAATCAGTTGTCTAGTACCCATAATACAAATGCTATGCTACTTAATTTGGGACTAGATGGCGCTGTGTGAAGTCTGCCAGTACATTTATTTATTATTTATACTGTGGCAATTCATACAATGCCATCTAGACCAAAAGTCGCAGAAGAGTGATTATGTGATAAGTACTAGATAACCTGATATACTATATTCTGTAAACAAATACATTTTATACATAAACTATATTCGGGACGGGAATCAAACCCGTAACCTTTGTAGCTGTCCGATGTGTATTAACTGTTGAGCCACAAAGGCAGCCATTTTTACATTTAAATGAAATAAAATAACTATGGTAAAGTGGTTTAACGAATAAATCATGATTATCAAATTACTACAAAACAATATCAATTTCAGTTGAAACCTGGTGATAATTTGTTTATTATTCAATCATAAATCCCAATTCTGTTTTATTTGAAATCACCACCATTATGTCACATGTAAAATTATACTAGAAATCCAGTTGATCCTTTTCAATGAACTTATTGCAGGACATTTTCACATCGGTCATAGGTTCTAGTCGGGGCTTAGATGTGTTGCAAAGACGCTTCAAATAAAATTATTTATTTATTATATTATATATATCTTATCAAATATATCTTAAAAATATGCTTCTGGCTATAATCCAGCCCAAAAATAAGACCGATCTTTGACTCTCAAACTAGGAACTGGCATGTATTTTGAGCTGTTCAAAGGTATCTCGCATTGATTGGAGCAAATAAAAAAAAAACAAAAAATACAATCAAAAAACAAATAATGAGAACATCTCAAATTAATTAAATTGCGTGCGTGCGTGCGTGCGTGTGAGAGAGAGAGTGAGTGTAAGGATGTGTCAAAAAATATTTATTATATAAACTCAGCTTCTAAACTTTTAGTAATACATACGAACACCGCACCGCGATATGTTTGTCTTTGACAGAAGAAATATTACATATTATTAAGCTTTTAAAGTAAAGCTTTTGAAGTGCGAAAGCCCCTTTTTTCATTATATGCAATGCATTAACTGAATTTTCTTTGTCATACTATTTTATTATAGAACTACTATTTTAAATTACTATTTTATTATAATGAACGCATTTCATATTTGAAATCGTAAACAATTAATGGAAACTATATTACACTGTATGGACTGCCAGACTAGTTAATTATGCACACAATTGTCTTGAAAACAAATTTAAAACTAAATTATATTATTCTCGTCATTATGTATCCGACATGTGTTCTAGCAGTTATTTAACATGAATTAATAATTGCGCAGTTGTGGACTTTATAATGAAACCAAAAACGAACATTACGTAATTTATAAATATTGACAGCAAATTTGCATTCGACTTTGAACGAGATTTTCAAGATTTAAAAGGTCCGTTTTCTAACTTTTTTGTTCACTAAAATATATTTTATGGTATGTTACACGTATAAAATTATCAGATTTTTGCTTTTTGTATTTAAAATGGCCCTTTAACGTAGTGACCTAGTTTGGTGACGTGTAAGTGGACCACATATTCAAAGCTGTTTTATTTCGTATCAGCAATACCTGTTCATCCATGTTTGAATTTGATATCTTTCTTCAATTCTGTTAAATAATAAACTGCTATTAGAAACATTAAAATACAAGTGAGATTACATCGGTATGTGGATAAACCAAACTTCCCTTCTTTCGATCCCGGTGTTCGGTATCAGGATTGGAATTTCGATAATATAAATGCTCAATTACTTACTTCGGTCGTCGTGCGGTTGGGGTTCTTTAATTATAGCTGAACTTCGATTGAGCTAGCTAGGTTCTTGAAATATTTGAATAGAACAACGAAATACGACGCGACGCATATCGACGTATCAGCGTAAGTTTAGAACGAAAGAATCATGAGAGGGCAGCGTCGTTGTAATATAGGGATGGTAATACTTTTGCTTAAATACTAGATTAAGTTTATGCAAGAAAATATTAGCGGTAAATTGATTGTGCTAAATATACGTACCACCCGGTAATATGCTCACAATATTTCTGGAGTCTTTCTCTTTCTCTTGTTTCATAGATCGTTCACTAACATGATGACTATACATATGTCCTTTCTATAAAATTATTATAAATAACGAATCACATGAAAGTGCATGTGATTAAAGTTGAAAGCTTTAGAACACCGTCACAATAACGATTAAATAAAAGTATTGCAATATAAAAGAATATGCATTCCGTTTTGCACAAAAGAGATGTATTAAAAAAGGTGAAGAACCTGTTTCGTTTTTGTTTCGAGACATTTACAGCTTGCAGGGAATTATGTAGGCTGTGGTTCTTACTGCATAATTTTAATACCTTTAACTTATTGTTGTATATTGCAACATTTGTGTCATTGTTTGTTTTGATTTGGTTAGACGGTACTTGCAGTTCATGTGGAGGTTTTCACGCCTAAAAGGCGCACAACGTATGCTACTTTTTAAACTCATATGGCAGAACAACGTTCAGATAGTTATATCATAAAAATTCGTAACTACACATAGGCTTCCGTTCCGGTGCAACAAAAGCAATGTGTGGCTTTTGTTTGGATACTAACGATGTTAATGAAAACATTATTGAAGGCACTCACACCTGTGACCGGCCGATGTGGAAACAATACGCTCCATAATTACTAAGTCCATTGGGCCGAATTTGATCAATATCAATCTATCACCGTTCATGGATACGCCTAAGTATGATAATATTAGTTTGCAAATTTCATGATTATTTCCCATTAATATGTAATTTATAATAACATAATATTATGTGTGAGCCCAAAGTATATTTGGTATTGCCGAAAACGTGTTTATGCCGTGTGGTTAAAGTAGTGCGACATTTTCTTTATGAGATTATTTTTGTCACTAAGGAATAGCAGATAGACAGACGCTCCACTTAATAGTAGTCAGTTACCGTTACCTATGGAAGTTTGCCACGTAACACGTTAACACGCTGCTATCCCATAGGGATATAGAAAATCTGGGTCATTAATGCCGGAACACAACACAAGACTGCAAATTTATTTAAAATTATAGGACTATTTCATCTATACTACTATTATAAAGAGGAAAGATTTGATTGTTTGTTTGTTTGTTTGTTTGTTTGTTTGTTTGTTTGTTTGTTTGTTTGTTTGTTTGCTTTGAATAGGCTCCGAAACTACTGACCCGATTTAAAAAATTCTTTCATTGTTGGGAAGCTACACTATCCCCGGGTGACATAGGCTATATTATATTTTCAAAAAAATTAGGGATCCTTACTAAAACTCTAATAATGTAACCCAAAGTGTAAAAAAATTACCTAAAATATTATTTAAATCGCGTGCGTTGCGAAAACTATTGATGATAGAATAAAATAATGTACTAGAACTTTGCAGAACACATCATTATTTACAAAAAGTGTCGCGACAGCATATGTCTAACTATTATAGTTATGCCACAATAAGTGTTCTTTTATTTTAAAAATTTAATTGAAATGCCGCCCCTAGAAAATACTCTTTATTTGGATCTTGGTATTAATCCTTATCAAAATAAATTACTTCATATTCAAAACTGTTTCAATACCTTTATATAACTTTTTGAATTATTCAATTCGGATATTCCATTCGAAAGATATCACGAGTTTAAAAATGTAAGTATTAGAAAAATGTTGCGTGGTAGCCGCTCACCCTGTTCGGCTAGCTAAGCAGCACCTTATGCAATGTAGGCGTGCGTCACTGGGGTTTTTACAAAAATTAGAATACTTATTAAAAAATAACGAAAAATAAATAAAAAGTAATAGCAAAAAAATCATTAAAATAAAAGCTCATAGAAATAATAATATTCAAACTTTCTTTATAATTTTATTTTTTTAGTAACCTGATGCAAATAGAAGGGTTTGCCCCCAGGGGCGCTCCTCTGTCCGAGGAGTGCACGGGTGTGCGTACCCGAGGTGCCCGAGCATCCGTCGCTTCACTCCCCTCTCCGTTCGAGGCGACAGAGTCCTACCTTTCTTTCCGTCTACCTCTTACATCCTTTCCAACTTAGCTCTCTGTTCGTGGCATGGTCCCCGATGGGATGGTTGCGAATACTGATTGGGGTCCCGGGTTCTACCATGGGACCTGATTTAGTAGTCAAAACCATGCCTATTTCGACTGCGCCTGCACAGAGAGTGTTCCCGGGGCGGGAATTGCATCCTCGCTGTCGGTTGGTCTTGCTGGGCCGGCTACGACGTCAGGCGACTCTGCTTTTTCTGGAGTGTCGTCTGGTAGTCGTACCCACGCCTGACTAGCACGCGACGGGGATGCGAGTCCCGTCCGGAATTGGCCGCGGACCTGTCGCTCCCGGCCCTGGTTCTGTCTATGGTCGGGGGCGATCCTGGATGGACGGCCGTCGCCTCCTTTTGCGAGGCAGTAGTGTCTGCAAGGGAGGCGGCGGAACGGGAGCAGGAGTCCGCCACCGCACTCCCCTCCCGCCAACGTAGGCCGCGTCGTCGGCGCCGGAGGGCGGGCAACGATCTCCGGCCGCCGTAGAAAGCGGCCGCGGGCAGCCCCTCGGGGGAGGATCCGCCGCCCGCACTATTGCCGTGAGGGAAAAGGCCGCGTGCTGTTCCGCAGCCCCCCTCAACTCATAGAGTTGTTACAAGAGAGCGCCGGGGGGACGAAAGCCTGACCCCCTGGCGCCAGCACTTTAGAAGGGGCCCGCTTTAAGACAAAGCGTGGGCCGGCGCCGGCCCGGGCCACGAGATCGGCAGGCCATATATCCGTGGGCCCGGGCGTAGGCGATAGGAGAACAGCGGGGTTTTTTAGTGGGTAGTCGGATGGTCGAACATCTTTTCCGGAGTCCCTTATATCCCTCGGTCCCCCCGGGCCGGGGGAACCCGTCAAGAGAGGTTTTTCCCCGAGATCGAAAAAAAATAGAAGGGTTTAATTTTTTGTTAAATACCCATGCGAAGCTGGGACGGGCTGCTAGTACTTATATAAAATAATTAAACAATTATGGCGGCATACTTATAGACCATAGGGTGGTTGCTATCCAGACAGGTTTGGGGCCCTACCACGTAACTAGGTTGGGTATTTTTGTCGGCTTTCACGACAGGCCGCAGGGGACAGTATTCTTACTCCATCCTTGCACGGATAAAAAGTGTGACTTAAATAGAAGAATATGTCAAAATTTTATATTTATAGGGATAACAGTCAATCTTTATGGTACATAAAATTAATTCCAACGACACACACGGTCAAAGCTTGCAACTAGAAGAATTCCGAAAACTTTCGTAAATTAATTAAACAACCTATACTTAACATCTCATGTACCTACAATATATTTCATGAGCTACTTTATATTTCCGAAATGTAATATAATATATATTTATCCCGGTTCCTGATTCAGAAACGAATTTGCGGTATCAACGTCAAGGTGCATAACTTCATATATACAGGTAAAATAGAAAGCATTCCCTTTAGAAAAATGTAATTACGGAGGATTTTAAAATGTATTTTCATGTTTTCCGATTTAAAGATTCCGAAATAAGCAAATATGACTTCCTGTTTAGTACAATATTATTAGATTAGCACCTTATTATTATATCAGAATCTGAAGATATTAAGCTACGTCTTTTTTTCTAAGTCAGTTAAATCCAAGGTGGCCAAGTTGGCCACCTTAGTAACCTTAATGATTGACACATCGGTTTTCCTTGCACCCGCTTCGGTTCACCCTGCGTGAGAATGTAGACCTCCCCTATCCGCCTTTGACTTGGGAGACAATCACACTCTCTTCACATCTTGCAGCCCTGGTGCCTTATTTTTAGTGCTGTGAAACTGTAGATAGGCTGATGACCCACTATAGGTTAACAGGTAATAAATAACAGTTTCCATCATGATGATGTTTGCTGCCGTTTGCGTAGGAGAACTGGAACCGGACTCACTTAACACAACACAAAGTGACTATTAATTATATTTGCTATATTCATAGGCTTGGAGCGTACGCATGCGTACACACATACACACACACACACACAGACACACACACACACACACACACAGACACACACACACACACACACACACACACACAGACACATACACACACACACAGACACACACACAGACACAGACACACACACACACACAGACACACACACACAGACACACACACACACAGACACACACACACACACACACACACACAGACACACACACACAGACACACACACACACACAGAGACACACACACACACAGAGAGACACACACACACACACAGACACACACACACACACACAGAGAGAGACACACACACACAGAGACACACACACACACACACAGACACACACACACACACACACAGACACAGACACACAGACACAGACACAGACACACACACAGACACAGACACACACACACACACACACACACATACAACGTGGACCAGGCAGAGCTGGGAGAGGCAATATTCCGGCTGAAGGCCAAGAACACCACCCCCAGCCTCGACGGCATTCCGGGGCGTGCATGGGTTCTATCCCACGACGTCCTTGAGCCCTGACACTTGAGGCTCTTGGGGCCAGTTTCCCCGCAGAGATTCATGGTTGGGGGCGATTCTGGATGGACGCCCATCGCCTTCTTTTGCGAGGCAGTTATGTCCGCCAAGGAGGCGGCGGAGTGGGAGTGGGAGTGGGAGTCGACCATCAAACTCCCCTCCCGCCAACGCTGGCCATATCGTCGGCGCTGGAGGGCATTCAACAACCTCCGGCCGCCGTAGAATGCTGCCGCGGGCAGCCTCTCGGGGGAGGATTCGCTGCCCATACAATTGCCGCGAGGGTGTGGACCGCATGCTGTACCGCAGTCTCCCTCAGCTCATTAGAGCTAATAAAGGAGAGCGCGACGAGATCGACAAGCCACATATCCGTGGGCCCGGGCGTAGGCGATAGGAGAACAGTGGGGGTTTTTTAGTGGGTAATCGGTTGGCCGAACAGCTTTCACGGAGTTCCACATATCCTTCGGTTCCCTCGGGCTGGCGGAACCCGTCAAGAAAGGGTTTTTCCCCGAGATAAAAAAATACTACAATTAATTACGAAAAAAATTTTGTCACTGTTCTAAAAAGCGTGGGGTGCTCAATATTAATCGTTATAATTTTTTACTACTTTCATTTCGAATGTAGAGTTAGTTAAAAATCGTACAAAGCACCCCATTTTATTCTTATATTAAGACTTATTTTTTACTTTTTAGTTTGATTTAGTAGCCAGTAGATAAAAGCGTATTTTTTAGTCTAATTTATTTTTAACTTTTTTGTTCGATTAATTATAAATGCGTGTTGTTCTGTTTAACTATAATTTATTTGTTGTCAATTCCCAGTCGATAAAAGTTTTTATTAATTTACGCCATCTTCCGGCAGTTTTAATAATTACACGCTACCATCTGGCAAAAGCAAAAGAAATCGTTAATCCTGATAAGGATTATGGGACATAATTATTAAGTTTGTGTGTTCTGTATTGATCTTGACAAGTGTGCAAAATGTTGAATTTTTTGATTGTTTAAAGTGGGTAAAAATCGAGTCCGAAAATTTCGTTACATAGTTACATACAGGTCAAGTTAATAAAAGCGTGGTAATAAAGCATTCCTTTGTGATAGGGCCTATACGGATAATCAAGAAAATTAACATACTTCGCTCAAAAGAATTTCCATACCAAATTATTTATCTACCGTTTAGTCGTCAAAAGGTAATGAACCTGTTAAGCGCTTCTGAGCTACTTTTTGAAATTGCAAAGTGCACCTAGTAAAAGCAGTTTCAGATCCAACCGCAATCAATAACGAATAACTATTTTAATTACTATTAAATAATTTAATTATGTTAACTTTGTTAACAATTTACTGATGAGTAGATTCTCTTTTTATGGGTCGTTAGCCCACTTGATTGGTGAACATTTATATAACATTCTGTCAGAGCATTTACTGATATTTACATCAGTAAATATCAGTAAATGCTCTGACAGAATGTTATATAAATATATATGTTAATGTTATATAAATGTTATAGTATATCAATACTCATGTACTTTTCTTACGTCAATAAATACATATTATATTTTTATATATATAGATATAAACACACAGACGCAAGACGAGAAACGAACATGTGACGGCGAGTGGTTATCCAATGTTTGGTATTTGGAATCAGAAATATGAAGCATCTAAAACACTTTTATTACATTGGGGTTCAGATTCTACGAATGAGTTAGTCTAGCATCGATCATTCAAGATACTTTTTCTTGGCACCACACACACATATATATATATATATATATATATATATATATATATATATATATATATATATATATATATATATATATATATATATATATATATATATATATATACATATATACGATTGTAAATCAGTTCATAATGAGCGTCTACATCGCCAAAGGAATAAGCATACTAAATTTAACTATAGTGTTAGAATCCTCGTACATTCATTTTGCACGGGATTTCCATAAAATCCGTTGTTAGTGAGTGTCTTAGTGAGTATATACATATATTACATGTGTGTATTCTACAAAAAGACAAAGGCTATTGATGCCTGAAAAATATACTAGTAATTCCCACTCGAACGAAGTAACGGAGTTGGAGCAAAAAATATTTTATAAAATGTTCATATAAATTTATCACAGCAGTTTCCAACAAAATTTAAACTGTACGCATTTTCAATTTCACATGTATGAGAGATATTTCATGTTAGAGATATAAATATAACTGTATAAAATCGATGTATGCACATATCTTCATTGTGGAATGGAGAGCTAGCTGGCAAAGCGTAATAGATATTTGTTTTACTCGGCAATCGATTAGGAAACATCGAGCATTCATGAATAAACCCATTATCTAGAACCGGCACAGACCACTCAATTTCGAAGCCCTGCATCCAATCCACTAGAATACACGGACAAAGAGTAATTTACCTTTGTATACAATTTCAATTGAATGCCAACGCGAACAGAATACGATTTAATTACGATTGTAAAATATATTTAAATAAATGACTTAAACACAATCTCATAATAATTATTAAATATTTTCTACTATTTAATGCTGATTGAATAAATTTGAAGACAGCATATTTTACAGACAGATAGTACATTAATCATACAAATATATAAAGCATTGTGCGAATGTATTCTATCATACTGTATTGCTGTATGGGGAGGTGTAGCTAAAAGCCATCTTAAAGACGTCGAAAGAGCACAGAGGGCGGTCCTTAAAGTAATACTCAAAGTACCCTTTAGACATCCAACTGTAGATGTATATAAATCAACTCAAATTTTAAGTGTGCGTAAGTTATTTGTATTGGAATGTGTAAAAAGGTATCATTGTCTAATGGTTCCCACTTTACCCAAAACTATAAAAAGATATGTTTCGTTTCCTTTACCAAAAACCAACAGTATATTTGCTAAAAGAAATATCAACTTTCTAGGTCCCCTTATATACATTAAATTGAATAAAATTAAAAATATTACTGAGTACAACAGCGAAATGTTGAAATATGAATTGAAATCGTGGCTTTTAACCCTAAATTATGAAGAAACTGAGGAGTTGCTGAGTATAATGAATTAGTTGAATTATAGATTTGGCTCTCATATGCGTAAAACCCACACACACACACACACGCACACGCACGCGCGCGCGCGCAAGACACACACACACACACACACACACGCACACGCACGCGCGTGCGCGCAACACACACACAAACCTTATATATATAAGATTTTGTATCCTTTTGTATCTTGGTGTTTTTTTCTTTTCTTTTTTGTTTGTATGATTTGAGAGGGCACTAGTTTCCAAGACACAGACTAATGTCTAGTTTGGGGACTAGGGTTCATTGACTTATTATAATAATGTGTTACAATAAAGATTTATTATTATTATTTATTATTATTTTATCAATATTTCGTTCTGTGGTTTAAGTTATTCTCTGTGCGGGGGCGGATTAAGCGAGTAAGAATACTGATCGTTAGTCCGGGGTAGGACTAAACCACCCTAGCTAGGTAAAGCTAGATACGCTTGGAGCTCTAAAGCTCCAAGCGTATCTGGATCCCGATCACTCGTCAACGACTTTAATCAATTTAACTCGATACTTACGTTCACAATAACATCATAGATTACAAGCGACTTCGAATTTGAACTCTTAGTAGCATAGTAAAGAGTTGATTTTAGAAATACTATTTTTTTAAATAAAAGGATGCCTGGAAAGTAGGCGATACATATTGGTAGAATACTAAGCATTAATCAAACGTTTTCCATTAATACATTGAATCAAATAATAAACTGACCGACACCGGGAATTATCTAAAGCTTTATCGCGTTCCATGCGAGCATTAACCGAATTACTGTCATCAATACAACCAGTCCTGACGCTTGGCCACTCTATCAAGTTCTGTACGTCCACGATTAATGAACTCGAGCTACGCAAATTGTTTCCTAGGGAGTTGTAGTTTAGCTCTATATTTTGTAGTACATTTTTATGAAGAAACCTATTCTTGCGAACCACGAAGTAACTCGGACTTCAAATCAACCGCTGTTGTAAAAAGTAAAAAAGTGTGTGTGTGTGTGTGTGCGCGTTTGCGTGCGTGCGTGTGTGTGTATTTATGTACGCAAGTAAGAAGTTATACTTCTTTGGCGTAATAGAACAAAGATCGCTAAAGATTTCATCGCGTATGCCACAATTCTCTGTTTGTAAATGTAATAATCTATACAAATAAATAAAATTGGAGGGTCTGTTTGTAATATTAAAATAACCGCTTTTTATTAAGTGCATTTGGATGTATACATGGTACATATACCAAAACAACATTTTTTACAATTTTTGTCTGTCTGTCTGTCTATTTGTTCCGGCTAATCTCTGAAACAGTTGGACCGATTTAGATGGGACTTTCACTGGCAGATAGCTGATGTAACAAGGAGTAACTTAGGCTACTTTTATTTTAGAAAAAAAAATTGGTTTAGTTAAAAGTGATCAGTTTCGGATTTTTATACATCTAATTTAAGTTGACCTCAGATTTATATCATCAATCATATAAAATAGGGTTAAGCTTAGGCTGGACTTTTTAGGTTCAAATGCAGTTTGTATATTTCATTTATTTATATTTTAGGGTTTATAGCGTTTGTAATACAAAATAAACTGTAAGATATGCCCAAAGTCACTATATCACGCGGACGGAGTCGCGGGCACAGCTAGTATATTAATAAAATACAAAGAATGCATATTTGCGACAATTAACTTCAAATCTATAAATGCACTTTTATTACGAATTTTTACAATGGCCTATCATTCACCACGTTATATAATTTAAAATCACATACACACATACATATTTTATATACTTGTATTTATGATAAAAATATTTTTATCCCTATTGATCTTCGATCAACAATATTGTTGATCGAAGCTATTGGTAACAAAGTACGTGTTGTATGTAGATTTATGAATATTTTAGATAGAAACTATGAATGTACTTCAAGTTTTCACGAAAACTTGAGTGACAGTTACCAGCTAACTTCATGAAGTCGCATCGTAAAAAATTAATTCTCATATTTTTTTCCAAACGTGCCAAAAGAAATGTAAGTTCCTTTAGCGCAAACAAAATATTTTGAATGTCAAGAGTCATTGATTTATTCAAATTTATCAATTAAAATTTCGAATAAAATATTACACACCACATTGTTAAATGCTGCCTATTCGTTCCTAAATAAAGATAATAAATACCAATATGAATAACTCGCTCTTATTGAAATACTAAACTCATTCCTATCTCTTTGAAACCAAGTTCAATATACTTGCAAATATTCTGACAATGCTCGGCTAACATTTCCCTCCCCAGCGTATAAATATAGTACGCCTCGACTATGTAAATAATTTAATTCTGTTTAAATAAAAATAAACTGTTTTTAAATGAGGTCTTAGAAGCATAGAAAGTAACATGCCCCAGCGACATTCCAATAAGTCCAAAGTTATGACAATGCTGGGAATCCTCACCCTTTGTAGCGTCGTATACAATAAGCTAGAATATACTACTAAACTTAGTTGTCATTTCAGGTCGCTTTTAATGTAAACTCATTCATTCTATCTTTTCCATAAATACTAAAAAAATACATATAGCGTCCAAATGCCAGGGCTCCCACTACTGGGTACTGACAGCATAACCGACACGCTTGTCCAAAGCGGGTGGGCGCATACCAAAATGTTAAACAGACCGGTGATCTCGGAATGCAAGTTTCCTCATGATGTTGACTTTGACAAACCCGTCCAAATTCACACAGAAGAATCTTTAGTAAAAGTTATGAGAAACATGTATTTTAGTTTTGTATCACATAGTACAAAAATGTTGTGTAATCAGCATCACAAAGTCATTCAAAGAACTCGCAATTTACGTAATACGGCGCGAGAGTGCAATGACTTCTCCATCTGACCTAGTAAAAGGCCGAGGACGGCGGCATTGAACCGGGCGAGCGAATACGCACTACTCATTTACGCGGGTGTGACAGAGACAGGTAATAACAGGTTAACGACGCTGTTTGCACCATATGATTATTCTGTACGATTGAATCCTACGATCCTATATGAAATATTTAATGGTGAAAATTCAACATACAATTTTTTTTTGCATAATGGGTTCCGTAAATGATGTTTAGTGCGTAAAAAAAATTTGGACGGGTTTGTCAAATTCACCCTGTATATTTGGGTGCACTGCATACAAGTATTTGAGTCGATCTGGTTTGGGCAACCAATATTTTGTCACCGAAGTACTGGAACAGTGTCAGACTGTATTACATTGTAGGAAGTCATGCAAAGAGCGCTTGCAAGCTCTAATGTGCCGGCTTCACTTGCACCGAGCGGTATTACAAGTGACAATGGCAAATTTATCGATGGAGCGAGCCTTTTTGGTGAAGAACGTGATTTGAGTAAAAGCGTTGAAACTATCTTATCTATCAAATATGAAAAGAATGTTTCACAGCTAGTCACTGAAACAATGCAAAAATTTAATTTCGGTTTCACGTGATGTCTTTGAAATAGACGTATTGCATCCATTTTTAACAAGAAGTCAACTTCTGCCTTCTCTGCTGTCTTGTTGAAAAGTGACGATTAGAAATGAGGAAGACATATCGGTCAAATTGTGAAACTCTACTTATCTACTCAATATTTCTACTTCAAAGATGACTAATAAATAAATTTCATACCATATGATATAGCTCAGTAGTATTACATTCGGAGACCATTCTAGAGGTCCCGGGTTCAAAATCCCGCTTAGGCAGTTTTTCACGCCTAATGTGCATATTACGGCGAGTGGCACTGTAGCGACGGTGAAGGAAATCATCTTGAGGAAACCTGCATTCCAACTTAGACAAGCGTGGTGGGCATACTGTCCTCGCCCCCTAGGGGGAGACCCGATCCCAGCAGTGGAACGTTATGAGTTATTATTATACCACATGAAATAAACATACATCCATCAAAACCGTCAGATTTTGCAGGGGTAGTTTGCACAGACATTTTATTTAAAAAAATCACGTAATCACTGTGTAGACATTGATTAAGTAGTTACCTATAAAGCTTATCTGTATCTGTTTCCAAGTTCTAACGCAACGTTAGTCAACTTAAGCTAAAAATAGTACATCAGGACCCGGTTTACATTTCCAGCATTGGAAAAGGCTGGAAATAGAAATTTAGGGCATATAAAAATAGGGCATGTGAATAGAAATTTTGCAATGAACAGTGATAATGTATCTAGAGCTTTTATAGCTTTTATTAATAAATAAGTTTATAAGTTTGTCAAAATGCTATTTTATCCGTGCAGGGGCGGAGAAAGAATACTAACCTCTGCGGCCGAGGTCGAAAACAACCCACCTCAGCTACGTGGTAGGGCCTCAAGCCCGTCTGGACGGCGAACACCTTTGGTCTTAAATATGCCTCCATAATAACCTTGTGTTGTGTTCCGGCATTAGTGACTAAAGTTCCTGTACCTTTATGGGACAGTAGCGTGTTCGCGATTCCACATGCGTTGCAAACACCCATAGGCGAAGGTAACTGCTAAATTCTAAGCGGGCCGTCAGCCTGTCTGCTGTCCTACAGCATTAAAAAAAAATTGGTAGTTTACCGGTATCACACTTGAAGACCAATCTAGGGATAACAGGTTCAAATCTCACGATGGCATGCACTGTTTAGGTTTTTATCGTCATTATAACATAGTTTCCATGTATCGTGAAGAACCTTATGTGTAACCCGCCAATTCGCATCGGACAAGCGTGTGTTCCCTCTAGCCGGTCCGTGCCCTCTAAGGAGAGACCCAAGCCCAGGCTGAGTATCTAGACAGAGTAGCACGTTATGATTTGTTATTGTATCAGTATATATGATATAATAAGACACATAAAATTCACACACTTGAGTGACCAAATGGCCCAGGTTTCAGGCGCTGAGGTTGGCAGCGCATTATCATTGCCCTTGATGTTGCAAACGTCCATAAGTGACGGTTACAACCTGCGCTCGATTGAACCGTTCACCTATCTGCTGAACTACAGCTATAAAATAAATTTAAAGATACTATGTTTCCGTGTATACCTGAAGCCTAAAATAACTTCGTAAGTTCTTTGCGAACACAAAATTACTGACTTGATTAAGTTTATTATGTTTGACCTGGTAGCTCGGTGATATTCCACTTGTTGACTAATTTTGATGTTCGAATCGCACGCATGCATCGCTTAGGCAGATTCTCTCGCTTAAGGAGTCTGCCCACTACACCGTTCCATACCATGACCGTGCTAGGAACGTGCCATGCACGGAGCGTCAATAATTGTCGGCGAGAATATTTTGCCGGTGCCGACACGCTCCGTGCATGGCACGCGACGGTGCCAAACCGGTGTGGGCAGGCGGCGAGCCGGTGAATATTATATACGGATTGTAACCGCATATGATTTCACTAGATGATAGACATATTCTAAAGTTAGTGTTTCTTCTGACAATGTTATTTTCAATTTTTTTCAGAAAAACATTAAATTGGAATGTAGAAATTCGAAAATACTGAAAAAACTTTTCGTCATCATCAACTAAGTGCCTGAATAATGTCCAATATTCTCCTTCTGTTTTTCGTTCTTTTATAGAATCGTGAATCCAGTAGCGTCGAGTGTGTTTTTTGTTTTCTTCTTCTTCGTCATACAATATTATGGCAATCATTGCTAGCTGTCTAACAGTTAATTTTCTAATAGCTATACCTATTTTAGAATTTAAAAACTTGATAGCATTCTAAGACGTCCACGCAACACTGATAGACTACGAGAATGAAATCGATTTCTATCGGTTTTGATGGATACATAGGTACGTACGGGCAACATACGGGTTGCATACTGGCATCATACGAGGTCGATCCGTTTCAGTGGGCATAGTAGAGCCTATCGTGTTGCTTTTGTGTCTGATACGGTCCTTGCACGGTCATGGTATGGAACGGTGTAGTGGGCAGACTCCTTTAATGTGCATGTTTATCGTACAACTAGCTGACCCGGCAGAAGTTGTTTTGCCATATAAATTAAAAAAAGTTTTGAATAGGATTTCCGTAAAATCCGTTCTTAGGGAGCGTCTACATCTACATCGCAAAATGAGTAGCCATGCTAAATTTCAAGTTTCAAGGATTAATTTAGTAATTTCGCCGGTGTACAGTCCGGTACGGCCGGTGTACAATGTACAGTAGCGAATGGCTCGTTGGCCTCTCAGCTGGTCGTTGGTCGTTCGCTGGATCATCTCTGACCCCTCGTCAGCGATGTCCCTCCATGACGGCTTCCCGTGGTCGCAGCCCTCTCATCCTCTATGATTCCGGGGTCTTAAGTCGCTGGGCACGTCGGCGTTTAGCTCTCCTTTTGTGCGCCGGGTGGTCTGACGTCTAATCCCTGGTTTGAAGGGAAGCGGCGGTGGCACCTTGATGCCCTTCTGTCTGGTCAGCTTCTTATAAACCGGGCAGCTGCGGTTGTTGGTTGCGTGCGCCCTTCCGTAGTTGGCCCAAGTGGATGGAATTTCACGTAGGTGTAATTCCAGCCACTTCGGGGGCACACCGCAGCGATGTGTTCTCCTGCACACCTCACGCACTTCACAGGCTTGTGACAATTAGCAGAGGCGTGTCCGCCTCTAGCATTTGTGACATAAATATTTATCCGGAGCAATATCAAAGATGCGCTCGTGGTTTTTTTTTCACTTAATTAGGTTTAGAATGAACTAAACAATGTTTATTTAAACATTGTTTACTGATTTTTATTTAAACGTTAAATAATTATACTATTTGATCTAGGTACCGACATGTTTTGCTATCATGCTGACAGAGGGGTTTTGTTCTAGTATCGACATATTTTTCTGCCAACAGAGCTGCTTTGTTCTCGTGTCGAGGTCTTTATTCTCGTATTGACGTGCTTTGCTTCCGTGCCGACACACACACACATATATATATATATATATATATATATATATATATATATAACATACACACGCACGCACGCACGCACACACACATATGCTCTCTCTCTCACACACACACACACACACACATATGTTGTCGAATTGTGCCGATGTTGAAAGAAAACATCGTAAGAATGCCATCATCGGTATGTTTAACCCGCCATGAGCCTTGAATAAGAGTGGAGAGTGTCCGATCCATCTTTGGAGAGGCCCCAGTCAAGGAGTGGGAGTTATTCTGTTTAATACGTTATAAAGCTTGTCCTTATTCAACTTGTTGAAATAATAATAGTCAGCTATTTAGCTACTGTTTAATGAGTATAGTCTATGACTACATAAGGTATATTCACATCAGTCTACATATTATAAAAATACACCTTTTATAGCATAAATGCACTTTACGTCTTATTTATTTACTATGAACTTTATGCATATTAAATAGCTGGAAGTTATTTTCCAAGTATTAAAATTTTGTGTTGGGAAGTATTTTTAAAATGCCTTTCCAGGTATTCTTCATATTATGATATGTTTAATATAGTAGGAACGTTTACGTTATGAACGATATATTAAACAATTTTATTTTTTTTCAGTGATATACGCTACAACAAAATCAAGGATATACCCGCAGGGATATTCTCACACGTGAATCACCTCCGCTCGCTGCTGTTGAACAACAATCACCTTAAGGAACTGCGTTCCGGCGCCTTCAGCGGGCTGCGGCACCTCCGATACCTTTATCTCTACCGAAACCGAATTCACTATATCGATACTGATGTTTTCCATGATCTCCACAACCTGGAACAACTGTAAGTATTTGTTATTTAACTTAGTCATTAGTCAATCTTAGTAGACTAAGACAGGACGTAAGCCTCCCCAAGTTTGCGCTACATATCCCTGTCTACCTTGGACAAAAAATTCAGTTGGGCAGGCACAACTTCAAGGAGAAAGCTAATAGGAGGATTCAGTTGGGTTAGGCGGCTTACGGTAGGCTCCGTCATGTTTTCTCGTCGACTATCCCTCAGTGCTAGAAGACTCCGTTAGTCCGACTCCGACAGTCTTCGAGCAGTGCGTCCTACCAGTATTGACCTACGGAGCTGAGACGTGGACACTAATGGCGGGAATGGTCCACAAATTTTAAGTCACTCAGCGCGCTATGGAACGGGCAATTGTGGGTGTTTCTCTTATGGACAAAATCCGATATGAGGAAATCCGTAAGAAAACCAAAGTAACCGATATAGCTCGCAAAATATGCAAGCTGAAGTGGCAATGGGCTATTTATGTCAGTTAAAACGGGGTGTAAAATAAATACCTGGTACCTCAGTGGTATTATACTCGGAGACTAATGTAGAGGTACCGAATTCAAATCCCACAGCAGCATGCATCGCTTAGGTAGTTTTTCTCACCCAATATGCATATTATAGCATAATTACCATGTACCGGTGGAGAAGGAAAACATCGTGAGGAAACCTGCATACCTGCAGGACAGGTCCAAGCGCAACAGTGGGACATTATACACAGCGAAGCATTTTGAAAAAATGTGTACCGATTGGACCGCCTGACTGTTTTCGATATATTCTGGTGTTTTTCTCGTGACTACCGAGGGGTATTCCCCTCGAGGTAGTTAAAAACTTATTTTCAATTCCTATCCGCTTTATAAGCTCATTAGTAAGAAAAATATTAATAAACTTTCAGCCACTAACGTGGCGTTGAAAGGGTTAATTTTTGGCTCTGGCGACGAATTTAATTTTTAACATAATTTTATTTTAACTACAAAGCTGACCTCTTATTTTATCATTATAAACAGTCAAAATTGTTAAAATAATTCTCAGTAACCAGTAATTAAGATGTTAATATCTTCAAATTATTGAATAACCAATTAATTTTAATCAATTATGTTTATGTTTTATAAGATTAGGGGAGATGACGTCAAGACTTCGTGTTGTCTTTTACACTCTCGTACAATTAGTTTAAGATCTGATCTCTTCTTATTATCTTATAATTTTTTTATAATGCTCCGCGTATTGGCCTTGAAAGTTCTAAATTTAAAATGGTTAATCTTGATATCGACGCTAGTTCAGTAGGATTGTAAAATAATGTTCGTCCAAAAATAATAACCAGATCGGATCAGATTTTGATATTTAAACGGATCTCGCCCAAAAATAATAATACGGCTAATCCACCATATACATATAGAGAAAACGCAACCAATTGAATGTTTATTTTGCAAGGTTACAATGACTAGGGAATCTCTTTTGGTATCTACTTTCAAAATTAAGAGTTTATGTCACTATCTCATATCCTTCCAATTTATTGAAGTTATACTTCATAAGGGGCGTTTGGGAAAAATTATGAGAATAAAATTTTTACAATACGACATGATAAAGTTAGCAGATTACTGTCAAGTGTTCTGTATTGATCTGTGTACCGTGAAAACACCTAACTATTTTCACAGTAGTCTCTCAATTATGATTTCATAATTTTTTATTAAATGTAATTTAATTTTGTTCTTTTATATATATAGGTAATATACTTACCACATTTGACAAGTTTATTATTAAGAGAATATTAATTCTCCCCTTCGTCCCTTGAAATGTCCCCTTTTAATATTGTCAGCGTTTTAATTTACTGCAACTATAAGTTTTTGTTGCGCCATCCAAATTTGCATCCGTAAATTCCTCATATTCAACATAGTAACAAGATACCGCAAAGTGGGTCCTGGCTCCCAAGATAAGGTCAACTTCATTGGAATTGTCTAAATGTTTTTGTTATGTATTATCAAACGGGGTCAACTGTATCACATGATGAAAATAATAAATAATTTTTTTATTAAATTAAATATACTGATTACAATTTTTCTTCGTAAAACATTTAAATAAAATATTATTACAATACAGTACAATAAAAAAAATTGTCGTACTGATTAAAACGAAGTATAAATTCACAACTTTTGATTTTGATTTAGCACGAACGCCTGCGTCTCGAGTTCGATTCTCGAGTTTGGGATTCAAGCAAATTTTTGAATGTATTTATAAAACAAAAGCAAAGTCGTCTCAGCAATATCAGTTGTCTACTCATAACGCAAGGTCCAACTAGATGGCTTTGGATGGATTGCCCAAATATATTTATTTATTTAAATAATTTTGTCGCCGTTGCAAAGTTACATTATAATTACTCGTATACTAGCTAACCCGGCAAACATTGTTTTGACATATAAATTCAATTAATTAAGTTTTGGACTGGATTTTTGCAAAATCCGTTCGTAGTCAGCTTCTACATAGTAAAATGAGTAACCATTCTAAATTTCAAGTCAATGGGATGTATAGTTTTACAGATTTCGTATATATATATATATATATATATATATATATATATATATATATATATATATATATATATATATATATATATATATATACTAAAATGACTCGTTTCCGGTGCGCCGACAGTTGCGAGGTAGCAAGCTCGTAAGGGACGTTCTTCGACTATATTTTGAAGTATTTGATAGACAAAAACATTTCCTCCCAGTTCTTATATGAAAAATTTAATCACAGTTCTGAAATTATATTTCTACGCATTAAATTTTATTTTGCCAATTATTAATAAGTTAAATTGTATATTTCAAGGTGACTATGCGACTATACACGTTGCTTACGAGAACATATTTGAAATGTTTATGTCACTTTTAAGTTGCTACATGGAAACAAATTACATTAAGTGCACAGACCCACAACTTCTACATCAAAGATAGATCTTTGATGTAGAAGTTGTGGGTCATTTTCTTGAGAGGCAGAAAGTTTACGCTAGAGCGTAAACTTTCTGCCTCTCAAGAAAATGTACCTGGGTATTAATGTCAGCAGGGAAACAACACGTTTATCGAGAGATCAAAGTTTGAAAAGTGGAATACTAAAGTTTATGGAAAATATACAGTCTTTTGTGATTGAACTTTCTGAACTCAAAAGTCGTTTGCCGTTAGATTCACTCTTCAAAGATTTACAGTTTTTGTCTCCTGAAGATGTTGTTTATAAAGTCTTTGCTTCGATAGCAAATGTTACAAATTAATTTCCAAATCTTGCCGATAAAACACGAGCTCAGCAAATTGATGAAGAGTTCAGGAATCTAAAACTGGACAGAAATTAAACCAGCTTATTAGAATCTGGTGTTAGTAGTGGTTCAGATCAGATGATGAGCGTTGATAAGTTCTGGGGAGCAATTGCTGAAATGCGAAATTCGAATGGAAATTTAAAATATGATAATATAACGAAATTTGTAAAGGGACTATTGTGTTTGCCTTTATCTAAAGCTGCTTGTGAGAGAATATTCTCTCAGATTAATCTTGTTAAAACTAAAACCCGTAATCGATTTATAAACAAACACGTGTCATCCATTTTGCACGTCAAACAAGGCCTTAGAGAACATGGTGATTGTATTTCGTTTCAACCAACCAAAGAAATGGTCAAACGGATGACTAAAGAAATGTATAAAGAAACCGACAGTAGCGATGAATATAACTTAATTGTGATGTATGATCGACATTTCATACTAACACTATATTTTATATCAATAAAAAAATATTATACTGGCATTATTTTGGCATTTTCACAATAAACTGGCAGGATTTGGTAGGATTCCGGTCAAGCTAAGGCAGGATTATAAATTTTGAGATTGTCTGCTCTCGTGGCCAGACATTCGATATGTGTTTGCATTTCTCTTTCGGCGAGTGTACGCGTGCAGGGTTCTCAAAACCATCTTGCGTCCTATCTAAGATAAGCGTCTATAAGCTGTTTAGAATTTAGTATGATTTTTGCATCCGACACTACCACCGACGTGCCAACCGATTGCGTGTCCCGGAAATAAATATGCTGAGGTGGATGTGTGGACTGACGCGGAACGACCGCGTAGGAACTCCTGCATCCGCGGTGACCTGCATGTCCGTGACATTGCGGATAAATTGCAGGATTGTTATTTTAGCTGGTATTGCCACATGTTGTGGCCACCGGCTACTCACGCTAGGAATAAATGTCTAGCTATCCCATTTCATCCGGGCCTCAGCAAGAGGGGTGACCCAAAAAATGTTTGACATCGTAAATAATGATATGCGTGCATTGGCACAACCAGGAATGGCAAAGATCTTGTGAAGTCAAGAAAAATAAGTCTTAAAACGGATTCCAGGTACCGAAGCGGTTAGGGTTGCATCCGGCATTTAACGATATAATAATGTAGATTTGGTATTTTTGAAATAAAAGTTCAGAAATATAGCTTTATTAAAAAAAATAACAGCTCATAACGTCCCTCTGTTGGGTTCCGGCCTCCCCCTATAGGAAACAGACAGGAGACCCACCACACTTGTTCAAGGCGGATTGGCGGGATACACACACCGGTGATATTTCCTCACGATGTTTTCCTTCACCATCAGTATATTGCTATTATACCATAATATATACATTAGGCGAGAAAAACCTAAGCGGGCATGCTACCGTGGGGTTCGAGCCCAAAAGCTTTATAATGGTAGGAATAACAATTACATCATCCAAATATGATTTTGTGGTAATAAGTTTACTTAGTACGCAGATAATAATTATTTTACTACTCATTTTATTATGTATGCCGTTGTTTGTGCCAGTTCTTGGAATGCTGAATTAAAAATAACTCAAACCGTCATAGCTAGTTGTCAGTGTTGGATTAAGCAAGTGCGGGGCCCGTAGCAAATTCTATTTGCCCTTTGAGCCCTTGATCTGCTAGGGGTTCTTAAGTAACTAAAGTGAAAAAAAAAAAACAATTCGATACTCAATACCTCAATCGTTTATTTGCCGTCTATGCGTTTTGTTTGTTTTTGTATACTAGATACTCAGGCACAGATGAGTGGGTTTAAATATGCGGGGCCCACTTTCGCGCGGGGCCCGTAGCAATTGCTACTTTTGCTACGTGGTTAATCCGGCACTGCTTGTATATCCTTGGTATTTCGAAACTATAATCATTATATATGTATTTATTTACAAAAAAAAGTATATAAGTAGTATATCAGTTGTCTAGGGCCCATAATACCAGTGGTACTTAGTTTGAAACTAGATGACGCTGTGTGAATTGTCACAAAATATTATTATTATATAATGAAAATAAAAATATTCACTCCCATCTCCCCCTTTCCAATCTACACGGGCTTGCGGTATTGAAGACCTCCGTGTCGTAAAGTCTACCCGTCGGTACATTTGCGGAGGTCACAGGTTCGATTCCTGTCCCGCATCTGGGTGTTTTTGTATAATATGTATTTATTTACAAAAGAAAAAGTGGTCTAGTATCCATAATACAAGTTCTATGCTACTTATTTTGGGCCTAGATGGCATTGCGTTAATTGTATCTTGTAAAAAGCAATCGTCGGAACTTTTGTCGGTGCCCAATAACTTTTTCCAGATTTTCATAACATTCGTATGAATATCGAGCAGCTTGACCGATAAATAAAGAATGTCAAAACAAGTGCAGACGTGGATTTCTCACAAAGCTTAAATCATCGGCTTAACAACATGTTCGTGTTGCACCACTCTGCTAGTATACAATTGAATTAAGACCAAAGTAACCTTATGTTTTTGACCAAAAATATTCTATGCGACTAATGTACAGATTTGATAATTGAGAATCTCATAGTATATATTTCATAGAACATATTATAATGTTTAAAATTCATTATAAATAATTAGTAATATAAATAGTTGTAGAATTAATAAATAAATATGCTGAGTTAATTCACGCAGCGCCATCTAGTTTCAAAATAAGCAGCAAAGCTCTTGTTATGGGTTCTAGGCAACTGATATATATATATATATATATATATATATATATATATATATATATATATATATATATATATATATATATATATATTTTTTTTTTTTTTTGTAAAATATGTATACAAATCGGTCCCAAACAATATAGACTTAGAACGGAAATCCAACTAGTGACCCCCGCAAACGTTTCGACCTGCGAAAGACAGCGCGAAAAATGTCTACAAAAATATATATTTCATTCAAAAGTTAGATCGACATGTCGATAATAGAATATCGACCGGCCAGCCGGCCAGGAGCGGCCGACGTTGGTACTGCACTCCATCTATTTACCTTGTTAACCGACTACGTGTCATCAACATACCTTGCGTTACCACGTGCCAATCATTCCCCCGCTTGGAAGCGGTTACGATTGGATAATAGACGTTCCCAGTTACAATATGTACTATGCATTCACATTGTTAACTTTGCGGAAATCAAAGTATGCGACGTTATTCCCTCCACGGTCTAATCACGCTGATAGTCTGCAATAGTAGTTTGTGTTAAGGGACCTTTTCCTGATTGTGAATTTCCTTATTAATCAAATATTCAATTACTTTTGATAGCGTTGAAAGTATTATTACTAGAGACCTCATACAACACTGTAATGTGTTGTAGCATCCGATGCAAAGTAACAGTTGTTTTGTTGCGTATATTTGCGGGTACTCGAAATATAAATGATAATTACATTTTGTATAATTTATGTTTATTTTTCAAACAATTTATAATAAACTTACGAAGAAATTACAAGGAGATAAATAGTTCCACCGTCACCTCTTTCAACCTGGCATTAATGTTGTTAAGAAGGCGGAAAGGGAACGGAAGCTGAAAAGCCATCTCGCCAACCGTCAATGTAGACCTCCGGCAGCCGTAAACTGCGTACTACACCGCATCGAGTTTTATTCCGTGTGCCCCCTTCAATCCGGGATTGATACTGGAGTAGGCTGTGGTCGAAATCTTTATGCTGGCTTAGGCTAAGGGATAGGAAGGCCAGTTGTCCATCAGCTCAGGCAATAGAAAGCAGAGTGATAATGAGTAAATGAATTTGATTTAGATCTCTTACATTACTTACCAACTTTATAGCAAGGTGAAATACGTTCAATTGCTCATGAAATGTAGATACGATGGATTAATTAATTATTGAAGTGAAAACTTCTTTACGTCGTTGTGATCTGTAACAAGATGAAACGGAAAAGTCACAGTTTGCTAACAGACTTACTATTATAACAAGGACAGCGAATTCGAGAAATAAATTGGAATGACAACAACAGGGACTACAGCGGAAGTTTTATAGACGGAAGTTTTAGAAATTCAAAGTATTGTATCATATTATTTAGAAAGGGATAGGTGGTTATATAGTATTATTATTGATCTAAGTGTCTATAGAGATAGATAAATGACACGCTGTAGTCCGTCGTGTGTGTTTGACTGTATTGCAGTCATTTTAACCTCGGACCGGCCTTATTTGAATTTGCGGCGCGCAGGGCTGTAGCTAGAGTCGAATTTGAGGTAGGGCAGCATTGGTTACAGGTAGGGCAGAAGTAAAAAATTTATCATAATTGATCTGCCCTCGAAACACGGGCTCCTAAATCAATCACCATGTATATATGTATCTTTTATGACAGATTATAAGTATGGAACTAAGAACTATTAAATAATCAATGATGAAGAACACGCGAACAAGATGGTTGAACTTCCAGATTTGGATGTAGAGATCCACGTCTGAGTGAGAGTGAGGTAATAATTAATTGTTAGGTGTGTGATACGAGTAAATAGATACGACCAAAAATACCATTGAGGTCATATTGTTTCTGCAGACTTATTATAATAATTAACATAATAATAAAAAAATATTTAAAACAGCTGAATTCTATGATTCGCCATGTTATTAAAAATGCGAAGAACGGAAAAGTTTAGATAACTATCACTATAATTAAAAAAAAAATTTAATTTTTTAAAATTTAATTATAATAATTTATCTTAGTTTTTGGTATTTTTAAGGTAGTGCATTGTGACTTTAAGGTAGGGCATTGCCCCACAAGGCATAGCCCCTAGCTACGGCCCTGGCGGCGCTTCACGGCGCTGATATTTCGCATTTATCTTTTCGTTTTATCTATTATTATTTCCGTAATAATGTCTCTCATTAAAGCAAAGCATATGGTTAAAACATGGCTGTTTGTTCAAAATTTAGTTTGCGTATTATCTATATTTGACTCTTTCTGGTATATACAATGTGTTTGGTCTCGTATAGCAAATATTTTAGGGGGTTGTTTTTGGGGTTTTTATCGGTAAATATTCCACTCCCCCTTCTCCCACCTCACCCCTCTTGGAATGGCAGCCATTTTAATTTTGTCGTCCAACTATTTCATGTCATTTACGAAAATGACGATAACTACACAATGATCGAACCTAAAAAAATTAACTAGTTCTTAATTTGATGACAAAACAATTATCTAGCAATCTTATTACAGTCTTTATACTTATTAAAGGTATCAATGACAAAAATTGATTGAAAAATGATTTTAATGAAAAAAAAATGCTTTTATTTCTTATTTTCTCACATAACACAAAAACTGACGTGTTGACCTGTCTATTTATTGTTTTGTGCTTATAGCCCATAACATAACATAACGATGTTATTTACGAAATTACACTAAATTTGTTACCAAACTTGACCTATATCTATACTACTATTATAAAGAGGAAAGATTTGATTGTTTGTTTGTTTGTTTGCTTTGAATAGGCTCCGAAACTACTGACCCGATTTAAAAAATTCTTTCATTGTTGGGAAGCTACACTATCCCCGGGTGACATAGGCTATATTATATTTTCAAAAAAATTAGGGATCCTTACTAAAACTCTAATAATGTAACCCAAAGTGTAAAAAAATTACCTAAAATATTATTTAAATCGCGTGCGTTGCGAAAACTATTGATGATAGAATAAAATAATGTACTACAACTTTGCAGAACACATCATTATTTACAAAAAGTGTCGTGACAGCATATGTCTAACTATTATAGTTATGCCACAATAAGTGTTCTTTTATTTTAAAAAATTAATTGAAATGCCGCCCCTAGAAAAGGCTCTTTATTTGGATCTTGGTATTAATCCTTATCAAAATAAATTACTTCATATTCAAAACTGTTTCAATACCTTTATATAACTTTTTGAATTATTCAATTCGGATATTCCATTCGAAAGATATCATGAGTTTAAAAATGTAAGTATTAGAAAAATGTTGCGTGGTAGCCGCTCACCCTGTTCGGCTAGCTAGGCAGCACCTTATGCAATGTAGGCGTGCGTCACTGGGGTTTTTACAAAAATTAGAATACTTATTAAAAAATAACGAAAAATAAATAAAAAGTAATAGCAAAAAAATCATTAAAATAAAAGCTCATAGAAATAATAATATTCAAACTTTCTTTATAATTTTATTTTTTTAGTAACCTGACGCAAATAGAAGGGTTTGCCCCCAGGGGCGCTCCTCTGTCCGAGGAGTGCACGGGTGTGCGTACCCGAGGTGCCCGAGCATCCGTCGCTTCACTCCCCTCTCCGTTCGAGGCGACAGAGTCCTACCTTTCTTTCCGTCTACCTCTTACATCCTTTCCAACTTAGCTCTCTGTTCGTGGCATGGTCCCCGATGGGATGGTTGCGAATACTGATTGGGTTCCCGGGTTCTACCATGGGACCTGATTTGGTAGTCAAAACCATGCCTATTTCGACTGCGCCTGCACAGAGAGTGTTCCCGGGGCAGGAATTGCATCCTCGCTGTCGGTTGGTCTTGCTGGGCCGGCTACGACGTCAAGCGACTCTGCTTTTTCTGGAGTGTCGTCTGGTAGTCGTACACACGCCTGACTAGCACGCAACGGGGATGCGAGTCCCGTCCGGAATTGGCCGCGGACCTGTCGCTCCCGGCCCTGGTTCTGTCCATGGTCGGAGGCGATCCTGGATGGACGGCCGTCGCCTCCTTTTGCGATGCAGTAGTGTCTGCAAGGGAGGCGGCGGAACGGGAGCGGAAGTCCGCCACCGCACTCCCCTCCCGCCAACGTAGGCCGCGTCGTCGGCGCCGGAGGGCGGGCAACGATCTCCGGCCGCCGTAGAAAGCGGCCGCGGGCGGCCCCTCGGGGGAGGATCCGCCGCCCGCACTATTGCCGTGAGGGAAAAGGCCGCGTGCTGTTCCGCAGCCCCCCTCAACTCATAGAGTTGTTACAAGAGAGCGCCGGGGGGACGAAAGCCTGACCCTCTGGCGCCAGCACTTTAGAAGGGGCCCGCTTTAAGACAAAGCGTGAGCCGGCGCCGGCCCGGGCCACGAGATCGGCAGGCCATACATCCGTGGGCCCGGGCGTAGGCGATAGGAGAACAGCGGGGTTTTTTAGTGGGTAGTCAGATAGTCGAACATCTTTTCCGGAGTCCCTTATATCCCTCGGTCCCCCCGGGCCGGGGGAACCCGTCAAGAGAGGTTTTTCCCCGAGACCGAAAAAAAATAGAAAGGTTTAATTTTTTGTTAAATACCCATGCGAAGCTGGGACGGGCTGCTAGTAATATATATAATTAATAAAGTTCCAGAGGAGATTAAAAGGGAAATGAAACTAAAAATATTTAACAAAAACTTAACAACCTACGTAATCGAAAATTGTTATTATTCAATTTCTGACTTTTTAAAAATGCAAAAATAGTAATATAACAATAACAAACAAAAAGGGAATTCAGGTCATAAATACAAACTTAATCGTTAAGAATAATTAATTTGATTAAAACATAAATTTACCATTGGGAAAATTTTATAGTACAAATAATATGTATGACAATGTAACTAATACTTAGTGAAAAATAGACAATTGTATTTTGTTGATTTTTATTTTTTATTATTATTATCATTTCTTGTATTGTAATTTTTTGATTCCCATTCGTCCTCTTTTACTTTTTATTACAGTCTATTTTCTAATAATAATGTATAATTTTAATTACTAATATTATGACCACTAGTTTGCAGTGTTAGAAGATGACCCTATAAGTTTTGTGGGCCAGTCCCACCGCCAATGTCTAATGTCCATGTCCCGGCCTCGTAGATCATCACTGGTAGGACGCATTTTCAAAGACTTCTTCAAGCAGTGGGGGATTATAATACGAGTACTTATTACTAAAATTAACTACATTACCGTTGATGTGGCTTTGGAGTTGTCTTGTATTGTCCTGTCTGTGGTCTCGACGCTCAAGGAGGATAAATTACAAGTATTTTATATTTATTATATTAATTATTAGCAAAAAATAATGCTAATGGTTAGATCTGTTTGTGAGAATGTCCAGCGATATGTTTTCAACTAGTCTTCAAATGCAACACAATGTTGAGCTTCTGCCTAACTGTATGTCATGGGTGAGTCACTGCCGTTGCACTATAACAAATTTAATGTACACACATTTGTGCAACATATGCAAATTCCTTCCGTTTATGTTACATCACTGCAATACAAATGATTATTATTAATCATTACTCGCACGTCCTGTTATCGAATTGGCTTCAATTGTATTTGTCACCCATAAAGATGATATAATTTATTCAATATAAAAGACGCTTTATTTTAATTGACTATCAGCCATTGTGTTTTAAACAGATGTATTTTTTACAGGTTTTAAACAGTCAATCATTTCTAGGAATCTTTATTAACCATTATGAACCGTATAGTTTTATTTAAAAGCTTTTATGAGTAGCACTTGCATCGTAGGCAACCATAAGTATTAAAGATTGATCTAAAATCTCGACTTTAAATTGATTGATACATTTGTAAAGTTTAATATCCCCAAATACGGTTTTAGTCTGAATCAAATAAAATGTTTATATTCTCTTTACATAAATCTTTTGTATCCAAGAATTCTAGAGCATTAAACCTATTTACGATCTAATTTTCTGTATGGGTTTAAGTGGCTTTAACGTGGTTTAGTTTTAAAATTGAAAACCGAGCTGAAATAGCGCCCGACAAAGTCTGCAAAGTCAACTAGTTTTTGAAAGGCATCAAAACTAAAGAAATGAGTAAATAAATCCATATTTTTTTTCCGTTTAATCTTTCCCTTCTGACACTCAGACAGTACCTTTGACAGTCAGAATTTTTCTTTTCAACAAACCTTATTTAAATGGAAATACCTATAATTATTTTAACAATAACGTTATTACTAATGATATACACACAATCAATTAAGGCTAATACTGGCTTAAACATATATGCTAAACATAATATAGATGTCCAACATTACTTACATAATTTTTTTTACACTTGCCACCACTGTCCATGAATGCCTCATAGTGTGTTTTAGTCATCAGTTGTTTAATATTTTCTACCTTTATGTCTATTGCTGCTTTGGTAGTCCTCTCCCATCTCGTCCTTTCCAAAATTGAACACTGAAATGAGACATGTGGCACCGTTTACGGTGTACTTTCCAGACAAGAACATAAGGGGCTCTCCTTGCATTTGAATCTATGCAGATAGAAAACCAGTTCAGGCCGGTGGGTTACAGGCGTTTAACTAGTCTGAAAGCCATTAGAATATCAGGAAGAAAAAGAGCTTAGTGATTGAGCCGGTTGGTTGATCCTTGTATCTGCGATTCCATTCGTCCAACGTCCCCATTCGGATTTAACGCTTTACGAACGACACCGGGCACTTATATATAGTCTTAGTGTGTTCCGTGGTCCAGTGCTGCAGCCTTAGCCAGTTTATCAGATCTTTCATTCTCCTTGACCACAACATGCGCCTTCACACAAAATAACCATGAATCAGTATAAATGCCAAAACTTTCTTCTGGGCTTCTAGGATCTTCTCGGTAGCCTTACATATCGCCATAAAAATCCATATGTTACAACTCAGTTTAATGGTTTTGAAAATGAGCGAATGTAATCAAATGTTTCTTTTCAGATATTTGCATGTTAATGAAATACACCAGATTGAGCCAGACACGTTCTCTAACATGCCCCGCTTGGAACGACTGTGAGTAATTGTTTCTATATATATTTTATTTAATGTACTACTAAACTTATTTCCAGTAAGTTCTAGACATAACATTTAGACAATTTTAACGATTTATATGTTGCAGGTATTTGCATAACAATCGCCTCCGAGGTATACCAGCTGGTACATTTCATAACATGCCCAACCTTAAAAAACTTCGTTTAGACAGCAATGCTTTAATATGCGATTGTTCGATGTTATGGTTGGTGAAAATGTTCAATGAGCACACAGATATGAACGTAGCCGCTACATGCTATGAACCATCTGAATTAACAGGTACCTCTTTGGCTGGAATGAAAGAAGAAAACTTGAAATGCCGTAAGTAAACTTATTTTTTCTGAAGTTTTTCTTACTTTGAGAACCCTCCGACCGATCATTATCAAAACAATAACCCGAATTCATTCAAAACTTACATTTGGATCCCGGGGTCTGCGTTTAGGTATAGTATCACTTAAAGCGTTTTTCATCGATTCTTGATTTTTCGTTGACTCCTTTTCGAGACGAATAAGGCACGAGAAAAGCTGAAATGATTCGGTTAGATTTTTTTTTCGGTATAGACTACGATCTGATATCCCTAAACTATGAAAGGTGTGTTTCATTAATAAATAGACGATTCATTTCTTATTATGACTTCCTTAAGTGATGGGATTGTACTATCCTCATTTCTAGCCAAAGACCACACGACTAGCCCTTTGCGCTCATTTCATTACTTGATAAACACGATATGGTACACATAATACCTATTTATGTGTCCGCCAACCTATAAAGATCCTTGAGTTCATCCATCACATTTTAGTCGGTTGCAAATAGCTGACATTTGACACTTAAAAATTAAATATCGAAATGGTCCATAATTTTTTTAAATTTTGAATCATTAAGTATTTCAAAAATCGCTTCTTTGCTCTTCGGCGATTGAGGATATAATTCATAAATATTTTTAGGAGAACCTTTAATCCAATCTCAGCCGGAAGATATAGTTGTTAACTTTGGTGAAGATGCTTTATTTAAGTGTATTGCCACTGGAGAACCAGAGCCTGAGATTATTTGGCTTCGAGATTCAGAAACTGTAACTGAAAAAGGTTCTAGATATGAAGTCTTGAAAAATGGTTCTCTCAAGGTTCATAATGCAGATGAAACAGTTTCTGGAATTTACGAATGTATGGCTAAGAATTCAGCTGGACAGGCGCATTCAAAACCAGCAAAAATTGTTGTGCAGAAAAAACGGAGTATCGAAGAAGATAGTGAGTATCGAACGGATAGCATAATGTTTCTAATTATAATAATAACTGGAATGTGTGAGGCACTTTTTAATCTATTCAATACGGCGATATAAGAGATCCTACATTAAAGTTTTTTTAAATGTCGATTTCTTATTACTGTCGGACAAGTATTTACCGCCTCTTATAGATCTTTGCGGCTCCAGAGACACCACCAATACACTGCAGTCCGCGTAGGGGAACTGGAATCTGGTTACGCATGCTGGAACTAAACACAAGGAGAAAGAATACTAACCTCTGCGGCCGGGGCCAGCCTGTCGTAAAAGGCGACCAAACAACCCACCCTAACTACGTGGTAGGGCCTCAAACCCGTCTGGATGGCGACCACCCTTGGTCTTAAGTATGCCGCCATAATAACCTTGTGTTGTGTTCCGGCATTAGTGACCCAAGTTCCGGTACCCTTATGGTACAGCAGCGTGTTCGTGATGTCACTGGCGTTGCAAACACCTATAGGCGACGGTAACTGCTAAATTCTAAGCGGGCCGTCAGCCTGTCTGCTGTCCTAGAGCAATAAAAAATAAAAAAGATAAAAATTATTATTGCGGCATTTTTAGAAATCTACGAGAGTACTAGCAGGGGAGGGGTTTTTTGTCACCTTTTTCGACAGGCCGCCTCTAGAGTCTAGATGCAAAAGTCAGCATTTTTTTTCTTATTGCGTAGGACAGCAGACAGGCTGACAACCCGCTTAGAATTTAGCAGTTACCGTCGCCTATAGGTGTTTGCAATGCCAGTGGCATCGCGAACACGCTACTGTCCCATAAGGGTACAGGAACTTGGGTTACTAATGCCGGAACACAACACAAGGTTATTATGGCGGCATACTTAAGACCAAAGGTGGTCGCCATCCAGACAGGCTTGAGGCCCTACCACGTAGCTAGGGTGGGTTGTTTTGTCGCCTTTCACGACAGGCCGACCCCAGCCACAGAGGTTAGTATTCTTTCTCCGCCCCTGCACGGATAAAAGCATTTCAGCATTCTTACTTAGCTCCTGCGTGAAGAAAATGATATCGAATTAATTACAGACAATAATTAATTTAAAAAAGTCTTATGTTGATTACTTCTTTGCTTAGAATAACTGATTCTTTTTAATTATTATTATTGCGATCACGTGAGCACACAGTATGATAGATTCATTAGTGCAGTCAATCTCAAATTAGTTAATATAATTTACACAGCTAATTCCTTTGTTGTCCTTTCATGCTCTGTGTGTTAGCTGTTAGTTGAGATTGGCTTGGGCGTCGGAGATGTACACACCCCGGCAGTAGTAGCAATATTACTAGCTATTTTCTAAAATTATTCATTTCGACACTAGAAAATGAAATGTAAGTGAAAAGTAGAGATTGCCTGACGACCTGTGACAAAATTAAACGCTGGACCTCGAGATTCTGAAGTGGTAGCATCCTTTAAAAAATAAATAGATATTACCCAGACTCGGGACCACCGAATCCGTGACCCCCGCAGGCACTTCGAGGTGGAAATACTGTTGCGGCGCGGCCATCATTAATAATAATTATTTTTCGTCTTCCAGCTGCTCCGGTATTTACAGTGATTCCTGACAAACAAACAGCTAAAGTTAATCAACCGTATGTGAAATTCGACTGTGAGGCGAAGGGTAAACCGAAACCTCATATTGCCTGGTCCTTCAATAAGGAGAGGATTCTTCTATCTGAACGCATTTCTATTAAACACAACGGATCTATAATTATAGAAACCGTACAACTTGACGATGCTGGTTTATACACTTGCCAAGCTGAAAATATTTATGGGAGAGTCACTGCTTCCGCTAAGCTTACAATAACTGGTACGTTTTAATTTATTGTAAACATAGTCTAAAATTTATAACACATTTTAAACTTTATATACATTTACTTTAATGCAGACAATATTAGAGGCGTAAGCCTGACTATATGAATATTTATTATAAGTCTTTTAGAACTTAGTAATTTTTTGCTGATTTATTTAATAATGATGGAGAGAAGAAGACTGTAGCCGATATCACTATTAAAATAAAAATAATGGATCTTTTCACTGTCAATATTTATTTTATTGCTGAGGGACAGTAGACAGGCTGCCAGCCTACCTAACATAATAGTAAGCAGTGACCGTCGTCTATGGACGTTTACGACACTAGCGACACCGCGAATTCGCTGCTATCTACACAGGAGTAGAACCTAATTCACTAATGCCGGAACATAACATAAGGTTATTATGGCGGCATTGTTATACACCGCGGGCTGTTGTCATTCACGGGTTTGAGGCCCTTCTATGTAGCTGATACGTTTCAAGGTTTATAATGAAACAAATTGATTGTTGTCTTTTTAGAAGGTTAAAATTTATATATATTTTTTACAGCTGCTCCGATTTTCACAATAGTCCCAGATAATCAAACGGTATCAATAGGAGACAAAGCCGAGTTTTCTTGTTCTGCAAAAGGTGAACCAGAGCCTGTTCTAAAATGGTACAGAAATACTCTGACCCTACCTCCCGATGAAAATATTGTCATGAGTGATAAAAAACAAAAACTTACAATTGTTGCTGTTACCAGAGATGACGAAGGTATTTATCACTGCCGTGCAGTAAATTCGGAGGGATTCGTTGAATCTTCTGCTGTTTTAACAATAGATAGCAATGAAATAATACCACCACATATTGTTTTAAAACCAGAAGACATTGATGCATTCAGAGAAACTTCGATTCAATTACCTTGTGAAGTTGAAAGCGAACCGCCAGCTCTAATAGAATGGAGAAAAGATGGTTCGCGCCTCACGCCTGATGATAGAATTTCAGTTACAATTATCGGAAGTCTCATTATTAATAACGTGTCTGTAAGCGATACCGGTCGTTACGAATGCTCAGTATTCAATGAATATGGACGAGATACTGCTTCAGTATTTTTAACAGTGAAAGACCGCGTTTTGCCGGGTGATGAATATGTCAATATTGCCCTGACCCAGGCAAAAAGAGACATTGACCAAGCTATTGAAAGAACTATGGCAGGCTTATTCAGTAATAATAGTACGGAAGTAGATGTTCATGATCTATATAGAATGACGCGGTTTCCTAACGCTCCAGCAAGAGAAGTGGCACGTTCAGCAGAAATTTATGAAAGAACATTAGACAAATTAAAAGAATATATACAGGCTGGTGGAAAAATATCTGCGACGGAACCCTTTAATTATCAAAGTGTGCTATCTAACGAACACTTAGAAGTAATTGCACGACTCTCAGGTTGTGTTGCACATCGTGAAAAAAGGGATTGCTCAGATATGTGTTTCCACAGTAAATATCGCAGCATTGATGGCAGTTGTAATAATTTTGCAAATCCAACTTGGGGTGCATCTTTAACCGGATTCAGGCGACTTTTGTATCCAATATATGAAAACGGATTCAGTCAACCAATAGGTTGGAATAAAGAGATTAAATATAACGGCTTCCAGCTACCGAGTGCACGTCAAGTATCCACTACTATTATTACCACAACAGAGATATCTCAGGACGTCAAAATAACTCATATGACCATGCAATGGGGACAGTGGTTGGATCATGACTTAGACCATGGTTTACCATCAGTTAGCTCGCAGACATGGGATGGCGTCGATTGCAAGAAAACTTGTGACTATGCTGCTCCATGCTTTCCGATAGATGTGCCTCCTAATGACCCACGTGTTAATAACCGCCGTTGTATTGATTTCATCCGGACTAGTGCAGTGTGTGGCTCTGGTATGACATCTGTCCTTTTCGGAGTACTCCAACCAAGAGAACAAATAAACCAATTGACTTCATTCATTGACGCCTCTCAAGTATATGGATTTGAAAAAGAAGTAGCTGAAGATTTACGAGATCTTTCTAATGATAATGGATTGTTACGTGTAGGTGTAACATTTCCTGGGAGGAAGCCTCTACTACCTACTACCGGCCTAAACGCAATGGATTGCAGATTAAATTTACAAGAGAGCACTCGAAGCTGTTTTGTTGCAGGTGATATAAGAGCGAATGAACAAATCGGTCTAGCAGCCATGCACACTATCTGGATGCGCGAACACAATCGTATTGCTCTTCAGCTTAAAACCTTGAACCCGTTTTGGGACGGCGATAGAGTTTATCAAGAAGCACGTAAAGTCGTTGGAGCGCAAATGCAATTTATAACTTATGAACATTGGCTACCATTGATCTTGGGACCCAAAGGCTATAAAAAATTAGGAAAATATAAGGAATATGATCCACATGTCAATCCTTCAGTGTCAAATGTATTTGCAACTGCTGCTTTGAGATTTGGACATACCTTGATTAATCCCGAACTCCACCGCTACGACGAAAATTTCGAGCCTATTCCACAAGGTCATCTGTTATTACGTCATGCTTTCTTTGCGCCTTGGCGTTTGGTCGACGAAGGCGGTGTTGACCCATTACTGAGGGGAATGTTTACTACACCAGCTAAACTGAAAAAACCCACTCAAAATCTTAACTCAGAACTTACTGAAAAACTCTTCTACAG
The DNA here is from genome assembly GCA_963693495.1 of Malacosoma neustria. Taxonomy (NCBI): domain Eukaryota; kingdom Metazoa; phylum Arthropoda; class Insecta; order Lepidoptera; family Lasiocampidae; genus Malacosoma; species Malacosoma neustria. Next base: position 11,630,758 of record OY856371.1, read on the forward strand.
TGTACATGCCGTAGCTCTTGATTTAGCTGCAATAAACATTCAAAGAGGCCGTGATCATGGAATTCCTCCTTACACGAAATGGCGTCAAGTCTGCAATATGAGTGAAGTAGAAGATTTTGATGACCTGGCAGGAGAAATCTCGGATGAGTCTATAAGAGAAAAACTTAAGGAACTATACGGATCAGTGCACAATATTGACGTTTGGGTCGGTGGAGTACTAGAAGACCAAGTTGAAGGTGGCAAAATTGGCCCATTGTTTAGTTGCATACTGTTAGAACAATTCAAACGACTGCGTGATGGAGATAGATTCTGGTATGAAAATCCAAATGTGTTCAAGCCAGAACAGTTGCGTCAAATCAAGGAAACCAGCTTAGCCAGAGTATTGTGCGACAATGGTGATAATATTGATACAATAGGCGAGAACGTATTTTTGCTGCCCGAAATTCAAGATGGACTGATATCTTGTGAAGATTTGCCTACGATCGATTTCCGATATTGGGCAGATTGTGATAGTTGTGACGACGATAACGAAATCATTAGAAATAAACGTCGCGCTCGAAGAAATGCTGAAATGGAAGAGGAAATTGAATGGGAAAAAGAAAATCACCTCAAAAACCTGGAAGATTCACAAAAAGAGCTGGAAAAAACTATAGAATTGTTGAAAAAGCGCATTGAATTGCTTGAGAAAACGTCTAAGCGTCCCGAGTAAAAACTTATTGTTTACCTAGTTTAGTTTAGCTCAAGGGAGCTTTTTATTATTAATAATATAGATTTTAAGAGGCCCAATGTAATATGGTTGGCCGTATAAGTTAATAGTATAGTAGATAGCATTTAAAAATAAGGTTTTGATTACTATCTTCATAAATATGATAATTATTGAAAGTAGACATTTATTGTTACAATTCTTTAATAAATTAATCATAGTAATATATTATATAGTTAGTAGTACATATTTATAATCATAACATGCTTACCAGTTCTAATTCATCCGAAATTACTTAATCCATAGAAATAGTGACGTAGGGATGAATATAATAACATACAATTATTCCAATTTAACATTATATTAACAATATTGCTTCTGCAATATAAACAAGTAATCAACAAGTAATAACAAGTAATAAATATAACATGTTTATTAGTTCTCGTTTATATAATTAATGTAATAATATAAAGTATATCCCATTTAATAAAATTAACAATTTTGCTTCTTCAATATAAGCAATATAACATATACTCTAACAGTATGATTATAACAAGTAATAAATATAACATGTTTAATAGTTCACATTTATTAAAATATATTTAATCCATAGAAATAGTGATGTAGCAATTAATTTAATAAAATAAAGTATATTCCAGTTAATAATATAAACCATTTTGCTTCTTCAATATAGGCAATATAACTTATACTATGACAGTATATTTATAACAAGTAATAAATATAACATGTTTAATAGGTCTCGTTTATTCAAAGATAGTCCATAGAAATAGTGATGTAGCGATAAATATAATAATATGAAATATGTTTCATTTAATAATATTAACAATTTTGCTTCTTCATTATAAGCAATTCAACTCATATTCTGACAGTATGGTTACAACAAGTAATGAATATAACATGTTTAACCGTTCTCATATATTCAAAAACATTTAATCCATATAAATAACAATGTAGCAATTAATATAATATTATAAAGTATATTCCATTTAATAATAATCATAACAATTTTGCTTCTGTAATATAACAAATATTCTCGCTATATTGCATTAAATAGTAATAAATTCAAAATGTTTCCTAATTCTAATTCATTAAAAAATATTTAATCCTTAGAAATAGGGACATTTAGATTAATATAACAGTATAAAGTATATTCGAATTAATAAGTATTCTCAAAGTATTGCATTGAAAGGTAAATAAATATACAATGTTTAGCCGTTCTAATTCATTTAACCTAAAATTGGACCATTGAAATAGTTGTGTAGCAATTAATATAGTACTGTAAATTATATTTATTCCGTTTAATAATAACAAATTTGCTTCTCCAATTTAGGCAGTATAACATATACTCTGACAGTATGGTCATAACAAGTAATAAATAATAATAACAAATATTCTCGCAATATTGTATCAAAAGGTGATAAATTTAAAAAAATTCCAAGTTCTAATTAATTCGAAAATGTATTTAATCGACAGAAATAGTAAGGTCGCAATCAATATAATAACATACAATATATTCCATTTCAGTACTACATTATAATAAATTTTGCTTCTTCAATGTAAGCAATATTCTCACAATATTGTATTTAGAGGTTTTATTACGTGGGTCGCACTGAAAGTTATTAGAAAATAAAAAACCGTTCAAAGTTCAAAACTGCCTGGATGCCGGTACTATTATTGTTTTTCGATGTAGATAACTCTACATATTCGTATTCGATTGTACCTGAGGAAAGCAGTGGGCCCATTCTTCCATAGGGTTCTTTTCTATGGCATTTTCGAACGCACTCAATGCATTTTTAGGGCTCATAAAGCGAATACATAGAAATTTATTTATCTTGACACCTATCATATTCAAATATTCAATCGTTCGTTTTCCGAAGTAGGCTGATGAAGCACTGTCGTGGTAAAGGAGGATTCTCCTTTGAAGCCGCTGCTGTCGAATATTTTCCAACAGTCAAAAACCAACTGTCAAAAACCAAAAAAACATACCAGTCTGCAGTCACTGTCCTTCCGTGTTCCAGCACAACTGACGCAAAAAATATCTTTATATATATATCTTATATATCTAGCTTTCATCATCAGGAGAGATGGCGCTCGTATTTCCACGAGCTGCTGAACAAGCAGCATAAAGAGGTGCAGCCGCCAGATCTTCCTCCAAATCAAGGACTAGTGCCACCGGTAACGCCTGCAGAAGTCCAGAATTGTCTTCGCCGCATGGAAAATCGGAAAGCTGTCGGAGCCGATGGAGTCCCCATCGAAGCCTGGAAGGCGATGGGCTCTCGTGGTGTGGGCATCTTAACCAACCTTTTCAACCGGACACTCCTCACCGGTACGATCCCGAACCAATGGAGGCTGAGTATCATTACTCCAGTCTTCAAAGGCAAGGGATCGGTGCAGGAGTGCGGTAACTACCGTGGAATAAAGGTCATGTCCCACACCATGAAGCTCTTCGAGAGGGTTATCGACTCTCGGATTCGGCAGGAGTGCACTGTCTCGGGGTGTCAGTATGGGTTTCGCCCTGGACATGGGACCATGGACCCAGTTTTTGCCCTAAGGACTGTCGCGGAGAAATACAGGACGAAGAATACGCCTCTGCACTGCCTGTTTCTAGACTTGCAGAAGGCCTTCGACTGTATTCCTCGTGCGATAATCTGGTGGGCATTGCGATTCAAAAGGGTTCCAGAGGCCTATATTGACATCATCCGAGACATGTACCATGACTCCGATTCCGTAGTTCGGACCGCTGTTGGCGACACAAAACCTTTCCCCATCACCGTTGGGGTGCACCAAGGATCCGTCCTTAGTCCGTTTCTGTTCAGCGTGGTATTAGACGTATTGTCAGACAGCATCAGAAACTCACATGAGCAGCCCCCGTGGTTGCTCATGTATGCTGATGATATCGCGCTGACAGATTCAGACAGGGGTAGGCTGGTGCAACGCGTGAAGGCGTGGAAGGAGTCGCTTGAGAACGGTGGTCTGAAGCTCAATGTGGCGAAGACCGAGTACTTGGCCTGTAACTCCACAGATCCCACACCCGTACGCATAGGCGGCGACACGGTCGAGCGCACGGACCGAGTAAAATACTTGGGATCTGTATTTCACGCGTCTGGTGACATCGATTACGACGTCAAGGCACGCATTGCTGCCGCGTGGGCCAAATGGCGTGAGGTGACTGGTGTCATTTGTGACCCCAAGATGCCGGTAAAATTGAAGGGACAGGTCTATAAGACCATCATTAGGCCTGTCCTTTTATACGGCTGTGAAGCGTGGCCGGTGTTAGAGAGACACAAGCCAGAACTGCGTGTCACGGAGATGAATATGCTGCGGTGGATGTGTGGAGTGACGCGGAAGGACCGCGTTAGGAACTCCCGCATTCGCGGCAGTCTTCATGTCCGTGACATTGCGGATAAATTGCAGGAGTGTCGGCTCCGTTGGTACGGCCACGTTTTGCGGCAACCGGATGATTACGTGGGAAACAAATGTCTGGCCATGCCGCCTCCGCCGGGCCCCGGCAGGAGGGGTAGACCCAAAAAGTGCTGGCTTGACGTCGTAAGGGGTGACATGCGTGCTAATGGGCTCACTACCAGGGATGCTGAAGACCGTGCGAAGTGGAGTAGAAAAAGTCGGAAAGCGGACCCCGGGCACCGAAGCGGAAGTTTGGGTTGCAACCGGGATGAACGCTGAGATGATGATGATGATCTAGCTTTCATCACCTGTAACGATGTCAAACACAGCATTCGAATCACCTTCATTGAAGTTTTCTAACATTTCGCGACGTCAGCCTCTACGGAGGCGTTTCCTGTCTTCGCTCAAAGTATGAGGAATCCACCTACTAAGTTTCCTGATGCCTAAATATTTATGTAATATAATATTTTTGTACTTGACTCTTATCATTATCTGGTATCTGCTGGTACGTCACTCTCTTAACTTCCTCTATCATACGTTACATAGTCTAAACTGATGTTATCTTCAGATGTCGCTGTTGAAGGACGTCCTCACGCAGATCATCACTGAGATTGCTACACCCACGCTTAGAACTCATTACATCAATTGTAAGCCATTGCTTATGGTGGGGCTTCATAATTAAATGTCAGTCTATCATAGCTTTGTTTTTGATTAAGAACAAAATGAAAGTCGTAACAAATCACAGGCCAAAAGTTTTCTCGCGTCAAATTCATTTTGAAATATAACAAGAATTTTGGAATTACCACTAATTTACAAAATCAAATAAATGCAATGTATCACATTAAATATAATAAACAGAGTTCTATAATTGGAATTTAAAAGAAGTTTTAAAGAACATCAGACAGGTTGACGGCCCATTTAATAGTAGGCAGTTATCGTCGCCTATGGATGTTTGCGACACTAGGGGCAGAAGGCTGAGTCACTAAAGCCGGAACGCAACACAAGGTTATTATGGCGGCATACTTATACAGGACGGTTGCCATCCAGACGGGCTTGGGGCCCTACCACGTAGATAGTTGTTTTGTCGCCCTTTACGACAGGCCGTCCCCAGCCGCAGACGTTAGTATTCTGACTCCGCCCTTGCACAGAGGTTTTGCTGTGTCTTCTGTGGGATAGGCGAGGAATCATTTACTGTGAGCTGCTCCTTTACAGTAAAACTCTTAATCCAAACTTGTATTGCCAACAATTGGACCGTCTCAAGAAAGCAATCGCCCAGAAGCAACCAGCTTTGGCTAATAGAGAGGAATTGTGTTCCATCAGGACAATGCAAGGCAATGCAACATATATAGATAATGACTCGTCAGAAACTCCAAGAGCTTGGTTGGGAGGTTTTTTAGCATCCACCTTATATAGTTCGGACCTGGCTCCAAATCTGTCTGTTCCTGTCCATGGCAAATAATTTTTCTGATGATAAATTCGCCTCAAGAGAGGATTGTGAAAATCGACTGTCTCCGTTTTTTCCTTGAGGGCTTTTATGAGAAAGGCATAATGAAATTGCCGTCAAAATGGCAACAACATATTAAACAAAACCTAAATCTGATTATTATAACTATGCTAAATAAATGTTTCAATTTTATACAAAAATAATGGATTTCTTTTTACTACACTTAATATACACTTTGTAATGTTATGATGTAACAATTATGCTTCTTCAATAAAGGTAATATAAAAAATTCATCGTATTTTATTAGTAGTAGTACCCTCTAAGTTCCAATAAATTGTTATATGATAACCAGGGTCGAATGCGTCAGGGCAGGGTTAAATTCGGTCGACCGGCTGGAATTTGACCCCATAATAAACAAACCGAATGGTGTAAACTACAGGAACGGACAATATACTCGCTTATTCAAAGCAGATTGGCGGGTTTCACATTACGATGCAACCCGGTAAAATTCGTAATGAATCCTAAGAGTAAGAGAACCAAACTTACCAATGATGTTATAAATAAAATTACTAATAAACTAGTAATAAAATTTATAATGAATGATATCGAGCACCTCACGCTTTTTAGAAGTGACATTAATTTTCTCGTCAGTAATTTTATTCTTATGTTAAGAATTATTTTTCTTTTTAGTTTTTTATAATTATTAGTTATTTTTCATTTTTTAGAAGGATTTTCTATAAAAGCGCGTTTTTTAGTATTTTTCAACTATTATTCATTATTTATTTATTTATTTTTCAATAGAACAAAACTCTATACATAGTTCTGCTTTACAGACTTTTTAAGTGAAACTTCTTTGCGCGCATGAGGCTTCGATCAACAATAGTGGCAGATAGCTGACGTAACAAGGAGTAACTTAGGCTATTTTTATTTTAGAAAGGATTTAGTACTTCTTTTACAGGTTTCCACAACAATTTATTGTTTGCAACTGACTTAATGATGACTTCTTTATCATGTTTTCGTTTAAGTGTCTTAAGTATGTTGTTGCAGAAATTCCGATGTCTAGTATATGGACTTTTAATGAATCATTTTGAGTATGTACTCAAATTGTCAAGAATAACTTGGGATTATTAAAATTTCAATTGAAAAACATCATGACTTATAATTAAATTTATTTTTAAATAGTGATAATTAATATTTGTTTAAATACTACTACAAGATACATAAAATTCGTATTCTATACACTATTACAATTTATAAATAATAATTAACAAATAGAGTTACCATAACAAAATGGTTTTAAGTTAGGACTCGTTTAAAGAACGCCAGTCAGCAAGTCAATCAAATGGTGATTTGAAGTATAGCAAGTAGTAACTGGGTTATGTTGCCAACATAACCCAGTTACTGATTTATTAAATTATTTCTTAGTTTTTAAAGTTTGGTAACATATATAACATACAATATATATACTCGTATATTAGTTGTTTAAACATGTGGCAGAGCGCATCTGGCATGCAAAACTTTAACAAGAGTTATCCCAGATAATTCAGTGAGAAAATACTGATATTGTTAAATAACAAGGAAACAAAAAAGGATAAAACATAGACCTATCTATTAACTACAAGACAATTCTAAAGATAAAGATCATTCACATCAGTTTTAATAAAAGGATAGATAACATGTTTTAGCAGCAATAAGCTATTTATCTATAAATGCAATTAAGTTTGTCTACAACGTAAAACATAACAACGGACTAGAACTGTGGGAATACACGCGAGCTCAAATCTTAAAATTTACTATTTCTAACAAAACCACTCTCATCATCATCATTTCAGCCGGAAGACGCCCACTGCTGGACAAAGGCCTCCCCCAAAGATCTCCACAATGATCGGTCCTGCGCTGCCCTCATCCAACCTATTCCGGCGATCTTGACCAGATCATCAGTCCATCTTGTGGGGGCCTACCAACATTGCGTCTTCCGGTACGCGGTCGCCATTCGAGGACTTTTCTGCCCCAACGGCCATCAGTCCTTCGAGCTATGTGCCCAGCCCACTGCCACTTCAGTTTTGCAATCATCCGGGCTATGTCGGTGACTTTGGTTCTCCTGCGAATCTCCTCATTTCTGCTTCGATCTCGCAGGGAAACTCCGAGCATAACCCTCTCAGTCCCTCTCCATGCAATAGTAATTCCTTCAATCAGCAATAAAACTCGGCTGCATAAATAACTTGAAATTCCAAGAGCAAATAAATATCAATTTTTACAATACAGTAAAAAACTATTCTAAAATAGCTTTAGCTGCTATTTTTATCCTTACTTATCTTCTATTCAACAAAGGCTTTCTAAATCTTAGTACATATAAATTATTGTAATACACTATGATCTGTAAAATCTGTCCAATATTTTTTGTTTTGTTTAAAACTTCAAGATTGTTTTAAATTTAATTATTTATATTCAGTGAATGCTTTCCAATGGGAATGTAATAAAGCAGTGTTAATTTAGCAGCTTTGTATACGTTTAATTGTAATATTAAAACCTTGTAATGAAAAGATATAAATATTGAATATTGGGATTAGCTAAAAATATTTATTAAACGCCAATATACCTAGTCAGGTCATAAATTCTGTCACATGTTTAATGTAAAATAATTGTAACAAGTTTATTAATTATGTAACCATTCATATACCAAAATGAACTTAACAAAACATAGATTCTTATGACATTAAAGTTTATTCAAAATGACCTCCGTGATTTTGAATACAAGCCTTCAATCTGCGCGGCCAGTTGTCTATCGCAGCACGAACGAGGTCCATGTCAATATCGGCGGCTGCCTTAATCAAGGATGTCTTGAGTGACTCCAAATTGGGATGAGGCTTTGAGCACGCCTTTTCCTCCAAGTGTTGCCATATCTTGTAATCTAACGGATTCAAATCTGGACTGGAGGAGGGCCAGTCTTCGTGCCGGATGAAGTCGATTTCACGCGCCGCCAGCCAGTCTTGTGTGCTCTTCGCTCTATGAGCTGGCGCCGAATCTTGTTGGAATACCCAGTGCCTGTTATTGAACATGGTATGAGAAACAGGTTCCACAAGGTTCGTCAGGACTGTATTTTGATACACAAAAGCATTCGTTTTTACACCTTTCTCACAAAAATGTACCTCTGTTAAGCCCCAATAAGAAATTCCCAACCATACCATGAGCGAGGATGGAAAATGACCTCGTTGGACACGCGGAATACGGTTGCTCGCTTCTTCACTACTGTGTGCGTACACCTTATCATTTTGTTTGTTGTAGCTCTCTTCTACGGTAAACATTTTTTCATCCGAAAAAAGAATTTCCCGATATTTTTTTCCCGCGTACCGCTTCAACAAAGCGCGGCATCTCTTCAGTCTCAGGTCCATTAGACGAGCATTCAAACGATGTCCTGTTTTTCTTGGATATGCCCGAAGCCCTAAGTCTTCATTTAACACCCTTTTCACCGTGGTTCTGCTTAACCCCATCTGAAGGGCCAACAGTTTCTGCTTACGTTTGGGATTTCTTTGAATTCGTGCCTTCACAGCTTTTATCACTGCTGGAGTCCTAACAGACCGAGGGCGACCACTTCTTGACCTGTCATCTACACTAGAGTCTTCATTGTATCGTTTGATGGTACGATAAACGAATCTTTTGGTAATATTCAAATTTTTCAGTATGTTAAAAATTTGAATTGGCGCGTAACCGCAACGATGCAACGCAATAACTCCAACACGGTCTTCTTTAAGCGTCCACTCCATATTTAAAAATGAGTAAAATTCTAAAAGTTATACATTTTTATTTTCATGAACAATTCGAAATTCTAATTCAATAAACTTTTTTGTGGCCAGCATTCTAAAAGAAAAGTTTTTACTGTGTGACAATACTTATGAGCTGACTAGGTACTTGGTATGTCTGCCTATGGCCAAAAGTTGGTCTATATCTTTATTCTTAACTTCTACTTCGAGAAATGCTAATTTATTCCCTGTTTTCAGAGTTGAAGCTATAACTTCTATAAGGTCACCTTCTTTGGCTGCGTTCAAGTAACTGAAAACAATCATTTGTAATAAGTTTATCTATGTCTAAAAAAATCATTTTTCATACTAGTTAGTAGTTACAGACATATTCTTTAAAGGCAATAGCTAAGCCCAAAACTATATATTACTAATAAATTTAAAAAAGAATCCAGTTTGTTATTGTTCATTATTAATCATGTCCTGGAGTGGTGACTGACTAGGCAAACATAGTATGGAATAGTAAAATTGCATAGTCGGGGGACACTCCACCAATACTATGGACTCATAACTTATGCAAGATTGTTGACCGGGGCTGGATGGAGAGAAACCAGGATTTGTGGTTTTTTTAAAGTTTAGGAGGTTTTTGTCTGGCTGGTGACATATGCTCTATATTGATATTAATTCTATATTTAAGCTAGAGGCCATGTGATAACTATAATAACTTTCTACCTCTTTATAATTTTAACTTTTCAATGAATTGTTTTTACTTAGTATTTTTGTGTACTATAATTACTAACACATTAATATTCAAATCAAAATGCAAATCCTTTATAGAATATTTAAAAAACAGTTTAATATGTTTATTATAAATGTATATTATATACTTCTCATCAAAAAAATACACCTCTGAAGTTTGGTTTTGAATGAGTTTATTTTTTTTACATGTAGCCAAAAATATAAAATAATGTCAGTTAATTGTGGATATTATAAGGTAACATTTAATAAATATTAATGTTTCAACCTTCTTTACCATAAATTTTGACCATAATCTGGTTTATGAGGTTTCGTGCCATGCTCCAGCGATCTTCTTTTTATGGTAGAATCGCTAACAGTCAATCCTCGAACCTTACGAAGCCATTGCTGCAGTTGAATAGAGTTATCGTGACGATTTCTTAAACTAACTGACAAAATATACGGGTAATCTTGCTCAGATGTGACTCAATGTCTACCAGATCCTGGATGGCAAGTAAAAATACCAGTGTTCAGATAACACTGATACACTCTATTGACAGCAGAGAGGCTTAGATACAATTGTGTAGCCACAACACGATGACTACCCTGCATCCAGCAACACCACGACTTGAGCTGCTTCTGTGGGTGGTGGGTTTTTAGGAAAAGATATTTTTGGTAGAATGTCACAGAGCTTAGTTAACAATCATGCTCAACTCAGTTACAAAAAACTATAATTTATATTAAAAAATGTGAATAAGTGCAGAAATTCGAATACACATTGTAAAACAAACTCTATACTTATTTATTAGATGAAAATTCGAAAATTTAAATACCAATTTGGAATTCTGGTACACCATTGTGTAGATTAAATAAACTGCCAGCTATTTATTGGTGTATTTTTAATGATATCAATCCTCTTATTCATTTAAATGCCACCTGAACAATACTTGCAGTTGTGTTTTGATTTTTTTGATGAGAAGTTTATTTCTTTTATAGTATCAATGAATTGTGGATACCAACCTGATGTTTATATCAATAGACACTCCTCTAGTTTTTATATTTTCGTTTGTTGACAGAGCATAGGAGGATACAGCATCGATTAAATGGGCGATAAAAGCTCCGTGAAGAGTTCCTTTCATATTTAAATGTTCCGGTTCTACATGAAATTGTGTAACCATTTTCCCATTCCCACAACTTATAACTTTCAGCTGCAAAGCAAATGGAACATTACTCTTTGTTAAAATAGTTCAAGAAACTATTTAATAGGACTAGGTGGTAAAATTATTTTCAATTAGAATAAATAAAAATATTATTTAACAAAACTTATCATAAAGAATTTTATTTACCTTGCGAAGGTTCTGATCAAATCCTTTAGTAGTTGAAACGATTTTTGTAAAAAGCTCTGCAATTCGTGCACCTTTGTCACCCATTTTTACTTTTTACACGTAATACGTGCTTGGTTTTTAATAATCTTCCTCAAGTCGAAATTTTAAATTGTAAGAGGGTATCGATTGATTTTTATTTTTTTATTTAATTTATCTTGAGAAGACTGAGGACCACAGAACACTATTACTCCTAGCGGAGAAGAATGGCAACTCCATATAAAAAATTGAAGAACAAAACAACGCCATCTATTGCGGCCCCAACGAAATATTTTTCGCCAGCGGCGGGAAATTTTGAAAGAGTAGTGGGCGTTGTGGCCACTTTAGCAGATTTACAAGCAATTTATTTCATTTCTTGAATTATAGCAGAATTGCAAAATATTCGTATAATGATACTTCATTTTGATAGTACATACTTTTAATAGACCTAATAGCAGATCTGCGAAAATGAGGAACCATTTTACGAATATTTGTTTTGCAATTCTACCATTATTCAAGAAATAAAATGAATTGCTTGTAATTCTGCTAAAGTGGCCGCTTTAACTTAATTGACGTTGATACATCAATGTTATTCTTTCATAATTAAACTCATAAAAAGTTTCTTGCACATCATTCAATCTTATTTCATATAGAGGTATCATTAATTAATTAAATACCATCGCAAAGGCATAGAATTTGTTTATCTGAAAACTTTTTATGAGTTTGGGAAATTACATTATGTAATCATTAATTTTGGAAAAGAAAACAACATCTTATAAAATAAATAAATCTTTATATTAATGTAGTAAATTTCCCAAACTGTGCATTTATACATATCCACGTATACTAAATATAAACTTAAAATCTTTCTTAAAATTAGGCTTACTAAAATGATTTAAATTTATAAATTACAAGAGTAGTAGTCATGGTGCTCACGGTTATACTAATTAGAATTATGGTATTGTCAATACAAATAACATCTTCTGAATAAAATTATATAATACATATTTTATAAGTTTAATTCCTATCCCCAACAAAATAGTGCCGAAACCAGTTTCATTCAATTAATATATTTTATCCTAGTTTGTAAACATATTACAATTATTCAATATAATTAACCATTAAAAATAGAAAACAATTAAAAATTTCTACAGCATCGGGATCATGTTACTTCCTACAAGATGTCATCTAACAAAATGGCTTATATATAGTTTTCATATAAAATGCGAAGAAACTTTTCCCCCAACATATTATAATAAGTTTAGATATAAAATAAATAATAGCTGTGAAAGCCTAAGAAAATATTGAGTTTAGATATGTTTTAATCATCATCATCATCTAAGCGCCGTATCCCGGTTGCAACCTAAATTTCCGTTTCGGTGCCTGGGGTCCGTTTTCCGACTTTTTCTACTCCACTTCGCACGTTCTTCAGCATCCCTGGTAGTCAGCCCTTTGGCACGCATATCAATCACCCTTTACAACGTCAAGTCAGCACTTTTTGGGTCTACCCCTCCTGCCGGGGCCCAGTTGAGGCAGAATGGGCAGACATTTGTTTCCCACGTAAGCATCCGGTTGCAGTAAAAACGTGGCCGTACCAACGGAGCCGGAGTTTAGATATGTTTTAAAATGTCTATTTTCTTCTTTAATGCTATTTTCGAAAATTCTTCACTAAACTTTCGGTTTCTTAGTACACAAAATCTTTTGACACATATAAAAAATATACTGTGCGATAAATAATTCAGATTTCTCGTATAGTGGGTTGGGCAAAATTTAAGAAAACTATGGTCCACAGTTTCGTATAATTTTGACAATATTTTTCGTCTTATGTTTTCAGTGTGACCATAGTTTTCTAAAAATGTATTAACTTCTGTAGCGCAATACTCTACATATAAGCATAGTTGTTTAGAACAGTAATTAAGACTATTTTTCACTAAAGAATACTCTTTAAATTGGGTAAACAAATGTAGTTTTTCATTAGGTGCGCCTAAAAATAATTTATTGCATAATGCACAATCTTCTGACTTGAGGTTTTTAAGCAAAAAACCACACACATATGCACATGCTTGAATTTCCCCACTATCTTCACCCAATTCATCGCAAAATGTGGCAAAATCTTCAGACATTTCAGAAGGGTTTGTCTCATTTTGAATTAAAGATTGTGACGAAGTTGAAGCACCCACATAAATAGTTGTGTTTTTTTTTAATAATGCTCTAAAATTATTAAGGATCGATTCACATGTATCATTTTCACAGTTTCCTGTTCCTAACTGAGTTAAATTCGATAAAATCGTTGTTTTAAGCCCTGCAACAAATTGTGTAGCTGTAGGGCTGCTATTGGCACCACAGTTACCCCTAATGCAGCCGAATAAATTTTCTAAAGGATCTTGCTGCAGTCTACGTGTTGCTAAACTTTTAACATCTTTATGTTTCTGTATTATATTTTTCCATAAATATTCGACTGCCTTCAGGGTCCATATCCATCCTTCCTTAGAAGGTGGAATGAGAGTACAATTTATAAATTTGCAAGAATTAAAGAAATATTTCATTTTTTCAAAATGTACTAAATGTGGTGATGTTTTCTTTATTGTTGTAGCCAATATTTTCCCCCTTCTTAAATCTGATGTGTCACTATTTAGTGCGTCAAATAATTTATCCATATTTTCTACAACATGCACAGTAACAGCTGCTTCAGTTGTAAGTAGACCTGTAAAGATAAATATGAAATGAGGTAATTGGAGAACATAAATAAACCAAATAGCATGAACAATTTTGAATACTGTAGGTTTCTATTAATATTATAACAATAAAAGGTGGTCACTATGTATTCTACATTGTACTCCTACACATACAAAACTGAAAGCTGAGGGTCAGTGGTAATAAAATAAATATTTAGATTTCTGAAGATCTAGTAAAAACTTGAAATCATACAAATTTTGAAAAAAAAAAATTAATTGGATGTAGTTTTTCAAATCCTAAATTGGAATATCTAAAAAAAGTCCCATAAATTCTAAATTTTGATAAAAACTAAAACTGTATCCTACAGTAATACCAATATCAGAAAATAAACGATTTCTTACCCTGTGCTATTTTTGCCATCATTCCAATAGAAACTGTATGGCTTAAAACTTGAGCGGCCAATTTCACCTTCATTTTTTGTTTCGTATTGGGTTCAAGATGTTCCTTTTTTAAAACAGGTGCAAATACAAAGTTCGGATTCATGTTGTCCATTTGGAAAAAATCTTTGATATGGATCCATTTTGCAATTCCTGTAATATTCAAGAACACAAATAAATTATTAAAAACTTATGTACTTATGTACTCTATGAAGCTAATCATGATTTCAAATAGCAAATAAGCATTGCACTCAAGATTGGGTATGCTTCCTACTAACACGTATCTGTTGCAGATTTGCTAACTGATGGATAGTAAATCTGTTCCTTTATAACAAACTTATAGTTTGTAAGTAGATAGTCGCCTAGTGGTATCACACATGAACTACAAAAACCGGAGGTTGCATGTTTAAATCCCACCATGGCATGCACCTCTTAGGCAGTTTTTCAGATCTAATGTGCATGTTATAATAGCCACATGCTGGTGGTGAAGGAAAACATCGTAAGGAAACCTGTACACTGAGATCACTGGTGTGTGTAACCTGCCAATCCTCCTTGGATAAGCGTGGCGGGTATACTGCCTGGTCCCTATAGGAAAATATGTTTAAGTTAATTTGGATTTATTTTACATTGAATACATTCAATTTTACATAGTATTGACATGTAATTTTATGCTGCAATAAAAACCAATTGTCAGCATTGACACCCTATACTCTAAAACACTTTCTCTACTAAAGACTTAATTTCAGTATACAGTTTTCTACCTAAGACTTAATTTGAGTTTAGATTTGACTAAATAATATGAGCAGATGACATGTCATGATCCTCTATATGAGTAGCAATGTGGATATTCTATATTATATATTAATATATAAGGGTGGCCCAGAATGTTATCTGACTGTAGTAAAGTATAAATTTGTAAGTGTGGTTCAATAGTTTCAAGTTATATAGACATAATATTCGGTCAGAGAAAATCATGTTAATGAATGGATGGAAAACTTCAATTGTATCTAGTGATGAATGAAAAAGTCAAATCTTACCTTTTCCACTTTTGTTATCAGAGTTTATATCTGTGGCACATTCAATATCATATTTTAAAAAAAGGTTTCTAAAGCATTTTAAGAGGTGTGGTGGATCAAACATACAGATGATCTCCACATTATCCACATTAATAAATGGCCTGTCGACAGTGGCACCTAGAATTCCTAGAGCCCTTCTGTTGACTCCATCCATATCACACACTGTCACTGCTATATTAAGTCCTGCTTGAAAGCATTCACGTAGTACCTGAATGGAAAGAGTAATATAATTTAGCTCTAAAGAAAATGAAGAGATTTTTTATTCTTTCACTGCTAATATTTATGATGAAAACTACTTTTTGTTAAAAATTTAAAGCGTGTTTTTGTATTTGATTGATTTTTCATCGTAATGTTCCTTTTCAATAACATAGTTTTCATCAAGACATTTGATGCAAAATTTTGGAAAAAAAGAATCCTTTATCACATCTTTCATCACTACCGTTAAATACTGATTGCACCACGGACATAGCCCTTTAGTGGTGGTTAAGGTAAACTGATGCCAAGATGTGTAGATAAAATAAAATAATTAGCAAAAGCACTTATGATTTACTGGTAGACTTTGTGATATGATGTTAAATCAGGATGTTTAAGAGATGCTACTAAATCAATATGTTAGGAATATAAATTGAAAGAAATAATATTTTAATTACCTCTTTTATCAATACTGCCAATCTGTCTGCTGTCACATTACCACCTGACAAGTAATAAGCTACAGGTTGCTTCACTTTTTTTCTAATTCCTGCAGCCATGAATACTAAAGCATATGCTGCAGGTTGAGAAGTTCGGCCTTGATATCCATGATCTTGGTACCCTTCAATGAAATCTTTCTTTTTATTATAACTTAAATTTTTCTTTATAGACATTTCATCAAACATAAGCACATATTCATTGTCTGAAGGTTTCTGTTTTCTTGTATATTTTTTTAATGCTTCGAATATTTTTTTGTTTACTCCAACATTTAATTCAAATTGCCTCAACAGGGTCTTTAATGTTGATTGGGCTGGCAGACAAAAAAGCCGCCTCATCAACCTATAACAAGTTGGGGATCTTTTATAAAGTCTTAAGGCAATGATCTTTTCATCTGTTGTCCATCTCCGGCCTCTTGACTTTTTTGGTAGATTTTTTAATTGTGCTTGCAAAAGCAAGGCAAATGTTGGAGTTAACTTTTTCATCAACAAGTTTATAGGTTCACTAGAATTTATTGCGGATATATATTCTTTAGTCTTAAATTTTTTAATTCGGTTTCTTAACTCGCAAATACTTTTCATTTGTTTTCTACATTTTATATATAATTTTTTTCCTTTTTCTGTTACATTTTTATTTAACTGTATATTAATCGATGTAGAAGATTGATAATTAATGTCATGTGAAGCTTCTTTGCTTTGTGGTAGTCTTCTATTTTGGTAAATATGGGATGGTCCGGGTTGTGGCTCTGGTTCAACTTTTTTTGTAATTTGTTTTGCTTCAAGCTTTGTGTCACATAAATTCGTTTTGTCTACAAATGCTTGCAGCTGTTGGCTCGATTCTGGTCTAGCCTGAATATTAGTAGAAACCTGAAAATAAAACTAATATTTAGATAGGTACATTCAAATGCTCAATCTCATCATCTTCATTAAGAAAATTAAAATAATAATTTGATACAATTTTTATAGGGTTTATAGAATAACCTCATCAGATTCTTCATCAACTGGAACAGCAAATCTATAAAGCTTCATATTTGATATTGGATAGTCGCTGAAAGATGTCTTCTTAAAATGTCTGTTACATAACATTCTGTGCTCACTAAACAGTTTCTTCTGAAATGCCGTAGAAAACCATTCTTTGTCAGGACAGCAATAATATGCCCAAGCTGCACACCTAAAACAAATTCATAAATAAAAAAACTGGCTGTTGTCCAAAACTCTTGTAGTTCATTATTCAATTCACAATTTTACCCTCTATTGGCTTATTGGATGATGAGCAATAATAGGTTCCATCACATTGGAAGTAAAATATTACATCATCATCTTAAACACGCTACAGACCTTCCTATCCGATCCTAATTATCGGATGAAATTGGACAATGTGTAGGGCAACAGGTCCTAACTTTATTATTATTATTACAAAATCGGAAGATCGGATGATCC
This sequence comes from Malacosoma neustria, assembly GCA_963693495.1. Taxonomy (NCBI): domain Eukaryota; kingdom Metazoa; phylum Arthropoda; class Insecta; order Lepidoptera; family Lasiocampidae; genus Malacosoma; species Malacosoma neustria. The sequence goes on from OY856371.1 coordinate 11,648,476, forward strand.
GACCGTCCTTTTCCTAAAATAGTATCCTAAATCGGAAGGTGTGTAGGGCATTCATCCGATTAAACGTCCTCAGTCACACGCGACCAGCGTCCCAGTTCAGACGCGTACTTACTTGCGCGCTTTAAAATGTCGAACGAAGAAAGCGATTTTTCATTGATTTCCTATAGATAAATGGCCCACTTTGTTCACATTGACGGCTTCCATGGCGTAGTGGCTAATATATATCGCTACGCTTGCGGAGGCCACGGGCTCGATTCCCCTCCTGCGTCTGGGTGTTTATTTACAAAGGAATAAATTAATATTTTTAATTTAAATATTTTTTATTGCTATAGGAATGCAGACAGGCTGATCTGCTTAGAGTTTAGCAGTTACCGTCGCCTATTTGTACCGTCATGTTATTTGTTGTATGCCATGTCTTTGCTTATGGGACACTTCGGCACCAGATTACTCGAACAGAGATTTGAGAAATAAGTTATAGAAATAAGACTTTTAAAAATCTAAAAAAAGATTCGCAAAATTTCAACATTAGATGAGATGAAAAAGTTATAAAAAAATTTCTTCAGCCCATCAGCTTCTCTTTTTACTCAGTTTTCGTGTCTCCACGACGATACTTGATATTGCTACTCCTATTGCTATATTCTGTAGTTTAAAGTAGGAGACATGTGAAATACGTCTGAAGTGTGTCATACAGAGAACGATCTGATTTAGGAAGCTGGCTTAAAGATCTAGTAACCAGGCCATAAAATTCCAAAAAAAAAATAATAATTTAGGAAGCACAGATCGGAAAGTCTGTAGAGAGTGTATCCGATTTAGGATTTCCGATAAATCGGATAGGATAGGAAGGTCTGTAGCACGTTTTAACCTTAAAGTTCCATTGTAAATTTTCAATTTGGGACCCAGGATCCACAGTATTAATAAGTAAATACATGAATTAAAAATGAAAAAGCACTATTTAGTTACACTGATTTTTATCAGTGACTATGACTTCATTACCCAATTATTGTTTTCTTACCACTATTGGCTATAATGATGATTTATATTATCAATTATGGTAATATTGCTTTTACTAATCAAATTGCAAAATTTACTTTGCCCCAAAAGGGACCTAGATATATAAATCAAAAATATAAATTGTTTTTAGGTTAAATAAACAAAATATGATTGAATTTACTTAGTGTACATACCGAGCTGAATTCGTAGTACCAGGTTTCGGAAAGCGAAATAGTTTAATGCTTGGGTCGACTGATGAACGTCCACACTTAAAACATTTCCTATTTTCTTTATTAGCGGCCATTTTTACTTTAAAAATAGTCGCTTTCTGAAAATAACAATAACACTTGTGTCTACGTGATAACGGAGGAGCAAGCTCAACTCGACGCTAAATTAATTATAATAAAAAATATGCAAACAAGGAGGAAAATATGGAAGAGAATAAAAATAAATCCAACGAGCGTACTGATACCGGCAAGCAGACATTTGTAATTTTTGAACTCTGACCAGTGTTACCAGAATACCAGATCACCTCTCAAGAAATACAGAATTACATATGTACATACAAACAGGTACATACTATGTAATGATTTGAATGATGATAATATTATAAAACAACAATATGAAAGTGTCACGTTATTTAGGACATACTTGGTGCCAGAAAATGTCGGGTGTAATGCTGGAATCGGGTACACTTTTTAAGGTACTTAATTTCCTCCACTAGTCATCTATTTGCTGCTACTCTCTCAATGAGTTGGACACTATACTACGTGGTATCAATTTAAATATAGCTTGAAGGGGCTCCTAACGAGAGCCATCATCCATGCAATTATCAGGGTTTAATAAGGAAATGGCAGACAATACCATCCATAGACTAAGGATCAGTCCATTTAGCAACGTTACGTTTCATGCAATTCGTAAATATCAAGGTATTTCAAAATTACAGTGTTTTTGCTAACACTGTATTTTTGTAATACAGTAAACCCAGTAAAATACAGTAAATCTACTGTAATTACAGTGTATCTGGCATCATTGACTCTCTGACAGACCGATTAAGTGTTCTTAGTACTAAAAAAGAAAAACTATTTTTTACAGTATCATCACAGTGGCTAACCCTGGTAGGTATGTCGCACGGTCTCCATACAATGTTCTTCTTCTTCTTCTTAATTATGGCTCGGCACCATTCGTGCATTGGGCCAGTGTCAAGTATTTTTAATTTGTCAACAAAGCTAGGGAAGCTAATATCGCGAATTAAAATTAAACCGTACCGGGAATTAAACAAAACAAATCAGAATAATTTCATATCTACAAAAATATATAAATATATACAATGATATTTTATAAATAAAAAGAGAATCAGCAAAAGAGAAATCATTGAAAATATATAATAAAAGAAAACAAGTAATATATATAAATATAAACTACAATCTAATCTTATTATTTACAATAAATTTATTTAATGTACTATATACACAGGGTCTATTATCTTTAAGAAGTAAGTAAATATTAGAAGGAAGAGGAATAGAGAGAGATATTAGAGATTTGTATAGGGAAGAGTGGTCATATAAAGGACAGGAAAAGAAAACATGATTCATATCGCAATAACTCTCACCACATTCACAGGCAGTACTAGATACTATGCCAAGTTTATGCAGATGTACCGGAAGGCAAATATGTCCAAGACGCATGCGGATTAAAGACGAAGTGGCAGTTTTATTAAAACACAGTTTGGCAAACCATGGTTTTCTTGGGACTAAAGGCTGTATAGCGTAGAGGAAGCGACCCTTGACCTGACCGCTCTCTCTCCAGCTCAAATTCCATGTATCACGGAGATATGTGCTAGGTAAAGCATTCAGGTCGTGTCCGAAAATCGTGTATGGGTATATATCACCACTCACAGTTGCCTCGTTTGCCAAACTGTCAGCTCTCGCATTTCCTATGATGCCACAGTGGCTAGGTATCCAGCAGAAAGTGACTGTGTAGTTATTTAATTGGCAATGCAACAACTTTCTCTTACATTCAAATGTTATGTGGAAAAAAGGATTCAGTTTTAAGGAAAAATTTTCTAAGCTTTGTAAAGAACTGAGTGAGTCTGTAAATATAACACATTGGTTAAGTTTAAAACTTATAACATATTCTATTGCTTTCAGAAGACCGAAGCATTCTCCCGTAAATATAGATGTTTCTGGTGGTAATTTTATTTTTTGGACTATATTATATTGCTTATGAAATACACCTACTCCAACACACCCTATGGGATGTTTGGATGCATCAGTATATATGTGATGCCAATTTGGCCATTTAGTATTTACAATATGGTTAAAAGTAGTGTTTGCATTATAATCGGACCTATCTATGTTGAGAGAAAAACAAATACTAGGAGAGAAAAGAAGAGAATCATATGAAGTTTTAAATAAAGGAAGGACTCTAAAGGAATGAATAGGAGCTTGCAACGATTTATATTTCTGAAAACTTTTTAATAGGCATGGAAAAGGCTTATTACTAGAAGACAATTTCTCTGACAATAATTCAAGTTTGGAAGTTAAAGGATGATTAGAAAATTGAACAAGCCGAAAAATAAATCTGTCAGAGAGATACTGGCGCCTAAAGCTTAAAGGGGGGTCGCAACATTCTATTTGAAGTGCATTAACGGGAGTGGATTTCATTGCACCTGTAACGAGTCTTAATGCTTTAGAATGAATCAGGTCCAATTTCTTAAAACCTGCCACATTACCAGGATCTAAAAAGAAAGTACCAAAATCTAAAATACTTCTAATAGCGGCGTTGTAAACCAACTTCATAGTAGCTGGATGAGCACCCCACCAGACACCGCGTAGACATCTGAGCATATTCAAATTCCGTTCACATTTTGAAACTACAAACTCACAATGGGCTAGACCTGTTAGTTTAGCATCAAGTACAACCCCTAAAAACTTTACTTGATTTTTGCTTGGTAAAGGTGTATTATCATAAGAAATAGTAGGTGTGTGAGAAATTCGAGATTTGGTAAAAATAACGGAGCTACTCTTTGACGGAGATAGCTCTAGGCCATTAGTATCCATCCAAGTTTTTAAAGAAGATAAAGATGAGGAAATGTGCTCACACGCAATTGCTACAGATTTATCAGAGGCGTATATGACCAAGTCATCCGCATACTGTAGAATACTAACATTATCACCAACAGACCTTTCTAAATCGTGTGTATATATGTTGTACAGTAAAGGGCTTAGTACGGAACCTTGCGGCAACCCCTTCCAGACCAATCTACTAGGTGTATACGGGTCTCCGAGGTCCAGAATAATTTGTCTCTCGGAAAGAAGATTAAAAATAAAGTTAGTTAAAAGGTGTGGGACGTTTAAATTATTCAGCTTTTGTTTAAGAACGGGAAGTAAAACGTTATCGTATGCAGAATTAATATCCAAGAAAGCAGCAACTGTGGATTTTTTGTCTAAAAAGGCGTAACGAATATCAGTAGTAAAAATCCCCAAGTTATCGGCCACGCTTTTCCCCTTTCTAAAACCAAACTGTGTCTGAGAGAGATGCTCATTATTCTCAATGAACCATTCAAGACGGTTTTTAATTAGATGTTCAACTACTTTAGTAATAACCGATGATAAAACTATTGGGCGATAAGATTCAACATTAGATTGTGTTTTATTTGGTTTTAAAAAGGGCAACACTATTTGCTTTCGCCAAGATAAAGGAATGTCACCCGACAAAACAACTTTGTTTATTAAATTTAAAAAGCGATTTAAGCCATTTTCACCAATGTGTGATAAAAAGGAATATGGTATCCCGTCTTCCCCAGGAGCACTGTCCTTGACGTGGTTTAGCACTCCTTTTAACTCGACCATAGTAATAGGAAGATTTAAAGAGGAAGAGCTATTGGTTTTAACGGATAGGGAACGGATAATTAAATCTTGGTGTGGTACAGAAGCAGGGGCTAAACGGTCAAGGAATTGATCGGCTAATACAATAGGAAGGAGAGGCGCACTGGAAGGATTTATAGCTGTTCTAAATCTCTTAATGTTTCGCCAAAGAACTGATGAATGTGTTTCGGGTGACAAGGAACTGCAAAAATTCCTCCAACCCTCGAACTTCTTTTTCTTAAACAACTTCCGTGTCTCTTTCATTATCTCCAACAGCGCGTCATAATTCTCTAATGACATGTTAATGCGATAGTTCCTCTCAGCAAGTTTCCGCCTAGATATAGCATTGGTGCATTCTTCATCCCACCATGGTGGTGATGATAACTTATTATTACGTGGCTTTCGCTTAGGAAAAACAGTATCAGCAGCTTGTAATAAAACAGACTTAAAATAGTCAGTATCACAAATATTTGTGTCTTGAAGAAATGTTTCTTCTACTAATGTAGTATATTTGTCCCATTGAGAATCAATGATTTTATGTTTTAAACGCGGCTTTGATATTAATGTTTGATTTTGTTTATTATAGGGAAAGGAAATAACAATGGGATAGTGATCACTATTGAATGTGGAAGACAAAGTAGACCAAGATAATAAAGACGCTAAATTAGAAGTACAAATAGACAGGTCTATAGCACTGATTGCTTCATCAGGCCTAGTGAGCCGGGTAGGGGAGCCCGTATTTAAGATACACAGATCATATGAGTCCAAAATATCCAACAATTCATGTCCATAACAATTAGAAAAGGAGCTACCCCAGGTTGTGTGATGAGAGTTAAAATCACCCAAGATCATGAAAGGATGAGGAAGAAGTGAAATTATATTTCTAATTTCACTAAGGATTTGTAAAGAAGGATGTGGAATATAGACGGAAACATAACAAATATTATCAACAGTAGCAGCAATGATAGAAAAATCATCACTGTGTGAAGGAAGAGGAAGAGGATATATAAGATGAGAGTTTCTGACAAGTAGGCACACACCGCCATACCCATCAGCCCTGTCATTCCTTAAACAGGAATAGCCAGGGATTTTAAATGTATAATTCGGCTTAAGCCAAGTTTCAGATAAAGAAAGAATAAAAGGGTTAAAAGTATTTACAATATGTACAAGTTCATGTTTTTTGCTTATGATACTTCTGCAGTTCCATTGAACTATCCTGTCCATTATGACTATTATTATTAATGTTAGGGTTGAATAAAGTAGCAGCGTTGGTCGGTATGGTTAAATTTGATTGAGATAGCAATTTAATTAAAGTTGTAATTAAGTCTGTTAAGTTCTGTTCACTCTCTTTGTCAGCATTGGATGAGATTTGTAATGCACAACCATTAGAGGGTGTGGGTATGTTGTAATCCTTTACAAGAGAATCATGAGCTTCACGGTCATAACCTTTATTAGGTTTAGGTGGGGTTCGTGGTTTAGTAAAAACTGTTTTTTTGTATGATAAAATGCGTGATGGGGGTGAGCCGGGTACAGTAGTATTGCCTGCTTGAAACGTTTTATTTGGTATGGATGTTAAGACATCAGCATATGATTTAGTTATTAATGGGTGTAGTTTTGATGCTTCCATGTACGATATGCTGTTTTCAGCCATGGTAATTTTTATTTCTTTTTGCCTAGAATATTCTGGGCATCTTTTGCTTAACGCAAAATGTAGCCCAGAACATAAGCAGCAAGAGCCCTGATCTTCCTCAACATTACAGCTGTCACCAGTGTGACCTTGCCCACACTTATAGCATCTTGGTTTGGACCTGCATTTTGTTTTTGTGTGGCCAAAACGACAACAGTTATAACACTGTATAGTTGGGTAAGTATATAGTTGTACAGGCAAAGAGTTAAAACACATAAAAACACGTTTAGGTAATACTTGGCCATCAAATGTCAATACAACTGTTTGGGAGGGTTTCCAAGTTGGTTCACCATTTACAATTACCTTATAATTTAAACGTCTGACTTTAATTATATCACCACATCCCATGGGCACATTAGTATTTTCCTTTATATCTTCGGGAGACCACTCAGTTGGAACTCCCCTTACTAATCCCATTCTGGTAATATTAAAGGTGGGTATATATGCTTTCAACTTATTTTCAGATAAACAATTTGACTGGACAAAGCTGTTGGCATCTAAATAATTATTAAAAGAAAGAGACATTTTGTTTCTTCCTATCCTTTTCAAACTGCCATTTACAATATTTTTAAAAGCATTTTTTTTAAAAAACCTACCGAACACAATAGGATGCAGATTGGTGCCGTCGTCTTCCGCAGACTGTATTTTATGGACATGCACAATGTAAGGGCCATGATCATTGCAATCATAACTAGTCCTGCCTATTTGTGTGGGAGCTTGGGAAGAAGAATTAACGTTAGCGAGAGTAGAAGAAGGTAAATTATTCATGGGGGATTCTATAAACTCATCATTACAATGACAATCAGTATTTTTTAATGCATCATTATTATGTTTTCTTTTCCTTTTGTTACAATGCTTGCATACCCTATGGAGATAACTCCGTTTTAATTTACGCTTGGATACCGACGAACAGTCGGAATCCATTCCAGATTCGTTGGAAATTGTAACAAATGCTCCCGCAGGGGGCACTGTGCCCCCTGGGTCTGGCGGCTCGTTCATAAAAGTATTTTGAAAGACTTACCCTACGCAGAAAAAACAAATAATATATATAGGAATAACACTAATCTAAATTTATACACAACTTATAACTATTCTGATTACTAATTACAATAAATCTACAATTATATTTGCAAAAATTTAAAAACCGCGTCCGCCAAGTTCGAAGGTTTCCCGCGCTTTTTTTCCCATACAATGTTGACTACGCCTGCTGAGGACAGTGAGGACTGAGAAGAGGTTAGTGATGTCCAAGTAGCGGTGGGCGTTGCGACAACGGACCGGTTCCGAAGACCGTTGTATGTCTTGCGACGGTGAAACCGTTTTTACGTCCTGGGTCCAACAGTCTTCGTTGCACAAACCAGTCTTCGAATTACTTCATGCAATTTTTTATTTTACCGCTAAGAAAATACGGTCGAGAACGCATTGATTCGGCTATTACACTCGTCGCGACGTCATCCATATCGTACCATAACAGTTCTTACAATAAAAAGTACGCTTTTTGGCAATGTACTAGAGTCTATATTTTATTACTACTTCTCAATACTGTCGTTTGTTACGCGACGGTCAAACCTGTGTAAGCTTTTGTGACATAAAGTGCAAAATCGCCCGGCATATTGAACTAGGATAATAGGTAAATAATAAAAATCCTGGAATTCCAGCCGGTGAGTGCGTCATATGGATCTTGTTTGTTTACATTTTCACACAAGTACGGACCTCTGCATACTGTTTTTGTTTGAAGTGCTTATGAATGAGTGAATATTCGTTAATATTGTGTTTTAATTGTTTGTATTGTTGTATACAATATTGAAGTGTAGACATTATTTAGGTTGTTAATAAAAATAAAACACGGTCGTAATGTCGGCAGCGCGTAAAATATGAGTGTTTTATGGTTGCATTTTGATAAAAAGAACGAAAATAAAAAATGTCATTTATGCCACGAACAATTAAGTTATAAATCTACAACAGCAAACTTGAGGAATCATTTAAAACACATAGGAACTTTTACTTTGTTTGGAGGAAGAAAATCAGCAAATTCCTTGTGAAAATGAACCAATTTTACCTACGGAAAGTTTACCTTCTACCTCAAGAGATATTGTAACTCATGTTCCATAACCAAAGAAAATCGGAAGTCAGAAAGCAAATATATTAATAAAAAGATTAGTATAGAACAAAAAAAAGACTATTGACCAGGATTTACTGGATTTATGCGTGGATGGTTTTCGTCCATTTTCTTTAGTTGAAGAACGTGGATTTAAAAAAATACGCCTGGTAAAAAAAAAGAACTTTATCCCAGCCAGTCCTAAGCCTGGAAAAAGTATGAAAGGAAATTCATTTCATCGTATATTTACGTTGAAGACGTTGATCGATGTGAAACTATTAATAGCTGTAACTTTGCAAGAAACTATAACTATTCTATTTTACTCGACGACAACGCAATTCTATTCCATATTCGATAAGTTTCGTCTTTTACAAAATGGTCGTCGTTGCAACTATTGATTTGAAGACGGCATTTCAAACCAGTTGCGACAACGACCGCTTTCTGCAACTGTTTTCGTCGTCGGTAAAATTGTTGCGTTTCGTCCGTCAAAAATTCGACAACGACCCACCGCTGTGTCCTAGTGGTTATATTTATTTAACTGCTGAATTATTATAATAGTTATATCGCATACAATTTACCGGTAAATTGTATACGAAAGTGTTGATTGAAAGGGTGGGAATGAAACAGACGAAAAAGTATGGGATGCACAAGCGGGATTTAGGAAGGGAATGGGATGTACGGATCCGGTCTTATCCTTGCGGTGCATAACGGAAAAGTGTTTTGCTAAAAACAAGAAGATCTAGTGCGTGCTCTTGGATCTAGAAAAGGCATATGATAGATTGGTGAGGAATAAATTGTGGTGAGCAGTGTCCTCATACAAGCATTGCAATCTATTTATAGGGATTCTAGTGCTTGTTTATGGATAAACGGGGCATACACTGAATGGTATAATATCTAAAAAGTTGTTAGACAGGGATGTGTAGCGTCACCGTGGCTGTTTAATCTGTTCACGAACAATTGCTTGACAGATTTAAAAGAGAATGAAAATGGGTTGAGAATGAATAAGTTATTCGTCAAATATTTTCTCTATGCTGATGACCAAGTATTACTTGCGTCATCGGCCGAGAAGTTGCAGGAGATGGTAACTGCTATGAGTGGAGCTTCTGTTATAAAGGGAATGAAGATGAATGTAAAGAAGACAAAAGTGATGGTGTTTGAAAGAGATGAAGCAGTGACAGACTGCAATATCGTGATTGGTGATGAATAAATTGAACAGGTGAATGATTTTGTGTATCTGGGTTCAAAGTTTACAAAAGATGGAAAGTGTGAGAGTGATATTGAAAGAAGATCGAATGCAGGAAACATGGTGAAATGTACGGACGTGAAAGTTGGGTGTGGCAGAAGAAACATGAAAGCAGAATAAATGCAGTTGAGATGAGAGCGTTAAGAAGTATGATAGGAGTTAAACTGAGTGACAGGATCAGAAATAGTGAGATAAGGAAACGTTGTGGTCTGAAAGAATATGTAGTGAAAAAAATTGAGAAAAGTATGCTGAGATGGTTTGGCCATGTCGAGAGAATGAATGAAGAACGATTGACGAAAAAAGTGTACAAGGCGAGTGAGAATGAAAGTGTTGGAAGGGGTAGACCTAGGCGGACGTTTCGAGACCAAATAAGAGACGTCTTGAAAAAAGGTCAGGTCAAGAGTACCTTAAACCGAAGAGCATGTATGAAGGAAATAATGAAAGTGGACGAAGCGAAACAAGTATGTAAGGATCGTAGCAAGTGGAAAGAAGTGGTCTCTGTCTACCCCTACGGTAAATAGGCTTGATTATATGTATGCATATATGTATGTTATATCGTGATTTAGTTTGAAACTCAAAATTCTGCTCCCACTGCCACTTTGCTACATTATCCTTCCAGGTTACACTGCATATTTAACTCTCACTCATTTCACAGTCATATAGCCTCGCTTTTTGAGATGACTAGTAACGCTAATTAGCTTACCCCATTTGGCCACGCGACAGAGGCGTCTTTTTTTCTCGTGGTAAACTCATTTGCAAGTCTTCCTACCTCCGCGTGGGTGTCGGAGGGTATGTGGGATTATTTTACTAGTCTTTGAAGGCGCGGTGTTCCACACACCACGTTGGTACAAAAAGAGCGTTTAGGTCAGCGTGTCTTCTTCATCGTCCACTCCACAAATGGCATCATGACATCTGATTCCAACCAAGAATACCAGCGTCAAACGGAGGGTTATAATACCGTGGTGTTTGTCCAACCGGGAAGCTAGAACTGCACTGTGAAGTGAAGTTATTCCGCCAACTCCACCATGAATACCTTATCACGCTGCTCCACCTGCTTCACTGAGTGGAAGCCACACTTGGTAACTTCCCTTCGTCGCCGGTAACGTAGCTTTAGAGTGCGAGCTTCGAAGTACCATGGTGAGAATCCAACCAGCAGGAATAATAACGTGCCCTTTATCCCTGTTGCCCTGAGACGTATTATAGTAAATGCAGTAGGGCTATCATCTTATTTACCAGGCGATCCACCCATATTAGCAACCCGTACAGAACCCTGGGCCTTATGGATTAATTTGGTGTCCCCCATTGCTGGACAAAAGAGGGGAGAGAGCCACCGCCACCCGGGCGAGTTTTAGGATTAGCTTCCCGACGAGCGTTGCAAGGTTGTATTACATTGCCCGTTGAGCAACAGTCCAAGATATTTTATGGATTGCTCGATGTCTGTGTGAAGACATCCCAGCGGCTGAAACATGGCTTAGCGTCAAAATAGACGTAGAGGAAAAAGATTTTTTTCCATGATATTTACAAAACCATTATTAGCACATTAATTGTTTAAAACACTAAAAAAGTCCTATATTTTAGGATTATTATAACTTTAACTCAAATAAGCCACATATTTTTTTTATGAAATCCAATATTTAATATCATCTTATCCCTTCTTCATTTGTATGGATATGTATAATGTAGTACATAATTTCATCAACTAATATTTCTAATTTTAAAAGGTAATATAATATTATAAAGGTAATAATATTTCATTCATAAACTATTTAACGGTTAAAACTGTTGGTGTTTGGTAAAATTTACTTACACACACTAATAGCAGTAGCACATCACTAGTTCAGATCAATGGAGAGAAAAGCCTTAGTAGCTATGTGAAAGATTTTATTTTAAAAGTAATTTACGTAAGAACTTGACTTTAACGTTTATGACGTATAGATTATAGCTTGGTGTCAAAGCTTTTTAATCTGTTATTTATTTTGTTTAGGGCGTTTTTTTATCAATTAAATTAATTTTAACAATTAAAGGGCGTTTTTTATCAATAATAATAAGTAAAAGGGTAACTTTGGTAAAATTTTGTAGAAAATTTTCGAAATGTTTGATAATTTCAAAATTTTAAAATTTTGTTTAGAGACAGTATTATGTATCCACCCATCCATATACATTATTTTAGAAAAATAAAAGTAAAAATATAGTTAATTATTTTTAAATTTTAAAACAAACGTATTTATTTTAATAATTAGAACTAAAATAAATTGAAAAAAATATATTGCTCAAAGTTGACTTGAGTTTCAGTAATAATAATGCTTGAGGGGCTTAAGGTGCTCATCTGTTCGAGGAGTACATGAGTGTGCGTACCCAAGGTGCCCGAGCATCCCCTTCCCTTCCAAGGAGGCAGAGTCCTTTACCCTTTATCGTTTCTATTTCTTATATCCTTACCCATCCCTCGCATCTTGGGTCGGGTCTGTTGTATGGTAGCGTGGCTGGGGGTGCTAGATTTCGCTCTGCACCCCGGCTCCGAGTGGCGCTCAGAAGTCACGACCGCGCCTTCACTGCAACCACTTCCGACCTAAGAGGTGACGTATCGGGTCTGGGGTGGTGCTTCACAGCCACCTGCGTTCCGACATACGCAGTAGAGCGCCGTAGCCCGGCTTCTGGACCCCCGACGAGGGGTGGGGTGTGGATGGTGGCGGTTATGCTGAAGAGGCAAGGGCTGCGTGGCCTTACCAGCTGCGTTTCTCAAGTCCTCGATGCCGCACCTATGTCCTCTTCGGTAGCCCTAGCGCCTCGTGCGTAGAGTTTTGCTCCGCCCGTGGCGTCCCCAATTGCACACTCCATGGAAGGTAGGGAATCGATGGGACGAATCTAGGCTAGGCTTATTATGGAAAATAATACGGTTTATATAAACTTAGCTGATGCGAAGACCGAGAAAGGCGGAGAGAAAGAGAGTGAGGTGGTTAGCGGCGCTTGTGCTGCAGAGAAGGTCGAGAAAGATAAGAAAATTAAGAAAAAAAGCTTTCTCATAGTGCCGAAAGTCGGTTTTACGATCCCGATTGCTCGGCAAATTAGTCACACGTTTAATGTAAAATAATTGTAACAAGTTTATTCATTATGTAACCATTCATATACCAAAATGAACTTAACAAAACATAGATTCTTATGACATTAAAGTTTATTCAAAATGACCTCCGTGATTTTGAATACAAGCCTTCAATCTGCGCGGCCAGTCGTCTATCGCAGCACGAACGAGGTCCATGTCAATATCGGCGGCTGCCTTAATCAAGGATGTCTTGAGTGACTCCAAATTGGGATGGATGAGGCTTTGAGCACGCCTTTTCCTCCAAGTGTTGCCATATCTTGTAATCTAACGGATTCAAATCTGGACTGGAGGAGGGCCAGTCTTCGTGCCGGATGAAGTCGATTTCACGCGCCGCCAGCCAGTCTTGTGTGCTCTTCGCTCTATGAGCTGGCGCCGAATCTTGTTGGAATACCCAGTGCCTGTTATTGAACATGGTAGGACTGTATTTTGATACACAACAGCATTCGTTTTTACACCTTTCTCACAAAAATGTACCTCTGTTAAGCCCCAATAAGAAACTCCCAACCATACCATGAGCGAGGATGGAAAATGACCTCGTTGGACACGCGGAATACGGTTGCTCGCTTCTTCACTACTGTGTGCGTACACCTTATCATTTTGTTTGTTGTAGCTCTCTTCTACGGTAAACATTTTTTCATCCGAAAAAAGAATTTCCCGATATTTTTTTCCCGCGTACCGCTTCAACAAAGCGCGGCATCTCTTCAGTCTCAGGTCCATTAGACGAGCATTCAAACGATGTCCTGTTTTTCTTCGATATGCCCGAAGCCCTAAGTCTTCATTTAACACCCTTTTCACCGTGGTTCTGCTTATCCCCATCTGAAGGGCCAACAGTTTCTGCTTACGTTTGGGATTTCTTTGAATTCGTGCCTTCACAGCTTTTATCACTGCTGGAGTCCTAACAGACCGAGGGCGACCACTTCTTGACCTGTCATCTACACTAGAGTCTTCATTGTATCGTTTGATGGTACGATAAACGAATCTTTTGGTTATATTCAAATTTTTCAGTATGTTAAAAATTTGAATTGGCGCGTAACCGCAACGATGCAACGCAATAACTGCAACACGGTCTTCTTTATGCGTCCACTCCATATTTAAAAATGAGTAAAATTCTTCTTTCTATACATTTTTATTTTCATGAACAATTCGAAATTCAAATTCAATAAACTTTTTTGTGGCCAGCATTCTAAAAGAAAAGTTTTTACTGTGTGACAATACTTATGACCTGACTAGGTATGTACACTGGTAGCTTTTTACGGGCTCTTATGCTGTTTTATAGATTTATTGTTTTCTTATTTCGCTAAGAACACGCCTAAGCTCCGAGATGCGAAAGTCAATGCACCACGGAGGTCTTCCATATTTGTAATAGAATTGTATGTATCTTGTAAGTCAAAAAGTTAGTAGAAGGAGTAGAGTAAAATAGTATGCATTCAGATCAAAAAGAACACTACGAGTGAGACCCAAGGTCGGGCTACTGTCCTCCAAGGTAAGTGTGTATATTGGTTAAAAATATAAATAAACAAATAAGACAACTAAAGATCCATTGCGGATTATTTTTAATTCATGGAAAGTAGAATTTTCAGTAACTGACCACTTATGTAGGTAAGTAATAGAATCTAGGTCATTGGAGTACAACAGACCGTTTGATTTTAAACACTTGCAGTCGTTTATGGACTTTTATTAATGATAATTGAATTTATTAATGACGTCAAATGCTGATCTTATGATTTTATATTAGAAAAATCAGAAAACGTTCATTTTTTTCCGACATAAATGCGTAACGTGTCAGAGACATTCCAGTCGATGTATCAATCTTAAAGCACTGAAAAAAGAAAATAGGAGACACACGGTAATTAGAAATAGGATAAGATGGAGTGATAAAATGTATCATAAGATATATAGGTTTTCTCCGTGCATTGCTCTCATTATTAAGGCATCATATTATTAAGGCCGTCAGCATATCTATAACATACATACATCACATATACGAGTATAACCTATAACATTGTCATACAACTTCCTGTTAAATTCGTGATAGAAAAGGAGTGCTATGAAATCGTTCCAAATGTCACGTGTGGTTTATTAACGAATTTTATGTATACGTGGCATAATCAGTCGCAAAAGTGTGTCATTACAGGTGCATGTAGAGAACATGTCGCTGATATTGATATGGTACGGTTATATAATTGTGGCAGCTAAAGTACCAATAACCAATGCTGTGCTACACCACGACTACATAACCATAGTGATGTCCTCAATAATGCTGATTTGATACCATGCAATATGTGCATACAAAAAAGAACATGTTCTGGTTATGAGTTATTGGAATAAGTAAGCGTAAAATAGTAAGTATTTAAGCATGATAAACGTAAAATTATTGGATAAACAATAAATAAATATATCGAGACATTTCACACAACGCCATCTAGTCCCAAATTAAGTTGCTTAAAGCACTTGTGTTATGGGTACTAGACTACTGATTACATATATACTTTTAATTTTTAATAAATACATATTATTCATGAACACCCAGACGCTGGACGGAAATGAAACCAGTGACCTCCGTAGGCGTACCTACGTATGTTAGTCGTTATGCCAGGAGGTTGTCAAAATTCAATGGCTAAAAGGATTTCATTATACGAAGCTATTAATAAAATATAATTTTAATGTATTTTATATATAAATATATACCTATACTTAAACATTCATCTTTTTCTTCCTCTTTGACACACCATCACACGCACACATTTTATGTTCGTATTATTTATTTGTTGATTGTTTTGTTTTTTCTCCAATCAGTGCGAGTTGCCTTTGAAGGACTCCAAATACAGGCCAGTTACAAGTTTAATAGTCAGGGACCATTCATACTTTTGGATTCAATTATAGCCAGAGGAATATTTTTAGTTGTCTTGATATTACATTTTTATTATAATATGTTTAAAATTTATATTTTTTGTTAAGGCTAATAATGATTTAATACGGGCTTAAATAAGGGTGATCGGGGTTGTTATTATGTATACCTACCGCCCCGATCATCCCTTGCCAGCTGAGTGTTCGCAGTAGCAGAGCGAAGTACCCTACATACCCGGATATACTTTTCCCCGGAATTCCGACGCGTCACAGTTAACGTGCAGTTTTCCTCGAGCAAACAAGTAATCTAATGAAAATGGTGCAAGTAATTTTATGAAACTGTATGGAATGCGTTATTTAATACAAAGAAATGCATTAAACAGTTATAATTGGTTTTCAAAACCTCGCGCTATATATAGATATATTTAGATACTAGCTGTGCCCGTGACTCCGTCTGTGTGGAATAGTGACTTTGAGCAGCATTTTTTGGATAAATCTTATGGTTTATTTTGGATTACAAACCCTATAAACTTTAAAATATAAACAAATAAACAAATAAAATATGCAAACAGTCAGTGTTATTATCGAATCCAACTGTTAGGCCATGCGCCTTCGGAATACGTGCGTTCGAACCTACAAGGTCCAGCCTAAGCTGAACCCTATTTCATATGATTGATGATATAAATCTGAGGTCAACTTTAATTTCATTTTAAAATTTCCGAAACTTATCATTTTTAACAAAATCTTATTTTTTTTCTAAAATAAAAATAGTTTAAGTTACTCCTTGTTACATCAGCTATCTGCCAGTGAAAGTCCCGTCAAAATAGGTGCAGCCATTTCAGAGATTACCCGGAAGAAACAGACAGACAGTTTTTTTGGTATATGTACCGTGTATACGTCCGAATGCACTTAGTAAAAAGCGGTTATTTTAATATTACAAACAGACACTCCAATATTATTTATTTGTATAGATTAGTATTCAACACAATTTAAGGATATATGAATTAGGACCGGAAACTATGGAGATTGAACAAACTCGTATATGGCCACTTCTTTTTCTTCCTCTTGCCCTTATCCCACATTATATGGGATCGGCACAACATGTTCTCTTCTTCCACTCTCCTCTGTTAGCAGTCATCCCAACATTCACACCATTCTTTGCCATATCATCTTTTACGCAATACATTCATCTTTTTTTTGGTCTACGTCTACTTCTGTCCAATTACTCGCATTTCTACAATTTTCCTTGTTATATGGCATTCTTCCCTGTGCATTACAAAACAAAATGTGTATCATGCCAATCGAAAACTATTAAATAAATAAATATATTGGGGTCAAAGTTAAAATTAAATTTACAAAGTGCCATCTAGTCCCATAGTAAGTAGCATATAGCACTCGTGTTATGGGTATCAGATAACTAATATACTACACATATAGGTATATACGTACTTTTATTTTGTAAATGATTTCATATTGTACATAAACACCCAGACGAGAGACGGAATCTAACCCGTGACCTCTGCAAGCATACCGAAGCGCGTTAGCCGCTACACCACAAATGTCATCAATTATGTCACATTTTATTATTTATATAGCATACTAGCTGACCCGGCAAACGTTGTTCTGCCATATAAATAATAAAATGTCAAAAAATTAAAAAAAAATTTGGGGGTGGGTCACCCCTAACATTTAGGGGGATGAAAAATAGATGTTGGCCGATTCTCATAGATACCGAATAAGCACAAAAAATTTCATCAAAATCGGTTAAGCCGTTTCGGAGGAGTATGGCAACGAAAACTGTGACACGAGAATTTTATATATTATTTATATAGCATATATAAATTAAGGAAACTTGATTAAATAAAACGTAATTCAAAATAAATTCAACACAAATGGACATTCATTCATAAAGTCCATTTATAAACATAACGTGATATGTAAGCGTACTTTTGCTTCGATCCGTTATTGTGCAAGAGTTAAATAAATTACGCCAAAAGTGAAAAAACAAGTGGGTGGTGGACGCGTGAGAAAGTGATTCGACCCGTTTCAACAAGGAACTGTCAAGTTCCGCCGTACAGAAATAACATCATTCATCGTTTACCGGACTAATTTCCTGGCTTAGACATAAATTATGGACTGTGCAGAAATACGTGCTCACACATCATCAGCTCATAACATAACTAACGGACTAAATCACGTATTCAGACATTTGCATCTGCCAGAAAACCATATTTGATTTTTACAAGGGTTTCTTTTGACCTTTCAACGCCTCTGGTTGATGTTACTTCATCAACCAGGTATCAGGAGATCTGTCGCTGCCGGCCGTAGTGCGGAGGATGGTCGGTAGCGCAGAGTCGTGGGACGCAGTGGTGTCCTTCTGCGAGGACGTGATGTCGCAGAAGGAAACTGCGGAACGGGAGAGGGAGATCTCGACTCCCTTCCCCGGCCGCAGAAGGTGCACCGGGCGAAGGAGAAGGGCGGACAACGCCCTTTTCCGGCCCCCATAAATAGGTCCAGGGGCGAGGGACTTGGGGAAGTTCCCGCCCCCTATTCGATGGACCCGAGGTGGAGGCGCGCGCGGGTGTCGGCACGCGCCTCTGAGGCGATGCACGGGGTAGTTAAATACCTCACTACCCCGTGCGGGAGACGAGGCCCGGACAGACCGGGCCAGCACTAGTGTGGGGCTGCGGAAGAATTTGGATTCCCGCGGCCCCGCGCGCACGTGTGAGGAGACACCGGGGTGGTGGTTTTAGCCGGTAGGAGTCTAGGACTACCTCCGCCTTTTTCCAGGCGGAGGTAGTCCATGAGGATTTCCCCACCCCGTAAAAAAAAAATGGTATCAAGGTTGTTGGTGGGCCCATACACCGCTATAATATATATTTGCTTTAGAGTTAGTAACGCAGAGTAGTTATTTAATATGAACTTAGTTAATATGTTTTATTTCTGGAATATCAGGCCTTAGCTTATTTCGCGTGTCGCGTTCCTTACCATATATATAACTTGCCAGTACTATTTTAGATCGTGTATCATACCGTAAATGCTTACGCGGAAATTATAAGATGGTTTCTTAGATTTGTACTTAATTTTATGGTCGCATGCGTTTTGAAGGAAAGTAAGAAATTTTAAGGTCGAACCAACTAATTAATATACCCAGCCAAAGAACGGACCGGGCGCACACTCAATTTTTCAATGTTTATCATGGTCAGATAGTACTCGCATATACATATAAAACTAAATGTGGAATAGTCCTTTTATTATGCCGATTATCTGGCTACAAAATACCTGTATTTTTAAGGGTAGTTATTCGATCTCAAAATGAAAGATGTAGCTGAAGAAACGGTTGCAAAAATGTGATATTACTCTTCGTTCGGCCCTTATTCCATTACATCTAAAGGGCTTTATACAGCGTCATCAATTAAAATACTTTTTTAAATGATGTTGTACTCGTAACATTGTTGATAAAATGTAACAGAGCTCATAAATGTACGTAACGTTTGTGAGTTCGAGCTAAGAATAAATTATTCCAATGGATGGAATGGAAAGAGAATTTTTTTATACTGACATAACATTACAAAGGAATGCTCAGATTATTTTCTCAAATTTAATGTCGTATTAATCAAAGATGCAATTTATGGAAACAAGAATATATAAAACGCTAGAATCTAATTGAGAGTAATTGACTTGATTGCCTATTCAACATGACATTAAAAATTACACTATTATTGTAATTATACAAATAATACTTAAGAATACTAACAATAATATATTATATACAAACTTTTCTCAATTTATTTGCTTGATTGAATAGATTTAGATCCATATAATTTTTATCTTGACATTTT
This sequence comes from Malacosoma neustria, assembly GCA_963693495.1. Taxonomy (NCBI): domain Eukaryota; kingdom Metazoa; phylum Arthropoda; class Insecta; order Lepidoptera; family Lasiocampidae; genus Malacosoma; species Malacosoma neustria. The sequence goes on from OY856371.1 coordinate 11,668,146, forward strand.
TAAAAGTATGAAGATATTTATAAGATAATAAAAGAGTAATAGATCAAAGCATAAAATCCAAGCAGATTCTTTTGTAATTTAATATTAGTAGTAATACGATCAGTCTATCATCTCCGGTGCCTCGGACAAACAATCGTATGCCGGCATTGAATATGCCATTTGTAGTGCAAGTTTGCAAACAACAGCAACTACGCGCAAGTCTAATAATAAATAATCAAAAAGCACACTTATTTACTTCCACCATCAAGAAAATATTGACTCTAATGCATTGTTGAGCTCTATCTGCCATATATGCACATCTATCCATCTATGAACTAAGAACTAATAAGTAATAATGAAATTTGAACACTATACACATTCAGTAACCTTGAGGGGACATCCATTAATTACGTGAGCTCAGTATGGGGGGGGGGGGTCCAATGAAATCTCACCAAATCTCATTTAAACCGAGGGGGGGATAATCGAAAATCTCACGTCGCCTTCAAAAAATATAAAATATTACAGATATTAAAAAATATGTTTTAATCTGTTTTTTTACTTTGAATTTAATTTAAATAAATTAACTATAGTATACCTGAACGGTTTATTATTTTCCCGAATAGTAAAATAAAATTTAGTTTAAAATATTTTAGCACCAATTTCACGTAAGGGGAGGGGGGGGGGATCCAGGCAAATGTCACTAAATCTCACCTAAGGGGGGGGGGGTCTAAAGTGACCAAAAGTAGCTCACGTAATTAATGGATGTCCCCTTGTTAAGTCAACGTTAAGCGGAATTCTAGTCGCAAACCATCAATCTGGTTGTAACGCTGTCTCTAGTCATAAGTTAAAGTTAATTTTGCGATGTTTATATGAAAAATATTTTTTGTGGTTAAACTGTAGACAGGCTGATGGCCCACTTAATAGTATAGTTACCGTCGCCTATGAATGCTTGCCTGGCTCACTTATGTCAGAACACAACATAAGATTATTATGATAAATACTTAAAGACCAGGGTTGGAGCCTTACCGCATATTTAGGGTTGTTTTATCGCCTTTTACGACAAGCCGCCTCAGTCCGCAGGGGTCAGTATATTTACTCCACCCCTACGTGGTGAAAAACTGTGATCTTGTACAGTACTGTATACTTGTACAGAAATTTAGATTAGGACCTTTAGATATCCCATGTTCAAATATTTTAATGGCATCACATGAAAACATTATGAGTATCACCGACATATGTAACTCGCAAATCCGTCTTGGACAGTCGTCTATTCTACCGTTCCCAGTCCCACGGAGACTGAGTCGAGCAGTGGCACGTTAGAGGCCGTTATCCTCATATGTGACATAAAAGGTGTCACGTATTACCGAGATGCCAACTAACGTTATTGTAAAAATATTTTTGCAAATCATTGCGTTGCATTGTTATATAATTTAATATTGTCCAGTAATTTAGACAGTTTGTATTCATTAACACTTAGGTTTATGTGAAATATGTGCTTACAGCCCTGGACAATATAGCGGCTATTGTTCTTTAATATATTATATTCATTTAGACACATATATTTAGTCGTAATAATTATATTAGAAAAAAAGTGTATAAGGCGAGTGTGAATTGAAGTGTTGGAAGGGGTAGACCTAGGCGGACGTTTCGAGACCAGATCAGGGACGTCTTGAAAAAAGGCCAGTTCAAGAGTATCCTAAACCGAAGGGCATGTATGAAGGGAATAATGAAAGTGGACGAAGCGAAACAAGTATGTAAGGATCGTAGCAAGTGGAAAGAAGTGGTCTCTGCCTACCCCTACGGGAAAGAGGAGTGATTATATGTATGTATGTTTAAAAATCTGATTACATTATTTAATTCGATCGTCCGCATACAAAAAATATTAGCAATGAGTGTGACATATTACTTTATACTTTATATATCATTGCTTGGGAAACATCAAGTGCTTTTTAATTTTTTACTTTTAATTTTCAAATATTAATTTGGGTTCATATTTGAACATGTTATATTATAAAGTAAACCTTGGCATTAAAATTTAAATCAAGCCACATTTTATTCACGAAAAGTAGGCGTCTTACGCACCACATCTTTCGAAGTACAAAAACACCCTTTGTATAGACATACATACTATAGACTATTTGAGTAGGGCTAGCAATATTATTTTCTATACCTCCAAAAGTATGTGCTCTCTATTAATGAAGATGAGAATTCCAAAACCAATTTCAGGCCTCGCTTTCACAGATGTATGTAGGAAGTGACTGGAGTCGACTACCACTTCAAAATCATGTAAGTAACATAATTATCTTTAAATCGCCTTCCCGATGCGCTCAGCGATGGAGATCATACACAAAGTCTGGTCTACATATATTCTTTGTGCAGAAAAAAATCGTATTTATTATTAGCATTCACATTCGTTGGGGGCGTCAACGTTCATAAGTATATTATATTGTGTTTATAAGTACTGAATAGCGGAGAAACTCCCTGTACTCATGTTTTACATAATCTTACAATTTGTTAGTTTCACCACATGGATAGGTAGCACATACAAATTTTGTTTCATAATTATGCAAGAACTTAATAACTCTATGTAAAAACATAGAGTAGGGCCTTACATAAAAATGTAAGGTGCATTAACACACATATTTAAAATAACAAAACAATATACATTTAAGGATTACTCGAGCAACTCTGTTGGTCTTCACTTTCTTTAATACTTGTCGTTCGTTTGTCTGGGCACCACATACAATTATTCCTATCAGATAGGAATTTCCATTTAATACTCAATGCCAAATGTAATAATAATAATTATAAAATACTTTATTGCACACATTACATTTACATAAGTGATACATTTTAACATTAAAAGTGCAAAGGTTTTTTTTTGGTGTCGGGGAAAAACCTCTCTTGACGGGTTCGCCCGGCCCGGGGGGACCGAGGGATATGTGGGACTCCGGGAAAGATGTTTGGCCATCCGACGACCCACTAAAAAACCCCGCTGTTCTCCTATGGCCTACGCCCGGGCCCACGGATATATGGCCAGCCGATCTCGTAGCCCGGGCCGACGCCGACCCGCGCTTTGTCTTGAGGTGGGCCCCTTCTAAAGTGTTGGCGTCAGGGGGTCAGGATTTCGTCCCCCGGCGCTCTCCTAACAACTCTAGGAGTTGAGGGGGGCCGCGGAACAGCACGCAGCCCTCACGCTCGCGGCAATGGTGCGGGCGGTGGATCCTCCCCCGAGGGGCCGCCCGCGGCCGCTTTTTACGGCGGCCGGAAGTCGTTATTTGACCTCGGGCGCCGCCGACGTGGCCTGCGTTGGTGGGAGGGGAGTGTGGTGGTCGACTCCCGCTCCCGCTCCGCCGCCTCCTTTGCGGACATGACTGCCTCGCAGAAGGAGGTGACGGCCGTCCATCCAGGATCGCTCCCGACCATGGACAGAACCAGGGCCGGGAGCGACAGGTCCACGCCGATTTGGGCGACGAGGGCGCGGCGCTCCTCGCGCCACGCAGGGCACACGGCGACAGTGTGGTTCATCGTGTCCTCCTCGTCGCCCGCGCCACAGTGGTGGCACCTCAACGTCATCTCCCGCCCTATGCGACACAGGTACCTCCCGAAGCAACCGTGCCCCGAGAGGACCTGCGTCAGGTGGAAGGTCAGGGCGCCGTTGCGCCTTTCCAGCCATTCGGCCAGGACGGGCCTCACCGCTTCGATGGTGGCGAGGCCCGCGCTGGGGTGCGCGAGGCGCTCCTTCCACTCCACCATGAGCACCTCGTCGCGCAGCTCCGCCCGCTTTACCTCAACTTCGTGAGGCGCGGGGCGAGAGCCACGCTCGGCCGCGTCCCGGCGCCACTGGTATAATAGCGCCAGGACCCGGGCCTCGAGGTCCCATGGTGGGGATCCGGCCAGCAGGGAGGCCTTTTCGAAGGACAAAAGTGCAAAGGTCCGTCTTATCGCTAGAAGCGATTTCAACCAGATAACCCGTAGATGCATTTACGATTTAGTTTTCGAGATTTATTTTCAAATTTTTTGTTATTCCACTGCCTGAGAAGAAGTGTGTTTTACCTCGCCTTAGATAAGTAAATTAAATTTTTCTTATGGATAGGTCATAAACCCAGAATAATTATGCTTTAACCCGCTTTTAATACAATTATTTCAATAATTAAACAAATAATGCATTACTATACGACTAGAAAGGTCTGAAAAACCATAATTTTAGCGTTAAGCTCTGTTTAGGTCACGCTTTGTCGGCTCTACATATAACCGTCCGAAAAAGTAAGCCTATTATTTCTGGGGTTCATTTATCGAAATTTACTCTATATCATTTAAAAGATAGGTTAGACCTTGTTTTTTTTCTTTAAATAAATTATTTATTAAATAAAGTAACTGTTAAAAAGTTCTCATAACAATACATTAGTTTGTCGCTGAACGTAGCCACTCTTTCCGGATGTGTATTGACGTCATCATCGCGGTTCTTGTAGTTGCGAAGTATGTTAGATTATTTAAGAGTTAATTTTAGTAGACTTTGGATTTATATAAACAACAATAAGTCATTACAACTAATATTCAAATAATAGTTTATTTGTTCAAGTACACACTTTTATACACACCAATATACCATCTAAATAGTATGTCTCCTATCAGAGCCAATTCTGAACATCAAGAGATATCGAATGGACCCGTTAGCTCAAGAAGTGTTCTGTGGAATTTGTTTTGGTTATAACACATCATATCTCATTTCTGCCGGAGTAACGAATAGTATATCCACTAAACTACTTCACCGGGAATTGGCGGGATACAGAGGATGATGATTATCATGGTGCGCAAGTTACCTGATGATGTTTATTTCAATTTCAGTATGTGACGATTAGGTTGTAATATGCATAATTTTGGCTTTCATCTTGATCAAAACTTTCGGCTTTCGTCTTTGAGAAATGCTTCTTACCGGTGCACGAGACTTGGACACTAACGGCGGGACTGGTTCACGAATTTCAAGTCTGTCAGCGGGCTATTTTGGGTGTTCTTCTCTTATGGATAAAATAAATGGACGGAAATGAGGACGTAAGAAGGAATTATGTGACAGTAGTCTGGTCGAGTCTATCGCGAAACCAATCGGGGATGGAGAAAACGAGTCCTGGAGTGAAGATCGCATTTCAGCATAGTGTAGGATGCCTAGGTTAATGATGATATGGCCCTATTTGTATTAATAACCGGGACGTGCGGATATTTTTTTTCTCCGTGGGTATCAAATTTACGTCTCCGCAATGCCTCTTAGGTTGTCATAATTGTCTGCATTTTTATTCAGATAAATATCACATCAAGTTACTTATAATAAAGACTACATTGATCTAAAAGTTTCCGGACTGACATATAGATGGCGCCACATATGCAAAATCTAATATTGCATTCGATAGCACCATCAAGCAGTCTTCCCGCCAATTCGATTATTTAAAAAAAACATAAATGTGAGGTTTGCATAGCGAGACCACCGGTATGAGCGGCGAATCCACCTTAGACTACCTTGGGGTGTGTACTGTCCAATTCCTGTAGAGGGAGGCTCACGCAGTAGGGCAATGTGGACCGATAATTGTTGTTTTAATATTGGTAAATAACCAGTGTTTAATCTTTTTATAAATCAGAAGAAAAAAAATGAGATTTAAAATGATACTTTTTTTAAATAAATTTTTGATATTGCATTTTGAACTTATTTTGAAAAAAGCTAAAAAACATGCTAACTCAAAAATGGTTCATTTTTGCATTATGCATATAGTTAAATTATTAGTTAAATTATTGCAAATAGTCACCCCTATCACCTTCTAACGGGAATACGTGGAATTATCAATGACCCTGTATATCGTCCATTCTTATCCAATTCCACTTTCTTAAATTTTTGAGAAATTTTCTCATAAAACTGGTTCAGATGATATTGACCTGATATTTGGCCCAGTCGAGTTCAGTCGATTCAAGTAAAGTCGAATTGAGTTAAGTCGAGTCGATTTTAATTGAGTCAAGTCGATTTCAATAGAGTTGAGTCGAATTGAGTCTTAGCACTGTCGTTTTACATCACGCAATATTTTTTTGTTCCAAATGATGTTTCATACTTTGTAGATTTATGAATATTTGTAAATACTAAGAATATAGTAACAAGTTTTCACGATACACAAATAAACATGGAAGACTATTATACTCTCATATTTTTTCCAAACGGCCCATAATAAGTATAAATTAAAAGATATTATAACAGCCCATTCGTCCCACTCCTGCTCTGGTCTTCCCCTAGAGAGAACGGACAGTACGCCCCGTACGTTTGTCCAACGCAGATTACATAATTATACCTGTGATCTTGGTATGTTGATGTTTCCTTCGCCGTCAGTACATGCCAATTACTTAAATTATATTATGAACATTAGGCGAGTAAGCTATCTAAGCGGTACGTGCCACCGTGAGATTCTAGCCTGAGATTTTCAGATTCTCCGAGTTTTACCACTGACTACCAGGACAGACTGGCTACCGGGTACATAGAGAAGATTATGATAGTGTTCACAAATGAATTGAATAACCGAAGTATAATTCAGTTATATTATATTTTTTTTTAAATCAAAATATAAGTTACCAGAATTTTTGTATATAAATGGAGTACAAATATTACGTGAATGTATATACCTAGTCAGGTCATAAGTATTGTCACACAGTAAAAACTTTTCTTTTAGAATGCTGGCCACAAAAAAGTTTATTGAATTAGAATTTCGAATTGTTCATGAAAATAAAAATGTATAACTTTTAGAATTTTACTCATTTTTAAATATCGAGTGGACGCTTAAAGAAGACCGTGTTGCAGTTATTGCATTACATCGTTGCGGTTACGCGCCAATTCAAATTTTTAACATACTGAAAAATTTGAATATTACCAAAAGATTCGTTTATCGTACCATCAAACGATACAATGAAGACTCTAGTGTAGATGACAGGTCAAGTAGTGGTCGCCCTCGGTCTGTTAGGACTCCAGCAGTGATAAAAGCTGTGAAGGCACGAATTCAAAGAAATCCCAAACGTAAACAGAAACTGTTGGCCCTTCAGATGGGGTTAAGCAGAACCACGGTGAAAAGGGTATTAAATGAAGACTTAGGGCTTCGGGCATATCGAAGAAAAACAGGACATTGTTTGAATGCTCGTCTAATGGACCAGAGACTGAAGAGATGCCGCGCTTTGTTGAAGCGGTACGCGGGAAAAAAATATCGGGAAATTCTTTTTTCGGATGAAAAAATGTTTACCGTAGAAGAGAGCTACAACAAACAAAATGATAAGGTGTACGCACACAGTAGTGAAGAAGCGAGCAACCGTATTCCGCGTGTCCAACGAGGTCATTTTCCATCCTCGCTCATGGTATGGTTGGGAGTTTCTTATTGGGGCTTAACAGAGGTACATTTTTGTGAGAAAGGTGTAAAAACGAATGCTGTTGTGTATCAAAATACAGTCCTGACGAACCTTGTGGAACCTGTTTCTCATACCATGTTCAATAACAGGCACTGGGTATTCCAACAAGATTCGGCGCCAGCTCATAGAGCGAAGAGCACACAAGACTGGCTGGCGGCGCGTGAAATCGACTTCATCCGGCACGAAGACTGGCCCTCCTCCAGTCCAGATTTGAATCCGTTAGATTACAAGATATGGCAACACTTGGAGGAAAAGGCGTGCTCAAAGCCTCATCCCAATTTGGAGTCACTCAAGACATCCTTGATTAAGGCAGCCGCCGATATTGACATGGACCTCGTTCGTGCTACGATAGACAACTGGCCGCGCAGATTGAAGGCTTGTATTCAAAATCACGGAGGTCATTTTGAATAAACTTTAATGTCATAAGAATCTATGTTTTGTTAAGTTCATTTTGGTATATGAATGGTTACTTATTGAATAAACTTGTTACAATTATTTTACATTAAACATGTGACAGAATTTATGACCTGACTAGGTATAATAGTGATTTCACAAGCTCTGAAATAAGAGTGTTGAATTCGATACGAACGAATTTAAATGTTTATATTCGTAAAGTATTATGACTATCAGTTTTAACACCGTCATTTGTTACTTTTATTTTTAATCATCAACTGATAAGACTAAATCATAGAATCAAAATATATATTATTAAAAAATACATACTGGCTGGCACCGCTGGCGGATGCGAACAAGGGTAAGTTGGTGCAATGCGTGAAGGCGTGGAAGAAGTCGTTTGAGAACGGTGGTCTTCAGACCACCATTCTCAAAAACTGAGCTTCAACTCAATGTAGCGAAGACCGAGTACTTGGCCTGTAACTCCACAGATCCCATAACCGTACGCATAGGCGGCAACACGATAGAGCACACGGACTTGGGAATACCTGGGATCTGTATTTCATGCGTCTGGTGACATTGATAGCGATGTCAAAGCACGCATCGCTGCCGCGTGGACCAAATGGCGTGAGGTGACTGGTGTCATTTGTGACCCTAAGATGCCGGTAAAGTTGAAGGGACAGGTTTATATATTAGGTTTACCATAATTAGGCCTGTCCTTTTATATGGCTGTGAAGCGTGGCCGGTGCTAGAGCTGCACAAGCAGGGATTGCGTGTCACGGAGATGAATATGCTGTGGTGGATATACATCCACGCGGAGTGACGCGGAAGGACCACATTAGGAACTCCCGCATTTGCGGCAGCCTTCATGTCCCTGACATTGCGGATAAACTGCAGGAGTTTCGCCTTCGCTGGTATGGCCACATTTTACGGCAACTGGCTAACTACGTGGGAAACAAATGTCTGGCCATGCCACCTCCGCCGGGCCCTAGCAGGAGGGGTGGACCCAAAAATTGCTGGTTTAACGTAGTAAGGGACGATATGCCAATGGGCTCACTACCAGGGATGCTGAAGACCGTGCAAAGTGGAGTAGAAAAAGTCGGAAAGCGGACCCCGGGCACTGAAACGGAAGTTTCGGTTGCAACCGGGATTTGACGCTGGGATGAAAAAGAAGAAGAAGATAAGGAAGTTGTATCACTTTCCGATTTGATAGAACAATAATAAATAGATCTTTAGTTTTTGGGCGGAATTTTTAATTAAGATCAAACTTAATATGTAGACCACTTTTAGATCGTATGATCGAGTAACTTGTATTACTTGGTAAGGCCTCGTGCCCGTTTGGATGGAAACCACCGCTGGTCTACAAGTACTCGTATGTCGCCATGATAACCTAACCTGTTCTGTATTTCGGCATTACTAATCTAAGTTCCTGTACAACTATATGGACAGCAGCGTGTTCGGGGGACCCCTAGCATCGTAAACATCCCTGACGGCAGTAAGTGTCTTTTAAGTGGGCCGTCAGCCTTACTGCTGTTCCTCAGCGGTAAAAAAGTACTGGTAGAAGATTAGAACTTATGGAGCAAAATAATATTTCCAACTTTAGAATTCGAACGAGCTTTGTAATGTTTTTTCCTATATTTTATGTAATAGAGGCTCCAAAATGCCACAATAATAAATTGGTTTTAACAAAGACCTCGAAATGGAAATAAATAATAGTTTAATATTAAAGTATTTATACGATGTAGTTGTTTTTTTACCTTTTTGGTTTTAACCACAGAATATAGCCCCTTCTTATGCATCGTTACATCTGACTATCTCTTGACTTGATCTTTTATTTGGATTCCGTTTATCGATCTTCCAAGACTGAGGGTTACTTTACGACGGAACACTCATAAATGACTGTATGCTTCACTGAACGGTGGTCTATTTTTAAGTAGCATTTAATTTATATATTAATACGTGAAGCACAAACTTTGTATCGCAAATTGTGCTTACGGAGAAGTATCAAATTTGGCACAATTTAAGCTTATATGGGGAGGAATTGCAGGAAGCAAATTTTTTTTATAATTATGGTAAAGAATACATTTAATTAATAAAAAACATAGTATAGCCATTTGATATACAGGCACATATTGTATAAGCACAAATAATCCATTTTGTTTTAATAAGAGTTATTTGTTAATTGAAAAGAGGTTAACATTATTAGATAATATTGGATAAAATTCCAAATTGTTAGGTGATTGTTAAAAGGCTGCAACTAGGAAGAAAATCATTGTATTGCAAGTAGAAAAATTATAATGTAGCTCCAAATGTCTAGTTTATCGGACCATTAAAATTTAAATTAAAAATGACTATTTTACTTTGATCAACGATATCTCCGCGGCAAATCATCTTGCACACTTTCAGTAAACGACAAATGAAATGGAAATAAATCTACTAAAAACAATTATTATTTTAATGGTATTTAAATAAACGTTTTTTGAAGAGATGCAAATTTAAAAAAAAAATGGATTACTCCAAAACCGTACATGATGAAAGATTGAAAGTTCAGATTCGAAAGCTGGACAAAATATGAAATATGTTTTTATTCCTTAATTTTTGGGACTAGTGTAGACCAGTAAGGTATATACTAATAAGGTAGTATAGTCGAGTTCGACCACTGGACAACTACATAGTGTAAATTAATATACGTTTCAAGTAACTGAAATATTTAATTTGTTTCAAACTATGTTCTTCTTTGAAGTGTTTTATTCCGGTTGCATTCATAGTTTACATTTCCACGTCCGATATTATCTAGATAAAACATCATTAAAACCCTCCAATTGTGCCTTTTCGCGTCACGACGTCCTTGAGCAAACAATCAGAAGATAACACATCAAAAAATAAATACATACATACTATGTACATTCATACAGCGCCGTGTAGTACCAAAGCAAGTAGTTGAGCGCTTGTGTTTGTAATATTATTTTTGTAAGTAAATACTCATGTACTCTTAGTCTAGCCATGCCACCTCCACCGGGTTCCGGCAAGAGTGGTAGAACCAAAAAGTGCTGGCTTGATGTCGTAAAAGGAGATATGTGTTCCAATAGATTAACTACTAGGGATGAAAAGGCCCTGCGAAGTCACCCTAGCGAGAGTTTGGGTTGCAATCGGGATTTAATGTTGACATGATGATGATAACACATGAACTCTTAGATTCGAGACTGAAGTCGAAATCGTGCTGCTGGCGTGCTAATGTGTGAAAGATGTTCCACCATGAAGGTCGTCATGGGAAAAGACTGTGGCTTAATTATGTTTTACATGGCATTACTGTCTTATCCCTCAACCCAACCAGGAAAAACAATAGAGCCCTTATTCTAGTTCTTATCCTAAGAACGCAGATTGCCTTAGTCTTAGCTGTCACATATGAATAAAGAACACAATTTGTTATTGAATTCATATTATTAAATATAGTGAGAAACCTTAAATATGCAGGATGTATATAATGTAATGAAACACTAAATAATTATAGATGAATATTTCAATTTGTATATTGTAAGTGGGTGAAGCAAAAAAGTATAAACCTAGTTCAAGAAACTAATTTATATACATATAAATGATATTATTCAAGTAAATGTAAATTAATGTCATAATATGAAATAATTACTCTATTCCGTAGCCAGTATACATGCTATGCTAGTTGTTTCCACGTAGTTGCCTGTATGACGTTTAACATATAATGCAAATACATTGACGAAAGCCCTAAAATAAAAATAAAAATATTCCTTAATATAATAGCCATCAACCAACAAATAATTACTACTGAACATAAGATTTTCTTTACATAATTTACTCGTATTCCTCAATGCATTTAGCAAAGCAGTAGTGAATGAATCAATGCAAAATAGTCCAGTTAGAATTTTTTCTGGAGATTCCTATAGAAGATTTTTGCCATATAAATGTACAGCTTCGTTTAAATTTAGAAAAAAAGCTGTTATTTTTATAATATCAAATACCCTTTTTCTTTTATTAATTTGCGCGTATGATAAAAATTATCGAGCGAATTTTTAAAGTCACAGCAGTATACCGGAAAGGATATTCCGGTGATTATGTATGTATTTATCGTGAATCAGTGTATTCGAATCGGTCAGATTTTCTTTCTGTCTCTGTTAATATAATATTTTTATATCGACGCGATTATAAATTGTTCTGGTTGTTTGAAATGTTGTTTGTGATGTTTTAATTGACGGCTAATCATTGGTCCATCATATTGTATCCTTTTGTGGAGTAGCCCCACGCTTCCTGGAGCCAAGGTTCGAGCTACGGGGTAGACGGCGAAAGTGAATGTCAAGGCGCGCCCCACCGGCTGCCGGGGAGGGCCTGGTGATATATAAACTCATACACAACTTACACTAATAGAGTAAAACAGTTCCGGCGTCTCAGCTAGTGGAACGGCCGCCCCGCCCCATCATGAGAGGGATCTGGAGCCTAGTGGTCAGTGATTACATATCCTTGTGATTACATACATAAAATATATTAAGTAGTGTATTTAATAGTTAAAATAGTCAAATACATTATAAAATATTTTTTCAACTAAGCCTATAGAGTTATTATAGTTTATATAACAACAGTGTAGGCTTGTTTGTAAATACTAATCAGTCTAGATATTTTTTAAACATTCACTTCTAAAATACTACGTATACTTAGCGATAACATGTGTGTTTGCGCCGTGAGTATCAATAGTAAATATTAGTTGAAGGCCCTAAGTTAAATTTATATTTCTTTATTTGTAATAACGGTCAAGTGTCAATCGGTAAATATTAATTATTTTAATGTTAGAAACAACATCAATATTTGACATTGTACTTTTGTAATTGTAATTTGCTAGCTTCATATTATTTTGGCTGCATGTTCAACATAAAAACAAACCAACATTTCTCACTATACAGTTGTAAAATGAGTATTTATTTTAAAGTGAAATTGCTAGACACAAGTAATAGCTACAAGTGAGTTTTTCCTATTTCCTTATCGTGAGTTTATTTATACCATCATTTAGTTAGTTTCCTTCAGGAAACCAACTTCTTAAAGAAAAACGTCTTGAGACGATTTTATGTTTTTTAATGATATTGAAATTACGTACCTAGTTCATGTACCTAGTTCATCCAATAGTATATAATAAATTTTAATATTTATTTACTACTGCTGTTACTACTACTATTATTTAATATAAAATTTTATAATTAAATGTAATATATTTTACGATAAACAAAATTAAAGGAATAATAACATTCTTAATAAATAGTATAACTAACATATTGAATAATAGATATGTAGATTTCATTTGTGGTTATCGGTTTAATTGATTAACGTTTATGCATTCGAGTTATATTTTTATTATATATATATATATATATATATATATATATATATATATATATATATATATATATATATATATATATATATATATATATATATATATATATATATATATATATAGCCAAGGAAAGGTTTATGATTTTTTGGGGTTAAGACGACTGTCGGCTCTGTAAAAATTTACTACTTAATTACTGCCGTTTATGATTGTCTAGGAAAGTTGGTTGGTAGCCTAATAGTTGTCCTATTCCTAATTGGTCTAAATAAATCCGAAAGATCGATAATCAGCTGGTTTCTAGTCCGTAAACAGTTATTCATACTTCAAAATATACGTAACATTATATAAGTTTTGGGCATGTCTCAAGAAGCTCTGCTCACTCAATGTAAACATATAACACCTTTATATGACCTCATTACTTTTTTAAGCAAAAATATAACAATATTTATAACACTGTCCAATAAATTTAAATTGAAAATATTAAAAACGAATTTTGCAATCGAGCTTTCCGATAAATCATATATTAAAGAAATGTATACTTTGTGGGATATAAAGTAGAATGTAGAATAAAGTTATTGTATTATTTTGTGTAAGAAAGTGTGTCGCCACGTTTTAAGATGCACTTGAAGATGTATTAATTTCAAACGACGTAACACACTTACATGCGAGTTAAATATATTCACTTAACATGTTTTAGGGATTTTCTAAGTATTTTTTTAATCAGACCAAGTGTTGTCGTTTAAAATCCGTAATTTATTACTGAAGTTAATGTGACTATCGAAAAAGTGATTCTTAAAAAGTTATCCGATTCACGCACTTAATTTTGACACGAACAGTTTTACAGAATTCACTGCTGACTAGTCCAAAGTGTGAACAATGCTAATATGCTGGACATATACTTTCAATAGTATTTCGCTTTTTCTTTACATAACATTACCATATAACTACTAAAATTTGTGTTAATAGTTGCGATTTTTTTTAATCATTAAATTTAAAAAATCTTTATTTTTATCAGTTTATAGACAGTTACATATTTATTAAATAACAGAGGTAACTAAAGCTGCACAAATGTCTGCAAAATAGCGATCCAAAACCTCTTAATCGTCATTCGTTTGAAACCTAAGGAATAAACGTCAATTTCATGCTTAGTGAACACTTAATATTTATTGCCGAAATTAATAGTTGGATAGCACAACAATGGTTACGTAACGAATCGAAAGTGATACCCGATGGACATAGATGGATGCGTGAACTTCATTTATGATTCTGGTCATTCAAATTAGCTATATACTGCGGACCTGACACACTTTGTTGTGCTCAAAACAACGTATTATATAATCGATAGTTGGACCATAAGGCTGATTTCGTAAGCGGATCTTCCATATTAATGGCTCATCACAATGTAATACTCTCATCAGTTCTACACGTATGCTTTACAATAATAATTAAATAATTATTATTAATAGAGAGAAGATATTCAGAAGATTTAATTTTTTATGAAAATAAACTAAAATATCTCAAGATGATATTGACTTTCTGATTCATTCACTCACTTTAACCACGCAGTTACATTTTCCGGCACCATATACTGATCTCTAGAAGAGTGAACTACTCACGTTCTTATTTAACTCCGTAATGAGACGAGACACGTTTGACCTCACTCGACCTAAACCGATCTAGTACCTACTTTCTTTTTGTGATTCACGTATGTTACATAATACTCTATAAGAACAAACCGGATTAATTTATGTAATTCGAATTTGGAACACTTGTCCATTATTAAACATAATCTCGTAGGCTCTGACAGTTCATCGTTCCATATTTGAAAACAGTGGATGTAATAAATTCAAATTAGGTATTATAAATATTTCACCGCACAATTTTATATTGAAGCTATAATTGCGAGTTGTTTACTTGTTTATTATACATTTATGACACAAAATGATCTTATAATGTTATTTTTACATAGGTATAATTGCTGTGCGTTATAACATGGCTGGCGCTAATTATAGTTATAAGATATTTAACAATGTATTTTTATTTGTTTTAGATTACCCTGGTGGTAATTATACAAATCGCTCTAGTTTCGGGAAAGGCATTACTACAAGAAAATCAACAGACAGAGCAGCAGTTGGAGCAGCAGTCTAATACAGCTCAGAAACGTGTCGGCTACGACTATTCACCACCTTCAGATGACCTGGTTAGTCCATTCCATGATCACGGAGATCACCATGAAGTGGTAGAACATCACGATGAACACGACATTCATCATGATGAACACCATGATGATCACGATCCTGGCTACTGGAAAAAGAAACTAATCTGGAAACCTGGCTTTAAGAAAATATGGAAAAAGGCCAAAAAACAAATATGGCGTCCGAGTTGGAAAAAGATTTACCAACCTGTGTGGGTTCCGACAAAAGTCGAAGCTTGGAAGGATATCAAAGTTCCATATTGGAAGCGTATCACTCGGCCAGTTTGGAAAGACATCGTCGTGCCGGGGTGGAAAGAGATCCAGGTATATATTATAATATTCTATAAAGCCAGTACATACATTTTATAACTTATTAATCTTGGTTTCCTGTTTGATAATCTGTTATTTTAGACGGGCACGTAGAAGTCCTGTCACAATAGGTAGCACAGTTTACCTTGGGTTCCGCATACTCAATACACAAGCATACTCGTATATATCTAATTATGAAAAGTTGTAGTAACAGAAATACTATAAGTCGTATATAATTCTGCTTTTATATTATACTTTCCGAATTTCTATCAAAGCGGATACATGACACGTCTTGTGTAAATACACATATACTATCGAATAATCCAAATTGACTATCACCGAGTTGTTCGTCACATTTTACTCTTACACGTTCGTGTATGATAGTAAGGAACAACTTGAGCACTTGGTTCATAAGACTAATGGTTCAACAAACATTGATTTGAGCCAGTCCTCAGAAAACACACCAACGTCGTACGCAAGGTTCATCAGTCTTGTTAACGAACATAAATGATCTTGCTCTATTAATTTTAGTACCTATATGTGAACATCATCTGGGCCTGGCGCTTTGCCAGTTTTAGCTTTTTTCAGTGCTCTGCTGACTTCCTCTATCAAGATAGGATACCCATTTGTATCACAAGGAGATGTATTGCTCCCATAGGTTCTTTTTCTGAGTCAAGTCAAGCACTGGATGGTTATTGTTGTCCTAAAGTTGGTGTACTGGATTTTAAGACCAACCATTGCCTTGATCTCTTTGTGAAGATTGAATGTTTCATATTTCCCTTGGAGTTCTTCAAGATTTTCACATTTTTCCGATACCAGGAATCACGAGCATAACGAACTTCACAGCGGATTTTCTTATCTATGACATTATAGCTTTTTTTGTCACCTTTAGACAATCTTCGTTGTTCCATCAGCTCGTAAATCCTTGCATTCATCCATGGTTGTTTCAGTGCCCAACCTCTTGACTGCAGAATTTCATTGTTAAATAACTTTATGAACCCTAGATTTTAAGTGAGACCAACTTTCTTCGACTGAGTCAGATAAATCCCGTTCTGCCGCTATCGCCCACTCATTAATTTCATTGGAAACCATAGCCCTTACATGTGCTTCGTTAATCAGTCTCACATCAATACCTTTCCTCGTTTATCTCTTTTGTATTTTCTTAACATCATGTGGTTTGCAACTATTTGGTGTTTTCCACTGCCCCGCCATCGTACGTCGCTCACATGCAAAATGTCGATGTTCAGACGTTCCATTTCTTTTGTGACATTGTGTTTTTCAGGACTGTGAAGACTTCGAACGTTCCATGTGCCTATTCTAAGGGTCCGCCCGGAGATTCTTCGCACCCCTGTCCTATCTAAGGGACGCCGGGCACTCGGGGCCATGATTTTTGTAGACTCTATCATGGCTGATTTGACTAGGGAAAAATAGTGCAGTGGTTTCCCGTGGCCTTCTGCACCAGGCCTTTTAGAAGTTGTTTAGACCTCAAAGCTGCTGAAGCCTCTTCTAAACAATTTTTTGGTTAGGTGTATGGTTATACCGCCATTGCTCGGTCGCCAGAGCCACGTTTGTTGTCTAGCAGGGAGCACCGTGCCATCCCAAAAGGCAAGACGCCACTGGCTATTCTGAAAAGAACCACCAGCGCGGGCAGGTGAGGTTGACAATAGGGTCGGATAGATGTCATGCACCGTTCTCCCCTTCATGCCCTATATTTTATTTATGTTTGTTAATGTTTTCCTTTTAATTTGCACTCAGGTTGCTGATTGGCGAAAAATCTGGGTTCCGAAATGGGTTAAAGTCGGAGTTCCAGGTGAAAAATATCTTGGCAAGGACCACGATGGTTGGGAGTACACTTCACATGATTTATGGAAGAAGAAACTCATATGGGAACCACTTTGGAAAAAATATTGGAAACCTGCCAAAAAGCAGATCTGGATTCCAGACAAAAAATTAGTATGGAAATTTGAATGGAAGCAGGCGTGGAAAATGGATAAAAAACAAATATGGGTTGATGATAAAAAATTGGAATGGAAGGAAGCGTGGAAGCGTACCTATGTACGTGACTACAAAGATATATGGGTCCCTGGTGTCAAAAAGATTTGGAGACCTGTCTGGATATCTGAATGGTTCCCATCTCCTGACCATCATGAACACGAGCACGAATCTCATGGATGGGATAGAAGTGATAATAATGTAGCAGCTAGTCAAAAGCGAGAGATCGTAAAAGAACCTCCCAAAGCGCTCAGCCAACCGCAACAGTCTACGTGGCAGTTCCCAAAATAATCCTTATAGATGCAGATTTAGTCCTTTAATTATCTCCCTTTGGGATGGCAATACGTTTTTGATAAAAGCGTTTTCTGCCATATTAAGAGTCAAGAGTGTTTATTATTTGGCAAAATTGGCTATGTGCAAATGTCGTGGCTCAACACTTAGGTAACGATTTGTATTTTATGACACAATTTTCTGGCAATGCGAAAATGTTCTGTAGAGCCACAGCGATGCGATTTCTTTTTATACCGGGTGCAAATTCTTGACTAACGTACAGAAACGACCATATTACCTATCACATAAAGATTTTTTAATTTCTTATATTTAGTTTTAGAATTTGAACCCTAAAACCTGAACACGTATGGTTTATTTTGCCAATCGGTTTGTGAAAAGCTTTAAAACAGTTATTATTGTTCTTTTAGTTACCAAAAAAAGTCTGATTAGCAGATACGTAGATGAGCTGTTGTATATAAAGTGATAGTTAGCAGGTATAGAGTACTGTACCCACTGACGCTTTGTTTTGTTGTTTATTAAGTATTGTTAAGTTTAATGTTGTAATATGTAATATAATAGATAAGGTTTAGTTCTTAAATTGCGAAAGCAATGAAATAAAGTAATATTTTAAGTACAAATACATTTTATTAAGTTTCAAATAGTAATTAATGTATGGCCTTCACATCTAGCTGATAGACTTATCTATACAAATAAATAAAATTGGAGGGTCTGTTTGTAATATTAAAATAACCGCTTTTCACTAAGTGCATTCGGACGTATACACGGTACATATACCAAAACAACATTTTTTTTTTTCAATTTTTGTCTGTCTGTCTGCCTGTCTGTCTGTTTGTTCTGGCTAATTTCTGAAATGGCTGCACCAATTTTGACAGGACTTTCACTGGCAGATAGCTGATGTATCAAAGAGTAACTTAGGCTATTTTAATTTTAGAAAAAAAAAAATAGTTTTTGTTAAAAATGATAAGTTTCGGAAATTTATGAATCAATTTAAGTTGACCTCAGATTTATATCATCAATCATATGAAATAGGGTTCAGCTTAGGCTGGACATTGTAGGTTGAATTTCCAATTTAAGTTAATCTCAGATTTATTTGTCATCAATCATAATATGAAATAGGGTTTAGCTTAGGCTGGACTTTGTAGGTTTGAACGTACGTATTCCGGGGGCGCATGGCGTAACAGTTGCATTCGATAATACTGACTGTTTGCATATTTCATTTATATTTTAGGGTTTATAATCCAAAATAAACCATAAGATATATTCAAAAATTCTGCCCAAAGTCACTATTCCACGCGGACAGAGTCGCGGGCACAGCTAGTTTACAACAAGTCTATCAGTTAGATGGCTTTCCGGATTAAAGAGAGAGATGCTAACTTAATGATAGCTATAACTATCATATCCGTCAAGGTAGCCATTTTTTTTGGTCTCGGGAAAATAACCTATTCTTGACGGATTTCTTCGGCCCTGGGGGAACTAAGGATATGTGGAACTCCGGGAAACATGTTTGGCCATCTGACTACCCACAAAAAATCCCGTTGTTCTTCTATCACCTATGCCCAGGCCCACGGATATGTGGCCTGCCGATCTCGTGGCTCGTGTCAGCGCCGGCCTGCCCTTTGTCTTTTAGCGGACCTCTTTTATGTGTTTGGCGCCAGGGGGTCAGGGTTTCGTCCCCCGGCGCTCTCCTTTATCAGCTCTAAGGAGTTGAGTGGTGGCTGCGGAACAGCACGCGGCCCTCCCTTTCGCGGCAATAGTGCGAGCGGCGGATCCTCCTCCTCCGCATTCTACTGCGGTCAGAGGTCGTTGGAAGCTTTCCGGCGCCGACGACGTGGTCTGCGTTGGCGGAAGGGGAATGTCCTTTCTTAACACGACGGTATCACAAAAGGAAGCAACGCCGGTCCCGCCCCCGACCATGGATAGAACCAAAGGAGCGAAGTCAAAGAAGCAATGCCCTAACCCCAGTGTTCTTCTGTTCGCCTTGAACGCTGGGGTCGTGGCACACTACGAACTATTCAGGCCGCGGCTTCGTCTGGCACCAGCCGTCTGCAAATCAGGAGGGGTTATGAGACCCCACGCTTGGGTGAGCTAGGTGCGTGAAACGCCCATGCGTGTCCTTTCTTGGTAATGTATATACGGGCTACGGCCCTTTAAGGAAGCTATGCTTTATCCTCTTATTTTGCTTGTGGAAATGCATGACGCACACCCCGTGGGAACGGGCGGTGGAGTATGGAGTATGGGACTCCCCGTGTAATGCGCCCGTACGTCCCCTTCTCTAGGCTGGGGGACGCACGTCGCTGGTATACTCATTAAAACCACACTAGTTTCCTTCACACGCCTTAAGTGCCGAGGCCACGGGACGCGACGGGTTAGTCAGACCGCGTCCCCGACGGGAGGCATGTTTTGCAGGCCTCTTCAAATCCGAGGGGGTGACGAGCCCCAGCATCTTCTTTCTCATGCAGGTGCAGCTGGGCACGCGAAATACTCGCGCGCGCCCCTCTCTCGGTCATGTGTGTTCGGGCTGCGGCCCTTTCCCAGGGGGCCGCGCCTGCGACCGATCACTACGGCGGCCGGAGATCTATCGCCAACCTCCAGCGACGAGTGGCCCTGCTTGAGCGGGAAGGAAGCTTAGCGCGCTCCCTCTTCCTCTCCGCTGTCTCCTTCACGGGCATGAATGTATCGCAGAAGGAGGTGACAGAAGTATCCTAAGATGACTTACAAGCAAGGAATTAAGATTAAACGAATTAACGTAAGTATACAATAACAGCCCATATTGCCTCACTGCTGGGACTTCTCGTAGAGGGAATAGACAGTATACCTGCCACACTTGTCTAAGGTGAATTGGTGGGTTACTCATAATGGTGATCTAGGTATGCAAGTTTTGTCACGATATTTTCCTTCACCATCGGTATATCGCAAGTATGCTATAAAATACACATTATGTGAGAAAAACTGCCTAAGCGGTGAATTAACTGCTTAAGCGGTATCCTGTGGGGTTCGAACCCGGGACCTTTAGATTAGCCCCGATACCACTTAACTACAAGGTATTATTTAACTTAAGTAAAAAAGAAAAAGTATACATTCTGATTACTTTGAAGGTTAATAAAAACAAGTTAAGGATAAAATGCTCATTTTGGACTTTATTTAACTAATAAAAAGTTAATTAGGTATTGTGTAAAATTCTGGAACTTTAAATTTGATGTTTGAAATGATATTACAGGTAGGAAATTGATGACGCCTGTATGGCATGTGTTTTATCTTAAAACTATTATTAGATGTAATCAGTTCTTGTATTGTTACACAGAGTTTTATCTTACGATGTAAGGTTATGAGAATAATCAGATAATATTATATAACAATGGTGAGAAACCGACTAACAATTAAAACTTGTTAAACAAGTGACTTACGGAACAAGGTTTACAGAGATTGTCGACCAACGATGCTGTAAACGCATGTTTTGCGGTCTTGAACTATATGCTATTACATGAGTTTGGTCGAAATGTTGATAAAGTATCATAAAAATATCATAAAATTTCATACTAGTACACTGGAAAGTGCACTAGTATGTTTATTAATGTTGCCTCAACAATGGAAAGATACGACCACAGAAACTAGATATGTTTATTGCTAGTTAATCATAGCAGAGTATTGTTCCAATCATTGCAACTAGTTTATCCGTGCAGAGGCGGAGAAAGAATACTAACCGCTGCGGCCGGGGTCGGCCTGTCATAAAAGGCGACAAACAACCCACCCTAGGCTACGTGGTAGGGCCCCTAGCCCGTCTGGATGTCGACCACCTTTGGTCTTAAGTATGCCGCCATAATAACCTTGTGTTGTGTTCCGACATTAGTGACCCAAGTTCTTGTACCCTTATGCGACAGCAGCGTGTTCGCAATGTCACAGGCGTTGCAAACACCTACAGGCGATGGTAACTGCTAAATTCAAAGTGGGCTGTTAGCCTGTCTGCTGTCCTACAGCAATTAAATAAGAAATCAGCACTAAGGGAACATACACATCTTAGACATTTTCTGCGCCTGGGTACGGGGTGGTCAGTCTACGACCCCGCTCTTGTTAGTAAAAAAACGCAACGTAATTTTAACAAAATAGTTTTAAAAATTGGTGTGGATAAGTTTTCGTCATTTTCTGTTTACAAAAAATGATTAAAAATCGTATATATGATATAATGTGAAAACTAGAATGATAGAGTAGATAGATGTAGAGTAGGGAGTAAAGTAAAAAATTACAAAAAACTGTTTTTGTTAATTAAAATTTAAAGCTTTGAATTTGTATTATAGTGAACTTACTCATACTACGTATACAAAGTAAATAAGTTTACTATCATACAATGACATAGTATGTTTTTAAAAGCTTCCAATTAAAAAGCGTTTAATGACCTTTTTGTTATATTAAATAACTAGCTGTGCCCGCGACTCCGTCTGCATGGAATAGTGACTTTGGGCAGCATTTTTTTTGGATATATCTTATGGTTTATTTTGGATTACAAAAACCTATAAACCCTAAAATATAAATAAATTAAATACACAAACAGTGAGTGCTATCGAATACAACTATTACGCCATGCGCCTCCAGAATACGTGCGTTCGAACCTACAAAGTCCAACCTAAGCTAAACCCTATTTCATATGATTGATTATATAAATCTGAGGTTAACTTAAATTGGATTTTAATAAAACTGAAACTGATCATTTTTAACAAAAACTACTTTTTTTCTTTAATTTAAAAGTAGCCTAAGTTACTCCTTGTTACATCAGCTATTTGCCAGTGAAAGTCCCGTCAATATCGGTCTAGCCGTTTCAGAAATTAGCCGGAACACACAGACAGACCGACAGACAAAAACTGTAAAAAATGTTGTTTTGATATATGTACCGTGTATACATCCAAATGCACTTAGTAAAAGGCGGTTATTTTAATATTACAAACAGATTCTCCAATTTTATTTATTTGTATAGATTTAGCCCGGATGATTGTAAAACTGAAGTGGCAGTGGGCTGGGCACATAGCTCGAAGGACTGATGGCCGTTGGGGCAAAAAAGTCCTCGAATGGCGACCGCGTACCGGAAGACGCAATGTTGGTAGGCCCCCCCACAAGATGGACCGATGATCTGGTCAAGATCGCCGGAATAGGTTGGATGAGGGCAGCGCAGGACCGATCATCGTGGAGATCTTTGGGGGAGGCCTTTGTCCAGCAGTGGGCGTCTTCCGGCTGAAATGATGATGATGACGAGAATAACGAATTTTTTTTCATAATCAGAACGTGGCAATTATCTTATAATATGACATAAAATATATAAAATTGTGTTATAATAGACATACTTAAGTTGAGCTGAGTTCAGTTTACTTGAGTTCAGTCGGGTTCAGTCTGGATCTGTGTAGTTTAGTCTATATCAGTAGAGTACAGTTAGTTAATAGTTGAGTTAAATTAATTAAATTGAAGATTGATTCACGAGCAGCGTTGGATTTCGTAGTATAAA
Source organism: Malacosoma neustria (assembly GCA_963693495.1). NCBI lineage: Eukaryota > Metazoa > Arthropoda > Insecta > Lepidoptera > Lasiocampidae > Malacosoma > Malacosoma neustria. The sequence goes on from OY856371.1 coordinate 11,691,570, forward strand.
TTATACTATTCGTACCACATTTTCGTGATATGTAGTACTTATGTAGTATCGTGATGCAAGTATACTTCGCGAAAATACCATTATTTTATGTTCAGGCCGACCGGACTCCTTTTTTTGGTGGTGATTTTGCTTTTAAAAATGTACACTACAATATAGGGATCTTCTGTACGTATGGCAACATCAAATCAGGCAACGAAAACCAATGGGGATTTCACCAACGTAATGTTTTACTATACCGGTCGTTCTGACGGAATAGGTTAGATGTTTTTTATGCATGAGTGTGAGTGAGACGACGATATTACGACAAAATAATATTGTCCATTAGACCCATTAGTGTAAGTCGGCAGTCGACAGTGAATATTTGAATTTGAAGCTAATTTTACAGTATTTATACATTGTTTCTTGTGTTTATACACTCTCAGGCATAATTTTTTTGTGATTGCAATTTATAGTGATGAGTGAAAGCGAGGACGAAGCAAAGTGTGGTGTTTCAACACCAAAGAAGAAACGTATTGAAAGAGGAGGTGTAAAAGTTAAAGAAAACCATAGGCAACAAAAATACAGGGCTGAATGGGAGAGGGAGCCGAAATTTTGTAATCTAATTGACGAATTGGCTGAGATAGACATTCAGTTGCCTATGTGAGAAACAAATGTCTGGCCATGCCGCCTCCACCGGGCCCCGGCAGGAGGGGTAGACCCAAAAAGTGCTGGCTTTACGTCGTAAGGGGTGATATGCGTGCCAATGGGTTCACTACCAGGGATGCTGAAGACCATGCGAAGTGGAGTAGAAAAAGTCGGAAAGCGGACCCCGGGCACCAAAACGCAAGTTTGGGTTACAACCGGGATGAACGCTGAGATGATGATGATGATGAGTCATCCAGTTGCCTCAATTTGATTAATTTGTAAAAATTATTAGTACCTATTAAAACAAAATCACACTAAACTATTTTATTTCCATTCAAAACAAAATCGACGAAAACAAAACATAGTATAAATTTAGTCAAGTAGTATTTAATTTCCATAGACAATAATTTTCCAAGGTTCCGAATCCAACCCTGTTCACGAGTCGGGGCTGTTTCACTGCCAGTTTTGCCATCATTATTCGAAGTTCGTCACAGTAAACATCTGCTGTTATTGCTTGATAAAATCTGAGAAATATATAGTGATTAAGACCATGACAAGACCAGCAAACAGTTACCATTAACTGAATTTCTATACCGATTCAACAAGGCAACACAAGTTTCAACACGCATTACTTTCTGCAGATCAATCTAATCATGAGGCACCCATTTTTCATATATTTTTTACTTATTGATTTGAGGGAAATGAGTCAATATTATGGGTAGGGTAACGTTAAACCATGCCGCTAATTCCTGGGTAGTTTGACTCGGATCGGCTTCCACCATCTCCTTCGATTCAGCGTTATTTACCGGTATATGTAAACAACAATCGTAGAAAACCTATATGTTTAATTTATCTCCGTTATAACTATGTAGAGTTATATTACTAGGCTTAAGGGCTGTTTGAAAAGTAACGTTCATGTAATTACTCAGAAATAACAGTCACCGGTTAACCCGTATACGTTCAAATGTTAATTCATAATTATTCACCAAAACAGATTCCGCATTGGCATGCCACAATAAGTCCTGATAGTACAACAAAATCACTCGCCATCGTCTTCACCATCTACACGACACTCTACAAAATTTCGCATGACGCAAAAGTATTATTACTTTGAGGGCTCTAGAACGACGTTTTTCTAGCCGGCGGGCTGCAATACTGCGCGCTCACGACCAGCCGATGCCGGAGCATCACGACGCGGCATTGCCACCTGCGTTACTTGATGTGTACCACCTCCATGTTGCTGGGAATTCCCGGCACCCAAACAAGAGCTCTGAACAACTTCAGCCTGTCAGCCACTTCTAGTACTTTATTCTGGGTTAAATCTGACATCTCTTTAGTAAAAAGAGCATCTCGCTCAAGTTCAGGCTGCATACTGATGACAAAACGATCACACAGTTGCTCTTCTAAATTCGTAGCAACAAATCCACAGTGCGTGGCCAGGACTCTGACACGCGCAGCCCTCCGCCAAGCATTCACCAAACTCCTGAGATGTAGAATTTAGACCTCTCTGCGAAGGTACATTTTCTTGGCTTAAAATGCGTATTAAACAAATCAACCATTTCCTCATAAGTCAAGATACCAACTTTATGAGGCTATGCTAAATCTCGAATCATTTATATGTTGGCTTTGCTAAATTGCTCAACAGAATGGCTCGTCGCTTAGAGCCGGTATGTTAGTCCTTAGTAATACCATTCGTTAAATACCCTTATTTCTTATTCTGTCTTTGTTTATACACCATTTTTGCAAAAAATGATTGAATACCTTCAATGTCCCAGCTGTAACTTTAGCCATTATTGTAATAAATAGACACGCGTTACTTCTTGACCTCGTTGCCAACTTTAAAGGTTTAAATAATATCGCGAACATTAAAACAACCGGTTATAATTAGCTCGTTTATTCGACTGGCGTAACCAGGCCACCTATAATTAAACAAAAACTAAAACTACCCACAACAATATTTTAATATACGGAAGTGTGAGTAGAACATCACTTAATTTTCTTCTGGTCAGCAAAGTAATTCAGCTCATCAGAATATTAGGCCAATAAGGCTGTGATTGGTATATTTATGATGTATATATGAAAATCAGGGCTCATGTTTTCTAATTGTTATTGTCAATGGCTATTTTTAGTCCATTTTTGGATGTAGAGCTCTCGAGTGTGCATCACACATCGCATCCATTCCATTTCCATCTTTTTCCCATCCAGCCCCGATCGACAGCAAACTTGTAGGAATAGGGATTCTATGACATTTAACAAGAACCACCACCGGTCTCCAATAGAAAATACAAGTACTTTAATATAATCTCAGCGAAAATAATTTATATTTAGATATATAAAATTAGTGGAAATTAGTGGCCTTGGATCTACAAAGCGTATGCAGTACACACCAGGAGGATAGGACATACCGTATCTTCGTCGCCAGCGTCACAGTGATGGCACTCTGGGATTTCCCCAGTTCTGGATTAATACAATACAATTCTTGTTTAGATCCATTCAAACTATTCTGAGGAACTGTGGCGAAAGAGCTTTGAAATTTCTGCGAGGGTCACTAATCTGGAAGTATATGCATTTATTTAAAAAGTTTATAAATATTTCAGTTGTCTAGTATCTATAACAAGCGTTATGCGGCTTATTAATAACAAATAAATAAAATTGGAGTGTCTGTTTGTAATATTAAAATAACTGCTTTTTACTAAGTGCATTCGGACGTATACACGGTACATATACCAAAACAACATTTATTACAATTTTTGTCTATCTGTTTCATCCGGCTAATCTTTGAAATGGCTGCACCGATTTTGACGGGACTTTCACTGGCAGATAGCTGATGTATCAAGGAGTAACTTAGGCTACTTTTATTTTAGAAGCCGGCCCGCCCTTTGTCTTACGGCGGGCCCCTTCTAAATTGTTGGCGCCGGGGGTCAGGATTTCGTCCCCCAGCGCTCTCCTGGATCAACAGTTGAAGGGGGCTGCAGAACAGCACGCGGCCCTCTCCCTCGCGGCAATAGTGCGGGCGGCGGATCCTCCCCCGAGGGGCCGCCCGCGGCCGCCTTTTACGGCGACCGGAGGTCGTTACTGGCCCTCCGGCGCCGCCGGCGTGGCCTGCGTTGGCGGGAGGGGAGTGTGGTGGTCGATTCCCGCTCCCGCTCCTGCTCTGCCGCCTTCTTTGCGGACATGACTGCCTCGCAGAAGGAGGCGACAGCCGTCCATCCAGGATCGCCCCCGACCATGGACAGAACCAGGGCCGGGAGCGACAGGTCCGCGCCGATTTGGACGACGAGGGCGCGGCGCTCCTCGCGCCACGCAGGACACACGGCGACAGTGTGGTCCACCGTGTCCTCCTCGTCACCCGCGCCACAATGGTGGCATCCCGACGTCATCTCCCGCCCTATGCGACACAGGTACCTCCCGAAGTAACCGTGCCCCGAGAGGACCTGCGTCAGGCGGAAGGTCAGGGCGCCGTGGCGCCTTTCCACCCATTCGGCCAGGACGGGCCTCACCGCTTCGATGGTGGCGAGGCCCGCACTGGGGTGCGCAAGGCGATACTGATCGCCAGGTGGTTGAATTTCATCATTTTCTACGAGGTATTTCCCCAAGGTTACACCAATTAGCTTATTTTTTCACAACAAATTAAATAAACAAATACCAAAATTTAGGTCTGTGAAATATATAATATTTTAACAATGAAAAATAAATTGTCTTGTAGGACTGACTGTATTTTAATTAGTGATTGAAAAAAATATATTTAAACTCTATTTTCGTGGAAATATTTGTTTTTTGCTACATGTCCTTGACTTTTATATTTGAAAATATAAAATTTCATTCCGTTGAATGATTGAACTCTACTTGTGGCGCAATTGTCCAATCATAGACTTTGTCAAAAGAATCCTATATCTTTAAACGAACAATTCTTGTGTATATATATATACATATATATATATATATATATATATATATATATATATATATATATATATATATATATATATATATATATATATATATATATATATATATATAACATAAAACTGGCACATTTGTAGACCGGATGTTTCAACTGAGAAGATTTATAAATAAATTCAATTGTTCATAATTAATTTCGAAATATTTAATTAATTTACGAATTATTTTTGTAATTAACATTAATAATTTAAAGAAGTTGCGATTTAAATGGTGCGTTGACGTTTTTCCACCCGACGCCATCTTTTGGTTTTAATTTCGCTGGCGCGCGAAATTACGATAGACAATGTTAAATCAGAGATTAAGATTTAAAAATTAATTCAATTGTTCATAATTACTTTCGAAATGTTTAATTAATTTACGAATTATTTTTGTAATTAAAATTAATCGTTTTAAGAAGTTGCAATTTAAATGGTGCGTTGACGTTTTTCCGCCTGACGCCATCTTTTGGTTTTAATTTCGGTGGTGCACGAAACTACGATAGACTAGATGTAAAATTATTAAATCACTTTTGGTTCGAGCGCTGGGCGGTTAAGACCTGGTGAACTGGTGTATCCTATCTTGTGAGTATCCATCTATTGTTTTATTATAATTGTGATTATAAAACTATTACTTTGATAACTCTGGTGTCTTGTAAAATAAATCGTTTAGTGTGTTTCTGGTTGTGTTTTATTGTTTGCAATGAGTGCGCTTAATAGTGAAGCCAGTGACGTTAGCAATGCTGACGTCACTGCTTTTAAAGATTCCTCTGGACCGAACCCCTCGTCTTATATATATATATATATATATATATATATATATATATATATATATATATATATATATATATATATATATATATATATATATATATATATATATATATATATATATATATATATAATCGGCTCCAACAATTTTCATGATATTTAGTATACGGGGGGTTTCGGGGGCGATAAATCGATCTAGCTAGGAATCATTTTTTTTTATCAACTTAAACAAAAAGGTGGCGTTTGAGTAGTACCAATTTAAAATGAAAAATGACTCTTCCTGACATCTATCGGCGAATAATAATACTATTTTTTTTAAATTGCTTTAACGACAAAACAACACTAAAGCTATTCCAGCAGATGGCGTTGTTAAGTAACACGAAGTCAATCAGTGTTCGCTTTGAGGTTAGACTAAGAAAATCAATTGTTAATTTCCAAAAAACACAATTTATAAAAAAAAAATACCGAGCAAAGCTCGGTCATCCAGATATTGGTTACTTAATACACTTACACGTAGCCGTGCGAATTTTGTGTATTTGTATTTTTATTAATCTAAAGTATAATAGGACACATTTTTATAAAGAAAGTTAATAAGCATTCTGAACTTATCTTCTATATAAATTTGAACTGTGCCAAATACCAATCCAGTCCTCGCAATTATAGTAGGGAGACAATGTATTTGTTTGGCGTGTTAATGTGTAGATTTCAAATACTAAACTATTAATACATACGTCTTAATGGTTTCATGACGAACGTCTATAAACTGCCACATCGGTTGCATGACACATTATGAATAATAGAAGTAAAATATAAATTTGCATCGTTTCTTCTAAATCACATTTCGAGGGCAATTATCTCTTACTAAAGAGGGAAGCTGAATTGGTCTTAGATAGTTGAAGAAGTACATGGTAGTCAGCTAAAGGTTAAATTTTGCCACGTTTTTATTAACTCGATCTGTATGTATCTCTATGGTATCTATGTAACGGAATTTTCGAACTCGATTTTTACTCACTTTGAACGATCAAAAACATTCAAAATGTACACTTGTCAAGACCAGATGACAATACGCAAATTTAATAATTTTGTCCCATAGCCTTTATCCTGATCCTCAGGATGAACGCTTTCTTTTCCTTCTGCCAGGAAATTTACCGATTGAGAATTGACAACAAATATTTTATAGTTAACCAAACTAAAACTTAAAAAGTAATTCTAAACATAAGAATAAAATTACCCTCGAGAAAATTAATTTAATATTTTTAGCTAATGTCCATTATTAAAATTATAATTGACACACTGATGGTCAATGTAGATGTGTAGGAACCCGCATACCAAGATTACCTGCCAATCTACCTTGGAACAGCTTAGCGGATATAATGCTTGTTCCTGTAAGAAGAAGCGTGAGCCCAGCAGGAAAAAATTATGGCCTTGTATTATTTGGTTCTATTTATTTTATAGTATATCTGGTTCGTTTCCTTTGTTCGTAGTTAAGGGACCAGACGGAAGACTATTATTGGCTATATAGAATCATAAAAATATATTTCTCGCAGGAATTCTGTCTCTAAATTCGCGATTTATATTCTACTTACATATTGATTACCCAAATATTTAATCATCAATGTCTACCAAATCAAAAATCATATTCATTCATATTCAGCTATTATAACTTTTTTATAGTTTCAGCTTCGATCAATAATAGTATTAATTGTGATCGAAGAGTTTCAGTCAACAATAAATTGATAGGTATTGGTTTGATTTGAATGATTGATAGGTAATAGTGGGCGTCAGGATCGAAATTGATTTCAATGCAATTCTGATTATCAAGGGGCCTATTTGAATCAAACTTCGATATTTGTCCAAAAGTCAATATTGAAGTGTAATACGATTTACAATGCAAGCAAATGTGCATAATCCAGCTGCGCCGGATGCAAGCCTATTTGCGGACCTAGCTTCTATGAAAACTGGGGAATATAAACCAATACTTCTGCTCTTCTTCCATTACTCCGTGCTTGCAACTCGTGCAGTAAATACACGCGGTGGTGATTTGGGAATAATACATTTCGTTAACAATTTTCCTATCTACACGCAATGAAAGGGGGCAAGGTAAGATATTAAATTCTATTATTTTAATTCATCCTGCATCCAAATCATCTGATAAGATTACTTTTAAAATTTATGTTCATATGTTTTGTCCCGCAATATTTAATAGCGTCTATTATTGATGGTTTGTAATTTGTGCTAAAGTTAGTTTCAATTTAAAAGAAGTTACAAATATAAATCCTCATAATTTGTGACATTTATTCTATTAAAATTCGGATTTACAATATAAAACCAATATAAGTAATGAAAATTCAAAACTCCTCACAAATCAGAGAATTAAAACTTTATATCTGGTTTTTCTCTTTGTTTGGGGTTGGCTATATAGAATCGTGAAAATATAGATATTTTTCGCAGGAATTTTGTCTCTAAATTCGCGATTTATATTCTACTTACATATTGATTACCCAAATATTTGATTATCAATGTATTCTCTCCCATTAATTCGTCGTAGCTGTTAAATATGTTCAGGCGAACAAAATTAAAAGACATTTTTTTTTCTAATTTAAAGCTTAGCTTATATAAAGTCGCGTTATAATATATTCTCCAACATTCTCCAGCGCGTTAATTTATTTGTAATTATCTAGCAACAATAATGTATTTATCGCAAAATGTTTAATCGCAAACCCGAGAATGTCACCGACTCCCTCAAGAAAATAACATCATTAACATAATCAAAGTAAACATATTATTTCCACTTAAATGAATAATTATAGCGAAGGCGTTATCTTAGCAAATACCCGTTCAAGGCGATTTTTTCAATAAAATAATATGGTATACCCGTGACTTCTTTCGCGAATAATGGACAAGCAGTGTAATAATTAAACCATTGTGTTGAGCAACACTCAGTTTATTCCGAACGATGAATATATTTATGTATTTTACGGGACATTTTATTTTGGTATCCTGTGTAACTAGAATCATATGAGTGTTAGTCAAACAACGAAGACAACTCGTAATAAAACCTCTAACATTTCCTACAACTCTTTGTATTATAAATATGAATTAAATATAAATACATTAAATAACAGCCCATGGAGTCCCACTAATGGGCTCGGGGTACTGTTAAAGGGAACGGACACTATATTCGCCACGGGTTACACGTACTGTGATCTCGCTATGCAGTTTTCCTCACGGTGTTTTCCTTCACCACCAGTAGATGGCAATTATGCTGTAAAATGCACATTAGTTGAGAAAATCTGAATGGGATTCATGTCACCGTGGGATTCGAACTCGGCAATTCTATATTGGTCGCCGAATGTACCAGGTATCTACTTATAGATAGAGATATCTGCTACTTATTAATCAATTTATGCTCACATCGTATTTATTTTCTTGTTCTACCGGCGTCGTTGCATTATATAGGATTCATTCGATATTTGTTACTTATTATGATGAGTATTTATTACTCGAGATGACACCACTCCAGCCCTTATTGAGCAGTATTAAGGCTGGACACCATTTTAACACCAGTGCCTTAAGCTATACTATACCTGGCAAGTACGTTCGTGCTAGAATATATAAATCTGCTGTATTTACAAAGAAGAAACGTATATTGCAAGGTTTTTATTAAAAGGTGCCAAAAATAATCTTCAGTAGTCTAGTGTTAACAAGAAGTTAAATAATCCATTACTCATTTGTAGTTTAATCGTGCAATTTATGATTATGAGTGTAATAAACCAATAAGGGTTAATTAATCGATAATAAAGAAGGGTTAAAAGACCAGAATTACAGAATGTGTTTATCTCAGTTTTGTAATACAAAGTAAAAGGGAATGTCACAGTTTGTTGTCATTTGTTTTCTTCTAATTATTTATATAATCTAAATGAGGTTTTCTTATGAAAACCTTATTTAGATTATATTGTATAAAGTAAATTTGGTTATGTAATGCGAAGGAAAAATGCCATATAACTAGAAAAAATTATAGAAATGAGAATGAATGGATATAGAAGGAGAGGTAGACCAAAGAAAAGATGGATGGATTGCGTAAAATATGATATGGCGAAACAAGGTATGAATGTTGAGATGACGGCTATCAGAGGAGAGCAGAAGCAGAGAACACGTTGTGCCGACCCCACATAGTTGGGATAAGGGCAGAAAGAAGAATTTAGTTTTTATGCTTATATAAATAGTATATTTTTGTACTATCTTAATAGATTTGAGCAAAATTTCTTCCATAATTGTATTTTGACATGTTTTAGATGATGCTTTTATGCGTGGTGCTGCTTGTAGCATTCATGTTTTCTAATGCCGACCCGGACACCAACAAGGCTCGCGCCTACTGCGGTCGTCACTTGGCGCACGCCTACTCTGTCATATGCGGCACCTATAAAGGCAATAACGAATATGTCGAAACCGATACCGACTCTAAGCTTGGTAAGACAATTGTAAAACTGGCCATCCAACTATCTATATTGCGGCATACTAAATATTTTTTACTAAATTACATTTTTATATCTTTAAGTCTTAGGTTTATTTCTTGTAATGAAAATAATTGATTTACTCTCAATGTAAGATGGGCCGGAAAATGTTTAGGTAAACTTAATAATTTTCAGATCTAGAAAAATATACATTAATGTTTGCTCAATCCTCACCAGGAAAGCCAAAAACCTTTACTGTTTTAATTATAAAGAAGAGCTAAGCATAAAAAAAATTATATAGAAACAAATTAGCGTTTTAGCTTTTTTATCTTTTCGACATAGAACGGTCTTAGGCACGCTAAGTACTAAGAGTGTTCAATAAAAAGTGATAATGAGTATGCCGTAATTATGGCATAATTATGGCAGCCATCGAAACTCTGGGCTAGTGCGCGAGGGAGTTATTTTGGGCAAACAAAACAACTTTAGCGAGTTTGCCCCGCCGTTGCTTGCGTATTTCCTCACGCAATTCCCCGTAATAGTGGCTCCATGATTAAGGTATTTAAACATTAACCCCCCCCCCCCCCTGGCTGTTCCATAAAAACAGCCCATGATCTTATTAGTGGATGGAATCGCCTTAAGTTTCTTCGGAGTTGGAGATGACGGTCTCTTCCAAGTCATGGACTGTTTTTTCGTTCCGGGTCATAATGGTGAAGCCATGTTTTGTCCATAGTTACGAATTGAGCCACAACAAACCCAAACAGCTTTGTGAAATTCTCAGTTTCATTTGTTTCTGCACGTCAGAAAGCATTCCAGGCACCCAGCACACTGACAATATTTTCATACCAAAATGGTTGTGTTTAATATTTTGGACACTTCCTATAGAAATCTTCATTTCTTCTACTATGAAACAAACAGTAAGACGACGATCCGCCAAGACAATGTTTTCAACTTTTTTATTCATTTGTTCAGTCACTACCGTTGTAGGGCGTCCCGTGTGGGGATCGTCGTTAATGGAAGTTCTTCCTCGTTTGAACTCAGCACACCAACGTGCAACCGTAGAGTACGGAGGAGCATGAACCCTTAATATTGCTGTCAAGTCTTGATTTACCAGCTTCGTAGTAAAAATTTTCAAAAAGAGATATTTTATTACCACGCGAACTTCAATCTTATCCATTTTAAGAACACGTTCCGACACGACGCAAACAAATGACTTCTATTCAAAAAAGACAAAAAAGAATTGATTTTTTTATAATGATTATATCTAATGTCTGCTATGCCTGCTAGTATTTTTTTTTCTTTTCAAGGATCGTATTATTACTATTTATTGAACACCCCTCGTAGTGAGATAATCGTAAGCCATTAACGTGTGAGCAATGCAATATATTAATGTTTTATTTTTTTCCACAGGTGTTAACGATGATAAAAAGGATAGTGCGAACGCTGTTCTTGGCACCCCCAAGAAATATTCATTTGCCGAAATTATTGAGAAGTTCTGCTACGAGCCCGCTCCTATCAGAGAGTTGTTTGACTACTGTTAAACAACTATATACTATATTTACTCTCTTATATACTTTAGAGCTTAAGTTCAATTTTACATTAGAGAGTATTTCATAGTTTAGTTTTAGTTTTTGTGTATAAAACAATTACATAATCGTTAATTTTTTGGACTTTATCATTTATTATAATTCTAGTGATTGGGGTTCTTATTTCAACTTTAATGCATAACTATATTATGCATAACTCATACAGATATTAATTTTTTTTTTAAATTATACATCTATTACTACCTTTGAATGAGTTTAATGTCGTAAATGGTGCTGTATAAAATATAATCATCAGCTTTGGTTCAAAAAGCCCTGAAATAGTTCTACCCTTTCATGGAATTGCTAGTATTATAGCATTGTATTGTGCTTTTGGTGTAATAAAGTGTATACAATAATATTTTATTTTAATGAATTCCCCGTTTTAAACCAGCTATAAGACGATGAGTTACTTTAGACCGCGTTGCATCGTTAAAGCTCAGGGTCCTTTATGAGTACTGTTGCTAAACTTTATTACTGCGGGACAGTATATAAACAACATATAGTATCTACATTATGAGTACTCTGTTCTATTCTTAAACCAATGTAATCCACCTAAATAAATAGTTGCAGTAGTTTTTTTTAAATTCATACCCTATAATGTACTAGGGTCAAGATTTTTCCCTATCATTATTATTATTGTAGTAAAGTGTTTCCGAACGTAGTAAAGTATTTCCGAACGTAACTCATGTCACTTTGACAGCGGGCCTTCCCCCTCGCCTTAGACTATATAGTATATACCTATAGAGTATAGTCTAAGCCCCTCGCACTCACTTGCGAACTAACATAAAATGGTGTAACCATAGATATATATCTATGGGTGTAACAGTGTCTAATAAACTAATAAGTAAATGTTAAATAGAAGACTTAAATAAACATATGAAGACTTCAAGAATATCTTTTATTCCACACCACTACATGGCGCAGCCGGAAACGAACAATTCTCACAGGGATTCAAGCAGATGAAAAAATAAGGTAACCAATTGCTGCATGGCCGTACACCCATATTTATATAAGCACATTCTTAAGAATAATTATTAATATGACTGAGGAAATCAATTATGAAATGGACAACATGGGCGCGGTTCAATATAAAATGCCGCAGGGTCTTAATCTAGACGACATCGAAAATTTATGGCCGCAATGGCAAAGATTCAAACAATCTTTTCGAATCTTTCTGCTGGCTGCTGGCTTTGAGAAGCTGGCCGAAACAAGGAAAGCAGCAATTTTACTTAATTGTATTGGCCAGTAAGTGCAAGAGCTGTATTTTAATGTGTTAAAAACCGAAGACAAGGTGAAACTTGACGAAATTATAACTACTTTTGACGACTACTTCAAGCCAAAACAGAATGAGGTGATTAATAGCTATAAGCTGAACAAGAGGAATCAAGAAGATGGCGAATCATTTGACTCATTTTACTCTGCGATCAGGAAGTTAGCAGAAAATTGTAACTTCGAAGGACAAAAAGACAGGATGCTTCGGGACAGAATCGTAATCGGCGTACGTGACCAGCGGATACAGCAGAAGCTTCTAGAAATTAAGAATCTAAGTTTGGAGGTGGCTGTCAACATCTGTCGGTCTGCGGAGCTCACCAAGGAGTATGTAAAGACTTTGAACAGCCCGGAGGTGCATGCAGTTCAAGCGGAGAGATCAACGCAGCAACGGCAACACTTTAACAAAGCTAAGTATAGCAATAACTTTAACAAAAACTGGTCACAATCTAGTAACAGCAGGTCACAATCTGGTCACAACTATAGTAGGACTCGTAGTAATAATAACAAACAGAATATGACTAAGGTACAGTAAGGTACTTATTATCAGTGTAAAAAGTGCAACACTGAACATGGACCTAGGCAATGCCCAGCTTATGGCAAGGCTTGCTCCAAATGCTAGCGCATGAACCATTTCAGTGGAGGCTGCACTTTCAGTCCAAGACGGGTTGACAATATTAAGGACAATTATTGTAGTGATGATAGTGAGGGTGCATGCAATAATGGACAGGATTTATGACTAGTATATGCTATTGACCTAAGTAACAATGAGTGGAAAGAGACACTTAGAGTAGAGAATAAAAGGGTGCGTTTTAAATGTATTATTATTAATTTAATTTTTTTTACAGGGGCACAAATAAATGTAATTGGCTTAAGCGATCTTAAAAAAATTGTCAATGGTGATTCTAAAATATCTGAGACAAGAGCATTAATAGAAGTCTACGGGGGTGGAAAACTAGTTCCAGTAGGTAAAGTCACATTGAAAGTGTTTTCTAATAATAATACTAAAAATTGTAAAGGCATTGACACAGAGTTTTTAATTATTAAAGAGAATGTTAGTCCAATTTTGGGGTTATCTTCACTGGTGCAACTAAATTTGTTAAAAAATGCTAATATTGATACTGTAAAGACTGAACCTGTTTCTAACAATAATATTAAGAGTAAAGACTGTGTTATTAATAAGAATATAGAACTATTCCAGGGTGTAGGGGAGTTTAAGAGCACACTGCAGCTGCGCACTCGACCTGGTGCCGAGCCTGTGGTGAGACCTCCGCGGCGGGTGCCTAACGCTCCGATGAAGCGCCTTGCGGACAAGTTGGAAGCTCTGGTGAAGCACAAAGTCATCGCTAAGGTAGAACACCCTGATAGTTTTGTCAGTAATTTGGTAATAATAGAAAAAAAAGATGGTTCGTTAAGAATTTGCCTTGACCCGAAAGACCTTAATCAAGTATTAATTAGGGAACATCATTTAATTCCCACTCTGGATGAGATAGTGCCAAGATTAACTAATAAAAAATATTTTTCTGTCTTAGACTTGTCAGATGGTTTTTATAATATTAAGCTTGATGAAAATTCTAGTAACTTGTGCACTTTTAACAGTCCATTTGGCTGCTATAAATTTTTAAGACTTCCATTTGGTCTGTCAATAGCACCAGAAATCTTTCAGAAGTATAGTGAAAGAGCTTTTGGGGACATTCCCGGTGTTGTTGTTTATTGTGATGACCTATTGATTTGTGGTGACACAGAGCAGGAACATGATGCAGTATTAGACAAGGTCTTTAATAGAGCCAAAAAACATAATGTTCGTTTTAATAAAAATAAATTTCAATACAAATTAAAACAAGTGAAGTATTTTGGACATATTTTTTCGGAAAAGGGCATGCAAATTGACCCTGATAGGGTTAGTGCCATAATTAATATGAAAAGTCCCAATAACAAAAAAGAGTTACAGATTTTTCTGGGCATGGTTAATTATTTAAGAAAATTTATACCTCACTTGGCTAATATTGCATCGCCATTACAATTATTGTTAAAGAAAGATGTGGAATGGCTTTGGACGTAAATTCATGAAAATGTTTATAAAAATATTAAAAATAAAATTAGTGAGGCTCCAATACTACAAAATTTTAATACTGAATTGCCCATTACAATTCAAAGTGATGCCACAAAAGACGGAATTGGTTGTTGCATTCTTCAGAACGGGAAACCAGTTTGTTTTGCCTCCCGTAGTTTAACATCTTCTGAAAGAAATTTTTCACAGATTGAAAAAGAACTTTTAAGTATAGTCTGGGCAACCCGTAAATTCCATTATTACATTTATGGATGTAAAGTAAGGGTTTTAAATGATCATAAACCACTTGAAAGTTTGTTAAAAAAGCATCTTCATGAAGTCCCGTCACCTAGATTACAAAGACTGTAATTGAAATTGTTGAAGTATGATATAGAATTTAAATATCTGAAGGGTAAATCAATGTATATTGCAGATCTCTTATCACGGTCTTACCAGATAACCAATGATGTGGATGAATCTTATATGTATGAAGTGATTCATTGCATAGGCTTAGCACATAACTTTGAATGTACAGAAACACAAAAAAGAAATTTAATTAATGAAAGTACTAATGACGAGGAGTTAAAAATATTGCGAGAATACATTAATAATGGATGGCCTAACAGTAAAAACATTCCAGATGGCCTTCACACATATCATAAAATAAGAAGTGAACTTTGTGTCGATGAACACTTGGTATTTTTTAAAAATAGATTAATAGTACCTAAAAATCTGAGAGTAAATTTTTTGGAAAACTTACATGAAGGACATATTGGCACGGTAAAAATGAAAGAGCTTGCTCGTAGATTGTATTATTGGCCACATATAGACGAATTTGTTAAACGATGTTTTCCTTGTCAAACATATAGAAATAATAATGTTAAAGAACCTCTTATGCCACATGAAATACCTAAATTACCATTTGCAAAACTAGCAATAGACATCATGGATTTTAAAGCAAAAAGCTATCTTATTGTATATGGTTATTTTTCTAAATGGTTAGAAATAAAATTAATTCCTAGCAAAAGTGCCAAATCCATCATTAATGTATTAATAGATCTTTTTTCGACCTTTGGAATACCAAAAGAGATAATTTCGGATCACGTACCGTTTGATTCCAAAGAATGTAAAGATTTTGCTTCCAAATGGGGATTTATATTTACCTACACCAGTCCTAGGTACCCACAATCAAATGGGATGGCTGAGCGTGGAGTACAAATTGCGAAAAAAATGTTACTTAAGGGCTTCCCCTGTCTCAGGTACAAATTTTTCTCCAAGTGAACTTTTGATGAATAGAAATTTAAAGACAAAATTGTTAGTGACATCTCAGTATTTGCAACCAAAGTTAAATACTAATATTATACAGCAATTTGATAAGACTCTCTTTAGAATTTTAAGAAATTATAATAAGACTAGTAGGTTTAAGAATGAGTTCTCTGTAGGACAAAGGGTCTGGTTTAAAAAGGATGTAAACAAGAACATATGGTTACAAGGAAAAATTTGTAAATATAATGGTAAAAGATCCTATGATATATTAGACAATAATAATGTGAACTATAGTAGAAATTCTTTCCATATTCGGACGTAAACTTGTGCTTCACCAGAGAGGCCCCCACGCGGCTCGTTCACTGCATCAGTCGAGTGTGTAATTGTAGTGCTATAGTGTATATAGTTTAAGTTTTCTCTATGGGGGATGAAGGACAACAATTGTTACTTGCATGTAGATTATGTAAACTTAGTAAAATTCCCTGTATTATTATTTTGTGTAATTGACTCATGTAAGAAGTTAATTGACATATTTTCATGAACATAATTAAAAAACAATTTGTATTTAATTTTCTTTTAAAAAGGGGATGATGTAGTAAAGTGTTTCCGAACGTAGTAAAGTATTTCCGAACGTAACTCATGTCACTTTGACAGCGGGCCTTCCCCTCGCACTCACTTGCGAACTAACATAAAATGGTGTAACAGTGTCTAATAAACTAATAAGTAAATGTTAAATAGAAGACTTAAATAAACATATGAATACTTCAAGAATATCTTTTATTCCACACCACTACAATTATATTATCTATTCTGTTCTGCATTGTTTATTTTTTAAATATTTATGTTACTATTATCCTAGTTGGTTTGGTTTTATACGGTAGATGATCCCATTATCGAGGAAGATGCATTTTCTGGTTAAAACACTAAAACTAGTAGTTTTTACAGGCTTCTTTTGAAATTAACTTAATTCTATCTCTGTTAGTTCTGCGCATATTGTAACAGTTGAGTATTACAGGGTTCTTTATTAGAAGTCTGAGGTTTAAGATGCGTCAAAATTTCCCAACTAAAGTCTGTCCTCTTTCAGTTCTTGACGGGTCATCCAAAATCAGTTATAAAATTTTACAGCTTAGTTGCATTATATTTGGCTAGCCTTTAGATATATTTATTGCTATGCTACCGGCACGCTATGATGGCCGTTTTGACGTTTATCCACTTCATGAAGTTTCGTATTAATTAGTAATTACATTTGAAAGAGCAAATTGCTGTTCTTTATTGTCAATAACTGCACGTCGCTATTGACAATAAAGAACAGCAATTTGCTCCTTCAAATGTAATTACTAATTAATACGAAACTTCATGAGTGGTCAAACGTCAAAATGGCCATCATAGCGTGCCGGCATAGTTGATCCGGCAAACGTTGTTTTGTCATATGAATTTATAAAGACAAAGTAGCCTATGTCCTTCTTCTAGGTCCAATCTATGACTATACCTGAAATTCATCAAAATTAATTTAGCGGTTTAGGCGTAAAAGTGTAACAAACAAACAACAAAACCATTTTCGCATTTTTAATATTATTTTTTATAGGATTAGGATATTAAAATTGTTTAGATCAGTCTCGTATCTCCACAAAAACCTATTGAATGACGTACCATGCTAGCGTGAAATCTCACGAAATTTAATCTTTTTCTTTGCTGAGGCGGAGTAAGAATACTGACTCCTGCGGCCAGAGTTGGCCTAAAAGTCGGCTGTAAAAGGCGCCAAAACAATCATGGATATGCCCTAGTGTACATAAGGTCACACTCAATCTATTTAACGACAGGAATACGGTACTATAAATCATTAAGCAGTTCTTTCTGCTAACTGCAACGAAAGAAAGTTTGCTGTTTTATTATATAGCACGTGTTTACTTCGACTGACAGACATACCGGAAATTCTAGGAAATTTTCTCTTTTATTTTTCTATGATGAACTTGCACATGTTTACCTCAATCACTAGAATGTCGATAAGAATATCTTATTAACCTGATTAGGATCGCCAGGATTTAAAAAATGGCGACGTATTTTATATTACGTCTAATTAAATTTTTAAAGAAATACAGTTAATATTAAGAAGAAGAGGAACAGTAGATAGGCTGACGGCCCACTTGATAGTAAGCAGTTACCGTCGCCTATGAATGTTAGCGACGCTAGGGTCACCGCGAACACGCTGCTGTCCCATAGAAATACAGGAACCTGGGTCACAAATAAAACACAACACAAGATTATTATGGTGGCTTACTTAGAGAAAATAAAGTAAACCAAATAAAGTCAAGCAATTTGAACGTTTTAAGAAGTTTTCCGTTAAATCGAGTGAGGTTATAAAGAGTTTACGCTGTATTTCTACATATTTATCTAAGCCTATCTGAATGCTGTTTAAGTGTCCACATAATTATCCGGTACTTGATCAAAATGAAGAGTATCATAAACCTTTATAGTAATACATTAAAATAAAAACTGTCACTGTCGTACAGTCATCAACTTCAAATATCACCTGTAAATTTAAGGCTGTATGGACCAAGTCCTTTGCCTGCCAGATTGGCAAATTAAAACAACAACAAATCACCTGTAAATCAGTCATATGTTCGTGACGTTTGTATGGAAATTTGGAAAATCATAACAGAGTTTATAGTTATATAAAAATGTAAACTTTAGTAATAATTATTTTATCACAATAATTACTAATAAGTATATTTACTCTATTAGTATTTGAATAACTGTACAGTTACTGTCCTATATACAATTTTAACTCTTATGTACAGCTTGTATTGAGTTGTAGCTATTTTTATTGTTTCTTTGTGATATGATAAATACTAGATTTTTGATAATTATTTTAAAATCTGATCTTATGAATGCTATTAGTGAACGTCTGGAATAAAGAAAAATGCAACCTCATTATACCGTTGGCAAGTATTTAACTTTTTCATTGTCTGCTATTGTATCTATACTCGTTACTGGCATCAATAGAACTTTGGAGACTATTGAATATTTACCTTCTTTAACACCTGCCACTAAGCCCTGTTTAAGGATAATGTAATATTATAAAATGTTCAAGGACGCACATGATCTGTAAATCTATTTTCATTCTTAATTCTACATATTGCATATAGTTTTGTGTTGGTCTTTAATAATGTAGGTATTATTTATAGTAAATATTCAGTTTACAGGTACTTCGGGTTTTTCATTGATTTTCTTATTAGGTAAATTTTACATACACCATAGTACTCAATGATTACTTGAAAAAAATTGTACAACAAAAATAAGTTTGTTAGTCATTTCTCTATATCATATTGTATGGATCGGAATGCGAGGCCACAAAGGGGGAGGATAAAAGGTTATTGTATGCTACAGAGATGCAAATGTTGAGATGGATGGGTGGAGTTTGTAAATTGTATAAAATTAGAAATAAATATAACAGGGAAGTTTGAAAGTAGCGCTAGTGTATGTATAGAGTATGGCCATATAATGCAAAGAGTGGAGCGTCATGTAACAAGGAGGATGCTAAAAATCAGAGTGGATGGATACAAGAGGAGAGGTAGACCAAAGAAGATGTATGGATGGTGTAAAAATGATATGGCAAAAAGACAATGCTGACATGACGCCAAGGGTGATAAGAGAACATGTTGTACTGGCCACAGGTAATTATAAATAATAATAGAATATTTTTACAAATAAATAGGGTTTTGTGGGTGTGATGACCTCTGTTATGTACTGGTATTCGTATGGAGGTCACAGATCAATTCCTGTCTTGCCTCTGGTTTTTAAAGTAAGTACTTTGGTAATAAATAGACTACTAGATAGTGCTGTATGCATTATTCCAGTAAATCTGTCTATCTATGCTCTTGTATAATTTGCTAACTGGTCCAATTTACTAAAATAAATGACAAAAGAAAACTGAGTACATCTATTTATAGTTTTCTTTTATTTCATATATAACAATCAATAAAAAAAAATATTCAAAAATAGAATGCTTTAAATTATACTGATCAATGTTTGGTATGGGCATTTGCTCCTTTATAAATCAAAACATCTATTTAATCTTTTGTTTGGCCCTCTTATTCTAGAAAGGCAGGATTCACTAAAATGCATTTTCCCCTTCTACTGTACCTACATGACGGAATTTTTAAAAAGATCCAATTAATGATTCTAAACATTGTGCTGCTGTTCACTATCCAAAGGTAAAATTTGTTAAGACTACATTACAAATCAAAATGTTTTAATATTAAAGAAGCATAATTAGGTTATTATCAGTCTTCCTTTTAAAGGAATCGTGGCTTTAATACTTAAACATAAAACATTTTCTCTGTGAAGCGGCAGCGTAAGAATACTAACCTCTGCAGCCGGGATTGTCCTGTCATTAACACCGTTAATAACAAAACAACCCTAGCTATGTAGTATGGCCCAAAGTTTATTTATTTTATATTTACCTTTGCTTTATATAAATATGCTGACATAATAAACACGTGTATTTTGGCATTAGTGACTCAGGCTGCTGTACTCTTATGGGATAGTAGCGTGTTCCCGATGCCCCTAGTGAAGAGGCGGACGGTAACTTATTACGGTACCTAACGACTTACGATTAAGTAACAGCCTGCCTGCTGTTCCTCAGCAATAAAAAATAGTTTGTTTTTTATTTACAACCTAATCAAGACATAATATATTGTATAAAGAAAGAAATATTTTTCCAAATTCATCATTCATTTTTTATTTAAAGCATGTTCATAAAGTTTTTTGTTTATTTATGTAAACAACAAAAATATCTCTTCTTATAATGAAAATATGTTAATTTTTATTTATCCACAAAAAGGCCAAGTCAAACGTAACCTATAAATTTGAATTTGACATAAGATTAATTGGATTATAACCAATTCTATTTGTCTCTAGAAAGAAATTAGCTTTCATTGTTTAATTACACTCAGGAACGTTTAATAATATATTTTTTACTGTTTTACAAAATAAATTAATTTTTAGTTGGTGATAGTTTTATAAAGTACTATATTTTTTTTGTCGTAATATATATTTTTAATTTTGGTGTAAAGAGTATATTAGTTTAATAAGAGACTAGCTTATCTTCTCTTGCTTAGAAAAACAAAAAATCTTAACCTATAACGACTATGGTAAAAAGATTAACACAATCGTACATATTTAGTTTTCTTACTAAAAGTATCACCTGCATTAAATAATATGGATGCACTCATGAAATGAAGCGTTGTAAATTTACTTTAAAGTACTTTAAAGTAGTCTTGTTTACAAAAAGATATCCGATGGGATGAGCTTCATAACCTGGTAGTTTATGATAGGATAGGAAAGTAGGAACCTAAATCTTGTATGATGTTATCTTGTTTCGGGGCCAAGAAATATCTCGGACACTTCGACCCAATGGGATCTTTTGTGTTCCCCTAGATAGCAATCACTCCTCTCCAATCCCATTGGAGATTTGCTACATGAGCCTAACAATGAGATATGGAGATAGGAGCCTATAGTCTTCCAGTGTCGGATATCCTACCCCCAAAAGATTCATTCGCCTCCTGGCCAATGCATCGCATGTAGGTGTTCTATGCGTTCTGTATGTTCCCCACACAACCTGCACATGGGTGTCATGGTTAGACCCATCTTCATGAGCATGTTATTGGTTCCAAAGTGCCCAGTAAAGGCCCCAAGCAAGTAGCGTATTTGCCTCCTGCTCATGTTCCAGATGGATCCTCGTGCCTTGTATGTGGAACCCAAAAATTTTTTGGAGTTTTCCAGACCGATTCTAGTCAGCCAGAGTTGTTGTTGACTGTAGTCTGCAAAATCCCTGAATGTGGCTTTCACGAGGCTAGTCAAAATGCCTACACATGATTCTGGGCCCATAAAATCATTAGTTGAGCCCTCTCTTGCCATTTAATTGCCATGAATTCCTTCGTGTCCCGGGACCCACATTAATCTTACCCTGTTATGCCTTCCAAACCTATTTATAGTTTGAATGGCATCCAGGACAAGTCCGGAGTCAACTTTGAAGTAGGCGATGGCCTTGATTGCAGCTTGACTGTCACTGAGAATATATATAGATTGTATGATGTTACTGCTGTATAATTCGGAATTAGGAAATTTTCACTTCATGTGTATATCTTTGCACAAAGGTAGTGTAAGAAAGCCACAATCAAATAATTATCAAAATTAAATCCAATTCAGGTTTTGAAATAAATGCCTGAGATTAGATGGGAATAAGCGCTTGGAAGGATATAATATAATAAAACTTATTTAATCATATTATCTATTTCTGATTCACTACATAGAATAATTACTAAACATGTGTTATGTGATAATCTCAATTACTACATACTTATATAGATATCAAGTCACACAATGCATATTTAATCCATATGATATTGAGTGAACTCTGTGATTACATGTTTGTTATAAATTATGGTAGAAATACCACTTCATGGTTTTGATTGTAATTATTTTTGCTTGCAAGTGTTCAAATATACAAATTGTATTCAAATTAAGATTTTAACTATATATATATATATATATATATATATATATATATATATATATATATATATATATATATATATATATATATATATATATATATAATAAAAATGTCACAATGTGTGTAATTGTTTATGGGAGAAGAAATCTAGAAATATAAATTTATCAGAAACATTTTAATATTAAATGTCAATTTTATTCTATTTTTCGTTAAAATTAACCTACAATGAGCTTTATCTTTAATTTAGTTATAGAGTATATATGCTGACTCACTGGGTTTGTGAGAATAAAATATTTGTAATATTATAATTATCAAGTGTACCAGTTTTCCTGTTAGTCTGTAGTTTATATCTGTTATTTGTGATTATATCATGTCCTGGGATTTAAAATGTGTATTAGCAAATTTGTTGAAATAAAGAAATGTTTTTTAGACCATGAAACACGACATAATTTGTTCCGGGCTGAAGAAGAGCAAGCTGTTACTACTGAAGCAACACCTCTGCTTCATAGAATTGCACAGTCTGATATTCCGTCACAAAGTCCTTCAACCACGCACACGCGTGTTTGTTTGTTACTTCTGATTCTGGTTTTTGGAGCATTTATTAGTATTTATCTACTTATCCTGCAAAGTGAATCAGGTAAGAATTTTAAATCACATATCAAGAAAATAAACTTTTTTTATTGCTGTAGGACAGCAGACAGGCTGACGGCCCGATTAGAATATCGCAGTTACCGTCGCCTATGGGTGTTTGCAATGCCAGAGGCATCACGAACAAGCTGCTGTCCCATAAGGGTGCAGGAACTTGGGTCACTAATGCCGGAACACAACACAAGGTTATTATGGCGGCATACTTAAGACCAAAGGTGGTCGCCATCCAGATGAGCTTGAGGCCCTACCACGTAACTAGGGTGGGTTGTTTGGTTTAGCAACCTAGCAGTGGTTGTTTTGTCGCCTTTTACGGCATGTGTACATTGTTTGTATACATATTATTTTAATCACAATTTTTTTAATATCCTTATAAGAGAGTTCAAATAGTTCTGTGTTATACTGGTTTAGCTCTATTTGGAAAAAACAATAATATTATTTAAATACTATTATTGTATTAATGTATGTAATTTAATGTCTCGTATTAATAATAATCTATGACTATTTTATTTTGTATGATATACACAAAAGGTATTCAGAACAGTAAAAGCTTATGTTTTTCTAGAAATTGACTATATGTAATTTAAACTATAAAATCATAAACATATAATATGGAACACTCAAAATATTTAATATAATACGAGACTGCATTTGTATAATACAGACACATTTAGGTATATTTTAGATATTATTATTGAATTGTGTTTATTATTATTTTAGAGAATGTTCTTCCTCCTGTTGATATGCCATTACAACTGGTCAGTAGATATCAGTGGGACCACTCTAATCACTCTCGTCAGCTATTGTTACATCATTCCCCGTTCAAAGCCACATCAGTGATAATTGTGCACACGGAAACGCAACAGTGCGTGGATATACACACATGTATTGAGCTGTTAAATGAATTACAGGTGAGCAAAAAATATATTTTCAAGAAAATATTCGTTTGTCAGCGGTGGAGATGAGATGTAACGCGGCCTGTCTTTTTTATATTGGTGGAGGCACGTTAGGAATTCCCACGTTCATCGCATTCACTTTCATATTTCCACGATTTACGGCAAACGGCTACTTACGTGTGGAACGAATGTCCTGCCGCCTCTGACACGTCTGGGCTAGAATTTTAGACGCAAAAAGACTGGCTTGAGTTTGTAAAGGGTGCTATGCCAATGGATTCACTAGCAGGGACGCTAAAGATCATGCGAAGTGAGGAAGAAAAAGGCATAAAGCGAATTTCGGTCACTAAAGCGGAAGTTTTGTTGCAACCGGAATTTAAAGCTAAGTTGATGACGATGAGCAGTCGTTCGTCATCATTTCTCATCCGCATCTAGGCCAGTAACCTCGAGTAATTCCTAAGCCCACAGGGCTAAGGGTCATTACCCTGTGTATGTTATAAATTATACTCTTATCATAGCAACAAAGTATAGACAATAATTGCTTGTTTGTAAGTGATAAACTAAATTTACTGGATGGGCTTTAATGATTATTTTAATATTATTGTAATTTTTTTATAAATAATAAATAAAATAAACATAATAAGTACCACAACACTTGTGTTATAGATACTAGATAACTAATATACATCGTGCTAATTTTTTTTATTGAGTAAATACGTATTATCCATACAAACATCCATACGCGAGACAGGAATCGAACTCGTGACTTTTGAAAGTATACCGAAGTTAGTTAGCCTTTACGCCACGGAAGTAGTCATGTAGCAGCGAAGAATGATACAATTCAGTACTAAGTATAATAACATTTTAATACGTTTAAATTTTCACCACCCACCGTAAAACTAGGGGGATCAAATTTTTTTAAGAAAATAATAATAATTCTTGCTATCTCTGGTGGTAGTTAATCATTTTATTTGACGTTCCTTTATTAGAATACTGTAATATTTCACTCTTCTAGAGTTTATTTAATAAATATATAAACAGGGGTTTTGTGCATCAACAAACTATATAAACAGGGGTTTTGTGCATCAACAAACTGCGTTACACTTTAATAGTTTTTACTTTTATAATTCTTATGTATAAGTGATGTGGTAACGAGTGTTATCAGATTCCGAGACTAAACTAGAGGTTAAGAGTTCGAATCTCGCGATGGTATAAATCACTTAGACAGGTTTTCTTGCCTAATATATATTTTATAATATAACACGATTCACAAACACACCCGGGTGGAAGGGTGAAGGGAAACATCGTAAGTAAATCGGCAAATCGAGACTACCTGTATGTGTAACCCGCCAATCTGTCTTGGACAAGTATGACGGGTATACCGTCCGTTCCTTTTAGGGAAAAGTCTGAGTCCAACAGATTGGCGTTATGCGTAGTTTTTGTTTTAATTCTTGTCTAATAATATTAGAACATAATTTCATTAAAATTTAACACAAATAAAATAGTATTGAGCGTAGTACTTTGGAAAATTATTCATCGTTTACATATATGAATAATGCTAGCATGAGATCAAGTATCGTGGGATTCTGAGGGACAACACTCGGTTGGATAAAGTAACGTGATACCAATAAGTGTCTCTCTCTGCAGTTTACGACGAATTTTGTAATTCATTTAATGTTAATGAAATTTAGTGATCAAATCTTAAGATTATACTATTTACGATAATTCGAGGCTTTTGCAAATCGTGGCTCTCGCAATAGTTGACTATTTGAATAGTCTATGCGAATAAATGGCTATGTGCTTCGACCATATTTAAGTTGCTTCCAAGTAAACAAAGAGTCTTATGTACACGTAAAAATATTTAAAACGAATTATATAATCAGTTTGATAAGTGATCAAAGTTTATTATACACTAGCTGTGCCCGCGACTCCGTCTGCGTGGAATAGTGACTTTGGGCAGCATTTTTTTGGATATATCTTATGGTTTATTTTGGATTACAAACCCTATAAACCCTAAAATATAAATAAATAAAATATGAAAACAGTATTATCGAATGCAACTGTTACGCCATGCGCCTTCGGAATACGTGCCTTCGAAGCTACAAAGTCCAGCCTAAGCTAAACTCTATTTCATATGATTGACGATATAAATCTGAGGTCAACTTAAATTAGAAATAAAACCTACTTGTCCAGTTTAAGCTGAACCCTATTTCATATGATTGATGATATAAATCTGAGGTCAACTTAAATTGGAATACAAAATTTTCGAAACTTATCATTTTTAACAAATCTATTTTTTTTTTATAAAAATAGCCTAAGTTACTCCTTGTTACATCAGCTATCTGCCAGTGAAAGTCCCGTCAAAATCGGTGCAGCCATTTCAGAGATTAGCCGGAACAAACAGACAGACAGACAGACAAAAATTGTAAAAAAATGTTGTTTTGGTATATGTACCGTGTATACGTCCTAATTAATGCACTTAGTAAAAAGCGGTTAATTTAATATTACAAACAGACCCTCCAATTTTATTTATTTGTACGGATTAAATTTAAAAAAATATATTACTGATAACTCTCGGTTAATTTTATAATAGAAATCAGTTTTTTATAATTAAATGCATTTTCAACCCTACTTTCGCCGCAATAAGCGCGTTTTGTATGAGAACATGACGGCAGTCGCTCCTGTAAAAACTAATTAGTTTTTACAGGCAGCTTAGTACATGTACTATGGCCATTACCTTCGGAGATCAATCTAGAGGTCCCGAACTCGAATCCTATATAAGATGCACCGTTTAGGTAGTTTATCTCGCCTAATTTGCGAATTATACAGATACCGAAATCACCGGTATGTGTAATTTACCAATCCGTCTTGGACATACGTGGCGGATATATTGTCCGTCCCCTCTCCTTAGAGGGAAGCGTGGGGAGGCCCGAGCCCAGTGGGGCGTCATGGGCTATTATTATTTCATGTGTACTCTGCAAAAAGTTTAGCTATGACCATCCTCAATAGTGGAACCCGGGATCCAAAATACAAGCTTTGGATGCAACCAAGATGTACGTCCGTGATTCGTTTGGATGGTGATGACTAATTTATGTCGGATCGTGGAATAAAATACAAATATTTTGTTAACCATTTCTCCGTGCAGTGTGAAGACAGAATAATGACCCATGTGACCTGGAGTGGCCTGTCATAAAGGCAACAAAACAACTGTAGCTAGATGGGCTCGCAAGCCCGTTTAGATAGCAACCACCCCTGGTAGAAACATAAGAGAAGTAAGCCGCCATAATAACTTTGTGTTGCGTACCGGTGACCCAGGTTTCAGTTCCTCTATGTAGATACCAGCGTGTTTGCGTCACCCTGGCGTCGCAAACATCCACAGGCGACGTTAACTGCTTACTACAATATTAATTGGGTCGTCAGCCTTTTGCTGTTATACAGAAATAAAAAAAAAACTATTAGGTAGTATCTAACATTTTTGGTTTTAACTAGAACGTCTTGGTGGGATTCCTAAGCCTAATTTTATGTAAATATCAACTGCAACAATATTGTTGTTTGAATATTTTGACCTAATTATAATTGAGTTGCGCATTTAATACAATGTTGTGCGAGTACATCAGTTTTGATTACGTTTCAATTAACTGAGTGACGCAATGTTCTAGAAAATGTTGCAAAATGCTGATACAGAGCGTCTTTGTACTGTATTTATAATGCTCATTTTGCGTTCATTGCGAGTGATTGTTACACGTGCACGTATTTTCTGGTGTTTTAGAAGAATTCTACTGGGCTGCAGTATAATTTCCTGATCTCCTCTAACGGACAGACGTACGAGATGCTTGGGTGGCACGAACCATCGCTGATGTTTCCGGAGGTGTCCAACGCGCTAGTCTTAGCGTTTATAGGTAAGAATGCGATTAATTATTTAAGTGTAACATTTGCCACGTGGAACTTTTATTGTACGTTGTACTGGTTTCAGCGCATTTTTTTTATCGCTGTGATACAGCAGACAAGCATACGGCCCACTTAGTAGTTAGTTACCAATAGTAAGGTCTATGGATGTTTGCGACGCCCGAGGCACCGCTAAGACACTGACGTCCGTATTTGGAAACTTGATCCCGGTCATTTAGGCCAGAACACAACACAAGATTATTATACCAACATATTTAGAAACCAAGGGTGCCTTCCATACGGGCTTGGATCCCTACCACCTAGCTACGAGGCATGCCTTATAAGTTTTCTCGTTTGAAGAAAAAACACAACTAGAACCTTATCATTATCATCATCCTAGCGTTATATCCCAACGGTTGCCACCCAAACTTTCGGTGCCCGGGGTCCGCTCTCCGACTTTTTCTACTCCACTTTGCACGGTCTTCAGCATCCTTGGTAGTGAGCCCATTGGCACGCATATCACCCCTTACGACGTCAAGCCAGCACTTTTTGGGTCTACCCCTCCTGCCGAGGCCCGGCGGAGGCGGCATGGTCAGACATTTATTTCTCACGTATGCATCCGATTGCCGTAAAACGTGGCCGTACCAGCGAAGCCGATACTTCTGCACTTTATCTGCGATGTCTCGGACATAAAGACTGCCGCGAATGCGGGAGTTCCCAACTTGGTCCTTCCGCGTTACTTCACATATCCATCGCAGCATATTCATCTCCGTGACACGCAGTCCTTGCTTGTGTCGCTCCAACACCGGTCACGTTTCACAGCTGTATAAAAGGACTGGCCTAACGATGGTTATAAAACCATCCATAAACACCTGTCCCTTCAATTTTACCGGCTTCTTGGGGTCACAAATGACACCAGTTAACTCCCGCTTTGGCCCAAGCGGCAGCAATGCTTGCCTTGACGTCGCAATCGATGTCACCGGACGCGTGAAATACAGATCCCAAGTATTTTACTTGGTCCGTGCGCTTGACCGTGTCACCGCCTATGCGTACGGGTGTGGGATCTGTGGAGTTAAAGGCCAAGTACTCGGTTTTCGCCACATTGAGCTTCAGACCACCGTTCTCAAGTGACTCCTTCCATGCCTTCATGCGTTGCACCAGCCTACCCCTGTCCGAATCTGCCAGCGTGATATCATCAGCATACATGAGCAACCACGAGGGCTGCTTATGTGAGTTTTTGATGCTGTCTGACAATACGTCTAATACCACGCTGAATAGAAACGGACTAAGGACGGATCCTTGGTGCCCTCCGACAGTGATGGGAAAAGATTTTGTTTTGCCAACAGCGGTCCGAATCACAGAATCGGAATCGCGGTACAACTAGAACCTTATAGTACTTTTTACTGTTTTTCAAAGTATTCACCACGTAGCTTAATACACTTTTCCATTCGCTCAAACCAGTTATTATAACATTTATTCCACTCTAAAGTGATGTGTTCAAAATGGCTTCGACTGCTTCTTCACCGGACTGGAACCTTTGACCACGAAGACTTTCTTAATTTTAGGAAATGTAAAGAAATCTTTAGGGCTTAGGTGAGGACAGTATGGAGGTTGGTCAAGAATTTCTACTTTTTCCTGCTTCAAAGCAGATGCGGTATCCATCGGCAAACTAGCTTTCTCGCAACAAGCGCTTCATGCAAGATCTTCTGAATGATTGTCCCTGAGATGCCTAATCGAGCCTCTATTTCTCGATACGTCACATGACGATCTTCGAGAATTAGTTGTCTCATAGCAATGATGTTATCTTCAGTGAAGGCGGATTTTGGGCGTCCTTCGCGAGATTTGTCACTAACACTAGTATGTCCACGCTGGAATTCTAAATACCAGCGTTCGACAGTCCGCAGACGTGGAGATTCATCACTGATCACAGATGTTAGCTCTTCAAAACACTGAAGCCGTGTCAGGCTTCTTCTAAAGTAGTAGAAAATTATTGCACGAACATTTTCCTTAGTAAGATTTATTTTCGTACGTGACCTGACAGATTCCAATCGACGCTGTGACTAAACAATAGCATTAATTCTAATACTTTCAACTGTTTTGAGATTCAAAGTTTAAACACATTCGAATATAGAACAGTTCCAAATTCAAAATTGCCGGGAAATATGGAAACGACAGAACTTAAAAGGCATGGCATGCCTAGTAGTGCTTTTTATCGCTTTTTACGATGAGCTGACCTCGGCCGCAGGAGTCAGTATGTTATTCCGTCTTGCACGGAGAAAAATGCGTACATGTCGAAAGTACGGTAAATTTCAGGGCACCCTAGTGGGTTAAAGCTCGAAGCTTATCGCTACGCCGTCTAAGCCCAATGATGGTGATGGTAAATATATTCATATATTTATTGTGAATTTCTTCGTACTCCTATTATTATTTCGAAAGATGGCTGTGCTAGTTTATTCAACCTAGTATATAACGAAGCAGTTTTTTTGAGTGGAGCTGCTCGTACGTCATCCGCTTGCATCATATACTTTCCTAGAATGAGATTTCGTTATACATCAGTATTCAAATTAGTCATCTTATTTATTGCTTTTGAATTTCGAAATTCGAAGCAATGCTGATGATACATATCAGCATTGCTATTTATTGTCACTCGGCTAAACTGCATGTTTTTGGGG
Source organism: Malacosoma neustria (assembly GCA_963693495.1). Classification (NCBI taxonomy): domain Eukaryota; kingdom Metazoa; phylum Arthropoda; class Insecta; order Lepidoptera; family Lasiocampidae; genus Malacosoma; species Malacosoma neustria. The sequence continues at coordinate 11,722,137 of OY856371.1, forward strand.
GCATTGACCTATTGAGTCACGTCATTTTCCGATGCATAATAAAATAAATGACGTAGAATTTTTATCATAGTTCTAAATTTAAAAAAAGACACTTAATGATTATTTTCCTTTGTCACCTATTTAATAAGAAGATGGGTAGTAATAATAAATACTTGTATAATTTTTTAAATTAAGTATATTAAAACGCCATTTACCGTTTCGTTTTAAAAGGATAATAGAAAAGGTGACCATATCGTGAAAAAGTATGTGTGTATCGTGTGCGATTCACACACGGAGGAAGTGAAACTTGAGAAAAGTAGATTACATTTTTTTATTGCTATAGGCCAGCAGACAGGCTGACGGCCCGCTTAAAATTTAGCAGTTACCGTCGCCTATGGGTGTTTGCAACGCCAGTGGCATCGCGAACACGCTGCTGTCTCATTAGGGTACAGGAACTTGGGTCACTAATGACACTAACACATTAATGCTGGAACACTACACAAGGTTATTATGGCGGCATACTTAAGACCGAAGGTGGTCGCCATCCAGTCGGACTTGGGGCCCTACCATGTAGCTAGGGTTGTTTTGTAGCCTTTTACGACAGGCCGACCCCGGCCGCCGAGGTCAGTATTCTTTCTCCGCCCCTGCACGGATATGATATTAGCATAGCGACATTCTCTTTAGCGGTTCTCTCTACCTTTAGTTTAACTTTGTATTAACTATGCGAATTCTCTAAATCTATACAAATAAATAAAATTGGAGGGTCTGTTTGTAATATTAAAATAACCACTTTAGAAAAAATTTAGAAAAAATACCCAACCACTTTAGAAAAAATAACCATTTTAGAAAAAAATGGTTTTAGTTAAAAGTGATCAGTTTCGGATTTTATTAATCCAATTTAAGTTGACCTCAGATTTCATCATCAATCATATAAAATAGGATGCAGCTTAGGCTGGACTTTGTAGGTTCGAACGCAGTTTGTATATTTCATTTATTTATATTTTAGGGTTTATATGGTTTGTAATCCAAAATAAACCATAAGATATATCTAAAAAATGCTACCCAAAGTCACGTCACTATCCCACGCGGACGGATTCGCGGGCACAGCTAGTTATTAATATATTTTATCTTAATATTATAATACGTTTCTATACATATATGATCAGATATATATATTTGTGATATGTAACTGAAGATTGTTTTACTTTTTCAGGAAATTTCACCGACATAGAACCTACCAGAGCGCAAATGCTAGAAGCCAACAACTTTTTCGCTGAGTCCATAAGTCACCAATATTTGGACCCCAAATTCGCATTAATTGGCAAAACCACCAAAAATACACCAAAGCAAGTATTTTTGAAATTAAAACAGCAACCCCAGTGGAAAGGAGAAATGTCTGATGAGTACTAATTTTAATGTAATAATTGAAGACTGAATGGATAAAGGGGATTTCATTTAAAATGGGAACAAATCAGAAGTCTCTCTCACTTTGTGAATATCTTCTCTTTTCATACGCTTTAAATTTTATTCATTGTTTGTTTTAAATTGAACTCTTTCAATTTTAATATTTCAATCTTTTCTACCTTTCATAGTACTCGTAGATTTGTGTGTAATGAAACTGCTTAAAATTTGTTAAATTTTAAATTATATCGAGTTTAAAATGTCATTGTGTTTAAAAATGTGCCTTACGGCTCTGATTTTAATTGATATAATTAGTATTGATGACACCCTTATGCAGCGTGTTTGTGATGCTACTGGCGTTGCAAACACCCATAGGCGACGGTACGTGCTAAATTCTAAGCGGGCCGTCAGCCTGTCTGATGTCCTATATAGCAATAAAAAAAATTGGCTTAAACCATTAATTGAATCATAGTAGTTCTTAATTTCTGTTACGGATGTCATCTTTAAGCATATATATCCATTTGGTGCAGAAATAAATCCCATTTATCCATTATTGTCTCCGATTTCTTTTTTTTTAATTTTAACGAAAAATGTAAATATGTAGTTTATAAAAGTCTTTCAGTTAGCCAACAATAATTCAACTAGAAATGTATTAAATATTATGAGCAGTTGGTTCTATTTTTTGTAAAAAAATCTTGCTAAAATTAATTTCTATAAAATGTGGGAAATCATTTATTAGTATAAATGTAAGTGTCTAAGGTGTACAAAAAATATGAAATCCGAAAAAATCGATCGCGTTTAAATCCTGGGAACGCGGAAGCCATAAAATGATACCCAGACGACCAATATTCATTCTTATCATATCGCACCTTCTGTGCAACAAAGTCACAATTCAGGACACATTTTTTTGTTATGCATTTTATTAGTATTTCTTTAATAATTTAAAATAAACATTTTGCGTGAAACTGTAGCAAAAACTATAAACAATTAATAGTATATATATTATTAACCTACTACACATGGTAATTCAGTAATATGGAAATAAATGCGAAAAAAAATCTTAATTCTGTAAAATTACAAAATGAGCTCTTGTGTCTTTGTTGCACCGAATGTGCGATACACAACATTTCCTGAACCAGGGTGTTCTGTACATTCGTGTATATAATTTTAAATTAGTTATGTATGATACGTATTACGTGATTGTGAATGTAATGGTTATTAATATATAATTATTCAATTTAATCAGTAAATTGAAATGTACTAGTATGTAAGTACGTGGGGAGATAAATTATCGCATTTGCTTTATCTCTTATATCAACTCACGTAAGTGAAACTTTAAATAGTTATATCTCTAGTGTAGACATGTTTAAATAGTAAAAGATACGGTTCTTCAAACCAATATAGAATACCACTACGATAAATATCCGGTTTCATTCGCCAGACGGCAAATCTGTATGTAAATCGTTGCTGAATGGAATCGGAGGTATCAAGATGGACAAACAGCCTCAGTAACTAAACTGTTTCTCCCTGACATCTCTAAAGCCTATTAATTATCCAGGAACCAATATAGTAGGGGATATACGACTCAACTTCTCGCAGGGCACGGTGGTTTTTACGGTATACTTATTCAGATTTAAGTGTAAGGATGATCGTGTGAATCAAGAGTAAGTGAAATAGTGCCTCATATCATATTGGAGTGTCCAGTTTTCGCTCGGTTTAGAAATGACGCCAATAGTTACCTTGGTATTGATGTGAACCTGAACAACATAGATATACTGATGCCAAAGGCTTGCGAGGACTTTATAGCATTCTGTATAAAAATTGTTAAGTTTGTGAATTCTTAAAATAATTAAGAAATAATGTTAGACTATATATAGTTGATATATATACATATATATATATATATATATATATATATATATATATATATATATATATATATATATATATATATATATATATATATATATATATATTATAATATATAATATATATATATTATTGTATGAATTACATATAATATATAAACAAATATTATATGTAATTCATACAATATTTAATTGAATATTAAATATTTGTGCATTGGCTTGCCTTTAGTAAATAAATATACAAAATTCTCAACTGAGAAGATTTATAATTAGTTTTTAATTATTGATAGTATAGTGGTATTTATGGACGCATAGATCGACGTTTAATAGATTTTTAATTAATTAAAATTTTACTAAATAATTATTAATATATACTTTGTTCTAATGTTAGTTGCAATTTCAGTTGATGGCTTCATTCCTTTAAAGGAAATAAGCAAATATACTTCGATCAATAATAGCATTGACTGAGGCAAATATATAAACTATACTTAAGTGTAGGTTATTCTTTTAAGTTTATTTTAAAACAATATTTTTTGTCTTAAATTAAAAAACTTTCTAAACTCGTCTGATATTTTCTATGAAAATATAAATTTCCTGCGTTGTATTTTTTTGCATTAAAAATAACGCTCTTAATATTTTGTAACCTAATTTCAATAGCTATTTTATATTGAAGCGCGTGCAGTATCCGAAACTAAATGTTAATATTTCTAACACATTTGTATGATAAATAGTTGATATCTTCTAAATGTTCTAAAACATGTATTAGTAATTTTATGTGATTTGAAAAACGATGTTAATCATATCTTAAATTTATTTTTGTTTTTCGACTATGGCCCAGCGAAGTGATGTTACACAAAAAACATAACGATATCTTAAATAAGAATAGACGCAGGAATTCATATATTTTCATTCATTTATTTATCTATGAAATATATTTTCCTATATTCTATTTAATTTTAGGGTGGAGAATATTCTATTTAAATATAAGACAATTTAAGTTAGGTGTATTAGATGGCTAGTTTTTTAAACATGTAAGGGTTATAGTTTATAGAGATTTAGTTTAGTAAACAATGCGCAGTATCGCTTTAATAGCATACATGCAACATTGTTCTCCATTACACATATCACACTTGCTGTTTTTAATTATTTTCGTATTGTAGTTTATATTAGTCTTTAATATTTCTAATGATAAGGTTTTCTAAAGGTCATATACTGGTAATCTTTTTAAACTACAATTTATAATATTTATTAACATAAATTAAAATAGTTATGTCCGTATAATTTCCTTCAGATGAATAATCGTGACGAATTCAATAAGAAAATTGCGTTTGCGCACAAAAATAAACTAGGCCGACTAAAATAACTGGTAATAATAAAAGATAAATAAACTTCTAGCCACTCTAGATAAAAAAAGGGAAGCCCAAAAAATAGAAATTAATGAATTTGTCTAATTATGAATTTTACTAAGATACAAAAAAATTGGCAAGTGGCCCTAGAAATGTTGCTAAAAATTAAACAAAACATATTTATCTCATACAATAATCTTCGACACATTCTATGCTTTCAGGCATATTTTGTAATTCTTTATAGGTGATTTTCCTTCTGATTTTCTTTATTGAACTTTCGATGTATAATATAATCCTAACTCTGATTAAAGTGTCAGATATAGGTTTCTATCATCAGTTTTTATTTATAATCAAATCATATATATTAATTAAAAAAAGTACATAAATAGTATATCAATTCCTTAGTATAACAAAAACTCTACTCTGAAATTAAATGGCGCTGTGTGGAAAGTTTTTAAGAATGTATGTTATTCTTTCACGCAAAAAATACTGAATGGATTTTGATGAAACTTTATAATAATATAGCTTATACATCAGAATAACACATAGGCTATTATTTATAAAGATATAGTGTAAATTATCCAAAATATAACGATAAGTATCAAGTAAGTAGGAAAAAAATTTGCCATCTGCGAGCTATTCTGGCGTGCGTCGCAAAAATCGTTAGAGTTACACGTATATAATGTATAATGGAAATGTTTATCTTAAATAGTCCTACAATAAAGGCCGCGACAACATATATCTATATTTTATGTGCAAGCCATTATCGCCAAAATAGTGAACCATAAATATAATAAAAATTGATAATTTATTTCTTATGCACATTTGGTTGTAAAAATCCTTTTAACGGTTTTTTTTTTTCAATTTATTGGCGAACAATGTTTGCCGAGTCAGCTAGTATTTATTATTTCATTTGTACTGCGCTCTTCTGTCGGTAAAACAGTGCCCAAATATGAATATACTTCATAGAAGTCGTTAGGAGTAACGGCGATTAACTTTTGTCGGTAAAGCAGTTGTTGCTGCAGTATGTTGGCAGGTGACAGAAGTATCGTGTTTTAAACTTGTTATTTAGACAAAGTAAATAAAAAAGTTGTGTAAAGATTAAAAAAGAAAATTCTTTATTTCTAAGTAGGTATGATTTGAGTTATACATTGCTATTACCGTGTAAGTCCTAAAATAGAACTATATTTTTAATGCGATTGTTTATTTTCCAACTCGCAAATGCGAGATATAAGATGACATTTCCAAATCAACAGGAAATCCTGTTGATTTGTTATATAAATGTCTAGCAAAATTTATAAAATGTAGTAGTTTTGGTACAATATTTAGATATTAAGTTGTATATTTGCATAGATATATGCCGGTTGTTGCAATCCTATACGTAATGAAGCATAATAATAGTGTGTAAGTTCTAAATTTAAAATAATTTTAATAGTTATTTAGTAGGTTTTATTTAATGTTAATACATTTAATATAATTATTGAATGTGGTATAAAAGAGCAAAGTTGTCTATTACGCTTGCCGAGTCTGAATACAGAGCAAAGGGAGGTATCCTGAAGTCTTCTTATTTCGATATTTTATGTGTACATTTGTATTTTTTAGATATATCTTTAAAAAAAATCAAATATATTGGATATATTAAATACTTCTTCAGGACCTTACGGGGCATCCATTAATTCCGTGAGGTGTACACGTAATATTTTTTCGCAAGAAACAGAAAAATTGTGAATTGATGATTTAGAAAAAGATGCTGCAGAATGTGATATTTACCTTGCATATATTATAAGAACTTCAGAGCACAAGCGTGCGGCCCTCATTATACTTGCTATGCCAGCGCACATGTATAAAGTCCGACCCTCACGGATACTCACAAGACGATCTACGGAGTGGCTGTGCGCAAGCGTTAACGGCTTTGAGTGGCTAAATCAGAATGAAGTTGAGGTAGCAGATGTTTGACTGAGAATCATGTGGACATGTTGGTTCCTAGTCACTCTTGAAACTGAGCACCAGTCTCCCTGGACTAAATCAGAATTAATATTCTGTTATGAGTCTTCGTAGTAACGATTTATATATTTTATTGTTTACTTTTAGCTGCAATTTTAGTTAACTTTCTCAGAAATCTTAAATTGTCTTGATTAGTCTTATATAAAAATATTAAGCAAATTTTTATTTTTAGAACAAATCCGATGCATTTACGAGACATCATGCATTTTGAAAAATCTCACATGAGATTGGGGGAGGGGGTTGAGCCAAATCTCACTAATAAATCACCGGGGAGTGAGAGTCATAAAATATCTAAAATCACCTCACGTAATTAATGGACGCCCCCCTATTACTTGTCGATGAGGGCTAATCCAGGAGCCTCTAGCTGCGCTCACTCCATTACTGGGGCATTCATAGGCATGACGAACAACTGACTTTGCCCTCTTGTGACACATTTTTCACTTCACTAGTGATAAATCCGAAATTCCTCAATATTTTAGACTTTGAGTTTATTAATAATTTCAGTTATGAAATGTTAAAAAATTTCGTTCTGATATTTCCATTTATCATGAGATTTTATTATTCAGATCTGCATTTAATATCAAAAAGATACATTTAAATAAAACAGATTCTCATCTCTTGATATCATTTATCTATTTCGGATCATTCAATTCCAATCTAGAATATTCTTTAACTAAATTGTAGATCTTTGTTCAATAAGTTCAGTGTTAGAACTAGTGAAAGGAAAATATTATTTTAAGTTAACATAAGCAATAATTGTTAATAAACATTAGATTGGAAAATAGGTACGTAGCGTTTTATCAAACGAAAATCAATAGTCCAACAATAAATTAATCAGTTATGTATTCGATGTTACTGTTAACGAATTTCTCATTATCTCAAACAATTTGTCGCTGTCTTCTCGCATAAAATCGTCCAGTCTAGTATCGAAGAAGTTAAGCCAATTTTTAAGACCTACTTTGTTGTGGAAGGCACCTCCCCTAATATAGTTTGTTGAAGAGCAAAAAATACGGTACAAGGTCCAGAGAATAGAAGGTTCGAGCTCTTGGAATGCGGCTTTGATGACTTGCAACATGGGGCATGGCTTTGTTGTGGTTTGGACTTGCTGGGATCTTTTCAATGAAATAGCCTCTCACGTGACGTAGCTGGGATAGCCCAGCTATCTATTCCAGTTATCTACATAAGTAGAGCTTCCTGTTTACCGTGACATTCTTTTTAAACATTTTCCTGTGCTGCATACCTCAAACTCAGTCCCAGTCCCACCAAACGCCGATCATGGTCTTTGAATGGAAGTCCGACATGATTCTTGCCTTTGGTGTATTTTTAAAAGTAACACAAGAAAGTTCTTTGCTTCATATTTGTTGCTGTTTTGATAGCTGATGTAGTTTTTTATTCTCGTCTTTTTTGACGTTGTCTGTTCTGTTACCTATTTCTTTCTGTTTGCTTGATTTTCTGTTTTTATTAAAAAATAATCATTTTTCAATTTGTTTCATCGTTTTATCATTTGCAGACATTAACTTGGTTTGTTCATTTCAATATTTATGTATAGGCATCTCATCTCCCGTGACGATTCCGTACAAAGAGCGCTGTATATGACCGCGTGGCAATCTCCTCCCAGGCTCCCAATTTTATGGGAAATCCTAGTGAAAGAAGATAACTGAGAATCTTTTCTGGTTGCAGTTAATTTATTTGGCCAATTCATGTCTCGTTTAGTAACCGTTGTCCTCCATAGTAATAATCCGTGGGCACCAAGAAGAGTTGCTCAAGATGTATCAGAGGCTCCTGACCAACGCCCACAGCAAACCGAGACCCGAAAGTTCTAGTGAAATACATATTCAGCTACAACTCAAAAATTATTCAAAACGTACACAGAGTTGTGATTAAATATAGATTCAAAGAATTTTTAAGTCAAAGAATACCATCGACGGAAGGCGCAAAGTTCTCACCAAAGTTACATCTTACTCCCAGACTACAGAACTGGCAGAGACTGACCAACGTGGTCCACATAGACATACAAGCCCTTTGTGGTGGAAGATCATTCGCTACTGATACAGTGTACCCGATCTCTGAGATACGGCCATGGTCGCATACACTGCAAAGAGACTGGTGATTTAAGTGGCGTCTACTCTAAGGCCCCGAATATGCTGCGGGCAAGACTCCAATCTCGGGAAACTGACCGGGCGAGACTGTCCATACAGACAGTATCCCTCTACTGCCCGACGCTTGGAAGAGAGATACGATTTCCCATACACCGCCGGATGATGCAAACTTAAGAGGGCAAAAAATATACGAATAGGGTTCATAGCTGGCGGGCGGATGGTTCTGTATCCAGCTTGGACCAAATAGCGATGTGTGCAGGGCTGGGTCTGGAGAGGCCCACTGAGGTGAGTTCCCAACCTACCCCTTGAAAGTACACGCGGTGCTCTTACTACGCTTCTCCGAGGAAATGCAGTGCACCTTTGCCGCTCGCAGCATAACACCGGAAGGATTAGGAGAAGACCAGAGAGATGGAGCTTGAGGAAGTGGTTAAGAAGTACGTCGCAATTATCGAGAAAGCTAAAGCTAGCTAGCTAGCTGCTACACAATGAATACCAAGCGACGAAATTTAAGGTGTAAATAAGGAATGCTGCACTAAAGTGTATAGACTCTTACGCCGACGACACGCTTGTCACAGCGCGCGGGAGGAAGACCCCGCCAGGCGTGCATTCTGAGCACCGTTGGGGTGGCGCAGACAGTGACGAGGATTCGGCGACTCGGCCTGGAGAAGACGGAAGTCCTGATCTTTTATGGGCCCCGTCAGAGGCCGCCACCGGGATTGACTATCACAATGGGAGGCGTCCGCATCGCCATCGGGTGGTCCATGAAATACTTTGGACTGGTGCTCGACGGGCGATGAGACTTTGCGGCGCACTTTGAGAGTCTGGCGCCGAAACTAGTTTTGGCGGCGGTGGGACTCTCCCGCCTGCTGCCTAAAGTCGGTAGGCCGGGCGCTATGTGGACTCATCGAGGGGACCGTGCGGTCGATGGCCCTTTACGGGGCCACCATACGAATCACCTGACGGCTAAAACGACAGCGCTGCTACGCAGGCCGCAGCGCGTCTTGGCCGTCAGAGCGATAAGGTGATACCGCAAGGTGTCCTTTGAGGCGGCCTCCCTGCTGGTCGAAACCCCACCGTGGAACCTTGAGGCTCGTGACCTGGCGCTGTTATACTAGTGGCGCCGGGACGCGGCCGAGCGTGACTCGCCTTGCACCTGGCGAAGTAGACGTAAAGCGCGTAGAGCTGCGCGACGAGGTGCTCATGGTGGAGTGGAAGGAGCGTCATAGAGGCAGTGAGGCTCGCACACAGTTGCTGTGTGCCCTGCGTAGTGTGAGCAGCGCCGCGCCCTCGTCGCTCAAATCGGCGCGTATCTGTCACTCCTCGCCCTGGTTCTATCTATGGTCGGGAGCGATCCTGGATGGACGGCCGTCGCTTCCTTTTGCGAAGCAATCATGTCCGCAAAGGGGCGGCAGAGCGGGAGCGAAAGTCGACCACCACAAGCTCCTCCCGCCAACGCAGTCCACGTCGTCGGCGCAGAAGGACATCTAATGACCTCCGTTCGCCGTAGAAAGGGGCTGTGTGTGCCCCCTCGGGGAGGATCCGCCGCCCGCACTATTTCTGCGAGGGTGAGGGCCGCGTGCTGTTCCGCGGCCCCCCTCACCTCCTCGAGTCAATATAGGAGAGCACCGTAGAAGTTTTGCCCGATGTAAGAGAGAAATCGTATTGGATGGAATGAAACATGTGTACAAGAGAGCGTCTAGTTGCAATGAGGATCATAATTTGCGAGAATACTGTCCTTAGGCCGGATCAGTCGGTGAAACTGCTGGCTAACACCCTCCCCTATGACGATGAGATCCATGCGTCAATCGAATACGGGTGGAGTTAGCCAGCGTACGATTCCCTGAAGATGTAAGGGAACTGCCTTTCACCTGCGGGGAGTTGATATGGGCTATGTAAATTCATTATATTTGGTCTAGGCTCATGCGGCTGTCAGGGAAAATAAGTCGGATAAACTAGCTTAGCTCAAGAAGCTTAAGACCAAGCCAAACAACGATCAATTTTTATTTATTTATTTATACATGACATACAAATGTTCGGAATCATTCAATTTTATAAATGATACCGGACAACATTAGCTCAGGATTATATTGAGTCTAGGCTCGTGTGGCTGTCAGGTATAATGAAATGGAAGAACTAGCTAAGGCTATAGCTCAAGAGGCTTAAAACTAAGCCAAACTAAAATCAATGTCCGGTATCAATCATTTTTATGAATGATACCGGATAACATTAGCTCAGCATTATATTGGGTCTAGGCTCATGCGGCTGTCAGGGAAAATGAGTTGAAAGAACTAGCTAAGGCTGCTGCTCAAGAGGCTTAAGACCAAGCCAAAATACGCTCAATATCCGGACACCATTAGCTTCGGGAGGAGACGATTGAAAAATGGAACCAGCGTTACAAAAAAGTGCAAACTGGCGCAGGGGAAATATAATACCGACAGGCTACAAAAAATAAGAAATAAATGTCATAAACAGTAAACAAAATAAAGAATCGGCCACGCTGGGAGGAAAGCAGCCTAAAAAACGTGATCATTCAAAACTGCTTTGAAACGCTCTCCATTAAATTTGGAATGTCTACAGTTGACGGGCGTGTCGTCGACGTCACATTTTTGGAATTTGTAATTTCACATGGAATTTGTAATATTTTTGAATATTACAAATTCCATGCTGCCGACTAAACCTGGCATAAGCAAAACAAATCCTTATAAAATAGAAGAAAATAAAAACGTTACGAACTTATTCCCCAATCTTAATATATTTTTACTTTATAATAAAATAATCTCTTCAAAGTAGACTAGTAAATATAAGAAATTAAATTCCATTTAAAATAAACGTAACTAGTATATATATATATATATATATATATATATATATATATATATATATATATATATATATATATATATATATATATATATATGTTAAACTAAGTAGGGAATAAGTTTTAATATTCAAAATATATGGGATTTCGTGAAGGAAATCCCGTCTCTGGATATTATGCAATGCAACGCAAATAGCATTTAGATTTATTTAGGATATGTGTGTAGAATTTTATTTGTTATATTAATATAGAGTTTATAACAGATGTTAAGAACACTTGTAATTTTCCAAATTAAAGAAAATATTTCTATTCTGTTTTTATTTTTTACCTTAAGTACATACTAGAAAGTAAACTATTTCCCATATGCTACACTTTTTGGTGATATAAATTGTGGGCAAGGGTTCAAACCTTCACTATCCCCAAAATGCAAGACGACAAAAAAATTATCCTTATAATCAAAATCCAAAATTAAGACATTCATTAGTTCTCTAATGGAGTAGAATAGTTCTCTCATCTCCAGAGGAACGTAAAATACCACGGGATGTCGTAAAGTTGATGAGTCTCGTCATGTGTCTAGGTTATGGTTGGCTGAAGACTTTCACCGCGATCATTCGACGTTCATAACCCTCATTTAATTAAATTTTCCATATTTTACAATAACTTTTATATAACTAAGGATAGAATAAATAAATAAAGGACAGGCTGACGGCCCGCTTAGAATTTAGCAGTTACCGTCGCCCATGGGTGTTTGCGACGCCAGTGGCATCGCGAACACGCTGCTGTCCCATAATTGTACAGGAACCCGGGTCACTAATGCCGGAACACAACACATGGTTATTATGACGGCATACTTAAGACCAAAGGTGATCGCCATCCAGACGGGCTTGGGGACCTACCACGTAGCTAGGGTTGTTTTGTCGCCTTTTACGATAGGCCGAACCCGGCCGCAGAGGTCAGTATTCTTCGCCTCAGCACGGGTAATATATTCATAAACAAGTCAAGTACGTTGGCGTTTTATGCCTATTTCTGTAGTATCCTTTTTCGAATTAAGTAATACGGTATTTCGAATACCAGATGATATTAGCCGTAACGAATGAACAATTCCCATTGAATAATTATAGTCTGATATTCAATAATTCGTTCTTATTACTCTTATCTACAATCATCTTTCACATAAATAATTATCTGAATACATACAAATACTAGTTAACCCGTCCAACGTTGTTTTGTCATATATATAAAAAACCAGTACTTTTCACCCAATTATATGATATGCGGTCTTTACCTATGAAATTGCCGTTCTGCAGTACTGGCCATTTAAAATCAAAATAATTTTTGTTTGGCTAAGAATTCAAATTTCAAATTAATTTTATTTTAAAAACATGGAATTACTTTTCCAAAAGTAGTCATTTGTTTATTGATTAGGGTTACATTTTCATCGCATTTCAATCTTTTTCGTCATCATGGATACGTTAAAAATTCCAGTAATTATGGAATATGAGTACCGTCGTGGCAGCAACGCGGCACAAGCGGCACGCAACATCAACTACGTTTACGGAGCTAACACTACAAACCAACGCACCACCTATTATTGGTTTGCTCGCTTCCGTTCTGGGAAATTCGACCTGAAAAATGAACCTCGCGGTCGTCCGAAGACTTTGGTCGACAATGATGAAGTAAAGCGATTGTGGAAGCTGATGATACACAATCTACGGCTGAATTAGCAGCAGCTTTCAATGTTAGCGTCAAAACAATATTGGTCTATTTACGTCAAATTGGCAAGGTAAAAAAGTTTGACAACTGGGTGCCCCACGAACTCAATGATCGCCAGCGCGAAGTACGCGTCGAGACGTGCCTTGCACTGCTCAACAGAAACGTGTGTATTCGTGTGTCTGTGTGTGTGTTCGTGTGTGTGTGTGTGTGTGTGTGTTTTCATGTGCGTGTTCGTGTGTGTGTGTTCGCGCGTGTGTGTTCGTGTGTGTCTGTTCGTGTGTGTATGTGTGTGTTCGTGTGTGTGTGTGTTAGTGTGTGTGTGTGTGTGTGTGTGTGTACGGGGGTGTGTTTGCGCGTGTGTGTGTTCACGTGTGTGGTGTGTGTTAGTGTGTGTGTACTCGTGGGTGTGTGTGTGTGTGTGTTCGTGTGCATGTTTGTGTGTGTGTGTGTGTGTGTGTGTGTGTGTTCACGTGTGTGTGTGTGTGTTCGTGTGTGTGTGTGTGAGTGTGTGTGTGTACGGGGGTGTGTACGGGGGTGGGTACGCGTGTGCGTGTGTGTTTATGTGTGTATTCGTGTTTATGTACGTGTGTGTACGGGTGTGTGTACGTGTATGTGTACGAGTGTGTGTGTTCGTGTGTGTGTGTGTGTGTGTGTGTGTGTGTATTCGTGTGTGGGTGTTCGTGTGTGTGTGTGTGTGTGTTAGTGCGGGTATACGAGTGCGTGTTCGTGTGTGTGTGTATTCGTGTGTGTGGGTGTTCGTGTGTGTGTTTGTGTGTGTGTTCATGTGCATGTTTGTGTGTGTGTGCGTGTTCGCGTGTGTGTGTGTGTGTTAGTGTGTGTGTGTGTGTGCGGGGGTGTGTACGGGGGTGTGTACGGGTCTGTGTACGTGTGTGCGTGTGTGTTTATGTGTGTATTCGTGTTTATGTACGTGTGTGTACGGGTGTGTGTACGTGTATGTGTACGAGTGTGTGTGTTCGTTTGTGTGTGTGTGTGTGTGTGTATTCGTGTGTGGGTGTCCGTGTGTGTGTGTAAGTTCGGGTATACGAGTGCGTGTTCGTGTGTATGTTTGTGTGTGTGTGTGTGTTCGCGTGTGTGTGTGTGTGTGTTCGTGTTCGTGTGTGTATGTGTGTTCGTGTGCGTATTCGTGTGTGTGTGTGTGTGTTCGCGGTATTTGTTCGTGTGTGTGCGTGTTCGTGTGTGTGTGTGTTCTTGTGTGTGTGTGTGTGTGTGTGTGTGTGTTCGTGTGTGTGTGTAAGTGTTTGTGTGTGTGTACGGGGGTGTTTACGTGTGTGCGTGTTCGTGTGTGTGTGTGTGTGTGTGTGTGTTCGTGTGAGTGTTTGTGTGTGTGTGTGTGTTCGTGTGCATGTTTGTGTGTGTGTGTGTGTGTTCGTGTGCATGTTTGTGTGTGTGTGTGTTCGCGTGTGTGTGTGTGTGTGTTCGTGTTCGTGTGTGTATGTGTGTTCGTGTGCGTATTCGTGTGTGTGTGTGTGTTCGCGTGTATTTGTTCGTGTGTGTGCATGTTCGTGTGTGTGTGTTCTTGTGTGTGTGTGTGTGTGTGTGTGTGTGTGTGTGTGTGTTCGTGTGTGTGTGTGTACTGGGGTGTGTACGTGTGTGCGTGTTCGTGAGTGTGTGTATGTTCGTGTGAGTGTTTGTGTGTGTGTGTGTTCTTGTAAGTGTGTTAGAGTGTGTGTACTCGTGGGTGTGTTCGTGTGCATGTGTGCGTGTGTGTGTGTGTGTGTTCACGTGTGTGTGTGTTCGTGTGTGTGTGTGAGTGTGTGTGTGTGTGTGTACGGGGGTGTGTACGGGGGTGGGTACGCGTGTGCGTGTGTGTTTATGTGTGTATTCGTGTTTATGTACGTGTGTGTACGGGTGTGTGTACGTGTATGTGTACGAGTGTGTGTGTTCGTGTGTGTGTGTGTGTGTGTGTGTATTCGTGTGTGGGTGTTCGTGTGTGTGTGTGTGTGTTAGTGCGGGTATACGAGTGCGTGTTCGTGTGTGTGTGTATTAGTGTGTGTGGGTGTTCGTGTGTGTGTTTGTGTGTGTGTTCGTGTGCATGTTTGTGTGTGTGTGCGTGTTCGTGTGTGTGTGTGTGTGTGTGTGTGTTCGTGTGAGTGTTTGTGTGTGTGTGTGTGTGTTCACGTGTGTGTGTGTTCTTGTGTGTGTGTTAGAGTGTGTGTACTCGTGGGTGTGTTCGTGTGCATGTGTGCGTGTGTGTGTGTGTGTTCACGTGTGTGTGTGTTCGTGTGTGTGTGTGTGTGAGTGTGTGTGTGTACGGGGGTGTGTACGGGGGTGGGTACGCGTGTGCGTGTGTGTTTATGTGTGTATTCGTGTTTATGTACGTGTGTGTGTGTGTGTGTGTTCGTGTGCATGTTTGTGTGTGTGTGTGTGTTCGCGTGTGTGTGTGTGTTCGTGTTCGTGTGTGTATGTGTGTTCGTGTGCGTATTCGTGCGTGTGTGTGTGTGTGTGTGTTCACGTGTGTATGTGTTCGTGTGTGTGTGTGAGTGTGTGTGTGTACGGGGGTGTGTACGGGGGTGGGTACGCGTGTGCGTGTGTGTTTATGTGTGTATTCGTGTTTATGTACGTGTGTGTACGGGTGTGTGTACGTGTATGTGTACGAGTGTGTGTGTTCGTGTGTGTGTGTGTGTGTGTGTGTGTGTATTCGTGTGTGGGTATTCGTGTGTGTGTGTGTGTTAGTGCGGGTATACGAGTGCGTGTTCGTGTGTGTGTGTATTCGTGTGTGTGGGTGTTCGTGTGTGTGTTTGTGTGTGTGTTCGTGTGCATGTTTGTGTGTGTGCGTGTTCGCGTGTGTGTGTGTGTGTTAGTGTGTGTGTGTGTGTGCGGGGGTGTGTACGGGGGTGTGTACGGGGGTGTGTACGGGTCTGTGTACGTGTGTGCGTGTGTGTTTATGTGTGTATTCGTGTTTATGTACGTGTGTGTACGGGTGTGTGTACGTGTATGTGTACGAGTGTGTGTGTTCGTGTGTGTGTGTGTGTGTATGTGTGTGTATTCGTGTGTGGGTGTCCGTGTGTGTGTGTAAGTGCGGGTATACGAGTGCGTGTTCGTGTGTATGTGTATTCGTGTGTGTGGGTGTTCGTGTGTGTTTGTGTGTGTGTTTGTGTGCATGTTTGTGTGTGTGTATGTGTATGTTCGCGTGTATGTGTGTGTTAGTGTTTGTGTGTGTACGGGGGTGTGTTTATGTGTGTATTCGTGTTAATGCACGTGTGTGTACGGGTGTGTGTACGTGTATGTGTGTGTATTCGTTTGTGTATACGTGTGTGTACGGGTGTGTGTACGTGTGGGTGTGTTTGTTTGTGTACGGGTGTGTGTATTTGTGTGTGTGTGTGTGTGTGTGTGTGTGTGTGTTTGTTCGTGTGCATGTTTGTGTGTGTGTGTTCGCGTGTGTGTGTGTGTGTGTTCGTGTTCGTGTGTGTATGTGTGATCGTGTGCGTATTCGTGTGTGTGTGTGTTCGCGTGTATTTGTTCGTGTGTGTGCGTGTTCGTGTGTGTGTGTTCTTGTGTGTGTGTGTGTGTGTGTGTGTTCGTGTGTGTGTGTTAGTGTGTGTGTGTGTGTACGGGGGTGTGTACGTGTGTGCGTGTTCGTGTGTGTGTGTGTGTGTGTTCGTGTGAGTGTTTGTGTGTGTGTGTGTGTGTGTGTTCACGTGTGTGTGTGTGTTCTTGTGTGTGTGTTAGAGTGTGTGTACTCGTGGGTGTGTTCGTGTGCATGTGTGCGTGTGTGTGTGTGTGTGTTCACGTGTGTGTGTGTTCGTGTGTGTGTGTGAGTGTGTGTGTGTACGGGGGTGTGTACGGGGGTGGGTACGCGTGTGCGTGTGTTTATGTGTGTATTCGTGTTTATGTACGTGTGTGTACGGGTGTGTGTGTGTGTGTGTGTGTGTGTGTGTGTGTGTGTATTCGTGTGTGGGTGTTCGTGTGTGTGGGTGTTCGTGTGTGTGTTTGTGTGTGTGTTCGTGTGTGTGTGTGTATTCGTGTGTGTGGGTGTTCGTGTGTGTGTTTGTGTGTGTGTTCGTGTGCATGTTTGTGTGTGTGTGCGTGTTCGCGCGTGTGTGTGTGTTAGTGTGTGTGTGTGTGTGCGGGGGTGTGTACGGGGGTGTGTACGGGGGTGTGTACGCGTGTGCGTGTGTGTTTATGGGTGTATTCGTGTTTGTGTACGTGTGTGTACGTGTGTGTGTTCGTGTGTGTGTGTATTCGTGTGTGTGGGTGTTCGTGTGTGTGTGTTCGTGTGCATGTATGTTTGTGTGTGTGTGTGTGTTCGTGTGCATGTTTGTGTGTGTGTGTTCGTGTGCATGTTCGTGTGTGTCTGTGTGTGTGTATGTGTGTGTTCGTGTGTGTGGGTGTTCGTGTGTGTGTGTGTTCGTGTGCATGTTTGTGTGTGTGTGTGTGTTCGTATGTGTGTGTGTTAGTGTGTGTGTGTGTGTACGGGGGTGTGTACGCGTGTGCGTGTGTGTTTATGTGTGTATTCGTGTTTATGTACGTGTGTGTACGGGTGTGTGTACGTGTATGTGTACGAGTGTGTGTGTGTTTGTGTGTGTGTGTGTGTGTGTGTTCGTGTGTGTGTGTGTTAGTGCGTGTATACGCGTGCGTGTTCGTGTCTGTGTGTGTGTGTGTGTGTTCGTGTGTGTGTGTTAGTGCGTGTATACGCGTGCGTGTTCGTGTGTGTGTGTATTCGTGTGTGTGGGTGTTCGTGTGTGTGTGTGTGTGTTCGTGTGCATGTTTGTGTGTGTGTGTTCGTGTGTGTGTGTGTGTGTGTGTTCGTGTGTGTGTGTGTATTCGTGTGTGTGTGCGTGTTCGTGTGCATGTTTGTGTGTGTGTGTTCGCGTGTGTGTGCTTGTTCGTGTGTGTGTGTGTGTGTGTGTACTAGGGTGTGTACGCGTGTGCGTGTGTGTTTATGTTTGTATTCGTGTTTATGTACGTGTGTGTACGGGTGTGTGTACGTGTATGTGTACGAGTGTGTGTGTTGGTGTGTGTGTGTGTTCGTGTGTGTGTGTTAGTGCGTGTATACGCGTACGTGATCGTGTGTGTGTGTGTATTCGTGTGTGTGGGTGTTCGTGTGTGTGTGTGTCTGTGTGTGTTCGTGTGCATGTTTGTGTGTGTGTGTTCGTGTGTGTGTGTGTGTTCGTGTGTGTGTGTTTTCGTGTGTGTGTGTGTGTTAGTGTGTGTATACGCGTGTGTGTTCATGTGTGTGTGTGTTCATGTGTGTGTGTGTTCGTGTGTGTGCTTGTTCGTGTGTGTGTGTGTGTACGGGGGTGTGTACGCGTGTGCATGTGTGTTTATGTTTGTATTCGTGTTTATGTACGTGTGTACGGGTGTGTGTACGAGTGTGTGTGTTCGTGTGTGTGTGTGTGTTAGTGCGTGTATACGCGTGCGTGTTCGGGTGTGTGTGTATTCGTGTGTGTGGGTGTTCGTGTGGGTGTGTTAGTGTGCATGTTTGTGTGTGTGCATGTTCGCGTGTGTGTGTGTGTGTGTGTAAGTGTGTGTGTGTGTTTGTGCGGGGGTGTGTACGGGGGTGTACGCGTGTGCGTGTGTGTTTATGTGTGTATTCGTGTTTGTGTACGTGTGTGTACGTGTGTGTGTTCGTGTGTGTGTGTGTATTCGTGTCTGTGTGTGTTCGTGTGCATGTTTGTGTGTGTGTGTGTTCGTGTCCATTCTAGAAGTACTCGGCATTAAGCAGCGTCTATCTTCCATCGTACAAGCTCGAATTCTCACTTTCTTTGGTCACGTGACTAGGCGTGACGATGTCTCCATCGAACGTCTGGTTGTCCAAGGGAGGATAGAAGGAACGAGACCTCGCGGCAGATCGCCTATGAGATGGACGGACCTAGTAAAGGCTGCAGTGGACGTCCCAGTACACGTGTGCTCCCGAAAAGCAGCTGTCCGGGAGGAATGGAGACGGATTGTCAGGCATGTGACTGAAAAATGATGACCACGACCGCTCTGACAAGAGCGCAACGAAAGAGAAGAAAGTGTGTTCGTGTGCATCTTTGTGTGTGTGTGTGTTCGTGTGCATATTCGTGTGTGTCTGTGTGTGTGTATGTGTATGTTCGTGTGTGTGGGTGTTCGTGTGTGTTTGTGTGTGTGTTCGTGTGCATGTTTGTGTGTGTGTGTGTGTTCGCGTGTATGTGTGTGTTAGTGTTTGTGTGTGTACGGGGGTGTGCACGCGTGTGCGTGTGTGTTTATGTGTGTATTCGTGTTAATGCACGTGTGTGTACGGGTGTGTGTACGTGTATGTGTACGAGTGTGTGTGTTCGTGTGTGTGTGTGTGTTAGTGCGTGTATACGCGTGCGTGTTCGTGTGTGTGTATTCGTGTCTGTGGGTGTTCGTGTGTGTGTGTTCGTGTGCATGTTTGTGTGTGTGTGCGTGTTCGCGCGTGTGTGTGTGTGTAAGTGTGTGTGTGTGTGTGTGTGCGGGGGTGTGTACGGGGGTGTGTACGCGTGTGCGTGTGTGTTTATGTGTGTATTCGTGTTTGTGTACGTGTGTGTACGTGTGTGTGTGTTCGTGTGTATGTGTGTATTCGTGTCTGTGTGTGTTCGTGTGCTTGTTTGTGTGTATGTGTGTGTTCGTGTGCATGTTTGTGTGTGTGTGTTAGTGTGCATGTTCGTGTGTGTCTGTGTGTGTGTATGTGTGTGTTCGTGTGTGTGGGTGTTCGTGTGTGTTTGTGTGTGTGTTCTTGTGCAAGTTTGTGTGTGTGTTCGCGTGTATGTGTGTGTTAGTGTTTGTGTGTGTACGGGGGTGTGTACGCGTGTGCATGTGTGTTTATGTGTGTATTCGTGTTTATGTTTGTATTCGTGTTTATGTACGTGTGTGTACGGGTGTGTGTACGTGTATGTGTACGAGTGTGTGTGTTCGTGTGTGTGTGTGTGTTAGTGCGTGTATACGCGTGCGTGTTCGTGTGTGTGTATTCGTGTGTGTGTTCGCGCGTGTGTGTGTGTGTGTTAGTGTGTGTGCGTGTGCGGGGGTGTGTACGGGGGTGTGTACGCGTCTGCTTGTGTGTTTATGTGTGTATTCGTGTTTGTGTACGTGTGTGTACGTGTTTGTACGTGTGCGTGTGTGTGTGTTCGTGTGTGTGTGTATTCGTGTGTGTGGGTGTTCGTGTGTGTGTGTTCGTGTGCATGTATGTTTGTGTGTGTGTGTGTGTTCGTGTGCATGTTTGTGTGTGTGTGTTCGTGTGCATGTTCGTGTGTGTCTGTGTGTGTGTATGTGTGTGTTCGTGTGTGTGGGTGTTCGTGTGTGTGTGTGTTCGTGTGCATGTTTGTGTGTGTGTGTGTGTTCGTATGTGTGTGTGTTAGTGTGTGTGTGTGTGTACGGGGGTGTGTACGCGTGTGCGTGTGTGTTTATGTGTGTATTCGTGTTTATGTACGTGTGTGTACGGGTGTGTGTACGTGTATGTGTACGAGTGTGTGTGTGTTTGTGTGTGTGTGTGTGTGTGTGTTCGTGTGTGTGTGTGTTAGTGCGTGTATACGCGTGCGTGTTCGTGTCTGTGTGTGTGTGTGTGTGTTCGTGTGTGTGTGTTAGTGCGTGTATACGCGTGCGTGTTCGTGTGTGTGTGTATTCGTGTGTGTGGGTGTTCGTGTGTGTGTGTGTGTGTTCGTGTGCATGTTTGTGTGTGTGTGTTCGTGTGTGTGTGTGTGTGTGTGTTCGTGTGTGTGTGTGTATTCGTGTGTGTGTGCGTGTTCGTGTGCATGTTTGTGTGTGTGTGTTCGCGTGTGTGTGCTTGTTCGTGTGTGTGTGTGTGTGTGTGTACTAGGGTGTGTACGCGTGTGCGTGTGTGTTTATGTTTGTATTCGTGTTTATGTACGTGTGTGTACGGGTGTGTGTACGTGTATGTGTACGAGTGTGTGTGTTGGTGTGTGTGTGTGTTCGTGTGTGTGTGTTAGTGCGTGTATACGCGTACGTGATCGTGTGTGTGTGTGTATTCGTGTGTGTGGGTGTTCGTGTGTGTGTGTGTCTGTGTGTGTTCGTGTGCATGTTTGTGTGTGTGTGTTCGTGTGTGTGTGTGTGTTCGTGTGTGTGTGTTTTCGTGTGTGTGTGTGTGTTAGTGTGTGTATACGCGTGTGTGTTCATGTGTGTGTGTGTTCATGTGTGTGTGTGTTCGTGTGTGTGCTTGTTCGTGTGTGTGTGTGTGTACGGGGGTGTGTACGCGTGTGCATGTGTGTTTATGTTTGTATTCGTGTTTATGTACGTGTGTACGGGTGTGTGTACGAGTGTGTGTGTTCGTGTGTGTGTGTGTGTTAGTGCGTGTATACGCGTGCGTGTTCGGGTGTGTGTGTATTCGTGTGTGTGGGTGTTCGTGTGGGTGTGTTAGTGTGCATGTTTGTGTGTGTGCATGTTCGCGTGTGTGTGTGTGTGTGTGTAAGTGTGTGTGTGTGTTTGTGCGGGGGTGTGTACGGGGGTGTACGCGTGTGCGTGTGTGTTTATGTGTGTATTCGTGTTTGTGTACGTGTGTGTACGTGTGTGTGTTCGTGTGTGTGTGTGTATTCGTGTCTGTGTGTGTTCGTGTGCATGTTTGTGTGTGTGTGTGTTCGTGTCCATTCTAGAAGTACTCGGCATTAAGCAGCGTCTATCTTCCATCGTACAAGCTCGAATTCTCACTTTCTTTGGTCACGTGACTAGGCGTGACGATGTCTCCATCGAACGTCTGGTTGTCCAAGGGAGGATAGAAGGAACGAGACCTCGCGGCAGATCGCCTATGAGATGGACGGACCTAGTAAAGGCTGCAGTGGACGTCCCAGTACACGTGTGCTCCCGAAAAGCAGCTGTCCGGGAGGAATGGAGACGGATTGTCAGGCATGTGACTGAAAAATGATGACCACGACCGCTCTGACAAGAGCGCAACGAAAGAGAAGAAAGTGTGTTCGTGTGCATCTTTGTGTGTGTGTGTGTTCGTGTGCATATTCGTGTGTGTCTGTGTGTGTGTATGTGTATGTTCGTGTGTGTGGGTGTTCGTGTGTGTTTGTGTGTGTGTTCGTGTGCATGTTTGTGTGTGTGTGTGTGTTCGCGTGTATGTGTGTGTTAGTGTTTGTGTGTGTACGGGGGTGTGCACGCGTGTGCGTGTGTGTTTATGTGTGTATTCGTGTTAATGCACGTGTGTGTACGGGTGTGTGTACGTGTATGTGTACGAGTGTGTGTGTTCGTGTGTGTGTGTGTGTTAGTGCGTGTATACGCGTGCGTGTTCGTGTGTGTGTATTCGTGTCTGTGGGTGTTCGTGTGTGTGTGTTCGTGTGCATGTTTGTGTGTGTGTGCGTGTTCGCGCGTGTGTGTGTGTGTAAGTGTGTGTGTGTGTGTGTGTGCGGGGGTGTGTACGGGGGTGTGTACGCGTGTGCGTGTGTGTTTATGTGTGTATTCGTGTTTGTGTACGTGTGTGTACGTGTGTGTGTGTTCGTGTGTATGTGTGTATTCGTGTCTGTGTGTGTTCGTGTGCTTGTTTGTGTGTATGTGTGTGTTCGTGTGCATGTTTGTGTGTGTGTGTTAGTGTGCATGTTCGTGTGTGTCTGTGTGTGTGTATGTGTGTGTTCGTGTGTGTGGGTGTTCGTGTGTGTTTGTGTGTGTGTTCTTGTGCAAGTTTGTGTGTGTGTTCGCGTGTATGTGTGTGTTAGTGTTTGTGTGTGTACGGGGGTGTGTACGCGTGTGCATGTGTGTTTATGTGTGTATTCGTGTTTATGTTTGTATTCGTGTTTATGTACGTGTGTGTACGGGTGTGTGTACGTGTATGTGTACGAGTGTGTGTGTTCGTGTGTGTGTGTGTGTTAGTGCGTGTATACGCGTGCGTGTTCGTGTGTGTGTATTCGTGTGTGTGTTCGCGCGTGTGTGTGTGTGTGTTAGTGTGTGTGCGTGTGCGGGGGTGTGTACGGGGGTGTGTACGCGTCTGCTTGTGTGTTTATGTGTGTATTCGTGTTTGTGTACGTGTGTGTACGTGTTTGTACGTGTGCGTGTGTGTGTGTTCGTGTGTGTGTGTGTTAGTGTGTGTATACGCGTGTGTGTGTGTTCGTGTGTGTGCTTGTTCGTGTGTGTGTGTGTGTACGGGGGTGTGTACGCGTGTGCGTGTGTTTATGTGTGTATTCGTGTTTATGTACGTGTGTGTACGGGTGTGTGTACGTGTATGTGTACGAGTGTGTGTTCGTGTGTGTGTGTGTGTTCGTGTGTGTGTGTTAGTGCGTGTATACGTGTGCGTTTTCGTGTGTGTGTGTGTTCGTGTGTGTGTGTGTGTGTATGTGTGTACGTGTGTATTCTTGTGTGTGTGTGTGTTCTAAACCGCGTATGGCTACTTCATACGTGAGCTCTGGTTTAGTTAGATGTAGGTATTTTATGGTACGGTCCATTTTAAAAGAAATATTTAAAAAAATGTGCCAAGTTAAATTAAATTAAAATAATTAAATAACAAATTTATTAAATACTGAAATTAAGTTATAACGGGACAGCTATATTGAATTAAATTAAAGAAAAAATAATACGCGACGAGATGAGACACGTGGGTGAAAATATAAAATAAAAAAATTAAGAATGATGTAAAATAAAAATATTGCACGTAATTGCTATTAAATTTTCAGACCAAAATTAAATTAAGAAATAATATAAAAACCACTAAATAAATGCAATATATGCACCAATAATAATATTAATATCTCTGAAATAAATTACAATTACGCACAACACATATAAACACAATTGAAAAAAAAAACATTAATTAAAATTAAAAATTACCTGCAATTGAGAGAAATTAAAAAAAATCAAAGTTATTATAAAAATTAAATCTACACAAAAATGTTGTAGACAAAAGAAAATTTATTAATTTATTCCACTGTGTAGTTCTCGCGCAAGTGTGGGCAATCTGGGATGTTGATCAATTAATTACCCTGCGGAGCCAGAAGACAAAAATCGGCTATCCGTTCTCTTAAGGAGAAACGGATCGGTGGTACTACCCCGTTCAGCCTCGTCCGCAAAGACTTACCACCTGGATGAAGAATACGGACACCACAAAAGTACAAAAAATATAAACCTCTCTGTGCTATGCTTTAATTGTTGGGCGCCACTTCGTTACGACAACCTGACGGTCGTCGACAAATATAGATAAGAAATTAAACAATTTTAAATTATATACAAGTTTATTACTAATATAAAGTACTGAATGAATTAACAATTTAGAGTTCGGTTTATAATTATATAACCGGGACGTGGGTACAAGCACTAAGAGGTTTATATCGGGCGTTAAATCGTAAGGGTGTAGGGTGACTTAGCTTAGGCCTCGTCCTGCGCGTGGAGGGTCATCAACGTCCTTTCCTTTCACGGGGCCTGACGTGCCCTGCCGTTGGAAGTGGTCTGCAGCTCCAGCCCGTACTGAGGGTGGCTGCCTCGAGACCGCTGCGAGGGATGGCAGCTACGGGTTGTTGTTCCGAAGGACCCGTTCTGGGGCGTCTGCTCTCAGCCCGTACGGTGGACCCTCTCCTCTGAAATGCGTCGAAGATGTTTCTGTAGCGCGAAAGACCCGGCACCCTGACACCCTGGACGACCAGGAGTGGTGTCGGTATCCTTCGCGTTACATTGTAAAAACACGAAAGTGGAGTGGTGATAGCTTATGTCCGTCTTTATAATAACAAGCAAAATACGGAATGAAAATTAAATAATAAAAAAATATAAAAATGAAAATTGTCTAACCAGGAATCAACTAACTACTATTACTCGGACTATCACCATTCCACCACACCATAAACACAAAGAAAAGTTTAAATATAAATTTGAACAGAGATAGGTAGTTTCAGCACATCAAAATAAATAAAAAAATAATACAATGAAATGACCTTCGATATATGAATCGTCGGCTTCCAAAGGAAAATCCGTTTTAATACGGTATTACAAAATAACTTACGTTTACAGATTACTAGATCTAATTAGCGACATTAATTTTTATACATATTTAAGATTTATGACGATACGTCGGTGGCATCAACATTAAAAGCTTATTACAACTACATTAGGTTTACAGTAAAAAAACAGATATAACTAAGAATACATACAAGCCACGACGTTAACCATTTCGCGAGTATAATTACATTTTTTATATATTTTTAAAGAATTTAAAACAATAACGCGGCGAGCACGTTCGCCTAACACAAAATAATAAGGTTATGATTTACATTTACACCCACGTGCCTAGTCCCGGTACTCCCGGTAGCTTCTTGTTGATATTAACTTGCAATATTTAAATATAAAAAAGAATAATAATAATTTATTTTGGATTAATTTTTAGGCACAAAACTAGGCAATAGCGACCGGCCCTAATGGACTTAATTTTATGAGCTCACCTGAGGGTTATGCACTAAAACTTTATATTACAACTTTATAATATGTTTACAACACGCGCACGTTAAAAAAAACTTAACTGTTGAAGGACGGTTACTTTCAGGCGTCTCTCCCGGTGTGCGAATCTTGGCGTCCATCGCAGCTTCGCCTTTTTATACTGGCCGTCAGGACACCGCCCACTTTTTCGAAGGTTCCAGATTTGGCTTCTAATGGTTTGGCATGGAAAAGTACTGGGTAGCACCTGTACTTTGGACCCGCTACTCGTTTAGACAATGACAGAGCTATAGGCCAGAGGGGCAAAGAATTATTTGTGACGTAAGCCCTGACGACACTTGGTTCCCGTTCTTCGTTCATTTGTAGTATTTTCGATGACCGGTAACCGATCGAATGATTCGCGTTCATTCATCTTTTTACTTATCGATGGACGCTATTCAACTGAACGATTTCTCGAAGATTCTTCCCAGCCGTCGTTTAATTCTTATCTACCTACTTTTAAGGTGCGCGATCGAAATTATTATCTGGTTCGTTCCGTTTAAATACCCTCAAGATTAATTATTATATATTGTTGAGATTAATTCGAAATTTTTATTAAGTATTTAAGGATTAAATATTATATAAAGAAAATTAATTATCCTACTCTTGTTACAACGTAACAATACCCCCTCTCCCAGAGAAAGGATTTTACGTAGTAAAATCCGCTGCGGTAAGCGCCTAATAGGAATAGAACCGCCCAGTAACTGTCTTACTTACATACAGAGACACGTGGGTGAAAATATAAAATAAAAAAATTAAGAATGATGTAAAATAAAAATATTGCACGTAATTGCTATTAAATTTTCAGACCAAAATTAAATTAAGAAATAATATAAAAACCACTAAATAAATGCAATATATGCACCAATAATAATATTAATATCTCTGAAATAAATTACAATTACGCACAACACATATAAACACAATTGAAAAAAAAAACATTAATTAAAATTAAAAATTACCTGCAATTGAGAGAAATTAAAAAAAATCAAAGTTATTATAAAAATTAAATCTACACAAAAATGTTGTAGACAAAAGAAAATTTATTAATTTATTCCACTGTGTAGTTCTCGCGCAAGTGTGGGCAATCTGGGATGTTGATCAATTAATTACCCTGCGGAGCCAGAAGACAAAAATCGGCTATCCGATCTCTTAAGGAGAAACGGATCGGTGGTACTACCCCGTTCAGCCTCGTCCGCAAAGACTTACCACCTGGATGAAGAATACGGACACCACAAAAGTACAAAAAATATAAACCTCTCTGTGCTATGCTTTAATTGTTGGGCGCCACTTCGTTACGACAACCTGACGGTCGTCGACAAATATAGATAAGAAATTAAAAAATTTTAAATTATATACAAGTTTATTACTAATATAAAGTACTGAATGAATTAACAATTTAGAGTTCGGTTTATAATTATATAACCGGGACGTGGGTACAAGCACTAAGAGGTTTATATCGGGCGTTAAATCGTAAGGGTGTAGGGTGACTTAGCTTAGGCCTCGTCCTGCGCGTGGAGGGTCATCAACGTCCTTTCCTTTCACGGGGCCTGACGTGCCCTGCCGTTGGAAGTGGTCTGCAGCTCCAGCCCGTACTGAGGGTGGCTGCCTCGAGACCGCTGCGAGGGATGGCAGCTACGGGTTGTTGTTCCGAAGGACCCGTTCTGGGGCGTCTGCTCTCAGCCCGTACGGTGGACCCTCTCCTCTGAAATGCGTCGAAGATGTTTCTGTAGCGCGAAAGACCCGGCACCCTGACACCCTGGACGACCAGGAGTGGTGTCGGTATCCTTCGCGTTACATTGTAAAAACACGAAAGTGGAGTGGTGATAGCTTATGTCCGTCTTTATAATAACAAGCAAAATACGGAATGAAAATTAAATAATAAAAAAATATAAAAATGAAAATTGTCTAACCAGGAATCAACTAACTACTATTACTCGGACTATCACCATTCCACCACACCATAAACACAAAGAAAAGTTTAAATATAAATTTGAACAGAGATAGGTAGTTTCAGCACATCAAAATAAATAAAAAAATAATACAATGAAATGACCTTCGATATATGAATCGTCGGCTTCCAAAGGAAAATCCGTTTTAATACGGTATTACAAAATAACTTACGTTTACAGATTACTAGATCTAATTAGCGACATTAATTTTTATACATATTTAAGATTTATGACGATACGTCGGTGGCATCAACATTAAAAGCTTATTACAACTACATTAGGTTTACAGTAAAAAAACAGATATAACTAAGAATACATACAAGCCACGACGTTAACCATTTCGCGAGTATAATTACATTTTTTATATATTTTTAAAGAATTTAAAACAATAACGCGGCGAGCACGTTCGCCTAACACAAAATAATAAGGTTATGATTTACATTTACACCCACGTGCCTAGTCCCGGTACTCCCGGTAGCTTCTTGTTGATATTAACTTGCAATATTTAAATATAAAAAAGAATAATAATAATTTATTTTTGGATTAATTTTTAGGCACAAAACTAGGCAATAGCGACCGGCCCTAATGGACTTAATTTTATGAGCTCACCTGAGGGTTATGCACTAAAACTTTATATTACAACTTTATAATATGTTTACAACACGCGCACGTTAAAAAAAACTTAACTGTTGAAGGACGGTTACTTTCAGGCGTCTCTCCCGGTGTGCGAATCTTGGCGTCCATCGCAGCTTCGCCTTTTTATACTGGCCGTCAGGACACCGCCCACTTTTTCGAAGGTTCCAGATTTGGCTTCTAATGGTTTGGCATGGAAAAGTACTGGGTAGCACCTGTACTTTGGACCCGCTACTCGTTTAGACAATGACAGAGCTATAGGCCAGAGGGGCAAAGAATTATTTGTGACGTAAGCCCTGACGACACTTGGTTCCCGTTCTTCGTTCATTTGTAGTATTTTCGATGACCGGTAACCGATCGAATGATTCGCGTTCATTCATCTTTTTACTTATCGATGGACGCTATTCAACTGAACGATTTCTCGAAGATTCTTCCCAGCCGTCGTTTAATTCTTATCTACCTACTTTTAAGGTGCGCGATCGAAATTATTATCTGGTTCGTTCCGTTTAAATACCCTCAAGATTAATTATTATATATTGTTGAGATTAATTCGAAATTTTTATTAAGTATTTAAGGATTAAATATTATATAAAGAAAATTAATTATCCTACTCTTGTTACAACGTAACAGTGTGTTCGTGTATGTGTGTGTTCGTGTATGTGTGTGTGTTCGTGAGTTCATGTGTGTGTGTGTTCGCGTGTGTGTGTGTGTGTGTTTATGTTTGTATTCGTGTTTGTGTACGGGTGTGTGTACGTGTGTGTGTACGTGTGTGTGTTCGTGTGTGTGCTTGTTCGTGTGTGTGTGTGTACGGGGGTGTGTACGCGTGTGCGTGTGTGTTTATGTTTGTATTCGTGTTTATGTACGTGTGTGTACGGGTGTGTGTACGTGTATGTGTACGAGTGTGTGTGTTGGTGTGTGTGTGTTAGTGCGTGTATACGCGAGCGTGTTCGTGTGTGTGTGTATTCGTGTGTGTGGGTGTTCGTGTGTGTGTGTGTTCGTGTGCATGTTTGTGTGTGTGTGCGTGTTCGCGTGTGTGTGTGTGTGTGTGTGTGTAAGTGTGTGTGTGTGTGTGCGGGGGTGTGTACGGGGGTGTGTACGCGTGTGCGTGTGTGTTTATGTGTGTATTCGTATTTGTGTACGTGTGTGTGTGTTCGCGCGCGCGCGTGTGTGTGTGTTTATGTGTGTATTCGTGTTTGTGTACGTGTGTGTACGTTTGTGTGTGTGTGTTCGTGTGTGTGTGTGTTAGTGTGTGTATACGCGTGTGTGTTCATGTGTGTGTGTGTGTTCGTTTGAGTGTGTGTTCACGTGTGTGTGTTCGTGTGTGTGTCTGTGTGTGTATATGTGTGTGTGTTCGTGTGTGTGTGTTCGCGCACGTGTGTGTGTGTTCGCGCACGTGTGTGTTTGTGTGTGTGTTCGTGTGCATGTTTGTGTGTGTGTTCGTGTGTGTGTGTGTTTGTGTGTGTGTTTGTTCGTGTGCATGTTTGTGTGTGTGTTCGTGTGTGTGTATGTGTGTTTTCGATTGTGTGTGTATTCGTGTGTGTGTGCGTGTTCGTGTGCATGTTTGTGTGTATGTGTGTTCGCGTGTGTGTGCTTGTTCGTGTGTGTGTGTGTGTGTGTACGGGGGTGTGTACGCGTGTGCGTGTGTGTTCAGTTTGTATTCGTGTTTATGTACGTGTGTGTACGGGTGTGTGTACGTGTATGTGTACGAGTGTGTGTGTTGGTGTGTGTGTGTGTTCGTGTGTGTGTGTGTTAGTGCGTGTATACGCGTACGTGTTCGTGTGTGTGTGTATTCGTGTGTGTGGGTGTTCGTGTGTGTGTGTTTGTGTGTGTTCGTGTGCATGTTTGTGTGTGTGTGTGTTCGTGTGTGTGTGTGTGTGTTCGTGTGTGTGTGTATTCGTGTGTGTGTGTGTTAGTGTGTGTATACGCGTGTGTGTTCATGTGTGTGTGTGTTCGTGTGTGTGCTTGTTCGTGTGTGTGTGTGTGTGTGTGTACGGGGGTGTGTACGCGTGTGCGTGTGTGTTTATGTTTGTATTCGTGTTTATGTACGTGTGTGTACGGGTGTGTATACGTGTATGTGTACGAGTGTGTGTGTTCGTGTGCATGTTTGTGTGTGTGTGTGTGTTCGTGTGCATGTTTGTGTGTGTGTTCGTGTGCATGTTCGTGTGTGTTCGTGTACATGTTCGTGTGTGTCTGTGTGTGTGTATGTGTGTATTCTTGTTTGTGTACGTGTGTGTACGGGTGTGTGTACGTGTGTGTGTACGTGTGTGTGTTCGTGTGTGTGTGTTAGTGTGTGTGTGTTCGTGTGTGTGTTCGTGTGTGTGTGTGTGTACGGGCGTGTGTACGGGGGTGTGTACGCGTGTGCGTGTGTGTTTATGTGTGTATTCGTGTTTATGTACGTGTGTACGGGTGTGTGTACGTGTATGTGTACGAATGTGTGTGTGTTTGTGTGTGTGTGTTCGTGTGTGTGTGTGTAAGTGCATGTATACGCGTGCGTGTTCATGTGTGTGTGTGTGTGTGTTCGTGTGTGTGTGTTAGTGCGTGTATACGCGTGCGTGTTCGTGTGTGTGTGTATTCGTGTGTGTGGGTGTTCGTGTGTGTGTGTGTGTTCGTGTGCATGTTTGTGTGTGTGTGTTCGTGTGTGTGTGTGTGTTCGTGTGTGTGTGTATTCGTGTGTGTGTGTTCGTGTGCATGTTTGTGTGTGTGTGGGTGTGTGTTCGTGTGTGTGTGTGTGTTAGTGCGTGTATACGCGTACGTGTTCGTGTGTGTGTGTATTCGTGTGTGATGGTGTTCATATGTGTGTGTGTGTGTTCGTGTGCATGTTTGTGTGTGTGTTCGTGTGTGTGTGTGTGTTCGTGTGTGTGTGTATTCGTGTGTGTGTGTTCGTGTGCATGTTTGTGTGTGTGTGGGTGTGTGTTCGTGTGTGTGTGTGTGTTAGTGCGTGTATACGCGTGCGTGTTCGTGTGTGTGTGTATTCGTGTGTGTGGGTGTTCGTGTGTGTGTGTGTGTTCGTGTGCATGTTTGTGTGTGTGTGTTCGTGTGTGTGTGTGTGTTCGTGTGTGTGTGTATTCGTGTGTGTGTGTTCGTGTGCATGTTTGTGTGTGTGTGGGTGTGTGTTCGTGTGTGTGTGTGTGTTAGTGCGTGTATACGCGTACGTGTTCGTGTGTGTGTGTATTCGTGTGTGATGGTGTTCATATGTGTGTGTGTGTGTTCGTGTGCATGTTTGTGTGTGTGTGTGTGTTCGTGTGCATGTTCGTGTGTGTCTGTGTGTGTGTATGTGTGTGTTTGTGTGTGTGTGTGTTCGTGTGTGGGTGTTCGTGTGTGTGTGTGTGTGTGTGTGTGTTAGCGTGTGTGTGTGTTAGTGTGTGTGTGTGTGTGTTCGCGTGTGTGTGTGTTAGTGTGTGTGTGTACGGGGGTGTGTACGCGTGTGCATGTGTTTATGTGTGTATTCGTGTTTGTGTACGTGTGTGTACGGGTGTGTGTGTGTTCGTGTGTGTGTGTTCGTGTGCATATTTGTGTGTGTGTGTTAGTGTGCATGTTCGTGTGTGTCTGTGTGTGTGTATGTGTGTGTTCGTGTGTGTGGGTGTTCGTGTGTTTGTGTGTGTGTTCTTGTGCATGTTTGTGTGTGTGTTCGCGTGTATGTGTGTGTTAGTGTTTGTGTCTGTACGGGGGTGTGTACGTGTGTGCATGTGTGTTTATGTGTGTATTCGTGTTTATGTTTGTATTCGTGTTTATGTACGTGTGTGTACGGGTGTGTGTACGTGTATGTGTACGAGTGTGTGTGTTCGTGTGTGTGTGTGTGTTAGTGCGTGTATACGCGTGCGTGTTCGTGTGTGTGTATTCGTGTGTGTGTTCGTGAGTTCATGTGTGTGTGTGTGTTCGCGTGTGTGTGTGTGTGTTTATATGTGTATTCTTGTTTGTGTACGTGTGTGTACGGGTGTGTGTACGTGTGTGTGTACGTGTGTGTGTTCGTGTGTGTGTGTTCGTGTGTGTGCTTGTTCGTGTGTGTGTGTGTGTGTACGGGGGTGTGTACGCGTGTGCGTGTGTGTTTATGTTTGTATTCGTGTTTATGTACGTGTGTGTACGGGTGTGTGTACGTGTATGTGTACGAGTGTGTGTGTTGGTGTGTGTGTGTGTTCGTGTGTGTGTGTTAGTGCGTGTATACGCGTACGTGTTCGTGTGTGTGTGTATTCGTGTGTGTGGGTGTTCGTGTGTGTGTGTGTTCGTGTGTGTGTGTGTGTGTTCGTATGCATGTTTGTGTGTGTGTGTGTGTGTGTGTGTGTGTGTGTGTGTTCGTGTGTGTGTGTGTGTATTCGTGTGTGTGTGTGTTAGTGTGTGTATACGCGTGTGTGTTCATGTGTGTGTGTGTGTGTGTTCGTGTGTGTGCTTGTTCGCGTGTGTGTGTGTGTGTAAGTGTGTGTGTGTGTGTGTGTGCGGGGGTGTGTACGGGGGTGTGTACGCGTGTGCGTGTGTGTTTATGTGTGTATTCGTGTTTGTGTACGTGTGTGTACGTTTGTGTGTACGTATGTGTGTGTTCGTGTGTGTGTGTGTTAGTGTGTGTATACGCGTGTGTGTTCATGTGTGTGTGTGTTCGTTTGAGTGTGTGTTCACGTGTGTGTGTTCGTGTGTGTGTCTGTGTGTGTGTATATATGTGTGTGTGTGTGTGTGTTCGTGTGTGTGTGTGTTCGCGCACGTGTGTGTGTGTTCGCGCACGTGTGTGTGTGTTCCCGCACGTGTGTGTGTGTGTGTGTTCGTGTGCATGTTTGTGTGTGTATTCGTGTGTGTGTGTGTGTGTTCGTGTGCGTCTGTGTGTGTATGTGTGTGTTCGTGTGTGTGTGTGTGTGTGTGTTCGTGTGTGTGTGTATTCGTGTGTGTGTGCGTGTTCGTATGCATGTTTGTGTGTGTGTGTGTTCGCGTGTGTGTTTGTTCGTGTGTGTGTGTGTGTGTACGGGGGTGTGTACGCGTGTGCGTGTGTGTTTATGTTTGTATTCGTGTTTATGTACGTGTGTGTACGGGTGTGTGTACGTGTATGTGTACGAGTGTGTGTGTTGGTGTGTGTGTGTTCGTGTGTGTGTGTGTTAGTGCGTGTATACGCGTACGTGTTCGTGTGTGTGTGTATTCGTGTGTGTGGGTGTTCGTGTGTGTGTGTGTGAGTGTGTTCGTGTGCATGTTTGTGTGTGTGTGTGTGTGTTCGTGTGTGTGTGTGTGTGTGTGTGTGTTCGTGTGTGTGTACGAGTGTGTGTGTTCGTGTGTGTGTGTGTGTGCTAGTGCGTGTATACGCGTGCGTGTTCGTGTGTGTGTGTATTCGTGTGTGTGGGTGTTCGTGTGTGTGTGTGTGTGTTCGTGTGCATGTTTGTGTGTGTGTGTTCGTGTGTGTGTGTGTGTGTGTGTTCGTGTGTGTGTGTGTATTCGTGTGTGTGTGCGTGTTCGTGTGCATGTTTGTGTGTGTGTGTTCGCGTGTGTGTGCTTGTTCGTGTGTGTGTGTGTGTGTGTACTAGGGTGTGTACGCGTGTGCGTGTGTGTTTATGTTTGTATTCGTGTTTATGTACGTGTGTGTACGGGTGTGTGTACGTGTATGTGTACGAGTGTGTGTGTTGGTGTGTGTGTGTGTTCGTGTGTGTGTGTTAGTGCGTGTATACGCGTACGTGATCGTGTGTGTGTGTGTATTCGTGTGTGTGGGTGTTCGTGTGTGTGTGTGTCTGTGTGTGTTCGTGTGCATGTTTGTGTGTGTGTGTTCGTGTGTGTGTGTGTGTTCGTGTGTGTGTGTTTTCGTGTGTGTGTGTGTGTTAGTGTGTGTATACGCGTGTGTGTTCATGTGTGTGTGTGTTCATGTGTGTGTGTGTTCGTGTGTGTGCTTGTTCGTGTGTGTGTGTGTGTACGGGGGTGTGTACGCGTGTGCATGTGTGTTTATGTTTGTATTCGTGTTTATGTACGTGTGTACGGGTGTGTGTACGAGTGTGTGTGTTCGTGTGTGTGTGTGTGTTAGTGCGTGTATACGCGTGCGTGTTCGGGTGTGTGTGTATTCGTGTGTGTGGGTGTTCGTGTGGGTGTGTTAGTGTGCATGTTTGTGTGTGTGCATGTTCGCGTGTGTGTGTGTGTGTGTGTAAGTGTGTGTGTGTGTTTGTGCGGGGGTGTGTACGGGGGTGTACGCGTGTGCGTGTGTGTTTATGTGTGTATTCGTGTTTGTGTACGTGTGTGTACGTGTGTGTGTTCGTGTGTGTGTGTGTATTCGTGTCTGTGTGTGTTCGTGTGCATGTTTGTGTGTGTGTGTGTTCGTGTCCATTCTAGAAGTACTCGGCATTAAGCAGCGTCTATCTTCCATCGTACAAGCTCGAATTCTCACTTTCTTTGGTCACGTGACTAGGCGTGACGATGTCTCCATCGAACGTCTGGTTGTCCAAGGGAGGATAGAAGGAACGAGACCTCGCGGCAGATCGCCTATGAGATGGACGGACCTAGTAAAGGCTGCAGTGGACGTCCCAGTACACGTGTGCTCCCGAAAAGCAGCTGTCCGGGAGGAATGGAGACGGATTGTCAGGCATGTGACTGAAAAATGATGACCACGACCGCTCTGACAAGAGCGCAACGAAAGAGAAGAAAGTGTGTTCGTGTGCATCTTTGTGTGTGTGTGTGTTCGTGTGCATATTCGTGTGTGTCTGTGTGTGTGTATGTGTATGTTCGTGTGTGTGGGTGTTCGTGTGTGTTTGTGTGTGTGTTCGTGTGCATGTTTGTGTGTGTGTGTGTGTTCGCGTGTATGTGTGTGTTAGTGTTTGTGTGTGTACGGGGGTGTGCACGCGTGTGCGTGTGTGTTTATGTGTGTATTCGTGTTAATGCACGTGTGTGTACGGGTGTGTGTACGTGTATGTGTACGAGTGTGTGTGTTCGTGTGTGTGTGTGTGTTAGTGCGTGTATATGCGTGCGTGTTCGTGTGTGTGTATTCGTGTCTGTGGGTGTTCGTGTGTGTGTGTGTTCGTGTGCATGTTTGTGTGTGTGTGCGTGTTCGCGCGTGTGTGTGTGTGTAAGTGTGTGTGTGTGTGTGTGCGGGGGTGTGTACGGGGGTGTGTACGCGTGTGCGTGTGTGTTTATGTGTGTATTCGTGTTTGTGTACGTGTGTGTACGTGTGTGTGTGTTCGTGTGTATGTGTGTATTCGTGTCTGTGTGTGTTCGTGTGCTTGTTTGTGTGTATGTGTGTGTTCGTGTGCATGTTTGTGTGTGTGTGTTAGTGTGCATGTTCGTGTGTGTCTGTGTGTGTGTATGTGTGTGTTCGTGTGTGTGGGTGTTCGTGTGTGTTTGTGTGTGTGTTCTTGTGCAAGTTTGTGTGTGTGTTCGCGTGTATGTGTGTGTTAGTGTTTGTGTGTGTACGGGGGTGTGTACGCGTGTGCATGTGTGTTTATGTGTGTATTCGTGTTTATGTTTGTATTCGTGTTTATGTACGTGTGTGTACGGGTGTGTGTACGTGTATGTGTACGAGTGTGTGTGTTCGTGTGTGTGTGTGTGTTAGTGCGTGTATACGCGTGCGTGTTCGTGTGTGTGTATTCGTGTGTGTGTTCGCGCGTGTGTGTGTGTGTGTTAGTGTGTGTGCGTGTGCGGGGGTGTGTACGGGGGTGTGTACGCGTCTGCTTGTGTGTTTATGTGTGTATTCGTGTTTGTGTACGTGTGTGTACGTGTTTGTACGTGTGCGTGTGTGTGTGTTCGTGTGTGTGTGTGTTAGTGTGTGTATACGCGTGTGTGTGTGTTCGTGTGTGTGCTTGTTCGTGTGTGTGTGTGTGTACGGGGGTGTGTACGCGTGTGCGTGTGTTTATGTGTGTATTCGTGTTTATGTACGTGTGTGTACGGGTGTGTGTACGTGTATGTGTACGAGTGTGTGTTCGTGTGTGTGTGTGTGTTCGTGTGTGTGTGTTAGTGCGTGTATACGTGTGCGTTTTCGTGTGTGTGTGTGTTCGTGTGTGTGTGTGTGTGTATGTGTGTACGTGTGTATTCTTGTGTGTGTGTGTGTTCTAAACCGCGTATGGCTACTTCATACGTGAGCTCTGGTTTAGTTAGATGTAGGTATTTTATGGTACGGTCCATTTTAAAAGAAATATTTAAAAAAATGTGCCAAGTTAAATTAAATTAAAATAATTAAATAACAAATTTATTAAATACTGAAATTAAGTTATAACGGGACAGCTATATTGAATTAAATTAAAGAAAAAATAATACGCGACGAGATGAGACACGTGGGTGAAAATATAAAATAAAAAAATTAAGAATGATGTAAAATAAAAATATTGCACGTAATTGCTATTAAATTTTCAGACCAAAATTAAATTAAGAAATAATATAAAAACCACTAAATAAATGCAATATATGCACCAATAATAATATTAATATCTCTGAAATAAATTACAATTACGCACAACACATATAAACACAATTGAAAAAAAAAACATTAATTAAAATTAAAAATTACCTGCAATTGAGAGAAATTAAAAAAAATCAAAGTTATTATAAAAATTAAATCTACACAAAAATGTTGTAGACAAAAGAAAATTTATTAATTTATTCCACTGTGTAGTTCTCGCGCAAGTGTGGGCAATCTGGGATGTTGATCAATTAATTACCCTGCGGAGCCAGAAGACAAAAATCGGCTATCCGTTCTCTTAAGGAGAAACGGATCGGTGGTACTACCCCGTTCAGCCTCGTCCGCAAAGACTTACCACCTGGATGAAGAATACGGACACCACAAAAGTACAAAAAATATAAACCTCTCTGTGCTATGCTTTAATTGTTGGGCGCCACTTCGTTACGACAACCTGACGGTCGTCGACAAATATAGATAAGAAATTAAACAATTTTAAATTATATACAAGTTTATTACTAATATAAAGTACTGAATGAATTAACAATTTAGAGTTCGGTTTATAATTATATAACCGGGACGTGGGTACAAGCACTAAGAGGTTTATATCGGGCGTTAAATCGTAAGGGTGTAGGGTGACTTAGCTTAGGCCTCGTCCTGCGCGTGGAGGGTCATCAACGTCCTTTCCTTTCACGGGGCCTGACGTGCCCTGCCGTTGGAAGTGGTCTGCAGCTCCAGCCCGTACTGAGGGTGGCTGCCTCGAGACCGC
This sequence comes from Malacosoma neustria, assembly GCA_963693495.1. Taxonomy (NCBI): domain Eukaryota; kingdom Metazoa; phylum Arthropoda; class Insecta; order Lepidoptera; family Lasiocampidae; genus Malacosoma; species Malacosoma neustria. The sequence goes on from OY856371.1 coordinate 11,759,399, forward strand.
TGCGAGGGATGGCAGCTACGGGTTGTTGTTCCGAAGGACCCGTTCTGGGGCGTCTGCTCTCAGCCCGTACGGTGGACCCTCTCCTCTGAAATGCGTCGAAGATGTTTCTGTAGCGCGAAAGACCCGGCACCCTGACACCCTGGACGACCAGGAGTGGTGTCGGTATCCTTCGCGTTACATTGTAAAAACACGAAAGTGGAGTGGTGATAGCTTATGTCCGTCTTTATAATAACAAGCAAAATACGGAATGAAAATTAAATAATAAAAAAATATAAAAATGAAAATTGTCTAACCAGGAATCAACTAACTACTATTACTCGGACTATCACCATTCCACCACACCATAAACACAAAGAAAAGTTTAAATATAAATTTGAACAGAGATAGGTAGTTTCAGCACATCAAAATAAATAAAAAAATAATACAATGAAATGACCTTCGATATATGAATCGTCGGCTTCCAAAGGAAAATCCGTTTTAATACGGTATTACAAAATAACTTACGTTTACAGATTACTAGATCTAATTAGCGACATTAATTTTTATACATATTTAAGATTTATGACGATACGTCGGTGGCATCAACATTAAAAGCTTATTACAACTACATTAGGTTTACAGTAAAAAAACAGATATAACTAAGAATACATACAAGCCACGACGTTAACCATTTCGCGAGTATAATTACATTTTTTATATATTTTTAAAGAATTTAAAACAATAACGCGGCGAGCACGTTCGCCTAACACAAAATAATAAGGTTATGATTTACATTTACACCCACGTGCCTAGTCCCGGTACTCCCGGTAGCTTCTTGTTGATATTAACTTGCAATATTTAAATATAAAAAAGAATAATAATAATTTATTTTGGATTAATTTTTAGGCACAAAACTAGGCAATAGCGACCGGCCCTAATGGACTTAATTTTATGAGCTCACCTGAGGGTTATGCACTAAAACTTTATATTACAACTTTATAATATGTTTACAACACGCGCACGTTAAAAAAAACTTAACTGTTGAAGGACGGTTACTTTCAGGCGTCTCTCCCGGTGTGCGAATCTTGGCGTCCATCGCAGCTTCGCCTTTTTATACTGGCCGTCAGGACACCGCCCACTTTTTCGAAGGTTCCAGATTTGGCTTCTAATGGTTTGGCATGGAAAAGTACTGGGTAGCACCTGTACTTTGGACCCGCTACTCGTTTAGACAATGACAGAGCTATAGGCCAGAGGGGCAAAGAATTATTTGTGACGTAAGCCCTGACGACACTTGGTTCCCGTTCTTCGTTCATTTGTAGTATTTTCGATGACCGGTAACCGATCGAATGATTCGCGTTCATTCATCTTTTTACTTATCGATGGACGCTATTCAACTGAACGATTTCTCGAAGATTCTTCCCAGCCGTCGTTTAATTCTTATCTACCTACTTTTAAGGTGCGCGATCGAAATTATTATCTGGTTCGTTCCGTTTAAATACCCTCAAGATTAATTATTATATATTGTTGAGATTAATTCGAAATTTTTATTAAGTATTTAAGGATTAAATATTATATAAAGAAAATTAATTATCCTACTCTTGTTACAACGTAACAATACCCCCTCTCCCAGAGAAAGGATTTTACGTAGTAAAATCCGCTGCGGTAAGCGCCTAATAGGAATAGAACCGCCCAGTAACTGTCTTACTTACATACAGAGACACGTGGGTGAAAATATAAAATAAAAAAATTAAGAATGATGTAAAATAAAAATATTGCACGTAATTGCTATTAAATTTTCAGACCAAAATTAAATTAAGAAATAATATAAAAACCACTAAATAAATGCAATATATGCACCAATAATAATATTAATATCTCTGAAATAAATTACAATTACGCACAACACATATAAACACAATTGAAAAAAAAAACATTAATTAAAATTAAAAATTACCTGCAATTGAGAGAAATTAAAAAAAATCAAAGTTATTATAAAAATTAAATCTACACAAAAATGTTGTAGACAAAAGAAAATTTATTAATTTATTCCACTGTGTAGTTCTCGCGCAAGTGTGGGCAATCTGGGATGTTGATCAATTAATTACCCTGCGGAGCCAGAAGACAAAAATCGGCTATCCGATCTCTTAAGGAGAAACGGATCGGTGGTACTACCCCGTTCAGCCTCGTCCGCAAAGACTTACCACCTGGATGAAGAATACGGACACCACAAAAGTACAAAAAATATAAACCTCTCTGTGCTATGCTTTAATTGTTGGGCGCCACTTCGTTACGACAACCTGACGGTCGTCGACAAATATAGATAAGAAATTAAACAATTTTAAATTATATACAAGTTTATTACTAATATAAAGTACTGAATGAATTAACAATTTAGAGTTCGGTTTATAATTATATAACCGGGACGTGGGTACAAGCACTAAGAGGTTTATATCGGGCGTTAAATCGTAAGGGTGTAGGGTGACTTAGCTTAGGCCTCGTCCTGCGCGTGGAGGGTCATCAACGTCCTTTCCTTTCACGGGGCCTGACGTGCCCTGCCGTTGGAAGTGGTCTGCAGCTCCAGCCCGTACTGAGGGTGGCTGCCTCGAGACCGCTGCGAGGGATGGCAGCTACGGGTTGTTGTTCCGAAGGACCCGTTCTGGGGCGTCTGCTCTCAGCCCGTACGGTGGACCCTCTCCTCTGAAATGCGTCGAAGATGTTTCTGTAGCGCGAAAGACCCGGCACCCTGACACCCTGGACGACCAGGAGTGGTGTCGGTATCCTTCGCGTTACATTGTAAAAACACGAAAGTGGAGTGGTGATAGCTTATGTCCGTCTTTATAATAACAAGCAAAATACGGAATGAAAATTAAATAATAAAAAAATATAAAAATGAAAATTGTCTAACCAGGAATCAACTAACTACTATTACTCGGACTATCACCATTCCACCACACCATAAACACAAAGAAAAGTTTAAATATAAATTTGAACAGAGATAGGTAGTTTCAGCACATCAAAATAAATAAAAAAATAATACAATGAAATGACCTTCGATATATGAATCGTCGGCTTCCAAAGGAAAATCCGTTTTAATACGGTATTACAAAATAACTTACGTTTACAGATTACTAGATCTAATTAGCGACATTAATTTTTATACATATTTAAGATTTATGACGATACGTCGGTGGCATCAACATTAAAAGCTTATTACAACTACATTAGGTTTACAGTAAAAAAACAGATATAACTAAGAATACATACAAGCCACGACGTTAACCATTTCGCGAGTATAATTACATTTTTTATATATTTTTAAAGAATTTAAAACAATAACGCGGCGAGCACGTTCGCCTAACACAAAATAATAAGGTTATGATTTACATTTACACCCACGTGCCTAGTCCCGGTACTCCCGGTAGCTTCTTGTTGATATTAACTTGCAATATTTAAATATAAAAAAGAATAATAATAATTTATTTTTGGATTAATTTTTAGGCACAAAACTAGGCAATAGCGACCGGCCCTAATGGACTTAATTTTATGAGCTCACCTGAGGGTTATGCACTAAAACTTTATATTACAACTTTATAATATGTTTACAACACGCGCACGTTAAAAAAAACTTAACTGTTGAAGGACGGTTACTTTCAGGCGTCTCTCCCGGTGTGCGAATCTTGGCGTCCATCGCAGCTTCGCCTTTTTATACTGGCCGTCAGGACACCGCCCACTTTTTCGAAGGTTCCAGATTTGGCTTCTAATGGTTTGGCATGGAAAAGTACTGGGTAGCACCTGTACTTTGGACCCGCTACTCGTTTAGACAATGACAGAGCTATAGGCCAGAGGGGCAAAGAATTATTTGTGACGTAAGCCCTGACGACACTTGGTTCCCGTTCTTCGTTCATTTGTAGTATTTTCGATGACCGGTAACCGATCGAATGATTCGCGTTCATTCATCTTTTTACTTATCGATGGACGCTATTCAACTGAACGATTTCTCGAAGATTCTTCCCAGCCGTCGTTTAATTCTTATCTACCTACTTTTAAGGTGCGCGATCGAAATTATTATCTGGTTCGTTCCGTTTAAATACCCTCAAGATTAATTATTATATATTGTTGAGATTAATTCGAAATTTTTATTAAGTATTTAAGGATTAAATATTATATAAAGAAAATTAATTATCCTACTCTTGTTACAACGTAACAATACCCCCTCTCCCAGAGAAAGGATTTTACGTAGTAAAATCCGCTGCGGTAAGCGCCTAATAGGAATAGAACCGCCCAGTAACTGTCTTACTTACATACAGAGACACGTGGGTGAAAATATAAAATAAAAAAATTAAGAATGATGTAAAATAAAAATATTGCACGTAATTGCTATTAAATTTTCAGACCAAAATTAAATTAAGAAATAATATAAAAACCACTAAATAAATGCAATATATGCACCAATAATAATATTAATATCTCTGAAATAAATTACAATTACGCACAACACATATAAACACAATTGAAAAAAAAAACATTAATTAAAATTAAAAATTACCTGCAATTGAGAGAAATTAAAAAAAATCAAAGTTATTATAAAAATTAAATCTACACAAAAATGTTGTAGACAAAAGAAAATTTATTAATTTATTCCACTGTGTAGTTCTCGCGCAAGTGTGGGCAATCTGGGATGTTGATCAATTAATTACCCTGCGGAGCCAGAAGACAAAAATCGGCTATCCGATCTCTTAAGGAGAAACGGATCGGTGGTACTACCCCGTTCAGCCTCGTCCGCAAAGACTTACCACCTGGATGAAGAATACGGACACCACAAAAGTACAAAAAATATAAACCTCTCTGTGCTATGCTTTAATTGTTGGGCGCCACTTCGTTACGACAACCTGACGGTCGTCGACAAATATAGATAAGAAATTAAACAATTTTAAATTATATACAAGTTTATTACTAATATAAAGTACTGAATGAATTAACAATTTAGAGTTCGGTTTATAATTATATAACCGGGACGTGGGTACAAGCACTAAGAGGTTTATATCGGGCGTTAAATCGTAAGGGTGTAGGGTGACTTAGCTTAGGCCTCGTCCTGCGCGTGGAGGGTCATCAACGTCCTTTCCTTTCACGGGGCCTGACGTGCCCTGCCGTTGGAAGTGGTCTGCAGCTCCAGCCCGTACTGAGGGTGGCTGCCTCGAGACCGCTGCGAGGGATGGCAGCTACGGGTTGTTGTTCCGAAGGACCCGTTCTGGGGCGTCTGCTCTCAGCCCGTACGGTGGACCCTCTCCTCTGAAATGCGTCGAAGATGTTTCTGTAGCGCGAAAGACCCGGCACCCTGACACCCTGGACGACCAGGAGTGGTGTCGGTATCCTTCGCGTTACATTGTAAAAACACGAAAGTGGAGTGGTGATAGCTTATGTCCGTCTTTATAATAACAAGCAAAATACGGAATGAAAATTAAATAATAAAAAAATATAAAAATGAAAATTGTCTAACCAGGAATCAACTAACTACTATTACTCGGACTATCACCATTCCACCACACCATAAACACAAAGAAAAGTTTAAATATAAATTTGAACAGAGATAGGTAGTTTCAGCACATCAAAATAAATAAAAAAATAATACAATGAAATGACCTTCGATATATGAATCGTCGGCTTCCAAAGGAAAATCCGTTTTAATACGGTATTACAAAATAACTTACGTTTACAGATTACTAGATCTAATTAGCGACATTAATTTTTATACATATTTAAGATTTATGACGATACGTCGGTGGCATCAACATTAAAAGCTTATTACAACTACATTAGGTTTACAGTAAAAAAACAGATATAACTAAGAATACATACAAGCCACGACGTTAACCATTTCGCGAGTATAATTACATTTTTTATATATTTTTAAAGAATTTAAAACAATAACGCGGCGAGCACGTTCGCCTAACACAAAATAATAAGGTTATGATTTACATTTACACCCACGTGCCTAGTCCCGGTACTCCCGGTAGCTTCTTGTTGATATTAACTTGCAATATTTAAATATAAAAAAGAATAATAATAATTTATTTTTGGATTAATTTTTAGGCACAAAACTAGGCAATAGCGACCGGCCCTAATGGACTTAATTTTATGAGCTCACCTGAGGGTTATGCACTAAAACTTTATATTACAACTTTATAATATGTTTACAACACGCGCACGTTAAAAAAAACTTAACTGTTGAAGGACGGTTACTTTCAGGCGTCTCTCCCGGTGTGCGAATCTTGGCGTCCATCGCAGCTTCGCCTTTTTATACTGGCCGTCAGGACACCGCCCACTTTTTCGAAGGTTCCAGATTTGGCTTCTAATGGTTTGGCATGGAAAAGTACTGGGTAGCACCTGTACTTTGGACCCGCTACTCGTTTAGACAATGACAGAGCTATAGGCCAGAGGGGCAAAGAATTATTTGTGACGTAAGCCCTGACGACACTTGGTTCCCGTTCTTCGTTCATTTGTAGTATTTTCGATGACCGGTAACCGATCGAATGATTCGCGTTCATTCATCTTTTTACTTATCGATGGACGCTATTCAACTGAACGATTTCTCGAAGATTCTTCCCAGCCGTCGTTTAATTCTTATCTACCTACTTTTAAGGTGCGCGATCGAAATTATTATCTGGTTCGTTCCGTTTAAATACCCTCAAGATTAATTATTATATATTGTTGAGATTAATTCGAAATTTTTATTAAGTATTTAAGGATTAAATATTATATAAAGAAAATTAATTATCCTACTCTTGTTACAACGTAACAGTGTGTTCGTGTATGTGTGTGTTCGTGTATGTGTGTGTGTTCGTGAGTTCATGTGTGTGTGTGTTCTCGTGTGTGTGTGTGTGTGTTTATGTTTGTATTCGTGTTTGTGTACGGGTGTGTGTACGTGTGTGTGTACGTGTGTGTGTTCGTGTGTGTGCTTGTTCGTGTGTGTGTGTGTACGGGGGTGTGTACGCGTGTGCGTGTGTGTTTATGTTTGTATTCGTGTTTATGTACGTGTGTGTACGGGTGTGTGTACGTGTATGTGTACGAGTGTGTGTGTTGGTGTGTGTGTGTTAGTGCGTGTATACGCGAGCGTGTTCGTGTGTGTGTGTATTCGTGTGTGTGGGTGTTCGTGTGTGTGTGTGTTCGTGTGCATGTTTGTGTGTGTGTGCGTGTTCGCGTGTGTGTGTGTGTGTGTGTGTGTAAGTGTGTGTGTGTGTGTGCGGGGGTGTGTACGGGGGTGTGTACGCGTGTGCGTGTGTGTTTATGTGTGTATTCGTATTTGTGTACGTGTGTGTGTGTTCGCGCGCGCGCGTGTGTGTGTGTTTATGTGTGTATTCGTGTTTGTGTACGTGTGTGTACGTTTGTGTGTGTGTGTTCGTGTGTGTGTGTGTTAGTGTGTGTATACGCGTGTGTGTTCATGTGTGTGTGTGTGTGTGTTCGTTTGAGTGTGTGTTCACGTGTGTGTGTTCGTGTGTGTGTCTGTGTGTGTATATGTGTGTGTGTTCGTGTGTGTGTGTTCGCGCACGTGTGTGTGTGTTCGCGCACGTGTGTGTTTGTGTGTGTGTTCGTGTGCATGTTTGTGTGTGTGTTCGTGTGTGTGTGTGTTTGTGTGTGTGTTTGTTCGTGTGCATGTTTGTGTGTGTGTTCGTGTGTGTGTATGTGTGTTTTCGATTGTGTGTGTATTCGTGTGTGTGTGCGTGTTCGTGTGCATGTTTGTGTGTATGTGTGTTCGCGTGTGTGTGCTTGTTCGTGTGTGTGTGTGTGTGTGTACGGGGGTGTGTACGCGTGTGCGTGTGTGTTCAGTTTGTATTCGTGTTTATGTACGTGTGTGTACGGGTGTGTGTACGTGTATGTGTACGAGTGTGTGTGTTGGTGTGTGTGTGTGTTCGTGTGTGTGTGTGTTAGTGCGTGTATACGCGTACGTGTTCGTGTGTGTGTGTATTCGTGTGTGTGGGTGTTCGTGTGTGTGTGTTTGTGTGTGTTCGTGTGCATGTTTGTGTGTGTGTGTGTTCGTGTGTGTGTGTGTGTGTTCGTGTGTGTGTGTATTCGTGTGTGTGTGTGTTAGTGTGTGTATACGCGTGTGTGTTCATGTGTGTGTGTGTTCGTGTGTGTGCTTGTTCGTGTGTGTGTGTGTGTGTGTGTGTACGGGGGTGTGTACGCGTGTGCGTGTGTGTTTATGTTTGTATTCGTGTTTATGTACGTGTGTGTACGGGTGTGTATACGTGTATGTGTACGAGTGTGTGTGTTCGTGTGCATGTTTGTGTGTGTGTGTGTGTTCGTGTGCATGTTTGTGTGTGTGTTCGTGTGCATGTTCGTGTGTGTTCGTGTGCATGTTCGTGTGTGTCTGTGTGTGTGTATGTGTGTATTCTTGTTTGTGTACGTGTGTGTACGGGTGTGTGTACGTGTGTGTGTACGTGTGTGTGTTCGTGTGTGTGTGTTAGTGTGTGTGTGTTCGTGTGTGTGTTCGTGTGTGTGTGTGTGTACGGGCGTGTGTACGGGGGTGTGTACGCGTGTGCGTGTGTGTTTATGTGTGTATTCGTGTTTATGTACGTGTGTACGGGTGTGTGTACGTGTATGTGTACGAATGTGTGTGTGTTTGTGTGTGTGTGTTCGTGTGTGTGTGTGTAAGTGCATGTATACGCGTGCGTGTTCATGTGTGTGTGTGTGTGTGTTCGTGTGTGTGTGTTAGTGCGTGTATACGCGTGCGTGTTCGTGTGTGTGTGTATTCGTGTGTGTGGGTGTTCGTGTGTGTGTGTGTGTTCGTGTGCATGTTTGTGTGTGTGTGTTCGTGTGTGTGTGTGTTCGTGTGTGTGTGTATTCGTGTGTGTGTGTTCGTGTGCATGTTTGTGTGTGTGTGGGTGTGTGTTCGTGTGTGTGTGTGTGTTAGTGCGTGTATACGCGTACGTGTTCGTGTGTGTGTGTATTCGTGTGTGATGGTGTTCATATGTGTGTGTGTGTGTTCGTGTGCATGTTTGTGTGTGTGTGTGTGTTCGTGTGCATGTTCGTGTGTGTCTGTGTGTGTGTATGTGTGTGTTTGTGTGTGTGTGTGTTCGTGTGTGGGTGTTCGTGTGTGTGTGTGTGTGTTAGCGTGTGTGTGTGTTAGTGTGTGTGTGTGTGTGTTCGCGTGTGTGTGTGTTAGTGTGTGTGTGTACGGGGGTGTGTACGCGTGTGCATGTGTTTATGTGTGTATTCGTGTTTGTGTACGTGTGTGTACGGGTGTGTGTGTGTTCGTGTGTGTGTGTTCGTGTGCATATTTGTGTGTGTGTGTTAGTGTGCATGTTCGTGTGTGTCTGTGTGTGTGTATGTGTGTGTTCGTGTGTGTGGGTGTTCGTGTGTTTGTGTGTGTGTTCTTGTGCATGTTTGTGTGTGTGTTCGCGTGTATGTGTGTGTTAGTGTTTGTGTCTGTACGGGGGTGTGTACGTGTGTGCATGTGTGTTTATGTGTGTATTCGTGTTTATGTTTGTATTCGTGTTTATGTACGTGTGTGTACGGGTGTGTGTACGTGTATGTGTACGAGTGTGTGTGTTCGTGTGTGTGTGTGTGTTAGTGCGTGTATACGCGTGCGTGTTCGTGTGTGTGTATTCGTGTGTGTGTTCGTGAGTTCATGTGTGTGTGTGTGTTCGCGTGTGTGTGTGTGTGTGTTTATATGTGTATTCTTGTTTGTGTACGTGTGTGTACGGGTGTGTGTACGTGTGTGTGTACGTGTGTGTGTTCGTGTGTGTGTGTTCGTGTGTGTGCTTGTTCGTGTGTGTGTGTGTGTGTACGGGGGTGTGTACGCGTGTGCGTGTGTGTTTATGTTTGTATTCGTGTTTATGTACGTGTGTGTACGGGTGTGTGTACGTGTATGTGTACGAGTGTGTGTGTTGGTGTGTGTGTGTGTTCGTGTGTGTGTGTTAGTGCGTGTATACGCGTACGTGTTCGTGTGTGTGTGTATTCGTGTGTGTGGGTGTTCGTGTGTGTGTGTGTGTTCGTGTGTGTGTGTGTGTGTTCTTATGCATGTTTGTGTGTGTGTGTGTGTGTGTGTGTGTGTGTTCGTGTGTGTGTGTGTATTCGTGTGTGTGTGTGTTAGTGTGTGTATACGCGTGTGTGTTCATGTGTGTGTGTGTGTGTGTTCGTGTGTGTGCTTGTTCGCGTGTGTGTGTGTGTGTAAGTGTGTGTGTGTGTGTGTGTGCGGGGGTGTGTACGGGGGTGTGTACGCGTGTGCGTGTGTGTTTATGTGTGTATTCGTGTTTGTGTACGTGTGTGTACGTTTGTGTGTACGTATGTGTGTGTTCGTGTGTGTGTGTGTTAGTGTGTGTATACGCGTGTGTGTTCGTGTGTGTGTGTGTTCGTTTGAGTGTGTGTTCACGTGTGTGTGTTCGTGTGTGTGTCTGTGTGTGTGTATATATGTGTGTGTGTGTGTGTGTTCGTGTGTGTGTGTGTTCGCGCACGTGTGTGTGTGTTCGCGCACGTGTGTGTGTGTTCCCGCACGTGTGTGTGTGTGTGTGTTCGTGTGCATGTTTGTGTGTGTATTCGTGTGTGTGTGTGTGTGTTCGTGTGCGTCTGTGTGTGTATGTGTGTGTTCGTGTGTGTGTGTGTGTGTGTGTGTTCGTGTGTGTGTGTATTCGTGTGTGTGTGCGTGTTCGTATGCATGTTTGTGTGTGTGTGTGTTCGCGTGTGTGTGGTTGTTCGTGTGTGTGTGTGTGTGTACGGGGGTGTGTACGCGTGTGCGTGTGTGTTTATGTTTGTATTCGTGTTTATGTACGTGTGTGTACGGGTGTGTGTACGTGTATGTGTACGAGTGTGTGTGTTGGTGTGTGTGTGTGTTCGTGTGTGTGTGTGTTAGTGCGTGTATACGCGTACGTGTTCGTGTGTGTGTGTATTCGTGTGTGTGGGTGTTCGTGTGTGTGTGTGTGTGGGTGTTCGTGTGTGTGTGTGTGTGTGTGTACGGGGGTGTGTACGTGTGTGCGTGTGTGTTTATGTTTGTATTCGTGTTTATGTACGTGTGTGTACGGGTGTGTGTACGTGTATGTGTACGAGTGTGTGTGTTCGTGTGTGTGTGTGTGTGCTAGTGCGTGTATACGCGTGCGTGTTCGTGTGTGTGTGTATTCGTGTGTGTGGGTGTTCGTGTGTGTGTGTGTGTGTACGGGGGTGTGTACGCGTGTGCGTGTGTGTTCAGTTTGTATTCGTGTTTATGTACGTGTGTGTACGGGTGTGTGTACGTGTATGTGTACGAGTGTGTGTGTTGGTGTGTGTGTGTGTTCGTGTTTGTGTGTGTTAGTGCGTGTATACGCGTACGTGTTCGTGTGTGTGTGTATTCGTGTGTGTGGGTGTTCGTGTGTGTGTGTTTGTGTGTGTTCGTGTGCATGTTTGTGTGTGTGTGTGTGTGTGTTTGTGTGTGTGTTTGTGTGTGTTCGTGTGCATGTTTGTGTGTGTGTGTGTTCGTGTGTGTGTGTGTGTGTGTGTGTGTGTTCGTGTGTGTGTGTATTCGTGTGTGTGTGTGTTAGTGTGTGTATACGCGTGTGTGTTCATGTGTGTGTGTTCGTGTGTTTGCTTGTTCGTATGTGTGTGTGTGTGTGTGTGTGTACGGGGGTGTGTACGCGTGTGCGTGTGTGTTTATGTTTGTATTCGTGTTTATGTACGTGTGTGTACGGGTGTGTATACGTGTATGTGTACGAGTGTGTGTGTTCGTGTGCATGTTTGTGTGTGTGTGTGTGTTCGTGTGCATGTTTGTGTGTGTGTTCGTGTGCATGTTCGTGTGTGTCTGTGTGTGTGTATGTGTGTGTATGTGTGTGTTCGTGTGTGTGGGTGTTCGTGTGTGTGTGTGTATTCGTGTGTGTGTGTGTACGGGCGTGTGTACGGGGGTGTGTACGCGTGTGCGTGTGTGTTTATGTGTGTATTCGTGTTTATGTACGTGTGTGTATGGGTGTGTGTACGTGTATGTGTACGAGTGTGTGTGTGTTTGTGTGTGTGTGTTTGTGTGTGTGTGTTCGTGTGTGTGTGTGTGTAAGTGCATGTATACGCGTGCGTGTTCGTGTGTGTGGGTGTTCGTGTGTGTGTGTGTGTGTACGGGGGTGTGTACGCGTGTGCGTGTGTGTTCAGTTTGTATTCGTGTTTATGTACGTGTGTGTACGGGTGTGTGTACGTGTATGTGTACGAGTGTGTGTGTTGGTGTGTGTGTGTGTTCGTGTTTGTGTGTGTTAGTGCGTGTATACGCGTACGTGTTCGTGTGTGTGTGTATTCGTGTGTGTGGGTGTTCGTGTGTGTGTGTTTGTGTGTGTTCGTGTGCATGTTTGTGTGTGTGTGTGTGTGTGTTTGTGTGTGTGTTTGTGTGTGTTCGTGTGCATGTTTGTGTGTGTGTGTGTTCGTGTGTGTGTGTGTGTGTGTGTTCGTGTGTGTGTGTATTCGTGTGTGTGTGTGTTAGTGTGTGTATACGCGTGTGTGTTCATGTGTGTGTGTGTGTTCGTGTGTTTGCTTGTTCGTATGTGTGTGTGTGTGTGTGTGTACGGGGGTGTGTACGCGTGTGCGTGTGTGTTTATGTTTGTATTCGTGTTTATGTACGTGTGTGTACGGGTGTGTATACGTGTATGTGTACGAGTGTGTGTGTTCGTGTGCATGTTTGTGTGTGTGTGTGTGTGTTCGTGTGCATGTTTGTGTGTGTGTTCGTGTGCATGTTCGTGTGTGTCTGTGTGTGTGTATGTGTGTGTATGTGTGTGTTCGTGTGTGTGGGTGTTCGTGTGTGTGTGTGTATTCGTGTGTGTGTGTGTACGGGCGTGTGTACGGGGGTGTGTACGCGTGTGCGTGTGTGTTTATGTGTGTATTCGTGTTTATGTACGTGTGTGTATGGGTGTGTGTACGTGTATGTGTACGAGTGTGTGTGTGTTTGTGTGTGTGTGTTTGTGTGTGTGTGTTCGTGTGTGTGTGTGTGTAAGTGCATGTATACGCGTGCGTGTTCGTGTGTGTGTGTATTCGTGTGTGTGGGTGTTCGTGTGTGTGTGTGTGTGTGTGTTCGTGTGTGTGTGTTAGTGCGTGTATACGCGTGCGTGTTCGTGTGTGTGTATTCGTGTGTGTGTGTTCGCGTGTGTGTGTGTGTGTGTGTGTGTTAGTGTGTGTGCGTGTGCGGGGGTGTGTACGGGGGTGTGTACGCGTGTGCGTGTGTGTTTATGTGTGTATTCGTGTTTGTGTACGTGTGTGTACGTGTTTGTACGTGTGTGTGTGTGTGTGTTCGTGTGTGTGTGTGTTAGTGTGTGTATACGCGTGTGTGTGTGTTCGTGTGTGTGCTTGTTCGTGTGTGTGTGTGTACGGGGGTGTGAACGCGTGTGCGTGTGTGTTTATGTTTGTATTCGTGTTTATGTACGTGTGTGTACGGGTGTGTGTACGTGTATGTGTACGAGTGTGTGTTCGTGTGTGTGTGTGTTCGTGTGTGTGTGTGTGTGTATGTGTGTGTTCTTGTGTGTGTGTGTGTGTGTTCGTGTATGTGTGTGTTCGTGTATGTGTGTGTGTTCGTGAGTTCATGTGTGTGTTTGTGTTCGCGTGTGTGTGTGTGTTTATATGTGTATTCGTGTTTGTGTACGTGTGTGTACGGGTGTGTGTACGTGTGTGTGTACGTGTGTGTGTTCGTGTGTGTGTGTTCGTGTGTGTGCTTGTTCGTGTGTGTGTGTGTGTACGGGGGTGTGTACGCGTGTGCGTGTGTGTTTATGTTTGTATTCGTGTTTATGTACGTGTGTGTACGGGTGTGTGTACGTGTATGTGTACGAGTGTGTGTGTTGGTGTGTGTGTGTTCGTGTGTGTGTGTTAGTGCGTGTATACGCGTACGTGTTCGTATGTGTGTGTATTCGTGTGTGTGGGTGTTCGTGTGTGTGTGTGTGTGTATTCGTGTCTGTGTGTGTTCGTGTGCTTGTTTGTGTATGTGTGTGTGTGTTCGTGTGCATATTTGTGTGTGTGTTAGTGTGCATGTTCGTGTGTGTCTGTGTGTGTGTATGTGTGTGTTCGTGTGTGTTAGTGTTTGTGTTTGTGTCTGTACGGGGGTGTGTACGTGTGTGCATGTGTGTTTATGTGTGTATTCGTGTTTATGTTTGTATTCGTGTTTATGTACGTGTGTGTACGGGTGTGTGTACGTGTGTGTGGGTGTTCGTGTGTGTGTGTGTGTGTACGGGGGTGTGTACGCGTGTGCGTGTGTGTTCAGTTTGTATTCGTGTTTATGTACGTGTGTGTACGGGTGTGTGTACGTGTATGTGTACGAGTGTGTGTGTTGGTGTGTGTGTGTGTTCGTGTTTGTGTGTGTTAGTGCGTGTATACGCGTACGTGTTCGTGTGTGTGTGTATTCGTGTGTGTGGGTGTTCGTGTGTGTGTGTTTGTGTGTGTTCGTGTGCATGTTTGTGTGTGTGTGTGTGTGTGTTTGTGTGTGTGTTTGTGTGTGTTCGTGTGCATGTTTGTGTGTGTGTGTGTTCGTGTGTGTGTGTGTGTGTGTGTGTTCGTGTGTGTGTGTATTCGTGTGTGTGTGTGTTAGTGTGTGTATACGCGTGTGTGTTCATGTGTGTGTGTGTGTTCGTGTGTTTGCTTGTTCGTATGTGTGTGTGTGTGTGTGTGTACGGGGGTGTGTACGCGTGTGCGTGTGTGTTTATGTTTGTATTCGTGTTTATGTACGTGTGTGTACGGGTGTGTATACGTGTATGTGTACGAGTGTGTGTGTTCGTGTGCATGTTTGTGTGTGTGTGTGTGTTCGTGTGCATGTTTGTGTGTGTGTTCGTGTGCATGTTCGTGTGTGTCTGTGTGTGTGTATGTGTGTGTATGTGTGTGTTCGTGTGTGTGGGTGTTCGTGTGTGTGTGTGTATTCGTGTGTGTGTGTGTACGGGCGTGTGTACGGGGGTGTGTACGCGTGTGCGTGTGTGTTTATGTGTGTATTCGTGTTTATGTACGTGTGTGTATGGGTGTGTGTACGTGTATGTGTACGAGTGTGTGTGTGTTTGTGTGTGTGTGTTTGTGTGTGTGTGTTCGTGTGTGTGTGTGTGTAAGTGCATGTATACGCGTGCGTGTTCGTGTGTGTGTGTATTCGTGTGTGTGGGTGTTCGTGTGTGTGTGTGTGTGTGTGTTCGTGTGTGTGTGTTAGTGCGTGTATACGCGTGCGTGTTCGTGTGTGTGTATTCGTGTGTGTGTGTTCGCGTGTGTGTGTGTGTGTGTGTGTGTTAGTGTGTGTGCGTGTGCGGGGGTGTGTACGGGGGTGTGTACGCGTGTGCGTGTGTGTTTATGTGTGTATTCGTGTTTGTGTACGTGTGTGTACGTGTTTGTACGTGTGTGTGTGTGTGTGTGTTCGTGTGTGTGTGTGTTAGTGTGTGTATACGCGTGTGTGTGTGTTCGTGTGTGTGCTTGTTCGTGTGTGTGTGTGTACGGGGGTGTGAACGCGTGTGCGTGTGTGTTTATGTTTGTATTCGTGTTTATGTACGTGTGTGTACGGGTGTGTGTACGTGTATGTGTACGAGTGTGTGTTCGTGTGTGTGTGTGTTCGTGTGTGTGTGTGTGTGTATGTGTGTGTTCTTGTGTGTGTGTGTGTGTGTTCGTGTATGTGTGTGTTCGTGTATGTGTGTGTGTTCGTGAGTTCATGTGTGTGTTTGTGTTCGCGTGTGTGTGTGTGTTTATATGTGTATTCGTGTTTGTGTACGTGTGTGTACGGGTGTGTGTACGTGTGTGTGTACGTGTGTGTGTTCGTGTGTGTGTGTTCGTGTGTGTGCTTGTTCGTGTGTGTGTGTGTGTACGGGGGTGTGTACGCGTGTGCGTGTGTGTTTATGTTTGTATTCGTGTTTATGTACGTGTGTGTACGGGTGTGTGTACGTGTATTTGTACGAGTGTGTGTGTTGGTGTGTGTGTGTTCGTGTGTGTGTGTTAGTGCGTGTATACGCGTACGTGTTCGTATGTGTGTGTATTCGTGTGTGTGGGTGTTCGTGTGTGTGTGTGTGTACGGGTGTGTGTGTTCGTGTGTGTGTGTGTGTATTCGTGTCTGTGTGTGTTCGTGTGCTTGTTTGTGTATGTGTGTGTGTTCGTGTGCATATTTGTGTGTGTGTTAGTGTGCATGTTCGTGTGTGTCTGTGTGTGTGTATGTGTGTGTTCGTGTGTGTTAGTGTTTGTGTTTGTGTCTGTACGGGGGTGTGTACGTGTGTGCATGTGTGTTTATGTGTGTATTCGTGTTTATGTTTGTATTCGTGTTTATGTACGTGTGTGTACGGGTGTGTGTACGTGTATGTGTACGAGTGTGTGTGTTGGTGTGTTAGTGTGTGTGTGTGTGTGTTATTGCGTGTATACGCGTGCGTGTTCGTGTGTGTGTGTATTCGTGTGTGTGGGTGTTCGTGTGTGTGTGTGTTCGTGTGCATGTTTGTGTGTGTGTGCGTGTTCGCGCGTGTGTGTGTGTAAGTGTGTGTGTGTGTGTGTGTGCGGGGGTGTGTACGGGGGTGTGTACGCGTGTGCGTGTGTGTTTATGTGTGTACGTTTGTGTGTACGTGTGTGTGTGTGTGTGTTCGTGCGTGTGTGTGTTAGTGTGTGTATACGCGTGTGTTTGCATGTGTGTGTGTGTTCGTTTGAGTGTGTGTTCACGTGTGTGTGTTCGTGTGTGTGTCTGTGTGTGTGTATATGTGTGTGTGTGTGTTCGTGTGTGTGTTCGCGCACGTGTGTTTGTGTGTGTGTGTTCGTGTGCATGTTTGTGTGTGTGTTCGTGTGTGTGTGTATTCGTGTGTGTGTGTGTTCGTGTGCATGTTTGTGTGTGTGTGGGTGTGTGTTCGTGTGTGTGTGTGTGTTAGTGCGTGTATACGCGTACGTGTTCGTGTGTGTGTGTGTATTCGTGTGTGATGGTGTTCATATGTGTGTGTGTGTTCGTGTGCATGTTTGTGTGTGTGTGTGTGTTCGTGTGCATGTTCGTGTGTGTCTGTGTGTGTGTATGTGTGTGTGTGTGTGTTAGCGTGTGTGTGTGTGTTAGTGTGTGTGTGTGTGTGTGTTAGCGTGTGTGTGTGTTCGCGTGTGTGTGTGTTCGCGTGTGTGTGTGCGGGGGTGTGTACGGGAGTGTGTACGCGTGTGCATGTGTTTATGTGTGTATTCGTGTTTGTGTACGTGTGTGTACGGGTGTGTGTGTTCGTGTGTGTGTGTTCGTGTGCATATTTGTGTGTGTGTGTTAGTGTGCATGTTCGTGTGTGTCTGTGTGTGTGTATGTGTGTGTTCGTGTGTGTGGGTGTTCGTGTGTGTTTGTGTGTGTGTTCTTGTGCATGTTTGTGTGTGTGTTCGCGTGTATGTGTGTGTTAGTGTTTGTGTCTGTACGGGGGTGTGTACGTGTGTGCATGTGTGTTTATGTGTGTATTCGTGTTTATGTTTGTATTCGTGTTTATGTACGTGTGTGTACGGGTGTGTGTACGTGTATGTGTACGAGTGTGTGTGTTCGTGTGTGTGTGTGTGTGTGTGTGTGTTAGTGCGTGTATACGCGTGCGTGTTCGTGTGTGTGTATTCGTGTGTGTGTTCGCGTGTGTGTGTGTGTGTTAGTGTGTGTGCGTGTGCGGGGGTGTGTACGGGGGTGTGTACGCGTGTGCGTGTGTGTTTATGTGTGTATTCGTGTTTGTGTACGTGTGTGTACGTGTTTGTACGTGTGTGTGTGTGTGTGTGTGTTCGTGTGTGTGTGTTAGTGTGTGTATACGCGTGTGTGTATGTGTGTGTGTTCGTGTGCATGTTTGTGTGTGTGTTCGTGTGTGTGTGTGGGTGTTCGTGTGTGTGTGTGTGTTCGTGTGCATGTTTGTGTGTGTGTTCGTGTGTGTGTATGTGTGTGTGTTCGTGTGTGTGTGTATTCGTGTGTGTGTGCGTGTTCGTATGCATGTTTGTGTGTGTGTGTGTGTTCGCGTGTGTGTGGTTGTTCGTGTGTGTGTGTGTGTGTGTGTACGGGGGTGTGTACGCGTGTGCGTGTGTGTTTATGTTTGTATTCGTGTTTATGTACGTGTGTGTACGGGTGTGTGTACGTGTATGTGTACGAGTGTGTGTGTTGGTGTGTGTGTGTGTTCGTGTGTGTGTGTGTTAGTGCGTGTATACGCGTACGTGTTCGTGTGTGTGTGTGTATTCGTGTGTGTGTGTATTCGTGTTTGTGGGTGTTCGTGTGTGTGTGTGTTCGTGTGCATGTTTGTGTGTGTGTGCGTGTTCGCGCGTGTGTGTGTGTAAGTGTGTGTGTGTGTGTGTGTGTGCGCGGGGGTGTGTACGGGGGTGTGTACGCGTGTGCGTGTGTGTTTATGTGTGTACGTTTGTGTGTACGTGTGTGTGTGTATGTGTTCGTGCGTGTGTGTGTTAGTGTGTGTATACGCGTGTGTTTGCATGTGTGTGTGTGTTCGTTTGAGTGTGTGTTCACGTGTGTGTGTTCGTGTGTGTGTCTGTGTGTGTGTATATGTGTGTGTGTGTGTGTTCGTGTGTGTGTTCGCGCACGTGTGTTTGTGTGTGTGTGTTCGTGTGCATGTTTGTGTGTGTGTTCGTGTGTGTGTGTATTCGTGTGTGTGTGTGTTCGTGTGCATGTTTGTGTGTGTGTGGGTGTGTGTTCGTGTGTTTGTGTGTGTTAGTGCGTGTATACGCGTACGTGTTCGTGTGTGTGTGTATTCGTGTGTGATGGTGTTCATATGTGTGTGTGTTCGTGTGCATGTTTGTGTGTGTGTGTGTGTGTTCGTGTGCATGTTCGTGTGTGTCTGTGTGTGTGTATGTGTGTGTGTGTGTGTGTGTGTGTGTTAGCGTGTGTGTGTGTTCGCGTGTGTGTGTGTTCGCGTGTGTGTGTGCGGGGGTGTGTACGGGAGTGTGTACGCGTGTGCATGTGTTTATGTGTGTATTCGTGTTTGTGTACGTGTGTGTGTGTGTGTGTGTTCGTGCGTGTGTGTGTTAGTGTGTGTATACGCGTGTGTTTGCATGTGTGTGTGTGTTCGTTTGAGTGTGTGTTCACGTGTGTGTGTTCGTGTGTGTGTGTCTGTGTGTGTGTATATGTGTGTGTGTGTGTGTTCGTGTGTGTGTTCGCGCACGTGTGTTTGTGTGTGTGTGTTCGTGTGCATGTTTGTGTGTGTGTTCGTGTGTGTGTGTATTCGTGTGTGTGTGTGTTCGTGTGCATGTTTGTGTGTGTGTGGGTGTGTGTTCGTGTGTGTGTGTGTGTTAGTGCGTGTATACGCGTACGTGTTCGTGTGTGTGTGTATTCGTGTGTGATGGTGTTCATATGTGTGTGTGTGTTCGTGTGCATGTTTGTGTGTGTGTGTGTGTGTGTGTTCGTGTGCATGTTCGTGTGTGTCTGTGTGTGTGTATGTGTGTGTGTGTGTTAGTGTGTGTGTGTGTGTGTGTTCGCGTGTGTGTGTGTTCGCGTGTGTGTGTGTTCGCGTGTGTGTGTGTTCGCGTGTGTGTGTGTGCGGGGGTGTGTACGGGAGTGTGTACGCGTGTGCATGTGTTTATGTGTGTATTCGTGTTTGTGTACGTGTGTGTATGGGTGTGTGTGTTCGTGTGTGTGTGTTCGTGTGCATATTTGTGTGTGTGTGTTAGTGTGCATGTTCGTGTGTGTCTGTGTGTGTGTATGTGTGTGTTCGTGTGTGTGGGTGTTCGTGTGTGTTTGTGTGTGTGTTCTTGTGCATGTTTGTGTGTGTGTTCGCGTGTATGTGTGTGTTAGTGTTTGTGTCTGTACGGGGGTGTGTACGTGTGTGCATGTGTGTTTATGTGTGTATTCGTGTTTATGTTTGTATTCGTGTTTATGTACGTGTGTGTACGGGTGTGTGTACGTGTATGTGTACGAGTGTGTGTGTTCGTGTGTGTGTGTGTGTGTGTGTGTGTTAGTGCGTGTATACGCGTGCGTGTTCGTGTGTGTGTATTCGTGTGTGTGTTCGCGTGTGTGTGTGTGTGTGTTAGTGTGTGTGCGTGTGCGGGGGTGTGTACGGGGGTGTGTACGCGTGTGCGTGTGTGTTTATGTGTGTATTCGTGTTTGTGTACGTGTGTGTACGTGTTTGTACATGTGTGTGTGTGTGTGTGTTCGTGTGTGTGTGTGTTAGTGTGTGTATACGCGTGTGTGTGTGTGTGTGTTCGTGTGCATGTTTGTGTGTGTGTTCGTGTGTGTGTGTGGGTGTTCGTGTGTGTGTGTGTGTTCGTGTGCATGTTTGTGTGTGTGTTCGTGTGTGTGTATGTGTGTGTGTTCGTGTGTGTGTGTATTCGTGTGTGTGTGCGTGTTCGTATGCATGTTTGTGTGTGTGTGTGTGTTCGCGTGTGTGTGGTTGTTCGTGTGTGTGTGTGTGTGTACGGGGGTGTGTACGCGTGTGCGTGTGTGTTTATGTTTGTATTCGTGTTTATGTACGTGTGTGTACGGGTGTGTGTACGTGTATGTGTACGAGTGTGTGTGTTGGTGTGTGTGTGTGTTCGTGTGTGTGTGTGTTAGTGCGTGTATACGCGTACGTGTTCGTGTGTGTGTGTGTATTCGTGTGTGGGTGTTCGTGTGTGTGTGTGTGAGTGTGTTCGTGTGCATGTTTGTGTGTGTGTGTGTGTGTTCGTGTGTGTGTGTGTGTGTGTGTGTGTGTTCTTGTGTGTGTTTGTGTGTTCGTGTGTGTGTGTATTCGTGTGTGTGTGTGTTAGTGTGTTTATACGCGTGTGTGCTCATGTGTGTGTGTGTTCGTGTGTGTGCTTGTTCGTGTGTGTGTGTGTGTACGGGGGTGTGTACGTGTGTGCGTGTGTGTTTATGTTTGTATTCGTGTTTATGTACGTGTGTGTACGGGTGTGTGTACGTGTATGTGTACGAGTGTGTGTGTTCGTGTGTGTGTGTGTGTGCTAGTGCGTGTATACGCGTGCGTGTTCGTGTGTGTGTGTATTCGTGTGTGTGTGTGTTCGTGTGTGTGTGTTAGTGCGTGTATACGTGTGCGTGTTCGTGTGTGTGTGTGTTCGTGTGTGTGTGTATGTGTGTGTTCTTGTGTGTGTGTGTGTTAGTGTGCATGTTCGTGTGTGTCTGTGTGTGTGTATGTGTGTGTTCGTGTGTGTGGGTGTTCGTGTGTGTTTGTGTGTGTGTTCTTGTGCATGTTTGTGTGTGTGTTCGCGTGTATGTGTGTGTTAGTGTTTGTGTCTGTACGGGGGTGTGTACGTGTGTGCATGTGTGTTTATGTGTGTATTCGTGTTTATGTTTGTATTCGTGTTTATGTACGTGTGTGTACGGGTGTGTGTACGTGTATGTGTACGAGTGTGTGTGTTCGTGTGTGTGTGTGTGTGTGTGTGTGTGTTAGTGCGTGTATACGCGTGCGTGTTCGTGTGTGTGTATTCGTGTGTGTGTTCGCGTGTGTGTGTGTGTGTTAGTGTGTGTGCGTGTGCGGGGGTGTGTACGGGGGTGTGTACGCGTGTGCGTGTGTGTTTATGTGTGTATTCGTGTTTGTGTACGTGTGTGTACGTGTTTGTACATGTGTGTGTGTGTGTGTGTGTGTTCGTGTGTGTGTGTGTTAGTGTGTGTATACGCGTGTGTGTGTGTGTGTGTGTTCGTGTGCATGTTTGTGTGTGTGTTCGTGTGTGTGTGTGGGTGTTCGTGTGTGTGTGTGTGTTCGTGTGCATGTTTGTGTGTGTGTTCGTGTGTGTGTATGTGTGTGTGTTCGTGTGTGTGTGTGTATTCGTGTGTGTGTGCGTGTTCGTATGCATGTTTGTGTGTGTGTGTTCGCGTGTGTGTGGTTGTTCGTGTGTGTGTGTGTGTGTACGGGGGTGTGTACGCGTGTGCGTGTGTGTTTATGTTTGTATTCGTGTTTATGTACGTGTGTGTACGGGTGTGTGTACGTGTATGTGTACGAGTGTGTGTGTTGGTGTGTGTGTGTGTTCGTGTGTGTGTGTGTTAGTGCGTGTATACGCGTACGTGTTCGTGTGTGTGTGTGTATTCGTGTGTGGGTGTTCGTGTGTGTGTGTGTGAGTGTGTTCGTGTGCATGTTTGTGTGTGTGTGTGTGTGTTCGTGTGTGTGTGTGTTAGTGTGTTTATACGCGTGTGTGTTCATGTGTGTGTGTGTTCGTGTGTGTGCTTGTTCGTGTGTGTGTGTGTGTACGGGGGTGTGTACGTGTGTGCGTGTGTGTTTATGTTTGTATTCGTGTTTATGTACGTGTGTGTACGGGTGTGTGTACGTGTATGTGTACGAGTGTGTGTGTTCGTGTGTGTGTGTGTGTGCTAGTGCGTGTATACGCGTGCGTGTTCGTGTGTGTGTGTATTCGTGTGTGTGGGTGTTCGTGTGTGTGTGTTTGTGTGCATGTTTGTGTATGTGTGCGTGTTCGCGTGTGTGTGTGTGTGTGTGTTCATGTGTGTGTGTATTCGTGTGTGTGTGTGTGTTAGTGTGTGTATACGCGTGTGTGTTCATGTGTGTGTGTGTGTTCGTGTGTGTGCTAGTTCGTGTGTGTGTGTGTGTGTGTGTACGGGGGTGTGTACGCGTGTGCGTGTGTGTTTATGTTTGTATTCGTGTTTATGTACGTGTGTGTACGGGTGTGTGTACGTGTATGTGTACGAGTGTGTGTGTGTGTGTGTTAGTGCGTGTATACGCGTGCGTGTTCGTGTGTGTGTATTCGTGTGTGTGTTCGCGTGTGTGTGTGTGTTAGTGTGTGTGTGTGTGTGCGGGGGTGTGTACGGGGGTGTGTACGCGTGTGCTTGTGTGTTTGTGTGTGTATTCGTGTTTGTGTACGTGTGTGTACGTGTTTGTACGTGTGTGTGTGTGTGTGTTCGTGTGTGTGTGTGTGTGTTAGTGTGTGTATACGCGTGTGTATGTGTGTTCATGTATGTGCTTGTTCGTGTGTGTGTGTGTGTACGGGGGTGTGTACGCGTGTGCGTGTGTTTATGTGTGTATTCGTGTTTATGTACGTATGTGTACGGGTGTGTGTACGTGTATGTGTACGAGTGTGTGTTCGCGTGTGTGTGTGTGTGTGTGTGTGTGTGTGTGTGTTCGTGTGTGTGTGTTAGTGCGTGTATACGTGTGCGTGTTCGTGTGTGTGTGTGTTCGTGTGTGTGTGTATGTGTGTGTTCTTGTGTGTGTGTGTGTTCGTGTATGTGTGTGTGTTCGTGTATGTGTGTGTGTGTTCGCGTGTGTGTGTGTGTTTATGTGTGTATTCGTGTTTGTGTACGTGTGTGTACGGGTGTGTGTACGTGTGTGTGTACGTGTGTGTGTTCGTGTGTGTGTGTGTTCGTGTGTGTGCTTGTTCGTGTGTGTGTGTATGTGTGTACGGGGGTGTGTACGCGTGTGCGTGTGTGTTTATGTTTGTATTCGTGTTTATGTACGTGTGTGTACGGGTGTGTGTACGTGTATGTGTACGAGTGTGTGTGTTGGTGTGTGTGTGTGTTCGTGTGTTTGTGCGTGTTCGTGTGCATGTTTGTGTGTGTGTGTGTTCGCGTGTGTGTGGTTGTTCGTGTGTGTGTGTGTGTGTGTACGGGGGTGTGTACGTGTGTGCGTGTGTGTTTATGTTTGTATTCGTGTTTATGTACGTGTGTGTACGGGTGTGTGTACGTGTATGTGTACGAGTGTGTGTGTTCCTGTGTGTGTGTGTGTTAGTGCGTGTATACGCGTGCGTGTTCGATTGTGTGTGTATTCGTGTGTGTGGGTGTTCGTGTGTGTGTGTTCGTGTGCATGTTTGTGTGTGTGTGCGTGTTCGCGTGTGTGTGTGTGTGTGTAAGTGTGTGTGTGTGTGTGTGCGGGGGTGTGTACGGGGGTGTGTACGCGTGTGCGTGTGTGTTTATGTGTGTATTCGTGTTTGTGTACGTGTGTGTACGTGTGTGTACGTGTGTGTGTGTGTGATCGTGTGTGTGTGTGTGTTAGTGTGTGTATACGCGTGTGTGTGTGTTTGTGTGTGTGCTTGTTCGTGTGTGTGTGTGTACGGGGGTGTGTACGCGTGTGCGTGTCTTTATGTGTGTATTCGTGTTTACGTACGTGTGTGTACGGGTGTGTGTACGTGTATGTGTACGAGTGTGTGTGTACGTGTGTGTGTGTGTGATCGTGTGTGTGTGTGTGTTTGTGTGTGTGCTTGTTCGTGTGTGTGTGTACGGGGGTGTGTACGCGTGTGCGTGTCTTTATGTGTGTATTCGTGTTTACGTACGTGTGTGTACGGGTGTGTGTACGTGTATGTGTATACGCGTGCGTGTTCGTGTGTGTGTATTCGTGTGTGTGTGTGTTCGTGTATTTGTGTGTGTTCGTGTATGTGTGTGTGTTCGTGAGTTCATGTGTGTGTTTATGTGTGTATTCGTGTTTGTGTACGTGTGTGTACGGGTGTGTGTACGTGTGTGTGTTCGTGTGTGTGTGTTCGTGTGTGTGTGTGTTCGTGTGTGTGTGTTCGTGTGTGTGCTTGTTCGTGTGTGTGTGTGTGTGTGTGTGTGTGTACGGGGGTGTGTACGCGTGTGCGTGTGTGTTTATGTTTGTATTCGTGTTTATGTATGTGTGTGTACGGGTGTGTGTACGTGTATGTGTACGAGTGTGTGTGTTGGTGTGTGTGTGTGTTCGTGTGTATGTTTGTGTGTGTGTGTTCGCGCTTGTGTTTGTGTTAGTGTGTGTGTGTGTGTGTGTGTGTGTATGGGTGTGTGTACGGGGGTGTGTACGCGTGTGCGTGTGTGTTTATGTGTGTATTCGTGTTTATGTACGTGTGTGTACGGGTGTGTGTACGTGTATGTGTACGAGTGTGTGTGTTCGTGTGTGTGTATGTTAGTGCGTGTATACGGGTACGTGTTCGTGTGTGTGTATTCGTGTGTGATGGTGTTCATGTGTGTGTGTGTGTGTGTTCGTGTGCATGTGTTCATGTGCATGTTTGTGTGTGTGTGTGTGTATTCGTGTTTGTGTACGTGTGTGTACGTTTGTGTGTACGCGTGTGTGTGTGTTCGTGTGTGTGTGTGTGTTAGTGTGTGTATACGCGTGTGTGTTCATGTGTGTGTGTGTTCGTGTGAGTGTGTATTCACGTGTGTGTGTTCGTGTGCATGTTTGTGTGTGTGTGTTCGTGTGTGTGTCTGTGTGTGTGTCTGTGTGTTCGTGTGTGTGTGTATTCCTGTGTGTGTGTGTATGTTCGTGTGCATGTTTGTGTGTGTGTGTGTTCGCGTGTGTGTGTGTGTTAGTGTGTGTGTGTGTGTACGGGGGTGTGTACGGGTGTGTGTACGCGTGTGCATGTGTGTTTATGTGTGTATTCGTGTTTATGTACGTGTGTGTACGGGTGTATGTGTGTTCGTGTGTGTGTGTTAGTGTGTGTATACGCGTGTGTGTTCATGTGTGTGTGTGTTCGTGTGTGTGCTTGTTCGTGTGTGTGTGTGTGTACGGGGGTGTGTACGCGTGTGCGTGTGTGTTTATGTTTGTATTCGTGTTTATGTACGTGTTTGTACGGGTGTGTGTACGTGTATGTGTACGAGTGTGTGTGTTCGTGTGTGTGTGTGTGTGTGTGTTAGTGCGTGTATACGCGTGCGTGTTCGTGTGTGTGTGTATTCGTGTGTGAATGTGTTTGCGTGTGTGTGTGTGTTAGTGTGTGTGTGTGTGTGTGCGGGGGTGTGTACGGGGGTGTGTACGCGTGTGCGTGAGTGTTTATGTGTGTATTCGTGTTTGTGTACGTGTGTGTTCACGTGTGTGTGTTCGTGTGTGTGTCTGTGTGTGTGTATATGTGTGTGTGTGTTCGTATGTGTGTGTGTTCGCGCGTGTGTGTGTGTGTTTATGTGTGTATTCGTGTTTGTGTACGTGTGTGTACGGGTGTGTGTGTTCGTGTGTGTGTGTTCGTGTGCATATTTGTGTGTGTGTGTTAGTGTGCATGTTCGTGTGTGTCTGTGTGTGTGTATGTGTGTGTTCGTGTGTGTGGGTGTTCGTGTGTGTTTGTGTGTGTGTTCTTGTGCATGTTTGTGTGTGTGTTCGCGTGTATGTGTGTGTTAGTGTTTGTGTCTGTACGGGGGTGTGTACGTGTGTGCATGTGTGTTTATGTGTGTATTCGTGTTTATGTTTGTATTCGTGTTTATGTACGTGTGTTTACGGGTGTGTGTACGTGTATGTGTACGAGTGTGTGTGTTCGTGTGTGTGTGTGTGTGTTAGTGCGTGTATACGCGTGCGTGTTCGTGTGTGTGTATTCGTGTGTGTGTTCGCGTGTGTGTGTGTGTGTTAGTGTGTGTGCGTGTGCGGGGGTGTGTACGGGGGTGTGTACGCGTGTGCGTGTGTGTTTATGTGTGTATTCGTGTTTGTGTACGTGTATGTACGTGTTTGTACGTGTGTGTGTGTGTGTGTGTGTTCGTGTGTGTGTGTGTTAGTGTGTGTATACGCGTGTGTGTGTGTGTGTGTGTTCGTGTGCATGTTTGTGTGTGTGTTCGTGTGTGTGTGTGGGTGTTCGTGTGTGTGTGTGTGTTCGTGTGCATGTTTGTGTGTGTGTTCGTGTGTTTGTATGTGTGTGTGTTCGTGTGTGTGTGTATTCGTGTGTGTGTGCGTGTTCGTATGCATGTTTGTGTGTGTGTGTGTGTGTTCGCGTGTGTGTGGTTGTTCGTGTGTGTGTGTGTGTGTACGGGGGTGTGTACGCGTGTGCGTGTGTGTTTATGTTTGTATTCGTGTTTATGTACGTGTGTGTACGGGTGTGTGTACGTGTATGTGTACGAGTGTGTGTGTTGGTGTGTGTGTGTGTTCGTGTGTGTGTGTGTTAGTGCGTGTATACGCGTACGTGTTCGTGTGTGTGTGTGTATTCGTGTGTGTGGGTGTTCGTGTGTGTGTGTGTGAGTGTGTTCGTGTGCATGTTTGTGTGTGTGTGTGTGTGTTCGTGTGTGTGTGTGTGTGTGTTCTTGTGTGTGTTTGTGTGTTCGTGTGTGTGTGTATTCGTGTGTGTGTGTGTTAGTGTGTTTATACGCGTGTGTGTTCATGTGTGTGTGTGTTCGTGTGTGTGCTTGTTCGTGTGTGTGTGTGTACGGGGGTGTGTACGTGTGTGCGTGTGTGTTTATGTTTGTATTCGTGTTTATGTACGTGTGTGTACGGGTGTGTGTACGTGTATGTGTACGAGTGTGTGTGTTCGTGTGTGTGTGTGTGTGCTAGTGCGTGTATACGCGTGCGTGTATACGCGTGCGTGTTCGTGTGTGTGTGTATTCGTGTGTGTGGGTGTTCGTGTGTGTGTGTTCGTGTGCATGTTTGTGTATGTGTGCGTGTTCGCGTGTGTGTGTGTGTGTGTGTTCATGTGTGTGTGTATTCGTGTGTGTGTGTGTGTTAGTGTGTGTATACGCGTGTGTGTTCATGTGTGTGTGTGTTCGTGTGTGTGCTAGTTCGTGTGTGTGTGTGTGTGTGTACGGGGGTGTGTACGCGTGTGCGTGTGTGTTTATGTTTGTATTCGTGTTTATGTACGTGTGTGTACGGGTGTGTGTACGTGTATGTGTACGAGTGTGTGTGTGTGTGTGTTAGTGCGTGTATACGCGTGCGTGTTCGTGTGTGTGTATTCGTGTGTGTGTTCGCGTGTGTGTGTGTGTTAGTGTGTGTGTGTGTGTGTGCGGGGGTGTGTACGGGGGTGTGTACGCGTGTGCTTGTGTGTTTGTGTGTGTATTCGTGTTTGTGTACGTGTGTGTACGTGTTTGTACGTGTGTGTGTGTGTGTGTGTGTGTGTTCGTGTGTGTGTGTGTGTTAGTGTGTGTATACGCGTGTGTATGTGTGTTCATGTATGTGCTTGTTCGTGTGTGTGTGTGTGTACGGGGGTGTGTACGCGTGTGCGTGTGTTTATGTGTGTATTCGTGTTTATGTACGTATGTGTACGGGTGTGTGTACGTGTATGTGTACGAGTGTGTGTTCGCGTGTGTGTGTGTGTGTGTGTGTGTGTGTGTTCGTGTGTGTGTGTTAGTGCGTGTATACGTGTGCGTGTTCGTGTGTGTGTGTGTGTTCGTGTGTGTGTGTGTATGTGTGTGTTCTTGTGTGTGTGTGTGTTCGTGTATGTGTGTGTGTTCGTGTATGTGTGTGTGTTCGTGAGTTCATGTGTGTGTGTGTTCGCGTGTGTGTGTGTGTGTTTATGTGTGTATTCGTGTTTGTGTACGTGTGTGTACGGGTGTGTGTACGTGTGTGTGTACGTGTGTGTGTTCGTGTGTGTGTGTTCGTGTGTGTGCTTGTTCGTGTGTGTGTGTATGTGTGTACGGGAGTGTGTACGCGTGTGCGTGTGTGTTTATGTTTGTATTCGTGTTTATGTACGTGTGTGTACGGGTGTGTGTACGTGTATGTGTACAAGTGTGTGTGTTGGTGTGTGTGTGTGTGTTCGTGTGTTTGTGCGTGTTCGTGTGCATGTTTGTGTGTGTGTGTGTTCGCGTGTGTGTGGTTGTTCGTGTGTGTGTGTGTGTGTACGGGGGTGTGTACGTGTGTGCGTGTGTGTTTATGTTTGTATTCGTGTTTATGTACGTGTGTGTACGGGTGTGTGTACGTGTATGTGTACGAGTGTGTGTGTTCCTGTGTGTGTGTGTGTTAGTGCGTGTATACGCGTGCGTGTTCGATTGTGTGTGTATTCGTGTGTGTGGGTGTTCGTGTGTGTGTGTTCGTGTGCATGTTTGTGTGTGTGTGCGTGTTCGCGTGTGTGTGTGTGTGTGTAAGTGTGTGTGTGTGTGTGTGCGGGGGTGTGTACGGGGGTGTGTACGCGTGTGCGTGTGTGTTTATGTGTGTATTCGTGTTTGTGTACGTGTGTGTACGTGTGTGTACGTGTGTGTGTGTGTGATCGTGTGTGTGTGTGTGTTAGTGTGTGTATACGCGTGTGTGTGTGTTTGTGTGTGTGCTTGTTCGTGTGTGTGTGTGTACGGGGGTGTGTACGCGTGTGCGTGTCTTTATGTGTGTATTCGTGTTTACGTACGTGTGTGTACGGGTGTGTGTACGTGTATGTGTACGAGTGTGTGTGTACGTGTGTGTGTGTGTGATCGTGTGTGTGTGTGTGTTTGTGTGTGTGCTTGTTCGTGTGTGTGTGTACGGGGGTGTGTACGCGTGTGCGTGTCTTTATGTGTGTATTCGTGTTTACGTACGTGTGTGTACGGGTGTGTGTACGTGTATGTGTATACGCGTGCGTGTTCGTGTGTGTGTATTCGTGTGTGTGTGTGTTCGTGTATTTGTGTGTGTTCGTGTATGTGTGTGTGTTCGTGAGTTCATGTGTGTGTTTATGTGTGTATTCGTGTTTGTGTACGTGTGTGTACGGGTGTGTGTACGTGTGTGTGTTCGTGTGTGTGTGTTCGTGTGTGTGTGTGTTCGTGTGTGTGTGTTCGTGTGTGTGCTTGTTCGTGTGTGTGTGTGTGTGTGTGTGTGTACGGGGGTGTGTACGCGTGTGCGTGTGTGTTTATGTTTGTATTCGTGTTTATGTATGTGTGTGTACGGGTGTGTGTACGTGTATGTGTACGAGTGTGTGTGTTGGTGTGTGTGTGTGTTCGTATGTATGTTTGTGTGTGTGTGTTCGCGCTTGTGTTTGTGTTAGTGTGTGTGTGTGTGTGTGTGTGTGTATGGGTGTGTGTACGGGGGTGTGTACGCGTGTGCGTGTGTGTTTATGTGTGTATTCGTGTTTATGTACGTGTGTGTACGGGTGTGTGTACGTGTATGTGTACGAGTGTGTGTGTTCGTGTGTGTGTATGTTAGTGCGTGTATACGGGTACGTGTTCGTGTGTGTGTATTCGTGTGTGATGGTGTTCATGTGTGTGTGTGTGTGTGTTCGTGTGCATGTGTTCATGTGCATGTTTGTGTGTGTGTGTGTGTATTCGTGTTTGTGTACGTGTGTGTACGTTTGTGTGTACGCGTGTGTGTGTGTTCGTGTGTGTGTGTGTGTTAGTGTGTGTATACTTGTGTGTGTTCATGTGTGTGTGTGTTCGTGTGAGTGTGTATTCACGTGTGTGTGTTCGTGTGCATGTTTGTGTGTGTGTGTTCGTGTGTGTGTCTGTGTGTTCGTGTGTGTGTGTATTCCTGTGTGTGTGTGTATGTTCGTGTGCATGTTTGTGTGTGTGTGTGTGTTCGCGTGTGTGTGTGTGTTAGTGTGTGTGTGTGTGTACGGGGGTGTGTACGGGTGTGTGTACGCGTGTCCATGTGTGTTTATGTGTGTATTCGTGTTTATGTACGTGTGTGTACGGGTGTATGTGTGTTCGTGTGTGTGTGTTAGTGTGTGTATACGCGTGTGTGTTCATGTGTGTGTGTGTTCGTGTGTGTGCTTGTTCGTGTGTGTGTGTGTGTACGGGGGTGTGTACGCGTGTGCGTGTGTGTTTATGTTTGTATTCGTGTTTATGTACGTGTTTGTACGGGTGTGTGTACGTGTATGTGTACGAGTGTGTGTGTTCGTGTGTGTGTGTGTGTGTGTGTTAGTGCGTGTATACGCGTGCGTGTTCGTGTGTGTGTGTATTCGTGTGTGAATGTGTTTGCGTGTGTGTGTGTGTGTTAGTGTGTGTGTGTGTGTGTGCGGGGGTGTGTACGGGGGTGTGTACGCGTGTGCGTGTGTGTTTATGTGTGTATTCGTGTTTGTGTACGTGTGTGTTCACGTGTGTGTGTTCGTGTGTGTGTCTGTGTGTGTGTATATGTGTGTGTGTGTTCGTATGTGTGTGTGTTCGCGCGTGTGTGTGTGTGTTTATGTGTGTATTCGTGTTTGTGTACGTGTGTGTACGGGTGTGTGTGTTCGTGTGTGTGTGTTCGTGTGCATATTTGTGTGTGTGTGTTAGTGTGCATGTTCGTGTGTGTCTGTGTGTGTGTATGTGTGTGTTCGTGTGTGTGGGTGTTCGTGTGTGTTTGTGTGTGTGTTCTTGTGCATGTTTGTGTGTGTGTTCGCGTGTATGTGTGTGTTAGTGTTTGTGTCTGTACGGGGGTGTGTACGTGTGTGCATGTGTGTTTATGTGTGTATTCGTGTTTATGTTTGTATTCGTGTTTATGTACGTGTGTTTACGGGTGTGTGTACGTGTATGTGTACGAGTGTGTGTGTTCGTGTGTGTGTGTGTGTGTGTGTGTTAGTGCGTGTATACGCGTGCGTGTTCGTGTGTGTGTATTCGTGTGTGTGTTCGCGTGTGTGTGTGTGTGTTAGTGTGTGTGCGTGTGCGGGGGTGTGTACGGGGGTGTGTACGCGTGTGCGTGTGTGTTTATGTGTGTATTCGTGTTTGTGTACGTGTATGTACGTGTTTGTACGTGTGTGTGTGTGTGTGTGTGTGTTCGTGTGTGTGTGTGTTAGTGTGTGTATACGCGTGTGTGTGTGTGTGTGTGTTCGTGTGCATGTTTGTGTGTGTGTTCGTGTGTGTGTGTGGGTGTTCGTGTGTGTGTGTGTGTTCGTGTGCATGTTTGTGTGTGTGTTCGTGTGTTTGTATGTGTGTGTGTTCGTGTGTGTGTGTATTCGTGTGTGTGTGCGTGTTCGTATGCATGTTTGTGTGTGTGTGTGTGTGTTCGCGTGTGTGTGGTTGTTCGTGTGTGTGTGTGTGTGTACGGGGGTGTGTACGCGTGTGCGTGTGTGTTTATGTTTGTATTCGTGTTTATGTACGTGTGTGTACGGGTGTGTGTACGTGTATGTGTACGAGTGTGTGTGTTGGTGTGTGTGTGTGTTCGTGTGTGTGTGTGTTAGTGCGTGTATACGCGTACGTGTTCGTGTGTGTGTGTGTATTCGTGTGTGTGGGTGTTCGTGTGTGTGTGTGTGAGTGTGTTCGTGTGCATGTTTGTGTGTGTGTGTGTGTGTTCGTGTGTGTGTGTGTGTGTGTGTGTGTGTTCTTGTGTGTGTTTGTGTGTTCGTGTGTGTGTGTATTCGTGTGTGTGTGTGTTAGTGTGTTTATACGCGTGTGTGTTCATGTGTGTGTGTGTTCGTGTGTGTGCTTGTTCGTGTGTGTGTGTGTACGGGGGTGTGTACGTGTGTGCGTGTGTGTTTATGTTTGTATTCGTGTTTATGTACGTGTGTGTACGGGTGTGTGTACGTGTATGTGTACGAGTGTGTGTGTTCGTGTGTGTGTGTGTGTGCTAGTGCGTGTATACGCGTGCGTGTATACGCGTGCGTGTTCGTGTGTGTGTGTATTCGTGTGTGTGGGTGTTCGTGTGTGTGTGTTCGTGTGCATGTTTGTGTATGTGTGCGTGTTCGCGTGTGTGTGTGTGTGTGTGTGTTCATGTGTGTGTGTATTCGTGTGTGTGTGTGTGTTAGTGTGTGTATACGCGTGTGTGTTCATGTGTGTGTGTGTTCGTGTGTGTGCTAGTTCGTGTGTGTGTGTGTGTGTGTACGGGGGTGTGTACGCGTGTGCGTGTGTGTTTATGTTTGTATTCGTGTTTATGTACGTGTGTGTACGGGTGTGTGTACGTGTATGTGTACGAGTGTGTGTGTGTGTGTGTTAGTGCGTGTATACGCGTGCGTGTTCGTGTGTGTGTATTCGTGTGTGTGTTCGCGTGTGTGTGTGTGTTAGTGTGTGTGTGTGTGTGTGCGGGGGTGTGTACGGGGGTGTGTACGCGTGTGCTTGTGTGTTTGTGTGTGTATTCGTGTTTGTGTACGTGTGTGTACGTGTTTGTACGTGTGTGTGTGTGTGTGTGTGTGTGTTCGTGTGTGTGTGTGTGTTAGTGTGTGTATACGCGTGTGTATGTGTGTTCATGTATGTGCTTGTTCGTGTGTGTGTGTGTGTACGGGGGTGTGTACGCGTGTGCGTGTGTTTATGTGTGTATTCGTGTTTATGTACGTGTGTGTACGGGTGTGTGTACGTGTATGTGTACGAGTGTGTGTTCGCGTGTGTGTGTGTGTGTGTGTGTGTGTGTGTTCGTGTGTGTGTGTTAGTGCGTGTATACGTGTGCGTGTTCGTGTGTGTGTGTGTGTTCGTGTGTGTGTGTGTATGTGTGTGTTCTTGTGTGTGTGTGTGTTCGTGTATGTGTGTGTGTTCGTGTATGTGTGTGTGTTCGTGAGTTCATGTGTGTGTGTGTTCGCGTGTGTGTGTGTGTGTGTGTTTATGTGTGTATTCGTGTTTGTGTACGTGTGTGTACGGGTGTGTGTACGTGTGTGTGTACGTGTGTGTGTTCGTGTGTGTGTGTTCGTGTGTGTGCTTGTTCGTGTGTGTGTGTATGTGTGTACGGGAGTGTGTACGCGTGTGCGTGTGTGTTTATGTTTGTATTCGTGTTTATGTACGTGTGTGTACGGGTGTGTGTACGTGTATGTGTACGAGTGTGTGTGTTGGTGTGTGTGTGTGTTCGTGTGTTTGTGCGTGTTCGTGTGCATGTTTGTGTGTGTGTGTGTTCGCGTGTGTGTGGTTGTTCGTGTGTGTGTGTGTGTGTACGGGGGTGTGTACGTGTGTGCGTGTGTGTTTATGTTTGTATTCGTGTTTATGTACGTGTGTGTACGGGTGTGTGTACGTGTATGTGTACGAGTGTGTGTGTTCCTGTGTGTGTGTGTGTTAGTGCGTGTATACGCGTGCGTGTTCGATTGTGTGTGTATTCGTGTGTGTGGGTGTTCGTGTGTGTGTGTTCGTGTGCATGTTTGTGTGTGTGTGCGTGTTCGCGTGTGTGTGTGCGTGTTCGCGTGTGTGTGTGTGTGTGTGCGGGGGTGTGTACGGGGGTGTGTACGCGTGTGCGTGTGTGTTTATGTGTGTATTCGTGTTTGTGTACGTGTGTGTACGTGTGTGTGTGTGTGATCGTGTGTGTGTGTGTGTTAGTGTGTGTATACGCGTGTGTGTGTGTTTGTGTGTGTGCTTGTTCGTGTGTGTGTGTGTACGGGGGTGTGTACGCGTGTGCGTGTCTTTATGTGTGTATTCGTGTTTACGTACGTGTGTGTACGGGTGTGTGTACGTGTATGTGTACGAGTGTGTGTGTACGTGTGTGTGTGTGTGATCGTGTGTGTGTGTGTGTTTGTGTGTGTGCTTGTTCGTGTGTGTGTGTACGGGGGTGTGTACGCGTGTGCGTGTCTTTATGTGTGTATTCGTGTTTACGTACGTGTGTGTACGGGTGTGTGTACGTGTATGTGTATACGCGTGCGTGTTCGTGTGTGTGTATTCGTGTGTGTGTGTGTTCGTGTATTTGTGTGTGTTCGTGTATGTGTGTGTGTTCGTGAGTTCATGTGTGTGTTTATGTGTGTATTCGTGTTTGTGTACGTGTGTGTACGGGTGTGTGTACGTGTGTGTGTTCGTGTGTGTGTGTTCGTGTGTGTGTGTGTTCGTGTGTGTGTGTTCGTGTGTGTGCTTGTTCGTGTGTGTGTGTGTGTGTGTGTGTGTGTACGGGGGTGTGTACGCGTGTGCGTGTGTGTTTATGTTTGTATTCGTGTTTATGTATGTGTGTGTACGGGTGTGTGTACGTGTATGTGTACGAGTGTGTGTGTTGGTGTGTGTGTGTGTTCGTATGTATGTTTGTGTGTGTGTGTTCGCGCTTGTGTTTGTGTTAGTGTGTGTGTGTGTGTGTGTGTGTATGGGTGTGTGTACGGGGGTGTGTACGCGTGTGCGTGTGTGTTTATGTGTGTATTCGTGTTTATGTACGTGTGTGTACGGGTGTGTGTACGTGTATGTGTACGAGTGTGTGTGTTCGTGTGTGTGTATGTTAGTGCGTGTATACGGGTACGTGTTCGTGTGTGTGTATTCGTGTGTGATGGTGTTCATGTGTGTGTGTGTGTGTGTTCGTGTGCATGTGTTCATGTGCATGTTTGTGTGTGTGTGTGTGTGTATTCGTGTTTGTGTACGTGTGTGTACGTTTGTGTGTACGCGTGTGTGTGTGTTCGTGTGTGTGTGTGTGTTAGTGTGTGTATACTTGTGTGTGTTCATGTGTGTGTGTGTTCGTGTGAGTGTGTATTCACGTGTGTGTGTTCGTGTGCATGTTTGTGTGTGTGTGTTCGTGTGTGTGTCTGTGTGTTCGTGTGTGTGTGTATTCCTGTGTGTGTGTGTATGTTCGTGTGCATGTTTGTGTGTGTGTGTGTGTTCGCGTGTGTGTGTGTGTTAGTGTGTGTGTGTGTACGGGGGTGTGTACGGGTGTGTGTACGCGTGTCCATGTGTGTTTATGTGTGTATTCGTGTTTATGTACGTGTGTGTACGGGTGTATGTGTGTTCGTGTGTGTGTGTTAGTGTGTGTATACGCGTGTGTGTTCATGTGTGTGTGTGTTCGTGTGTGTGCTTGTTCGTGTGTGTGTGTGTGTACGGGGGTGTGTACGCGTGTGCGTGTGTGTTTATGTTTGTATTCGTGTTTATGTACGTGTTTGTACGGGTGTGTGTACGTGTATGTGTACGAGTGTGTGTGTTCGTGTGTGTGTGTGTGTGTGTGTTAGTGCGTGTATACGCGTGCGTGTTCGTGTGTGTGTGTATTCGTGTGTGAATGTGTTTGCGTGTGTGTGTGTGTGTTAGTGTGTGTGTGTGTGTGTGCGGGGGTGTGTACGGGGGTGTGTACGCGTGTGCGTGTGTGTTTATGTGTGTATTCGTGTTTGTGTACGTGTGTGTTCACGTGTGTGTGTTCGTGTGTGTGTCTGTGTGTGTGTATATGTGTGTGTGTGTTCGTATGTGTGTGTGTTCGCGCGTGTGTGTGTGTGTTTATGTGTGTATTCGTGTTTGTGTACGTGTGTGTACGGGTGTGTGTGTTCGTGTGTGTGTGTTCGTGTGCATATTTGTGTGTGTGTGTTAGTGTGCATGTTCGTGTGTGTCTGTGTGTGTGTATGTGTGTGTTCGTGTGTGTGGGTGTTCGTGTGTGTTTGTGTGTGTGTTCTTGTGCATGTTTGTGTGTGTGTTCGCGTGTATGTGTGTGTTAGTGTTTGTGTCTGTACGGGGGTGTGTACGTGTGTGCATGTGTGTTTATGTGTGTATTCGTGTTTATGTTTGTATTCGTGTTTATGTACGTGTGTTTACGGGTGTGTGTACGTGTATGTGTACGAGTGTGTGTGTTCGTGTGTGTGTGTGTGTGTGTGTTAGTGCGTGTATACGCGTGCGTGTTCGTGTGTGTGTATTCGTGTGTGTGTTCGCGTGTGTGTGTGTGTGTTAGTGTGTGTGCGTGTGCGGGGGTGTGTACGGGGGTGTGTACGCGTGTGCGTGTGTGTTTATGTGTGTATTCGTGTTTGTGTACGTGTATGTACGTGTTTGTACGTGTGTGTGTGTGTGTGTGTGTTCGTGTGTGTGTGTGTTAGTGTGTGTATACGCGTGTGTGTGTGTGTTCGTGTGCATGTTTGTGTGTGTGTTCGTGTGTGTGTGTGGGTGTTCGTGTGTGTGTGTGTGTTCGTGTGCATGTTTGTGTGTGTGTTCGTGTGTTTGTATGTGTGTGTGTTCGTGTGTGTGTGTATTCGTGTGTGTGTGCGTGTTCGTATGCATGTTTGTGTGTGTGTGTGTGTGTTCGCGTGTGTGTGGTTGTTCGTGTGTGTGTGTGTGTGTACGGGGGTGTGTACGCGTGTGCGTGTGTGTTTATGTTTGTATTCGTGTTTATGTACGTGTGTGTACGGGTGTGTGTACGTGTATGTGTACGAGTGTGTGTGTTGGTGTGTGTGTGTGTTCGTGTGTGTGTGTGTTAGTGCGTGTATACGCGTACGTGTTCGTGTGTGTGTGTGTATTCGTGTGTGTGGGTGTTCGTGTGTGTGTGTGTGAGTGTGTTCGTGTGCATGTTTGTGTGTGTGTGTGTGTGTTCGTGTGTGTGTGTGTGTGTGTTCTTGTGTGTGTTTGTGTGTTCGTGTGTGTGTGTATTCGTGTGTGTGTGTGTTAGTGTGTTTATACGCGTGTGTGTTCATGTGTGTGTGTGTTCGTGTGTGTGCTTGTTCGTGTGTGTGTGTGTACGGGGGTGTGTACGTGTGTGCGTGTGTGTTTATGTTTGTATTCGTGTTTATGTACGTGTGTGTACGGGTGTGTGTACGTGTATGTGTACGAGTGTGTGTGTTCGTGTGTGTGTGTGTGTGCTAGTGCGTGTATACGCGTGCGTGTATACGCGTGCGTGTTCGTGTGTGTGTGTATTCGTGTGTGTGGGTGTTCGTGTGTGTGTGTTCGTGTGCATGTTTGTGTATGTGTGCGTGTTCGCGTGTGTGTGTGTGTGTGTGTGTGTTCATGTGTGTGTGTATTCGTGTGTGTGTGTGTGTTAGTGTGTGTATACGCGTGTGTGTTCATGTGTGTGTGTGTTCGTGTGTGTGCTAGTTCGTGTGTGTGTGTGTGTGTGTACGGGGGTGTGTACGCGTGTGCGTGTGTGTTTATGTTTGTATTCGTGTTTATGTACGTGTGTGTACGGGTGTGTGTACGTGTATGTGTACGAGTGTGTGTGTGTGTGTGTGTTAGTGCGTGTATACGCGTGCGTGTTCGTGTGTGTGTATTCGTGTGTGTGTTCGCGTGTGTGTGTGTGTTAGTGTGTGTGTGTGTGTGTGCGGGGGTGTGTACGGGGGTGTGTACGCGTGTGCTTGTGTGTTTGTGTGTGTATTCGTGTTTGTGTACGTGTGTGTACGTGTTTGTACGTGTGTGTGTGTGTGTGTGTGTGTGTTCGTGTGTGTGTGTGTGTTAGTGTGTGTATACGCGTGTGTATGTGTGTTCATGTATGTGCTTGTTCGTGTGTGTGTGTGTGTACGGGGGTGTGTACGCGTGTGCGTGTGTTTATGTGTGTATTCGTGTTTATGTACGTATGTGTACGGGTGTGTGTACGTGTATGTGTACGAGTGTGTGTTCGCGTGTGTGTGTGTGTGTGTGTTCGTGTGTGTGTGTTAGTGCGTGTATACGTGTGCGTGTTCGTGTGTGTGTGTGTGTTTGTGTGTGTGTGTGTATGTGTGTGTTCTTGTGTGTGTGTGTGTTCGTGTATGTGTGTGTGTTCGTGTATGTGTGTGTGTTCGTGAGTTCATGTGTGTGTGTGTTCGCGTGTGTGTGTGTGTGTGTTTATGTGTGTATTCGTGTTTGTGTACGTGTGTGTACGGGTGTGTGTACGTGTGTGTGTACGTGTGTGTGTTCGTGTGTGTGTGTTCGTGTGTGTGCTTGTTCGTGTGTGTGTGTATGTGTGTACGGGGGTGTGTACGCGTGTGCGTGTGTGTTTATGTTTGTATTCGTGTTTATGTACGTGTGTGTACGGGTGTGTGTACGTGTATGTGTACGAGTGTGTGTGTTGGTGTGTGTGTGTGTTCGTGTGTTTGTGCGTGTTCGTGTGCATGTTTGTGTGTGTGTGTGTTCGCGTGTGTGTGGTTGTTCGTGTGTGTGTGTGTGTGTACGGGGGTGTGTACGTGTGTGCGTGTGTGTTTATGTTTGTATTCGTGTTTATGTACGTGTGTGTACGGGTGTGTGTACGTGTATGTGTACGAGTGTGTGTGTTCCTGTGTGTGTGTGTGTTAGTGCGTGTATACGCGTGCGTGTTCGATTGTGTGTGTATTCGTGTGTGTGGGTGTTCGTGTGTGTGTGTTCGTGTGCATGTTTGTGTGTGTGTGCGTGTTCGCGTGTGTGTGTGTGTGTGTAAGTGTGTGTGTGTGTGTGTGCGGGGGTGTGTACGGGGGTGTGTACGCGTGTGCGTGTGTGTTTATGTGTGTATTCGTGTTTGTGTACGTGTGTGTACGTGTGTGTACGTGTGTGTGTGTGTGATCGTGTGTGTGTGTGTGTTAGTGCGTGTATACGCGTGCGTGTTCGTGTGTGTGTATTCGTGTGTGTGTTCGCGTGTGTGTGTGTGTGTTAGTGTGTGTGCGTGTGCGGGGGTGTGTACGGGGGTGTGTACGCGTGTGCGTGTGTGTTTATGTGTGTATTCGTGTTTGTGTACGTGTATGTACGTGTTTGTACGTGTGTGTGTGTGTGTGTGTGTTCGTGTGTGTGTGTGTTAGTGTGTGTATACGCGTGTGTGTGTGTGTTCGTGTGCATGTTTGTGTGTGTGTTCGTGTGTGTGTGTGGGTGTTCGTGTGTGTGTGTGTGTTCGTGTGCATGTTTGTGTGTGTGTTCGTGTGTTTGTATGTGTGTGTGTTCGTGTGTGTGTGTATTCGTGTGTGTGTGCGTGTTCGTATGCATGTTTGTGTGTGTGTGTGTGTGTTCGCGTGTGTGTGGTTGTTCGTGTGTGTGTGTGTGTGTACGGGGGTGTGTACGCGTGTGCGTGTGTGTTTATGTTTGTATTCGTGTTTATGTACGTGTGTGTACGGGTGTGTGTACGTGTATGTGTACGAGTGTGTGTGTTGGTGTGTGTGTGTGTTCGTGTGTGTGTGTGTTAGTGCGTGTATACGCGTACGTGTTCGTGTGTGTGTGTGTATTCGTGTGTGTGGGTGTTCGTGTGTGTGTGTGTGAGTGTGTTCGTGTGCATGTTTGTGTGTGTGTGTGTGTGTTCGTGTGTGTGTGTGTGTGTGTTCTTGTGTGTGTTTGTGTGTTCGTGTGTGTGTGTATTCGTGTGTGTGTGTGTTAGTGTGTTTATACGCGTGTGTGTTCATGTGTGTGTGTGTTCGTGTGTGTGCTTGTTCGTGTGTGTGTGTGTACGGGGGTGTGTACGTGTGTGCGTGTGTGTTTATGTTTGTATTCGTGTTTATGTACGTGTGTGTACGGGTGTGTGTACGTGTATGTGTACGAGTGTGTGTGTTCGTGTGTGTGTGTGTGTGCTAGTGCGTGTATACGCGTGCGTGTATACGCGTGCGTGTTCGTGTGTGTGTGTATTCGTGTGTGTGGGTGTTCGTGTGTGTGTGTTCGTGTGCATGTTTGTGTATGTGTGCGTGTTCGCGTGTGTGTGTGTGTGTGTGTGTTCATGTGTGTGTGTATTCGTGTGTGTGTGTGTGTTAGTGTGTGTATACGCGTGTGTGTTCATGTGTGTGTGTGTTCGTGTGTGTGCTAGTTCGTGTGTGTGTGTGTGTGTGTACGGGGGTGTGTACGCGTGTGCGTGTGTGTTTATGTTTGTATTCGTGTTTATGTACGTGTGTGTACGGGTGTGTGTACGTGTATGTGTACGAGTGTGTGTGTGTGTGTGTGTTAGTGCGTGTATACGCGTGCGTGTTCGTGTGTGTGTATTCGTGTGTGTGTTCGCGTGTGTGTGTGTGTTAGTGTGTGTGTGTGTGTGTGCGGGGGTGTGTACGGGGGTGTGTACGCGTGTGCTTGTGTGTTTGTGTGTGTATTCGTGTTTGTGTACGTGTGTGTACGTGTTTGTACGTGTGTGTGTGTGTGTGTGTGTGTGTTCGTGTGTGTGTGTGTGTTAGTGTGTGTATACGCGTGTGTATGTGTGTTCATGTATGTGCTTGTTCGTGTGTGTGTGTGTGTACGGGGGTGTGTACGCGTGTGCGTGTGTTTATGTGTGTATTCGTGTTTATGTACGTATGTGTACGGGTGTGTGTACGTGTATGTGTACGAGTGTGTGTTCGCGTGTGTGTGTGTGTGTGTGTTCGTGTGTGTGTGTTAGTGCGTGTATACGTGTGCGTGTTCGTGTGTGTGTGTGTGTTCGTGTGTGTGTGTGTATGTGTGTGTTCTTGTGTGTGTGTGTGTTCGTGTATGTGTGTGTGTTCGTGTATGTGTGTGTGTTCGTGAGTTCATGTGTGTGTGTGTTCGCGTGTGTGTGTGTGTGTGTTTATGTGTGTATTCGTGTTTGTGTACGTGTGTGTACGGGTGTGTGTACGTGTGTGTGTACGTGTGTGTGTTCGTGTGTGTGTGTTCGTGTGTGTGCTTGTTCGTGTGTGTGTGTATGTGTGTACGGGGGTGTGTACGCGTGTGCGTGTGTGTTTATGTTTGTATTCGTGTTTATGTACGTGTGTGTACGGGTGTGTGTACGTGTATGTGTACGAGTGTGTGTGTTGGTGTGTGTGTGTGTTCGTGTGTTTGTGCGTGTTCGTGTGCATGTTTGTGTGTGTGTGTGTTCGCGTGTGTGTGGTTGTTCGTGTGTGTGTGTGTGTGTACGGGGGTGTGTACGTGTGTGCGTGTGTGTTTATGTTTGTATTCGTGTTTATGTACGTGTGTGTACGGGTGTGTGTACGTGTATGTGTACGAGTGTGTGTGTTCCTGTGTGTGTGTGTGTTAGTGCGTGTATACGCGTGCGTGTTCGATTGTGTGTGTATTCGTGTGTGTGGGTGTTCGTGTGTGTGTGTTCGTGTGCATGTTTGTGTGTGTGTGCGTGTTCGCGTGTGTGTGTGTGTGTGTAAGTGTGTGTGTGTGTGTGTGCGGGGGTGTGTACGGGGGTGTGTACGCGTGTGCGTGTGTGTTTATGTGTGTATTCGTGTTTGTGTACGTGTGTGTACGTGTGTGTACGTGTGTGTGTGTGTGATCGTGTGTGTGTGTGTGTTAGTGTGTGTATACGCGTGTGTGTGTGTTTGTGTGTGTGCTTGTTCGTGTGTGTGTGTGTACGGGGGTGTGTACGCGTGTGCGTGTCTTTATGTGTGTATTCGTGTTTACGTACGTGTGTGTACGGGTGTGTGTACGTGTATGTGTACGAGTGTGTGTGTACGTGTGTGTGTGTGTGATCGTGTGTGTGTGTGTGTGTGTTAGTGTGTGTATACGCGTGTGTGTGTGTTTGTGTGTGTGCTTGTTCGTGTGTGTGTGTACGGGGGTGTGTACGCGTGTGCGTGTCTTTATGTGTGTATTCGTGTTTACGTACGTGTGTGTACGGGTGTGTGTACGTGTATGTGTATACGCGTGCGTGTTCGTGTGTGTGTATTCGTGTGTGTGTGTGTTCGTGTATTTGTGTGTGTTCGTGTATGTGTGTGTGTTCGTGAGTTCATGTGTGTGTTTATGTGTGTATTCGTGTTTGTGTACGTGTGTGTACGGGTGTGTGTACGTGTGTGTGTTCGTGTGTGTGTGTTCGTGTGTGTGTGTTCGTGTGTGTGTGTTCGTGTGTGTGCTTGTTCGTGTGTGTGTGTGTGTGTGTGTGTGTGTGTGTACGGGGGTGTGTACGCGTGTGCGTGTGTGTTTATGTTTGTATTCGTGTTTATGTATGTGTGTGTACGGGTGTGTGTACGTGTATGTGTACGAGTGTGTGTGTTGGTGTGTGTGTGTGTTCGTGTGTATGTTTGTGTGTGTGTGTTCGCGCTTGTGTTTGTGTTAGTGTGTGTGTGTGTGTGTGTGTGTATGGGTGTGTGTACGGGTGTGTGTACGCGTGTGCGTGTGTGTTTATGTGTGTATTCGTGTTTATGTACGTGTGTGTACGGGTGTGTGTACGTGTATGTGTACGAGTGTGTGTGTTCGTGTGTGTGTATGTTAGTGCGTGTATACGCGTACGTGTTCGTGTGTGTGTATTCGTGTGTGATGGTGTTCATGTGTGTGTGTGTGTGTGTTCGTGTGCATGTGTTCATGTGCATGTTTGTGTGTGTGTGTGTGTATTCGTGTTTGTGTACGTGTGTGTACGTTTGTGTGTACGCGTGTGTGTGTGTTCGTGTGTGTGTGTGTGTGTGTTAGTGTGTGTATACGCGTGTGTGTTCATGTGTGTGTGTGTTCGTGTGAGTGTGTATTCACGTGTGTGTGTTCGTGTGCATGTTTGTGTGTGTGTGTTCGTTTGTGTGTCTGTGTGTTCGTGTGTGTGTGTGTGTATTCCTGTGTGTGTGTGTATGTTCGTGTGCATGTTTGTGTGTGTGTGTGTTCGCGTGTGTGTGTGTGTTAGTGTGTGTGTGTGTGTACGGGGGTGTGTACGGGGGTGTGTACGCGTGTGCATGTGTGTTTATGTGTGTATTCGTGTTTATGTACGTGTGTGTACGGGTGTATGTGTGTTCGTGTGTGTGTGTGTGTTAGTGTGTGTATACGCGTGTGTGTTCATGTGTGTGTGTGTTCGTGTGTGTGCTTGTTCGTGTGTGTGTGTGTGTACGGGGGTGTGTACGCGTGTGCGTGTGTGTTTATGTTTGTATTCGTGTTTATGTACGTGTGTGTACGGGTGTGTGTACGTGTATGTGTACGAGTGTGTGTGTTCGTGTGTGTGTGTGTGTGTGTGTTAGTGCGTGTATACGCGTGCGTGTTCGTGTGTGTGTGTATTCGTGTGTGAATGTGTTTGCGTGTGTGTGTGTGTTAGTGTGTGTGTGTGTGTGTGTGCGGGGGTGTGTACGGGGGTGTGTACGCGTGTGCGTGTGTGTTTATGTGTGTATTCGTGTTTGTGTACGTGTGTGTTCACGTGTGTGTGTTCGTGTGTGTTTCTGTGTGTGTGTATATGTGTGTGTGTGTTCGTATGTGTGTGTGTTCGCGCGTGTGTGTGTGTGTTTATGTGTGTATTCGTGTTTGTGTACGTGTGTGTCTACGTGTGTGTGTGTGTTCCTGTGTGCGTGTTAGTGCGTGTATACGCGTGCGTGTTCGTGTGTGTGTATATTCGTGTGTGTGTGTGTATGTGTGTGTTCTTGTGTGTGTC
The DNA here is from genome assembly GCA_963693495.1 of Malacosoma neustria. Taxonomy (NCBI): domain Eukaryota; kingdom Metazoa; phylum Arthropoda; class Insecta; order Lepidoptera; family Lasiocampidae; genus Malacosoma; species Malacosoma neustria. The sequence continues at coordinate 11,802,439 of OY856371.1, forward strand.
TACGTGTGTGTGTGTGTTCGTGTGTGTGTGTATGTGTTCGTGTTTGTGTGTGTTAGTGCGGGTATACGAGTGCGTGTTCGTGTGTGTGTGTGTATTCGTGTGTGTGGGTGTTCGTGTGTGTTTGTGTGTGTGTTCGTGTGCATGTTTGTGTGTGTGTATGTGTGTGTTCGCGTGTATGTGTGTGTTAGTGTTTGTGTGTGTACGGGAGTGTGTACGCGTGTGCGCGTGTGTCTATGTGTGCATTCGTGTTAATGCACTTGTGTGTACGGGTGTGTGTGTACGTGTATGTGTGTGTATTCGTTTGTGTGTACGTGTGTGTACGGGTGTGTGTACGGGTGTGTGTACGGGTGTGTGAACACACACTCACACGAACACACACACATGAACACACACGCGTATACACACACTAACACACACACACGAACACACACACGTACACACACACGTACATACACCCGTACACATACGTACACAAACACGAATACAAACATAAACACACACACACAAGAACACACACATACACACACACACACACACACGAACACACACATGCACACACACAGACACACACGAACACACACACACACACAATCACGAACACACACACACACACGAACACACACACACACACACGTAGACACACACGTACACTGTTACGGCGACCTGACGGTCGTCGACAAATATGAGAGAAATTAAAAGATTATTTTTTTGAATAACAGTTTATTGGAAAGGAAAGTTACGGAAGTAATAAATAAAGATTAAATCAATGAAAATAATAGTATAACCGATAATGATAAAATTAAAACCGGGAAGTGGGGTCGCACACAGAGAGTTCTACTTGGTACTCTTTAGCCCAAAGGGTGACTTAACTGGGATTTCGTCCTGCGCCTGGAGGGTCGTTGACGTCCTTCTTATCGCGGGGCCTGTCGTCCCCTACTGTTGCAAGTTGGTCAGCAGCACCTGCCCGTACAGAGGGTGGCTGCCTCGCGACCGCTGCGAATGATTGCTGAGATGGGACCTTCTGGGGCGTCGGCTCTCAGCCCGTACGGTGGACCCTCTTCTGAAATGCGTCGAAGAAGCTTCTGTAGCGCGAAGGACCCGGCACGCTGACACCCTGGGCGACCAGGAGTGGCGTCGGTATCCTTCGCGATACGTTATTAAAATGCGAAAGTGGAGTGATGATAGTCTATAACCGGTCTTATAGTTACTAATAAAAAAAACAAATATTGAATAATAAAAAAAAAATGAAAATTGTCTAAACCGGAGTCAAACTATTATTATTCGGACTATCACCATTCCACTTCGCCACAAACACAAAGGAAAGTTTACAATTTAATCTGAACAAAATGGGTAGTTTCAGAATACAAAAATAAGAAAAAAATAATTAAAGGAAAATGACCTTCGATATGCGAATCGTCGGCTTTGGTAGGAAAACTTGTCATAATACGGTATTACAATATGACTTGTAAATAATAAAGAATATATTAGGATCTAACTAACTACATTAATTCCTTTTATACATATATATGACGATACGTCGGTGGCAACAACATTAAATGGTTATTAATACTTCATCTTAATACGGTATTACAATATAAAAACAGATATAACTAAAAAATACGTACAAGCCACGACGTAAACACTGCACGCGGACTGCACAACAACTTATTTAATTATAATTTTTTTTTTATTAAAGAAAATTCTAAACAATAACGCGGCGAGCACGTTCGCCTTAACATCAAATAGTATGGTTATAGATTATACACGCATGTCACCTCGCGATTTTGCGTTTCGTTACTACAATAGAACTAGCTTACAAATTTTTAAATATTGAAAAAGAAGAAATTTTATTTCGGATTAATTCTAGGCACAAAATTAGGCAATAGCGACCGACCCTAATGGACATAATATTATAAACTCACCTGAGGGATATGCGCATGATTTAAATTAGTTAATTAAAATATCTTTAATGTACTGAATATTTACTTTCAACATGATTACTAATACGGGATTGTTTTCTTTTAAAGCACTACTAAACACTGGGTTAAAATAAAATTATAAATAATTAACCACAATCGCGGACCACCATAGTGACTGGGTAGCCCTTCTGGTGTCAGTTAAAAAGGCTTTTCTAATGCTGCTTTGCCTTCTTATACTCCATCGAACTACCAGCTCCCACCACGAAAGGATACCGCCCACTTTTTCGAGTGATTTGTCAATTTGTGTCCTTTGGGTGTGGCATGGAAAAGTACTGAGCAACGCAAATTCAAAGCTACCTACCCTTTAAGGTGCACGATCGAATTATTAACATTAGGATACCCTCCATTAGAAATTATTATCCTGTTTATTTGCCTTAAAATACCCTCTATTAAAAGTAATAATTATCTGGTTTGTTTATGCAAAAATACCCTCGATATTGGATGAATTAATTTCAAAATAAATTATAAATAATTACTATGTATTAAGGAATTGAATAATTATCTCTTGTTACAACGTAACAACACACACGTACACAAACACGAATACACACATAAACACACACACACACGCGCGAACATACACACACACACACGCGCGCGAACACACACACACGAACACACACACATATACAAACACACAGACACACACACGAACACACACACGTGAACACACACTCACACGAACACACACACACATGAACACACACGCGTATACACACAATAACACACACACACACGAACACACACGCACACACACACACGCGCGCGCGAACACACACACATACATACACACACACAGACACACACACGAACACACACACGTAAACACACACTCACACGAACACACACACATGTACACTCACACCCGTACACACCAACACACACACTAACACACACACACACACATGAACACACACACACGAATACACACACGCGTACACACACCCACACGTACACACACGCATACACACACGTACAAACAAACGAATACACACACATATACGTACACACACCCGTACACACACGTGCATTAACACGAATACACACATAAACACACACGCACACGCGTACACACCCCCGTACACACCCCCGCACACACACACACACACTAACACACACAAACACACACGCGAACACACACACACACATACACTAACACACACACACACGCGCGAACACACACACACACATACACACACGTACACAAACACGAATACACACATAAACACACACGCGTACACACCCCAGTACACACCCCCGTACACACACACACACACACGCGAACACACACACACAAACATGCACACGAACACACACACACATACACACGAACACCCACACACACGAATACACACACACACGAACACGCACGCGTATACACGCACTAACACACACACACACACACGAACACACACACACACACACACATGAACACACATACACACACGTAGACACACACGTACACAAACACGCACTAACACACACACACACGAACACACACACACACACATGAACACACACACACACTAACACACACACACGCGTACACACACACACACAAACATGCACACGAACACACACACACACATACACACGAACACCCACATACACGAATACACACACACACGAACACGCACGCGTATACACGCACTAACACACACACACACTAACACACACACACACGAACACACACACACACACGTACACAAACACGAATACACACATAAACACACACGCACACGCGTACACGCCCCCGTACACACCCCCGTACACACACACACGCACACACACACACAAACATGCACACGAACACACACACACATACACACGAACACCCACACACATAAATACACACACACACGAACACGCACGCGTATACACGTACTAACACACACACACGAACACACACACACACACACGAACACACACACACACACACGTACACACACGTACAAAAACACGAATACACACATAAACACACACGCACACGCGTACACACCCCCGTACACACCCCCGTACACACACACACTAACACACACATACACGAACCCACACACATGAACAAGCACACACACGAACACACACACACACGATCACACACGCGTATACACACACTAACACACACACACACACACACGTACACACACACGTACACACACCCGTACACACAACCGTACACACACGAACACAAACACGAATACACACACGTGAACACACACTCACACGAACACACACATACATGAACACACACGCGTATATACACACTAACACACACACACACGAACACACACACACACACACACACACACACACACACACACGAACACACACACACACAAACATGCACACGAACACACACACACACACGAACACCCACATACACGAATACACACACAAACTTGTTCGTGTTCGGGGGTGTGTACGCGTGTGCCGTGTGTGTTTATGTTTGTATTCGTGTTTATGTACATGTGTGTACGGGTGTGTGTACGTGTATGTGTACGAGTGTGCATGTTCGTGTGTGTGTGTGTGTGTGTTCGCGTGTGTGTGTGTGTGTTAGTGTGTGTGTGTGTGTGTGTTAGGGGGTGTGTACGGGGGTGTGTACGCGTGTGCGTGTGTGTTTATATGTGTATTCGTGTTTGTGTACGTGTGTGTACGTGTGTGTGTGTGTGTTCGTGTGTGTGTGTGTTAGTGTGTGTATACGCGTGTGTGTTCATGTATGTGTGTGTTCGTGTGTGTGTGTGTGTGTGTACGTGTGTGTGTGTTCGTGTGTGTGTGTGTGTTAGTGTGTGTATACGCGTGTGTTCATGTGTGTGTGTTCGTGTGTGTGCTTCTTCGTGTGTGTGTGTGTTGTCGGGGGTGTGTACGCGTGTGCGTGTATGTTTATGTGTGTATTCGTGTTTATGTACGTGTGTGTACGGGTGTGTGTATGTGTATGTGTACGAGTGTGTGTGTGTTCGTGTGTGTGTGTGTTAGTGCGTGAATACGCGTACGTGTTCGTGTGTGTGTGTATTCGTGTGTGATGGTGTTCGTGTGTGTGTGTGTGTTCGTGTGCATGTTTGTGTGTGTGTGTTCGTGTGCATGTTCGTGTGTATGTTCGTGTGTGTCTGTATGTGTATGTGTGTGTGTTTGCGTGTGTGTGTGTGTTAGTGTGTGTGTGTGTGTGTGTGTGTGCGGGGGTGTGTACGGGGGTGTGTACGCGTGTGTGTGTGTGTTTATGTGTGTATTCGTGTTTGTGTACGTGTGTGTTCACGTGTGTGTGTTCGTGTGTGTGTCTGTGTGTGTGTATATGTGTGTGTGTGTTCGTGTGTGTGTGTGTTTGCGCGTGTGTGTGTGTGTTTATGTGTGTATTCGTGTTTGTGTACGTGTGTGTCTACGTGTGTGTGTGTTCCTGTGTGCGTGTTAGTGCGTGTATACGCGTGCGTGTTCGTGTGTGTGTATTCGTGTGTGTGTGTGTTCGTGTATTTGTGTGTGTTCGTGTATGTGTGTGTGTTCGTGAGTTCATGTGTGTGTTTATGTGTGTATTCGTGTTTGTGTACGTGTGTGTACGGGTGTGTGTACGTGTGTGTGTTCGTGTGTGTGTGTTCGTGTGTGTGTGTTCGTGTGTGTGCTTGTTCGTGTGTGTGTGTGTGTGTGTGTACGGGGGTGTGTACGCGTGTGCGTGTGTGTTTATGTTTGTATTCGTGTTTATGTATGTGTGTGTACGGGTGTGTGTACGTGTATGTGTACGAGTGTTTGTGTTGGTGTGTGTGTGTGTTCGTGTGAGTGTGTGTTTACGTGTGTGTTCGTGTGTGTGTCTGTGTGTGTGTATGTGTGTGTGATCGCACGTGTGTGTGTGTGTTCGCGCGTGTGTGTGTGTGTTTATGTGTGTATTCATGTTTGTGTAAGTGTGTGTACGTTTGTGTGTACGTGTGTGTGTGTGTGTTCGTGTGTGTGTGTGTTAGTGTGTGTATACGCGTGTGTTTTCATGTGTGTGTGTGTGTTCGTGTGAGTGTGTGTTCACGTGTGTGTGTTCGTGTGTGTGTCTGTGTATGTTAGTGCGTGTATACGCTTGCGTGTTCGTGTGTGTGTGTGTATTCGTGTGTGTGGGTGTTCGTGTGTATGTGTGTTTGTGTTCGTGAGCATGTACGTGTGTGTGTTCGCGTGTGTGTGTGTGTGTTAGTCTGTGTGTGTGTGTGTACGGGGGTGTGTACGCGTGTGCGTGTGTGTTTATGTGTGTATTCGTGTTTGTGTACGTGTGTGTACGTGTGTGTGTGTGTTCGCGCGTGTGTGTGTGTTAGTGTATGTGTGTGTTCGCGTGTGTGTGTGTTAGTGTGTGTGTGTGTGTGCGGGGGTGTGTACGGGGGTGTGTACGCGTGTGCGTGTGTGTTTATGTGTGTATTCGTGTTAATGCACGTGTGTGTACGGGTGTGTGTACGTGTATGTGTGTGGATTCGTTTGTGTGTACGCGTGTGCGTGTGTGTTCGTGTGTGTGTGTTAGTGTGTGTATACGCGTGTGTGTTCATGTGTGTGTGTGTTCGTGTGAGTGTGTATTCACGTGTGTGTGTTCGTGTGCATGTTTGTGTGTGTGTGTTCGTGTGTGTGTCTGTGTGTTCGTGTGTGTGTGTGTATTCGTGTGTGTGTGTGTGTATGTTCGTGTGCATGTTTGTGTGTTTGTGAGTGTTCGCGCGTGTGTGTGTGTTAGTGTGTGTGTGTGTGTACGGGGGTGTGTACGGGGGTGTGTACGCGTGTGCATGTGTGTTTATGTGTGTATTCGTGTTTATGTACGTGTGTGTGTGTGTGTGTGTGTTCGTGTGTGTGTGTGTTAGTGTGTGTATACGCGTGTGTGTTCATGTGTGTGTGTTCGTGTGAGTGTGTTCACGTGTGTGTGTTCGTGTGTGTGTATATGTGTGTGTGTGTGTTCGTGTGTGTGTGTGTTCGCGCGTGTGTGTGTGTGTGTGTTCGTGCGTGTGTGTGTGTATTCGTGTTTGTGTACGTGTGTGTCCACGTGTATGTGTGTGTGTGTTCGTGTGTGCGTGTTAGTGCGTGTATACGCGTGCGTGTTCGTGTGTGTGTGTATATTCGTGTGTGTGTGTTCGTGTGTGTGTGTGTTAGTGTGTGTTTACGCGTGTGTGTTCATGTGTGTGTGTGTTCGTGTGTGTGCTTGTTCGTGTGTGTGTGTGTGTGTGTGTGTGTACGGGGGTGTGTACGCGTGTGCATGTGTGTTTATGTTTGTATTCGTGTTTATGTACGTGTGTGTACGGGTGTGTGTACGTGTATATGTACGAGTGTGTGTGTTCGTGTGTGTGTGTGTGTTAGTGCGTGTATACGCGTGCGTGTTCGTGTGTGTGTGTATTCGTGTGTGTGGGTGTTCGTGTGTATGTGTGTGTGTGTTCGTGTGCATGTTTGTGTGTGTGTGTGTTCGCGTGTGTGTGTGTTACTGCGTGTATACGCGTACGTGTTCGTGTGTGTGTGTATTCGTGTGTGATGGTGTTCGTGTGTGTGTGTGTGTGTGTGTGTTCGTGTGCATGTTTGTGTGTGTGTGTGTGTGTTCGTGTGCATGTTCGTGTGTATGTTCGTGTGTGTCTGTATTTGTATGTGTGTGTGTGTGTTCGTGTGTGTGGGTGTTCGTGTGTGCGTGTGTTCGTGTGCATGTTTGTGTGTGTGTGTGTGTTCGCGTGTGTGGATGTTAGTGTGTGTGTATTAGTGTGTGTGTGTACGGGGGTGTGTGTGTATGTGTTCGCGCGTGTTTGTGTGTGTTTATGTGTGTATTCGAGTTTGTGTACGTGTGTGTACGGGTGTGTGTACGGGGGTGTGTACGCGTGTGCGTGTCTTTATGTGTGTATTCGTGTTTACGTACGTGTGTGTACGGGTGTGTGTACGTGTATGTGTACGAGTGTGTGTGTACGTGTGTGTATGTGTGATCGTGTGTATGTGTGATCGTGTGTGTGTGTGTTTATGTGTGTATTCGTTATTGTGTACGTGTGTGTATGTGTGATCGTGTGTGTGTGTGTTAGTGTGTGTATACGCGTGTGTGTGTGTTCGTTTGTGTGCTTGTTCGTGTGTGTGTGTGTACGGGGGTGTGTACGCGTGTGCGTGTCTTTATGTGTGTATTCGTGTTTACGTAAGTGTGTGTACGGGTGTGTGTACGTGTATGTGTACGAGTGTGTGTGTTCGTGTGTGTGTGTGTGTTCGTGTGTGTGTATTAGTGCGTGTATACGCGTGCGTGTTCGTGTGTGTGTATTCGTGTGTGTGTGTGTTCGTGTATTTGTGTGTGTTCGTGTATGTGTGTGTGTTCGTGAGTTCATGTGTGTTTTTATGTGTGTATTCGTGTTTGTGTACGTGTGTGTACGGGTGTGTGTACGTGTGTGTGTTCGTGTGTGTGTGTTCGTGTGTGTGTGTTCGTGTGTGTGCTTGTTCGTGTGTGTGTGTGTGTGTGTGTGTGTGTACGGGGGTGTGTACGCGTGTGCGTGTGTGTTTATGTTTGTATTCGTGTTTATGTATGTGTGTGTACGGGTGTGTGTACGTGTATGTGTACGAGTGTTTGTGTTGGTGTGTGTGTGTGTTCGTGTGAGTGTGTGTTTACGTGTGTGTTCGTGTGTGTGTCTGTGTGTGTGTGTATGTGTGTGTGATCGCACGTGTGTGTGTGTGTTCGCGCGTGTGTGTGTGTGTTTATGTGTGTATTCATGTTTGTGTAAGTGTGTGTACGTTTGTTTGTACGTGTGTGTGTGTGTGTGTGTGTTCGTGTGTGTGTGTTCCTGTGTGCGTGTTAGTGCGTGTATACGCGTGCGTGTTCGTGTGTGTGTATATTCGTGTGTGTGTGTATGTGTGTGTTCTTGTGTGTGTGTGTGTGTGTGTGTGTGTTCGTGTATGTGTGTGTTTTCGTGAGTTCATGTGTGTGTGTGTTCGCGTGTGTGTGTGTGTGTGTGTTTATGTGTGTATTCGTGTTTGTGTACGTGTGTGTACGGGTGTGTGTACGTGTGTGTGTACGTGTGTGTGTACGTGTGTGTGTTCGTGTGTGTGTGTTCGTGTGTGTGCTTGTTCGTGTGTGTGTGTTTGTGTGTACGGGGGTGTGTACGCGTGTGCGTGTGTGTTTATGTTTGTATTCGTGTTTATGTACGTGTGTGTACGGGTATGTGTACGTGTATGTGTACGAGTGTGTGTGTTCGTGTGTGTATGGGTTAGTGCGTGTATACGCGTGCGTGTTCGTGTGTGTGTATTCGTGTGTGTGGGTGTTCGTGTGCATGTTTGTGTATGTGTGTGTTCGCGTGTGTGTGTGTGTTAGTGTGTGTGTGTGTACGGGGGTGTGTACGCGTGTGCGTATGTGTTTATGTGTGTATTCGTGTTATGCACGTGTGTGTACGGGTGTGTGTACGTGTATGTGTGTTTATTTGTTTGTGTGTACGTGTGTGTACGGGTGTGTGTACGTGTGGGTGTGTGTGTTTGTGTGTGTGTATTCGTGTGTATGTGTGTGTGTGTTCGTGTGCATGTTTGTGTGTGTGTGTGTTCGCGTGTGTGTTTATGTGTGTATTCGTGTTTGTGTACGTGTGTGTGTGTGTGTTCGTGTGTGTCTGTGTTAGTGTGTGTATACGCGTGTGTGTTCATGTGATTGTGTGTTCGTATGTGTGCTCGTTCGTGTGTGTGTGTGTGTGTGTGTGTGTATACGCGTGTGTTCATGTGATTGTGTGTACGGGGGTGTGTACGCGTGTGCGTGTGTGTTTATATGTGTATTCGTGTTTGTGTACGTGTGTGTACGTGTGTGTGTGTGTGTGTGTTCGTTTGTGTGTGTGTTAGTGTGTGTATACGCGTGTGTGTTCATGTGTGTGTGTGTTCGTGTGTGTGCTTGTTCGTGTGTGTGTGTGTGTGTGTGTGTATACGCGTGTGTTCATGTGATTGTGTGTACGGGGGTGTATACGCGTGTGCGTGTGTGTTTATATGTCTATTCGTGTTTGTGTACGTGTGTGTCTACGTGTGTGTGTGTTCGTGTGGGCGTGTTAGTGCGTGTATACGCGTGCGTGTTCGTGTGTGTGTATATTCGTGTGTGTGTGTGTGTGTGTGTTCGTGTGTGTGTGTTCGTGTGTGTCTGTGTGTGTATATGTGTGTGTTCGTGAGTGTGTGTATGTGTGTGTTCTTGTGTGTGTGTGTGTGTGTTCGTGTATGTGTGTGTGTTCGTGAGTTCATGTGTGTGTGTGTTTGTTTATGTGTGTATTCGTGTTTGTGTACGTGTGTGTACGGGTGTGTGTACGGGTGTGTGTACGTGTGTGTGTTCGTGTGTGTGTGTTCGTGTGTGTGCTTGTTTGTGTGTGTGTGTTTGTGTGTACGGGGGTGTGTACGCGTGTGCGTGTGTGTTTATGTTTGTATTCGTGTTTATGTACGTGTGTGTACGGGTGTGTGTACGTGTATGTGTACGAGTGTGTGTGTTGGTGTGTGTGTGTGTTCGTGTGTGTGTGTGTTAGTGCGTGTATACGCGTACGTGTTCGTGTGTGTGTGTGTATTCGTGTGTGTGGGTGTTCGTGTGTGTGTGTGTGAGTGTGTTCGTGTGCATGTTTGTGTGTGTGTGTGTGTGTTCGTGTGTGTGTGTGTGTGTGTTCTTGTGTGTGTTTGTGTGTTCGTGTGTGTGTGTATTCGTGTGTGTGTGTGTTAGTGTGTTTATACGCGTGTGTGTTCATGTGTGTGTGTGTTCGTGTGTGTGCTTGTTCGTGTGTGTGTGTGTACGGGGGTGTGTACGTGTGTGCGTGTGTGTTTATGTTTGTATTCGTGTTTATGTACGTGTGTGTACGGGTGTGTGTACGTGTATGTGTACGAGTGTGTGTGTTCGTGTGTGTGTGTGTGTGCTAGTGCGTGTATACGCGTGCGTGTATACGCGTGCGTGTTCGTGTGTGTGTGTATTCGTGTGTGTGGGTGTTCGTGTGTGTGTGTTCGTGTGCATGTTTGTGTATGTGTGCGTGTTCGCGTGTGTGTGTGTGTGTGTGTGTTCATGTGTGTGTGTATTCGTGTGTGTGTGTGTGTTAGTGTGTGTATACGCGTGTGTGTTCATGTGTGTGTGTGTTCGTGTGTGTGCTAGTTCGTGTGTGTGTGTGTGTGTGTACGGGGGTGTGTACGCGTGTGCGTGTGTGTTTATGTTTGTATTCGTGTTTATGTACGTGTGTGTACGGGTGTGTGTACGTGTATGTGTACGAGTGTGTGTGTGTGTGTGTGTTAGTGCGTGTATACGCGTGCGTGTTCGTGTGTGTGTATTCGTGTGTGTGTTCGCGTGTGTGTGTGTGTTAGTGTGTGTGTGTGTGTGTGCGGGGGTGTGTACGGGGGTGTGTACGCGTGTGCTTGTGTGTTTGTGTGTGTATTCGTGTTTGTGTACGTGTGTGTACGTGTTTGTACGTGTGTGTGTGTGTGTGTGTGTGTGTTCGTGTGTGTGTGTGTGTTAGTGTGTGTATACGCGTGTGTATGTGTGTTCATGTATGTGCTTGTTCGTGTGTGTGTGTGTGTACGGGGGTGTGTACGCGTGTGCGTGTGTTTATGTGTGTATTCGTGTTTATGTACGTATGTGTACGGGTGTGTGTACGTGTATGTGTACGAGTGTGTGTTCGCGTGTGTGTGTGTGTGTGTGTTCGTGTGTGTGTGTTAGTGCGTGTATACGTGTGCGTGTTCGTGTGTGTGTGTGTGTTCGTGTGTGTGTGTGTATGTGTGTGTTCTTGTGTGTGTGTGTGTTCGTGTATGTGTGTGTGTTCGTGTATGTGTGTGTGTTCGTGAGTTCATGTGTGTGTGTGTTCGCGTGTGTGTGTGTGTGTGTTTATGTGTGTATTCGTGTTTGTGTACGTGTGTGTACGGGTGTGTGTACGTGTGTGTGTACGTGTGTGTGTTCGTGTGTGTGTGTTCGTGTGTGTGCTTGTTCGTGTGTGTGTGTATGTGTGTACGGGGGTGTGTACGCGTGTGCGTGTGTGTTTATGTTTGTATTCGTGTTTATGTACGTGTGTGTACGGGTGTGTGTACGTGTATGTGTACGAGTGTGTGTGTTGGTGTGTGTGTGTGTTCGTGTGTTTGTGCGTGTTCGTGTGCATGTTTGTGTGTGTGTGTGTTCGCGTGTGTGTGGTTGTTCGTGTGTGTGTGTGTGTGTACGGGGGTGTGTACGTGTGTGCGTGTGTGTTTATGTTTGTATTCGTGTTTATGTACGTGTGTGTACGGGTGTGTGTACGTGTATGTGTACGAGTGTGTGTGTTCCTGTGTGTGTGTGTGTTAGTGCGTGTATACGCGTGCGTGTTCGATTGTGTGTGTATTCGTGTGTGTGGGTGTTCGTGTGTGTGTGTTCGTGTGCATGTTTGTGTGTGTGTGCGTGTTCGCGTGTGTGTGTGTGTGTGTAAGTGTGTGTGTGTGTGTGTGCGGGGGTGTGTACGGGGGTGTGTACGCGTGTGCGTGTGTGTTTATGTGTGTATTCGTGTTTGTGTACGTGTGTGTACGTGTGTGTACGTGTGTGTGTGTGTGATCGTGTGTGTGTGTGTGTTAGTGTGTGTATACGCGTGTGTGTGTGTTTGTGTGTGTGCTTGTTCGTGTGTGTGTGTGTACGGGGGTGTGTACGCGTGTGCGTGTCTTTATGTGTGTATTCGTGTTTACGTACGTGTGTGTACGGGTGTGTGTACGTGTATGTGTACGAGTGTGTGTGTACGTGTGTGTGTGTGTGATCGTGTGTGTGTGTGTGTGTGTTAGTGTGTGTATACGCGTGTGTGTGTGTTTGTGTGTGTGCTTGTTCGTGTGTGTGTGTACGGGGGTGTGTACGCGTGTGCGTGTCTTTATGTGTGTATTCGTGTTTACGTACGTGTGTGTACGGGTGTGTGTACGTGTATGTGTATACGCGTGCGTGTTCGTGTGTGTGTATTCGTGTGTGTGTGTGTTCGTGTATTTGTGTGTGTTCGTGTATGTGTGTGTGTTCGTGAGTTCATGTGTGTGTTTATGTGTGTATTCGTGTTTGTGTACGTGTGTGTACGGGTGTGTGTACGTGTGTGTGTTCGTGTGTGTGTGTTCGTGTGTGTGTGTTCGTGTGTGTGTGTTCGTGTGTGTGCTTGTTCGTGTGTGTGTGTGTGTGTGTGTGTGTGTGTGTACGGGGGTGTGTACGCGTGTGCGTGTGTGTTTATGTTTGTATTCGTGTTTATGTATGTGTGTGTACGGGTGTGTGTACGTGTATGTGTACGAGTGTGTGTGTTGGTGTGTGTGTGTGTTCGTGTGTATGTTTGTGTGTGTGTGTTCGCGCTTGTGTTTGTGTTAGTGTGTGTGTGTGTGTGTGTGTGTATGGGTGTGTGTACGGGTGTGTGTACGCGTGTGCGTGTGTGTTTATGTGTGTATTCGTGTTTATGTACGTGTGTGTACGGGTGTGTGTACGTGTATGTGTACGAGTGTGTGTGTTCGTGTGTGTGTATGTTAGTGCGTGTATACGCGTACGTGTTCGTGTGTGTGTATTCGTGTGTGATGGTGTTCATGTGTGTGTGTGTGTGTGTTCGTGTGCATGTGTTCATGTGCATGTTTGTGTGTGTGTGTGTGTATTCGTGTTTGTGTACGTGTGTGTACGTTTGTGTGTACGCGTGTGTGTGTGTTCGTGTGTGTGTGTGTGTGTGTTAGTGTGTGTATACGCGTGTGTGTTCATGTGTGTGTGTGTTCGTGTGAGTGTGTATTCACGTGTGTGTGTTCGTGTGCATGTTTGTGTGTGTGTGTTCGTTTGTGTGTCTGTGTGTTCGTGTGTGTGTGTGTGTATTCCTGTGTGTGTGTGTATGTTCGTGTGCATGTTTGTGTGTGTGTGTGTTCGCGTGTGTGTGTGTGTTAGTGTGTGTGTGTGTGTACGGGGGTGTGTACGGGGGTGTGTACGCGTGTGCATGTGTGTTTATGTGTGTATTCGTGTTTATGTACGTGTGTGTACGGGTGTATGTGTGTTCGTGTGTGTGTGTGTGTTAGTGTGTGTATACGCGTGTGTGTTCATGTGTGTGTGTGTTCGTGTGTGTGCTTGTTCGTGTGTGTGTGTGTGTACGGGGGTGTGTACGCGTGTGCGTGTGTGTTTATGTTTGTATTCGTGTTTATGTACGTGTGTGTACGGGTGTGTGTACGTGTATGTGTACGAGTGTGTGTGTTCGTGTGTGTGTGTGTGTGTGTGTTAGTGCGTGTATACGCGTGCGTGTTCGTGTGTGTGTGTATTCGTGTGTGAATGTGTTTGCGTGTGTGTGTGTGTTAGTGTGTGTGTGTGTGTGTGTGCGGGGGTGTGTACGGGGGTGTGTACGCGTGTGCGTGTGTGTTTATGTGTGTATTCGTGTTTGTGTACGTGTGTGTTCACGTGTGTGTGTTCGTGTGTGTTTCTGTGTGTGTGTATATGTGTGTGTGTGTTCGTATGTGTGTGTGTTCGCGCGTGTGTGTGTGTGTTTATGTGTGTATTCGTGTTTGTGTACGTGTGTGTCTACGTGTGTGTGTGTGTTCCTGTGTGCGTGTTAGTGCGTGTATACGCGTGCGTGTTCGTGTGTGTGTATATTCGTGTGTGTGTGTGTATGTGTGTGTTCTTGTGTGTGTCTACGTGTGTGTGTGTGTTCGTGTGTGTGTGTATGTGTTCGTGTTTGTGTGTGTTAGTGCGGGTATACGAGTGCGTGTTCGTGTGTGTGTGTGTATTCGTGTGTGTGGGTGTTCGTGTGTGTTTGTGTGTGTGTTCGTGTGCATGTTTGTGTGTGTGTATGTGTGTGTTCGCGTGTATGTGTGTGTTAGTGTTTGTGTGTGTACGGGAGTGTGTACGCGTGTGCGCGTGTGTCTATGTGTGCATTCGTGTTAATGCACTTGTGTGTACGGGTGTGTGTGTACGTGTATGTGTGTGTATTCGTTTGTGTGTACGTGTGTGTACGGGTGTGTGTACGGGTGTGTGTACGGGTGTGTGAACACACACTCACACGAACACACACACATGAACACACACGCGTATACACACACTAACACACACACACGAACACACACACGTACACACACACGTACATACACCCGTACACATACGTACACAAACACGAATACAAACATAAACACACACACACAAGAACACACACATACACACACACACACACACACGAACACACACATGCACACACACAGACACACACGAACACACACACACACACAATCACGAACACACACACACACACGAACACACACACACACACACGTAGACACACACGTACACTGTTACGGCGACCTGACGGTCGTCGACAAATATGAGAGAAATTAAAAGATTATTTTTTTGAATAACAGTTTATTGGAAAGGAAAGTTACGGAAGTAATAAATAAAGATTAAATCAATGAAAATAATAGTATAACCGATAATGATAAAATTAAAACCGGGAAGTGGGGTCGCACACAGAGAGTTCTACTTGGTACTCTTTAGCCCAAAGGGTGACTTAACTGGGATTTCGTCCTGCGCCTGGAGGGTCGTTGACGTCCTTCTTATCGCGGGGCCTGTCGTCCCCTACTGTTGCAAGTTGGTCAGCAGCACCTGCCCGTACAGAGGGTGGCTGCCTCGCGACCGCTGCGAATGATTGCTGAGATGGGACC
This sequence comes from Malacosoma neustria, assembly GCA_963693495.1. Classification (NCBI taxonomy): domain Eukaryota; kingdom Metazoa; phylum Arthropoda; class Insecta; order Lepidoptera; family Lasiocampidae; genus Malacosoma; species Malacosoma neustria. The sequence goes on from OY856371.1 coordinate 11,817,951, forward strand.
TTCTGGGGCGTCGGCTCTCAGCCCGTACGGTGGACCCTCTTCTGAAATGCGTCGAAGAAGCTTCTGTAGCGCGAAGGACCCGGCACGCTGACACCCTGGGCGACCAGGAGTGGCGTCGGTATCCTTCGCGATACGTTATTAAAATGCGAAAGTGGAGTGATGATAGTCTATAACCGGTCTTATAGTTACTAATAAAAAAAACAAATATTGAATAATAAAAAAAAAATGAAAATTGTCTAAACCGGAGTCAAACTATTATTATTCGGACTATCACCATTCCACTTCGCCACAAACACAAAGGAAAGTTTACAATTTAATCTGAACAAAATGGGTAGTTTCAGAATACAAAAATAAGAAAAAAATAATTAAAGGAAAATGACCTTCGATATGCGAATCGTCGGCTTTGGTAGGAAAACTTGTCATAATACGGTATTACAATATGACTTGTAAATAATAAAGAATATATTAGGATCTAACTAACTACATTAATTCCTTTTATACATATATATGACGATACGTCGGTGGCAACAACATTAAATGGTTATTAATACTTCATCTTAATACGGTATTACAATATAAAAACAGATATAACTAAAAAATACGTACAAGCCACGACGTAAACACTGCACGCGGACTGCACAACAACTTATTTAATTATAATTTTTTTTTTATTAAAGAAAATTCTAAACAATAACGCGGCGAGCACGTTCGCCTTAACATCAAATAGTATGGTTATAGATTATACACGCATGTCACCTCGCGATTTTGCGTTTCGTTACTACAATAGAACTAGCTTACAAATTTTTAAATATTGAAAAAGAAGAAATTTTATTTCGGATTAATTCTAGGCACAAAATTAGGCAATAGCGACCGACCCTAATGGACATAATATTATAAACTCACCTGAGGGATATGCGCATGATTTAAATTAGTTAATTAAAATATCTTTAATGTACTGAATATTTACTTTCAACATGATTACTAATACGGGATTGTTTTCTTTTAAAGCACTACTAAACACTGGGTTAAAATAAAATTATAAATAATTAACCACAATCGCGGACCACCATAGTGACTGGGTAGCCCTTCTGGTGTCAGTTAAAAAGGCTTTTCTAATGCTGCTTTGCCTTCTTATACTCCATCGAACTACCAGCTCCCACCACGAAAGGATACCGCCCACTTTTTCGAGTGATTTGTCAATTTGTGTCCTTTGGGTGTGGCATGGAAAAGTACTGAGCAACGCAAATTCAAAGCTACCTACCCTTTAAGGTGCACGATCGAATTATTAACATTAGGATACCCTCCATTAGAAATTATTATCCTGTTTATTTGCCTTAAAATACCCTCTATTAAAAGTAATAATTATCTGGTTTGTTTATGCAAAAATACCCTCGATATTGGATGAATTAATTTCAAAATAAATTATAAATAATTACTATGTATTAAGGAATTGAATAATTATCTCTTGTTACAACGTAACAACACACACGTACACAAACACGAATACACACATAAACACACACACACACGCGCGAACATACACACACACACACGCGCGCGAACACACACACACGAACACACACACATATACAAACACACAGACACACACACGAACACACACACGTGAACACACACTCACACGAACACACACACACATGAACACACACGCGTATACACACAATAACACACACACACACGAACACACACGCACACACACACACGCGCGCGCGAACACACACACATACATACACACACACAGACACACACACGAACACACACACGTAAACACACACTCACACGAACACACACACATGTACACTCACACCCGTACACACCAACACACACACTAACACACACACACACACATGAACACACACACACGAATACACACACGCGTACACACACCCACACGTACACACACGCATACACACACGTACAAACAAACGAATACACACACATATACGTACACACACCCGTACACACACGTGCATTAACACGAATACACACATAAACACACACGCACACGCGTACACACCCCCGTACACACCCCCGCACACACACACACACACTAACACACACAAACACACACGCGAACACACACACACACATACACTAACACACACACACACGCGCGAACACACACACACACATACACACACGTACACAAACACGAATACACACATAAACACACACGCGTACACACCCCAGTACACACCCCCGTACACACACACACACACACGCGAACACACACACACAAACATGCACACGAACACACACACACATACACACGAACACCCACACACACGAATACACACACACACGAACACGCACGCGTATACACGCACTAACACACACACACACACACGAACACACACACACACACACACATGAACACACATACACACACGTAGACACACACGTACACAAACACGCACTAACACACACACACACGAACACACACACACACACATGAACACACACACACACTAACACACACACACGCGTACACACACACACACAAACATGCACACGAACACACACACACACATACACACGAACACCCACATACACGAATACACACACACACGAACACGCACGCGTATACACGCACTAACACACACACACACTAACACACACACACACGAACACACACACACACACGTACACAAACACGAATACACACATAAACACACACGCACACGCGTACACGCCCCCGTACACACCCCCGTACACACACACACGCACACACACACACAAACATGCACACGAACACACACACACATACACACGAACACCCACACACATAAATACACACACACACGAACACGCACGCGTATACACGTACTAACACACACACACGAACACACACACACACACACGAACACACACACACACACACGTACACACACGTACAAAAACACGAATACACACATAAACACACACGCACACGCGTACACACCCCCGTACACACCCCCGTACACACACACACTAACACACACATACACGAACCCACACACATGAACAAGCACACACACGAACACACACACACACGATCACACACGCGTATACACACACTAACACACACACACACACACACGTACACACACACGTACACACACCCGTACACACAACCGTACACACACGAACACAAACACGAATACACACACGTGAACACACACTCACACGAACACACACATACATGAACACACACGCGTATATACACACTAACACACACACACACGAACACACACACACACACACACACACACACACACACACACGAACACACACACACACAAACATGCACACGAACACACACACACACACGAACACCCACATACACGAATACACACACAAACTTGTTCGTGTTCGGGGGTGTGTACGCGTGTGCCGTGTGTGTTTATGTTTGTATTCGTGTTTATGTACATGTGTGTACGGGTGTGTGTACGTGTATGTGTACGAGTGTGCATGTTCGTGTGTGTGTGTGTGTGTGTTCGCGTGTGTGTGTGTGTGTTAGTGTGTGTGTGTGTGTGTGTTAGGGGGTGTGTACGGGGGTGTGTACGCGTGTGCGTGTGTGTTTATATGTGTATTCGTGTTTGTGTACGTGTGTGTACGTGTGTGTGTGTGTGTTCGTGTGTGTGTGTGTTAGTGTGTGTATACGCGTGTGTGTTCATGTATGTGTGTGTTCGTGTGTGTGTGTGTGTGTGTACGTGTGTGTGTGTTCGTGTGTGTGTGTGTGTTAGTGTGTGTATACGCGTGTGTTCATGTGTGTGTGTTCGTGTGTGTGCTTCTTCGTGTGTGTGTGTGTTGTCGGGGGTGTGTACGCGTGTGCGTGTATGTTTATGTGTGTATTCGTGTTTATGTACGTGTGTGTACGGGTGTGTGTATGTGTATGTGTACGAGTGTGTGTGTGTTCGTGTGTGTGTGTGTTAGTGCGTGAATACGCGTACGTGTTCGTGTGTGTGTGTATTCGTGTGTGATGGTGTTCGTGTGTGTGTGTGTGTTCGTGTGCATGTTTGTGTGTGTGTGTTCGTGTGCATGTTCGTGTGTATGTTCGTGTGTGTCTGTATGTGTATGTGTGTGTGTTTGCGTGTGTGTGTGTGTTAGTGTGTGTGTGTGTGTGTGTGTGTGCGGGGGTGTGTACGGGGGTGTGTACGCGTGTGTGTGTGTGTTTATGTGTGTATTCGTGTTTGTGTACGTGTGTGTTCACGTGTGTGTGTTCGTGTGTGTGTCTGTGTGTGTGTATATGTGTGTGTGTGTTCGTGTGTGTGTGTGTTTGCGCGTGTGTGTGTGTGTTTATGTGTGTATTCGTGTTTGTGTACGTGTGTGTCTACGTGTGTGTGTGTTCCTGTGTGCGTGTTAGTGCGTGTATACGCGTGCGTGTTCGTGTGTGTGTATTCGTGTGTGTGTGTGTTCGTGTATTTGTGTGTGTTCGTGTATGTGTGTGTGTTCGTGAGTTCATGTGTGTGTTTATGTGTGTATTCGTGTTTGTGTACGTGTGTGTACGGGTGTGTGTACGTGTGTGTGTTCGTGTGTGTGTGTTCGTGTGTGTGTGTTCGTGTGTGTGCTTGTTCGTGTGTGTGTGTGTGTGTGTGTACGGGGGTGTGTACGCGTGTGCGTGTGTGTTTATGTTTGTATTCGTGTTTATGTATGTGTGTGTACGGGTGTGTGTACGTGTATGTGTACGAGTGTTTGTGTTGGTGTGTGTGTGTGTTCGTGTGAGTGTGTGTTTACGTGTGTGTTCGTGTGTGTGTCTGTGTGTGTGTATGTGTGTGTGATCGCACGTGTGTGTGTGTGTTCGCGCGTGTGTGTGTGTGTTTATGTGTGTATTCATGTTTGTGTAAGTGTGTGTACGTTTGTGTGTACGTGTGTGTGTGTGTGTTCGTGTGTGTGTGTGTTAGTGTGTGTATACGCGTGTGTTTTCATGTGTGTGTGTGTGTTCGTGTGAGTGTGTGTTCACGTGTGTGTGTTCGTGTGTGTGTCTGTGTATGTTAGTGCGTGTATACGCTTGCGTGTTCGTGTGTGTGTGTGTATTCGTGTGTGTGGGTGTTCGTGTGTATGTGTGTTTGTGTTCGTGAGCATGTACGTGTGTGTGTTCGCGTGTGTGTGTGTGTGTTAGTCTGTGTGTGTGTGTGTACGGGGGTGTGTACGCGTGTGCGTGTGTGTTTATGTGTGTATTCGTGTTTGTGTACGTGTGTGTACGTGTGTGTGTGTGTTCGCGCGTGTGTGTGTGTTAGTGTATGTGTGTGTTCGCGTGTGTGTGTGTTAGTGTGTGTGTGTGTGTGCGGGGGTGTGTACGGGGGTGTGTACGCGTGTGCGTGTGTGTTTATGTGTGTATTCGTGTTAATGCACGTGTGTGTACGGGTGTGTGTACGTGTATGTGTGTGGATTCGTTTGTGTGTACGCGTGTGCGTGTGTGTTCGTGTGTGTGTGTTAGTGTGTGTATACGCGTGTGTGTTCATGTGTGTGTGTGTTCGTGTGAGTGTGTATTCACGTGTGTGTGTTCGTGTGCATGTTTGTGTGTGTGTGTTCGTGTGTGTGTCTGTGTGTTCGTGTGTGTGTGTGTATTCGTGTGTGTGTGTGTGTATGTTCGTGTGCATGTTTGTGTGTTTGTGAGTGTTCGCGCGTGTGTGTGTGTTAGTGTGTGTGTGTGTGTACGGGGGTGTGTACGGGGGTGTGTACGCGTGTGCATGTGTGTTTATGTGTGTATTCGTGTTTATGTACGTGTGTGTGTGTGTGTGTGTGTTCGTGTGTGTGTGTGTTAGTGTGTGTATACGCGTGTGTGTTCATGTGTGTGTGTTCGTGTGAGTGTGTTCACGTGTGTGTGTTCGTGTGTGTGTATATGTGTGTGTGTGTGTTCGTGTGTGTGTGTGTTCGCGCGTGTGTGTGTGTGTGTGTTCGTGCGTGTGTGTGTGTATTCGTGTTTGTGTACGTGTGTGTCCACGTGTATGTGTGTGTGTGTTCGTGTGTGCGTGTTAGTGCGTGTATACGCGTGCGTGTTCGTGTGTGTGTGTATATTCGTGTGTGTGTGTTCGTGTGTGTGTGTGTTAGTGTGTGTTTACGCGTGTGTGTTCATGTGTGTGTGTGTTCGTGTGTGTGCTTGTTCGTGTGTGTGTGTGTGTGTGTGTGTGTACGGGGGTGTGTACGCGTGTGCATGTGTGTTTATGTTTGTATTCGTGTTTATGTACGTGTGTGTACGGGTGTGTGTACGTGTATATGTACGAGTGTGTGTGTTCGTGTGTGTGTGTGTGTTAGTGCGTGTATACGCGTGCGTGTTCGTGTGTGTGTGTATTCGTGTGTGTGGGTGTTCGTGTGTATGTGTGTGTGTGTTCGTGTGCATGTTTGTGTGTGTGTGTGTTCGCGTGTGTGTGTGTTACTGCGTGTATACGCGTACGTGTTCGTGTGTGTGTGTATTCGTGTGTGATGGTGTTCGTGTGTGTGTGTGTGTGTGTGTGTTCGTGTGCATGTTTGTGTGTGTGTGTGTGTGTTCGTGTGCATGTTCGTGTGTATGTTCGTGTGTGTCTGTATTTGTATGTGTGTGTGTGTGTTCGTGTGTGTGGGTGTTCGTGTGTGCGTGTGTTCGTGTGCATGTTTGTGTGTGTGTGTGTGTTCGCGTGTGTGGATGTTAGTGTGTGTGTATTAGTGTGTGTGTGTACGGGGGTGTGTGTGTATGTGTTCGCGCGTGTTTGTGTGTGTTTATGTGTGTATTCGAGTTTGTGTACGTGTGTGTACGGGTGTGTGTACGGGGGTGTGTACGCGTGTGCGTGTCTTTATGTGTGTATTCGTGTTTACGTACGTGTGTGTACGGGTGTGTGTACGTGTATGTGTACGAGTGTGTGTGTACGTGTGTGTATGTGTGATCGTGTGTATGTGTGATCGTGTGTGTGTGTGTTTATGTGTGTATTCGTTATTGTGTACGTGTGTGTATGTGTGATCGTGTGTGTGTGTGTTAGTGTGTGTATACGCGTGTGTGTGTGTTCGTTTGTGTGCTTGTTCGTGTGTGTGTGTGTACGGGGGTGTGTACGCGTGTGCGTGTCTTTATGTGTGTATTCGTGTTTACGTAAGTGTGTGTACGGGTGTGTGTACGTGTATGTGTACGAGTGTGTGTGTTCGTGTGTGTGTGTGTGTTCGTGTGTGTGTATTAGTGCGTGTATACGCGTGCGTGTTCGTGTGTGTGTATTCGTGTGTGTGTGTGTTCGTGTATTTGTGTGTGTTCGTGTATGTGTGTGTGTTCGTGAGTTCATGTGTGTTTTTATGTGTGTATTCGTGTTTGTGTACGTGTGTGTACGGGTGTGTGTACGTGTGTGTGTTCGTGTGTGTGTGTTCGTGTGTGTGTGTTCGTGTGTGTGCTTGTTCGTGTGTGTGTGTGTGTGTGTGTGTGTGTACGGGGGTGTGTACGCGTGTGCGTGTGTGTTTATGTTTGTATTCGTGTTTATGTATGTGTGTGTACGGGTGTGTGTACGTGTATGTGTACGAGTGTTTGTGTTGGTGTGTGTGTGTGTTCGTGTGAGTGTGTGTTTACGTGTGTGTTCGTGTGTGTGTCTGTGTGTGTGTGTATGTGTGTGTGATCGCACGTGTGTGTGTGTGTTCGCGCGTGTGTGTGTGTGTTTATGTGTGTATTCATGTTTGTGTAAGTGTGTGTACGTTTGTTTGTACGTGTGTGTGTGTGTGTGTGTGTTCGTGTGTGTGTGTTCCTGTGTGCGTGTTAGTGCGTGTATACGCGTGCGTGTTCGTGTGTGTGTATATTCGTGTGTGTGTGTATGTGTGTGTTCTTGTGTGTGTGTGTGTGTGTGTGTGTGTTCGTGTATGTGTGTGTTTTCGTGAGTTCATGTGTGTGTGTGTTCGCGTGTGTGTGTGTGTGTGTGTTTATGTGTGTATTCGTGTTTGTGTACGTGTGTGTACGGGTGTGTGTACGTGTGTGTGTACGTGTGTGTGTACGTGTGTGTGTTCGTGTGTGTGTGTTCGTGTGTGTGCTTGTTCGTGTGTGTGTGTTTGTGTGTACGGGGGTGTGTACGCGTGTGCGTGTGTGTTTATGTTTGTATTCGTGTTTATGTACGTGTGTGTACGGGTATGTGTACGTGTATGTGTACGAGTGTGTGTGTTCGTGTGTGTATGGGTTAGTGCGTGTATACGCGTGCGTGTTCGTGTGTGTGTATTCGTGTGTGTGGGTGTTCGTGTGCATGTTTGTGTATGTGTGTGTTCGCGTGTGTGTGTGTGTTAGTGTGTGTGTGTGTACGGGGGTGTGTACGCGTGTGCGTATGTGTTTATGTGTGTATTCGTGTTATGCACGTGTGTGTACGGGTGTGTGTACGTGTATGTGTGTTTATTTGTTTGTGTGTACGTGTGTGTACGGGTGTGTGTACGTGTGGGTGTGTGTGTTTGTGTGTGTGTATTCGTGTGTATGTGTGTGTGTGTTCGTGTGCATGTTTGTGTGTGTGTGTGTTCGCGTGTGTGTTTATGTGTGTATTCGTGTTTGTGTACGTGTGTGTGTGTGTGTTCGTGTGTGTCTGTGTTAGTGTGTGTATACGCGTGTGTGTTCATGTGATTGTGTGTTCGTATGTGTGCTCGTTCGTGTGTGTGTGTGTGTGTGTGTGTGTATACGCGTGTGTTCATGTGATTGTGTGTACGGGGGTGTGTACGCGTGTGCGTGTGTGTTTATATGTGTATTCGTGTTTGTGTACGTGTGTGTACGTGTGTGTGTGTGTGTGTGTTCGTTTGTGTGTGTGTTAGTGTGTGTATACGCGTGTGTGTTCATGTGTGTGTGTGTTCGTGTGTGTGCTTGTTCGTGTGTGTGTGTGTGTGTGTGTGTATACGCGTGTGTTCATGTGATTGTGTGTACGGGGGTGTATACGCGTGTGCGTGTGTGTTTATATGTCTATTCGTGTTTGTGTACGTGTGTGTCTACGTGTGTGTGTGTTCGTGTGGGCGTGTTAGTGCGTGTATACGCGTGCGTGTTCGTGTGTGTGTATATTCGTGTGTGTGTGTGTGTGTGTGTTCGTGTGTGTGTGTTCGTGTGTGTCTGTGTGTGTATATGTGTGTGTTCGTGAGTGTGTGTATGTGTGTGTTCTTGTGTGTGTGTGTGTGTGTTCGTGTATGTGTGTGTGTTCGTGAGTTCATGTGTGTGTGTGTTTGTTTATGTGTGTATTCGTGTTTGTGTACGTGTGTGTACGGGTGTGTGTACGGGTGTGTGTACGTGTGTGTGTTCGTGTGTGTGTGTTCGTGTGTGTGCTTGTTTGTGTGTGTGTGTTTGTGTGTACGGGGGTGTGTACGCGTGTGCGTGTGTGTTTATGTTTGTATTCGTGTTTATGTACGTGTGTGTACGGGTATGTGTACGTGTATGTGTACGAGTGTGTGTGTTCGTGTGTGTATGGGTTAGTGCGTGTATACGCGTGCGTGTTCGTGTGTGTGTATTCGTGTGTGTGGGTGTTCGTGTGCATGTTTGTGTGTGTGTGTGTGTTCGCGTGTGTGTGTGTGTGTGTTAGTGTGTGTGTGTGTGTTCGTGTGTGTGTGTGTGTGTGTGTGTGTGTACGGGGGTGTGTACGCGTGTGCGTGTGTGTTTATGTTTGTATTCGTGTTTATGTATGTGTGTGTACGGGTGTGTGTACGTGTATGTGTACGAGTGTTTGTGTTGGTGTGTGTGTGTGTTCGTGTGAGTGTGTGTTTACGTGTGTGTTCGTGTGTGTGTCTGTGTGTGTGTGTATGTGTGTGTGATCGCACGTGTGTGTGTGTGTTCGCGCGTGTGTGTGTGTGTTTATGTGTGTATTCATGTTTGTGTAAGTGTGTGTACGTTTGTTTGTACGTGTGTGTGTGTGTGTGTGTGTTCGTGTGTGTGTGTTCCTGTGTGCGTGTTAGTGCGTGTATACGCGTGCGTGTTCGTGTGTGTGTATATTCGTGTGTGTGTGTATGTGTGTGTTCTTGTGTGTGTGTGTGTGTGTGTGTGTGTTCGTGTATGTGTGTGTTTTCGTGAGTTCATGTGTGTGTGTGTTCGCGTGTGTGTGTGTGTGTGTTTATGTGTGTATTCGTGTTTGTGTACGTGTGTGTACGGGTGTGTGTACGTGTGTGTGTACGTGTGTGTGTACGTGTGTGTGTTCGTGTGTGTGTGTTCGTGTGTGTGCTTGTTCGTGTGTGTGTGTTTGTGTGTACGGGGGTGTGTACGCGTGTGCGTGTGTGTTTATGTTTGTATTCGTGTTTATGTACGTGTGTGTACGGGTATGTGTACGTGTATGTGTACGAGTGTGTGTGTTCGTGTGTGTATGGGTTAGTGCGTGTATACGCGTGCGTGTTCGTGTGTGTGTATTCGTGTGTGTGGGTGTTCGTGTGCATGTTTGTGTATGTGTGTGTTCGCGTGTGTGTGTGTGTTAGTGTGTGTGTGTGTACGGGGGTGTGTACGCGTGTGCGTATGTGTTTATGTGTGTATTCGTGTTATGCACGTGTGTGTACGGGTGTGTGTACGTGTATGTGTGTTTATTTGTTTGTGTGTACGTGTGTGTACGGGTGTGTGTACGTGTGGGTGTGTGTGTTTGTGTGTGTGTATTCGTGTGTATGTGTGTGTGTGTTCGTGTGCATGTTTGTGTGTGTGTGTGTTCGCGTGTGTGTTTATGTGTGTATTCGTGTTTGTGTACGTGTGTGTGTGTGTGTTCGTGTGTGTCTGTGTTAGTGTGTGTATACGCGTGTGTGTTCATGTGATTGTGTGTTCGTATGTGTGCTCGTTCGTGTGTGTGTGTGTGTGTGTGTGTGTGTATACGCGTGTGTTCATGTGATTGTGTGTACGGGGGTGTGTACGCGTGTGCGTGTGTGTTTATATGTGTATTCGTGTTTGTGTACGTGTGTGTACGTGTGTGTGTGTGTGTGTGTTCGTTTGTGTGTGTGTTAGTGTGTGTATACGCGTGTGTGTTCATGTGTGTGTGTGTTCGTGTGTGTGCTTGTTCGTGTGTGTGTGTGTGTGTGTGTGTATACGCGTGTGTTCATGTGATTGTGTGTACGGGGGTGTATACGCGTGTGCGTGTGTGTTTATATGTCTATTCGTGTTTGTGTACGTGTGTGTCTACGTGTGTGTGTGTTCGTGTGGGCGTGTTAGTGCGTGTATACGCGTGCGTGTTCGTGTGTGTGTATATTCGTGTGTGTGTGTGTGTGTGTGTTCGTGTGTGTGTGTTCGTGTGTGTCTGTGTGTGTATATGTGTGTGTTCGTGAGTGTGTGTATGTGTGTGTTCTTGTGTGTGTGTGTGTGTGTTCGTGTATGTGTGTGTGTTCGTGAGTTCATGTGTGTGTGTGTTTGTTTATGTGTGTATTCGTGTTTGTGTACGTGTGTGTACGGGTGTGTGTACGGGTGTGTGTACGTGTGTGTGTTCGTGTGTGTGTGTTCGTGTGTGTGCTTGTTTGTGTGTGTGTGTTTGTGTGTACGGGGGTGTGTACGCGTGTGCGTGTGTGTTTATGTTTGTATTCGTGTTTATGTACGTGTGTGTACGGGTATGTGTACGTGTATGTGTACGAGTGTGTGTGTTCGTGTGTGTATGGGTTAGTGCGTGTATACGCGTGCGTGTTCGTGTGTGTGTATTCGTGTGTGTGGGTGTTCGTGTGCATGTTTGTGTGTGTGTGTGTGTTCGCGTGTGTGTGTGTGTGTGTTAGTGTGTGTGTGTGTGTGTGCACGGAGGTGTGTACGGGGGTGTGTACGCGCGTGCGTGTGTGTTTATGTGTGTATTCGTGTTTGTGTACGTGTGTGTCTACGTGATTGTGTGTGTGTGTGTTCGTGTGTGTGTGTGTTATTGCGTTTATACGCGTGCGTGTTCGTGTGTGTGTGTGTATTCGTGTGTGTGGGTGTTCGTGTGTATGTGTGTGTGTGTTCGTGTGCATGTTTGTGTGTGTGTGTTCGTGTGCATGTTTGTGTGTGTGTGTTCGCGTGTGTGTTTATGTGTGTATTCGTGTTAATGCACGTGTGTGTATTCGTTTGTGTGTAAGTGTGTGTACGGGTGTGTGTACGTGTGAGTGTGTGTTTGTGTGTGTGTGTACGCGTGTGTGTATTCGTGTGTGTGTGTTCATGTGTGTGTGTGTTAGTGTGTGTGTTGGTGTGTACGGGTGTGAGTGTACATGTGTGTGTGTTCGTGTTAGTGTGTGTTTACGTGTGTGTGTTCGTGTGTGTGTCTGTGTGTGTATGTGTGTGTGTGTTCGCGCGTGTGTGTGTGTGTGTGTTCGCGCGTGTGTGTGTGTTTATGTGTGTATTCGTGTTTGTGTACGTGTGTACGTTTGTGTGTACGTATGTGTGTGTTCGTGTGTGTGTGTGTGTGTTAGCGTGTGTATACGCGTGTGTGTTCATGTGTGTGTGTTCGTGTGAGTGTGTGTTCAAGTGTGTGTGTTCGTGTGTGTGTCTGTGTGTGTGTATATGTGTGTGTATATGTGTGTGTGTGTTCGTGTGTGTGTGTGTTCGCGCGCGCGTGTGTGTGTGTGTGTGTGTGTGTTCGCGCGTGTGTGTGTTTATGTGTGTATTCGTGTTTGTGTACGTGTGTGTCTACGTGTGTGTGTGTGTGTGTTCGTGTGTGCGTTTTAGTGCGTGTATACGCGTGCGTGTTCGTGTGTGTGTATATTCGTGTGTGTGTGTGTGTTCGTGTGTGTGTGTGTGTGTGTTCGTGTGTGTATGTGTTTGTTCGTGTGTGTGTGTATGTGTGTGTTCTTGTGTGTGTGTGTGTTCGTGTATGTGTGTGTGTTCGTGAGTTCATGTGTGTGTGTGCTCGCGTGTGTGTGTGTTTATGTGTGTATTCGTGTTTGTGTACGTGTGTGTACGGGTGTGTGTACGTGTGTGTGTACGTGTGTGTGTTCGTGTGTGTGTGTTCGTGTGTGTGCTTGTTCGTGTGTGTGTGTTTGTGTGTACGGGGGTGTGTACGCGTGTGCGTGTGTGTTTATGTTTGTATTCGTGTTTATGTACGTGTGTGTACGGGTATGTGTACGTGTATGTGTACGAGTGTGTGTGTTCGTGTGTGTATGGGTTAGTGCGTGTATACGCGTGCGTGTTCGTGTGTGTGGGTGTTCGTGTGCATGTTTGTGTGTGTGTGTGTGTTCGCGTGTGTGTGTTAGTGTGTGTGTGTGTGTGTGCACGGAGGTGTGTACGGGGGTGTGTACGCGCGTGCGTGTGTGTTTATGTGTGTATTCGTGTTTGTGTACGTGTGTGTTCACGTGTGTGTGTTCGTGTGTGTGTCTGTGTGTGTGTATATGTGTGTGTGTGTTCGTGTGTGTGTGTTCGCGCGCGTGTGTGTGTGTGTTCGCGCGTGTGTGTGTGTGTGTTTATGTGTGTATTCGTGTTTGTGTACGTGTGTGTCTACGTGTGTGTGTGTTCCTGTATGCGTGTTAGTGCGTGTATACGCGTGCGTGTACGTGTGTGTGTATATTCGTGTTTGTGTACGTGTGTGTACGTGTGTGTATACGTGTGTGTGTTCGTGTGTGTGTGTTCGTATGTGTGCTTGTTCGTGTGTGTGTGTTTGTGTGTACGGGGGTGTGTACGCGTGTGCGTGTGTGTTTATGTTTGTATTCGTGTCTATGTACGTGTGTGTACAGGTATGTGTACGTGTATGTGTACGAGTGTGTGTGTTCGTGTGTGTATACGCGTGCGTGTTCGTGTGTGTGGGTGTTCGTGTGCATGTTTGTGTGTGTGTGTGTTCGCGTGTGTGTGTGTGTTTATGTGTGTATTCGTGTTTGTGTACGTGTGTGTTCACGTGTGTGTGTTCGTGTGTGTGTCTGTGTGTGTGTGTATATGTGTGTGTGTGTTCGTGTGTGTGTGTGTTCGCGCGTGTGTGTGTGTTTTTATGTGTGTATTCGTGTTTGTGTACGTGTGTGTCTACGTGTGTGTGTGTTCCTGTGTGCGTGTTAGTGCGTGTATACGCGTGCGTGTTCGTGTGTGTGTGTGTGTATGTGTGTGTTCTTGTGTGTGTGTGTGTGTGTGTTCGTGTATGTGTGTGTTTTCGTGATTTCATGTGTGTGTGTGTTCGCGTGTGTGTGTTTATGTGTGTATTCGTGTTTGTGTACGTGTGTGTACGGGTGTGTGTACGGGTGTGTGTACGTGTGTGTGTATGTGTGTGTGTTCGTGTGTGTGTGTTCGTGTGTGTGCTTGTTCGTGTGTGTGTTTGTGTGTACGGGGGTGTGTACGCGTGTGCGTGTGTGTTTATGTTTGTATTCGTGTTTATGTACGTGTGTGTACGGGTATGTGTACGTGTATGTGTACGAGTGTGTGTGTTCGTGTGTGTATGGGTTAGTGCGTGTATACGCGTGCGTGTTCGTGTGTGTGTATTCGTGTGTGTGGGTGTTCGTGTGCATGTTTGTGTATGTGTGTGTTCGCGTGTGTGTGTGGGTTAGTGTGTGTGTGTGTACGGGGGTGTGTACGCGTGTGCGTGTGTGTTTATGTGTGTATTCGTGTTATTCACGTGTGTGTACGGGTGTGTGTACGTGTATGTGTGTGTATTTGTTTGTGTGTACGTGTGTGTACGGGTGTGTGTACGTGTGTGTTCACGTGTGTGTGTTCGTGTGTGTGTCTGTGTGTGTGTATATGTGTTTGTGTGTTCGTGTGTGTGTGTGTTCACGCGCGTGTGTGTGTGTGTGTTCGCGCGTGTGTGTGTGTTTATGTGTGTATTCGTGTTTGTGTACTTGTGTGTCTACGTGTGTGTGTGTTCGTGTGGGCGTGTTAGTGCGTGTATACGCGTGCGTGTTCGTGTGTGTGTATATTCGTGTGTGTGTGTGTGTGTGTGTGTGTTCGTGTGTGTGTGTGTGTGTGTTCGTGTGTGTCTGTGTGTGTATATGTGTGTGTTCGTGAGTGTGTGTATGTGTGTGTTCTTGTGTGTGTGTTCGTGTATGTGTGTGTGTTCGTGAGTTCATGTGTGTGTGTGTTCGCGTGTGTGTGTGTGTGTTTATGTGTGTATTCGTGTTTGTGTACGTGTGTGTACGGGTGTGTGTACGGGTGTGTACGTGTGTGTGTTCGTGTGTGTGTGTTCGTGTGTGTGCTTGTTCGTGTGTGTGTGTTTGTGTGTACGGGGGTGTGTACGCGTGTGCGTGTGTGTTTATGTTTGTATTCGTGTTTATGTACGTGTGTGTACGGATATGTGTACGTGTATGTGTACGAGTGTGTGTGTTCGTGTGTGTATGGGTTAGTGCGTGTATACGCGTGAGTGTTCGTGTGTATGTATTCGTGTGTGTGGGTGTTCGTGTGCATGTTTGTGTGTGTGTGTGTTCGCGTGTGTGTGTTAGTGTGTGTGTGTGCACGGAGGTGTGTACGGGGGTGTGTACGCGCGTGCGTGTGTGTTTATTTGTGTATTCGTGTTTGTGTACGTGTGTGTACGTGTGTGTCTACGTGATTATGTGTGTGTGTGTTCGTGTGTGTGTGTGTTAGTGCGTTTATACGCGTGCGTGTTCGTGTGTGTGTGTGTGTATTCGTGTGTGTGGGTGTTCGTGTGTATGTGTGTGTGTGTTCGTGTGCATGTTTGTGTGTGTGTGTTTATGTGTGTATTCGTGTTAATGCACGTGTGTGTACGGGTGTGTGTACGTGTATGTGTGTGTTTATTCGTTGTGTGTACGTGTGTGTACGGGTGTGTGTATTCGTGTGTGTGTGTTTGTGTGTGTGTGTACGCGTGTGTGTATTCGTGTGTGTGTGTTCATGTGTGTGTGTGTGTTAGTGTGTGTGTTTGTGTGTACGGGTGTGAGTGTACATGTGTGTGTGTGTTCGTGTTAGTGTGTGTTTACGTGTGTGTGTTCGTGTGTGTGTCTGTGTGTGTATGTGTGTGTGTGTTCGCGCGTGTGTGTGTGTGTGTGTTCGCGCGTGTGTGTGTGTGTTTATGTGTGTATTCGTGTTTGTGTACGTGTGTACGTTTGTGTGTACGTGTGTGTGTGTGTGTTCGTGTGTGTGTGTTAGTGTGTGTATACGCGTGTGTGTTCATGTGTGCTTGTTCGTGTGTGTGTGTGTGTGTGTGTATGTGTACGGGGGTGTGTACGCGTGTGCGTGTGTGTTTATGTTTGTATTCGTGTTTATGTACGTGTGTGTACGGGTGTGTGTACGTGTATGTGTACAAGTGTGTGTGTTCGTGTGTGTGTGTGTGTGTGTGTGTTCGTGTGTGTGTGTGTGTGTTAGTGCGTGTATACGCGTGCGTGTTCGTGTGTGTGTATTTGTGTGTGTGGGTGCTCGTGTGTGTGTGTGTGTTCGTGAGTTCATGTGTGTGTGTGATCGCGTGTGTGTGTGTTCGTGTGTGTGTGTGTGTGTGTATTCGTGTGTGTCTGTGTATGTGTATGTGTGTGTTCTTGTGTGTGTGTGTGTTCGTGTTCTTGTGTGTGTGTGTGTTCGTGTTCTTGTGTGTGTGTGTGTGTTCGTGTATGTGTGTGTGTTCGTGAGTTCATGTGTGTGTGTGTGTGTTCGCGTGTGTGTGTGTGTGTGTGTTTATGTGTGTATTCGTGTTTGTGTACGTGTGTGTACGGGTGTGTGTACGTGTGTGTGTACGTGTGTGTGTTCGTGTGTGTGTGTTCGTGTGTGTGCTTGTTCGTGTGTGTGTGTTTTTTGTGTACGGGGGCGTGTACGCGTGTGCGTGTGTGTTTATGTTTGTATTCGTGTTTATGTACGTGTGTGTACGGGTATGTGTACGTGTATGTGTACGAGTGTGTGTGTTCGTGTGTGTATGGGTTAGTGCGAGTATACGCGTGCGTGTTCGTGTGTGTGTGTCGTGTGTGTGTGTTGGGATATAAGTGGGATGTTTTGCAGTGGAATCTTGCAGAATACTACCGATCGATCTGCATCGCAGATGGTGGATTCTGTCTACATTGTAAATATTCCACAAATCTCTTTACTGGTGGCTCCAAGTAGCTGTTGTGCATGCAGCGGCCGTGTCCCGGCAAACCGTGTCGATCCACGGGCTAAATCCAGTGAAGGGGACTGAGTTTCACAAACTTAGTTTAATGGGCTGATTCCCTCATAAATTGCATAAAGTCTGCAGCGGCTCGGAAGGCGGACACCGTCAGTATGGCTTCAAACCCGGCGACCGTGGCGCTGCAGCAGGGCACCTGTGACATGCCTGATAGGGCGTATGTCGGGATCCAAGAGATATGCGGCCAGTCACTGCATCTTCTAGTGCTAATCAGTCGTAGCGGACTTCCGCCCCACTGGTAACAAGGACTGGAAGACGAGAGAGTGGGTTCGTGTATGCGCAAATGCTTACCCACTTTAATATATTCCCGCGCTGATGACCCCTGGCTCATTACTGGACGGAGAGTGCAAGTCCTACGGCGATGAGGACTGGCGGTGGGGGCTGAGCGGGTGAGTTTGGTCCCTAGCTAGATCTTTGCACGTACGGCGGTTGGGTGGTGATGGTCGTATTGGAACTCACTAGAGGCGAGAGAACTGGTACGGCAGCTCACCCGACGACAAAGCAGCCCTATTTAGGGATCGCACTGCTTTCCCCAATCCGGGGAGGGGCCTAGAAAAGGTGGCCTAAACAAAGCTCGCCTCACTGCAACCCAGGTGGCTAACCGCGGTCATCTGGTCGCCAATTAAAAGCGGTCGAAAGAAACATAATAATAGATTAAATGCATTCTTAAATTTAGCTGCGTGGAATGTAAGAACGTTACTGGACAATGAAAACAACCTCTGTCCTGAGCGGAAAACTGCACTCATAGCGCGTGAATTGTCCCGCTATAACATTGACATAGCCGCAGTCAGCGAGGCACATTTAGCGGATAGCGGTGAGCTCTGTGAGGAATTGGGTGGATATACGTATTACTGGGAGGGTAAACCTGCAAGTGAACGAGCCGCAAATGGTGTTGGATTTGCGATCCGAAACAACATCGCTAGATCGCTAGTGGAGCCTCCAAAAGGGATCAATGACAGGCTCATGACACTACGACTCCACATGGCTCCCAGGAAATACCTACATCTTGTGAGCGTGTATGCGCCTACTATGACAACACCTGATGAGGACAAACTTCAATTTTATGAGAATCTGCGTGATGTTTTGCTGGGGATTCCAGATTGTGACAAGTTGATTCTGCTGGGTGACTTTAATGCGCGTGTTGGCACAGAATATATTGCCTGGAAGAACGTACTGGGGAGACATGGAGTAGGTAAGTGCAACACCAACGGTGTTGCTCTTCTGACGTTATGCTCCGAATTCAACCTCAGCATAACAAACACATTCTTCAGGCTACCCGATAAATACAAGACATCTTGGATGCACCCACGCTCAGGGCACTGGCATCTTCTTGATTACATCATTGTACGCAGGCGAGACCTGAGAGATGTACTTATTACAAGAGCAATGCGTGGTGCCCAAGGCTGGACTGACCATCGTCTTATTAGATCCAGGATGAGGCTTTACTACAAGCCTCCGCGTAGAGCAGAACACAGGATTCCGGCTAGACTTGCTTGTGCGCGTTTGGTGCGTGATGAGGGACTGTGTCGTGAGCTAGATGCGGAATTTGAGGCAGCGATGCCCGGCACTGATGACAATACCTCAGTAGATGCCGGGTGGCGTACTTATTCCAGGGCTCTCTATGGTGTTTCTCAGCGAGTTATTGGCACACCACATAAAAAACATCAAGACTGGTTCGATGATTCTGATGTGGAAATACGGCAGCTTGTTGAAAACTATCGTCTCGCTCTAAGAGGAGTCGTCGGTGCAGGGCAGCGCAAGTCTCTTCAGCAGGATCTTAAAGCAAAGATCCGAGAACAAAAGGATAGTTGGTGGCGCCGTAAAGCCGAAGAACTGCAATGGTTAGGTGACACTAGCCAAACAGCAAAATTTTTCGAAGGGCTAAAATCCGTTTACGGACCCCGCGCTAAAAAGACTGCCCCTGTTTACTCGCGAGATAAAGCTAAGAAGTTAACAGATCCAAAAGAGGTTCTTCTTCGTTGGGCTGAACACTTTAATGAAGTGCTCAATCCCGGTAGTCAAGGAGCAGATCTGTCTTACATTAATTCACTTGAGAGCTTGCCATCTGCTTCGGGCTTGGATGACCCGCCTTCGTACGCCGAGTTCGTTACTGCGATCAACCGCTTAAAAAATGGTAAATCACCTGGTTCGGACGGTTTGTCTTCTGAGATTTTCAAATACGGTGGACCGAGTATCAGGTCCGGACTTTTTGAACTTATCAAACTGATTTGGGATGTTGAGATGGTTCCACAGGACTGGAAGGATGCTTCTATTAGCAAGCTATATAAAGGCAAAGGGGACCTCTCTGATTGTGGCTCGTTTAGAGGCATTGCATTGCTTTCCACAGCTGGCAAAATTCTGGCGCACATCATCAATAGTCGCCTTAGTAATTTAGCTGAAAGCTTCCTTCCGGAGACCCAGTGCGGGTTCAGACCTAGAAGAGGTACGGTTGATGCCATCTTTGTAGTCAAGCAACTTCAAGAAAAAAGTTTTGAACAACACCGCGACCTCTATTTATGTTTTGTGGACCTAGAAAAGGCCTTTGACCGTGTTTCCAGGACCGCCCTCTGGATTGTTATGGAAAAATGTGGCTGTCCTGCAAAGTTCGTCAATTTAGTGCGCCAGTTCCACGAGGGCATGACAGCCCGTGTGCGTCACGAAAACAACTTTACAGACCGGTTCCCGGTCACTAGCGGTGTCAAGCAAGGCTGTGTAATGGCTCCGACCCCTTTTCGCTATCTACTTCGCTGCAGTAATGAATGACGCTCTTAAAAGCTGTAATGGCAAGATTACCATAAATGTCCGCATGGACAAAAGCGTTTTCGACCTCGCACGTCTCAGAGCAAAACGCAAAATGGACTCTGTTTCAGTAATAGATGTTCTGTACGCCGACGATGTCTGCCTTATGGCTGACAGTTTGGGCGACCTACAGAGTTTTTTGGACAAATTAGATGAGTCCTGTCGTAAATTCGGCTTAGTAATCAGTGCTTCTAAGACCCAGATTCTAAAACAACCTGCGAAAGGTAAATCTGCGGACGATGGTGTTGTTTACCTACGAGGAAAGCCACTGCCGGAAGTGGGTACCTTCCGGTACCTTGGAACTATTTTGCGCAGTGATAATCGTCTCGAGTCTGAGATCTCTGCGCGAGTCGCCAAAGCAGCTGCGGCTTTCGGTGGTCTTAACCGACGGGTTTGGAAATCACATGACCTGAAACTCCACACAAAACTCGCTGTCTACAGGGCCATAATCTTACCATTGTTGCTCTATGCCTCGGAGACCTGGTGTCTTTACAAGGGAGATATCAGACGCCTTGATACCTTCCACATGAAGTGTCTTCGGGCGATTCTTCAGGTGAGATGGCAGGATCGTGTGCCAAACTCGGAGGTTCTACGTCGAGCTAAGCTCGCTGGAATGGAGTGTATGCTAATGAAAGGCCAACTACGCTGGTGTGGACACCTTGTACGCATGGAGTCTTCCAGATTACCAAAAAAGGTATTTTATTCTGAGCTTAGCTCAGGTAAACGAAAGCCTGGAGGACAGTTTCTGCGTTACAGGGATGTCTTAAAACGCCACTTGACTGCAATTGGCATGTCTAGTGAGTCATGGGAGGAGCTTGCAACGCAGAGGTCGGAGTGGCGAACTGCTGTCAACACGGGTATAAAAAACTTTGAGCGTTCCCGTCTTGAAAACCTTGACGCCAAACGCCTGATCCGAAAAACTCGACCCAAGCCCTCCTACAACTATACTCGCAATTCAAGTGGGTCTCTTTACTGCGCTTCTTGTAATAGGACCTTCATAACAAAATTTGGTTTTGCGAGTCATGCTCGCGCTCATGCAAGAGTCCAGGCAAGGACGAGCTAAGGGTGTCGCCGTCGACGGATACGTCTGGGAGGACATCATCATCATTCGTGTGTGTGGGTGTTCGTGTGCATGTTTGTGTGTGTGTGTGTTCGCGTGTGTGTGTGTGTGTGTGCACGGAGGTGTGTACGGGGGTGTGTACGCGCGTGCGTGTGTGTTTATGTGTGTTTTCGTGTTTGTGTACGTGTGTGTCTACGTGTGTGTGTGTGTGTGTTCGTGTGTGCGTGTTAGTGCGTGTATACGCGTGCGTGTTCGTGTGTGTGTATATTCGTGTGTGTGTATGTTCGTGTGTGTGTGTGTGTGTGTGTGTTCGTGTGTGTCTGTGTGTGTATATGTGTTTGTTCGTGCGTGTGTGTATGTGTGTGTTCTTGTGTGTGTGTGTGTGTGTGTGTTCGTGTATGTGTGTGTGTTCGTGAGTTCATGTGTGTGTGTGCTCGCGTGTGTGTGTGTGTTTATGTGTGTATTCGTGTTTGTGTACGTGTGTGTACGGGTGTGTGTACGTGTGTGTGTACGTGTGTGTGTACGTGTGTGTGTTCGTGTGTGTGTGTTCCTGTGTGTGCTTGTTCGTGTGTGTGTGTTTGTGTGTACGGGGGTGTGTACGCGTGTGCGTGTGTGTTTATGTTTGTATTCGTGTTTATGTACGTGTGTGTACGGGTATGTGTACGTGTATGTGTACGAGTGTGTGTGTTCGTGTGTGTATACGCGTGCGTGTTCGTGTGCATGTTTGTGTGTGTGTGTGTTCGCGTGTGTGTGTGTGTTAGTGTGTGTGTGTGTGTGCACGGAGGTGTGTACGGGGGTGTGTACGCGCGTGCGTGTGTGTTTATGTGTGTATTCGTGTTTGTGTACGTGTGTGTTCACGTGTGTGTGTTCGTGTGTGTGTGTTTATGTGTGTATTCGTGTTTGTGTACGTGTGTGTCTACGTGTGTGTGTGTTCCTGTGTGCGTGTTAGTGCGTGTATACGCGTGCGTGTTCGTGTGTGTGTATATTCGTGTGTGTGTGTGTGTGTATGTGTGTGTTCTTGTGTGTGTGTGTGTGTGTGTTCGTGTATGTGTGTGTTTTCGTGAGTTCATATGTGTGTGTGTGTTCGCGTGTGTGTGTGTGTGTTTTTATGTGTGTATTCGTGTTTGTGTACGTGTGTGTACGGGTGTGTGTACGAGTGTGTGTCTGTGTGTGTATATGTGTGTGTGTGTTCGTGTGTGTGTGTGTGTTCGCGCGTGTGTGTGTGTGTGTGTGCGTTCGCGTGTGTGTGTGTGTTTATGTGTGTATTCGTGTTTGTGTACGTGTGTGTCTACGTGTGTGTGTGTGTGTGCTCGCGTGTGCGTGTTAGTGCGTGTATACGCGTGCGTGTTCGTGTGTGTGTATATTCGTGTGTGTGTGTGTTCGTGTGTGTGTGTGTGTGTTCGTGTGTGTGTGTGTGTTCGTGTATGTGTGTGTGTTCGTGAGTTCATGTGTGTGTGTGCTCGCGTGTGTGTGTGTGTTTATGTGTGTATTCATGTTTGTGTACGTGTGTGTACGGGTGTGTGTACGTGTGTGTGTACGTGTGTGTGTTCGTGTGTGTGTGTGTTAGTGTGTGTGTTGGTGTGTACGGGTGTGAGTGTACATGTGTGTGTGTGTTCGTGTTAGTGTGTGTTTACGTGTGTGTGTTCGTGTGTGTGTCTGTGTGTGTATGTGTGTGTGTGTTCGCGCGTGTGTGTGTGTGTGTGTTCGCGCGTGTGTGTGTGTGTTTATGTGTGTATTCGTGTTTGTGTACGTGTGTACGTTTGTGTGTACGTATGTGTGTGTTCGTGTGTGTGTGTTCGTGTGTGTGCTTGTTCGTGTGTGTGTGTTTGTGTGTACGGGGGTGTGTACGCGTGTGCGTGTGTGTTTATGTTTGTATTCGTGTTTATGTACGTGTGTGTACGGGTATGTGTACGTGTATGTGTACGAGTGTGTGTGTTCGTGTGTGTATGGGTTAGTGCGTGTATACGCGTGCGTGTTCGTGTGTGTGTATTCGTGTGTGTGGGTGTTCGTGTGCATGTTTGTGTGTGTGTGTGTGTGTTCGCGTGTTTGTGTGTGTGTGTTCGCGTGTGTGTTTATGTGTGTATTCGTGTTAATGCACGTGTGTGTACGCATGTGTGTACGTGTATGTGTGTGTGTATTCGTTTGTGTGTACGTGTGTGTACGGGTGTGTGTACGTGTGAGTGTGTGTTTGTGTGTGTGTGTACGCGTGTGTGTATTCGTGTGTGTGTGTTCATGTGTGTGTGTGTTAGTGTGTGTGTTGGTGTGTACGGGTGTGAGTGTACATGTGTGTGTGTGTTCGTGTTAGTGTGTGTTTACGTGTGTGTGTTCGTGTGTGTGTCTGTGTGTGTATGTGTGTGTGTGTTCGCGCGTGTGTGTGTGTGTGTGTTCGCGCGTGTGTGTGTGTGTTTATGTGTGTATTCGTGTTTGTGTACGTGTGTACGTTTGTGTGTACGTATGTGTGTGTTCGTGTGTGTGTGTGTGTTAGCGTGTGTATACGCGTGTGTGTTCATGTGTGTGTGTTCGTGTGAGTGTGTGTTCAAGTGTGTGTGTTCGTGTGTGTGTCTGTGTGTGTGTATATGTGTGTGTGTGTGTTCGTGTGTGTGTGTGCTCGCGCGCGCGTGTGTGTGTGTGTGTGTGTTCGCGCGTGTGTGTGTGTGTTTATGTGTGTATTCGTGTTTGTGTACGTGTGTGTCTACGTGTGTGTCTACGTGTGTGTGTGTGTGTTCGTGTGTGCGTGTGAGTGCGTGTATACGCGTGCGTGTTCGTGTGTGTGTGTGTGTTCGTGTGTGTGTGTGTGTGTGTTCGTGTGTGTATGTGTTTGTTCGTGTGTGTGTGTATGTGTGTGTTCTTGTGTGTGTGTGTGTTCGTGTATGTGTGTGTGTTCGTGAGTTCATGTGTGTGTGTGCTCGCGTGTGTGTGTGTTTATGTGTGTATTCGTGTTTGTGTACGTGTGTGTACGGGTGTGTGTACGTGTGTGTGTACGTGTGTGTGTTCGTGTGTGTGTGTTCGTGTGTGTGCTTGTTCGTGTGTGTGTGTTTGTGTGTACGGGGGTGTGTAAGCGTGTGCGTGTGTGTTTATGTTTGTATTCGTGTTTATGTACGTGTGTGTACGGGTATGTGTACGTGTATGTGTACGAGTGTGTGTGTTCGTGTGTGTGTGTGTGTTAGTGCGTGTATACGCGTGCGTGTTCGTGTGTGTGTGTATTCGTGTGTGTGGGTGTTCGTGTGTATGTATGTGTGTGTTCGTGTGCATGTTTGTGTGTGTGTGTGTTCGCGTGTGTGTGTGTTAGTGCGTGTATACGCGTACGTGTTCGTGTGTGTGTGTATTCGTGTGTGATGGTGTTCGTGTGTGTGTGTGTGTGTGTGTGTTCGTGTGCATGTTTGTGTGTGTGTGTGTGTGTTCGTGTGCATGTTCGTGTGTATGTTCGTGTGTGTCTGTATGTGTATGTGTGTGTGTGTTCGTGTGTGTGGGTGTTCGTGTGTGCGTGTGTTCGTGTGCATGTTTGTGTGTGTGTGTGTGTTCGCGTGTGTGGATGTTAGTGTGTGTGTATTAGTGTGTGTGTGTACGGGGGTGTGTGTGTATGTGTTCGCGCGTGTTTGTGTGTGTTTATGTGTGTATTCGAGTTTGTGTACGTGTGTGTACGGGTGTGTGTACGGGGGTGTGTACGCGTGTGCGTGTCTTTATGTGTGTATTCGTGTTTACGTACGTGTGTGTACGGGTGTGTGTACGTGTATGTGTACGAGTGTGTGTGTACGTGTGTGTATGTGTGATCGTGTGTGTGTGTGTTTATGTGTGTATTCGTTATTGTGTACGTGTGTGTACGTGTGTGTATGTGTGATCGTGTGTGTGTGTGTTAGTGTGTGTATACGCGTGTGTGTGTGTTCGTGTGTGTGCTTGTTCGTGTGAGTGTGTGTACGGGGGTGTGTACGCGTGTGCGTGTCTTTATGTGTGTATTCGTGTTTACGTAAGTGTGTGTACGGGTGTGTGTACGTGTATGTGTACGAGTGTGTGTGTTCGTGTGTGTGTGTGTGTGTGTGTACGGGGGTGTGTACGGGGGTGTGTACGCGTGTGCGTGTGTGTTTATGTGTGTATTCGTGTTTGTGTACGTGTGTGTGTGTGTTCGTGTGTGTGTGTGTTAGTGTGTGTTTACGCGTGTGTGTTCATGTGTGTGTGTGTTCGTGTGTGTGCTTGTTCGTGTGTATGTGTGTGTGTGTGTACGGGGGTGTGTACGCGTGTGCATGTGTGTTTATGTTTGTATTCGTGTTTATGTACGTGTGTGTACGGGTGTGTGTACGTGTATATGTACGAGTGTGTGTGTTCGTGTGTGTGTGTGTTAGTGCGTGTATACGCGTGCGTGTTCGTGTGTGTGTGTATTCGTGTGTGTGGGTGTTCGTGTGTATGTGTTTGTGTGTTCGTGTGTTCGTGTGCATGTTTGTGTGTGTGTGTGTTCGCGTGTGTGTGTGTTAGTGCGTGTATACGCGTACGTGTTCGTGTGTGTGTGAATTCGTGTGTGATAGTGTTCGTGTGTGTGTGTGTGTTCGTGTGCATGTTTGTGTGTGTGTGTGTGAGTGTGTGTGTTCGTGTCCATGTTCGTGTGTATGTTCGTGTGTGTCTGTATGTGTATGTGTATGTGTGTGTGTGTTCGTGTGTGTGGGTGTTCGTGTGTGCGTGTGTTCGTGTGCATGTTTGTGTGTGTGTGTGTGTTCGCGTGTGTGGGTGTTAGTGTGTGTGTATTAGTGTGTGTGTGTACGGGGGTGTGTGTGTATGTGTACGAGTGTGTGTGTTCGTGTGTGTGTGTGTGTTTATTCGTGTATGGGTGTTCGTGTGTGTGTGTGTTAGTGTGGGTATACGAGTGCGTGTTCGTGTGTGTGTGTATTCGTGTGTGTGGGTGTTCGTGTGTGTTTGTGTGTGTGTTCGTGTGCATGTTTGTGTGTGTGTGTATGTGTGTGTTCGCGTGTATGTGTGTGTTAGTGTTTCTGTGTGTACGGGGGTGTGTACGCGTGTGCGTGTGCGTTTATGTGTGTATTCGTGTTAATGCATGTGTGTGTACGGGTGTGTGTTCGTGTATGTGTGTGTGTATTCGTTTGTGTGTACGTGTGTGTACAAGTGTGTACGTGTGGGTGTGTGTGTGTTTGTGTGTGTGTGTACGCGTGTGTGTATTCGTGTGTGTGTGTTCATGTGTGTGTGTGTGTGTTAGTGTGTTTGTTGGTGTGTGTTTACGTGTGTGTGTTCGTGTGGGTATACGAGTGCGTGTTCGTGTGTGTGTGTATTCGTGTGTGTGGGTGTTCGTGTGTGTTTGTGTGTGTGTTCGTGTGCATGTTTGTGTGTGTGTGTATGTGTGTGTTCGCGTGTATGTGTGTGTTAGTGTTTCTGTGTGTACGGGGGTGTGTACGCGTGTGCGTGTGCGTTTATGTGTGTATTCGTGTTAATGCATGTGTGTGTACGGGTGTGTGTTCGTGTATGTGTGTGTGTATTCGTTTGTGTGTACGTGTGTGTACAAGTGTGTACGTGTGGGTGTGTGTGTTTGTGTGTGTGTGTACGCGTGTGTGTATTCGTGTGTGTGTGTTCATGTGTGTGTGTGTGTGTTAGTGTGTTTGTTGGTGTGTGTTTACGTGTGTGTGTTCGTGTGTGTGTCTGTGTGTGTGTGTATGTGTGTGTGTGTTCGCGCGTGTGTGTGTGTGTGTGTTCGCGCGCGCGCGTGTGTGTGTGTGTTTATGTGTGTATTCGTGTTTGTGTACGTGTGTACGTTTGTGTGTACGTGTGTGTGTGTGTTCGTGTGTGTGTGTGTTAGTGTGTGTATACGCGTGTGTGTTCATGTGTGTGTGTTCGTGTGAGTGTGTGTTCACGTGTGTGTGTTCGTGTGTGTGTCTGTGTGTGTGTATATGTGTGTGTGTGTGTTCGTGTGTGTGTGTTCGCGCGTGTGTGTGTGTGTGTGTGTGTGTTCGCGCGTGTGTGTGTGTGTATTCGTGTTTGTGTACGTGTGTGTCTACGTGTGTGTGTGTGTGTGTGTGTTCGTGTGTGCGTGTTAGTGCGTGTATACGCGTGCGTGTTCGTGTGTGTGTGTGTATATTCGTGTGTGTGTGTTCGTGTGTGTGTGTGTTAGTGTGTGTTTACGCGTGTGTGTTCATGTGTGTGTGTGTTCGTGTGTGTGCTTGTTCGTGTGTGTGTGTGTGTGTGTGTGTGTGTGTGTACGGGGGTGTGTACGCGTGTGCATGTGTGTATGTTTGTATTCGTGTTTATGTACGTGTGTGTACGGGTGTGTGTACGTGTATATGTACGAGTGTGTGTGTTCGTGTGTGTGTGTGTGTTAGTGCGTGTATACGCGTGCGTGTTCGTGTGTGTGTGTATTCGTGTGTGTGGGTGTTCGTGTGTATGTGTGTGTGTGTTCGTGTGCATGTTTGTGTGTGTGTGTGTTCGCGTGTGTGTGTGTTAGTGCGTGTATACGCGTACGTGTTCGTGTGTGTGTGTATTCGTGTGTGATGGTGTTCGTGTGTGTGTGTGTGTGGGTGTTCGTGTGTGCGTGTGTTCGTGTGCATGTTTGTGTGTGTGTGTGTGTTCGCGTGTGTGGATGTTAGTGTGTGTGTATTAGTGTGTGTGTACGGGGGTGTGTGTGTATGTGTTCGCGCGTGTTTGTGTGTGTTTATGTGTGTATTCGAGTTTGTGTACGTGTGTGTACGGGTGTGTGTACGGGGGTGTGTACGCGTGTGCGTGTCTTTATGTGTGTATTCGTGTTTACGTACGTGTGTGTACGGGTGTGTGTACGTGTATGTGTACGAGTGTGTGTGTACGTGTGTGTATGTGTGATCGTGTGTGTGTGTGTTTATGTGTGTATTCGTTATTGTGTACGTGTGTGTACGTGTGTGTATGTGTGATCGTGTGTGTGTGTGTTAGTGTGTGTATACGCGTGTGTGTGTGTTCGTGTGTGTGCTTGTTCGTGTGTGTGTGTGTACGGGGGTGTGTACGCGTGTGCGTGTCTTTATGTGTGTATTCGTGTTTACGTAAGTGTGTGTACGTGTATGTGTACGAGTGTGTGTGTTCGTGTGTGTGTGTGTGTTCGTGTGTGTGTATTATTGCGTGTATACGCGTGCGTGTTCGTGTGTGTGTATTCGTGTGTGTGTGTTCGTGTATTTGTGTGTGTTCGTGTATGTGTGTGTGTTCGTGAGTTCATGTGTGTGTTTATGTGTGTATTCGTGTTTGTGTACGTGTGTGTACGGGTGTGTGTACGTGTGTGTGTTCGTGTGTGTGTGTTCGTGTGTGTGCTTGTTCGTGTGTGTGTGTGTGTGTGTGTGTGTACGGGGGTGTGTACGCGTGTGCGTGTGTGTTTATGTTTGTATTCGTGTTTATGTATTTGTGTGTACGGGTGTGTGTACGTGTATGTGTACGAGTGTTTGTGTTGGTGTGTGTGTGTGTTCGTGTGAGTGTGTGTTTACGTGTGTGTTCGTGTGTGTGTCTGTGTGTGTGTATGTGTGTGTGATCGCACGTGTGTGTGTGTGTTAGTGTGTGTGTGTGTGTGCACGGAGGTGTGTACGTTTGTGTGTACGTGTGTGTGTGTGTGTGTTCGTGTGTGTGTGTGTTAGTGTGTGTGTTGGTGTGTACGGGTGTGAGTGTACATGTGTGTGTGTGTTCGTGTTAGTGTGTGTTTACGTGTGTGTGTTCGTGTGTGTGTCTGTGTGTGTATGTGTGTGTGTGTTCGCGCGTGTGTGTGTGTGTGTGTTCGCGCGTGTGTGTGTGTGTTTATGTGTGTATTCGTGTTTGTGTACGTGTGTACGTTTGTGTGTACGTATGTGTGTGTTCGTGTGTGTGTGTTCGTGTGTGTGCTTGTTCGTGTGTGTGTGTTTGTGTGTACGGGGGTGTGTACGCGTGTGCGTGTGTGTTTATGTTTGTATTCGTGTTTATGTACGTGTGTGTACGGGTATGTGTACGTGTATGTGTACGAGTGTGTGTGTTCGTGTGTGTATGGGTTAGTGCGTGTATACGCGTGCGTGTTCGTGTGTGTGTATTCGTGTGTGTGGGTGTTCGTGTGCATGTTTGTGTGTGTGTGTGTGTGTTCGCGTGTTTGTGTGTGTGTGTTCGCGTGTGTGTTTATGTGTGTATTCGTGTTAATGCACGTGTGTGTACGCATGTGTGTACGTGTATGTGTGTGTGTATTCGTTTGTGTGTACGTGTGTGTACGGGTGTGTGTACGTGTGAGTGTGTGTTTGTGTGTGTGTGTACGCGTGTGTGTATTCGTGTGTGTGTGTTCATGTGTGTGTGTGTTAGTGTGTGTGTTGGTGTGTACGGGTGTGAGTGTACATGTGTGTGTGTGTTCGTGTTAGTGTGTGTTTACGTGTGTGTGTTCGTGTGTGTGTCTGTGTGTGTATGTGTGTGTGTGTTCGCGCGTGTGTGTGTGTGTGTGTTCGCGCGTGTGTGTGTGTGTTTATGTGTGTATTCGTGTTTGTGTACGTGTGTACGTTTGTGTGTACGTATGTGTGTGTTCGTGTGTGTGTGTGTGTTAGCGTGTGTATACGCGTGTGTGTTCATGTGTGTGTGTTCGTGTGAGTGTGTGTTCAAGTGTGTGTGTTCGTGTGTGTGTCTGTGTGTGTGTATATGTGTGTGTGTGTTCGTGTGTGTGTGTGCTCGCGCGCGCGTGTGTGTGTGTGTGTGTGTTCGCGCGTGTGTGTGTGTGTTTATGTGTGTATTCGTGTTTGTGTACGTGTGTGTCTACGTGTGTGTCTACGTGTGTGTGTGTGTGTTCGTGTGTGCGTGTTAGTGCGTGTATACGCGTGCGTGTTCGTGTGTGTGTGTGTGTTCGTGTGTGTGTGTGTGTGTGTGTGTTCGTGTGTGTATGTGTTTGTTCGTGTGTGTGTGTATGTGTGTGTTCTTGTGTGTGTGTGTGTTCGTGTATGTGTGTGTGTTCGTGAGTTCATGTGTGTGTGTGCTCGCGTGTGTGTGTGTTTATGTGTGTATTCGTGTTTGTGTACGTGTGTGTACGGGTGTGTGTACGTGTGTGTGTACGTGTGTGTGTTCCTGTGTGTGTGTTCGTGTGTGTGCTTGTTCGTGTGTGTGTGTTTGTGTGTACGGGGGTGTGTAAGCGTGTGCGTGTGTGTTTATGTTTGTATTCGTGTTTATGTACGTGTGTGTACGGGTATGTGTACGTGTATGTGTACGAGTGTGTGTGTTCGTGTGTGTATGGGTTAGTGCGTGTATACGCGTGCGTGTTCGTGTGTGTGGGTGTTCGTGTGCATGTTTGTGTGTGTGTGAGTGTTCGCGTGTGTGTGTTAGTGTGTGTGTGTGTGTGTGCACGGAGGTGTGTACGGGGGTGTGTACGCGCGTGCGTGTGTGTTTATGTGTGTATTCGTGTTTGTGTACGTGTGTGTTCACGTGTGTGTGTTCGTGTGTGTGTCTGTGTGTGTGTATATGTGTGTGTGTGTATATGTGTGTGTGTGTTCGTGTGTGTGTGTTCGCGCGTGTGTGTGTGTGTGTTCGCGCGTGTGTGTGTGTGTGTTTATGTGTGTATTCGTGTTTGTGTACGTGTGTGTCTACGTGTGTGTGTGTTCCTGTATGCGTGTTAGTGCGTGTATACGCGTGCGTGTACGTGTGTGTGTATATTCGTGTTTGTGTACGTGTGTGTACGTGTGTGTATACGTGTGTGTGTTCGTGTGTGTGTGTTCGTATGTGTGCTTGTTCGTGTGTGTGTGTGTATGTGTACGGGGGTGAGTACGCGTGTGCGTGTGTGTTTATGTTTGTATTCGTGTTTATGTACGTGTGTGTACGGGTGTGTGTACGTGTATGTGTACAAGTGTGTGTGTTCGTGTGTGTGTGTGTGTGTGTTCGTGTGTGTGTGTGTGTTAGTGCGTGTATACGCGTGCGTGTTCGTGTGTGTGTGTATTCGTGTGTGTGGGTGCTCGTGTGTGTGTGTGTTCATGTGCATGTTTGTGTGTGTGTGTTCGTGTGTGTGTGTGTGTGTGTTCGTGTGTGTGTGTTCGTATGTGTGCTTGTTCGTGTGTGTGTGTGTGTGTATGTGTACGGGGGTGAGTACGCGTGTGCGTGTGTGTTTATGTTTGTATTCGTATTTATGTACGTGTGTGTACGGGTGTGTGTACGTGTATGTGTACAAGTGTGTGTGTTCGTGTGTGTGTGTGTTCGTGTGTGTGTGTGTTAGTGCGTGTATACGCGTGCGTGTTCGTGTGTGTGTGTGTATTCGTGTGTGTGGGTGCTCGTGTGCGTGTGTGTTCGTGTGCATGTTTGTGTGTGTGTGTTCGCGTGTGTGTGTGTGTGTGTGTTAGTGTTTGTGTGTGTGTGTGTACGGGGGTGTGTACGTGCGTGCGTGTGTGTTTATGTGTGTATTCGTGTTTGTGTACGTGTGTGTACGTGTGTCTACGTGTGTGTGTGTGTTCGTGTGTGTGTGTGTGTATGTGTTCGTGTTTGTGTGTGTTAGTGCGTGTATACGCGTGGGTGTTCGTGTGTGTGTGTATTCGTGTGTGTGGGTTTTCGTGTGTATGTGTGTTCGTGTGCATGTTTGTGTGTGTGTGTGTGTGTGTGTGTACGGGGGTGTGTACGGGGGTGTGTACGGGGGTGTGTACGCGTGTGCGTGTGTGTTTATGTGTGTATTCGTGTTTGTGTACGTGTGTGTGTGTGTTCGTGTGTGTGTGTGTTAGTGTGTGTTTACGCGTGTGTGTTGATGTGTGTGTGTGTTCGTGTGTGTGCTTGTTCGTGTGTATGTGTGTGTGTGTGTACGGGGGCGTGTACGCGTGTGCATGTGTGTTTATGTTTGTATTCGTGTTTATGTACGTGTGTGTACGGGTGTGTGTACGTGTATATGTACGAGTGTGTGTGTTCGTGTGTGTGTGTGTTAGTGCGTGTATACGCGTGCGTGTTCGTGTGTGTGTGTATTCGTGTGTGTGGGTGTTCGTGTGTATGTGTTTGTGTGTTCGTGTGTTCGTGTGCATGTTTGTGTGTGTGTGTGTTCGCGTGTGTGTGTGTGTGTGTGTGTTCGTGTGTGTGTGTGTGTGTGTGTTCGTGTGTGTCTGTGTGTGTATATGTGTGTGTTCGTGAGTGTGTGTATGTGTGTGTTCTTGTGTGTGTGTTCGTGTATGTGTGTGTGTTCGTGAGTTCATGTGTGTGTGTGTTCGCGTGTGTGTGTGTGTGTTTATGTGTGTATTCGTGTTTGTGTACGTGTGTGTACGGGTGTGTGTACGGGTGTGTGTACGTGTGTGTGTTCGTGTGTGTGTGTTCGTGTGTGTGCTTGTTCGTGTGTGTGTGTTTGTGTGTACGGGGGTGTGTACGCGTGTGCGTGTGTGTTTATGTTTGTATTCGTGTTTATGTACGTGTGTGTACGGATATGTGTACGTGTATGTGTACGAGTGTGTGTGTTCGTGTGTGTATGGGTTAGTGCGTGTATACGCGTGAGTGTTCGTGTGTGTGTATTCGTGTGTGTGGGTGTTCGTGTGCATGTTTGTGTGTGTGTGTGTTCGCGTGTGTGTGTTAGTGTGTGTGTGTGTGTGCACGGAGGTGTGTACGGGGGTGTGTACGCGCGTGCGTGTGTGTTTATGTGTATTCGTGTTTGTGTACGTGTGTGTACGTGTGTGTCTACGTGATTATGTGTGTGTGTGTTCGTGTGTGTGTGTGTTAGTGCGTTTATACGCGTGCGTGTTCGTGTGTGTGTGTGTGTATTCGTGTGTGTGGGTGTTCGTGTGTATGTGTGTGTGTGTACGCGTGTGTGTATTCGTGTGTGTGTGTTCATGTGTGTGTGTGTGTGTGTGTTAGTGTGTGTGTTTGTGTGTACGGGTGTGAGTGTACATGTGTTTGTGTTCGTGTTAGTGTGTGTTTACGTGTGTGTGTTCGTGTGTGTGTCTGTGTGTGTATGTGTGTGTGTGTTCGCGCGTGTGTGTGTGTTTGTTCGCGCGTGTGTGTGTGTTTATGTGTGTATTCGTGTTTGTGTACGTGTGTACGTTTGTGTGTACGTGTGTGTGTACGTGTGTGTGTGTGTTCGTGTGTGTGTGTGTTAGTGTGTGTATACGCGTGTGTGTTCATGTATGTGTGTGTTCGTGTGTGTGTGTGTGTGTACGTGTGTGTGTGTTCGTGTGTGTGTGTACGTGTGTGTGTACGTGTGTGTGTACGTGTGTGTGTTCGTGTGTGTGTGTTCGTGTGTGTGCTTGTTCGTGTGTGTGTGTTTGTGTGTACGGGGGTGTGTACGCGTGTGCGTGTGTGTTTATGTTTGTATTCGTGTTTATGTACGTGTGTGTACGGGTATGTGTACGTGTATGTGTACGAGTGTGTGTGTTCGTGTGTGTATGGGTTAGTGCGTGTATACGCGTGCGTGTTCGTGTGTGTGTATTCGTGTGTGTGGGTGTTCGTGTGCATGTTTGTGTGTGTGTGTGTTCGCGTGTGTGTGTTAGTGTGTGTGTGTGTGCACGGAGGTGTGTACGGGGGTGTGTACGCGCGTGCGTGTGTGTTTATGTGTGTATTCGTGTTTGTGTACGTATGTGTACGTGTGTGTTTACGTGATTATGTGTGTGTGTGTTCGTGTGTGTGTGTGTTAGTGCGTTTATAAGCGTGCGTTTTCGTGTGTGTGTGTGTGTGTATTCGTGTGTGTGGGTGTTCGTGTGTATGTGTGTGTGTGTTCGTGTGCATGTTTGTGTGTGTGTGTTCGCGTGTGTGTTTATGTGTGTATTCGTGTTAATGCACGTGTGTGTACGGGTGTGTGTACGTGTATGTGTGGGTTTATTCGTTGTGTGTACGTGTGTGTACGGGTGTGTGTACGTATGGGTGTGTGTGTTTGTGTGTGTGTGTACGCGTGTGTGTATTCGTGTGTGTGTGTTCATATGTGTGTGTGTGTTAGTGTGTGTGTTTGTGTACGGGTGTGAGTGTACATGTGTGTGTGTGTTCGTGTTAGTGTGTGTTTACGTGTGTGTGTTCGTGTGTGTGTCTGTGTGTGTATGTGTGTGTGTGTTCGCGCGTGTGTGTGTGTGTGTGTGTTCGCGCGTGTGTGTGTGTTTATGTGTGTATTCGTGTTTGTGTACGTGTGTACGTTTATGTGTACGTGTGTGTCTACGTGTGTGTGTGTGTTCGTGTGTGTGTGTGTTAGTGTGTGTATACGCGTGTGTGTTCATGTGTGTGTGTGTTCGTGTGAGTGTGTGTTCACGTGTGTGTGTTCGTGTGTGTGTCTGTGTGTGTGTATATGTGTGTGTGTGTTCGTGTGTGTGTGTTCGCGCGTGTGTGTCTGTGTGCGTTCGCGCGTGTGTGTGTTTATGTGTGTATTCGTGTTTGTGTACGTGTGTGTCTACGTGTGTGTGTGTGTGTTCGTGTGTGCGTGTTAGCGCGTGTATACGCGTGCGTGTTCGTGTGTGTGTATATTCGTGTGTGTGTGTGTTCCTGTGTGTGTGTGTGTGTGTTCGTGTGTGTCTGTGTGTGTATGTGTGTGTTCGTGTGTGTGTGTATGTGTGTGTTCTTGTGTGTGTGTGTGTTCGTGTATGTGTGTGTGTTCGTGAGTTCATGTGTGTGTGTGTGCTCGCGTGTGTGTGTTTGTTTATGTGTGTATTCGTGTTTGTGTACGTGTGTGTACGGGTGTGTGTACGTGTGTGTGTACGTGTGTGTGTACGTGTGTGTGTTCGTGTGTGTGTGTTCGTGTGTGTGCTTGTTCGTGTGTGTGTGTTTGTGTGTACGGGGGTGTGTACGCGTGTGCGTGTGTGTTTATGTTTGTATTCGTGTCTATGTACGTGTGTGTACAGGTATGTGTACGTGTATGTGTACGAGTGTGTGTGTTCGTGTGTGTATACGCGTGCGTGTTCGTGTGTGTGGGTGTTCGTGTGCATGTTTGTGTGTGTGTGTGTTCGCGTGTGTGTGTGTGTTTATGTGTGTATTCGTGTTTGTGTACGTGTGTGTTCACGTGTGTGTGTTCGTGTGTGTGTCTGTGTGTGTGTGTATATGTGTGTGTGTGTTCGTGTGTGTGTGTGTTCGCGCGTGTGTGTGTGTTTTTATGTGTGTATTCGTGTTTGTGTACGTGTGTGTCTACGTGTGTGTGTGTTCCTGTGTGCGTGTTAGTGCGTGTATACGCGTGCGTGTTCGTGTGTGTGTGTGTGTATGTGTGTGTTCTTGTGTGTGTGTGTGTGTGTTCGTGTATGTGTGTGTTTTCGTGATTTCATGTGTGTGTGTGTTCGCGTGTGTGTGTGTGTTTATGTGTGTATTCGTGTTTGTGTACGTGTGTGTACGGGTGTGTGTACGGGTGTGTGTACGTGTGTGTGTATGTGTGTGTGTTCGTGTGTGTGTGTTCGTGTGTGTGCTTGTTCGTGTGTGTGTTTGTGTGTACGGGGGTGTGTACGCGTGTGCGTGTGTGTTTATGTTTGTATTCGTGTTTATGTACGTGTGTGTACGGGTATGTGTACGTGTATGTGTACGAGTGTGTGTGTTCGTGTGTGTATGGGTTAGTGCGTGTATACGCGTGCGTGTTCGTGTGTGTGTATTCGTGTGTGTGGGTGTTCGTGTGCATGTTTGTGTATGTGTGTGTTCGCGTGTGTGTGTGGGTTAGTGTGTGTGTGTGTACGGGGGTGTGTACGCGTGTGCGTGTGTGTTTATGTGTGTATTCGTGTTATTCACGTGTGTGTACGGGTGTGTGTACGTGTATGTGTGTGTATTTGTTTGTGTGTACGTGTGTGTACGGGTGTGTGTACGTGTGTGTTCACGTGTGTGTGTTCGTGTGTGTGTCTGTGTGTGTGTATATGTGTTTGTGTGTTCGTGTGTGTGTGTGTTCACGCGCGTGTGTGTGTGTGTGTTCGCGCGTGTGTGTGTGTTTATGTGTGTATTCGTGTTTGTGTACTTGTGTGTCTACGTGTGTGTGTGTTCGTGTGGGCGTGTTAGTGCGTGTATACGCGTGCGTGTTCGTGTGTGTGTATATTCGTGTGTGTGTGTGTGTGTGTGTTCGTGTGTGTGTGTGTTCGTGTGTGTCTGTGTGTGTATATGTGTGTGTTCGTGAGTGTGTGTATGTGTGTGTTCTTGTGTGTGTGTTCGTGTATGTGTGTGTGTTCGTGAGTTCATGTGTGTGTGTGTTCGCGTGTGTGTGTGTGTGTTTATGTGTGTAATCGTGTTTGTGTACGTGTGTGTACGGGTGTGTGTACGGGTGTGTACGTGTGTGTGTTCGTGTGTGTGTGTTCGTGTGTGTGCTTGTTCGTGTGTGTGTGTTTGTGTGTACGGGGGTGTGTACGCGTGTGCGTGTGTGTTTATGTTTGTATTCGTGTTTATGTACGTGTGTGTACGGATATGTGTACGTGTATGTGTACGAGTGTGTGTGTTCGTGTGTGTATGGGTTAGTGCGTGTATACGCGTGAGTGTTCGTGTGTGTGTATTCGTGTGTGTGGGTGTTCGTGTGCATGTTTGTGTGTGTGTGTGTTCGCGTGTGTGTGTTAGTGTGTGTGTGTGCACGGAGGTGTGTACGGGGGTGTGTACGCGCGTGCGTGTGTGTTTATTTGTGTATTCGTGTTTGTGTACGTGTGTGTACGTGTGTGTCTACGTGATTATGTGTGTGTGTGTTCGTGTGTGTGTGTGTTAGTGCGTTTATACGCGTGCGTGTTCGTGTGTGTGTGTGTGTATTCGTGTGTGTGGGTGTTCGTGTGTATGTGTGTGTGTGTTCGTGTGCATGTTTGTGTGTGTGTGTTTATGTGTGTATTCGTGTTAATGCACGTGTGTTCACGTGTGTGTGTTCGTGTGTGTGTCTGTGTGTGTGTATATGTGTGTGTGTGTATATGTGTGTGTGTGTTCGTGTGTGTGTGTTCGCGCGTGTGTGTGTGTGTGTTCGCGCGTGTGTGTGTGTGTGTTTATGTGTGTATTCGTGTTTGTGTACGTGTGTGTCTACGTGTGTGTGTGTTCCTGTATGCGTGTTAGTGCGTGTATACGCGTGCGTGTACGTGTGTGTGTATATTCGTGTTTGTGTACGTGTGTGTACGTGTGTGTATACGTGTGTGTGTTCGTGTGTGTGTGTTCGTATGTGTGCTTGTTCGTGTGTGTGTGTGTATGTGTACGGGGGTGAGTACGCGTGTGCGTGTGTGTTTATGTTTGTATTCGTGTTTATGTACGTGTGTGTACGGGTGTGTGTACGTGTATGTGTACAAGTGTGTGTGTTCGTGTGTGTGTTCGTGTGTGTGTGTGTTAGTGCGTGTATACGCGTGCGTGTTCGTGTGTGTGTGTATTCGTGTGTGTGGGTGCTCGTGTGCGTGTGTGTTCGTGTGCATGTTTGTGTGTGTGTGTTCGCGTGTGTGTGTGTGTGTGTGTTAGTGTTTGTGTGTGTGTGTGTACGGGGGTGTGTACGTGCGTGCGTGTGTGTTTATGTGTGTATTCGTGTTTGTGTACGTGTGTGTACGTGTGTCTACGTGTGTGTGTGTGTTCGTGTGTGTGTGTGTGTATGTGTTCGTGTTTGTGTGTGTTAGTGCGTGTATACGCGTGGGTGTTCGTGTGTGTGTGTATTCGTGTGTGTGGGTTTTCGTGTGTATGTGTGTTCGTGTGCATGTTTGTGTGTGTGTGTGTGTGTGTGTGTACGGGGGTGTGTACGGGGGTGTGTACGGGGGTGTGTACGCGTGTGCGTGTGTGTTTATGTGTGTATTCGTGTTTGTGTACGTGTGTGTGTGTGTTCGTGTGTGTGTGTGTTAGTGTGTGTTTACGCGTGTGTGTTCATGTGTGTGTGTGTTCGTGTGTGTGCTTGTTCGTGTGTATGTGTGTGTGTGTGTACGGGGGCGTGTACGCGTGTGCATGTGTGTTTATGTTTGTATTCGTGTTTATGTACGTGTGTGTACGGGTGTGTGTACGTGTATATGTACGAGTGTGTGTGTTCGTGTGTGTGTGTGTTAGTGCGTGTATACGCGTGCGTGTTCGTGTGTGTGTGTATTCGTGTGTGTGGGTGTTCGTGTGTATGTGTTTGTGTGTTCGTGTGTTCGTGTGCATGTTTGTGTGTGTGTGTGTTCGCGTGTGTGTGTGTGTGTGTGTGTTCGTGTGTGTGTGTGTGTGTGTGTGTTCGTGTGTGTCTGTGTGTGTATATGTGTGTGTTCGTGAGTGTGTGTATGTGTGTGTTCTTGTGTGTGTGTTCGTGTATGTGTGTGTGTTCGTGAGTTCATGTGTGTGTGTGTTCGCGTGTGTGTGTGTGTGTTTATGTGTGTATTCGTGTTTGTGTACGTGTGTGTACGGGTGTGTGTACGGGTGTGTGTACGTGTGTGTGTTCGTGTGTGTGTGTTCGTGTGTGTGCTTGTTCGTGTGTGTGTGTTTGTGTGTACGGGGGTGTGTACGCGTGTGCGTGTGTGTTTATGTTTGTATTCGTGTTTATGTACGTGTGTGTACGGATATGTGTACGTGTATGTGTACGAGTGTGTGTGTTCGTGTGTGTATGGGTTAGTGCGTGTATACGCGTGAGTGTTCGTGTGTGTGTATTCGTGTGTGTGGGTGTTCGTGTGCATGTTTGTGTGTGTGTGTGTTCGCGTGTGTGTGTTAGTGTGTGTGTGTGTGTGCACGGAGGTGTGTACGGGGGTGTGTACGCGCGTGCGTGTGTGTTTATGTGTATTCGTGTTTGTGTACGTGTGTGTACGTGTGTGTCTACGTGATTATGTGTGTGTGTGTTCGTGTGTGTGTGTGTTAGTGCGTTTATACGCGTGCGTGTTCGTGTGTGTGTGTGTATTCGTGTGTGTGGGTGTTCGTGTGTATGTGTGTGTGTGTACGCGTGTGTGTATTCGTGTGTGTGTGTTCATGTGTGTGTGTGTGTGTGTGTTAGTGTGTGTGTTTGTGTGTACGGGTGTGAGTGTACATGTGTTTGTGTTCGTGTTAGTGTGTGTTTACGTGTGTGTGTTCGTGTGTGTGTCTGTGTGTGTATGTGTGTGTGTGTTCGCGCGTGTGTGTGTGTTTGTTCGCGCGTGTGTGTGTGTTTATGTGTGTATTCGTGTTTGTGTACGTGTGTACGTTTGTGTGTACGTGTGTGTGTACGTGTGTGTGTGTTCGTGTGTGTGTGTGTTAGTGTGTGTATACGCGTGTGTGTTCATGTATGTGTGTGTTCGTGTGTGTGTGTGTGTGTACGTGTGTGTGTGTTCGTGTGTGTGTGTACGTGTGTGTGTACGTGTGTGTGTACGTGTGTGTGTTCGTGTGTGTGTGTTCGTGTGTGTGCTTGTTCGTGTGTGTGTGTTTGTGTGTACGGGGGTGTGTACGCGTGTGCGTGTGTGTTTATGTTTGTATTCGTGTTTATGTACGTGTGTGTACGGGTATGTGTACGTGTATGTGTACGAGTGTGTGTGTTCGTGTGTGTATGGGTTAGTGCGTGTATACGCGTGCGTGTTCGTGTGTGTGTATTCGTGTGTGTGGGTGTTCGTGTGCATGTTTGTGTGTGTGTGTGTTCGCGTGTGTGTGTTAGTGTGTGTGTGTGTGCACGGAGGTGTGTACGGGGGTGTGTACGCGCGTGCGTGTGTGTTTATGTGTGTATTCGTGTTTGTGTACGTATGTGTACGTGTGTGTTTACGTGATTATGTGTGTGTGTGTTCGTGTGTGTGTGTGTTAGTGCGTTTATAAGCGTGCGTGTTCGTGTGTGTGTGTGTGTGTATTCGTGTGTGTGGGTGTTCGTGTGTATGTGTGTGTGTGTTCGTGTGCATGTTTGTGTGTGTGTGTTCGCGTGTGTGTTTATGTGTGTATTCGTGTTAATGCACGTGTGTGTACGGGTGTGTGTACGTGTATGTGTGGGTTTATTCGTTGTGTGTACGTGTGTGTACGGGTGTGTGTACGTATGGGTGTGTGTGTTTGTGTGTGTGTGTACGCGTGTGTGTATTCGTGTGTGTGTGTTCATATGTGTGTGTGTGTTAGTGTGTGTGTTTGTGTACGGGTGTGAGTGTACATGTGTGTGTGTGTTCGTGTTAGTGTGTGTTTACGTGTGTGTGTTCGTGTGTGTGTCTGTGTGTGTATGTGTGTGTGTGTTCGCGCGTGTGTGTGTGTGTGTGTGTTCGCGCGTGTGTGTGTGTTTATGTGTGTATTCGTGTTTGTGTACGTGTGTACGTTTATGTGTACGTGTGTGTCTACGTGTGTGTGTGTGTGTTCGTGTGTGTGTGTGTTAGTGTGTGTATACGCGTGTGTGTTCATGTGTGTGTGTGTTCGTGTGAGTGTGTGTTCACGTGTGTGTGTTCGTGTGTGTGTCTGTGTGTGTGTATATGTGTGTGTGTGTTCGTGTGTGTGTGTTCGCGCGTGTGTGTCTGTGTGCGTTCGCGCGTGTGTGTGTTTATGTGTGTATTCGTGTTTGTGTACGTGTGTGTCTACGTGTGTGTGTGTGTGTTCGTGTGTGCGTGTTAGCGCGTGTATACGCGTGCGTGTTCGTGTGTGTGTATATTCGTGTGTGTGTGTGTTCCTGTGTGTGTGTGTGTGTGTGTTCGTGTGTGTCTGTGTGTGTATGTGTGTGTTCGTGTGTGTGTGTATGTGTGTGTTCTTGTGTGTGTGTGTGTTCGTGTATGTGTGTGTGTTCGTGAGTTCATGTGTGTGTGTGTGCTCGCGTGTGTGTGTTTGTTTATGTGTGTATTCGTGTTTGTGTACGTGTGTGTACGGGTGTGTGTACGTGTGTGTGTACGTGTGTGTGTACGTGTGTGTGTTCGTGTGTGTGTGTTCGTGTGTGTGCTTGTTCGTGTGTGTGTGTGTTTGTGTGTACGGGGGTGTGTACGCGTGTGCGTGTGTGTTTATGTTTGTATTCGTGTCTATGTACGTGTGTGTACAGGTATGTGTACGTGTATGTGTACGAGTGTGTGTGTTCGTGTGTGTATACGCGTGCGTGTTCGTGTGTGTGGGTGTTCGTGTGCATGTTTGTGTGTGTGTGTGTTCGCGTGTGTGTGTGTGTTTATGTGTGTATTCGTGTTTGTGTACGTGTGTGTTCACGTGTGTGTGTTCGTGTGTGTGTCTGTGTGTGTGTGTATATGTGTGTGTGTGTTCGTGTGTGTGTGTGTTCGCGCGTGTGTGTGTGTTTTTATGTGTGTATTCGTGTTTGTGTACGTGTGTGTCTACGTGTGTGTGTGTTCCTGTGTGCGTGTTAGTGCGTGTATACGCGTGCGTGTTCGTGTGTGTGTGTGTGTATGTGTGTGTTCTTGTGTGTGTGTGTGTGTGTGTTCGTGTATGTGTGTGTTTTCGTGATTTCATGTGTGTGTGTGTTCGCGTGTGTGTGTGTGTTTATGTGTGTATTCGTGTTTGTGTACGTGTGTGTACGGGTGTGTGTACGGGTGTGTGTACGTGTGTGTGTATGTGTGTGTGTTCGTGTGTGTGTGTTCGTGTGTGTGCTTGTTCGTGTGTGTGTTTGTGTGTACGGGGGTGTGTACGCGTGTGCGTGTGTGTTTATGTTTGTATTCGTGTTTATGTACGTGTGTGTACGGGTATGTGTACGTGTATGTGTACGAGTGTGTGTGTTCGTGTGTGTATGGGTTAGTGCGTGTATACGCGTGCGTGTTCGTGTGTGTGTATTCGTGTGTGTGGGTGTTCGTGTGCATGTTTGTGTATGTGTGTGTTCGCGTGTGTGTGTGGGTTAGTGTGTGTGTGTGTACGGGGGTGTGTACGCGTGTGCGTGTGTGTTTATGTGTGTATTCGTGTTATTCACGTGTGTGTACGGGTGTGTGTACGTGTATGTGTGTGTATTTGTTTGTGTGTACGTGTGTGTACGGGTGTGTGTACGTGTGTGTTCACGTGTGTGTGTTCGTGTGTGTGTCTGTGTGTGTGTATATGTGTTTGTGTGTTCGTGTGTGTGTGTGTTCACGCGCGTGTGTGTGTGTGTGTTCGCGCGTGTGTGTGTGTTTATGTGTGTATTCGTGTTTGTGTACTTGTGTGTCTACGTGTGTGTGTGTTCGTGTGGGCGTGTTAGTGCGTGTATACGCGTGCGTGTTCGTGTGTGTGTATATTCGTGTGTGTGTGTGTGTGTGTTCGTGTGTGTGTGTGTTCGTGTGTGTCTGTGTGTGTATATGTGTGTGTTCGTGAGTGTGTGTATGTGTGTGTTCTTGTGTGTGTGTTCGTGTATGTGTGTGTGTTCGTGAGTTCATGTGTGTGTGTGTTCGCGTGTGTGTGTGTGTGTTTATGTGTGTATTCGTGTTTGTGTACGTGTGTGTACGGGTGTGTGTACGGGTGTGTACGTGTGTGTGTTCGTGTGTGTGTGTTCGTGTGTGTGCTTGTTCGTGTGTGTGTGTTTGTGTGTACGGGGGTGTGTACGCGTGTGCGTGTGTGTTTATGTTTGTATTCGTGTTTATGTACGTGTGTGTACGGATATGTGTACGTGTATGTGTACGAGTGTGTGTGTTCGTGTGTGTATGGGTTAGTGCGTGTATACGCGTGAGTGTTCGTGTGTGTGTATTCGTGTGTGTGGGTGTTCGTGTGCATGTTTGTGTGTACGTGTGTGTACGGGTGTGTGTATTCGTGTGTGTGTGTTTGTGTGTGTGTACGCGTGTGTGTATTCGTGTGTGTGTGTTCATGTGTGTGTGTGTGTTAGTGTGTGTGTTTGTGTGTACGGGTGTGAGTGTACATGTGTGTGTGTGTTCGTGTTAGTGTGTGTTTACGTGTGTGTGTTCGTGTGTGTGTCTGTGTGTGTATGTGTGTGTGTGTTCGCGCGTGTGTGTGTGTGTGTGTGTGTTCGCGCGTGTGTGTGTGTGTTTATGTGTGTATTCGTGTTTGTGTACGTGTGTACGTTTGTGTGTACGCGTGTGCGTGTGTGTTTATGTTTGTATTCGTGTTTATGTACGTGTGTGTACGGGTATGTGTACGTGTATGTGTACGAGTGTGTGTGTTCGTGTGTGTATGGGTTAGTGCGTGTATACGCGTGCGTGTTCGTGTGTGTGTATTCGTGTGTGTGGGTGTTCGTGTGCATGTTTGTGTATGTGTGTGTTCGCGTGTGTGTGTGTGTTAGTGTGTGTGTGTGTACGGGGGTGTGTACGCGTGTGCGTGTGTGTTTATGTGTGTATTCGTGTTATTCACGTGTGTGTACGGGTGTGTGTACGTGTATGTGTGTGTATTTGTTTGTGTGTACGTGTGTGTACGGGTGTGTGTACGTGTGTGTTCACGTGTGTGTGTTCGTGTGTGTGTCTGTGTGTGTGTATATGTGTTTGTGTGTTCGTGTGTGTGTGTGTTCACGCGCGTGTGTGTGTGTTCGCGCGTGTGTGTGTGTTTATGTGTGTATTCGTGTTTGTGTACTTGTGTGTCTACGTGTGTGTGTGTTCGTGTGGGCGTGTTAGTGCGTGTATACGCGTGCGTGTTCGTGTGTGTGTATATTCGTGTGTGTGTGTGTGTGTGTTCGTGTGTGTGTGTGTGTGTGTGTGTGTTCGTGTGTGTCTGTGTGTGTATATGTGTGTGTTCGTGAGTGTGTGTATGTGTGTGTTCTTGTGTGTGTGTTCGTGTATGTGTGTGTGTTCGTGAGTTCATGTGTGTGTGTGTTCGCGTGTGTGTGTGTGTGTTTATGTGTGTATTCGTGTTTGTGTACGTGTGTGTACGGGTGTGTGTACGGGTGTGTGTACGTGTGTGTGTTCGTGTGTGTGTGTTCGTGTGTGTGCTTGTTCGTGTGTGTGTGTTTGTGTGTACGGGGGTGTGTACGCGTGTGCGTGTGTGTTTATGTTTGTATTCGTGTTTATGTACGTGTGTGTACGGATATGTGTACGTGTATGTGTACGAGTGTGTGTGTTCGTGTGTGTATGGGTTAGTGCGTGT
Source organism: Malacosoma neustria (assembly GCA_963693495.1). Lineage (NCBI taxonomy): Eukaryota > Metazoa > Arthropoda > Insecta > Lepidoptera > Lasiocampidae > Malacosoma > Malacosoma neustria. Next base: position 11,861,340 of record OY856371.1, read on the forward strand.
ATACGCGTGAGTGTTCGTGTGTGTGTATTCGTGTGTGTGGGTGTTCGTGTGCATGTTTGTGTGTGTGTGTGTTCGCGTGTGTGTGTTAGTGTGTGTGTGTGTGTGCACGGAGGTGTGTACGGGGGTGTGTACGCGCGTGCGTGTGTGTTTATTTGTGTATTCGTGTTTGTGTACGTGTGTGTACGTGTGTGTCTACGTGATTATGTGTGTGTGTGTTCGTGTGTGTGTGTGTTAGTGCGTTTATACGCGTGCGTGTTCGTGTGTGTGTGTGTGTATTCGTGTGTGTGGGTGTTCGTGTGTATGTGTGTGTGTGTTCGTGTGCATGTTTGTGTGTGTGTGTTCGCGTGTGTGTTTATGTGTGTATTCGTGTTAATGCACGTGTGTGTACGGGTGTGTGTACGTGTATGTGTGTGTTTATTCGTTGTGTGTACGTGTGTGTACGGGTGTGTGTATTCGTGTGTGTGTGTTTGTGTGTGTGTGTACGCGTGTGTGTATTCGTGTGTGTGTGTTCATGTGTGTGTGTGTGTTAGTGTGTGTGTTTGTGTGTACGGGTGTGAGTGTACATGTGTGTGTGTGTTCGTGTTAGTGTGTGTTTACGTGTGTGTGTTCGTGTGTGTGTCTGTGTGTGTATGTGTGTGTGTGTTCGCGCGTGTGTGTGTGTGTGTGTTCGCGCGTGTGTGTGTGTGTTTATGTGTGTATTCGTGTTTGTGTACGTGTGTACGTTTGTGTGTACGTGTGTGTGTGTGTGTTCGTGTGTGTGTGTTAGTGTGTGTATACGCGTGTGTGTTCATGTGTGCTTGTTCGTGTGTGTGTGTGTGTGTGTGTATGTGTACGGGGGTGTGTACGCGTGTGCGTGTGTGTTTATGTTTGTATTCGTGTTTATGTACGTGTGTGTACGGGTGTGTGTACGTGTATGTGTACAAGTGTGTGTGTTCGTGTGTGTGTGTGTGTGTGTGTGTGTTCGTGTGTGTGTGTGTGTGTTAGTGCGTGTATACGCGTGCGTGTTCGTGTGTGTGTATTTGTGTGTGTGGGTGCTCGTGTGTGTGTGTGTGTTCGTGAGTTCATGTGTGTGTGTGATCGCGTGTGTGTGTGTTCGTGTGTGTGTGTGTGTGTGTATTCGTGTGTGTCTGTGTATGTGTATGTGTGTGTTCTTGTGTGTGTGTGTGTTCGTGTTCTTGTGTGTGTGTGTGTTCGTGTTCTTGTGTGTGTGTTCGTGAGTTCATGTGTGTGTGTGTGTGTTCGCGTGTGTGTGTGTGTGTGTGTTTATGTGTGTATTCGTGTTTGTGTACGTGTGTGTACGGGTGTGTGTACGTGTGTGTGTACGTGTGTGTGTTCGTGTGTGTGTGTTCGTGTGTGTGCTTGTTCGTGTGTGTGTGTTTTTTGTGTACGGGGGCGTGTACGCGTGTGCGTGTGTGTTTATGTTTGTATTCGTGTTTATGTACGTGTGTGTACGGGTATGTGTACGTGTATGTGTACGAGTGTGTGTGTTCGTGTGTGTATGGGTTAGTGCGAGTATACGCGTGCGTGTTCGTGTGTGTGTGTCGTGTGTGTGTGTTGGGATATAAGTGGGATGTTTTGCAGTGGAATCTTGCAGAATACTACCGATCGATCTGCATCGCAGATGGTGGATTCTGTCTACATTGTAAATATTCCACAAATCTCTTTACTGGTGGCTCCAAGTAGCTGTTGTGCATGCAGCGGCCGTGTCCCGGCAAACCGTGTCGATCCACGGGCTAAATCCAGTGAAGGGGACTGAGTTTCACAAACTTAGTTTAATGGGCTGATTCCCTCATAAATTGCATAAAGTCTGCAGCGGCTCGGAAGGCGGACACCGTCAGTATGGCTTCAAACCCGGCGACCGTGGCGCTGCAGCAAGGCACCTGTGACATGCCTGATAGGGCGTATGTCGGGATCCAAGAGATATGCGGCCAGTCACTGCATCTTCTAGTGCTAATCAGTCGTAGCGGACTTCCGCCCCACTGGTAACAAGGACTGGAAGACGAGAGAGTGGGTTCGTGTATGCGCAAATGCTTACCCACTTTAATATATTCCCGCGCTGATGACCCCTGGCTCATTACTGGACGGAGAGTGCAAGTCCTACGGCGATGAGGACTGGCGGTGGGGGCTGAGCGGGTGAGTTTGGTCCCTAGCTAGATCTTTGCACGTACGGCGGTTGGGTGGTGATGGTCGTATTGGAACTCACTAGAGGCGAGAGAACTGGTACGGCAGCTCACCCGACGACAAAGCAGCCCTATTTAGGGATCGCACTGCTTTCCCCAATCCGGGGAGGGGCCTAGAAAAGGTGGCCTAAACAAAGCTCGCCTCACTGCAACCCAGGTGGCTAACCGCGGTCATCTGGTCGCCAATTAAAAGCGGTCGAAAGAAACATAATAATAGATTAAATGCATTCTTAAATTTAGCTGCGTGGAATGTAAGAACGTTACTGGACAATGAAAACAACCTCTGTCCTGAGCGGAAAACTGCACTCATAGCGCGTGAATTGTCCCGCTATAACATTGACATAGCCGCAGTCAGCGAGGCACATTTAGCGGATAGCGGTGAGCTCTGTGAGGAATTGGGTGGATATACGTATTACTGGGAGGGTAAACCTGCAAGTGAACGAGCCGCAAATGGTGTTGGATTTGCGATCCGAAACAACATCGCTAGATCGCTAGTGGAGCCTCCAAAAGGGATCAATGACAGGCTCATGACACTACGACTCCACATGGCTCCCAGGAAATACCTACATCTTGTGAGCGTGTATGCGCCTACTATGACAACACCTGATGAGGACAAACTTCAATTTTATGAGAATCTGCGTGATGTTTTGCTGGGGATTCCAGATTGTGACAAGTTGATTCTGCTGGGTGACTTTAATGCGCGTGTTGGCACAGAATATATTGCCTGGAAGAACGTACTGGGGAGACATGGAGTAGGTAAGTGCAACACCAACGGTGTTGCTCTTCTGACGTTATGCTCCGAATTCAACCTCAGCATAACAAACACATTCTTCAGGCTACCCGATAAATACAAGACATCTTGGATGCACCCACGCTCAGGGCACTGGCATCTTCTTGATTACATCATTGTACGCAGGCGAGACCTGAGAGATGTACTTATTACAAGAGCAATGCGTGGTGCCCAAGGCTGGACTGACCATCGTCTTATTAGATCCAGGATGAGGCTTTACTACAAGCCTCCGCGTAGAGCAGAACACAGGATTCCGGCTAGACTTGCTTGTGCGCGTTTGGTGCGTGATGAGGGACTGTGTCGTGAGCTAGATGCGGAATTTGAGGCAGCGATGCCCGGCACTGATGACAATACCTCAGTAGATGCCGGGTGGCGTACTTATTCCAGGGCTCTCTATGGTGTTTCTCAGCGAGTTATTGGCACACCACATAAAAAACATCAAGACTGGTTCGATGATTCTGATGTGGAAATACGGCAGCTTGTTGAAAACTATCGTCTCGCTCTAAGAGGAGTCGTCGGTGCAGGGCAGCGCAAGTCTCTTCAGCAGGATCTTAAAGCAAAGATCCGAGAACAAAAGGATAGTTGGTGGCGCCGTAAAGCCGAAGAACTGCAATGGTTAGGTGACACTAGCCAAACAGCAAAATTTTTCGAAGGGCTAAAATCCGTTTACGGACCCCGCGCTAAAAAGACTGCCCCTGTTTACTCGCGAGATAAAGCTAAGAAGTTAACAGATCCAAAAGAGGTTCTTCTTCGTTGGGCTGAACACTTTAATGAAGTGCTCAATCCCGGTAGTCAAGGAGCAGATCTGTCTTACATTAATTCACTTGAGAGCTTGCCATCTGCTTCGGGCTTGGATGACCCGCCTTCGTACGCCGAGTTCGTTACTGCGATCAACCGCTTAAAAAATGGTAAATCACCTGGTTCGGACGGTTTGTCTTCTGAGATTTTCAAATACGGTGGACCGAGTATCAGGTCCGGACTTTTTGAACTTATCAAACTGATTTGGGATGTTGAGATGGTTCCACAGGACTGGAAGGATGCTTCTATTAGCAAGCTATATAAAGGCAAAGGGGACCTCTCTGATTGTGGCTCGTTTAGAGGCATTGCATTGCTTTCCACAGCTGGCAAAATTCTGGCGCACATCATCAATAGTCGCCTTAGTAATTTAGCTGAAAGCTTCCTTCCGGAGACCCAGTGCGGGTTCAGACCTAGAAGAGGTACGGTTGATGCCATCTTTGTAGTCAAGCAACTTCAAGAAAAAAGTTTTGAACAACACCGCGACCTCTATTTATGTTTTGTGGACCTAGAAAAGGCCTTTGACCGTGTTTCCAGGACCGCCCTCTGGATTGTTATGGAAAAATGTGGCTGTCCTGCAAAGTTCGTCAATTTAGTGCGCCAGTTCCACGAGGGCATGACAGCCCGTGTGCGTCACGAAAACAACTTTACAGACCGGTTCCCGGTCACTAGCGGTGTCAAGCAAGGCTGTGTAATGGCTCCGACCCCTTTTCGCTATCTACTTCGCTGCAGTAATGAATGACGCTCTTAAAAGCTGTAATGGCAAGATTACCATAAATGTCCGCATGGACAAAAGCGTTTTCGACCTCGCACGTCTCAGAGCAAAACGCAAAATGGACTCTGTTTCAGTAATAGATGTTCTGTACGCCGACGATGTCTGCCTTATGGCTGACAGTTTGGGCGACCTACAGAGTTTTTTGGACAAATTAGATGAGTCCTGTCGTAAATTCGGCTTAGTAATCAGTGCTTCTAAGACCCAGATTCTAAAACAACCTGCGAAAGGTAAATCTGCGGACGATGGTGTTGTTTACCTACGAGGAAAGCCACTGCCGGAAGTGGGTACCTTCCGGTACCTTGGAACTATTTTGCGCAGTGATAATCGTCTCGAGTCTGAGATCTCTGCGCGAGTCGCCAAAGCAGCTGCGGCTTTCGGTGGTCTTAACCGACGGGTTTGGAAATCACATGACCTGAAACTCCACACAAAACTCGCTGTCTACAGGGCCATAATCTTACCATTGTTGCTCTATGCCTCGGAGACCTGGTGTCTTTACAAGGGAGATATCAGACGCCTTGATACCTTCCACATGAAGTGTCTTCGGGCGATTCTTCAGGTGAGATGGCAGGATCGTGTGCCAAACTCGGAGGTTCTACGTCGAGCTAAGCTCGCTGGAATGGAGTGTATGCTAATGAAAGGCCAACTACGCTGGTGTGGACACCTTGTACGCATGGAGTCTTCCAGATTACCAAAAAAGGTATTTTATTCTGAGCTTAGCTCAGGTAAACGAAAGCCTGGAGGACAGTTTCTGCGTTACAGGGATGTCTTAAAACGCCACTTGACTGCAATTGGCATGTCTAGTGAGTCATGGGAGGAGCTTGCAACGCAGAGGTCGGAGTGGCGAACTGCTGTCAACACGGGTATAAAAAACTTTGAGCGTTCCCGTCTTGAAAACCTTGACGCCAAACGCCTGATCCGAAAAACTCGACCCAAGCCCTCCTACAACTATACTCGCAATTCAAGTGGGTCTCTTTACTGCGCTTCTTGTAATAGGACCTTCATAACAAAATTTGGTTTTGCGAGTCATGCTCGCGCTCATGCAAGAGTCCAGGCAAGGACGAGCTAAGGGTGTCGCCGTCGACGGATACGTCTGGGAGGACATCATCATCATTCGTGTGTGTGGGTGTTCGTGTGCATGTTTGTGTGTGTGTGTGTTCGCGTGTGTGTGTGTGTGTGTGCACGGAGGTGTGTACGGGGGTGTGTACGCGCGTGCGTGTGTGTTTATGTGTGTTTTCGTGTTTGTGTACGTGTGTGTCTACGTGTGTGTGTGTGTGTGTTCGTGTGTGCGTGTTAGTGCGTGTATACGCGTGCGTGTTCGTGTGTGTGTATATTCGTGTGTGTGTATGTTCGTGTGTGTGTGTGTGTGTGTGTGTTCGTGTGTGTCTGTGTGTGTATATGTGTTTGTTCGTGCGTGTGTGTATGTGTGTGTTCTTGTGTGTGTGTGTGTGTGTGTGTTCGTGTATGTGTGTGTGTTCGTGAGTTCATGTGTGTGTGTGCTCGCGTGTGTGTGTGTGTTTATGTGTGTATTCGTGTTTGTGTACGTGTGTGTACGGGTGTGTGTACGTGTGTGTGTACGTGTGTGTGTTCGTGTGTGTGTGTTCCTGTGTGTGCTTGTTCGTGTGTGTGTGTTTGTGTGTACGGGGGTGTGTACGCGTGTGCGTGTGTGTTTATGTTTGTATTCGTGTTTATGTACGTGTGTGTACGGGTATGTGTACGTGTATGTGTACGAGTGTGTGTGTTCGTGTGTGTATACGCGTGCGTGTTCGTGTGCATGTTTGTGTGTGTGTGTGTTCGCGTGTGTGTGTGTGTGTGCACGGAGGTGTGTACGGGGGTGTGTACGCGCGTGCGTGTGTGTTTATGTGTGTATTCGTGTTTGTGTACGTGTGTGTTCACGTGTGTGTGTTCGTGTGTGTGTGTGTGTGTTTATGTGTGTATTCGTGTTTGTGTACGTGTGTGTCTACGTGTGTGTGTGTTCCTGTGTGCGTGTTAGTGCGTGTATACGCGTGCGTGTTCGTGTGTGTGTATATTCGTGTGTGTGTGTGTGTGTATGTGTGTGTTCTTGTGTGTGTGTGTGTTCGTGTATGTGTGTGTTTTCGTGAGTTCATATGTGTGTGTGTGTTCGCGTGTGTGTGTGTGTGTTTATGTGTGTATTCGTGTTTGTGTACGTGTGTGTACGGGTGTGTGTACGAGTGTGTCTGTGTGTGTATATGTGTGTGTGTGTTCGTGTGTGTGTGTGTGTTCGCGCGTGTGTGTGTGTGTGTGTGCGTTCGCGTGTGTGTGTGTGTTTATGTGTGTATTCGTGTTTGTGTACGTGTGTGTCTACGTGTGTGTGTGTGTGTGCTCGCGTGTGCGTGTTAGTGCGTGTATACGCGTGCGTGTTCGTGTGTGTGTATATTCGTGTGTGTGTGTGTTCGTGTGTGTGTGTGTGTGTTCGTGTGTGTGTGTGTGTTCGTGTATGTGTGTGTGTTCGTGAGTTCATGTGTGTGAGTGCTCGCGTGTGTGTGTGTGTTTATGTGTGTATTCATGTTTGTGTACGTGTGTGTACGGGTGTGTGTACGTGTGTGTGTACGTGTGTGTGTTCGTGTGTGTGTGTTCGTGTGTGTGCTTGTTCGTGTGTGTGTGTTTGTGTGTACGGGGGTGTGTACGCGTGTGCGTGTGTGTTTATGTTTGTATTCGTGTTTATGTACGTGTGTGTACGGGTATGTGTACGTGTATGTGTACGAGTGTGTGTGTTCGTGTGTGTATACGCGTGCGTGTTCGTGTGTGTGGGTGTTCGTGTGCATGTTTGTGTGTGTGTGTGTGTTCGCGTGTGTGTGTGTGTTAGTGTGTGTGTGTGTGTGCACGGAGGTGTGTACGGGGGTGTGTACGCGCGTGCGTGTGTGTTTATGTGTGTATTCGTGTTTGTGTACGTGTGTGTTCACGTGTGTGTGTTCGTGTGTGTGTCTGTGTGTGTGTATATGTGTGTGTGTGTGTGTTCGTGTGTGTGTGTGTGTTCGCGCGTGTGTGTGTGTGTTTATGTGTGTATTCGTGTTTGTGTACGTGTGGATCTACGTGTGTGTGTGTTCCTGTGTGCGTGTTAGTGCGTGTATACGCGTGCGTGTTCGTGTGTGTGTATATTCGTGTGTGTGTGTGTGTGTATGTGTGTGTTCTTGTGTGTGTGTTTATGTGTGTATTCGTGTTTGTGTACGTGTGTGTACGGGTGTGTGTACGCGTGTGCGTGTGTGTTTATGTTTGTATTCGTGTTTATGTACGTGTGTGTACGGGTATGTGTACGTGTATGTGTACGAGTGTGTGTGTTCGTGTGTGTATGGGTTAGTGCGTGTATACGCGTGCGTGTTCGTGTGTGTGTATTCGTGTGTGTGGGTGTTCGTGTGCATGTTTGTGTATGTGTGTGTTCGCGTGTGTGTGTGTGTTAGTGTGTGTGTGTGTACGGGGGTGTGTACGCGTGTGCGTGTGTGTTTATGTGTGTATTCGTGTTATGCACGTGTGTGTACGGGTGTGTGTACGTGTATGTGTGTGTATTTGTTTGTGTGTACGTGTGTGTACGGGTGTGTGTACGTGTGGGTGTGTGTGTTTGTGTGTGTGTATTCGTGTGTATGTGTGTGTGTGTTCGTGTGCATGTTTGTGTGTGTGTGTTCGCGTGTGTGTTTATGTGTGTATTCGTGTTTGTGTACGTGTGTGTGTGTGTTCGTGTGTGTGTGTGTTAGTGTGTGTATACGCGTGTGTGTTCATGTGATTGTGTGGTCGTGTGTGTGCTCGTTCGTGTGTGTGTGTGTGTGTATGTGTGTATACGCGTGTGTTCATGTGATTGTGTGTACGGGGGTGTGTACGCGTGTGCGTGTGTGTTTATATGTGTATTCGTGTTTGTGTACGTGTGTGTACGTGTGTGTGTGTGTTCGTGTGTGTATGTTAGTGTGTGTATACGCGTGTGTGTTCATGTGTGTGTGTGTTCGTGTGTGTGCTTGTTCGTGTGTGTGTGTGTGTGTCTACGCGTGTGTTCATGTGATTGTGTGTACGGGGGTGTGTACGCGTGTGCGTGTGTGTTTATATGTCTATTCGTGTTTGTGTACGTGTGTGTACGTGTGTGTGTGTGTTCGTGTGTGTTTACGTGTATGTGTATGTGTACGAGTGTGTGTGTGTTCGTGTGTGTGTGTGTGTGTGTTTGTGTGTGTATGTTAGTGCGTTTATACGCGTGCGTGTTCGTGTGTGTGTGTGTATTCGTGTGTGTGTGTGTGTTCGTGTGTGTCTGTGTGTGTGTATGTGTGTTCGTGTGTGTGTGTATATGTGTGTGTTCTTGTGTGTGTGTGTGTTCGTGTATGTGTGTGTGTTCGTGAGTTCATGTGTGTGTGTGTTCGCGTGTGTGTGTGTTTATGTGTGTATTCGTGTTTATGTACGTGTGTGTATACGTGTGTGTGTTCGTGTGTGTGTGTTCGTATGTGTGCTGTTTTGTGTGTGTGTGTGTGTATGTGTACGGAGGTGTGTACGCGTGTGCGTGTGTGTTTATGTTTGTATTCGTGTTTATGTACGTGTGTGTACGGGTGTGTGTACGTGTATGTGTACAAGTGTGTGTGTTCGTGTGTGTGTGTGTGTGTGTGTTCGTGTGTGTGTGTGTGTGTTAGTGCGTGTATACGCGTGCGTGTTCGTGTGTGTGTGTATTCGTGTGTGGGTGCTCGTGTGTGTGTGTGTGTGTGTTCATGTGCATGTTTGTGTGTGTGTGTTCGTGTGTGTGTGTGTGTGTGTTCGTGTGTGTGTGTGTGTTAGTGCGTGTATACGCGTGCGTATTTGTGTATGTGTATTCGTGTGCGTGTGTGTTCGTGTGCATGTTTGTGTGTGTGTGTGTGTTCGCTTGTGTGTGTGTGTGTTAGTGTTTGTGTGTGTGTGTTAGTGTTTGTGTGTGTGTGTGTGTGTGTGTGTGTGTACGGGGGTGTGTACGCGCGTGCGTGTGTGTTTATGTGTGTATTCGTGTTTGTTTACGTGTGTGTACGTGTGTGTCTACGTGTGTGTGTGTGTTCGTGTGTGTGTGTGTATGTGTTCGTGTTTGTGTGTGTTAGTGCGTGTATACGCGTGGGTGTTCGTGTGTGTGTGTATTCGTGTGTGTGGGTGTTCGTGTGTATGTGTGTTCGTGTGCATGTTTTTGTGTGTGTGTGTGTGTGTGTGTGTACGGGGGTGTGTACGGGGGTGTGTACGCGTGTGCGTGTGTGTTTATGTGTGTATTCGTGTTTGTGTACGTGTGTGTGTGTGTTCGTGTGTGTGTGTGTTAGTGTGTGTTTACGCGTGTGTGTTCATGTGTGTGTGTGTTCGTGTGTGTGCTTGTTCGTGTGTGTGTGTGTGTGTGTACGGGGGTGTGTACGCGTGTGCATGTGTGTTTATGTTTGTATTCGTGTTTATGTACGTGTGTGTACGGGTGTGTGTACGTGTATATGTACGAGTGTGTGTGTTCGTGTGTATGTGTGTGTTAGTGCGTGTATACGCGTTCGTGTTCGTGTGTGTGTGTATTCGTGTGTGTGGGTGTTCGTGTGTATGTGTGTGTGTACGGGGGTGTGTACGGGGGTGTGTACGCGTGTGCGTGTGTGTTTATGTGTGTATTCGTGTTTATGTACGTGTGTGTACGGGTGTGTGTACGTGTATGTGTACGAGTGTGTGTGTTCGTGTGTGTGTGTGTGTGTGTATTCGTGTATGGGTGTTCGTGTGTGTGTGTGTTAGTGTAGGTATACGAGTGCGTGTTCGTGTGTGTGTGTATTCGTGTGTGTGGGTGTTCGTGTGTGTTTGTGTGTGTGTTCGTGTGCATGTTTGTGTGTGTGTGTATGTGTGTGTTCGCGTGTATGTGTGTGTTAGTGTTTCTGTGTGTACGGGGGTGTGTACGCGTTTGCGTGTGCGTTTATGTGTGTATTCGTGTTAATGCACGTGTGTGTACGGGTGTGTGTACGTGTATGTGTGTGTGTATTCGTTTGTGTGTACGTGTGTGTACGGGTGTGTGTACGTGTGGGTGTGTGTGTTTGTGTGTGTGTACGCGTGTGTGTATTCGTGTGTGTGTGTTCATGTGTGTGTGTGTGTTAGTGTGTGTGTTGGTGTGTACGGGTGTGAGTGTACATGTGTGTGTGTGTTCGTGTGAGTGTGTGTTTACGTGTGTGTGTTCGTGTGTGTGTCTGTGTGTGTGTATGTGTGTGTGTTCGCGCGTGTGTGTGTGTGTGTGTGTTCGCGCGTGTGTGTGTTTGTGTTTATGTGTGTATTCGTGTTTGTGTACGTGTGTACGTTTGTGTGTACGTGTGTGTGTGAGTTCGTGTGTGTGTGTGTGTTAGTGTGTGTATACGCGTGTGTGTTCATGTGTGTGTGTTCGTGTGAGTGTGTGTTCACGTGTGTGTGTTCGTGTGTGTCTCTGTGTGTGTGTATATGTGTGTTTGTGTGTGTGTTCGCGCGTGTGTGTGTGTGTGTGTGTGTGTGTTCGCGCGTCTGTGTGTGTGTGTTTATGTGTGTATTCGTGTTTGTGTACGTGTGTGTCTACGTGTGTGTGTGTGTGTGTGTGTTCGTGTGTGCGTGTTAGTGCGTGTATACGCGTGCGTGTTCGTGTGTGTGTATATTCGTGTGTGTGTGTTCGTGTGTGTGTGTGTGTGTGTGTGTTCGTGTGTGTCTGTGTGTGTGTCTGTGTGTGTGTATGTGTGTGTTCGTGTGTGTGTATGTGTGTGTTATTGTGTGTGTGTGTGTTCGTGAGTTCATGTGTGTGTGTGATCGCGTGTGTGTGTGTGTGATCGCGTGTGTGTGTGTTTGTGTGTTTATGTGTGTATTCGTGTTTGTGTACGTGTGTGTACGGGTGTGTGTACGTGTGTGTGTGTGTCCGTGTGTGTGTTCGTGTGTGTGTTCGTGTGTGTGTGTGTTCGTGTGTGTGCTTGTTCGTGTGTGTGTTGTTACGTTATAACAAGAGTAGGATAATTAATTTTCTTTACATAATATTTAATCCTTAAATACTTAATAAAAATTTCGAATTAATCTGAACAATATATAATATTTAATCTTGAGGGTATTTAAATGAAACGAACCAGATAATAATTTCGATCGCGCACCTTAAAAGTAGGTAGTTAAGAATTAAACGACGGCTGGGAAGAATCTTCGAGAAATCGTTCAGTTGAATAGCGTCCATCGATAAGTAAAAAGATGAATGAACGCGAATCATTCGATCGGTTACCGGTCATCGAAAATACTACAAATGAACGAAGAACGGGAACCAAGTGTCGTCAGGGCTTACGTCACAAATAATTCTTTGCCCCTCTGGCCTATAGCTCTGTCATTGTCTAAACGAGTAGCGGGTCAAAGTACAGGTGCTACTCAGTACTTTTCCATGCCACACCATTAGAAGCCAAATCTAGAACCTTCGAAAAAGTGGGCGGTGTCCTGACGGCCAGTATAAAAAGGCGAAGCCGCGATGGACGCCGAGATTCGGACACCAGCTACTCAGCCAATATGGTGGTTCGCGATTGTGGTTAATTTATTTTTAATAATGTTTAAACCAGTCACTTAATTAAGTAATCATGTTGTTCGTTCGAGAAATTATTTAAATTATGCCGCGTATATAACCCTCAGGTGAGCTCATAAAATTAAGTCCATTAGGGCCGGTCGCTATTGCCTAGTTTTGTGCCTAAAAATTAATCCAAAATAAATTATTTTTTTTTTTTTATATATTTAAATATTGCAAATTAATATTAACAGGAAGCTACCGGGACTAGTCACGTGGGTGTAAATGTAAATCATAACCTAATTATTTTGTGTTAGGCGAACGTGCTCGCCGCGTTATTGTTTTAAATTCTTTAAAAATATAAAAAATTTAATTCGCGCAGTGGTTAACGTCGTGACTTGTATGTATTCTTAGTTATATCTGTTTTTTACTGTAAACCTAATGTAGTTGTAATAAGCTTTTAATGTTGTGCCACCGACGTATCGTCATAAATCTTATATATGTATAAAAATTAATGTCGCTAATTAGATCTAGTAATCTGTAAACGTAAGTTATTTTGTAATACCTTATTAAAACGGATTTTCCTTTGGAAGCCGACGATTCATATATCGAAGGTCATTTCATTGAATTATTTTTTTTATTTATTTTGATATGCTGAAACTACCTATCTCTGTTCAAATTTATATTTAAACTTTTCTTTGTGTTTATGGCGTGGTGGAATGGTGATAGTCCGAGTAATATAATATAGTAAATTTTCATTTTTATATTTTTTTTATTATTTAATTTTCATTCCGTATTTTGCTTGTTATTATAAAGACGGACATAAGCTATCACCACTCCACTTTCGTGTTTTATAATGTAACGCGAAGAATACCGACACCACTCCTGGTCGTCCAGGGTGTCAGGGTGCCGGGTCTTTCGCGCTACAGAAACATCTTCGACGCATTTCAGAGGAGAGGGTCCACCGTACGGGCTGAGAGCAGACGCCCCAGAACGGGTCCTTCAGAACAACTACCCGTAGCTGCCATCCTTCGCAGCGGTCGAGGCGGCCACCCTCAGTACGGGCTGGAGCTGCAGACCACTTCCGACGGCAGGGCACGTCAGGCCCCGTGAAAGGAAAGGACGTTGATGACCCTCCACGCGCAGGACGAGGCCTAAGCTAAGTCACCCTACACCCTTACGATTTAACGCCAATGTAAACCTCTTAGTGCTTGTACCCACGTCCCGGTTATATATGGTAAACCGAACTCCATTTTGTTAATTCTTTCAGTACTTTATATTAGTAATAAACTTGTATTTAATTTAAAATTGTTTAATTTCTTATCTATATTTGTCGACGACCGTCAGGTTGTCGTAACAGTGTGTTTGTGTGTACGGGGGTGTGTACGCGTGTGCGTGTGTGTTTATGTTTGTATTCGTGTTTATGTACGTGTGTGTACGGGTATGTGTACGTGTATGTGTACGAGTGTGTGTGTTCGTGTGTGTATGGGTTAGTGCGTGTATACGCGTGCGTGTTCGTGTGTGTGTATTCGTGTGTGTGGGGGTTCGTGTGCATGTTTGTGTGTGTGTGTGTTCGCGTGTGTGTGTGTGTTAGTGTGTGTATACGCGTGTGTGTTCATGTGTGTGTGTTCGTGTGTGTGCTTGTTCGTGTGTGTGTGTGTGTGTGTGTATACGCGTGTGTTCATGTGATTGTGTGTACGCGTGTGCGTGTGTGTTTATATGTGTATTCGTGTTTGTGTACGTGTGTGTACGTGTGTGTGTGTGTGTTCGTGTGTGTGTACGTGTATGTGTATGTGTACGAGTGTGTGTGTGTTTGTGTGTGTGTGTTAGTGCGTGTATACGCGTGCGTTTTCGTGTGTGTGTGTATTCGTGTGTGTGTGTGTGTGTGTTCGTGTGTGTCTGTGTGTGTGTATGTGTGTGTTCGTGTGTGTGTGTGTGTGTATGTGTGTGTTCTTGTGTGTGTGTGTGTTCGTGTATGTGTGTGTGTTCGTGAATTCATGTGTGTGTGTGATCGCGTGTGTGTGTGTGTTTATGTGTGTATTCGTGTTTGTGTACGTGTGTGTACGTGTGTGTCTACGTGTGTGTGTGTTCGTGTGTGTGTGTTCGTGTGTGTGTGTGTGTGTTAGTGCGTGTGTTAGTGCGTGTATACGCGTGCGTGTTCGTGTGTGTGTGTGTTCGTGTGTGTGTGTGTGTTAGTGCGTGTATACGCGTGCGTGTTCGTGTGTGTGTGTATTCGTGTGTGTGGGTGTTCGTGTGTATGTGTGTGTGTGTTCGTGTGCATGTTTGTGTGTGTGTGTTCGCGTGTTTGTGTGTGTGTGTACGGGGGTGTGTACGCGCGTGCGTGTGTGTTTATGTGTGTATTCGTGTTTGTGTACGTGTGTGTACGTGTGTGTCTACGTGTGTGTGTGTGTGTGTGTGTGTGTATGTGTTCGTGTTTGTGTGTGTTAGTGCGTGTATACGCGTGGGTGTTCGTGTGTGTGTGTATTCGTGTGTGTGGGTGTTCGTGTGTATGTGTGTTCGTGGGCATGTTTGTGTGTGTGTGTGTGTGTGTACGGGGGTGTGTACGGGGGTGTGTACGCGCGTGCGTGTGTGTTTATGTGTGTTTTCGTGTTTGTGTACGTGTGTGTCTACGTGTGTGTGTGTGTGTGTTCGTGTGTGCGTGTTAGTGCGTGTATACGCGTGCGTGTTCGTGTGTGTGTATATTCGTGTGTGTGTATGTTCGTGTGTGTGTGTGTGTGTGTGTGTGTTCGTGTGTGTCTGTGTGTGTATATGTGTTTGTTCGTGCGTGTGTGTATGTGTGTGTTCTTGTGTGTGTGTGTGTGTGTTCGTGTATGTGTGTGTGTTCGTGAGTTCATGTGTGTGTGTGCTCGCGTGTGTGTGTGTGTTTATGTGTGTATTCGTGTTTGTGTACGTGTGTGTACGGGTGTGTGTACGTGTGTGTGTACGTGTGTGTGTACGTGTGTGTGTACGTGTGTGTGTTCGTGTGTGTGTTCGTGTGTGTGCTTGTTCGTGTGTGTGTGTTTGTGTGTACGGGGGTGTGTACGCGTGTGCGTGTGTGTTTATGTTTGTATTCGTGTTTATGTACGTGTGTGTACGGGTATGTGTATGTGTATGTGTACGAGTGTGTGTGTTCGTGTGTGTATACGCGTGCGTGTTCGTGTGCATGTTTGTGTGTGTGTGTGTTCGCGTGTGTGTGTGTGTTAGTGTGTGTGTGTGTGTGCACGGAGGTGTGTACGGGGGTGTGTACGCGCGTGCGTGTGTGTTTATGTGTGTATTCGTGTTTGTGTACGTGTGTGTTCACGTGTGTGTGTTCGTGTGTGTGTGTGTGTTTATGTGTGTATTTGTGTTTGTGTACGTGTGTGTCTACGTGTGTGTGTGTTCCTGTGTGCGTGTTAGTGCGTGTATACGCGTGCGTGTTCGTGTGTGTGTATATTCGTGTGTGTGTGTGTGTGTGTATGTGTGTGTTCTTGTGTGTGTGTGTGTGTGTTCGTGTATGTGTGTGTTTTCGTGAGTTCATGTGTGTGTGTGTTCGCGTGTGTGTGTGTGTGTGTTTATGTGTGTATTCGTGTTTGTGTACGTGTGTGTACGGGTGTGTGTACGGGTGTGTGTACGTGTGTGTGTACGTGTGTGTGTTCGTGTGTGTGTGTTCGTGTGTGTGCTTGTTCGTGTGTGTGTTTGTGTGTACGGGGGTGTGTACGCGTGTGCGTGTGTGTTTATGTTTGTATTCGTGTTTATGTACGTGTGTGTACGGGTATGTGTACGTGTATGTGTACGAGTGTGTGTGTTCGTGTGTGTATGGGTTAGTGCGTGTATACGCGTGCGTGTTCGTGTGTGTGTATTCGTGTGTGTGGGTGTACGTGTGCATGTTTGTGTATGTGTGTGTTCGCGTGTGTGTGTGTGTTAGTGTGTGTGTGTGTACGGGGGTGTGTACGCGTGTGCGTGTGTGTTTATGTGTGTATTCGTGTTATTCACGTGTGTGTACGGGTGTGTGTACGTGTATGTGTGTGTATTTGTTTGTGTGTACGTGTGTGTACGGGTGTGTGTACGTGTGGGTGTGTGTGTTTGTGTGTGTGTATTCGTGTGTATGTGTGTGTGTGTTCGTGTGCATGTTTGTGTGTGTGTGTGTTCGCGTGTGTGTTTATGTGTGTATTCGTGTTTGTGTACGTGTGTGTGAGTGTGTTCGTGTGTGTGTGTGTTAGTGTGTGTATACGCGTGTGTGTTCATGTGATTGTGTGTTCGCGCGTGTGTGTGTGTGTGTGTTCGCGCGTGTGTGTGTGTTTATGTGTGTATTCGTGTTGGTGTACGTGTGTACGTTTGTGTGTACGTGTGTGTGTGTGTGTTCGTGTGTGTGTGTGTTAGTGTGTGTATACGCGTGTGTGTTCATGTGTGTGTGTTCGTGTGAGTGTGTGTTCACGTGTGTGTGTTCGTGTGTGTGTCTGTGTGTGTATATGTGTGTGTGTGTTCGTGTGTGTGTGTGTGTTCGCGCGTGTGTGTGTGTGTGTGTGCGTTCGCGTGTGTGTGTGTGTTTATGTGTTTATTCGTGTTTGTGTACGTGTGTGTCTACGTGTGTGTGTGTGTGTGTGTTCGTGTGTGCGTGTTAGTGCGTGTATACGCGTGCGTGTTCGTGTGTGTGTATATTCGTGTGTGTGTGTGTTCGTGTGTGTGTGTGTGTGTGTTCGTGTATGTGTGTGTGTTCGTGAGTTCATGTGTGTGTGTGTGCTCGCGTGTGTGTGTGTGTTTATGTGTGTATTCATGTTTGTGTACGTGTGTGTACGGGTGTGTGTACGTGTGTGTGTACGTGTGTGTGTTCGTGTGTGTGTGTTCGTGTGTGTGCTTGTTCGTGTGTGTGTGTTTGTGTGTACGGGGGTGTGTACGCGTGTGCGTGTGTGTTTATGTTTGTATTCGTGTTTATGTACGTGTGTGTACGGGTATGTGTACGTGTATGTGTACGAGTGTGTGTGTTCGTGTGTGTATACGCGTGCGTGTTCGTGTGTGTGGGTGTTCGTGTGCATGTTTGTGTGTGTGTGTGTGTTCGCGTGTGTGTGTGTGTTAGTGTGTGTGTGTGTGTGCACGGAGGTGTGTACGGGGGTGTGTACGCGCGTGCGTGTGTGTTTATGTGTGTATTCGTGTTTGTGTACGTGTGTGTTCACGTGTGTGTGTTCGTGTGTGTGTCTGTGTGTGTGTATATGTGTGTGTGTGTGTTCGTGTGTGTGTGTGTTCGCGCGTGTGTGTGTGTGTTTATGTGTGTATTCGTGTTTGTGTACGTGTGGATCTACGTGTGTGTGTGTTCCTGTGTGCGTGTTAGTGCGTGTATACGCGTGCGTGTTCGTGTGTGTGTATATTCGTGTGTGTGTGTGTGTGTATGTGTGTGTTCTTGTGTGTGTGTTTATGTGTGTATTCGTGTTTGTGTACGTGTGTGTACGGGTGTGTGTACGCGTGTGCGTGTGTGTTTATGTTTGTATTCGTGTTTATGTACGTGTGTGTACGGGTATGTGTACGTGTATGTGTACGAGTGTGTGTGTTCGTGTGTGTATGGGTTAGTGCGTGTATACGCGTGCGTGTTCGTGTGTGTGTATTCGTGTGTGTGGGTGTTCGTGTGCATGTTTGTGTATGTGTGTGTTCGCGTGTGTGTGTGTGTTAGTGTGTGTGTGTGTACGGGGGTGTGTACGCGTGTGCGTGTGTGTTTATGTGTGTATTCGTGTTATGCACGTGTGTGTACGGGTGTGTGTACGTGTATGTGTGTGTATTTGTTTGTGTGTACGTGTGTGTACGGGTGTGTGTACGTGTGGGTGTGTGTGTTTGTGTGTGTGTATTCGTGTGTATGTGTGTGTGTGTTCGTGTGCATGTTTGTGTGTGTGTGTGTTCGCGCGTGTGTGTGTTTGTGTTTATGTGTGTATTCGTGTTTGTGTACGTGTGTACGTTTGTGTGTACGTGTGTGTGTGAGTTCGTGTGTGTGTGTGTGTTAGTGTGTGTATACGCGTGTGTGTTCATGTGTGTGTGTTCGTGTGAGTGTGTGTTCACGTGTGTGTGTTCGTGTGTGTCTCTGTGTGTGTGTATATGTGTGTGTGTGTGTGTTCGCGCGTGTGTGTGTGTGTGTGTGTGTTCGCGCGTCTGTGTGTGTGTGTTTATGTGTGTATTCGTGTTTGTGTACGTGTGTGTCTACGTGTGTGTGTGTGTGTGTGTTCGTGTGTGCGTGTTAGTGCGTGTATACGCGTGCGTGTTCGTGTGTGTTTATATTCGTGTGTGTGTGTGTTCGTGTGTGTGTGTGTGTGTGTTCGTGTGTGTCTGTGTGTGTGTCTGTGTGTGTATGTGTGTGTTCGTGTGTGTGTGTATGTGTGTGTTATTGTGTGTGTGTGTGTGTTCGTGAGTTCATGTGTATGTGTGATCGCGTGTGTGTGTGTGATCGCGTGTGTGTGTGTTTGTGTGTTTATGTGTGTATTCGTGTTTGTGTACGTGTGTGTACGGGTGTGTGTACGTGTGTGTGTGTGTCCGTGTGTGTGTTCGTGTGTGTGTTCGTGTGTGTGTGTGTTCGTGTGTGTGCTTGTTCGTGTGTGTGTTGTTACGTTGTAACAAGAGTAGGATAATTAATTTTCTTTACATAATATTTAATCCTTAAATACTTAATAAAAATTTCGAATTAATCTGAACAATATATAATATTTAATCTTGAGGGTATTTAAATGAAACGAACCAGATAATAATTTCGATCGCGCACCTTAAAAGTAGGTAGTTAAGAATTAAACGACGGCTGGGAAGAATCTTCGAGAAATCGTTCAGTTGAATAGCGTCCATCGATAAGTAAAAAGATGAATGAACGCGAATCATTCGATCGGTTACCGGTCATCGAAAATACTACAAATGAACGAAGAACGGGAACCAAGTGTCGTCAGGGCTTACGTCACAAATAATTCGTTGCCCCTCTGGCCTATAGCTCTGTCATTGTCTAAACGAGTAGCGGGTCAAAGTACAGGTGCTACTCAGTACTTTTCCATGCCACACCATTAGAAGCCAAATCTAGAACCTTCGAAAAAGTGGGCGGTGTCCTGACGGCCAGTATAAAAAGGCGAAGCCGCGATGGACGCCGAGATTCGGACACCAGCTACTCAGCCAATATGGTGGTTCGCGATTGTGGTTAATTTATTTTTAATAATGTTTAAACCAGTCACTTAATTAAGTAATCATGTTGTTCGTTCGAGAAATTATTTAAATTATGCCGCGTATATAACCCTCAGGTGAGCTCATAAAATTAAGTCCATTAGGGCCGGTCGCTATTGCCTAGTTTTGTGCCTAAAAATTAATCCAAAATAAATTATTATTTTTTTTTTTATATTTAAATATTGCAAATTAATATTAACAGGAAGCTACCGGGACTAGTCACGTGGGTGTAAATGTAAATCATAACCTAATTATTTTGTGTTAGGCGAACGTGCTCGCCGCGTTATTGTTTTAAATTCTTTAAAAATATAAAAAAATTAATTCGCGCAGTGGTTAACGTCGTGACTTGTATGTATTCTTAGTTATATCTGTTTTTTACTGTAAAGCTAATGTAGTTGTAATAAGCTTTTAATGTTGTGCCACCGACGTATCGTCATAAATCTTATATATGTATAAAAATTAATGTCGCTAATTAGATCTAGTAATCTGTAAACGTAAGTTATTTTGTAATACCTTATTAAAACGGATTTTCCTTTGGAAGCCGACGATTCATATATCGAAGGTCATTTCATTGAATTATTTTTTTTATTTATTTTGATATGCTGAAACTACCTATCTCTGTTCAAATTTATATTTAAACTTTTCTTTGTGTTTATGGCGTGGTGGAATGGTGATAGTCCGAGTAATATAATATAGTAAATTTTCATTTTTATATTTTTTTTATTATTTAATTTTCATTCCGTATTTTGCTTGTTATTATAAAGACGGACATAAGCTATCACCACTCCACTTTCGTGTTTTATAATGTAACGCGAAGAATACCGACACCACTCCTGGTCGTCCAGGGTGTCAGGGTGCCGGGTCTTTCGCGCTACAGAAACATCTTCGACGCATTTCAGAGGAGAGGGTCCACCGTACGGGCTGAGAGCAGACGCCCCAGAACGGGTCCTTCAGAACAACTACCCGTAGCTGCCATCCTTCGCAGCGGTCGAGGCGGCCACCCTCAGTACGGGCTGGAGCTGCAGACCACTTCCGACGGCAGGGCACGTCAGGCCCCGTGAAAGGAAAGGACGTTGATGACCCTCCACGCGCAGGACGAGGCCTAAGCTAAGTCACCCTACACCCTTACGATTTAACGCCAATGTAAACCTCTTAGTGCTTGTACCCACGTCCCGGTTATATATGGTAAACCGAACTCCATTTTGTTAATTCTTTCAGTACTTTATATTAGTAATAAACTTGTATTTAATTTAAAATTGTTTAATTTCTTATCTATATTTGTCGACGACCGTCAGGTTGTCGTAACAGTGTGTTTGTGTGTACGGGGGTGTGTACGCGTGTGCGTGTGTGTTTATGTTTGTATTCGTGTTTATGTACGTGTGTGTACGGGTATGTGTACGTGTATGTGTACGAGTGTGTGTGTTCGTGTGTGTATGGGTTAGTGCGTGTATACGCGTGCGTGTTCGTGTGTGTGTATTCGTGTGTGTGGGGGTTCGTGTGCATGTTTGTGTGTGTGTGTGTTAGTGTGTGTATACGCGTGTGTGTTCATGTGTGTGTGTTCGTGTGTGTGCTTGTTCGTGTGTGTGTGTGTGTGTGTATACGCGTGTGTTCATGTGATTGTGTGTACGCGTGTGCGTGTGTGTTTATATGTGTATTCGTGTTTGTGTACGTGTGTGTACGTGTGTGTGTGTGTGTTCGTGTGTGTGTACGTGTATGTGTATGTGTACGAGTGTGTGTGTGTGTTTGTGTGTGTGTGTTAGTGCGTGTATACGCGTGCGTGTTCGTGTGTGTGTATTCGTGTGTGTGTGTGTGTGTTCGTGTGTGTCTGTGTGTGTGTATGTGTGTGTTCGTGTGTGTGTGTGTGGGTGTGTATGTGTGTGTTCTTGTGTGTGTGTGTGTTCGTGTATGTGTGTGTGTTCGTGAATTCATGTGTGTGTGTGTTCGCGTGTGTGTGTGTGTTTATGTGTGTATTCGTGTTTGTGTACGTGTGTGTACGTTTGTGTGTACGTGTGTGTGTGTGTGTGTTCGTGTGTGTGTGTTCGTGTGAGTGTGTGTTCACGTGTGTGTGTTCGTGTGTGTGTCTATGTGTGTGTATATGTGTGTGTGTGTGTTCGTGTGTGTGTGTGTTCGCGCGTGTATGTGTGTGTGTGTTCGCGCGTGTGTGTGTGTTTATGTGTGTCTACGTGTGTGTGTGTTCGTGTGTGCGTGTTAGTGCGTGTATACGCGTGCGTGTTCGTGTGTGTGTATATTCGTGTGTGTGTGTGTTCGTGTGTGTGTGTGTGTGTGTGTTCGTGTGTGTCTGTGTGTGTGTATGTGTGTGTTCGTGTGTGTGTGTATGTGTGTGTTCTTGTGTGTGTGTTCGTGTGTGTGTGTTCGTGTGTGTGTGTGTGTGTTAGTGCGTGTGTTAGTGCGTGTATACGCGTGCGTGTTCGTGTGTGTGTGTGTTCGTGTGTGTGTGTGTGTTAGTGCGTGTATACGCGTGCGTGTTCGTGTGTGTGTGTATTCGTGTGTGTGGGTGTTCGTGTGTATGTGTGTGTGTGTTCGTGTGCATGTTTGTGTGTGTGTGTTCGCGTGTTTGTGTGTGTGTGTACGGGGGTGTGTACGCGCGTGCGTGTGTGTTTATGTGTGTATTCGTGTTTGTGTACGTGTGTGTACGTGTGTGTCTACGTGTGTGTGTGTGTGTGTATGTGTTCGTGTTTGTGTGTGTTAGTGCGTGTATACGCGTGGCTGTTCGTGTGTGTGTGTATTCGTGTGTGTGGGTGTTCGTGGGCATGTTTGTGTGTGTGTGTGTGTGTGTGTACGGGGGTGTGTACGGGGGTGTGTACGCGTGTGCGTGTGTGTTTATATGTGTATTCGTGTTTGTGTACGTGTGTGTGTGTGTGTGTGTGTGTTAGTGTGTGTTTACGCGTGTGTGTTCATGTGTGTGTGTGTTCGTGTGTGTGCTTGTTCGTGTGTGTGTGTGTATGGGGGTGTGTACTGGGGTGTGTACGCGTGTGCGTGTGTGTTTATGTGTGTATTCGTGTTTGTGTACGTGTGTGTACGTGTGTGTGTGTTCGTGTGTGTGTGTGTGTGTTAGTGTGTGTATTCGCGTGTGTGTTCGTGTGTGTGTGTGTTCGTGTGTGTGCTTGTTCGTGTGTGTGTGTGTTCGTGTGTTAGTGTGTTAGTGTGTGTGTGTGTACGGGGGTGTGTACGGGGGTGTGTACGCGTGTGCGTGTGTGTTTGTGTGTATTCGTGTTTATGTACGTGTGTGTACGGGTGTGTGTACGTGTATGTGTACGAGTGTGTGTGTTCGTGTGTGTGTGTATTCGTGTATGGGTGTTCGTGTGTGTGTTAGTGTGGGTATACGAGTGCGTGTTCGTGTGTGTGTGTATTCGTGTATGTGGGTGTTCGTGTGTGTTTGTGTGTGTGTTCGTGTGCATGTTTGTGTGTGTGTGTGTATGTGTGTGTTCGCGTGTATGTGTGTGTTAGTGTTTCTGTGTGTACAGGGATGTGTACGCGTGTGCGTGTGCGTTTATGTGTGTATTCGTGTTAATGCACGTGTGTGTACGTGTGTGTGTACGTGTATGTGTGTGTGTGTTCGTTTGTGTGTACGTGTGTGTACGGGTGTGTGTACGTGTGGGTGTGTGTGTTTGTGTGTGTGTGTGTACGCGTGTGTGTATTCGTGTGTGTGTGTTCATGTGTGTGTGTGTGTGTGTGTGTGTGTTAGTGTGTGTGTTGGTGTGTACGGGTGTGAGTGTACATGTGTGTGTGTGTTCGTGTGAGTGTGTGTTTACGTGTGTGTGTTCGTGTGTGTGTCTGTGTGTGTGTATGTGTGTGTGTGTTCGCGCGTGTGTGTGTGTGTGTGTTCGCGCGTGTGTGTGTGTTTATGTGTGTATTCGTGTTTGTGTACGTGTGTACGTTTGTGTGTACGTGTGTGTGTGTGTGTGTGTTCGTGTGTGTGTGTGTTAGTGTGTGTGTCGCGTGTGTGTTCATGTGTGTGTGTTCGTGTGAGTGTGTGTTCACGTGTGTGTGTTCGTGTGTGTGTCTGTGTGTGTGTGTGTATATGTGTGTGTGTGTGTTCGTGTGTATGTGTGTTCGCGCGCGTGTGTGTGTGTGTGTTCGCGTGTGTGTGTGTGTGTTCGCGCGTGTGTGTGTGTGTTTATGTGTGTATTCGTGTTTGTGTACGTGTGTGTCTACGTTTGTGTGTGTGTGTTCGTGTGTGCGTGTTAGTGCGTGTATACGCGTGCGTGTTCGTGTGTGTGTATATTCGTGTGTGTGTGTTCGTGTGTGTGTGTGTGTGTATTCGTGTGTGTCTGTGTATGTGTATGTGTATGTGTGTGTTCTTGTGTGTGTGTGTGTTCGTGTTCTTGTGTGTGTGTGTGTTCGTGTTCTTGTGTGTGTGTGTGTTCGTGTATGTGTGTGTGTTCGTGAGTTCATGTGTGTGTGTGTGTTCGCGTGTGTGTGTGTGTGTGTTTATATGTGTATTCGTGTTTGTGTACGTGTGTGTACGGGTGTGTGTACGTGTGTGTGTACGTGTGTGTGTTCGTGTGTGTGTGTTCGTGTGTGTGCTTGTTCGTGTGTGTGTGTTTGTGTGTACGGGGGCGTGTACGCGTGTGCGTGTGTGTTTATGTTTGTATTCGTGTTTATGTACGTGTGTGTACGGGTATGTGTACGTGTATGTGTACGAGTGTGTGTGTTCGTGTGTGTATGGGTTAGTGCGTGTATACGCGTGCGTGTTCGTGTGTGTGTATTCGTGTGTGTGGGTGTTCGTGTGCATGTTTGTGTGTGTGTGTGTTCGCGTGTGTGTGTGTGTGCACGGAGGTGTGTACGGGGGTGTGTACGCGCGTGCGTGTGTGTTTATGTGTGTTTTCGTGTTTGTGTACGTGTGTGTTCACGTGTGTGTGTTCGTGTGTGTGTCTGTGTGTGTGTATATGTGTGTGTGTGTGTGTGTTCGCGCGTGTGTGTGTGTGTGTGTGTTCGCGCGTGTGTGTGTGTTTATGTGTGTATTCGTGTTTGTGTACGTGTGTGTCTACGTGTGTGTGTGTGTTCGTGTGTGCGTGTTAGTGCGTGTATACGCGTGCGTGTTCATGTGTGTGTGTTCGTGTGTGTGTGTGTGTTCGTGTGTGTCTGTGTGTGTATATGTGTGTGTTCGTGAGTGTGTGTATGTGTGTGTTCTTGTGTGTGTGTGTGTTCGTGTATGTGTGTGTGTTCGTGAGTTCATGTGTGTGTGTGTTCGCGTGTGTGTGTGTGTTTATGTGTGTATTCGTGTTTGTGTACGTGTGTGCGGGTGTGTGTACGGGTGTGTGTAGGTGTGTGTGTTCGTGTATCTGTGTTCGTGTGTGTGCTTGTTCGTGTGTGTGTGTTTGTGTGTACGGGGGTGTGTACGCGTGTGCGTGTGTGTTTATGTTTGTATTCGTGT
Source organism: Malacosoma neustria (assembly GCA_963693495.1). NCBI lineage: Eukaryota > Metazoa > Arthropoda > Insecta > Lepidoptera > Lasiocampidae > Malacosoma > Malacosoma neustria. Next base: position 11,885,880 of record OY856371.1, read on the forward strand.
TTATGTACGTGTGTGTACGGGTATGTGTACGTGTATGTGTACGAGTGTGTGTGTTCATGTGTGTATGGGTTAGTGCGTGTATACGCGTGCGTGTTCGTGTGTGTGTATTCGTGTGTGTGGGTATTCGTGTGCATGTTTGTGTGTGTGTGTGTTCGCGCGTGTGTGTGTGTGTTAGTGTGTGTGTGTGTGCACGGAGGTGTGTACGGGGGTGTGTACGCACGTGCGTGTGTGTTTATGTGTTCGTGTTATTGTGTGTGTGTTTGCGCGTGTGTGTGTGTGTGTGTTCGCGCGTGTGTGTGTGTGTGTTTATGTGTGTATTCGTGTTTGTGTACGTGTGTACGTTTGTGTGTACGTGTGTGTGTGTGTGTGTTCGTGTGTGTGTGTTCGTGTGAGTGTGTGTTCACGTGTGTGTGTTCGTGTGTGTGTCTATGTGTGTGTATATGTGTGTGTGTGTGTTCGTGTGTGTGTGTGTTCGCGCGTGTATGTGTGTGTGTGTTCGCGCGTGTGTGTGTGTTTATGTGTGTCTACGTGTGTGTGTGTTCGTGTGTGCGTGTTAGTGCGTGTATACGCGTGCGTGTTCGTGTGTGTGTATATTCGTGTGTGTGTGTGTTCGTGTGTGTGTGTGTGTGTGTGTTCGTGTGTGTCTGTGTGTGTGTATGTGTGTGTTCGTGTGTGTGTGTATGTGTGTGTTCTTGTGTGTGTGTGTGTGTGTGTGTGTACGTGTATGTGTGTGTGTTCGTGAGTTCATGTGCGTGTGTGTTCGCGTGTGTGTGTGTGTGTGTTTATGTTTGTATTCGTGTTTATGTACGTGTGTGTACGGGTATGTGTACGTGTATGTGTACGAGTGTGTGTTTTCGTGTGTGTATGGGTTAGTGCGTGTATACGTGTGCGTGTTCGTGTGTGTGGGTATTCGTGTGCATGTTTGTGTGTGTGTGTGTTCGCGCGTGTGTGTGTGTGTGTGTGCACGGAGGTGTGTACGGGGGTGTGTACGCGCGTGCGTGTGTGTTTATGTGTTCGTGTTATTGTGTGTGTGTTTGCGCGTGTGTGTGTGTGTGTTCGCGCGTGTGTGTGTGTGTGTGTTTATGTGTGTATTCGTGTTTGTGTACGTGTGTACGTTTGTGTGTACGTGTGTGTGTGTGTGTGTTCGTGTGTGTGTGTTCGTGTGAGTGTGTGTTCACGTGTGTGTGTTCGTGTGTGTGTCTATGTGTGTGTATATGTGTGTGTGTGTGTTCGTGTGTGTGTGTGTTCGCGCGTGTATGTGTGTGTGTGTTCGCGCGTGTATGTGTGTGTGTGTTCGCGCGTGTGTGTGTGTTTATGTGTGTCTACGTGTGTGTGTGTTCGTGTGTGCGTGTTAGTGCGTGTATACGCGTGCGTGTTCGTGTGTGTGTATATTCGTGTGTGTGTGTGTTCGTGTGTGTGTGTGTGTGTGTGTGTGTGTGTGTGTGTGTGTGTGTACGTGTATGTGTGTGTGTTCGTGAGTTCATGTGCGTGTGTGTTCGCGTGTGTGTGTGTGTTTATGTGTGTATTCGTGTTTGTGTACGTGTGTGTACGGGTGTGTGTACGTGTGTGTGTACGTGTGTGTGTTCGTGTGTGTGTTCGTGTGTGTGTGTTCGTGTGTGTGTGCTTGTTCGTGTGTGTGTGTTTGTGTGTACGGGGGTGTGTACGCGTGTGCGTGTGTGTTTATGTTTGTATTCGTGTTTATGTACGTGTGTGTACGGGTATGTGTACGTGTATGTGTACGAGTGTGTGTTTTCGTGTGTGTATGGGTTAGTGCGTGTATACGTGTGCGTGTTCGTGTGTGGGTGTTCGTGTGCATGTTTGTGTGTGTGTGTGTGTGTTCGCGTGTGTGTGTGTGTGTGTGCACGGAGGTGTGTACGGGGGTGTGTACGCGCGTGCGTGTGTGTCTATGTGTGTATTCGTGTTTGTGTACGTGTGTGTTCACGTGTGTGTGTTCGTGTGTGTGTCTGTGTGTGTGTGTATATGTGTGTGTGTGTTCGTGTGTGTGTGTGTTCGCGCGTGTGTGTGTGTGTGTGTGTGTTCGCGCGTGTGTGTGTTTATGTGTGTATTCGTGTTTGTGTACGTGTGTAATTACGTGTGTGTGTGTGTGTGTGTGTGTTCGTGTGTGCGTGTTAGTGCGTGTATACGCGTGCGTGTTCGTGTGTGTGTATATTCGTGTGTGTGTGTGTGTGTGTGTATGTGTGTGTTCTTGTGTGTGTGTTTATGTGTGTATTCGTGTTTGTGTACGTGTGTGTACGGGTGTGTGTACGCGTGTGCGTGTGTGTTTATGTTTGTATTCGTGTTTATGTACGTGTGTGTACGGGTATGTGTACGTGTATGTGTACGAGTGTGTGTGTTCGTGTGTGTATGGGTTAGTGCGTGTATACGCGTGCGTGTTCGTGTGTGTGTATTCGTGTGTGTGGGTGTTCGTGTGCATGTTTGTGTGTGTGTGTGTTCGCGTGTGTGTGTGTGTGTGTGTGCACGGAGGTGTGTACGGGGGTGTGTACGCGCGTGCGTGTGTGTTTATGTGTGTTTTCGTGTTTGTGTACGTGTGTGTTCACGTGTGTGTGTTCGTGTGTGTGTCTGTGTGTGTGTATATGTGTGTGTGTGTGTTCGCGCGTGTGTGTGTGTGTGTGTTCGCGCGTGTGTGTGTGTGTTTATGTGTGTATTCGTGTTTGTGTACGTGTGTGTCTACGTGTGTGTGTGTGTTCGTGTGTGCGTGTTAGTGCGTGTATACGCGTGCGTGTTCATGTGTGTGTGTTCGTGTGTGTGTGTGTGTTCGTGTGTGTCTGTGTGTGTATATGTGTGTGTTCGTGAGTGTGTGTATGTGTGTGTTCTTGTGTGTGTGTGTGTTCGTGTATGTGTGTGTGTTCGTGAGTTCATGTGTGTGTGTGTTCGCGTGTGTGTGTGTGTGTGTTTATGTGTGTATTCGTGTTTGTGTACGTGTGTGCGGGTGTGTGTACGGGTGTGTGTAGGTGTGTGTGTTCGTGTGTCTGTGTTCGTGTGTGTGCTTGTTCGTGTGTGTGTGTTTGTGTGTACGGGGGTGTGTACGCGTGTGCGTGTGTGTTTATGTTTGTATTCGTGTTTATGTACGTGTGTGTACGGGTATGTGTACGTGTATGTGTACGAGTGTGTGTGTTCGTGTGTGTATGGGTTAGTGCGTGTATACGCGTGCGTGTTCGTGTGTGTGGGTATTCGTGTGCATGTTTGTGTGTGTGTGTGTTCGCGCGTGTGTGTGTGTGTGTTAGTGTGTGTGTGTGTGCACGGAGGTGTGTACGGGGGTGTGTACGCGCGTGCGTGTGTGTTTATGTGTTCTTGTTATTGTGTGTGTGTTTGCGCGTGTGTGTGTGTGTGTGTTCGCGCGTGTGTGTGTGTGTGTTTATGTGTGTATTCGTGTTTGTGTACGTGTGTACGTTTGTGTGTACGTGTGTGTGTGTGTTCGTGTGTGTGTGTTCGTGTGAGTGTGTGTTCACGTGTGTGTGTTCGTGTGTGTGTCTATGTGTGTGTATATGTGTGTGTGTGTGTTCGTGTGTGTGTGTGTGTTCGCGCGTGTATGTGTGTGTGTGTTCGCGCGTGTGTGTGTGTTTATGTGTGTCTACGTGTGTGTGTGTTCGTGTGTGCGTGTTAGTGCGTGTATACGCGTGCGTGTTCGTGTGTGTGTATATTCGTGTGTGTGTGTGTTCGTGTGTGTGTGTGTGTGTGTGTTCGTGTGTGTCTGTGTGTGTGTATGTGTGTGTTCGTGTGTGTGTGTATGTGTGTGTTCTTGTGTGTGTGTGTGTGTGTACGTGTATGTGTGTGTGTTCGTGAGTTCATGTGCGTGTGTGTTCGCGTGTGTGTGTGTTTATGTGTGTATTCGTGTTTGTGTACGTGTGTGTACGGGTGTGTGTACGTGTGTGTGTACGTGTGTGTGTTCGTGTGTGTGTTCGTGTGTGTGTGTTCGTGTGTGTGTGCTTGTTCGTGTGTGTGTGTTTGTGTGTACGGGGGTGTGTACGCGTGTGCGTGTGTGTTTATGTTTGTATTCGTGTTTATGTACGTGTGTGTACGGGTATGTGTACGTGTATGTGTACGAGTGTGTGTTTTCGTGTGTGTATGGGCTAGTGCGTGTATACGTGTGCGTGTTCGTGTGTGTGGGTATTCGTGTGCATGTTTGTGTGTGTGTGTGTTCGCGCGTGTGTGTGTGTGTGTGTGCACGGAGGTGTGTACGGGGGTGTGTACGCGCGTGCGTGTGTGTTTATGTGTTCGTGTTATTGTGTGTGTGTTTGCGCGTGTGTGTGTGTGTGTTCGCGCGTGTGTGTGTGTGTGTGTTTATGTGTGTATTCGTGTTTGTGTACGTGTGTACGTTTGTGTGTACGTGTGTGTGTGTGTGTGTTCGTGTGTGTGTGTGTTCGTGTGAGTGTGTGTTCACGTGTGTGTGTTCGTGTGTGTGTCTATGTGTGTGTATATGTGTGTGTGTGTGTTCGCGCGTGTATGTGTGTGTGTGTGTTCGCGCGTGTGTGTGTGTTTATGTGTGTCTACGTGTGTGTGTGTTCGTGTGTGCGTGTTAGTGCGTGTATACGCGTGCGTGTTCGTGTGTGTGTATATTCGTGTGTGTGTGTGTTCGTGTGTGTGTGTGTGTGTGTGTGTGTGTGTGTGTTCGTGTGTGTCTGTGTGTGTGTATGTGTGTGTTCGTGTGTGTGTGTATGTGTGTGTTCTTGTGTGTGTGTGTGTGTGTGTACGTGTATGTGTGTGTGTTCGTGAGTTCATGTGCGTGTGTGTTCGCGTGTGTGTGTGTGTGTTTATGTGTGTATTCGTGTTTGTGTACGTGTGTGTACGGGTGTGTGTACGTGTGTGTGTACGTGTGTGTGTTCGTGTGTGTGTTCGTGTGTGTGTGTTCGTGTGTGTGTGCTTGTTCGTGTGTGTGTGTTTGTGTGTACGGGGGTGTGTACGCGTGTGCGTGTGTGTTTATGTTTGTATTCGTGTTTATGTACGTGTGTGTACGGGTATGTGTACGTATGTGTACGAGTGTGTGTTTTCGTGTGTGTATGGGTTAGTGCGTGTATACGTGTGCGTGTTCGTGTGCATGTTTGTGTGTGTGTGTGTGTTCGCGTGTGTGTGTGTGTGTGCACGGAGGTGTGTACGGGGGTGTGTACGCGCGTGCGTGTGTGTCTATGTGTGTATTCGTGTTTGTGTACGTGTGTGTTCACGTGTGTGTGTTCGTGTGTGTGTCTATGTGTGTGTATATGTGTGTGTGTGTTCGTGTGTGTGTGTGTTCGCGCGTGTGTGTGTGTGTGTGTGTTCGCGCGTGTGTGTGTTTATGTGTGTATTCGTGTTTGTGTACGTGTGTAATTACGTGTGTGTGTGTGTGTGTGTGTGTGTTCGTGTGTGCGTGTTAGTGCGTGTATACGCGTGCGTGTTCGTGTGTGTGTATATTCGTGTGTGTGTGTGTGTGTGTGTGTGTGTATGTGTGTGTTCTTTGTGTGTGTGTGTGTGTGTGTTCGTGTATGTGTGTGTGTTCGTGAGTTCATGTGTGTGTGTGTTCGCGTGTGTGTGTGTGTGTGTGTTTATGTGTGTATTCGTGTTTGTATACGTGTGTGTACGGGTGTGTGTATGGGTGTGTGTACGTGTGTGTGTACGTGTGTGTGTTCGTGTGTGTGTGTTCGTGTGTGTGCTTATTCGTGTGTGTGTGTTTGTGTGTACGGGGGTGTGTACGCGTGTGCGTGTGTGTTTATGTTTGTATTCGTGTTTATGTACGTGTGTGTACGGGTATGTGTACGTGTATGTGTACGAGTGTGTGTGTTCGTGTGTGTATGGGTTAGTGCGTGTATACGCGTGCGTGTTCCTGTGTGTGTATTCGTGTGTGTGGGTGTTCGTGTGCATGTTTGTGTGTGTGTGTGTTCGTTTGTGTGTGTGTGTTAGTGTGTGTGTGTGTGTGCACGGAGGTGTGTACGGGGGTGTGTACGCGCGTGCTTGTGTGTTTATGTGTGTATTCGTGTTTGTGTACGTGTGTGTACGTGTGTGTCTACGTGTGTGTCTACGTGTGTGTGTGTGTGTGTTAGTGTGTTAGTGTGTGTGTGTGTACGGGGGTATGTACGGGGGTGTGTACGCGTGTGCGTGTGTGTTTATGTGTGTATTCGTGTTTATGTACGTGTGTGTACGTGTATGTGTACGAGTGTGTGTGTTCGTGTGTGTGTGTGTGTATTCGTGTGTGTGTGTGTTTGTGTGTGTGTATACGCGTGTGTGTTCATGTGTGTGTGTTCACGTGTGTGTATTCGTGTGTGTGTGTGTTCGCGCGTGTGTGTGTGTGTGTGTGTTCGCGTGTGTGTGTGTGTGTGTGTGTGTGTTTATGTGTGTATTCGTGTTTGTGTACGTGTGTGTACGTGTGTGTCTACGTGTGTGTGTGTGTGTTCGTGTGTGTGTGTGTGTTAGTGCGTGTATACGCGTGCGTGTTCGTGTGTGTGTGTATTCGTGTGTGTGGGTGTTCGTGTGTGTGTGTATTCGTGTGTGTGAGTGTTCGTGTGTATGTGTGTGTGTGTTCGTGTGCATGTTTGTGTGTGTGTGTGTTCGCGTGTGTGTGTGTGTGTGTGTTAGTGTGTGTGTGTGTGTTCGTGTGTGTGTGTTAGTGTGTGTATACGCGTGTGTGTTCGTGTGTGTGTGTTCGTATGTGTGCTTGTACGTGTATGTGTACGAGTGTGTGTGTTCGTGTGTGTGTTAGTGTGTGTGTGTGTGTTCGTGAGTTCATGTGTGTGTGTGTTCGCGTGTGTGTGTGTTTATGTGTGTATTCGTGTTTATGTACGTGTGTGTGTACGTGTTGTGTACAAGTGTGTGTGTTCGTGTGTGTGTGTGTTCGTGTGTGTGTGTGTGTTAGTGCGTGTATACGCGTGCGTGTTCGTTTGTGTGTGTGTATTCGTGTGTGTGGGTGTTCGTGTGTGTGTGTGTGTGTGTTCGAGTGCATGTTTGTGTGTGTGTGTGTGTGTGTGTGTGTTCGCGTGTGTGTGTGTGTGTGTGTGTTAGTTTGTGTGTGTGTGTGTACGGGGGTGTGTACGGGGGTGTGTACGCGTGTGCGTGTGTGTTTATGTGTGTATTCGTGTTTGTGTACGTGTGTGTACGGGTGTGTGTACGTGTGTGTGTGTGTGTATATTCGTGTGTGTGTGTGTGTTCGTTTGCATGTGTGTGTGTGAGTGTGTGTGTTCGCGTGTATGTGTTCGCGTGTGTATCTACAGGATCTACCGACATCTGTCGGTAGATCCTCAGATATTAATATCCACCATTGGTGGGTAGAATAGGAATAAATAGTTATGCCGTACACAATGGTTTGCTTTGTGTGTCTCCCCAAATAATAATACTTTTACATGGCGCAGCCGGTTAAAAAGGACTAAATCAGATTAAATCAAGTTTCTAAAGTCTCATAGTGCATAATATATAATAAATATAAGTCGTTTAAAAATTTCATCGGTAAAATATGGAGTCGATGTTACAACCTCCGCAACCATTTTTATTTGCGAATGACTTGGCAAATGTGACTTCGGGTAATTTAAGTAAAGAGTGGGGAAAATGGAAAAAGTCATTAAAAATATACTATGGAGCATGTGAACTCGCGATAAAAGAAAATAAAGTGCAAATAAATATATTATTGCATATAATCGGTGAACAATGTCGAGAATTGTGTGACCAATTTACGGGAGAAATCAAAACAGTCGATGAATTACTACATAAATTTGACGAAGTATTTCTTCCCAAAAAGAATTTAAGTATTGAACGGCATAAGTTTTTCACGCGGGATCAGCAAGAATTTGAATCCGTTGAACAATATGTTTTTGAATTGAACAAAATGGCGTCCAAGTGTGAATTTCCCACTTTCGAGGAGGTCATTACTCAGTTATCTGGTGCTAAAGTATTTAGTACCTTGGATGCCAAACATTCGTTTTGGCAAATAAAGTTGGCCGATACAGATTTGTGTACTTTTATTTAACACAGTGTTTGGTAGATACAATTTTTTACGAATGCCTTTCGGTATTTGTTCTGCTTCCGAGGTTTTCCACAAAAGGTTATTTGATCATCTTCACGACCTCGAAGGAGTCATTCAGTTTGCAGACGATATTTTAGTATATGCTCCTAATAAAAGTATTCACGACCAAAGATTGAAAGCCGTGTTGCAAAGATGTAGGGAAATTAATATTAAATTAAATAAACAAAAATGTAAATTAGGCTTATCCGAAATAAAAAATTTAGGTCATAAAATTTCAGAAAAAGGAATCTCGCCTGATGATTCGCGTATAGAAGCGATTAAAAATATTCCGACGCCGAAGAATGTAAAGGATATGGAAAAGTTTCTTGGGGTTGTGACATATGTAAGTGGGTTCATTCCAAACTTTTCCGAGGAAACGGCTTATTTACGGGAGCTAATAAAAAAAAGATGTTGAGTGGCACTGGGATCATAGAAACGATAAAAGTTTTGAAAGAATAAAAAAGTTTCTCTCAAGACCTCCGGTTTTACAATATTATTCGTTAGGAAAACCTATAACTATATCGGTGGACGCTAGTAAAAACGGTTTAGGCGCTTGTCTGTTACAAAACAATTTACCGGTTTCATACGCATCTAAAGCTTTAAATAAAACAGAGCAGTCGTACGCGCAAATCGAAAAAGAACTATACGCGGTCGTATTTGCTTGTGAAAGATTCTATACTTATATATATATGGCAGGTCAGATGTAACAATTGAAACGGATCATAAACCGTTAGCTAGTATTATAAATAAACCACTAGTTAGTGCCCCGCCACGTCTCCAAAGAATGATAATACGTTTACAGCCGTATTCTTTTAAACTTGTGTACAAGCCGGGGAAGTATTTGTTTATAGCGGATACACTATCGCGTGCAGTTGCACCGACCGCTTGCTCAGAGGAGCACGCGCAGCCGCGCGACTATTTGCACATGCAAGCTCAGGTGTGTGCGCTGTCGGCAGGGAACGAATTGACCGACACGCATTTATTAAAAATACAAAATATACTAGGGACGATGATGAGTTACAAAGTTTAATCAAAATCATTCTGAATGGGAGGCCGAATAGTAAGGAAAATTTAGATGATATCTTAAAGCCATATTGGGATTACAGGGATGATTTGACAGTGTATTTCGCCATGGTTTGGAAGGGTTGCCGAATAGTAATACCGAAATATTTAAGATACGAAATGTTAAAAAATATACATACGGGTCATTTAGGTGTAGAAAAATGTAGGCTACGTGCTCGGGAATGCGTTTTTTGGCCAAATATAAATACGCAAATAACAGATTACTTGTCTAATTGTCAAGCTTGTTTGACATACAGGAAACAAAATGATAAGGAGCCGCTGGTCAGCCATGAGATTCCTAAGTTACCGTGGCAAAAGCTAGGTGCTGACATTTTTCATTTTAAAAATAAATCATTTATTGCAGTTGTAGATTAATTATTATAGTAAATTTGTAGAAATTGAAGAACTGGATTCTTTAAAATCTATTTCGGTGATTAGCAGATTAAAAAACAAATTCTCTCGGCATGGTATTCCAAAATTATTAATGACAGATAATGGCCCAGAATTTTCGTCCTGTGATTTTAAAAAGTTTTCTATCGACTGGAACTTTGAACATAAGACATCTTCCCCGCGATATCCACAATCAAATGGCCAGGTTGAGCGCGCATATCAAACTGTAAAATACATGATGAAAAAGTCTGCATATGACGGTTCTGAGTTTCGGCTAGCTTTATTAGAATATATTAACACTCCATTGGATAGAAACATGTCGTCTCCAGCCGAGTTGTTGTACAGTAGAAAGCTTCGTAGCACCTTACCAATATTAAACAATCGTTTAAAACCAAGAGTTGGAAACAGTGATTATTTTCAATTATTATTTCGACAGAAACAACAAAAACAATACTATGATAGATCTTCACGTGTTTTAAAGCCGTTATTTAAGGGGCAAAACGTAAAAGTAAGATGTGGTAATGTATGGGAATCAGGAGTAATAGAAAAAGTATTAAATCCTCGATCTTATTGTGTAAGAATGGACTCCGGCAACTACTTTCGTCGGAATAGAAGGCATATTATTATTCACAAAACAGGAAGCGGCCTCAGTTTAGTTATTCATCGCGTTATGATGATATTTCGGTTCGGGAGTCTTTTAGCAACCCCCACACAAATAACAGCTCCAGTACTCCAGCTGAGGATAATAATTTGACTAATTATCGTACTCGTTCTGGCAGGGAAGTGATACCCCCTGATCGGTGGACATGTCCAGGAAATCTTCGTACTCGTCGCCGCAGATAGTGAAAGAATGAGTTTTTATATTGTAAATATTGTGGATTATGTTATTTATTTCTTTTGCTTGAATGATGTTTATGGTAATTTTGTTTTAATTTTGTAATATTAAGGAATTTTTGTAATAAAATGATGTAAACTATATATATAATAAATTCACAATTTAAAGTTAAGGAAATTGTAATTTGTTAGTAACAATTCAAGAGACATTATGAAATTGTTTACGATGTATAAATAACAATTAATAATGAAAGTGTAACATGAATATAGAAATGAAAAATTTGTTGATCTTGTGAGCAAAATAGTGATTATATTATAAATTATTGAATGGAGAAAATAAATTTTTTGAGAATGAAAATTGTATAAAATAATCAATGTGAATAAAATCAGTAGCTTATCATCTACTAACATGATTTATGTATGTAAGTCCACGTAAAGTTTTAAATTTTTATTGTAAATAATTTTCTTGTAATTAAGATCATTCCTGTTAAGAATATCACTTCACCTTATTTTTTTAATTTTTTTTTATTTTTGTTTGTTTGATAAGGGGATTGTAGATGTCGGTAGATCCTCAGATATTAATATCCACCATTGGTGGGTAGAATAGGAATAAATAGTTATGCCGTACACAGTGGTTTGCTTTGTGTGTCTCCCCAAATAATAATACTTTTACATGTGTGTTCGTGTGTGTGTGTTCTTGTGTGTGTGTGTGTGTGTTAGTGTGTGTGTGTTCTTGTGTGTGTGTGTGTGTGTGTGTGTGTGTTCGTGTGTGTGTGTGTGTGTGTGTGTTAGTGTGTGTGTGTGTACGGGGGTGTGTTTGTGTGTGTGTGTGTGTGTGTGTGTGTGGCCCACCCTAGCTATGTGGTAGGGCCCTAAGCCCGTCTGGATGCCGACCACCATGTATGCCGCCAAAATTACTTTGTGTTGTGTTCTGGTATTATTGACTCAATTTCCTGTATTCTTATGGGACTGCAGTATGTTCGCGATGCCACAGGCGTTGTACTGCGTTCTTACGCGCATGCATTAGTAGACAAAACCTTGTTTTATTTAAAGAAATGCAGTTTCTTTTGACGGTTTGATTTTTATATATATCTTTAATTTAAAAATCAAGATATGTGACAGCTTAGTGGTATCTATTATAACATAATTACCACGTACTTTTCTACGTGATAGGGCCCCATTGCCCGTCTGGATGGCGACCACCTTTGGTCTTAAGATGCCGCCATAATAAACTTGCGCTCGAGTGCACGAATGCCCAAAGAAATCTGGGTCTATGTGGGACTCTGGGAAAGATGGTTGACATCCGACTACTCACTAAAACCCCGCTATCCTCCAACTAATTATGAATAACATTCGTATGAACTTAAAAATCATCACAATAATATAATAAAAACAAGATTTTATCGTTTTCAATTATTTATATCAAACATGCACCTTTCAGAAAATCTATATTATAAGAAACTTAATGTAATTAAATTCCCATTATTACGTCAAACAATATGACTGTAATTCAGTAATAATATTATAAAGTTACATTTATTATTCTATTTTATTATTTTTAATTTCCTTTTCAGTAGACAGTGAATACTAAATCACGTGGCAAATAATTGCGACATATTCATTATGCTTCATACCTATAGTACCATCACCAGGTTCTTGCCTTTACTACTAATATGTGCTTAATGGTTTCAAAATTAAAAGAGAGATCGACTTTCATCTAAGCTTCCTAAATTATTCACTGTATTTCACTTTCTTGTTTACTGAAACAATTTAATGAAATTGAAATTACATATTAAAAGAATTGCCCATATAAAATTCGTTTCTTAGGAGTTTATTAAAAAGAACCTAAAATAAAAATAGATAATATTTTCATATTTATATCCTTATCTATATCTATATCTATACTACTATTATAAAGAGGAAAGATTTGATTGTATGTTTGTTTGTTTGTTTGTTTGTTTGTTTGCATTGAATAGGCTCCGAAACTACTGACCCGATTTAAAAAATTCTTTCACTGTTGGGAAGCTACACTATCTCCGGGTGACATAGGCTATATTATATTTTCGAAAAAATTAGGGATCCTTACTAAAACTCCAATAATGTAACCCAAGGTGTAAAAGAATTACCTAAAATATTATTTAAATCGCGTGCGCTGCGAAAACTATTGATGATAGAATAAAATAATGTACTACGACTTTGCAGAACACATCATTATTTACAAAAAGTGTCGCGATAGCATATGTCTAACTATTATAGTTATGCCACAATAAGTGTTCTTTTATTTTAAAAATTTAATTGAAATGCCGCCCCTAGAAAAGGCTCTTTATTTGTATCTTGGTATTAATCCTTATCAGAATAAATTACTTCATATTCAAAACTGCTTCAATACCTTTATATAACTTTTTGAATTATTCAATTCGGATATTCCATTCGAAAGATATCACGAGTTTAAAAATGTAAGTATTAGAAAAATGTTGCGTGGTAGCTGCGCACCCTGTTCGGCTAGCTAGGCAGCACCTTATGCAATGTAGGCGTGCGTCACTGGGGTTTTTACAAAAATATAAAAAAACTTATAAAAAACAACGAAAAATAAATAAAAAATAATAACAAAAAAATCATTAAAATAAAATTTCATAGAAATAATAATATTCAAACTTTTTTATAATTTTATTTTTTTAGTAACCTGACGCAAATAGAAGGGTTTGCCCTCAAGGGCGCTCCTCTGTCTGAGGAGTGCACGGGTGTGCGTACCCGAGGTGCCCGAGCATCCGTCGCTTTACTCCCCTCTCCGTCCGAGGCGACAGAGGCCTTCCTACCTTTCTTCCCGTCTACCTCCTACATCCTTTCCAACTTAGCTCTCTGTTTGTGACGTGGTCCCCGGTGGGATGGTTGCGAATACTGATTGGGACTCCCAATGAATGGGATTACCCTGGGCCCTGATTTGGTAGTCGAAACCATGCCTATTTCGACTGCGCCTGCACAGAGAGTGTTCCCAGGGCGGGAATTGCATCCTCGCTGTCGGTTGGTCTTGCTGGGCCGGCTACAACGTCAGGCGACTCTCTGGTTTTTCTGGAGTGTCGTCTGGTAGTCGTACTCACGCCTGACTAGCACGCGACGGGGATGCGAGTCCCGTCCGGAATTGGCCGCGGACCTGTCGCTCCCGGCCCTGGTTCTGTCCGTGGTCGGGGGCGATCCTGGATGGACGGCCGTCACCTCCTTTTGCGAGGCAGTAGTGATGCACTCCACCACACCAAGGACAGGCACAGGTGGAAGAACATTATAAAAGAGAAACTGGGTTCTTATAAGGGGAATCACGACCCTCAGTAATGAGGTACACGACTCAAGGAGGAGGAGTGTCTGCAAGGGAGGTGGCGGAACGGGAGCGGAAGTACGCCACCGCCCTCCCTCCCGCCAACGTAGGCCGCGTCGTCGGCACCGGAGGGCGGACAACGACCTCCGGCTGCCGTAGAAAGCGGCTGCGGACGGCCCCTCGGGGGAGGATCCGCCGCCCGCACTATTGCAGGGAGAGGGCCGCGTGCTGTTCCGCGGCCCCCCTCAACTCCTAGAGTTGTTAGGAGAGCGCCGGGGGGACGAAACCCTGACCCCCTGGCGCCAACACTTTAGAAGGGGCCCGCCTTAAGACAAAGGGCGGGCCGGCGCCGGCCCGGGCCACGAGATCGGCAGGCCTTATATCCGTGGGCCCGGGCGTAGGCAATAGGAGAATAGCGGGGTTTTTTAGTGGGTAATCGGATGGTCGAACATCTTTCCCGGGGTCCCACATATCCCTCGGTCCCCCCGGGTCGGGGGAACCCGTCAAGAGAGGTTTTTCCCCAAGACCGAAAAAAAAATAGAAGGGTTTAGGTATGTGTGTGTATATAATTTTTAATTTTGAAATTTTTATTAAATACCCGTGCGAAGCTGGGGCGGGCTGCTAGTTATTTTATAAACTTGTTTTTGATGGGTGGTTCCTTTTTGTTTGTAAACTAACGAACAATTAAAATGCTTTGCCTAGTCTTTCCTATTCCTCAATAGTACATGCGGATATAAACATATATCAGTATCAGTTGGCAATTTCACTTATCTACTTTATAATAAATATACTGGAACAATTCACTCAGTGCCATCTAGTCCTAAACGAACATTGATTGCTTTTCAGCGCAATAAGTGTTATGTAATGGCTTCTAAAACAAAATGAAGAATAACGCTATAAAAAGTACATTTTTATGTCACTTAAATTCTCTTAATCTAATTACTCCGGTTCAGAGAAGTATTGCATTGAAGTGAATCTCCTAGGTTCGATAGATGGCGTTTTAAAAATCTAATGACTGCTGTAAATGTCAGAAGTGTTTTAATATTACTACTCGTAATAAAACATTTAAAGATAATGGGTAAAAGATAATGTCCCTACGGATCTTACATTTATATAAACTTATAATTAATTGCTTATATTAAATATTTGTAAAACCTATTTAATCTATCTCCAGCTTTCTGAAACTGCCTTCAACTGAGGCGACTTCTCCATTTTTCTGGCCTTTACTTCTGGATGACCTGATTCCTCGGGTACTCAACATTTCCATATCATCTAATCCAAGAACTTTCTTCCTATTGTCACTTATCAGTTGTTTTGTGTAGTTCAACATATCTTCGAATTTAATTTCCCCTCCGTGAGTTGTTGGTAGACATTCTACCTGTATTTTATCGTGGAGTTGGCTTAAATTTGAGTGTAACTGTAACAATTAGACATAAAAATGTAATTAATAATAATAACTAGCATAATCTCCACTACAAATAACAACCATATAATAACTTCCCATAGCTGGGCTCAAGACTCCTTCTAGAGGAAACAAACAGTACTACTACACTACTCTTGGCTGATTGGTGAGTTACAAATACCGGTGAATACGATATGCAGGTTTATTCAAGATATTTTCTTCACCATTGGTACTTGGTGCATTTGTGCATATTTTATTTTCACTTGCATTAGATTTTAGCATTAGATTTTCTGATGAACTTAATTTTACTCAGTAAAATATTCCTACAAGATATATGTGGCAAAATTTGGGTTTATATTGTCTGTTAGTTGGCCCGCTACCGTCCAAAGTAAAGTCAAATATCTCTTTTGTTTTCTTTAATAAAAACTAGGCCCATTTCCAAAATAACCAGACCAGCGAAAACAATACCAATTCCCATCGAGGTCAAATACGTGATAAATATAGCTTTAACCATACATGTAAATTGCCATAGCCCATTGGCAATATGCTAATGGTATATTAGGTTTACAGGTTAGGTAAACAAGTGTGCAATTGTCGCACGTAACATTTGGTTCATGCGATTATATAAAGAGTATTATATCTTACATGGAGCCTCCCTGCCATTTTCGGTGTAGTCATACTGACTGCAAAGTCGATGACGTATTTGAGAGCAGCCGGCACGTTGACCAAGTGAAATTCCTTGTGGCGCATCGGTATAGATTGCTGCGACAACAAATTCGTTGGCAATTAAATAATCCTACAATCACAGCTAGTGGTTTTTTAGATCATGACTGGGATATCCACTCAGGACCAAGTCCAATGTGTGAATATAATTAAGTGGAAATTATGCACATAAGTACGTTTCAATTTCGAAAATACAAAATTTATATTTATATATATATATATATATATATATATATATATATATATATATATATATATATATATATATATATATATATATATATATATATATATATGGATTACAAACCCTATAAACCCTAAAATATAAATAAATGAAATATGCAGTCAGTGTTATCGAATGCAACTGTTACGCCATGTGCCTCCGGAATACGTGCGTTCGAATTATTCCTAATCCTATTTCATATGATTGATATTAATCTGAGGTCAACTTAAATTGGATTATCAAATTTCCGAAACTGATCATTTTTAACAAAAACTATTTTTTTTTCTAAAATAAAAATAGTCTAAGTTACTTAGTTACATCAGCTATCTGCCAGTGAACATCCCGTCAAAATCGGTGCAGCCGTTTCAGAGATTAGCCGGAACAAACAGACAGACAGACAAAAATTGTAAAAAATGTTGTTTTGGTATATGTACCGTGTATACATCCGAATGCACTTAGTAAAAAGCGGATATTTTAATGTTACAAACAGACCCTACAATTTTATTTATTTGTATAGATATCACTCAATGTTGCCTAAAATCAGTGGCATAACAATGCCAATGTAGCATAAAACAATTAGCTTTTCACCCCTCGATATAATAATAAATATAGATATAACATAATATTATTATAGTCAGTCTGCAGTCTTTGTTGAGATGAAATTAGAGTAATTACATGCCGATGCAGATTATTAACGTGTTTTTGATTTAAAACAAAAATATGTTCTCTTATGTAACTTGACTTGGTTTTTAAATTCACTCTAGCGGAGCAACGGATCTATGGTAGCGGTGCGGCCTACTGGTTTTCTCATTTTGGAGCGGGAACCGCGAGCGCATGCTCTGCGATGAACTGCTTTTTAATTGGCTTGTAATAAAATATTGTGATTAAAATTAATTTGACGCCTTCAATCCCATATACATTATTTACAAAGAATTCTAGAGAAGGAAATCTCCGATTGTACATATATTTTTTTATAAAACCTGCCACAATGGCCTGACCTACCATTGAGGTATAATAATAACAAAAGTAGGCATCTACATAAAGAAGATCTGTTTTCATAAATAGCGTTAACTTCGATCGAAATCGACAAAAATACAGTCTGATATTTCGGTTCTTCTTCGATCTGTAATACTTTCAGTAAGAATGTTGATCATTATTAATTTAGTGGTGATTTCGGATTTCACCCTTCGCACTTTATGTATTTTTTTACTTTAAAATATTTTCATTTACTTATTATTTTACAAAAATTAGTTTTATTTTCATTATTGACTAGGAAGGCATAGACATATTTTTAAATCACAGTAATGTGCATTTTCTAATAAGGTGTTGGTACTTCTGTAGGGGGTAAAACTTGATTCAATATAAACAAGAAATAATAAAAAAAATCGTTAAATGATTTTTAATGTCAATTCTAATGTGTACGATTACAAGTAATATTATAAACAAGGTAATGTTTTTTTACACCATTATTGTTTTATAACAGCATAAAAGGTCACAACAATGAGTAAACCAAGGCTTGTCTGATCATTAGATCTTCGAATAAATGACGTCACTCTTGTCATTGATTTAAATATTATACATATTTTCTGCCACGTATTTATAATAAATATTTTAAATTAATTATAATAAATTTCAGCTATCACGTGCTAAACGAATTATTGTAACATGTGACTACACACGTGATACGATATAAAAAAAGTTATTCATATACTATTAAAACGAGTTTTTCTTGATTGTAAATACGTGCGTAGATAATTGCAAAAATTTATACAAAGTTAACTAGTTTGTTCCTTAAATAAAGAAATGCCATTTGATCATAACGACTATAATTACAGATATCTTTGGTGTCACAGGTGATATGGTCGCACTGATTAATTCGAACAAGAAGATTCTAAAATATATGTATTTTTAAAATTTTTATTATTGCCGACATGCTGACGGCCCGCTTAAAATTTAGCAGTTACCGTCGCCTATAGGTTTTTGCAATGTCAGTGGCATCATGAACATACAGGAACTTGGGTCACTAATGCCAGAACACAACACCAAGTTATTATAGCGGCATACTTAAGATCAAAGGTGGTCGCCATCCAGTCGGGCTTGGGGCTACCACGTCAGTATCAAAATGATAGAGTTTGGTATCTGGCATTCACAGGCCATCGGTTGCAGGCCATCGTTCAATGTAGTGTTGTTCATCTCCTTCTTCCTGTCCTTCTCACAACTATGTGGGGTCGACACAACATGTTCTTCCAGTCTTTGTCTATTAGACGTCATCTGAGCAGTCCACTCTCATTTTTAGCATTTTCCTTGTTATTTGACATAAGTATCTTCGCATTATATGGCCATACCAGGCTAGTCTATACTCTTCAATCACTTTATATACTTTCAAGCATCCCCTGACATTTTTATTATAATTTTATAATTTTTTGTGACTCCACTCATTCATTTCAACATTTGCATCTCCGTCTTTTATCCTTCGTCTTTGTATAACAGCATTCCGGTCCATACAAATGACAGATTATTACGGTCTACGGTGTTCATAAGAATTTATTATCAATCGATAGATTGCTTGAAAGATAATGAAAACTTACCTCGCCCCATTTAATGATTCTGGCAAAATCTGTAGGATTCCACAAAGCTATATACGCCCCGTTGACTCGGCCTCCGTCGCCCACGTGGCAGTAGCCGCAAATCTGATCTGTCGGATCGTCTATTATGCTCTCGTACACTACAGTATGCGCACGGCACATGTCCCAGCAATTGAATTTTTGAGCGTTAAAACTACCTAAAATAGGAAAGATAAGTGTTTTTTAGACTACGCCTCATACAAACAATAATCGTGAACATTAATCATGATAATTTTATTAATATTTTTGGAATTTTTTTTTAAATATCGCTAGTATATTTTGAAACATTCTCTGTTTTAGACATTCGCGGTAACATTATTTATTTATTCCACTTGACCTATTTTTGCAAATGATTTTATTTTGACCATAAAATCTAAAGATTTGCCTAAAGACGGGAAATAATAAAACAATTCTCATGGCTAGTAATTTTAATATGGCACCATATTAAAATTACTACACCAATTCAGAAAGACCTCTATATGCGCGACCTTTACTGCGCATCACGCAAGCCAGTCTTAATTTAACCGATTGTAATTAACAGAAAAATACGTAATAATGATACAATTCAGTCACTTGCAGAAAGCAAAATATGAGTTGATGATGAAATAACTTAAATATGATATGTATTATTTTATAATTGCATAATGTGGCGCGCGTGACATGCGAGCGCAATTTTAAGGTGCCACCAGAGCGCGCACATGGGATTGGCGCCACCAGGGCGCGCACATGGTGTTTTTGCCACCAAGGCGTGCACATGGGGTTGGCTCCACCAGGACGCGCATATGGGGTTGGCGCCGTCATCTTAGGTAGCCACCCTAGCACTGGGTCGAGTCGAGTCGCAGCACGAACGGACCCGTGCGCATCGTAATAATCCGCGGCTCTCGCTCTCTCCTCGTTTTCAAGTCTATTTGTATACTTTATATAAATGAACGCGATTGTAATTGCTTTTGTGTATATAATAACGCGAATAGACACATTATTGGTTTAAACTGTAGTTTCACTTGCTTACACCCAAGCATTAAACCTTAAAATAATTAATACTACATATGATTATTTAAAGTATTTGTTGAAGGCTAAAAGAAAATGCGTGATTAGATTTTTAGATTTGTTTCTACAATTTATATTCTCAAGGTTGTACGATAATAAAAGTTTTTAGGTAAGGAATAATGCGTGATAAATTTGGTAGATGAATATGAATGAATAGAATTTTAAAATGGAACAAATTAAAAATAAAATACAAAATAAGTTTACTGTGCGAGCAAACACAATGTGTTTATAATCAATATAATAAATAAATGAATGAACAATAATTAGTTTTATAATAAAACTATAAATAAATTAACATTTTACAATGAATGTATATATAGGTATAATACTTAGTTAAGATACTTAAACGAAAAATAACAGAATTGAAGAAAAATGTTTAAAATACCCATTTTATATTGTACTTAAACGTAATTCATTCCATAATACATAATTATAATTCGCAAATAGTACGTCATTCATTGAATTTCAAATAAGAGTTGAATTTAAGTTGTGCTGTTTTACGACTCTCGCGGGCCTCTTAAGCTGGGGACACAGTAGGCATCCACGGGACGGCGCCAGTAGCTGTCAGCAAGTCCGTCGCAACTAGCTCCCCATGCTCAAGGCGAATGAAGGAGATACGGGGGTGAATTTTACGGACAATCCCATGCTACCCCACCGTACGTTCCTGTGCGGCACGGTGTGCCTTTGAGAGTTGTTTGTATGTTTGAAGGCCTATTACTGCTTTATGAGAATTAATTGAATTCGCCTAATGTTATTCACCTGACCAGAATTAACAATACTGGTATATATTTTATTATGGTGTAAACTAATAATATATATAATAAGTATTTTTATAAATGATATTACCTAAATTTAATTTAAAAATTATTTATAAGGGTTTTTATCTAAACAAAGAATATTCGTAACATTGTTTGTTTGAGGTCAATCTCCTAAAGACAGAAAAATTATTTACTCATCAATAATTTACAGCCCCTTTTAAATTAATTACAATATTTTCTGCACATTAATTAATGTAGCTAAAAATCTTAAACTGAACTTATAAAATATTTTAACATTATGAAATATCTTTTAAGGCTCTCTTACAAGGAAGTAAAAAAAGTTCGTAAGTAATAATCACAATAAAGCCGGCCATGTTATATGGTGCTGAAATGTTGGGACACAAAGAGGAAGATCAGAAACGCCTTCATTCAGTTGACATGATAATGTTGATATAGATGTGTGGAGTGACAAGAATAGATAAGGTGAGAAACGAATATATAAGGTGTCTTTGAAAGTGGCACTTATAAATGACAAATTGAGTGGAATAACTGACATGGTACGGATGTGTAATGAGAAGAGATCCCGAACACATTACCAGAAGAATGTTTATTCTGAAAGTAGATGGATACAAGGGCAGGGCTGCCCCTGGCCCCTGGGCCCGTGCCCTTGTATCCATCTACTTAACAAGCGATGAAAAGAGTGTGTGACGGAAAACGATAGCAGAAAATAAAATGGATGAAAAAGACATACTGACATACTGCGCAGACTCCCAATGATCGTGATAAGACCAAGCTAATGATAAATTACAAAAAAATATTTCACGAATCCAGACCAAAAAAAAATATAAATACGTAATAGAATTCGCGCAATGCAGCAAATAACTCAAAGCCTGAAAAAATTATAGCAAATAATAACATAACAAGACAAAAAATGTAATGCTAAGTGCTTTTTACGAAAGAAAAAAACAGTCTTACTCATATTGTAAACGATGACCCGTCGACCCTTGTTGTCACGAACCGGCGATACAAGTATGTACCTTGAAATGAAGAAACGGTTTAGCAATATCAAGCAAATGAAATTATATCATCGCTGTTGAAAATTACATAACTAAAGTTTGTCGCAGCGCACGTGTATGGGGTCAAGGGTCAGGCCCTGTTAGCACGACTTAGAAAATATATATTTTATGTAGAAACAAAAGAAGACGTTTTATGGTATTTTAAATGTTTTATGCAGTACTTTTGTTAATGTGCTTTTGCACATTGTAACTACTCGGAAAACAATTTAGAGAGATTGGTTCGAATTACATAAATACAACGTTTATGTAGTTTTTCGTTTAATGTGATGTTTTAACATAATTGACGCTGAAATAAAACGTTCATGAGGAAACCTCTGAGGTCATTGATATGTCACCCGCCAATCTGCTTTGGGCAGAAGTGTGGCAGGTATTCTATCTATTATTACATATAATTATTACATCATTGGCAATATCTGCAAATAATATCAACACATGTTAAGTACCCTTAAATGCAAATTTCTCAAGAGTCTGAAACGTAACGTAACGTAACGTAATAAGTGTTTAGCTTTCGAATATTGAAACATATTCGCGATAAGTGTCTTTATACCATTTTAAAATCTTATAAGTCTACTTTATCATAATTTATATTATATTATTCACTCTTTTTTAGATTGATTCTGAACAGGGCCGTCATTCGGTCGTCAGTGCGGGTGCATTCGGGCGCAGAGTCGTCGCACGCAAGCCCAGCGCTATAAATTTAATAAAAGCGGGGGCTCAGGCTGACCACCCGGCGCAAAATATGCTTAACTAATTCTGAAGATAGTCCTGAAATAGAATTGATTGACCCTATATGTAAAATACTGTATACCAAATAAATATTAATATTCACCGCGACGTGAATATTAATATTCGCGTGAGTGTCCATTATACGGCCTTTTAATCTTCTGCCATCGCAAAACTTATTGCATTATAATAACAGACTAAACTTCCCACTTTTGGGCCTCCCCCTAGAGGGAACGGTCAGTATACCCGCCACGCTTGTCCAACGCGGGTTACTCATACCGGTGATCTTAGATGCAGGTATCCTAAAGATGCACCGTCGCTATATGACAAACATGCACATTAAGCGAAAAAAACTGCGTAAGCAGTGCATGCCACAGTGGGACAGCCAGCAGGTACCTTACCTTATTGCATTAATCTAAAATATTCTATCAGACTACTATGTCTCATAATTACCCATCATTGATTATTTCCTTCAGCCTTGAATCTTCTGAGTCAATATTTTTGAATATTTCAGGGTAGAATCGTCTCAAGCTCAAGTATTTTAATAAAGTTTGCTGTGCCATCGGAATGCTGAATTTTTTGTGACGCAAAAATCGGAGTAGAAATGCATCATCTGAAAATTATTGAGATAGTTATTCCAATGCATATCGTTCTAAATATCAATTAAATAACAAAATATATTCCAATGTTATTCAAGCTATTAAGTATTTTATTATTATTACAACTTAGTAAATAACTAAGTAAGAATTAATAGAGTAAAAAATCTATTATACAAATAAATAAAATTGGAGGGTCTGTTTGTAATATTAAAATAACCGCTTTTTACTAAGTGCATTCGGACGTATACACGGTACATATACCAAAACAAAAATTTTTACAATTTTTCTCTCTGTCTGTCTGTTTGTTCTGGCTAATCTCTGAAATGGCTGCACCGATTTTGACGGGACTTTCACTGGCAGATAGCTGATGTAACAAGGAGTAAGTTAGGCTATATTTATTTTAGAAAAAAAAATTTTTTTGTTAAAATTGATCAGTTTCGGAAAATGCCGCCTCCGCCGGTCCCCGGCAGGAGGGGTAGACCCAAAAGGTGCTGGCTTGACGTCGTAAAGGTTGATATGCGTGCCAATGGGCTCACTACCAGAGATGCTGAAGACCGTGCAAAGTGGAGAAGAAAAAGTCGAAAAGCGGACCCCGGGCGCCGAAGCGAGAGTTTGGGCTGCAACCGGGACTTAACGCAAGGATGATAATGATTTCACTGGCAGATAGCTGATGTATCAAGGAGTAACATAATAAACCATAAGATTTATCCAAAAAATTCTGCCCTAAGTCACTATTCCACGCGGACGGAGTCGTGGGCACAGCTAGTCTTACATTAAAACCAGTCTTAGTGTACATGTAAATGGCGTGTGTTAAATAATTATGTATTTAAAAATTCCATTGATGATAAATATTGGTTTTGAGTTAATCTCACACATGAGGTTAATTGGAGGTATTATTGATTGGTATTTTAAAAAGGAATTTAAAATGTTAATAATTTATATCTAAGTAAATTCCTAAACCTGGAAGGTAAAATGCGTTAGTGTCTCATCCGTTTACAAGATCGGCGGGTCAGTTTATCCGTCCGGCCAGACGGTAGGTGGTAGGAGAACAACGAGATTTTTAATGGGTAGTCGGATGTCGACCATATTTCCCAGAGCCTCACATACCTGTCGAGCCCCCGGGTCGATGGAATTAGTCAAAAATAAGAGATTATTCTAAAAAAAAGTTTGCAGTATGCACTAACTGGTTGACAACCTACATAAGGTTGCTGATCGAAGCTGGATGGGAAAGAGAGAGATTTGTGAGACAACCTTGATAAAGACTACTTCTAGCAGTGACCAACGATTGGATGACGTGACTTAGGTAGATTTTATTTAAACGCAAAAAGCCACTTACCTTGTCTGATGTTTCTTATATCGGTATTTTGATTTATCCATTCTTTCAACATAGATAAAGCTTGCTCCCTGGTAGCAGGGGTTTCTCGCAACTCTTTGGCTGCCTCGGCTACTATGCTCCGGAGAGATCTTTCAAGTTTGTTCTCATCTTTCTCAGTATTCTCATTTCCAACGTTCAATGTGGTTGTGAAGATTAGTAATCCAGCTGTTTGCATGATGACAAACGAGATAACCTACAAAAGAATATTAATAAAAATTAAAAATGTTGTAAGTGCTTTATCGCAGTTGCACTTGGAGCCCACATTGCTCAAAGGATTTTAATGAGGACCTTCATGCTTCGCTTTCATATAAAAACGAATAAAATAGGTATTATCTCATTAAGTCCCGCTCCAGGTATCAAATTTTCGCTTAAATACCCATCATGTTTTTCCAAGGTATTGGAAGGCCTTAGAAAATAATATTATTTTTAAATTTAGTTCATAATAAATGTTTCATAATGACGTATCTAAAATAAAGCTAGTATATTCTAATCAAGGTCAAAACAAATATTTTATGAAATATAATGATATGGGGTCACCAAGGCACAGGGCATTGTATAATATAATATATGCCCAATCGGAATTTACTACTCATTGGCTGAGGTCATGCAAAAACGCGTGGACAACGAATGTGTTCAAATATAAAAACCGTTGAAATAATAGGATTTTAGATACACAAACGTACAATACTTATATTTATATATATCGATAAGACTGATCTCATTTCATCTTCATGAAATAAGGTATATCCAAGAGAGGGAGAGCGTTTGGCACAGTGCTGGATTGAAGGAAGAGTTAGTTAGATAAGAGTAGTTTGAGGAGGCATAAGCGCAGATAGAAAAAGCGAACTCGCGTTTGTATCTGGACCTTGGTTACCGTCATTAAATGAGTCACGTTACATCGAAGAATATCTGGAGCCTCGTGTGGTATCCTACGCTTATTTTATTGGCGAAGACTTATGCACGAAAATCAATGCCAGGCCTCATACTGCAGGCATTGTAAATGAATACCTAAGCGAAGTCTGTATTGCGGTTATGTGCTAGCCAGCAAGAAGCTCGGATATGAATCCCATATAACATCTATGAAATGAATTGAAGAGACGAGTCAGAGCGAGAGATCCTTTTTTTATTACTGTAGGACAGCAGACAGGCTGACGGCCCGCTTAGAATTTAGCAGTTACCGTCGCCAATAGGTGTTTGTAATGCCAGTGGCATCGCGAACACGCTGCTGTCCCATAAGGGTACAGGAACTTGGGTCACTAATGCCGGAACACAACACAAGGTTATTATAGCGGCATACTTAAGACCAAAGGTGGTCGCCATCCAGACGTGCTTGAGACCCTACCACGTAGCTAGGGTGGGTTGTTTTGTCGCCTTTTACGACAGGCCGACCCCAGCCACAGAGGTTAGTATTCTTTCTCCGTCCCTGCACGGATAGAGATCCAATTTATCCTGCTCCGGAGACTCTTGACTAAGCTTAAAATAGCTATACAAGAAGAGTGTTATAACCTCTCACAACACAAGATTGTGACGCTTATCCGTTCCTTGAGGAACCGCTTGGAAGCAGTGATAAGAGCCCGGGGAGGAAATACGAGATACTAAATATACTTTTTTAACATTTTTCTGTCTTACATCTTTGTTTCTAAAATTTAACCATTTCTTCTTAAAGGGTAAAATAAACCTGTTGAAAAAAACACAGTAGCTTATGGAATTTAATTATAAATTGAAACATTAATATTCATTAAACGATACCTTATAATATCCACAATTAACTGGCATTATTTATATTTTCGGGAGTGTAAGTGTAAAAAAAATCATTCAAAACCAAACTTCAGAGGTGTTTCGATTTTTTTGAGGAGAAGTGTATATATCCTTGGAGGGAAAGGATAGTATACCCTTGCTCACGTGTGTGATTCGAACCCAGCACCTCTAGATTGAGACCACGTGTAATAACACTGAGCTGCCAACTACTTGTATCAGTTAATAGTCGTGTGCTGCTAGATATTAGATCTAGCACCTTCTACACTGTCTTGAATCTCAAAAGAACAATCGCACGGTACACGGACACCAGTCACCTCACGCCATTTAGTCCACGCGGCAGCGATGCGTGCCTTGACATCAATGCCAGACGTGTGAAATACAGATCCCAGGTATTTCACCTGGTCCGTGCGCTCGACCGTGTTGCCGCCTATGCGTACAGGTGTGGGATCTGTGGGGTACAGGCCAAGTACACGGTCTTCGTCATATTGAACTTCAGACTCAACAGTTCTCAAGCGACTCTTTCCACGTCTTCACATGTTGCACCAACCTAACCCTGTCCGCATCCGCCAGCGCGATATCGTCAGCATACATGAGCAGCCACGGGAGCTTATCATCATTGAGTTTCTGATGCTCTCTGACAGTACGTTCAATACCACGCTGAACAGAAACGGACCAAGGACGGATCTTTGGCACTCCGATGGTGATGGGGAATCCACACGGACTACGGAATCGAGGTCACGATACATGCAACACAGTAATTGGTGCATCCAACTATAGACTCAAGGCTAACATATAAGCCGGTATTATTACTGAATAAATTATTGAACATCTATAAAAAATATTTACCAAACATCCCGGATACACGTTGTTTCTAGAAAGATTGATCAACACTTCACTGCGTTTTAATGTATAATCGCTTGAAGTGTAAACAGCTATTTTTCCGTCGTGACTAATATATAACATAAAATTATTCTGAGGAGGTACTAAATATTTGTAACGATTTCTCAGTTCTCACAAAACATTTTTTAAATTTACTTTTTATTTATATTTTTACTAAATATTATTGCTTACATTTTTGTCATAAACATTACACTGAACCTCCTATACAGTATATGGTTACATAACAAATTTTTTTTTACTTTATATAATCATGGCCGACGAGTTCTGGATATTAAATTAAAAATTCCTAAATAAAGCAAAAAGACGACGCAATTCGCTCTCTGTTCGTAAAAAGTTTGTAACTTTTAACGTGTTTTCATCATTGGCATTTTTGTAAATATAATGCCTTAATATATAAAATCCTGTTGTTTAATGAAGAACTATAGTTCTACAATATACAAGTTAAGTATGTTTCATTGAACGTAATTCACATCGGCAGACACGACCGCCATTGACGTCGCCAGTGGCTCGCCGAACCTAAACGTCCGATTACATCTACATTACAGCTAATAATTAGGGGATTGACACCAACCGCATCCTTATTTACTAGGTTTACAATTAACTATTAGCTATCGTAGATTAAAGGCATATAGAAACAAAATAATACTAATATTTTATATTATAGTCCGAACTATTCGTCGGGATTTCTAAAATGTGACCTAAAAGATTTTTCTGTCGTTGCACAATAATCTATATTGTAACCTTATTACTTCCATGATTGTAACATAGGCATACAAAAGGGCTCTATAGCATATATTTATTTGGTGACATTACATAGCAGCGTACCTTGCTCTCCGTAGATTGTGAAGCTGAAATGAAAGGTCTGTAAGAAGAACGTTCTTATATATTCTTCATATATAATATAAAAATTAAAATAAGCTCCCTCGAGGATAAACTCAAGGATAAGATTTCATTTATCTATTCCACGCATTTTGAGTGGCTGACCTCTCGGCTCTGTACTGTCTGAACTCAGTATGCCAGAAATTAAACGAAGGGACCATACGATTATTAGAACTTTACGGGGCCCCCGTTTGGTCTAGGCATCTGACAGCCAAGAGTGTTGCGATGATGCGAAAACGGCATCGCACGCTGGCCGTTAGGGCCATTAAAGGATATCGTATCGGTCACCTACCTTCTCGCCGGATCCAAGCTGCGAGACCCTGAAGGGGGTCACTACCCGGGGTTCTCGTCTCGCACTTCGTTAATAGACGTAAAACGGGCGGAGAAGAGAAGGTTAAAATACAAGATTCACACAACCCAGTGTAGGCCAAGACATCTATTGCTTGACAGGCGTCAGGGCACTATTTCGTTCCACGTGACACAGGTACTCTCGGGGCACAGCTGGTTAAGGTGGTACCTATGTCGCGTCGCTCAGAAGGAGAAAACGACAGAGTGGCACAGCTGTAACGCCGGCGACATGGAAACGGTGCTCCATACCCTTCAGGTGGATTCCACATGGGCATCGAAGCGCCGGTACCTTATCGCCACCATCGGACTGGACCTCTCGCTTCCGGCTATAGTCCTAGCAATGTTCGGGAGCCAAACCGGATGGGATGCCGTAGCCTCCTTCTCCGAAACTGTCTAAAGAGATTCGAGCAAGCGGGCTATACAGGACGCATTGGCGCATTTCACTTATTTATTATTTGATTATTAGTCCCACACTAAATAACTTTTCCCCACACGGTGGGGTACGTGTGGTGCACTTCCATCTCCCAAAAAATAATTATTTATCTCTAATAGGGTAAAGCAAGTTATTCTGTTTAAAAAAAAACATTTGACTCAAATTAACTAAATAACGCAACTAAAAACGTAACCATGTTCAAATTTATTGTTATAAATAAATCAGGTATAAGCGGTTTATTGTTGAACAGTGAGTATTTTTCCTGTTATGCAAATTTCCAGCCAACTAAATAAAAACGTTAACTTCATATTTCTATTAAGCATTTCTTCACGCAAGATTACTAATATAAATTTTAACCTATTCACTTGATTTTTTATAAATGTCATCTTTTAGCTTACAACGTACCTCTACATATAGATACTACTCAAACAATTTTTTTTTATTCATAATAACTTCCTATGTAGAACATTTTTTGAAAGTTAAATACTACACAAAGACATATTACATAGTGTCGGGGAAGAGGAGGCAAGCTATTGGTATACGATAAATGAATGATTTATTAATTTACTTTCAACTTTATTTTTAAGGCAGGTACATAGGTTGGTTTCCTAGCATTGGGTTAAGTGAAAGATGTAGCGGTGGTTGTTGCGCAACGTAAATGGTTATTGAAACTATCTATAGGCACAATAGCGGTTAGCTGGTTTCGCCGTACCGCAATAAGCTGCTAACATCTACTATCTCAATCACGTCTTCCCGTTCACGAACACAAATCAAACAACGTTCCGCAATATTCGTTTAACCCAAAACCCGCTATTGCTCGCTACTGAAATAGCGAATTTCAAAAGCCGCTATTGACATTTGATAGATAGTTTCGTTTCGCTAACCGAAAATGCCGCTACAGCCCACCGCTAGAAAGATGGCGGTGGAAGCGATATGACGTTGGCCGCATGTGGCAGGTTTGAAGTTGGCGTTGAAGTTGGTAGCGAATGCCTTAGACTTAGTCTAAAGCAGCGAACACTTAATAGGTTTGATACAGCTTCAATAATAGCTGCGGTCGACTTGGCCTTTATTGTTGAAGAAAAGAGTCGCTCCACCTCTTTTCTGAGTGTGTTATAAAAGTGGACATATAAACTTCTTTCTTTGATAGAATGCAAACAGTGAAGATAATTCTTTTTGGAATCAGGTGTAAAATCATATATATAGTAATTTCTCTTAGAAAAGAACTAGCATAAATATTGCAAGCAGTTGTTTTACACAATAACATGACGAATCCTAGGCTGAGAAGTAAAAATTTTCATCAGGGTGACGCTTAAATAACATTGCATTCGTTATTAATTCAAAATCTGGCCAGCGTCGTGCTGCGCGGCGTGTGTACTCACAGACGTTCGCAGGTTTGTATTATATGTACTCGTATTTAAACAACAGGGTGTTTTTGTAGTTTGTTTGCTGTGAGGTATATAAAACAGATCAGCCACCTTCCCTAAGATTTTAATTGTAGATTCAGACCAATTATTGGGTGGTCCGAACGCATCCTTATGAACAGCCAAAGTTGCAAATCCTCTCATTATGTCAGCATTACAATTTTCCAATTTCCCAATTAATAAAGCTGCTTCTCTGTATGCTGAGGGGTGTATTTGCTCGATTTCACTCCGGTTGAAAGCACATAATATTTGTCTAAGGGCTGTAAGGTCGTAATAAGTGTAATCTTCGGGTTGCTTTCCCCCAAAATCTGCTCTAACCTTGTCAGCTATTGCTAAGAGTTGCGCTTCACTTAATTCATAATTTAAACCGAAATTTTGTATAACGTCTATATTATCAAGGGTTATGTTGGCGTAATCCTCCGGAGTCACTGCAGGCGTCACCCAATGGAGTAGCATAAGAACATTATCTGGAATATTGGCAATACCCTCGTAGTATGCAACTAAAGAAAACCATATGTATTTTGCTTCTTCCTCGGGTAATTTGTCTTTAGTCAAATGTGCTAAGCATTGTATCATATGATCTGGTTTAATTAGACGCAATTCAGATATACTCAGTTTTTTATCGGAGGGAAAATTTAATATTTCATTACACGACAAACTGTTTACGGTTATTATTTTTACGATAAAAACAAAAATATGTATCATAATATATTTTCCGATGAACAACATCGTGGATAATCTACCTTTTAAATAAGACTAATAACATGGTCTAGACTAACAACTTTATATAACAGTAGAACGATATAGATTTTTATTATTCAAACCATCGTGTAAGCGTACCTTGGCGGGATTGATTAAAATGTCAATAATTGAAACATTAATAAGCGCACCCTCTGGTATACTAACCAAGTTTTCTATATATAGTCGCTTGGGGCTAGATCTGGTGAGTAAGGTGGATGGTCAAGCAGTTCAAACCGTAATTCGTGGATTTTCGTTATGGCAACCGCTGAGCTGTGAGACGGTGCGTTGTCTTGGTGAAACAGAATTTTCTTTTTTTGCGAATGTAGCAGTTTTTCCGCAAGTCCTGCCTTCAGTTTGTCAAGTAATTATGCGTAGTATGCTCCTGTAATGGTTTAATAACTCCATGACTAGCCCATAAAACAGTGCCATCGCCTTCCCAGCCGAAAAAAGTATTTGCTTTTCTTGAAGCCGGTTCCCCCTTTGCAGTCTACTGTTTGGACTTTATTTTTGTTTCGGGTGTATGATGGTGTATCCAAGTTTCATCTACAGTAATTAATCGGTGCCAAAAATCGGATTTATTACGTCTAAAATGCGCCAACAGAGCGTTGGAAATGTTTATTTGAA
Organism: Malacosoma neustria; assembly: GCA_963693495.1. Taxonomy (NCBI): domain Eukaryota; kingdom Metazoa; phylum Arthropoda; class Insecta; order Lepidoptera; family Lasiocampidae; genus Malacosoma; species Malacosoma neustria. The sequence continues at coordinate 11,917,111 of OY856371.1, forward strand.
CACGTTTTTGAACTAACGTGAGCTAACGCGGCAACTAACGCACGGACAGCTTTCTCATGTCTAAATGTTGATTTAATAAAATTTACATGTTCATAACCTCTGCTATCTTTCTCACTTTATTTATATAATAAATAAGGTCGTCTAACACCATTTGGTGAACGTTGGCGATATTTTCGTCGGTAGTTGCAGTTTCTGGACGTCCCAAACGTTCATCGTCTAGCAAGCTCTTACGACCACGTTTAATTCATGCCTTTTAAAAACAAATATTTAATGACAGCTCGATACTCGGTTATATCCATTTTCATAAAAACACACATCAACTCATTCAAACGACTGCTAGATAAGTGGCTGATCCAAAGTGGCTGAAACTCTGAAACTTTTGTGAGTAACTGTCAACAGATGAACAACGAAATTCACTAGCTTTTATTTACGAGTGCTGCTATCTTCATGTTGAGGTCGGAAACTTTTCAGGCCACCCTCGTATACCTAGTCCGGCCCTGAACCACTAATGCATTGTTTATTAGGTTAAGGTTATATGAACATGTTTATAACAACACTGGCCGTTCCCGCCAGTTTCGCTGGCCGAATAACAGAAAAAAATCGATTCATACTCAAAATAGCATTTAATGTATCGCCATAAATCCGTGATTTTAAACTCGTACATAAACTATGGTAACTTTCGCAATTTAACCACTGTTAGTTCTTGAGACTCAAAACTTCAATGGCGCCCCATCTCATCTCATTAAACCATGCAACTTTCCGACCGCTATATAGATGCCTGCCCGATCAATGCACACACGGAAGCTGTTCGTGTACATGAGATATCGAGCACACTCGGGTCAGTTTAAACGCGAGTGCCACTCGCCGCAGACACGTGGTCTGTTCTTTTTGGAGGAGATGACGCAAATAATTTTTAATATTCGGCTAGTGATTGTTTAAATTAGACTTTGATTTTGTCAATCATCTACGGATGATAGACTCATTACCGGACTATAAAGCCTTGGTTAAAATCAGGCAGTGTTTGTTGATCTCAGCGACGAGAGGTTCTATTTCGGAGCCAGGGGTCTGTTTGAAAGTTGCTCCTTTTGCAAGTTTTCAGGCAGCATAAGGGCTACTTGGTAAAACCGAATATAATATTTTCATAGCCTAAAGCGTCCCACTGCTGGGCTTAGACCTCCCCTTACAGATAGATTGGCGGGTTACGCATACCAGTGATCAAGGTATGAAGGTTTCCTCGCGATGTTTTGTTTCACCACCACGTAATATGCATATTAGACGAGTAAACTGCTTGAGCGGTACCTGCTATCGTGGGATTCGATCCCGGGAACTCCAGTTTCGTCACCAAGTCTAATACCACTGAGCTACCAGGTAACTTCAACCGAACCAAAACCTACCCAACACTGAAGACTAAAAATATTATTCATGATGAATATCATAATAATATTATAAAATATTTTAAATAGGTCTTATTTTAAATTTATATAATATTACTTGTTATTTATTTATTCTTCATTATATAATAATTTGTTGGTATTATAATAAACACATTTTAAAATGGCACATTGCATAAATGGCGGTCTTATAGTTTAAAGCAATGAGGCCGCTTATTATGTATTAAGATGATATTACTACTAGAATAAATTCATCACATTTTAACGCGAGCGTTTGACGCTCCCAGCTCCATAAAAAAGCCCTGCTTTAAATTTTTTCACTTCATGAATAGAACTTTCTTCTAGATAGAAAGAAATAGAGAGAAATAATCATTTATTTAGTGCTATCACAACATACACCATTAATTATAAGCAATGATAGACCAAAATAGGCTCCATCTCAGCGGTTATATAGTTTTAACAACCATTGCTGGTCATTCGATGGTGCCAAATATAAAAAATAAGATAAATATATACATAACTTTTTTCTGTTATCTTTTCAGTCTTTATTATCTTGTTAGAACGGTCTGATTATTGTCACATATCATACGTATATGATGCTAATTATCTAATGCGTTCAAAAAAGAAGCAGACATTTTTGACAAGAAATGTGGAAACATGCAACGAAATTCTGTCCACAATACTTTCTTACTTAACAAGCATTCTTCTTCAGTAGAGTTTCATATCGTATTTTTTGCACCTCTCGTAGCATTCATTCGTCCATAGCGTACAGAAATATGGGGAAACTAAGGCTCTGACATGCTTTCCATCTATTTCATTTTCAATAACTATATTACAACCTCCGGTTTTGGATTCATATGGGGTATTGATCCCTAAAGATAGACGTAGGACGCTACGAGTCTGTCGGCTGCTAATAGTATGCTTTCTTCTCCACTTCGCATTATCATCGGTATACCTATCGATAATTGCCACGCACACATCCTTTATAACGTCAGGTCAGCATTTTTTCAGTCTACCACTACTGCTGAGGCCCAGCAGAAGCTTTCGTAAGCAATGTCCTTTTTTTCTAATTTTTCTTTTAGTGTTCAATCACGGTTATCTACATCAGACTTTTTAGTCATATTTTCTTAACTGCAATGCAATTAATAGTTTTGAATATAGTTTAGATATTAATTTTCCCGCACGTGATTATATTCTTTGAATTTTCTGAATCTTGAATCGACATTTCAGTTTACAAAAATACGTATATACACATAAAATTAATCTTAGAAAAACGGTTATCTATACAAATAAATAAAATTGGAGGGTCTGTTTGTAATATTAAAATAACCACTTTTCACTAAGTGCATTTGGACGTATACATGGTACATATACCAAAACAAAATTTTTTACAATTTTTGTCTGTCTGTCTGTTTGTTCCGGCTAATCTCTGAAATGGCTGCACCGATTTTGACGGGACTCTCACTGGCAGATAGCTGATGTATTAATCATGTACTTAGGCTATTTTTATTTTAGAAAAAATAATAGTTTTTGTTAAAAATGATTAGTTTCGGAAATTTTAATTTCCAATTTAAGTTGACCTCAGAATTATATCACCAATCATGAAATAGGGTTCAGCTTACGCTGGGTACTGTAGGTTAAATTTTCAATTTAAGTTAACCTCAGATTTATGTCATCAATCATATGAAATAGGGTTTAGCTTAGGCTGGACTTTGTAGATTCGAACGTATGTATTCCGGAGGCGCATGGCGTAACAGTTGCATTCGATAATACTGACTGTTTGCATATTTCATTTATATTTTAGGGTTTATAGGGTTTGTAATCCATAATAAACCATAACATATATCCAAAAAATTCTGCCCAAAGTCACTATTCCACGCGGACGGAGTCGCGGGCACAGCTAGTTAAATATATAGACGGTAATAATTAAATTTCCATGGTAATTAGATTTCCGTAGGCTGAAACAATGTAACAAACAACGCAAGCACTCAACAGCCAATCAATAAACGCCCGTGCGCTCCTTCCTTAAATTAACTAAATTTGAAAGTGCACTTTAAAATATATCTATATAGGTATGTAAATAGCTTTCAAGTCCGTAGTGACATGCCAAACTCAATTATTTGTCGATATCGATATTCTCGATGCTTTCATCGATAATACAATATATATTTAAACTAGCTGTGCCCGCGATTCAGTCCGCGTGGAATAGTGACTGGGCAGCATTTTTTCGATAAATCTTATGGTTTATTTTGCATTACAAATATGAAACAGTCAGTATTATCAAATGCAACTGTTACGCCATGCGCCTCCGGAATACGTACGTTCGAACCTACAAAGTCCAGCCTAAGCTAAACCTTATTTCATATGATTGATGACATAAATCTGAGGTTAACTTAAATTGGAAATTCAACCTTAATAGTCCAGTCTAAGCTGAACCCTATTTCATATGATTGATAATATGAATCTGAGGTCAACTTAATTTGGAATATAAAAATTCCGAAACTTATCATTTTTAACAAAAACTATTTTTTTTTCTAAAATAAAAATAGCCTAAGTTACTCCTAGTACAGCTAGTATACTAATAAAAATGATTCTCCGATATAGAAGTAAATACAAAACTGCGTTAAAAAAACACTAACGTTTATAAAAATTGCATAAATTTGCAATTATTATTTCAATAATAGCCTGCGTAATTATATGAAAATTTTCGCTTTTTTTTATAATACTACATCAAATTAGAGATATTTGGGGTGTAAGGGGCGCTACCAATATCTTCGGGGCCCAAGATAACCTCACCTGAAAGTCGGCGCACCCTGCTGAATAACGGACGAGGCTCTGACGACGGCTTTCCTTTTGCTACCAAAAGGTCTTCAAAGGCAAGGGGTCGGTGCAGGAGTGCGGTAGTTACCGAAGGGTTAAGGTCACGTCCCACACCATGAAGCTCTTCGAAAGGGTTATCGACTCTCGGATTCGACAGGAGTGCACTGTCTCGGAATGTCAATATGGGTTTCCCCCCTGGTCACGGGACAATGGACCCTATTTTTACCCTAAGGACTGTCGCGGAGAAATACAGGGCGAAGAATACGCCTCTGCATTGCCTGTTTCTCAACTTGCAGAAGGCCTTCGACTGTATTTCTCGCGCGATAATCTGGTGGGCATCGCGGTCCAAAGGGATTCCAGAGGCCTATATTGACATCATCCGAGACATGTACCGTGACTTCGATTCCGTAGTTCGGACCGCTGTTGGCAACACAAAACCTTTCCCCATCACCGTCGGGGTCCACCAAGGATCCGTCCTTAGTCCATTTCTGTTTAGCGTGGTATTAGACGTATCATCTCAGCGTTCATCCCGGTTGCAACCCAAACTTGCGTTTTGGTGCCCGGGGTCCGCTTTCCGACTTTTTCTACTCCACTTCGCACGTTCTTCAGCATCCCTGGTAGTGAGACCATTGGCACGCATATCACCCTTTACGACATCAAGCCAGCACTTTTTGGGTCTACCCCTCCTGCCGGGGCCCGGCGGAGGCGGCATGGCCAGACATTTGTTTCCCACGTAAGCATCCGGTTGCCGTAAAACGTGACCGTACCAACAGAGCCGACACTCCTGCAGTTTATCCGCAATGTCACGGACATGAAGACTACCGCGAATGCGGGAGTTCCTAACGCGGTCCTTCCGCGTCACTCCACACATCCACCGCAGCATGTTCATCTCCGTGACACGCAGTTCCTGCTTGTGTCGCTCCAACACCGGCCACGCTTCACAGCCGTATAAAAGGACAGGCCTAATGATGGTCTTATAGACCAGTCCCTTCAACTTTACCGGCATCTTGGGGTCACAAATGACACCAGTTACCTCACGCCATTTGGCCCACGCGGCAGCAATGCGTGCTTTGCCTTTGGTATTAGACGTATTGTCAGACAGTATCAGAAACTCACATGAGCAGCCCCCGTGGTTGCTCATGTATGCTGATGATATCGCGCTGGCAGATTTGGACAGGGGTAGGCTGGTGCAACACGTGAAGGCGTGGAAGGAGTCACTTGAGAACGGTGGTCTGAAGATCAATGTGGCGAAGACCGAGTACTTGGCCTGTAGGCCAAGTACTCGGCCTGTAGGATCTGTGAAGTTACAACTCCACAAATCCCACACCCGTACGCATAGGCGGCGGCAACACAGTCGAGCGCACGGACTAAGTCAAATACCTGGTATATTTTATGCGTTTGGTGACATCGATTGCAACGTCAAGTAAAGTCAATCGATTCTCATTGATTTTTTATTCTTTTGTTAATTGAATTATTGTTACCAGCAGAATTATTGGGTTAGTTATTTAACTGATAGAGAGTTTTTGAACCATAATATGGATACTTCGTCTGAACAAGCGGCTCAAATTGTAGCATTGGTGCGGGAGGGCTTGGATCAACGATCGATTGGTAGAAATTTAAATTTAAACCAGTCTACGGTTTCTCGAATATACAGAAGGTTTGTGGAAACAGGTTCTTACAGAAGGAGACGTGGTACAGGCAAGACTCGAGCAACCACCGGTCGTGATGACTGATTTATTGTTACAACTTCCCTGCGAAATCGTTTCCTCACGTCAGTTAACATCAAAACAGAGCTTAATGAAGTGCGTGGAGTAAACGTGAGTGCACGAACAATAAGAAGAAGGTTAAAGGAAGCGGATATCACCCCTTTTAGACCAGCAAATGGTCCAAAGTTGTCTGTAGCTCACAGACAAGCTCGCTTAAGATTTGCGCGTGATCACCTGAATTGGACAGAAGAGCAATGGGCCTCCGTATTGTTCACGGACGAGTGTAGGAAGAGAAGACAGAAGAGTCTATCGTCGACGTGGGGAGCGATATGCTCGAAGTTGCATTGAGGAGCGTGTTCCTTTTGGAGGCGGTTCGTGTAATGATCTGGAGTGGCATATCGATGAACTGGCGAACAGAACTTGTGTTCATAGACATGGTCCGTCAAAACGGTAATAGAGGGGGTTTGACTGCACATCGCTACATAACAGAGATCTTAGAAGATCACGTGGTGCCTTACATGGGATTCATATGCGAAAATTTTCCTTTAATGCAGGATAATGCCCGGCCGCACGCTGCTACACAAGTTCGATAATATTGCGAAGAGGTTGGGATACGTACAATGAATTGGCCAGCACGCAGCCCGGATCTTAATCCCAATGAGCATGTTTGGGACAATTTAAAAAGAGCTGTATATGCGAGAAACCCTTTGCCCACGACAGTGGCAGCACTAAAAACAGCACTTTCAGAAGAATGGGACAATATTCCGCAAGATCTTTTAATAACCCTAATAAAATCTATGCGGGACCGATTAGAATCCGTAATAAGGGCACGTGGAGGTAATACACCTTATTAAAATATAAATAAACCCTTGCATAAAGTTTGTGTCTTTTGTTCAAACCAATTTTTTAATTAAACCAATTTTCCTTAAACTTCTGTTTTTTCTTCAAAAAAGTCTTAAGGTCCTTTCCAGTACCTACACAAACTTAAACTTAAGGATATGACCCTACGCTGTTTTAAAGTTCACGAACCAATCTAGAGGTTTCAATTTAAATCAGAAAGTTTGCATACTTGGTTAAAATATTTATTTCAAAGTCGTCTATTACTTTGATACAGTTTATGAGTCCGTTAGTGTATTTTTAATAATTATAATTAAAAAATAAACATAATACAAAGAATAAAAGAACCGTGAGATAGTATTTAATAATGAGAATTATAATTACCAGGTTTTAGCATCCTGCCACGTCATTATATTTGCCGCGAAGAAAAAAGTTTCACTTGAAAAATAACAACAGCATAATTATTATATGAATATTATTATTACCATTAACGTTACCTGATCGTTCAGTGGTTACCTAAGTGGTTCTATAGGGTTATATTTATGAATCCAAATCAACCCAAGACATATTTTATGTCCATCAAACGTTGTAGCTAAATGGAGATATGTCGGAGACTAATCTAAAGGTCCCGGGTTAAATCTAATTAAAAATAAATGAGAATAGTGATTCTCATTAATTTTTCTATATGTATACTAACCGTTCTCTCCCATGCGCGCCACACCGCTTGCCCCACTTCCATAAAGATCGTTGTTTCTTAAAACTTTAATAAATTTATCTTAATTTTTTACTGCTGTAGGACAGCAGACAGGCTGACGGCCCGCTTAGAATTTAGCAGCTACCGTCGCCTATGGGTGTCCGCAACGCCAGTGGCATCGCGGAAACGCTGCTGTCCCATAAGGGTACAGGAACTTGAGTAATTAATACCGGAACGCAACACAAGGACCAAAGGTGGTTGCCACCCAGACGGGCTAGGGTGGGTTGTTTTGTCGCCTTTTACGACAGGCCGACTCCGACCGCAGAGGTTAGTATTATTTCATTGTATGGATCAAATTTGTTTACTAGTAACTAAATTGAATAAGTGAGGATGGTGACAAACAGAACCAATTTAAATGAAAAATAGCTTCACCTAACTCAAGGATGACCAGTCACTGCGAATTTGTATAGAGGTTAAATAAAATAATTCGTCGCTTCGTGAACATATGATCGTATATTTCCATAAACTAAATAGCTATGAATTGCTAAGAATGGCTAAGAACTATGGATTGGTTAAAAACTGATATTAACATAGCACATTCAAATGTTGTTGAGAATCAATTCAATTTAATTTATTCATGCTTATACATGAATAGTTTATTTCAACAAATACAGCTATCTGTCTATGACTATATCCTAACTATAATTATAAATACGAAAGTGAGTTTGTTACGCTTTCACGCCTAAACCACTGAACCAATTTTGATGAATTTCGGTATAGTCATAGATCGGACTTTGGAAAAGGACATAGGCTACTTTTTTATTCTTAAGGCAGAACAACGATTGCCGGGGCAACTAGTGATTATATAAAAACATTACACAGTAACCAAGTGGCAATACTCGATTACCAATCTATACGTCACCGATTCAATTGCCACTAAGGCATGCATCGACAGTTAGACAGGTTTTCTTGCCTAGTGTATAATAATTATGTTAGGATCAATAATTGTCAGATAAAAACGGTGAAGGAAAACATCGAATGAAAACCTATCACTGATGTACCCGCAATCCGCTTTCGACAAATATGGCGCACATACTGCCCTCTAAATGTTATATTATAAAATATTTATTTATTTTCACAATGATCACACAGGTCATTTTCGGTATGCAGGTTTCTTCACGATATTTTGGTTCACCGGCTTATGCTATAAGATGCAAATTAGGCGGGAATCCTGCATAAGCAGTGCATGCCACTGTGAGATTTGAATCTTAAGATTTACGTCTTAAGAATCAAGTCTTAGAGTGTAATATAACCACTGAGTTACCTTTACCAGTACTAAACTTGCATACCGATACAGCGTCGGACTGACCAGGAGTCCCGCGCAGGCTAGTTCCCAGCTCCTTCGACCTAAATGTAAAACTAGATCAGATAGTTCTATCATATAATTAGAGAGAAATGAAATAGAAAAATTCGACAAATGGTTGAACTTGAGCAAGCCACCCCCTGAAACTAGTATTAATTTTTTTCTGAACGGCAATAACTTTTGATCGGATCAACTTATTTAAATGTGTATTATTATAGCATAACACATCATATTTTACATTATTTAATAGATATTAAAAAAACGAAATTTAATTTTTAGATGTTCTTAAAAACTCTATAGCTTCGGTACTGCAACATTTATAAAAAAATTAACGAACGTAACGCATTTCTGTGAAACGGAACGCATTACGCGAGTATAAAATCTTGTGGTTGGAGGAATCCCGGACGCGCACTCCTGGCTCCTGGAATCGTATTCCATTGTTTTGTCAGTTTGTATTGCCATTATTGCCGATACTCTAGTTAGTGCAAGTTACGGTTATATTACGTTTTATTTTTTAATTTATTGATGGTTTTTTGTTTTGATGTATGATGCGTGTAGTTTGTTTTAACTCTACTTATATTATGTTAAACACTTAATACATCAAAAAACTGAATTGTCCATTATAATGGAAAAGGTAAGTTGCATATTATTTTAATTGCCATCACCTAGTCTCGGGCCCCAGGCTTGTGGTCAGCCACCCAGGCCCTTCCGGCCCAGTCCGACCCTGTACCGATACGTAATAACCTGAAAATTGGCTAAAAGGATGAAACTTTTCAGACCGAAATGTTATTATTAAAAAGATATTGAATATTACTAAATAAAGTCAATTATAATCCACTTTTAAAAAGTTATGTGCCTTAGAAACAATCTTTAACAAACAAAGACTTGGCGGAAGCTTGAAGAATGACGGAGCAGACTTCCGTAATCAAAAGATCATTGAACGAAATATAAATAATATAAATAGTGAACTAAACTGCATATTAAATAACTATTCAATGTCAACGTATATGTATAATGTTATATATAACTGTATGAATATATAAATATATATTTTAATATAGCCGCGAGCGGTTTTTTGGACGGAAGGTCATTGTCATTGGTTGGTTAAGTTCTAGGTTGATTCTGTCTCTGTTCTGTTTTTGTACACTACTTTGATAATAAATAAGCTAACATCGTTCTAATTTTTTATATTTCATCAATTTAGGTCTAGCTTATCTATAAACTAATAAATTTTCATCATTAGTAACATTTTATGTTAAAATAATATAATAACAGCCCACATCGTCTCACTGTTGCGCCCAACAGTGCCTCCCCCCTTTTAGCGGGATGGACTGTATACCACGCTTGTCCAAAGTGCATTCGCGAGTTACACATACCGGTAAATTTCCTCACGATGTTTTCCTACACTGGTACATGCTAATTATGTTATATTACGCGGACAGCGGTCCATATTCTCGTGGGATTTGAACCTGAGATATTTAGATTTGTCTCCGAGTGTAATACCACTGAGCTACCTTCATAAGGTACCTATATTAAAATATATGTAATATGTTTAAATTTTTGTATGATACAATTCCATCGGTAGGTAAAAATATATATTAGAGTTTTTCACAATATAATTGACGTATATATGCCTCCAGGTCAGTACAAACTATATGGACCGTATAAATATTTTATCCTCCAATGGATATATATATATATATATATATATATATATATATATATATATATATATATATATATATATATATATATATATATATATATTTGGATGTGTATATATATATATACATCCAAATGCGAGACGGGAATCGAACCCGTGACCTCCGCAAGCGTATCGAAGTGCGTCACCCATTACGCCACGGAGGTCGTCGTACGCGTATTTACAAAAGAAAACGTCAGTAGTCTACTATCCATAACACACGCGCTCTTCTTATTTGGACTTCTAGATGACGTTGTGTGAATTGTCTTAATAGATTTATTTATTATTCTGATTTTTGATATAGTTGAGATATTTTTTTTGTATTCCTTCATTTGCCCTTACACACGTATTGCATCTAATTCCCTAAAGTTTTCACTATTCGTATTCACAAACATAAAATTTACATGTACACTGGTTTAAAATTTGCTCATATAACGGAACCAGTGAAATAGTCACGTTGTTCATGAGAGTGCGAGACCGTGTTTATGAGAGTACATTAACCTAGCATTTATATTCTTATAAAGACACGTGGACACCGCATATTGGACCAAAACGTGGTCATACCTAGTGAGGCATGTTTACAATGATGTAACAAACATAAACGCTTTTTTCGTAAGAGATACGACTAAATTGCACAAAACACTGTATACTAGGACAATTACTACTTAGAATCATTACAACACTATTTGTCAAAATGGTAGCGCTAAAAAGAAATATTGTTTGGATTATAAACACTTTTTAAAATTGTTATGAATAATTATGCTTTTATGGTTTTCGAAATTTAAAGTAATCATATTCGAAATTTAAAGTAATCATATTGAATTTCCTCTTCTTCCTGCCATTATTCCACATTTTATGAGGTCGGCACAACATAATCTCTCTTACCACTCTTCTCGGCTAATCATAATATCAACATTCACACCCTTTTTCATATCATTTTTTACGTAATCCATCCATCTTTTCTTTGATCTATCTATCCTGTATCCATTTATTCTTGTTTATGTTATTTTCCTTGGTATATGGCATTCTTCACTGCATTCTATGGTCAAACCACGCTAGTCTAATACTAATTAGTTTTCATCCACTGGCGCTACTTTCAAAATTACTCAACCGATAAACTCATTTCCAATTGTATCCATTTTCGTAACTCCACACATCTATCTGAGCATTCGCATCTCCGCAACATATGCTAGGAGTACCGTGAACGTACTGCTGTGCGTACAGGAGTTTATTTCCTGGAAAGTTCACTCATGGTCGCTTAGTAAGGGTTGCCTTTCAAGAGTCTGCATTTACAATATAAAAAACACGTATAATAAAAAAATATTCCAAGTCCTAACCCCCTACCCTCAAACTCAATCGTATAACTCAAAGGAAAAGCATCATATACATTACATTGGAATCATAAATATTAGACCCTAGAAACTGTCACAACGCTCACTAGGGGTGGATTCGAAAAGAGAACATTGTTCATAACTCCGTCAAGAGATGGCGCCACTCTGCAGTATTTTTTTCAATCTGCCTTTATTGCTGTAGGATAGCAGACAGGCTAACGGCCTACTTAAAATTTAACAGTTACCGCATTCTATGGGTGTTTGCAACGCCACTGGCATCGCGAACACGCTGCTGTCTCATAAGGGTACAGGAACTTGGGTCACTAATGCCGGAACACAACACAAGGTTATTATGGCGGCATACTTAAGACCAAAGGTGATCGTCATACAGACGAGCTTGAGGTCCTACCACGTAGCTAGGGTGGGTTGTTTTGTCGCCTTTTACAACAGGCCGACCCTAGCCGCAGAGGTCAGTATTCTTTCTCCTGCCCTGCATGGATAAATGTCTACATGAAGGGTAGATTATATAAAATCCACTATGCCCACTCGTTCCTGCATCCCTCTCATATCCATTCCCTGTGGTCTCCCTAAAGACACGACTTAATAGTTAGTGTTCACAGTTTTGTGCTGTTATAACAACACCCGTATCCGAGAAATCTGTCGATATATTACGTTTCAACCGCTGAACCAATTTCGATAAATTTCGGTATAGAGATAGTTTTGACCTCGGCGAAGGACATCGCCTACTTTTTTTTTACTTATATGGCAGAACAACGTTTGCCGGGTCAGCTAGTTAGTTATAAATTTTATCTTTAAGTCTAAACGGCACTCGTGGGCCACAAGTAGTTCCTGAGACCTGTCACAATTTTATCTATCTTGCATTCACTCTCTTATTAACATTTCGGTCTATCTTACAGTCGTTCTGGATTAGGAAAAAGGACGCCAAGTATTTCCTAGTGTTAGCATATACGTTAAGATCAATATTCCATTCAGAGTGTATAATTGTATAAGAGGACATTTATTTTGTATTTTTATTATTTATTTCTGGATAAATAACCTCAACTGTAATTCAGAAATAAAAAAAACTACACTAAGATTTATAAGCCCAATAAACTTCAATCGAAAAAATGCTTGGTCTTGTTTAATTGGTAGAGAACAAAATATTTTTATGAGATTTGCAAATTATTATTGTATACAATGCGTATACGTACCGTACTTGCGATTGTATGTTAGCAAAAAACCAAGCTATATAAATTTTCAAATAGTGGAGGTTTGATTTAATAAAATACAATATTAATAACAGAATATAGTGTTCAATATTTATAATGATATTAGCAATACATCCGTGATGATCGATTATAATTAATTTACTTCGTCCATTTAAAACAAACCTGTTTAGCATACGCCACAACAGGCCACAACATGTTTTGTTTGTTCGACACACGGTGTTTTACGGGGAAATCCAATTTTGACTTCATGAAATTGTTACTAATAAATTCTTAAAAGAAACGCAAGTATGAGCATTTTTTTTATATTAATTGCAAGACTGCTAGATATTCAACAACTTCATTTCATTATAAATATTTTATTAGATGATTATTAATTTAAAAATTAATACTTATTAAAGATATTAATTTATAAGATAAATATATGCTATTCTTAAGTTAAATTGATTTTATATTTTCATTGTAAAACAATGTGTATTTTACTTATAGTAGGTAGTATAAGTTACATAAAGTAAAATACAAGTTTATACAAACAGATAAAAACTTATAAAATATCAATTAAATCGAAAGGTCACATTTAATTCTAGAGGATATATTAAAATTATTTGATCATCTTACTAAAAATACAAAAACGTAGACAGCTGTGAAATAAACTTTTAAATAGGTTTTTTATTAATGTGTTTAAATTGAACCTTGATAAGCTGAAAACCTCCAACATATAAAAAAAATTATAATAATATTCTTCAAGCCAAAGTCCTCCATTGAAAGAGGGCTCAAACGTGTATTAGCTGAAATAATCAGAGAACAAGCCATTTTGGTACATATTTTCCAACTCAAAAAAATTCTGATTTTGTATTTGGAACATAACCTTTTATTTTATAGCCTTTAAAAACCGTATGTATACATAACTGGAAAGTTCCATTCTCAACATATATAGGTATATACAAAAACGAGAATATACCAAGTTCTAATTTAGAGGTTTCTTTATTTAAATGTATAGATTTGTAACGATTCCAGGGGTGATCTGTCGTAAAAGGCGACAAAACAACTTTAACTAAGACGGCAGGGTTCCAAGCCCATTTGTACCGCAACCGCCTGTTCTTTAAATATGCTGCCATAATAACCTTACGTTGTGTTCCGGCATAAGTAAGGTTCCAATTTTACTACACGTTACAAACGTTATAGATTATAGACGATGATAGCTCAATATTAAGTGAGCCGACAGCCTGCCTGCTGCTCCACAACATAAAAAACAATGGATGAAACCTTTCAAAATTATAATGCTGAACATAAAATAATAAATCTTTAAGTAATATTATATTAAAACCTAATATCAACCGAGTCAACAACAATCCGAATAATAATCACAAAACAATTCGTACATTTATAATTATCATTCATGGGTTTATCCGGAGAACCCTCGGTTTTACGTTTAAATCCGTTTTTATCATAAACAAAACAACCCAAAACAATTAATTTCTGAACAAAAGACTATAAATCAAATTCCTGAAAAATCACATTAAATATAATATTTAAATTTAGAAATTTGGTTAACAAACAAACAAAAAAAAAAAGATGTGGCTTAAAAGAGAAAACTAATTATGTGTGGACGTATGATTTATTTAAAATTGGAATAAAATAAATTTATTTTAAATTCCTACTAATAAATTCCAATATGAATATAAGTTTTGATAAATAATTTAAAAAATATCTCTATTAGAAATCAATAACAATATTTGAATTTTAAATGTAAATATTGTATCATACATCACACAAATAAAACAAAATTTACTTACTTCGAATTCCGATTTGAGGATTATAATCCCAACGCCAGCGGAACAGCCACCAACCAGTTCGACGCGCAAGTTCGTTATGTCGAATAAAAATGATTTAGCTTTAGAAGGTCGTGAAAACGAAATGGAAATCTCAATGACAGACGATTTGGCATACATGCCTACCAGGCTCGGTTCTTATATTATTTTTTTGAAGTGAAACTAACTTCTTTAGCACCGTTGTGATTTGAAAATTCGATGAAACGTAAAAGTGATAACAAAAAATATTTATAAATATGATCTAACCTGATAGAGAATGAGATAGAATACAAGTATACAGTATTTTTATAATCTTCGTCCCCTCTTTGTTCGGGCTTTCGTAGCTTTTATACAATATTATAATGTATATGAATTGCACACAATCATTTAATATAACAAATCATACTTTGTATTTTTCATTAGTTCATTATTACTCGTACAGCATTTTAATAAAAAGACAACAACCGCTGTTTCCAAACATAGTAAACATTTTTTGTATTTTACTTCTAATTTGTTCTTTTTTCAAAATTCATTTACATTCTAGCAATCTGTCACATTTTTCTTATTTTATTGTAAAATTTAAAAATATATTATTTTACATATACAATATCTTTGCTTCATTTCTTTGGTCTACTATAATTATAAACAAAAATACCCAACAGCCCGTACTCATAGTAGGTACAAAGTAAAACAGAGAAAACATATTTTTTTATTGCTGATAGGATAGCACTGACGGCCCGCTTAGAATTTAGCAGTTACCGTTGCCCTATGGGTGTTTGTAATGCCAGTGGCATCGCGAACACGCTGCTGTCCCATAAGGGTACAGGAACATGGGTCACTAATGCCGGAACACAACACAAGGTTATTATGGCGGCATACTTAAGATCAAAGGTGGTCGCCATACAGACGGGCTTGAGGCCTTACCGCGCAGCTAGGGTGGGCTGTTTAGTTGGCTTTTACGACAGGCCAACCCCGGCCGCAGGATACTAGGATATCTATAAATAGACGTCCTCCGTGGCACGACAGCTTTCGCATTCGGAACGCCTGTGGAGATTCCAGGTTCGATTATTCACATTAGTATTTATAAAAGAAGTTGTTGGGATAAGTGCATCTCAAGAGAATTTTATAGAAAAAGCACCTTGTAACGGGTAAACTGGAAATTGTTTACTGTTAATTGTTTATTGTTACTTGTGAAATTGTTTGATTAAAACAAGGAAATTATATCACACTTTGCTTAATCTTTAAATAAAGAGTAGTTGAAATGTCACCTCCTGATTTTGCTATCTACCCTCCTCACTCTCAGTGAGGTGAATGCTGAAAGCGAGCGTGGGTCGAGAGTAGTATTGCGTGTCTCTAAACGCGCGGGACGGACGACTTTCGACCTCCCTAAAGACCACTCTCAGCGCCGCGCAATTGGCTTCAGTTACTCATTACTCTCATGGCCATGCCATAACATTGTGTGTTCACTATCTAGTTTGCGACATTTAGCTGGTACCGTGTAACAGTTCCTCTGTGAATAGACCTGATACGAACTGGGCAGGGGTGGAATCAAGGTCAGTGCGAATTTCTTTGCCCACTGCAATGCAACGCATATCTGTACGATGCCGGTCACGGACCGAGATTGCGCCGTACAGGAATGAGAAGGATAGCTCGAGAGCAGTGGACTGTATGAGAGAGGATGGAATAGGAGCGATAGCTAGAAGAGACGCGATACCTTGCAGTAGGCAAACAAATTCGCACTGACCTTGATTCCACCTCTTCCCAGTTTGGTTCATATCGCGGAGGAACTGTTGCACGGCACCAGCTAAAGTCACAACACTGAAGACACAGATTTAATGGCACGGCTAATTAGAGTTTGGAGTACCCAGGGATGTCGAACGTCGACCATCCCATCCGTTTAGAAGCCTGCGTGTTACTACTCGTATGTTTCTGTCCCCCCCTCACTTTTTCCATTTTTATCTCACCGAGAGTGAGGGTAGATAACAAAAATCAGGAGGCGGGATTTCAAATACCCTTATGGAAGGATCGAACAGTATCACTAACCACCGCTGCTCTCCCTCTGCTTTCTCATACAATCCACTGCTCTCAAGCTATCGCTCCCACTCATCTATTGTACGGTACACTCTCGGCCCGTGACCGGCATCGTATGCACATTTTTATTGATTACCTATACTTGATGTTGAACCTGTTTGAAATTAAAAAAGCAGTAAAATTGGCAACTGTAATATAAAAGTATTAAAATACTAGTTGACCAAGCAAACATTGTTCTGCCATATGAATATTAATAAAAGTAGCGTTCTCCAAGATTCAATCCATAACTACACCGAAATTCATCAAAATCAGTTCAGCGGTTTAGGCATGAAAGCGTAACAAACAAACAAACTCACTTTCGCATTTATAATATTAGTTAGGATAAACACGTTAACACGGCCAGTTATACTTCATTTGGCTTGTTTAAAAATTATGAGAGTATATTTTTTACGAAGCGACATGATGACAATTGTCACTCAATTTCCGTGAAAAACTCGTGACTGTCTTTAGAGTAGCTTCTTAAATATTCATAAATCTACAGCATTTGTTTTGAAGTGAAGATAAAAAGTAACATGTATATTGATATGTTTGTTTATTGATTTATTTTTACTTACTAATTCAATTTAATTTAATTCAACTGAACTCGGCTAAGTTCGACTGAACCTCATGATCTTAGCTAAACATAAGTAGAAAATATTGCGTAATTTGAGAATTGTCTGCGAAGCAATATATTAGCAATATACAAGGGTCGTGATTTTATACCGATATTGAAAGTGTGTTTGTGTTATGAGATTTAAATGCACAACTTCAATCCCTCTTTGGCAAAGAGCTCATGGACTATTGTAAAGACTAATCGTTGAGGTGCGTAGACTGATTACCTTGAAATAAACTTACTAGTGAGGTTCATGGAACCTGTAGATGGCTAGAACACTGTTTAGCTGTTAGCTTTTATGAACCAGCGGTGACGATTCAGAAAAATGGCAGGCAGAACGACAGCTTCCGTTCTTTCTTCTGTTATGAATAGTAACCAGTGGTGGGACGGCAGGCAGACCGACGGACAGCCTCCGCACGCTACGACGGCCGAACGAAAAAGAGCGTAGCTTTTTTTTCTTAAAACCAAAGCTGTTGTTATCTCAGACGACAGCGACTACGAACGTTAAGGCATTCCAACCCCGTGGGAGCGGGGTCGATCAGCCGTGGCAGCGTGCTCGGACACGCGCCTCCTGTGAGGTGCGTTTCCGGCTCGACCGCTTCATAGGGACAATTGAAGACAGCCACGAATGGCAAGAATATTATTTATTTGGGGACTATCGGCTTCACCGGTGAAGCCAATCCTATTCAAATCTACTACTATTTTGGAGCGCTTATAGCTGAGGGAGAAGAAACGGCGAAAGAAACTCCTCCGCAACACATCTATTCTATATGTATTCATGACATGTGTGATTGTGACTCTATAGGCTATGGGGGGCGGAAGGCATCCCTAAACCTATTGCGTCGGGTTGGTCCAAAGAGCCCGGCACCTACTTGCGGCGCTTTATATAGAAGTATAGAAGCGATCGGCCTGTCCCTCACTCGTCTCGCGTCTACGTCGCAAAATGAGTATCCATTCTAAATTTCAAGTTAATCGGGGGTATAGTTTTAGATATCTCGAGATGAATGTTACTTCGTATATATTAAAGGGATTCGAATTGTTGCATTCATGACGTTAATCTATAAAATACTTCTATACTGATTTTGTGGGTCATGTGCAGTGAATGTCACTGAAAATCAATAAATCGGAGAGGATGAGTACATTGTATTTCATATTCCTTATATTAAGTAAACGTTCAAAACGACAGCCATTTTCTTGAATAGCTAACTCGTTTAGGTAAGTATTTTATTACTATTGTGATTTGTATTTTCTAGTTACGTTCAGTACATAAAATATGACATACATATATACTAGGTAGTAGGACGTAGTATGCTGTAGCATTAAAAAAATTACAAAAGGACAATTCATACAACTCTATAGTACCAAAATAAGTAGCATAATACTTGTGTTATGGGTACTAGATAACTAATATAATACATAGTTAAATTTTTTTTGTAAATATTATACATAAACAGAGCAAGACAGGAATCGAACTCGTGACCTCCGCAAGCGTACCGAAGTGCGTTAGCCGTTTCGTGACTGGCCTTTTTTTATTGTTGAGGAACATCAGACAGGTTGACGACCCACTTAACAGTAGGTAACCAGTTACTGTCGCCTATAGATGTTTGCGGCACTGCGAAAACACTGCTGTTCCATAGGGGTACCTAGCTACAAGGGTAATATGGCGGCATACTTAAGGGTGGTTGCCATCCGGACGAGCTTAGGGCCTTACCACGTAGCTAGAGTGGGTTGTTTTGTCGCCTTTTACGACAGGCCGACCGCGTTCTCAGAGGTTACTATTATACTCGTATACGATAAAACGAAGTCTTTAACGATAAAACGATTATCTATATATAAGAGATTCACTCACTCATCACTCGGTCACTCATCACGATATCTCTGGAACCATTAGAGCTAAAGACTTGAAATTTGGTAGGAATATTCTTTTCACCGAGTAGAGGTCAGCTAAGAACGGATTTTACGAAATTCCACCCCCAAGAGGGGTTGCGGGGGTGTTAATTATTTATATGGCAGAACAACGTTTGCCGGGTCATCATCATCATCATCTCAGCGTTCATCCCGGTCGCAACCCAAACTTCCGTTTCGGTGCTCGGGGTCCGCTTTCCGACTTTTTCTTCTCCACTTCGCACGGTCTTCAGCATCCCTGGTAGTCCACGTAACAGAGCCCATTGGCACGCATATCACCCTTTACTACGTCAAGCCAGCACTTTTTGGGTCTACCCCTCCTGCCGGAGCCCGGCGGAGGCGGCATGGCCAGACATTTGTTTCCCACGTAAGCATCCGGTTGCCGTAAAACGTGGCCGTACCAACGGAGCCGACACTCCTGCAGTTTATCCGCAATGTCAAGGACGTGAAGACGGCCGCGAATGCGGGAGTTCCTAACGCGGTCCTTCCGCGTCACTGAATACATCCACCGCAGCATAGTCATCTCCGTGATACGCAGTTCTTGCTTGTGTCGCTCTAAAACCGGCCACGCTTCACAGCCGTATAAAGGACAGGCCTAATGATGGTCTTATAGACCTGTCCCTTCAACTTTACCGGCATCTTGGGGTCACAAATGACACCAGTTACCTCACGCCATTTGGTCCACGCGGCAGCAATGCGTGCTTTGACGCCGCAATCGATGTCACCAGACGCATGAAACACAGATCCCAAGTATTCCACTTGGTCCGTGCGCTCGACCGTGTCGCCGTCTATGCGTACGGGTGTGGGATCTGTGGAGTTACAGGCCAAGTACTCGGTCTTCGCCACATTGAGCTTCAGACCACCGTTCTCAAGCGACTCCTTCCACGCCTTCACGCGTTGCACCAGCCTACCCCTGTCCGAATCTGCCAGCGCGATATCAGCATATATGAGCAACCACGGGGGCTGCTCATGTCAGTCTCTGATACTGTCCGACAATACGTCTAATACCACGCTGAACAGAAATGGACTAAGGACGGATCCTTGGTGCACCCCGACGGTTATGGGGAAAGGTTTTGTGTCGCCAACAGTGGTCCGAACTACGGAATCGGAGTCACGGTACATGTCTTGGATGATGTCAATATAGGCCTCTGGAATCCCTTTGGACCGCAATGCCCACTAGATTATCGCGTGAGGAATACAGTCGAAGGCCTTTGCTAGTCGAGAAACAGGCAATGCAGAGGCGTATTCTTCGCCCTGTATTTCTCCGCGACAGTCCCTAGGGCAAAAATAGGGTATATTGTCCCGTGACCAGGGCGAAACCCATATTGACATTCAGAGACAGTGCACTCCTGCCGAATCCGAGTCTATAACCCTCTCAAAGAGCACCATGGTGTGGGACATGATCTTTATACCGCGGTAGTTACCGCACTCCTGCACCGATCCCTTGCCTTTGAAGACTGGAGTAATGATACTCAGCCTCCATTGGTCCGGGATCGTACCGGTGAGGAGTGTCCGGTTGAAAAGGTTTGTTAAGATGCCCACGAGAGCCCATCGCCTTCCAGGCTTCGATGGGGACTCCATCGGATCCAACAGCTTTCCGATTCTTCATGCGGCGAAGACAATTCTGGACCTCTGCAGGCGTTATCAGTGGCACTAGTCCTTGATTCGGAGGAAGATCTGCGGCTGTACCTCTTTGTGCTGCGTGTTCAGCAGCTCGTGGAAATACGAGCGCCATTTCTCCTTCACCGCGATGTCCTCGCATAGCAGGTTGCCCACAGGGTCTTTTACACAACGGCACTTGGAAATGTCCTATGCCGCTTTAACCCTGGAGCGCGCCAACTTATAGATGAGCTTCTGCCCCTCAGACGATTCCAACTTATCATAAAGTGGTTGTAAGTGGTCTCGTTTGGCTCTGGCAACAGCTCTCTTAGTGGCGCGCTTTGCCACCCGGTATGCGTCGTGATCTTCAAGAGATCTGGACGCTTGCTACTTCTTAAAGAGGGCTTTCTTCACTCTAGTCTCCCTCTGGACTATGTCGTTCCACCACCATGTCTCCTTGTCACACTTGCGACCACCCTTAGACACCCCAAGCACCTCCTTCGCCGACCCAAGGATAGCCGCCTGAATCTTGTCCCAGTGAGCCTGAACTGGTTCGCCCATACCACCAGCGCACTTGTCACCGACGGCTAAGGCGAACTCCTGGGACGTGACTTTATCAAGCAGCCACCACCTGATCCGGCGCTGAACGCGCTGAGTATGCGTGTCTTTAGGCTTAGCGCAGAGGTCCCTGACAAGCAGACGATGTTATGCAGTGAGACTCTCACCGGGTATGACCTTGCAGTTGGCTACTTTGCTGATGTGGTGTCTCCTAGTGAGTAGGAAGTCGATTTGGGTAGCATTCCTCCCGCTCCTGTAGGAGATGAGATACTCGGGTCTCTTTTTGAAATACGTGTCCACGATGGCAAGGTCGGCAGCCGCACACGTATTGAGGATATCCTCCCCTTCCGTGTTGCGGCTACCGTACCCAAATCCACCGTGAACACGCTCAAATTCCCCACATTCATCACCCATATGACCGTTAAGATCACCCCCCAAAACGATCCCCTGTGATAATGGGATTCCACGGAGCACTTCTCCGAGTTGATTCCAAAACGCTATTTTATCGGCGTCGTCAGAACCGTCCTGTGGCGCATAGGCACTTATCAAGTGGGTAATTACCCCATCGATAAACACCCTAACGACCATAAGCCGGTCGCTATGATGTTTCACTTCCAAAATGTCGTTCTGGAACTCCTCCGAGAGCACTATTGCAACCCCATTCTCCCCAACAGGTGCACGTGTGTAGATCAGCTTGTAGCCATTCCCAATGAACCGGGATCTGCTGGCCTTCCACCGAGTCTCCTGCAGGAACGCCACGGCCACTCTCCGCCTAGAGAGCACATCGGCCAACTCTCTCGCGCGTCCGGTTAGCGTGCCAATATTCCACGTTGCGAAGCGGAATTTCCTTTTGGATGGGGCTAGTGTCTTTAGCCATGCTCGCCCACGGCACGGCAGCCCTAGTCCACTTGTCACAGGAGTCGGGCGAAGTTCCTGCGCGTCGTTTTGCGGCGACGCCCTATCCGTGACACATCCTTTCCTTGTTCTAACCATATTTATTTGGCTTGTTTTGGTTTTTACGGGAGCGACTGCCGTCCGACCTCCCAACCTCTAAAAGGAAACCTAGAAGTGTTCTTCCCTCGCCGCATGCAAGCTGGCAGAGGGAGTGACTCATCACTCGGCTTTTACGACTCCCTTGGGATGATTTGGGGTGGCCCTATTCTTTCTTCGGCCGGGACCACACGGCACAACAACGTTTGCCGGGTCAGCTAGTGACATAAATATACACGAGAGTTAAAATCGACATTACACCACTAATATACAAAATGCCTATATATAAGCTTGATAATTATTTGGATTTTACCGACTAAAACTGCTACACGTTGTTAAATTTCTAGATGATGTAAAATTTTACTGTGGCTATCTTGAACATACTGCTTATATTGAATGGGCTGCTGATGTGATTTTTCTCTGGGAGGACTGAGTGCAGCGACTTGGATACACTATTTCCGCTAGTCTTCAAACATGGGCTAGGTATTGGCTGTTTAGAGCATAAAGACAGACTGTTAAGGCAGCAATAGTGTATGTCGCATTATGGTAAATGCTGAAATTAGTACAAATATCATATAAGAAGCCGCTAATGCGACACCTTTTTTATTGCTGAAGAACAACAGTCAAGCCGACTTAATAGTAGTCAGTTACAGTCGCCTATGATGTTTGCTGATGTAGGGGCACCGCAAACACGCTGCTGACCACATTGACGTACTGGAGCTTAGGTCGTTAATGCCGGAACACAATACAAGGTTATGGCGGCATATTTTTACACCAGAGGTAAAAGACGACAAAACAACTCTAGCTACGTGATATAGCTCCAAGCCAGACTGAATAACAACCACCCTTGCTTTTACAACATGCCACGATAATGACCTTTTCTCCGAACAGGGGCAGAATAAGAGTACTAAGCTCTGTGGCCAGGGTATGTCGTAAAAGGCGACAAAATAACCCTAACTTCGTTGTAGAGCCCGTCTGGATGACGACCACCCTCGCTGTATTAGTATGCCGCCATAATAATAACCTTGTGTTGTATTCTGGCATTAGTGACCTAGGTTCCTGTACCCCTCTGGGACAGCAGCGTGTTCGCGATGCCCCTAATGTCGCAAACAGCCATAGACGAAGGTAACTGCTTACTCATAAGTATAATCAAAAAAGTGGTATGGTATTAGCACATAATTTATTTGGCAACTAATATTTCTGGTATTGCAAACGTTTATAGGCGACGGTGATCACCAACTATTTGATAGGCCGTTTGCCTGTCTGTAGATTTAGCTGTAAAAATATGTTAGGTTTTGGGAATAAAAATGCATTAATTTATTAACATATCTTCTAATTCAAAATTAATTTTCTACATTTACCCATAACATGCAACACAAAATTAAATACATTTCAGTTACTGTAGTTAAAAATTAAAATCATTTATGAAAAACATTATCATATAACATTATAAATGTGAAAGTGAGATTGTTTGTTTGTTACGCTTTCACAGGTAAACCTGAACCGATTTTGATGAATTTCGGTATAGTCATAGATTGGAGCTTGGAAAAGAATATAGGCTTTTTATTTAAATTCATATGGCAGAACAACGTTTGCCGAGTCTACTAGTATAAATATATTTTAATTACATTTAAAAACATTTCATGGTTCCAGAATACAAAACACGAATTTAACAGTATTGTAATAAAAACAAAAAATGATGTTAATGTTCGTTGTATATTTTTGTATCTTTAGCATCTCGAATTTTAATATGATCTGAATGTTTAAAATAAGAACACAAATTTGCTAGTATTACTTAATATTCTGCAATAAAACGAGAAAGCAATATAAACTTGACTAAAATTTGCTAAAAGCATCGGAGCAGCGATGCCTTAAAGTTATTTAAAATTCAGTTTGCATTTTTTTCTTGTGTAACAAACTTGCTTAGAAAGTAACACGCTCACTGTTAATTTATAGCAACATAATAATATACTCAAAAATAAGCTTATGAGCTAGAGTTAAGACTCTTACGTATTTCATCGTACCTGGATGACCGAGCTTTGCTCGGTATTTTTCGGCTTCGTGAAGTTAGATTGTTTACAAGCGTTTTTTTCCAAGATCGTTTAGGCATTTTTAAGTGAACACGTGCATTAAGAAGATACAAATAATATAAATAAAAAATTGATTTTCTTAGTCTAACCTCAAAGCAAACACTCATTGACTTCGTGTTACTTAACAACGCCATCTGCTGGAATAGCTTTGTGTCGTTAAAGCAATTAAAAAAAATAGTATTATTATTCGCCGATAGATGTCAGGAAGAGTCATTTTTCAGTTTAAATTGGGACTACTCAAACGCCACCTTTTTGTTATTTTTCGTCCAATAAAAAAAATCGAATAAAATGACATTTTCTAGAAATGATTCCTAGCTAGATCGATTTATCGCCCCCAAAACCCCCCGTATACTAAATTTCATGAAAATTGTTGGAGCCGATTTCGAGATTCCAATTATATAAGTATATATATACAAGAATTGCTCGTTTAAAGATATAAGATAAGATACGAATTGAAAGTAAACATATGTCACTTGTGAAGAGCGCTCCGTAGTATCGCAAATTTAAACCCATAAATAGGGATTTTGCAAATCATTAAAATTATTTTATTATTCACTAAATTCTCACATGTTGAATTCAACGGTACACAATTAATTCATTTTAATCTATTGCCTCAATAATTGAACTTATGCATAATACTTTCAAAAAGTCATCATTAATATAATAATATCTATACATAATTTGATTATTAGACAATTTCGCTATATATAATTGACAAGACAACCGACAATGTATATTTCATGAATAGGTCGCAGAGAATTTCTGAAATAAAATCCAAAAATTCGATTAATATCAGTGTCAAGTGTAATTAAAAAAGTCGGAAAGCGGACCCCGGGCACCGAAACGAAAGTTTGGGTTGCGACCGGGATGAACGCTGAGATGATGATGATGAAGTGTAATTAAAAATTTTATTTATATAAGTAAGTGATCTTTGAACTACATTCGATTATTGTATATATTTGGTAGACAGTAAAATGCAAATGAAATATGAAGTCAGCTTATACTTTACGCCCAGCTAATTTGTCTATCATTAATTAACAAACAGTTTATATAGTTAATGAATTAAAACATAATCTGAATTTAAATTTGTTACCATCTTAATAATAAATTTAACAAATTTCATTACACCCTTTAACAGCCAAAAATATCTATAATTTACAGTAAATTAATATATATATTTCTTTAGACAGATAAGTTGTATACCTCACAACCATATTACTGATATCGTTTCATTTTTCTTTCATTTTTTTTGCGCTTCTTCTCGTCTTGTTCGTTATCTTGCGGTGCTTCTTGGAAGAACCATGGACCGAGAATATTGGTCCACAGTAGCCAAAATGCTCTTACGGGCAGCAGAAGCAATAATAGCCAAAAATAGTTTGAAAATACAGCCAGCAAGTGTGTAATTGATGATAATATAACGATGTCTTTCACATGCCTGCAATAAGAAAAAGTTTATTTACACAATAAAAAGACTAGCTACATAATTAACTATTTATTGTTTAACTTATTAAAATCTACTTAAGGAAAATTAAAGCTGAAACAATGTTAATCAATAGGCGATATTATCGTTCATAACAATCTCTTCTAGACAAACTATGGTAAAGCGTTTGTTTTATCTGTTCGACCGTCACATTGTAGATGAAGTGCAGGAAAGTTGCCTGATTTATAAAAAGGTTTTACAATATGATTAATAATAGTTATGGGGAGAATAAATGTAGAAACAAGCCGCCTCCCGGAAAGTAACGGAAACGGGCCTAAAAACGTGCTAAGAAGATGAAAATCAGGCACAGCATGGCAGTGTTGGCGATGAAATTTAAATATAACGGCGATGAAAGATGATAATGACGAGTCATGGCTGGGGTAATTTTTTTGATCATTTAAAGTACTCACTCTCCCATGCCTCCTTCCATATTCAAATCCAAACCAGGGTTTAAGAGTTGATTGTTTTCATCAAAGTGAGGTTTGCTTATATACTTCATTACTTGATAACAGCCTATGTATACTGCGATCATGAACATATTCAAAATCTGAAATTTCATAAGTTTAACATTATTTTTATAGCATTGCTGAAGTATAGCAGATAGGTAAATAGGAAATCTACATCCGTGCAGGGTGGAGAAAGAAACTGACCTCTGTGGCCGTGATCAGCCTGACGTAAAAGGCGACATAACAACCCACCCTAGCTACATGGTAGGGCCCCAAGCCCATCTAGATAGCAACCACCTTTGGTCTGAAGTATGCCGCCATAATAACTTTGTGTAGTGTTCCGGCATTATTGACCCAAGTTCCTGTAACCTTATGGAACAGCAGCGTGTTTCCGATGCCATTGGCCTTGCAAACACCCATAGGCGACGGTAACTGCTAAATTCTAAGCTAATAAAAATAAACATACCTATAGATAGGTTGACATCGGCTAAACACATCCAATATCAGAAATTAACATCAAGATCAAGAAAGATTAAAATCATGAGTTATAGAAATGTAATCCAGATTTTATAAATATGAACCAGAAGGAAAAGCGGAGATATTATACATTAGAAAGTGGAGGGATGTAATGAAATAGTACAAGATCGGGAAACCAGGCTGTAAGTACAGCATGAAAGATGGTTAACTAAAAATCAATGTCTTTTTTGTGTAGATTGAAAACATAATCTCCTTCACAGAAATGCTCTCATCAGTAAAATTAAATAACTTAAAATAATATTTAATGCCTTTGACAAATAAATACAATCTCACTTTGGAAATGCATATACTGAAATCAAATTACGTCGATGTTTCTCCTGTCTAAAAGCTACTGCACTACATAAACTTTTTTACAGTGAGTTTTAGTTATAGGTATATGGTAGCTCAGTGGTATTACAGTCGGAGACTAATCTAGAAGTTTCGGATTCCAACCTACAATAAATAGCATGCAGTTTATGCAGATTTTATCACCTTGCATAACTGCCATGTATCGACGGTGAAGGAAGAAGGTGAGGAAACCTGAATACAGAGATTACTGGTATAACTTGCCAATCCGCCTTGGACTATTATGCCAGGTATACTGAATGTGCGCCCTAGGGGGAAGCCCAAGGCCAGCAGTGGAATGCTATAGGCTGTTATTATATAGTTATATGCAGAAATCACAATATAACATCAATGGGCAAGGTGATAATAGCATGAAAAGAACATAACCTCCATTTCCAAATAATAATCAATAACTTATGCCATATTCAATTATAGCCTGATTTTCTACTGCTATGTAATTTAGAAATAATAAAACATTTATATAATAATGTGTTACAATAAAGATTTATTATTATTATTTAATATGTCCTAATAATTAATGCTTATATTAATTATTAATTTACTATTATATCTTCATAGATTTTAATTCCCACTATGAGAACATACCATGGTAATGCCCTGTGAACGAAATATTGACTTTATGTAATTTTCGTTGTTTATAGATAAATAGACATATCGTTGTCAAGTTAATATCACTAAAAATTACCTTAGAAGAAATTGTTTCTTGTAAAATTTTACATGAGAATGTTTTACACTAATAAAGTTTAATTTATTGCACATTGCAGATATTAGTTTGACAACTACTATATCATAGAATTTTATATACTCAGTAGACATTTTTATTTTTGTAAATTAGTGTTATTCATTGAATTGATTTAATATATAATAACAAGTCAGAATACCTTTTCCTACAATAAATTAATAATTTGAATTAATATTTTTCTTTGAAATAAATGTATGTAAATAGTTATAGAATTTAATTTTCAGTAGTAAAAAATCAATAATATCAATTATATAATTAATTAAAATTCAAATGGAAATTTTCAAATTGTAAAGCAAATAACTTAGACTCTTAAAAAATTCACAACATAACCTTATAGAAAATCAATTGAAAAATGTACAAAAGAGGGTGGCTTAAATTTTTTTATCAAACTGATAGATACGTCTGAAATCTATAAATCGCTTTAGATTAAACAGATGCTTTACATTTCTATCTTCCATAGCAATAGATTCTAACTTGTGATTATTTTTAAACAGAATTTTATACTTACTATAATCCCAAATGTTAAGTTTTCAAGATAAAATATGGCAGTGATTATTCCATAGAAAGCACCTGCTCCCAATGCCATATTGCGATAGAAATTAACTGTTGCATGGTTTTCCACTAGAATCTGTTTTGCGCCCTTTGTTGGAGCTTTCCCTTTAGGTGGCTGAAATATGATATCATAATTATAAAACAAGTATTCACGATTATTACCATCAGTCCATAGCAATGTGACAGATTATGGACATTTACATACATCATAATATTAAATTACTTATTATTACTTTCTCAGTCTTGCTAGACTGAGAAAGTAATTTAATATTTTTAGACTTAGACTGAGTTATTAAGGCTTAATAAATTGGCAAATCTTATTTTACACAGAAAATTAAAATATTACTTACAGGAGGCATTGTGTAATTTTATATCCAAAACTTAAAAACTGTGACTAAATATTTACATAAAAAACTTAATACTTAATATATTTCAGGCTATAAATTAAATACAAACTGTTAAAATATAATTTATTATTAATTCGTTTATTCTTTATAAAAATATAATAAATACCACTAATAAAATCACATTTCATACTAATCCATATTCCTTAATTGAGTCAAAAAAGTAAAACGGTGTTGTCATTTTAAAATTAAAAATTACGTTAATCTTCAGAAAAGTGCAAAACATACAAATTAACTAAACTTGGATTTCGTTAGAATTCACTAAGTTACCAACGTAAATTTTAAATAATAATAATAAACTGACGTAATATCTATAACTTATTTGTTTTAATATCAATCTAATCATAAAGATTCTTTGCTGTTTCTGAAGATCATTTATTCAAAATTTAATACTACTAATTGTATATTAAGCACAGCGTTGTATTAGAATTAGACATCAGTCTTTATTATATAGTAATGCATTTATCATAATATGATATCTAGTATTTAAATCTACTATTAACTAATTTCATGTTATAAAATTAGTAGTACTAATTTTATTAAATCAAAGCACCCAGAGCATCGCGCACTGTAATAATATTAACACTGATTCTCATTTTGAAGACCTTAGAGTCCTAAGTTTACTTATAATGCTAAGTCAAATTCCAGTAAAGCTTAAACTTAGAGTTATTATAGTAGATAACTGTTAGAAATCATCTAACAATTATCAACTCTTCAGATAACTGTCAGGTCCTAATAAAAGCAGATACATGTATTTCGGTTTTTTCATGAGTTACTTTGGTTGACAAAAAGAAAAATTACTCAAAAGCATTGATACAAAGATACCTTTGGGTCCCAAAGAGCAAAATTTGGATGTTACCAGGATTAACCACTTACGTGGTGGTAAAACAACTTCTAAATTAAAAAAATCTAAGTACTGGCTTGTATCTATCCACATTTATTAGTCATATTATTTAAAAAAAATCCATATATATGAGCAGATGATAATGTAGTTGGCAACATATAAAGTCTATCAAATTTATATGCATGTCAATCATGTCATCCTATGTGGCATTCGTTCAAAAATTCTAATTGAATTAAAATTATGTTCATTCATTTACTAGACCCTGTTAGATACACCTTGCGACTAATTACCATGTTAATTGTATTATTATATCAGTTCATATTAAATGTTCCAGGTATAAACTAATAAAGAATTACTTTTTGTGAGTGTGTGAAGAAATCATATACAATTGGAGAGACTTTTATATTTGTAATTTTTTTTCTTTTCCAATGATTAATTATTTTCATTTTCAAATAAATGAAAAAGATAATATGCGTACTGATCAAAAAAGTCAACTTCATAATCTACTTTATTGTATATATTGTGACATGATGCTAGTTGAAATACCCAATCATATAGAAACCCTATTGAATAAGGCACCAGCAGTCATCAACACTGGCACGGTTTATAACCTTTGAACTTAAAATTGCGAATATTGATCGCTAAATTCAATTTGTTTAGCATTTTCTCCTTATTAACTATCTTCGTTTAATCAATTTATTTTGTTTATGGTTAGAAGAAAAGGCCTTAGTAACCATACTAAAAATAGTATAGACGAAAATCAATTGTCTTGAAGTTCTTTCGGTCATAAACACTAAAGTTACTACATCACAATGGTCTCAAACCTACCGATTTTTCGGTATTCTTACCGATATTGCGCCAGTCCTACTGAAATACCGAATTGAAGCAATTTTTCAACGATTTTTATGGATGCTAGGAAATTTTACCGACTTTTTACGGAATCCAACAATTTAGATTGAAGATAAGTAGTGACACGTGGTTATTAAAGCCACGCACTCAAAAGTTCGGGTTCAAAACCCTGATTGCGTTCCCTTCCCGGCGAGGTACTCCCCTGACATTGCAATCGCTGTAGGAGGAGACGACGGTAGGAATCGCTCCGAAGAGCTGGACGTCGGTGCACAGGTCGTTCGATGGGAAAAAATGTCCCAACTAAATTATTCCAATGGGGACCCTGTGCCGCAAACGTATAACCTGGAATTCATATTCAGCGTTTTAGGTATTGTGACCCCTGATATAATGTCGGCCAACCCCACAACGGCGCAAGACAGGGTTGAAGACCCGAGTTAGTGAGGTGGCCGAGAGGGTAGACGAAGTTCTAAATAGCTATATAATAACAACAAAAAAAAGAAGGGATAATTACAATATAAAATTAAAATTGTGAAAACAAAGAGATTGCAACGGGCATCTGTAATGCCGTGCAATCTTATTCACTTATGACATGAAAGAATATATAATTATATAATAATATATATGAGGCGTGTTGTTGCAAATCCCGCTATAACAATATTTTTTGGAAACTCGTAAATTGAACTCAATCCATGCTGATTTAGTGGGATTTGATTCGAAAATCAAAATAAAAGGTTGATTATAATATTGAAATATATAGAATATAGAGATATTTGTGCAAAAAAAGTTGATAGCTATGTTAACAGTTTAGAGTGTTTTAAAACAATATATCGTTATTACATCAAAAAACGTTTTATCGGGTTTTGCAACTACACGCCTCATATCGGCTTCAACTTTTACCCAAAATGTGGGTACCAAAAGTCCGAACAAATATTTAATAAGATTTCTTTATAGTATCGAAAGAAGATGATCAAGATTTAAAATATCGTTACTAACTAACGAATCAACAAAAGAACGAGTCTTGCTCCCGAGTGGTGCAACTGCAATGGCGACCGACGACGGCGACGACATCAAGCATAGGTCTGCCAATCAGCATAACGCTTGATTATTGCAACAATCGACCGCGTCAAATTAAATTTAAAAATATATTGTAACATTACGTTATTGTAGAAAAAAAAACTGAACATTTATTTAGAGATTTTGGAGGAATATCCAACTTCACCCCGATTACCTTATGAGGCGTGCTGCTACCAACTTGCTCCAAATTACAGTACCTCAGATCAGTAATCCAGAATTACGGTGAGATAAGCTGAGATGTAAAATACAAAGTGAATGCAGGATGTTTGAAATTGCAGGTCTCAGGAATAATTGTGACCCATGAGTACCACTTAAGGTCAAAGGAACAATTTATAAATCCGTATTATGGCCTGTCGTATTATATAGATCGTAATGCTGGGCCACAAATGGGAGGGATGAAAAAATGTTACATGTTGCAGAGATGTGAATGCTGAGATAGATATGTGGAGATACAAAAATTGATAAAATTATAAATGAGTACTTAGATTACAGGAAGTGTGAAAGTTACACCAGTGGTTGAAAAACTTAAAATAAACAGACTAGCGTGGTTTGACAATGATAGATAATATATTGTTTTGAAAATGATAGACATGAGAGAGGATGGATATATGTAGAAGCAGAGCTAGACCAAAAAAAGGTCGGATGAATTGCGTAAAAGATGATATGGCTAAAAAGGGTGTGAAGTGTGATAACGGCTAACAGAGGAAAGTGGAAGGAGAGAACGTATTGTACCGACCCCAAGTAATGTGGTATAAGAGCTGGAAAGAGAAGGAGGCATTTGGTTCCTTCGTGAATAAGTTGTGTTACAACATGCATTATTTTATAATAATAATTGTTACATCGAATTATTACTTAAAGTCTGTTTCATATTGTATTGTATAGGGGTGATATTACAGATGGCATTACAGTGCACTAGGTTCTGACAAAACTTTTAATTTTAAAAATAGTTAAACCTGTTAAATTCGTTTTCAAGTGTGTTGTATTGTTTTATTACTTTAAAAATAAGATCGGTTTATTAGTTAAAATAGAATTTTACAGTAAACTGTTGTGATACAGTCTTATTAAAATTGTGGGTAGATAAAAAAATAGACGATTGTGTTGATTGACAGTTTGACATTTATATCAGTTACTGGTATATACGATCTAGACAAGTAAAACATTTAATAATTTCATGATGGCTAAATATGCGGCATGCAGAAAAAACTCACCAAAAGCAGCTGCAGCTGCAGCATGTATTATCTGTCTTTTAATATATCAAAAGTGTGTCAATTTTGAATGCTGGTTCCGCCCTTAGTAATTGGGTATGCCCAGAAAAGCAAGAATAGTGACCGAAAAACCCATAAATTTAACATAACGGTAAATAAAAGGTATAGGTAAATAAAAAATTAAGAGGTAAGTACTGCCGCTAGAACTTCGTTCGATCGTTTGTTTACCATTACGCCTCCTGAAAAGCAAATGTCACCCTCGCTTTCTAATGAAGTCAATAATAGTATGGAGGGTAGCGATAATAGTCAATTACAATTATTACGCCGCGACGCCGTGGGGTGTAAGGGGCCCTACCAACATCTTCGGGGCCCAAGTCAACCTCACCTGCAAGTCGGCGCACCCTGCTGAATAACGGACGAGGCTCTGACGATGGCTTTCCTTTTGGGGTTGGGGGGTCAGACGGCAGTCGCCCCCGTAAAAGCCAAAACCTGCCAAATCGATGGAAAGTATGAGGTTACGGGATTGTGTAAGGGCTAGGGCGCCGCCGCATAACGGCGCGCAGGAGCTTCGCCCGGCTCTTGTGAGAAATGGACAAGGGCTACCGTGTCATGGGCGGGCACGGCTAACGACGTTAGCCCCAACTCACGCAGCCCAAACATCTCGAAAGATCCGCTTCGCAACATGGAACATAGGCACGCTAACCGGACGCGCGAGAGAGTTGGCCGATGTGCTCTCCAGGCGGAGGGTGGCCGTGGCGTTCCTGCAGGAGACTCGGTGGAAGGCCAGCAGATCCCGGTTCATTGGGAATGGCTACAAGCTGATCTACACAGGTGCACTTGGTGGGGAGAATGGGGTTGCCATAGTGCTCTCGGAGGAGTTCCAGAACATTTTGGAAGTGAAACGTCATAGCGACCGGCTTATGGTCGTTAGGGTGCTTATCGATGGGGTAGTTACCTACTTGATAAGTGCCTATGCGCCACTGGCCGGTTGTGACGACGCCGATAAAATACCATTTTGGAATCAACTCCGAGAAGTGCTCGTGGAATCCCATTATCACAGGGAATCGTTTTGGGTGGTGATCTGAACGGTCATGTGGGTGATGAATGTGGGGAATTTGAGCGTGTTCACGGGGGATTTGGGTACGGTAGCCGCAACGCGGAAGGGGAGGACATCCTCAATACGTGTGCGGCTGCCGACCTCGCCATCGTGAACACGTATTTCAAAAAGAAACCCGAGCATCTCATCACCTACAAGAGCGGAAGGAACGCTACCCAAATCGACTTCCTACTCACTAGGAGACACCACATCAGCAAAGTGGCCAACTGCAAGGTCATACCCGGTGAGAGTCTCACTGCACAACATCGCCTTCTTGTCATGGACCTCTGCGCTAAGCCTAAAGACTCGCATACTGAGCGCGTTCAGCGCCGAATCAGGTGGTGGCTGCTCGATGAAGTCACGTCCCAGGAGTTCGCCTTAGCCGTCGGTGACAAGTGCGCCGGTGGTATGGGCGAACCAGTTCAGGCTTACTGGGACAAGATTCAGGCGGCTATCCTTGGGTCGGCGAAGGAGGTGCTTGGGGTGTCTAAGGGCGGTCGCAAGTGTGACAAGGAGACATGGTGGTGGAACGACACAGTCCAGAGGGAGACTAGAGCGAAGAAAGCCCTCTTTAAGAAGTGGCAAGCGTCCAGATCTCCTGAAGATCGCGACGCATACCGGGTGGCAAAGCGCGCCACTAAGAGAGTTGTTGCCAGAGCCAGACGAGACAACTTACAACCACTTTACGACAAGTTGGAATCGTCTGAGGGGCAGAAGCTCATCTATAAGTTGGCGCGCTCCAGGGTCAAAGCGGCACAGGACATTTCCAAGTGCCGCTGTGTAAAGGACCCTGTAGGCAACCTGCTATGCGAGGACCTCGCGGTGAAGGAGAGATGGCGCTCGTATTTCCACGAGCTGCTGAACATGCAGCATAAAGGGGTGCAGCCGCCAGATCTTCCTCCGAATCAAGGACTAGTGCCACTGGTAACGCCTGCAGAGGTCCAGAATTGTCTTCGCCGCATGAAGAATCGGAAAGCTGTTGGATCCGATGGAGTCCCCATCGAAGCCTGGAAGGCGATGGGCTCTCGTGGTGTGGGCGTCTTAACCGACCTCTTCAACCAGATACTCCTCACCAGTACGATCCCGAGCCAATGGAGACTGAGTATCATTACTCCAGTCTTCAAGGGCAAGGGGTCGGTCCAGGAGTGCGGTAGTTACCGAGGGGTTAAGGTCATGTCCCACACCATGAAGCTCTTCGAGAGGGTTATCGACTCTCGGATTCGACAGGAGTGCACTATCTCGGAATGTCAATATGGGTTTCGCCCTGGTCACGGGACAATGGACCCTGTTTTTGCCCTAAGGACTGTCGCGGAGAAATACAGGGCGAAGAATACGCCTCTGCATTGCCTGTTTCTCGACTTGCAGAAGGCCTTCGACTGTATTCCTCGCGCGATAATCTGGTGGGCATTGCGGTCCAAAGGGATTCCAGAGGCCTATATTGACATCATCCGAGACATGTACCGTGACTCCGATTCCGTAGTTCGGACCGCTGTTGGCGACACAAAACCTTTCCCCATCACCGTCGGAGTACACCAGGGATCCGTCCTTAGTCCGTTTCTGTTTAGCGTGGTATTAGACGTATTGTCAAACAGCATCAGAAACTCACATGAGCAGCCCCCGTGGCTGCTCATGTATGCTGACGATATCGCGCTGGCAGATTCGGACAGGGGTAGGTTGGTGCGACGTGTGAAGGCGTGGAAGGAGTCGCTTGAGAACGGTGGTCTGAAGATCAATGTGGCGAAGACCGAGTACTTGGCCTGTAACTCCACAGATCCCACACCCGTACGCATAGGTGGCGACACGATCGAGCGCACGGAACAAGTGAAATACCTGGGATCTGTGTTCCATGCGTCTGGTGACATCGATTGCGACGTCAAGGCACGCATTGCTGCCGCGTGGGCCAAATGGCGTGAGGTAACTGGTGTCATTTGTGACCCCAAGATGCCGGTAAAGTTGAAGGGACAGGTCTATAAGACCATCATTAGGCCTGTCCTTTTATACGGCTGTGAAGCGTGGCCGGTGTTAGAGCGACACAAGCAAGAGCTGCGTGTCACGGAGATGAATATGCTGCGGTGGATGTGTGGAGTGACGCGGAAGGACCGCGTCAGGAACTCCCGCATTCGCGGCAGTCTTCATGTCCGTGACATTGCGGACAAATTACAAGAGTGTCGGCTCCGTTGGTACGGCCACGTTTTACGGCAACCGGATGCTTACGTGGGTAACAAATGTATGGCCATGCCGCCTCCGCCGGGCCCCGGCAGGAGGGGTAGACCCAAAAAGTGCTGGCTTGACGTCGTAAAGGGTGATATGCGTGCCAATGGGCTCACTACCAGGGATGCTGAAGACCGTGCGAAGTGGAGAAGAAAAAGTCGGAAAGCGGACCCCGGGCGCCGAAGCGAGAGTTTGGGCTGCAACCGAGATAGAACGCAGAGATGATGATGATGACAATTATTACGCCGCGAGCTGGCAGGTATATGGCAGAAATACGCAGTTTTCGTAAGAAAATTAGTGAATTTCACTTGTCGTTAGGTTTTAAATAGTGGCTTGATTCAATAGGAGGACTAAGGATTGACAATTTAGAACAACCGAATGTAGATTCCAGCAAATATAAGTTAGCTGAACTAGAAGAAGCGCCACCATTCTGAGGTCATTCTGCAATGTTTTTAGATTTCCAATTAGTATAACTTTCGACTCGGTGAAGCTATGACGTTTGTTATAGTTTAAATCGTCTTCTCTTGTCAAAGTCTATAAATAAAATATTAGTGTAAAATACGTAGTGACAGTGTATATAATAAGGTGTTAAAATAAAACAATTTTAACAAAAAATATATAATGTCGGCCTATATGCGTCGAAAAGCCAAATACAAATACAGAAATCGTATAGGGTTGGAAAGAACATCTCAAAACCAATCGAAAGGTACCAATAAAACACCATATCACCACCGAGATAATAAGCAGTGCCGGCAACGCAAAAAAGTGAATACGGCCGAGCGGATTAACGACGGTGCCAGTACATCTGCAACTGGGATGGTTGAAGTTATGCAGATGGATGGAAACAAAACATGGAAGACCGGAGGACTTTTTATGATTATGACATACATAAATAATAATAGTTTACATAGAAATTATAGCCCGTTACGAGACGTATTCACGTACAAGAAACGGCCGTGTCCATGATACAGCCACATCGCTTTTCTTTTATGCAATTTAATAGTAATTTGGTGACACGGGGTCACCATTTGGGTTATAAGTGAAAAACCAGAAATTTGTTACTGAATACTGAATATTTATTTCAAATTTTGTGCTCTTTTTATATGGTTTGGCTAAGGTCCGTCGACCAATCAGAAGCGTTGGGAATGTTTTTATTGGTACACGAGACCATGGACTTATTATACTAACAGGACTGAGCACTAGACCCGAAAAAATGAGCCGAGAGAGATGCATAGGACGGAGGCTGTTTGTCCCCTTTTAATAGGGTGACCATGTATTTTAAAATAGTGAGACTAGTCACAGAATTCGGTCCGGTCTTGGGCATTAGAAAACCCGTAAAATTCATGAAGTTACAAATAGCATTTATTACAATTAAATATGGCTAAATATAATAGTTTTATTGACTTTCTGGCGCAAACCAATCTTGCTGCCTAAGTTTCTCAATGCATTACATTTCGCATGATGAAACATTCTTAAATTTAAAAATGAACTTACTAATGCCTTAACTAATTGCAATTCATGCGGTTCTTCGTCTCTTATAAACTGCGTAGAGTGGGATGGACTGAAAAGAGGCTCCAGTTTCATGTGAAAATATTGTTAAGATTTTCTTTTTACTTGTCAATTTCTCACTACATTTAATTACCTCAAATGCAAATCTAGAGACATATTTCAGACCACCTCGATCAATGAAGGCGGTAAACGACGAAATTTTTTTTTAATCAATCATATAACTATGGTCAAAATGCTCTTTTGGTGTTAGCAATGAATCACGACAGTGTGAACTTAAAATTTTATCGAATAATTTATTCGCAAAATGTTCAGTTATATAATATAGGACATTCATTTTGTAGTCTGACATATTAATTTTGTCTAAGTAATCTATTAGAGTATTGAATAGTTGCCCTTCATTAAGATTAGAAATTTGTGTTTCATTAATAGTCCTTTTACAAGTTCGAAATTCTAAGACTGGTGACAACTCAAAACGTTCATGACGCATGGACATATTATTTAATAATATATAACAAGTCCATGCCATGATGACACTTGTCAGATATACCAGTCTAATAAATATAAAAACTTCTAACGAGTTTTAACTTTTATTTCATTTCATCATTTTTATCGTTTATTTCTTTTTGGTCACATATGAATATAATTTAATTTTATAATATATTTTATAGTTACAATTAGTTTAGTTTAAGATTCAAGTCAAACTTTTGTACATATTTAACTTGGAATCGGTAAAATATTTATTACTACCGCAAACAATTTTGTTGAGGGGCAAGTGCGAAAAATGGACAGAGGGCTCCGTCCTGGCTATCTCTCTCGGCTCGTTTTTCATCGGTTGTAGTTTGTTTTCTAAACTAAACTTTATGCCCTACGCATATGGTTTGTTTTACTATAACACTATTTTGGGAGTGCTCAGTCCTGTTAGTATAATAAGTCCATGCACGAGACTAGTTCTAAGAAATTGCTTGTGACCACGTCCCGCGCAGCCTCCTCCTTACACAGGCAATATAAATACGTGGGTGCCAGGCATGCTTGCGCCATTCCTGGTTGTGACATCGCGCTGTATTATGTGGTCCCACCGTCCATCTATGTACGCAGCGCTCGTATGTTATCTACCGCCGAGAGATCCTTGATGATATTATTGTCATGGCCCGAAGCTTCTTCCGAGAAATGTTATGCAGTTGAGGGCGGTGCTTCATGGCGTGGATAGTACATTCGCGCGACGTGGCCGACATTTAATGTAGCTAAACAGTTCTTGTCAGAGGTAATAATTTTTTAATAATCTAATGTACTATACTATTATACGGTGGCTACAGTAACATTTTGTGTATTCATATAATAAATTTGAAAAATGTAGAAATATTTATTTAATATTTTACGAGCAATGTAATTATGGCACATTTACAATGTTCTCTATGAGTCCTTTTCTACAAAACATCAGGTTTGCTAACTATGATATTTGATAATATCACTAGTTTTTCTAAATATATTTATATAATTATATATTGAAATAGGATCTATGTCAGGGATTTTGCGTGTATGGGAATCAGTTTCTTTTTTGAAACCTTTATTTTTTTGCTTTTTTTATGTTGAAAGAGATATTTTTGGATCTACCCCTCCTGCCCGGTCCCAGCGGAGGTGGCATGGCCAGACATTTGTTCCCCACGTAACTAGCCGGTTGCCGTAAAACGTAGCCATACCAGCGAAGGCGACACCTGCTGCAAATGCGAGAGTTCCTAACACAGTCCTTCTGCGTTAATCTACACATTCACCACAGCATATTCATCTCCGTGACTCGCAGTACCTGTTTGTGTCGCTCCAGCACTGCCTACGTTTCACATCCGTATAATAGGAAAGGCCTAATGATGGTCCTATAGACCTATCCCTTCTATTTAACCGGTATTTTGGGGTCACAGATGACACCAGTCACCTCACGCCATTTGGCCCACGTGGCAGCAATACCTTAACGTCGCAATCAATGTCACTAGACGCGTGAAATACAGATCCCAGGTATTTCACTTGTTCTGTGTGCTCGACCGTATCGCCGCCTATGCGCACGTGTGTGATCTATGGAGTTGCAGGCCAAGTACTCTGTCTTCGCCACATGGAGCTTCAGACCGCCGTTCTCAAGCGATTCCTTCCACGGCTTCACACGTCCCACCAACCTACCCCTGTCCGATTCTGCCAGCGCGATATCATCAGCATACATGAGCAATCACGGAGGCTGTCTGACAGTACGTCTAATACCATGTTGAACAGAAAGGGACTAAGGATGGATCCCTGGTGTACTCCGACAGTGATAGGGAAGGATTTTGTGTCGTCAACAGCGGTCCAAACAACGGAATCGGAATCGCGTACATGTCTCAGATGATGGGCTTAATATAAGCCTCTGGAACCCCTTTGAACCGCAATGCCCACCTGACTATCACGTGAGAAATACACTGGAAGTCCTTCTGCAAGTCAAGAAACAGGCAATGCAGAGGCGTATTCTTCGTTCTGTATTTCTCCGCGACAGTCCATAAGGCAAAAACAGGGTTCATTGTTCTATGACCAGGGCGAAACCCATATTGACATTACGAGACAGTACACTCCTGTCGAATCTGAGAGTCGATAACCCTTTCGAACAGCTTCATGGTGTGGGACATGACCTTATTACCGCGGTAGTTACTGCACTTCTGCACCGACCTCTTGCCTTTGAAGACTGGAGTAATGATACTCAGCCTCCATTGGCTCGGAATCATAACGGGAAGGAGTATTTGGTTGAAAAGGTGGGTTAAGATTCCACGCTGCGATGGGGCTCCATCGGATCTAACAGCTTTCCGATTCTTCATGCAGCGACGATAATTCTAGACTGCTGCAGGCGTTATCAGTTTCACTAGTCCTTGATTCGAGGATATGATATATAAGTATAGGATAGAAATAAGAAAATATACTTATTATTAAATTGTATTCTTACTGATTTTTTTGCGAAAAGCTTTACAAAATGGCACCATTTAGTAAAAGACCACCTATTTGCGAAGAATATGAATTTTTTAAAGAAATATTTTTTTACGATATAGTTTTTTTACGATTTGGTATATTTAGTGGAAAATACTATTCACATTACTTGCTAATGGGCTCACTACCAGGGATGCTGAAGGCTGTGCGAAGTGGAGAAGAAAAAGTCAGAAAGCGGACCCCGGGCGCCGAAGCGAGAGTTTGGGCTGATGATGATGAAGACTATTCACATTACTTATTCGGTTAAAGACAGAATAATTAAAATAGCCAAAAAAAGGATAGGGAAAAAAATTTTTCAGACTGTAACAAACCTCCAGATTTTTACGATTTTTAGTACTAATATACCGATTTTCCGGTAGATCTATCGATTTCGCGTTTAATTTTTTGAGACTACTACTGCAATGGTACTTCATTTGGTTTGTTGGTCTATTGACTATTGATTTTGTGCACCACAACTGAAAATTGTTAGTGAGTATTTTTTTTTAAAGTTCAATAATTTATTAATTCACAAAAAACTTTACATGTTAATTTTTAATCAGTGTATAGTTTATTATTTCCTGGTGGTGATAGGTTGGTTACTATTTTCATATTGAAACTTTTATTTGCGAATTATGTGATTAACGTGACTATTTTACGATTTTAGTTAACATCTAAATGTCCGTATTATCAGCGCTCTAATGTCCTGAAAACTACAAATACAGGGCTTGACGGCGAACTCAGATCTAATGAAGAAGTAACTACTTGTTGCTCCAAAATGTGTAATTAAAATGATTATAATTGCATGTAGTGTTTTGGCTACGCGAGAATTTTACTACATAAATATTTTATTTTTCGAAAAGAATATTATGTTGATTTCAATGTAGTTTTTAATGAAATATGTGTGTTGTAATACTTTTTAATATTTGCTATATTTTTTTTCGTCGTATTGCATTATTTTGCGAATTTTACATAATTATATTTCACTTTCATGGGAAATGAAAGTCTAGCCATGCTGGTTCCCTGGATCTCAAGATAGAGGGTAGTCCTAAGAAGTACTTTCTTTATTTGAAAAGGTGACATGTATATCGGCTCACCATCAGTTAATTTATTTGTTTTGCAATTTCAATATAGGAAAAGATTTTTTTCTGCCTCAAAATTATTTAACATACACATAGCTTGAAAACATCTCAATATCTTAATAATATTTGAATGATTTTGTATTAATTCAGGTCTATAGTGGATGGTAGATATAGTCTCTTTATACTACTTATAGTAAATTTCAATATAGACTAATCATAAAACTGTTACAGTTTCATACTTTAAGTTATTTTAAGTGTTTATTTGTTAAACTGAATTTAGTGCCAAAGATAGGTGAAACCCCTAAAATGGCACATAAATCATCATCATCATCATCTTTGCGTTGTATCCCGGTTGCAGCCCAAACTCTTGTTCGGCGCCCGGGGTCCGCTTTCAGACTTTTTCCACTCCACTTCGCACGGTCTTCAGCATCCCTGGTAGTGAGCCCATTGGCACGCATATCACCCTTTACGACGTCAAGCCAGCACTTCTTGGGTCTACCCCTCCTGTTGGGGCCCGGCGGAAGCGGCACGGCCAGACATTTGTTACCCACATAAGCATCCGGTTGCCATAAAAAGTGGCTATACCAATGGGGCCGACACTCTTGTAATTTATCCGCAATGTCACGGACATGAAGACTGCCGCGAACGCGGGAGTCCTAATGCGGTTCTTCTGCGTCACTCCACACATCCACTGCAGCATATTCATCTCCGTGACACGCAGCTCTTGCTTGTGTCGCTTAAAACACCGGCCACGCTCCACAGCCGTATAAAAGAACAGGCCTAACGATGGTGTTATAGACCTGACCCTTCAACTTTACCGGCATCTTAGGGTCACAAATGACACCAGTTACTTCACGCCATTCGGCCCACGCGGCAGCAATGCGTGCCTTGACGTCGCAATCGTTGTCACCAGACGCATGGAACACAGATCCCAGGTATTTCACTTGGTCCATGCGCTCAACCATGTTGCCGTCTATGCGTACGGGTGTGGGATCTGTGGAGTTACAGGCTAAGTACTCAGTCTTCGCCATATTGAGCTTCAGACCACCGTTCTCAAGCAACTCCTTCCATGCCTTCACACGTTGCACCAGCCTACCCCTGTCTGAATCTGCCAGTGCGATATCAGCATACATGAGCAACCACGGGCGCTGCTCAAGTGAGTCTCTGATACTGTCCGACAATACGTCTAATACCACGCTAAACAGAAACGGACTAAGGACGGATCCCTGGTGTACCCCGACGGTGATCGGGAAAGGTTTTGTGTCGCCAACTGCAGTCCGAACTACGGAATCGGTGTCACGGTACATGTCTCGGATGATGTCAATATAGGTCTCTGAAATCCCTTTGGACCGCAATGCCAACCAGATTATCGCGCGAGGAATACAGTTGAAGGCCTTCTGCAAGTCAAGAAACAGGCAATGCAGAGGCGTACTCTTCGCCCTGTATTTCTCCGCGACAGTCCTTAGGACAAAAAAAGGGTTCATTGTCCCGTGACCAGGGCGAAACCCATATTGACATTCCGAGATAGTGCACTCCTGTCGAATCCGAGAGTCGATAACCCTCTCAAAGAGCTTCATGGTGTGGGATTATGACCTTAACCCCTCGGTAACTACCGCACTCCTGGACTGACCCCTTGCCTTTGAAGACTGGAGTAATGATACTCAGTCTCCATTGGCTTGGGATCGTACTGGTGAGGAGTATCTGGTTGAAGAGGTCGGTTAAGACGCCCACACCACGAGAGCCCATCACCTTCCAGGCTTCAATGGGGACTCCAGACTCCATCGGATCTAACAGCTTTCCAATTTTTCATGCGGCGAAGACAATTCTGGACCTCTGCAGGTGTTACCAGTGGCACTAGCCCTTGATTCGGAGGGAGATCTGGTGGCTGCACCCCTTTATGCTGCATGTTCAGCAGCTCGTGGAAATCGAATGAAATGGAGCGCCATCTCTCCTTCACCGCGAGGTCATCGCATAGCAGGTTGCCCACAGGGTCTTTTACACAGCGGCACTTGGAAATATCCTGTGCCACTTTGACCCTGGAGCGCGCCAACTTATAGATGAGCTTCTGCCCCTCAGACAATTCCAACTTGTCGTAAAGTGGTTGTAAGTGGTCTCGTCTGGCGCTGGCAACAGCTCTCTCACTGGCGCGCTTTGCCACCCGGTATGCGTCGCGATCTTCAGGAGATCTGGACGCTTGCCACTTCTTAAAGAGGGCTTTCTTCGCTCTAGTCTCCCTCTGGACTGTGTCGTTCCACCACTATGTCTCCTTGTCACACTTGCGACCACCCTTAGACACCCCAAGCACCTCCTTCGCCGATCCAAGGATAGCCGCCTGAATCTTGTCCCAGTAAGCCTGAACTGGTTCGCCCATACCACCGGCGCCCTTGTTACCTACGGCTAAGGCGAACTCCTGGGACGTAGCTTCATCGAGCAGCCACCACCGGATTCGGCGCTGAACGCGCTCGGTATGCGTGTCTTTAGGCTTCACGCACAGGTTCATGACAAGAAGACGGTGTTGTGCAGTGAGACTCACCGGGTATGACCTTACAGTTGGCTACTTTGCTGATGTGGTGTCTCCTAGTGAGTAGGAAGTTGATTTGGGTAGCATTCCTCCCGCTCCTGTAGGCGATAAGATGCTCGGGTCTCTTTTTGAAATATGTGTTCACTATGGCAAGGTCGGCAGCCGCACACATATTGAGGATGTCCTCCCCTTCCGCATTGCGGCTACCGTACCCAAATCCCCCGTGAACACGCTCAAATTCCCCACATTGATCACCCACATGACCGTTCAGATCACCCCCCAAAACGATTCCCTGTGATAAT
The DNA here is from genome assembly GCA_963693495.1 of Malacosoma neustria. NCBI lineage: Eukaryota > Metazoa > Arthropoda > Insecta > Lepidoptera > Lasiocampidae > Malacosoma > Malacosoma neustria. Next base: position 11,961,986 of record OY856371.1, read on the forward strand.
GGGATTCCACGAGCACTTCTCGGAGTTGATTCCAAAATGGTATTTTATCGGCGTCGTCACAACCGGCCAGTGGCGCATAGGCACTTATCAAGTAGGTAACTACCCCATCGATAAGCACCCTAACGACCATAAGCCGGTCGCTATGACGTTTCACTTCCAAAATGTTCTGGAACTCCTCCGAGAGCACTATGGCAACCCCATTCTCCCCACCAAGTGCACCTGTGTAGATCAGCTTGTAGCCATTCCCAATGAACCGGGATCTGCTGGCCTTCCACTGAGTCTCCTGCAGGAACGCCACAGCCACCCTCCGCCTGGAGAGAACATCGGCCAACTCGTGCCTATGTTCCATGTTGCGAAGCGGAACTTTCGAGATTTTTGGGCTGCGTGGGTTGGGGCTAGCGTCGTTAGCCGTGCCCGCCCATGACACGGTAGCCCTTGTCCATTTCACACAAGAGCCGGGCGAAGCTCTTGCGCGCCGTTATGCGGCGGTGCCCTAGCCCTTAGCCGATCTCGTAATCTTAGTCCTTCCATATTGATTTGGCAGGTTTGCCTTTTACGGGGGCGACTGCCGTCCGACCCCCCAACCCCAAAAGTAAAGCCGTCATCAGAGCCTCATCTGTTATTCAGCAGGGTGCGCCGACTTGTAGGTGAAGTTGACTAGGGCCCCGAAGATGTTGGTAGGGCCCCTTACACCCCCTAAAATGGCACATAAATACGTTGTTTTTGTCAACACTAAATAATTCAATCAATTTCTCCATAGATATAATCTCACTTTAAAAAAATTAATATAACAGCAGTTATTTATTATGTGTAGTTTGAATGTGGATAGTTAGAAATTTCCTTTTATGTGTTTGCTGGTTTTCTATTATTTTTTTGTGCCTTTACACTCATATGAGTATTGTATGCTTAAACCCTAAAACTCTATTAAGATGTATCTAATAAATTAATTGTAATTATTGAGTGCTTAAAATCTTGTGTACATCACAAGAATTTGTCTAATTTAGAGCTTATAGTGTTTTACTCCAACAATCATGTAAGTTTGCTATTTAGTGTACTACCAATAAGTATTTATTATTTCTGGCTACCAGCCAATTGGTACCACACTCGATGAGAAACCCAAGGTAGTTTTGACTTTAGTTTTTGCCTATAAAATATATACAATATTAAAATGGCCACATCTGTTATTGAAGAAATACACAATGTGGAAACGCAAACTGAGTTCTCCGATATGTAAACTTCTTCGGACGAGTATCAAAGGTATACTATCACTCCTCTCTAATGGGAAGCACAAGTGTTATATAAGTTATGTTATCTCTATAGCCTTTAAGTAATTAAAATTATTAGATACATTTGAAAGGGTTTTTGGGATAGGTATTTGATTTTTTGAAAATTTCCATTAATACACTGACGGACTCATAAACTGCATCAAAGTATTACTTTGAATCCGTAATAAGGGCACGTGGAGGTAATACACCTTATTGAAACATAAATAAACCCTTGCATAAAGTTTGTGTCTATTGTTAAAACCAATTTTTTTAATTAAACTAATTTTCCTTAAATTTCTGTTTTTTCTTCAAAAAAGTGTTAAGGTCCTTTCCAGTACACAAACTTAAACTTAAGGATATGACCCTACACCGTTTTAAAGTTCACGAACCAATCTAGAGGTTTCAATTTAAATCTGTATAGAAAGTTTGCATACTTATTAAAAAAATCATTTCAAAGTAATCCTGAACTCTGATGCAGTTTATGAATCCGTCAGTTTATTTATTTGATTGTTGATATGTTTAAATCATCAACTCTTATCTGGATGTCCAGTTAAGTTTATTTTTGTCCTTATCGTAGCTGTTAAAGGTCTTTACACTTATATTGCTAAAAGCTTGCTGCTCACTGTGTATTGCATATTAAATATGTGTTGTTCTAGAAGCTTCTTCAATACTTAATTTATATTTTAAGATGTTTTTAGTCAGTTTTGTGCAGTATATATATAGTTTAAGGTTATATTGCAAGGCTTGATGTACAAAAATCCACATTGGAGCAAATATTTAAACAAATAAGTATTTTGTTGTGGGGAACATACACAACTATATCAGAGCATTACCTACTCATTGAGTCAGCTATATCATCAGAACTCAAAATCTATTATAGGTTTTATTAAAATATTTATACTTTATTTCTTAGTTCATTAATTACAGTAAAAGCGCCTTATTCACGCTTCCTTCATTGGTGTTTTCACTATTCACAGATTTAAAAAATGCGACCCAATTCCTATACTCGCAGTTAAAGATTTCTTTATTCACGGGTCTTATCGGTGAATCAGTACATACATACGGACCTCCTTCAGGAACAAAGCTCCTTATGTTTAAAAAAAATAAAACAGAAATAGAAAAAGAATAAATCTTCCTGGATGAGAAGCATCTAAATATGTCGCTTTAATAACCTTGTGTTTTGGCATAAGTAACCCAGATTCCAGATGCCTTTGAAGCCAGTGCATTGGAATTGTATCTGGTGATGCAAACATCCATAAGCAACAGTAACTACTTTCTATTATGTGGGCCGTCAGTCTTCTTGTACAAAGCTATAAAAAAGTGTGGGTGTACTTATGTACGCACATAAGAAGTTACTTCTTTGGCTTAAGGAGATAAAAATCATTCTAAAATTTTTATCCTTCGCGTTATCCTACATTTGTAGAAAAAAAATTATTTTAGTTTATGATGTAAATAAATGAATACATACCTTCAATTGATCTCAAATTTTACAAAGGTGTGTACTCAAAGTAATATGTAAAAACCACTTAGATCACTTATAATCTAAACTGATTTTTTTATATTTGTGTTTTTTTTTGTTACCTAGGAACTTATATAATCTCATATAAATTACCATTCCATATTCACGGATTCCATATTCACGGCATATTTACAGAACATATACCCCCTGAATAAAAAGCTTTTACTGTATTGTTGGCCTTTGACTTTTACCATAATTATTTTATTTTGGGTTCTAGGGCAGGGACATTAAAATATAGGTGTATTATGTTACCCCAATAATTTAGGAATAATTTTATTCATATCTCTTCAAGTATCAAATAGTTTAGCACTTGAAGAATATTTAAAAAATACTTGTGTGTATGCAAGAAGTTATACTTCTTTGGAGTAACAGAAAAAAATAGCTAAAGACTTCATCCCCTATGACACAATTCTGTTTGTAATCATATAATTGTATATTGAAATTGTAATAATTGTATATTAAGATTATTGAGAATTATTTTTGAATTTATTAACATTCACATAATTTTCTTATCTCTAACTATAAATATTCTATCTTAGTATTAATGAGTTCTGTAAACCTTTGTGTATATAGAAAACACTCCCTTATGCTTGACTGTTTATTTATTCACAATGATGCTATTTTTAATTGGAAGTCTTTACTCGCAGCCAGATAGTTTAAAAGTCCATGACAAATATAGAAGTAGTATTATATTTCAATTCAAGTATAATTTTGAGAAGAATTATATTTTTAGGCTGAGGGTGTTTACATCATTACAAATTTATTTCATAAAACTCTTGCTTTTATATCAGATTGAATATCAATTAGGCAATAACATGATACCACTTTTACTTGTGACAAAAATTAAGACCAGGCTAAGGTATTATATTATTTCTATTCCTTAGATCCCAAAATTTACTGAATGTAATGGTACAAGTAACATGTAATTATAGCAAATTATGAATTTTGATCATTAGAATATTAAGAACACTAAAGTTAATTGGGTTTTTGAACAAGACAAAGCTTCAGTGCACCTATTCATATGTGTTACCCCCTTTCCTCGGCTTAGAAATGCACAGTTATTTTTAGTCACTGACAGGATGGTCCATTTTCAATTGTAGTTGTGACCACATGGTCAGTCAATGTTGATCTAGATTTTAGTGTATAATGGATTCTTATAGTAAATAGTATTGATGGTTTTAGATTTAAAAAAGAAACCCATGTTGGCTGATTTATCGGATACATCTGAAGACGGTATGGATAACTCTTACTACATAGACACGGAACGGGTGGTCCTCACTTCTTCAGATAAAGAAGTACATAACCGTTGCTGTGGTGGCAAATCGTGGTGTATAAAGGTATTTATAATATATATAATTTTGCAATGTAGAGTAAATGTGTGAGCAATCAAGAAATACATAGTTCTGTAATGTAATGACATCATGACATATTTCTAAATTTTTTAAAATATGTCAATCCAAATCACCCTAAAGACAGACATGGTTGCTGAGTCCACCAAATAGGCTTAGGCCACAGTTGATCTGCAAGAAAATATCATACTGGTCTATGTCTTCTCATCTTCCTGCCCTGATCCCAAACTATGTGGGGTTGGCACAACATGTTCTCTCCACTCTATTAGCCATTATCTGAACATTCACACCTTTTTTAACCATATCATCTTTTACACAATCTATCCATCTTTGGTCTACCTCTCCTCTTGTATCCATCCACTCTTATTTCTAGCATCCCCCTTTTTACACGATGCTCCTCTCTTTGCATTATATGGCCATACCAGGCTAACTTATTACTTTTCAGCTTCTCAATCACTTTCAAACATCCCCTAATATACTCATTTCTAATATTATCCATTTTTGTAACAGCTCATCCATCCCAACATTCGCATCTCTGCTGCATGCAAATATCTTTCATCTTTCCTCTTTGGATGGACTTATAAATCTTTTTATCTTTATTTTATTTTACCTTTAAGTTTAAATGGCATTTGTGGATCGCAAATTGTTTCTGAGACCAGTCATCCATCCTGCATTCACTCTGTTTTTCACATCTCAACCTATCTCACCGTCATTTTGGATTAATGATCTGAGGTACCGAAAGTTGGAGCAAGTTGGCAGACACACCTCCGAAGTGGAATGCAAGGGATGCATTCTTTTCTCTATCATTCACTATTGTATATCTTTATTTGTTCTGACCTTTATTGTTTCTGACCACCAGAGCTTTCCAAAAACTCATAGAGCTTGGCTTGTTGCCTGGCTTTGGAGACACCAAAAGCTCTTTTTGCTCTCTTTTTACATTCTAAATATTCTTTCCTCTTACTTTCATTTATCATAAGATTCTCTTCATCCACACTTTTCCATTCTTTAAAAGCACTTTTCTTTCAGAATCACCTATACTTCTTCATTCCACCACCAAGATTCTTTCTCAAATTTACCTTTCCCTATCGTTCCTTGGCCATACCTCTAATGCATTCCGCTATTTCATTTCAACATTCATTTACAGATTTTCCAACCATTTCATACATCCCTACCATTTTGTCTACCACTCTTTGTTTAAATTTACTTGCATACTCCAGAAAATGCTATTTAATTGGGGGGGTGTTACTTGTTTTGTGTTTTAAAATTTTTGGCGTTATGTCTACGTCGAAAATAAGGAGTCGCTGTTGAGAAACCACACTTTCACTGGGGATCACTTTGCAATCTTTAACTGATTTAATTTTATTTCATCTTATAAGAAAGTACTCGATTTGTGCGTTGTGGTTTCCGCTGTAATCAAATGTTGTTCCCTTTTTTTGGAAAAATGTATTCACTATGACCACATCAAATGCCAAAGCAGTTTGTAATAAAGCTTCCCCTCCCTCATTTTCTATTCCCAAATCCCAGTCCTTCATGGACTCTTTCATATTCCCCATTCATTCTTCCCACATGACCATTAAAATCACCACCCACATAAACATCTTCCTTATCTGATTTCTTGATAATGACTGTATCAAAATCCCCCCAAACCAAAATCTTTCTTTCACTCTGTAGTCACATCCAGCCTACGGGGCATAAACACTACACATGTTTATCACACAGTTACCCACCAATAATTTTACCACTATCAGTCTGTCATTTACCCTCTTAACATCCATCACACATTTTTTCAATTTACTATCTAACACACCCACGCCGGTCCTCTTACCATTATTTCCACAATAGTAAAATTTATACCCCGTCCCAATCTCTCGAGCTCTCGAACCTTTACATTTCGTCTCTTGCAAGCAGGCTATATTTATTCGTCTTCTTTCTAATACCTCTGCTATCTCTCTTCCTCTTCCAGTCATCATACTTACATTCTAATTTGCTAGCCTCATTTTCATTCAAAGTACTTGCGTTCCCCTTTTATTTTATTTACGTACATGTTGTACTAATGGTCCTGGTTTGCTTTTTATGATCCGCAGCATGCCTGACGTCGACCCCTTTTAGGGGATTATTCAAATATCTTAAAACTTATTACTTATAAAATACTCATATAAATTTGCAACGTAAACACTATTAACTACATAAATACTACTAAAGTCCATAATGTAGATAACAAAGATGTCCAATGGTCTGGGCTCTCCTTCACAATATACTCATGCATTGCCGCTTCTTAAGTCTCTTATTTTAAGGCATATAATACTTCTTGTGAATCCGTCCCACAATATTAGATGTTGTTCTTTGTAATGTTCTAATATTTACTCTTGACTGTACTATCTTTAATTTTTCACCATTAGAATAGATTTGTGTTTTACTTTATTATTCCAAACACGTACAAAAATAGATAAATATTTGTAAACACAATTTAAATTTTAGCTAGTTCTATTAAAATTACTGGTCATGTTAGTTATGTTTTTATAGCAACTAAGCTTCAGCGGGAGCCTAAATCAATAGAAGTTGTTACGACAACCTGACGGTCGTCGACAAATATAGAAAGGAAATTAAACAATTTTAAATTAAATACAAGTTTATTACTAATATAAAGTACAGCGGCCCTACCACCATCTTTTACAAAACAATCTTATATCCAGAGAGTTTTGTTTCAACCTTAAATTAACATTACTCATTTTCGTACCATGAACATATAGTAGCAATATTAATATAAGAATGCTTGGTGACTGGAAAGAACGAACAAATTGTCTATTCCTTACTTTAGTAGAAAAGAAACAACGCTATATGAGCTTGTATAGCGTTATCTCTATCCACAAACGTGTTCCGAATTGTACTACAAAGTCTACTATTTTGAAGCTAAATTAAGTATTAATTAGCCAAATATATAATAATTAACTTTAAAAAATGTGTTTAAGTAATAATTTCTAAGTTTGTATATAATTTTAGAGGAATTTCTATAAAATGCATGTTTATGTTGAAATATTTTACTGTTAAAATATATAATAAGCTGCGACGGTATGACGTGCAATAAATAACGGAACAAATTTTGACATATTACATTGTTTACTTTATCAGCTGTGTAGCGCGTACGAAATTTTGAATCATAATAGTTTTCAAGTGGATAAATAAGTGATTGAACTAATTTTTATCTTGGATGCAGTTACGATCTGACTAAGGCGACATGGAATCAAGGTAAGGATAATACTGCTATTCATTACAATAAATATTTGTTGTAAATGCTTTGTAGAAGTTAGTTTGAAACAGTTACGTATTACTGATTGTGATTTGTTATTAGTTTTACAGTCGAAGAATTCACCGAGTTTCCCTGCGTCAGCTAGAGATACTCTGGGAATTTTTACATAGTAATAGAGATATTGCTACCGATGTCGCAGGAGGTTGCAAGACGTGCCCTTGTTCGCTCCTCTCAAATGCATGCCGAGGTTGCTTTAAAGATTGCCATTGCCATAAAGAAAGGAGTTGATATATTGAAAGAATTTAAAAAAACAGCAATGAGGATTGAGATGTACACACAGGTAAAAAAAGAAATCATAGTCTTTTGATTAGCAGTTTGAGGATTTAAGAAGTGCTAACCAGTGTATGATTTCATTTTTAAATTCATGGAATAATCTTTATTTTACAACATCTATAAGGTAAAAACTATGTCATAAAAAAAACAACAGTTGAAAAATAGTTTAATTAAATTCATTTTTATCTATCCTAATTTAATTTACCATGGCTTCCAAAAGGGCAACACAACTGAGAAGAAGCCACAAGAAACTCAGTCAGCCTTTTTTAACTTCATTCAGTTTTTACATTAGTATACAAATTGAGCAATTCATATCACTGCCAAGAAGCCTTGTCAGTCAAGAAATATTTAATACTACAGTAAGCCTTTAGGTATAATTAATTTGTAATAAAAGTTTTAAATTTATGTTGTGAGGAGCTATGCAAATTAATTGGCAGTGTATTGTACATACATATACAGTGACTTGCAAAAGTAACTTATTTTATGAAACCAGTTTTCATTACTTTTTAATTTAATTTATGAAGGTTACTATTTTCACTAAACTTATGTATATTCTTATGGGTATATACATTAGGTTTTCAAAGATGTACTGTGAATACACAGTCATAAGAACATAAAACCATACATTTTAAAGATACACAATTCCAACTATCAGACAGAGTTTACAATAAAATAATCTTAGCGTTTATAATTTTTTTTTGTTTTTCTAGGTTCTTATGTGTTGCCTCTCCTACAGCGCTGAACCAGACGATTCCGAGTAGCCACATCCTGCTGCAGAGCGACGTTACTGCTGTGCGGCTGTTCACTCGCATTGTCTTGTGGCTGTAATTGAACTTCTCGAATCACCTCTTCGTTGTTTAACTGTTGCACAGTAAAAGATACCCGGAATCCCCTAATAATAAATTAATTTAAATTATTATGAACTAAAAAGTACAAATTATATTTATTTAATGTTAAATATTTAAAATATTTAACATTAATCAAAAGCAATAATGCATACCAAGAAACCAAGTATCTTCTCTGTTGCTTAGTTCTTCCAAATGAGCTCTTAGAGGATGAGTAGCCCATATAAAAGAGTCATGACTTGCACCACCACAACTTGCATCTACACTAATGAGTGTAATGTAAAATAATGATTTGCATGTCTGCATCACAAATCTGAAAAAAATATGATTCTGTATCTGGAGACTGTAAACTGTCTTAAATGTGCATAACATAAGGATCTCATCAACAAATTTTATGATTTGTTATGTTTGTTACTATTTTAATAAATAAAAACTTAGAATTTTATGTGTGTTTTTTCTTTGAAGAAGTTATAATTTTTTTATTTATCTTTATTTGTAAAGAAAGTTTTCATTTTTACCTATACTCAATTTTATTGTAAATAGTTATCTTCTACTGAAAGTTATTGAACACTTTCCAAGAATACGAAAATTTCAGGGACATTGGCCATCTAGAATCAGAAAGATTAATATATAAATAATATAATATATAAATAATAATATATATGAAAGAATAAGAATTTAATACTCATAAAGGTGCTAAAAACGCCAGATACACAATTCATTCGACAAATTCACGTAAATAAATGAATTTTACTTACTTTATATATCACTAAAATATTTGTTTATAATATAATAAACAAAATAATATTATATCCGTCTCGTCTGAGTAACTTTTTTACTATTGCTAAATTTGACATAAAAACAATATTGCTTGTGTCAAAAAGCACGTCGTGGTACGAATTGAATGAACGATTTAAAGGTGACGTCACAAAACTGCTAAGAAAACAATATTGTTTCAATGTTATTTTTTAGGGGGTCATGGTACGAAAAGGCAAAGTAAGACTATTTTAATACTGCTTTAAGAGATGGTGGTAGGTACCCTGAATGAATTAACAAAATAGAGTTCGGTTTACCATATATAACCGGGACGTGGGTACAAGCACTAAGAGGTTTATATTGGGCGTTAAATCGTAAGGGTGTAGGGTGACTTAGCTTAGGCCTCGTCCTGCGCGTGGAGGGTCATCAACGTCCTTTCCTTTCACGGGGCCTGACGTGCCCTGCCGTTGGAAGTGGTCTGCAGTTCCAGCCCGTACTGAGGGTGGCTGCCTCGAGACCGCTGCGAAGGATGGCAGCTACGGGTTGTTGTTCTGAAGGACCCGTTCTGGGGCGTCTGCTCTCAGCCCGTACGGTGGACCCTCTCCTCTGAAATGCGTCGAAGATGTTTCTGTAGCGCGAAAGACCCGGCACCCTGACACCCTGGACGACCAGGAGTGGTGTCGGTATCCTTCGCGTTACATTATAAAACACGAAAGTGGAGTGGTGATAGCTTATGACCGTCTTTATAATAACAAGCAAAATACGGAATGAAAATTAAATAATAAAAAAATATAAAAATGAAAATTGTCTAACCAGGAATCAACTAACTACTATTACTCGGACTATCACCATTCCACCACGCGATAAACACAAAGAAAAGTTTAAATATAAATTTGAACAGAGATAGGTAGTTTCAGCATATCAAAATAAATAAAAAAAATAATTCAATGAAATGACCTTCGATATATGAATCGTCGGCTTCCAAAGGAAAATCTGTTTTAATACGGTATTACAAAATAACTTACGTTTACAGATTACTAGATCTAATTAGCGACATTAATTTTTATACATATATAAGATTTATGACGATACGTCGGTGGCATCAACATTAAAAGCTTATTACAACTACATTAGGTTTACAGGAAAAAAACAGATATAACTAAGAATACATACAAGCCACGACGTTAACCACTGCGCGAATTAAATTTTTTATATTTTTAAAGAATTTAAAACAATAACGCGGCGAGCACGTTCGCCTAACACAAAATAATAAGGTTATGATTTACATTTACACCCACGTGACTAGTCCCGGTAGCTTCTGTTAATATCAACTTGCAATATTTAAATATATAAAAAAAAGAATTTTATTTTGGATTAATTTTTAGGCACAAAACTAGGCAATAGCGACCGGCCCTAATGGACTTAATTTTATGAGCTCACCTGAGGGTTATGCACTAAAACTTTATATTATTACAACTTTATAATATGTTTACAACACGCGCACGTTAAAAAAAAACTTAATTGTTGAAGGACGGTTACTTGCAGGCGTCTTTCCCGGTGTGCGAATCTTGGCGTCCATCGCAGCTTCGCCTTTTTATACTGGCCGTCAGGACACCGCCCACTTTTTCGAAGGTTCTAGATTTGGCTTCTAATGGTGTGGCATGGAAAAGTACTGAGTAGCACCTGTACTTTGACCCGCTACTCGTTTAGACAATGACAGAGCTATAGGCCAGAGGGGCAAAGAATTATTTGTGACGTAAGCCCTGACGACACTTGGTTCCCGTTCTTCGTTCATTTGTAGTATTTTCGATGACCGCTAACCGATTGAATGATTCGCGTTCATTCATCTTTTTACTTATCGATGGACGCTATTCAACTGAACGATTTCTCGAAGATTCTTCCCAGCCGTCGTTTAATTCTTAACTACCTACCTTTAAGGTGCGCGATCGAAATTATTATCTGGTTTGTTTCCATTAAAATACCCTCAAGATTAAATATTATATTTTGTTGAGATTAATTCGAAATTTTTATTAAGTATTTAAGGATTAAATTTTATGTAAAGAAGATTAATTATCCTACTCTTGTTACAACGTAACAAAGTTTGTGATGCAATCGGTATCTAATGCTAAATATTGATATAAATTATTTACATACAAAATTTGCCATTAGATTGTATTTTGATTTTCTTCTTTCAGGATGTCTGTGGTATAATATGTGCAGTGTTAACGTGGCTGCTCATATTGTACGCGGAGTTTGTGGTTATGAAGGTGGTGCTGGTTCCTACTATCTCCACTCACCCCGTGTACAGTTATGTGAACATAGTTATATTTCAATTTCTGGCTTTCCACGCTCTCGCTTCGCATCTTAAGACTATGTTCACTGATCCGGTAAGCTGATTGTTTAATGATCTTTGAAGTTAATAAGTATAGTAATTAGTGTAGTGATGGTAGCCAATCGATATCACACTTGAAGACGAACCAAGAAGATCAGGGAATAATTTCATAATTTAAATCACTTATGATACCTCATAAGTGAAAGCTTGCTTCATTTTTAAATTGTTTGTCAAACAGTGTTAAATCCTTACAGGGTGCAGTACCAAAAGGGAATGCTACCAAAGAAAGAATAAAAGAGATGAGCTTGCCCGAGGGCCAAGTAGTGTTTAAATGTACGAAATGCTGCAGCATCAAACCAGAGAGAGCTCACCATTGCTCAGTTTGCCAAAGATGTATTAAAAAAATGGACCATCACTGCCCATGGGTTAACAACTGTGTTGGTGAAAATAATCAAAAATATTTCGTCTTATTTACGGTATGTATTTATGGTTGTGGTGGTGCATTGTGTTAACCTAAATTTAAAAATTTTAGAACCAGAGGTTCGTTAGGATTGGTATTAATTTATGCGGTGTTTACAAACAAATGGTCAGTGAAATATAGTAAAAGTACTGGTAGCTCAGTGGTATTATACTTGGAGACCAATCTAAAGGTCTCAGGTTCGAATCTGACGTAACATACACCACTTAAGCATACTATGGCAATGTACCAATGGTGAGGGCTTTCCCTCACCATTGGTACATTGCCATATCGGTATTTGTTTTTCACTGTGAAGAAACCTGCATACCGAGATCATCAGTGTGTGTAACACACCAATCTGTATTGGACAAGCGAAGCTGGTATATTTTCTGTTCTCTCCAGGGGGATTCCCGAGCCCAGCAATGTGAAATCATGGGCTGTTATTATATTGTAAATAGCATTAATATGTTTATTATTGAATCAATGAATTTGTTTTTCTGTTAGGTAAATACTTAGTATTGATTTATGTTTTTACAGTTTTACATTGCGATGATGTCGGTCCAAGCGCTTACGATCTGCGTGTTCCAGTTTTTGAACTGTATCCGTGGCGAATGGCGTGAATGCAGCGTATATTCCCCGCCAGCTACGGTGCTCCTATTAGTGTTCCTAATCATTGAAGCGCTGCTTTTCGCAATTTTTACAGCAGTTATGCTCGGCACCCAATTACATGCTATATGGAATGATGAAACTGTAAGTGATTCTTTTCTTGTGTTATTTCTATATGTAGAGTTTCGTTGTTATAATCTACTATACATATATACTACCACCTATTTGTATAATAGTCTTTGTAGATTTATCTTTTTGATAGCGTTTATTTGAAATAAATCAGTGATGATTTAGTGGCAACCTTCACATCTAAATGTATGATGAATGATTATGCACATTTATGTTGAATTAGCGGGTTACAGTTGTATATCATCATCCCATTTGCGTCGGCATGCAGGTTTTCTTGCAATGCCATCTTTATATTTAACACATATAATACATAACATGTGATAACACATTACATGTTATCATGGTATTCGAACCTATGACTTATAGGTTTGTGTCCGATTGTGTTACCACTTGGCTACCTTGTACCAAATAATAAATATAATATATAAACATACGAAATTTACATAGCGCCATCCAGCTCTACTAGAAAGCAACAAAAGGTTTCTTATCGGTATTAGACAAGTAATATACTACTTGTATATGATTTTGTATACAAATACTTAAAATACAGGATGGGCCAAAAATTTTTGCAAATAGCAACACTTGATTTCTCAAAAACCGTTAGGGGGAAAGGCGCGCTGGTAGCGGGAAATAGTGCGTTGCTTCCGCAATTTTATAGTTTAGTCATGATGGAGCACTTCACGGGACGACAGCGTAATTTTTGTGTAAAACAGTTTAACAAAAATAACGATTCCTACGTTACTGGACGCCTATTTAGAATTGAATACGGTCCACGCCTTGTAAGTGAGTGTCCAAGTGTTAATTTAATCAAAGATTGGGTCAAGAAGTTCCATCAAACGGGATCAACAACAAGAGGAAGCAATGAAAACATTCAAATTTCCGTAAGGAACGATCCAGATTCATCTACGCGTAAGCGTTCGGCGACTCTGGCAATACCGAGGACTAATTTACGGCGAATTTTGCATGTGTAGCTCAAACTACACCCATATAAGCTTCAAATAGTACAGGAGATGAAACCAAACAATTTCATTCAACATAAGTTATTGGCTGACACTATGCTCGAGCGATTATCTAGTCTCGAGAATGTATTGTTTACGGAGGCACATTTTCACATCAATGGGCATGTCAACAAGAACAATTGTCGATATTGGAGCAGGAAATAACTCTTTCCTTAACCCTTATGTGTGCGCCCGGATACCCGGGTACCCATCTCGTCAAATTTTTGCTGGTAATAAAAAAAAATCTACCATACTTTGATGCCGTAATTAGCCGGCTTAGGAGGAATTATCATCATCATCATCTAAGCGTAGTATCCCGGTTGCAACCTAAACTTCCGTTTCAGTGCCCGGGGCTCGCTTTCCGACTCTTTCCCTTTGTTTCCCACGTAATCATCCGGTTGCCGTAAAACGTGGCCGTACCAACGGAGCCGACACTCCTGCAATTTATCTGCAATGTCACGGACATGAAGACTGCCGCGAATGCGGGAGTTCCTAACGCGGTCCTTCCGCGTCATTCCACACATCCACTGCAGTATATTCATCTACGTGACACGCAGTTCTTGATTGTGTCACTTTAAAACCGGCCACGCTTCACAGCCGTATAAAAGGACAGGCCTAATGATGGTCTTATAGACCTGTCCCTTCAACTTTACCGGCATCTTGGGGTCACAAATGACACCAGTTACCTCACGCCATTTGGCCCACGCCGCAGCAATGCGTGCCTTGACGTCGCAATCGATGTCACCAGACGCATGAAATACAGATCCCAAGTATTTCATTTAGTCCGTGCGCTCGACCGTGTCGCTGCCTGTGCGTACGGGTCTACGTGAAATATTTGGGATCTGTGGAGTTACAGGCCAAGTACTCGGTATTCACCACATTGAGGTTCAGACCACCGTTCTCAAGCGACTTCTTCCGGCTTAGGGGGAATATACTGTGTGAAGATTGGTGTGTCCACGATAAGGTAAAGCTGCTCATCAATCGTTAAATTTTACGTCGGTTTATACATCTTATTCAAATTCAACATTACCCATATATCGCGTATAGGTGCAGCTTTATCCGCTCGTGTTCGTTCCTCACGCGTTTGGGAATTGTCGAAACGAATGAATGAATAACGCACGAAATCTGTTTTAAGTCATTGCCGCACGGTAAAGAGGATATGAATTTGTTTTCCACATTTGACTGATATGGATCATGCCAGTGAAATGTGCTATATTCGAATTCGGATCGTATTCGAATTGTTGGTCCTAGAACAAATCAAAATCCCAATAAAAGCGTACATTTCTTGAACTGTTACCGGTCGATATCAAGTCAAATTGGGATTATTTGCGTTGAATCTTCTATAAACCTTTTCAGCTTTTTGATTCGTGTAGCGAATAATGATAACGATAATTTCTACCGTCATAATTTTTTTGAATGTGTGCACACATTCGGTACAACACTATCGGTAAATTTTTAGTTCATCTGTGTGGACCACTTCTTTGTCGCAATACGTTATGGGAAGCAGTTTGACGAATTTTAGACGGATTCTTCTTCCAAACAGTTTTGTCCTTCGCAATATATTCGACACTATTTCCGATACTTGCTTGTTCCCGTCTTACAGATGTACCTGGAGCTGCATTTTCGATTTCGCTTTAACTTTCTTCTGAGGCTTTGCTACTCTCTTGCTCTACTGTGAACGTTTCGTTTTCGGTTACGACACCCATTTCAGTTTCGTCTCCTAACGCTTGACTTGGTAGCCAGTTTTCGTCGTCGCTATCGTCTTTGAGTTCGGAGTCTTCATCTTTGTTTCCAAAAATACTTCCCAGATATTTATGTTGGTCATTACGACTCGACCTAAAATAATATTGAATTATTATTAATGTGATATTATAATTGAAGCAACTCATAATATGTTCGCAAATTCAGCTCGTGTTAATATAGTGTTCATGTTAGTGTGTTGTTGATAGCTCAATAATATCACTAGATGAATAAACAACAACTATAACAAATTAATTTTGAAAAAACAGCGTATAAGGCTTACGCTCAATAGACAGAGTTCCGAAGAGGTATTCGTATTTACACTAACGGTCGGTTTCTAACTGAAAGAATGCCTTGTTATCGTGCCCTTGTCCACTTTAAAAGAGGGGGGGGGGGATTCCCCAAAGTCCCCTTCTCGATCGCTGTTTATGGCAGCGGTACGCCACTTTTTGATCCACTGTAATAAAATTTATAATGAAATTCTATTATTCAATTAATAAATCGATTTAAAATGATTTTGTTCTTATTTCAACTCAACAAGTAAATAAAAATAGGTGGATAGAGATGATACCGTACCCGGTACCCGGGGTACATTGGAGGTGGACCCCAGTTGCACATCGACGTAGGAAAATTTGGTCGCACATTATAATGGTTAAACGGCAAAAGTCACTTCATTCACTTAAAACGACAGTATGGGCTGCCATATCAGCAAAGGGCATAATCGGTTCGTGTTTCTTTGAAAATAATCAAGAATATAACGTAAGTTGAACTCAATGGAATACGTCAAAATGTTTCTAGAGTTTTTGACACCATATATGTATGTAAGTTATATGAGTTTGAAGAATACAACATCAGGACATGGATGCAACAAGATGGATGCGACAAAGGAAGTGCACCTCTCGGTTCTCCTCTAGGGGTTGGGAGGTCGGATGGCAGTCGCTCCCGTAAAAACCAAAACCAGCTAAGGAAAAGAAAATGGTTAGAACAAGAAAAAGTCCAGTCGGATAGGGCGTCGCCGCAAAACGACGCGCAGAAGTTTCGCCCGACTTTTGTGACAAGTGGACAAGGGCTGTAGTGCCGTGGGCGAGCAGCCCGGGTGTTTACGTCTTTACGTTAGCCCAATCCAAACTTCGCTTGGCAATATGGAACTTAGTACGCTAACCAGACGCGCAAGGGAGTAGGCCGATGTATTCTCCAGGCGGAGGGTGGCCGTGGCGTTCCTACACGGGACTCGGTGGAAGGCTAGCAGATCCCGGTTCATTGGCAATGGCTACAAGCTGATCTACACGGGTGCACCTGGTGGGGAAAATGGAGTCGCCATAATGCTCTCGGAGGAGCTCCAGGACTACATTTTGGAGGTGAAGCGCTGTAGCGTTCGGCTTATAGTTGTGACCCTCATGGGTGGGATAGTGACCCATTTGATAAGCGCCTACGCGCCACAGGAGAGTTGTAGTAGCGACGCCGATAAGGTAGCGTTTTGGAAATACTCGGAAAAATGCTTCATGGGATTCCATTGTCACAGGGGATCGTTTTGGGTGGTGATCTAAACGGTCATGTGGGTGATGAATGTGGGGAATTTGAGCGTGTTCACGGTGGATTCGGGTATGGTAGCCGCAACGTGGAAGGGGAGGACATTCTCAATACGTGTGCGGCTGACGAGCTTGCCATCGTGAACACGTATTTCAATAAGAGATCTGAGCATCTCATTACCTACAAAAGCGGGAAGAATGCTATCCTAATCGACTTCCTACTCCACTAGGAGACATCACATCAGCAAAGCTGTAAGGTCATACCCGATGAGTCTCACTGCACAACACCGTCTTCTTGTCATGGACCTCTGCGTGAAGCCCAAAGGCAAATGTGTCGATCGTCTTCAACGTCGAATTAGGTGGTGGCTGCTTGATGAAGTCAAGTCCCAGGAGTTCGCCTCTGCTATCGGCGACAAGTGCGCCGTTGGTGAAGGCTAACCGGTTCAATCTTACTGGGACAGGATTTAGGCGGTTATTCTTGGGTCTGTGAGGGAGGTGCTTGGCGAGTTTCAGGGCGGACGCAAGTGTGACAAGGAGATTTGGTGGTGGAACGACTCAGTCCAGAGGGAGACTAGAGTGAAGAAAGCCCTCTTTAAGAAGTAGCAAGCGTCCAGATCTCTTGAAGATCACGACGCATACCGGGTGGCAAAGCGCGCCACTAAGAGAGCTGTTGCCAGAGCCAAACGAGACCACTTACAACCACTTTATGATAAGTTGGAATCGTCTGAGGGGCAGAAGCTCATCTATAAGTTGGCGCGCTCCAGGGTTAAAGCGGCACAAGACATTTCCAAGTGCCGTTGTGTAAAAGACCCTGTGGGCAACCTGCTATGCGAGGACATCGCGGTGAAGGAGAAATGGCGCTCGTATTTCCACGAGCTGCTGAACACGCAGCACAAAGAGGTACAGCCGCAGATCTTCCTCCGAATCAAGGACTAGTGCCACTGATAACGCCTGCAGAGGTCCAGAATTGTCTTCGCCGCATGAAGAATCGGAAAGCTGTTGGATCCGATGGAGTCCCCATCGAAGCCTGGAAGGCGATGGGCTCTCGTGGTGTGCGCATCTTAACCAACCTTTTTAACCGGACACTACACCGGTACGATCCCAAACCAATGGAGGCTGAGTATCATTACTCCAGTCTTCAAAAGCAAGGGTTCGGTGCAGGAGTGCGGTAACTACTGTGGTATAAAGGTCATGCCCACACCACGAAGCTCTTCGAGAGGGTTATCGACTCTCGAATTCGACAGGAGTGCGCTGTCTCGGGATGTCAGTATGAGTTTCGCCCTGGTCATGGGACCATGGACCCTGTTTTTGCCCTAAGGATTGTCGCGGAGAAATACAGGACGAAGAATACGCCTCTGCATTGCCTGTTTCTTGACTTTTTTCCTCGCGCGATAATCTGGTGGGCATTGCGATCCAAAAGGATTTCAGAGGCCTATATTGACATCATCCGAGACATGTACCGCGATTCCGATTCTGTTGGCGACACCAAATCCTTCCTCATCACTGTCGGAGTATAGGGATCCATCCTTAGTCCGTTTCTGTTCAACGTGGTATTAGATGTATTGTCAGACAGCATCAGAAACTCATATGAGCAGCCCCCGTTATTGCTCATGTATGCTGATGATATAGCGCTGGCAGATTCGAACAGGAGTAGGCTGGTGCGACGCGTGAAGGCGTGGAAGGAGTCGCTAGAGAACGGTGGTCTAAAGCACAATGTGGCGAAGACCGAGTACTTAGCCTATAACTTCATCGATCCCACACCCGTACGCATAGCCGGCGACACGGTCGAGCGCACGGATTAAATTAAATACCTGGAATCTGTATTTCACGCGTCTGGTGACATCGATTGCGACGTTAAGGCATGCATTGCTACCACGTGGGCCAAATGGCGTGAAGTAAATGCTGTCATTTGTGATCACAAAATGCCGGTAAAGTTGAAGGGACAGATTTATAAGACCATCATTAGGCCTGTCCTTCTATACGGCTGTGAAGCGTGGCCGGTGTTAGAGCGACACAAGCAAGAGCTGCGTGTCACGGAGATGAATATGCTGCGGTGGATGTGTGGAGTGACGCGGAAGGACCGCGTTAGGAACTCCCGCATTCGCGGCAGTCTTCATGTCCGTGACATTGCGGATAAATATAGCAGGAGTGTCAGTCCGCTGGTGCGGCCCCATTTTACGGCAACCGGATGCTTACGGGGGAAACAAATGTCTGGCCATCTTGACTCCGCCGGGCCCCGGCAGAAGGGGTAGACTCAAAAAGTGCTGGCTTGACGCCGTAAGGGGTGATATGCGTGCCAATGGGCTTACTACCAGGGATACTGAAAATCGCGCGAAGTGGAGTAGAAAAAGTCGGAAAGTGGACCCCGGGTAACGAAACGAAAGTTTGGGTTGCAACCGGGACATAACGCTGGAATGATGATGATGGTGACAACAACAATGACTCTAACGCCCCATGCGATTGGCCCGGCACGAGATATTCTGACTCAGTCACACGTCAGTATTTATGTCGCTATCTCGTTCATAAGTATCGTCACGTAGAAAAGTTTTCATTTTGTGTTTGTTGTTAATGATCGTTATTATGTTTTGCTTTTTGTTATAATTTTATTTGCTGAATGTTATAATTTTATTGTTGATTAGTTTTACATTTAGTGTTTCGCGTGAAACATGCCGAAACGTAATATGGTAATACGTTGTCAGGTGAGAAAAATAATTTATAACGTTGTGGAATATATGGAGCAATAGAGCAATGAATAAATATATATAGTGTCCAAAAAATAAGGTGATGTGGGGGTGATGAGGTGGTGTATTTATTTCAAAAATTCTTTATTTATTTTTCCAATCAATTTCATCCCCTTCAAAGTAATCCCCTCCCGATGCAATGCACTTATGCCAACTGATTATTCTATCTTCAAATCACTGATTGTAGTCGCTTTCTGGGATGGCCTTCAGTGCCGTCTTCGCTGCGGCTTGAATCTCCTCTATCGTATCAAAACGGTATCCACGGAGCAATCTTTTGAGCTTGCTGAACAGCCAGAAGTCGCACGGCGCCAGATCAGGTGAATACGGTGGTTGCGGAACGATATGGGTTGAGTTTTTGGTCAAATGATCATGAATTACGAGTGCAGTAATTCAACGTTTTTGGTACCAGTCGAGATTTGACGTGCTTGAGGCCCAAAACATCCTTTAAAATGGTATTGACCGAGCCTTTCGATATGCCAACCTCATCAGCAAGGTCTCTAATCGTTAATCGACGGTTTATCAACACCAAATCTTTGATTTGTCGGACGTGAGCTTCGTCGGTTGAGGTTGATGGTCGCTCAGGACGCTTTTCGTCTTCGACACGTTCATGGCCGGCTTGGAACTCACTATACCACTTGTAAACATTTTTTTTAGACACAGCCTCATCACCAAAGGCTTTCTGCATCATCCTCATCGTATCCGCAGCAGAAAATTGATTCAGCAAACAAAATTTAATGCAAATTCTTTGCTCAACAAATTTCGACATCGCAAAAAACGAAAAACTCACTTATCAGCTCACAAAACGACGCGTATCCTTAACACTAATGAATATTTTGACATGTAAATTTGACATAGATGTCACTGACAGTACCTACTACCAACCTAAAAAAAAATATTTCTCCAAATCCTTCGACGCGCGCAGTTTAAAATCAAATGTCACCTTATTTTTTGGACACAGTAGTATATGGAGAATAGGGAGCTCAGATATAAAAATGCATTATCGATAAATGTTCAACAATATGATCTTTCTATGAGCGTTTTGTAACAATTGCAATTTTATATACACGTATTACTTGATAGTATAATTACAATTTTTATTTTAAACATACTATAATGTGTGTAAGTGGTAGACAAATTAAATTATCTAAAAATAGTCGATTTCTTATTTATTTTTATTATAAACTTTTTTATATTTTTAGCTGACTTTTCTCAAAAATATTTTAATTTACTTACCTGCAAACTTGCTTTCGTGTTAAATTGACATTATTTTTTTTGTAGAAATATAAGTAATATTTATAATTTGCTTTGTTAATAAACAAGTAGTAATTCAAAGAAAATTAAACCGACTTCATAACTGACCATAACAAAAACTGATGAACCATTCTAGATGAAATTTGCAAGCTTTTCACTATCCGATTTATAGTTTAGGAAAAATTAAATATACATACATATAACTAAACATACGTGCATACATCATTCCATAATTAATATTACATATGTATCGAATTAACAATCTCCTTTTTTTAGAAGTCAGTTAAAAATGGGAAAAGTTGTCTTCTCGACTGTACATGCGCAGAGCTTCACTTATGCCTAATTTCAGGCCGGCCAAGATCCGTCGGCCAAAACTAAGAAAATATCTTCAAGAAAACTGATGAATTATTAACACAGAAGACATATGTTCATGCCACGCACACAACACCGAAAGGTTGGACAGATGGGTCCAATCAGGGATTTAAAAAACCTATTTCAAAAGGGCAACGCATCGTGATATTAACATAAATGCAGGATCGGAGAATGGTTTTGTGCCAATCGCTTTGTTAACATTCAAGTCAGGCATGAAGACCGGCGACTATCACGATGACATAAATTATGAAAAGTGGGTACGCACGCAATTAATATCAAATCTGGTGGACAATGCCAAATACCACAACAAAGAAAAGTGATATAATTGGTATTGGCTTGGCTTTCGGTAAAGGAGATTAGTTATGCTCTTGATATGTTGATTCAAAGTTTTTAGTATAGACAGATTTTTTAAGGACCCGGACCTAAATCCCATTAAAATGTCATGGGCATTTCAGCAATAAAAGGGCATGTCAGTAACAAAAATCTTCAGTGGATTGTGACCCGTGTAATAGAGTTAGTGAACGAAAAAGTAAATTCAATGGGGCAAGTGACTGGAAAAAGCTATGCGATAAGGTCAAACCAATAGAAGAGGATTATGTCAAAAGTGACCACGTCATCGACGAAATGAGTGAACAATTTATAATACGAGTGTGCCATTCTGACAGCAATGATTCAAGCTACTGTTTTATCCTTACTAATTCATGTATTAATAATTTACTATAATAATATAAATGTGGAAGCGAATTTGTTTCTGTCTGGAACTTTAATTTTGAATTAAAAATTTCACTGAGCGTTTTAAATTTTGCGGGTAATCGCGAGCCTAACTTTTTGTGCATAATTGTTTCTACGGACGCGCTATTTTGGTTCAACTTAGATGCCGCGATCTGTACGTTAAATAAATGATCAACAAAAATAACATTTATAGTTTTATTTCCATTCATGTTCCAAAAATGCAACAATGTATGGCCCACCCTGTACATAAACACCCAGACTCAGCAGGCGTAGAGATGTTATACCACAGAAGTCCTTCATACATATTATATTTAATAATATAATATTTAGATATGTAAATTAACAGATAAGCATGAAACCTGTGCCTTAATATAGATGAATGTATAATCTTTAACTCGCTTCAAACAAGCCTATACACGAATAGCTATAATGCTTTCATTGACTAAAGCGAGTCCAGTGATCGTCTAATTAAGGTTATTCTCTAATATTAATTTGACTAAGGCAGGCTATCGAACAATTGAAGAAGGAACAAGCGCGCTGGATCCGTAAATCGCGATGGAAGAGCATGCAGGCAGTTTTTGGCCGATTTTCTATATTTTGGTTTTCTCCGTTCATCAAACCGAAGCCTATTAGATCAGATGTCTCTTCTCACAGAGTTTAATTTACTAGCAAAGTAGATCTGCATACATTGTATGATTAATCTGGTGAAGTCAATGGTCTACTTTATATTGATTGTTAATAATATATAAATAATATCTGTATTATATTGCTTTTTATCTTTTTATGTATATTTTTTATTTATGTATTCTCTGAATATTATATTGTGTATATAAATTATATTTATTTGTGTTCTTACAAACATTTCGTGTCAATTGCTTCCAAACGTAAGCTTCGGAGCTTCCAACGCCTATTTGCGTTGGTGTATAAATTTAATGAGATTTAATAAATAGTAGACCAGAGACCATTTTTAAATAATACTATTGTATATTTAAATTTGTTTACAGTTAAGTAAATCGCGTTTGATATTAATTTATTTTAGTAGTTATAAAATATTAGATTCGTATTTTTTCAATATCGCTGTATTTGTATAAAAAAGTAATATATATTTTCAAAGTGCAATCTAAATATTAAGGGTAAATATAATAATTTATTAGAATGATTAATTGAAACACTCATTTTTTATTAATAATTATCGTAATTTCAGTTCTTTAAAGTAATAAAGAGGTATAAGGTATAAGCAGAGAAAAGTGAATTTTAAATAAAAATGATCTTAATATTACTATTATTAGCGATTTTATATGTTGACTTATTTTCATGACAAAGTATTATTTTGTATTTGTTATGGTGTCCTATTAATTTATAATATATGAAGAAGTGCTATCATTATGAAAGACGAAGATTTACATTTTTTTAATATACATTATTTATTAATTATTTAACCGACAGTAGCGCTTCCCGGCGCTGTACTAACGATTATACAGAAACACATTTTTACTCCTTAAACAATAATAAAAGACAATAAATAGCTCTAATGTTCAAAGCCAACGCAGTTATTTAACGACATTCAGAATTACTACAAATATCCACCACGGCGAGCGCTGCTGTCGCATTACGAATGTACCGAATAAAACGGTCCAAAAATGTAAATCATTATATAGTCGTACCTTGAGTACTTATATCACTAATCATAGTTTTTACTTTTATGACAATTATAAGCTTCTAGTGTCGATACAGTAATAAGCTATCACCTTAACTTCTATGAATGACACATCTGTAAACTTTAAAGTATGGTGCAATTAGAAAGTTAGCAGATTAAATCATGTATACAATAGTAGAAGTATATTTTTATAGTATGGGACAAAATATCCCTAATTGTTTATTAGAGTGCCAGTAGGAAGCGGCGTCGAGGTATTGCATTTAAATTTGAAGAAATACGCTAGCGTAAACCGCCATGCGCACTAGCAGCTCTTAATTTGTTCTTGGATCGCGTATGTAAAATCTCCGCGGTGCTCCAATGGGCTCTATGCGCGATTGCCCGTTAGTGCGTTTCCTTACACGCATATTTAATGACGAGAAAATTCATGATTAGTTTTGTCATTTATAAACATACTAGGACATGTTTAATTGAAATGTGATGAAAATTCTTAATGTTATTGCATTTATTAATCTTGTGTTATTAATTTATTTTTAGTATTAGTTACTCACATGTTTTCATGAAATCAATTTCACAGCTTAGGTTGGCTGTATTGAAGATGAGGTGCACTTTAATTTAAAAAATATTATTTATTCACCCACGTCAACGAAGAAATAGGGTGTCATAAGCTGCATTGAAACTTATATATAACGTTTCGAAATTATTTCATGGTCATTTGCAAGTTAAACCTAATAGCTCGTTTGGTCTAGTATCTAGATCTCTTAGGTTTCTGCTATGACATTTATGAAACTATTTTGCACTAAAACATAGCTAAATGTTGCACCTCAAGTTATTTTATTATTATATACGAGGGTGAATAAAATATAAACGGGATTTTTTATAATAAACTGTAATTATTAAATGATGAAAGACAAATATAAGTTATTTTTCTGCGCTTTAAAAATACATTTTTCCCAGCGTGTAGGAAGGTTTTTTATCCCAGCATCGTAAAATTAAACTGGTTGGGTCAGGGGCCAATTGCGCACAAACACCTCCACACCTTCGTCATCTTCAAATCGTTGCTCTAATAAAGCTTCCTTAAGCGGTCCAAATAAATAAAAATCGTATGGCGATAAGTCCGGGCTGTAGGGAGTGTTCAAGTTGTTTCCAGTGCATTTCTTCCAGTTTTGTTAGAGCTGCAGTATGGGGTCTGGCATTGTCATGGAGAAAGATGACCTTTCGAATCCGTTGTTTTCGTCTTTTTCAGCGATATGCATCTCTCACTTTAGTCGATAGCTCGCAGTAGTAAGTAGCATTGATTGTGCGTCGCTCGTGCAAACAATGAATGAGCTAAATTCCTTTCTGTTCAATAAACACTGGAGAGAACCTTGCCAGCTTACAGTCGAGTCTTGGATTTGGAGCTGCTTCTCCTATTTTCCGCCACTCAACACTGGCTTGTTTTGATTCTGGAGTGTAGTGGTTGACCCATGTCTCGTCGCAGGTGACGATAAGATTCAAAAAAGCTTCAGTTCCGCAAACCTTGCTGTAAGTCTTTGACAGCCGTCCAAACGTTACAATTTCTGATCTTCCTACAAAAGACGAGGGGCCCATCTGGCACAAACTTTCCGTACTCTAGGTTCTTTGTGACGATCGTTTGACAACTCCCAATAGCTTATTTCTGTTCTGCAATTTCGGATACCGAAACTCGTTGATCGTCTTCAAGTCGAACTGCGTGAATGTTTTCATCTGTAATGCTGGTTCGAGGACGGTGATCATGTTCCTCATTTTCCACTCGTTCTCGCCCTTCTTTGAACTCCTGATGCCAAGCAAACACACGAGTGCTTAACAATGTTTAATCCTCGAACTGTGCACTTAATCTCTAAAAAATATCCGCCGCTTGAACTCCTTCACGAGTGAGAAATTTCATAATAATGCGTTGCGCAGTAGAAGGGTACACTTGCTGTTTCGACATCGCGACGGTTACTGACAAACCGGTTGCTAGTGTGAAACGACTGACTTTCCCCACTCCTGCTGATCCCATCCAAACATACTAGAAGCCCGCGCTCATTCCTACCAGCCGTAGACGTTCACTAATAATAATCCCGTTTATATTTGATCCACCCTCGTATATAACAATTTTATCAATATTTTATCCTCATCATGTTATTACAATTGTATTATACCAGTTAACACGAAATTATTGTTGTCGTTGATCTCATGGCTAGTGAACCGTGTTTTCACGTCCACTTAAGGGAAATGTTCTATTCAAACGTTTATAGAATAATTAAGATTGTTTATATCTATAACGCTTAATAACAATATATGCGACAAGTTAATAGAAAAATAATATTAATTTATCAACGGGTTCATTTGTTATGTGAGGTATGAATACGTCTGCTGTTTAAGTAATGATTTACAGCGCCCTTAGTAGATCATTACGCGAATAGTGGTCACGCAATATAGTCGTCTTCGTATTAATAGGTAGAAAACAATCGAGAACCAACACAATATATATTCTAAAAAGCATACAAATAATATTAACATACGAAATAGGAGTATATCGAAGTAATGTATCAACGTTTTTATAAAGTTCAAATTACATATAAGCTTTGAATAATTACGTAGTAAAACTGAAATGTAGTGTGTAAGTGATATTAAGCTTTTGAGGTTTGATTGTAGATTTGTTTGAATAATATCATGTTAAATCGCGAACAAATAAATGGTTTTCCAATATGATATTTTTGCAAAATATTCGTTGCATAGATGATCAGATGCACGTATTTTATATTTTACTAAGTGAGTATATAGAATTATATGTTAAAGTATTGATATCGACTTATTTATAATAGGCTTAATTGATGAATGCACGCGCGTTTCTTTACACCGCACGTGTATTCTGTTTTGCAATAAATGTAAGCTGTTAAATATTTCTGGCTTATAGTAGAATGTTGATATGCTCTCCGCATTGCTCACATGTGTGTATTTTTTACATTGAATTATGTGTGTTGTGATGGAACTTATATTTCACATCGTATTTTGATTGCAATACTTTTGATTATTAAGATTAAATCTATTGTTATATATACGTTACGTTGTGCATACAACAAAGAAATGTGTGATTTTGATAAATATTAACGCTTAAACGATCGAAATATTCTTCGTCATGGAGATTTTTAGATTTATCCCAGTTTGTTATACTCGTCTACTGTACGGGCAATAGAATTGTGCTTAGCGCTTAGTTTATGATCAAACTAGTTATACATTGTTTTAATGAGAAAAATGGCAATTTTATTTTCTCAAAAATAAGGGGTTTAAAATTCGTTTCTGTATGTTTATTTATCAAAATTGAATTCAAGGTTGGTGATATTTTTAGTGGTACACAGTTAACGATGTTTGACCCTTTTAGTGAGCAATAATCGCTGTTCTTAATAATGTTATCGATATAATTAGATTTTCCAAAAAAAATGTTTTCTATATTTTGGTAAGATTTTAGGAGATTAAATGTAATCAAGTATGGCTCATTACGTGTACCGCGTAATATATTTTATTTTTATTAGATATGAATGCATCGGAAAGGGCTTCAATGTGTGCCCATGTGAAATAGATTCTAATATAGTCTAATCCAATATATACCGTTTACCATACAATAGTTGTATTATAATGAAACCGATCATACGTTAGTTATGAGATGATATTTTTATACAATACGCTCGCCTTTCATATTATAATAGTAAGTAAGTAGCTAAGACAACGATCTTGTTATTGCTAAGAGCAAACGCAAATGGGGTTTGTGTTATGGGCGGTAATGGATAAAGCAAGAGAAACATTTTGATGCTTCTAAAAATATTTACATGTGAACGTAGTAGAAACCGTCAGCCGTACACGAAGTCCTATGCGATTGCTCGTAAAGAATTCAGATTCACGAAATTTTTATCCTAACGAAAGTACAACTTATACATAATGTAGTCCAATTAGAGATATATTAGTGAAAAGTATGTAAAATATTTATTGGCAAGATTTTCATAATATTGGAACATTATTGAGTACAAATTTAATCGATTTAAATAAATGTATGGCAACTGCTTATCCAAAATATACGTTATTGCATTGTGTAAAAATTTAATACGTAAAGCTTGTTCCGGCTCATTCAGATCTCCTTATCTTTATCCATCAAATATTTTTTATAATTGAAGACATTGCTACACTAGTAATTCAGCTTAAAGCGGCTTTTAAAGTATCCCTAAATTTATCTGGTAATAAGTCGTTAGCAATATGATATACATTACCCAAATTTCCAAAAATGATATACGCTATTTATATACATTTCTCAACTTTCTTAAGCTAAAGTATAGTCGCAATAATCTAATAATAAATCATAACGATGTATATAACCAAATTAAGTGCCGAATAAGCAGTTTGCAATTTATCAAGGTTTGTACGTGTTTTAGTCCACAATTAAATGCAGTCCGACCTGTCTAAATAATATGTTGCAGATATTCTGTCATAAACCATAAAGAGGCTTTTATTTCCAATAAAAAAAGTTTCAAGTGGAATTTTTTTGTTACTGCATTATATTTTATAGTTTTAATTTTATTTGTTGTACAAAAACTTGTTTAGACATGGTCGCAATAAATTATTTTTCTCATAAAATAATTCATTTGCAAATAAAAAAAAACATCTTTATTTAGATGCCAGTAAATTCAATAGAATCATATTTATAGAATTTATTTACTTAATACTTGTTTATTGATCATATTTACATAATGGAACAAATATTTTCGGCACGAATAATGTTATGTTTATAATGTAGATCTTTAAGTAATGACTTGTCTGGAATGAGATATTATTACGAGGGATTCGATCACTGTTTTAAAAGTAAAGCTAAATCGAGACTGATACTACAAAATAACTTAACAGTAAATTCTTGAGTCTACCGCCCATTCTTCAAAAATGAATGCTTATATTCGATTTCGTTCTATACTTCTCTGCCCTTTTACGTGCCTATAAAGTTTTCGGTGTATATCCTTTTAATACTTTACTCGGAATCATATGAGCTCATTTTTAAGCACTTATGTTTGAATTCTTCAACTAACTTAAGAATAGTAATGAACGTTGCTACAAGACCTTACTGGTAATTCTGATTGAGATCACCATCTGGGCCATGGTCTATTACGTGTCGTAACCTTCGTAACTAATATCTTATTGTAAATAAGAAGACCGAGCTACGGAGTCGTATAATTTCGACAGCCGTCAAATGAGTACGATAGTCTTTAAATAAGCACATAATAATATAGGCTTATGTATACAACTAAGAACTATATTTGGCGGGTTTTGGAAGTAAAGACTTCTGAACGTGTCAAAAACATTTGTGTATTTTTTTTTTATTTCAATTTGCTCTAATTTATCTAAAGTAGATAAATTTTGCAGGGAATTTATTTTAATAAATTACATTTGTGGAAAATTGTTTTTTATTTCACCTGTTACTTTAAAATTCTGTTATTTTGGCTCTTAAAACCATTGTATTTACAAATGGGAGCCGAAAAATATTTTTCAGTTTTTTTAGTTTTTTTTTAAACTATATTTAATATAGTTAAATTTGTCACTAAAATGTGTTCTTTATCATATTTATTTTAAATATATTTATTCTAATTGAAATTTGCTTAAAATTTTATCAAGTGTAATATATAATACGTCACTATTTTTTTTTTCTGGTGACCCTGATTAGGACATTGAGATAATCTTATGGAATTACTGTATTGTCATTAGTCCTTGTTAAGTTTAGAACGTTTAAATGAGATCTGATCGTTTAAAGTGTGTCATAATCTTGTTCAAAGGAGTCTGTTACAAATAAACATACAGGTGAAACTAATATCTGTGTTAGAAGTGGGTCATAATAACCACGTGTCATTATAAGCGAAGTCATTATATCCGACCGTCTTATAAAGAATTTTATATAAAAACCTAAATTCGCTGTGTAATTACTTCATATTAAAGCGGTTGATGAATACAGGCGGAGTCATAATAAACTAATTCTACTCTACCACTAATGACATCACATTTCATACTAATCCATTATGTGGTCAATCACAAATGCCACTGGATAAACGGTGTTGTCATTTTAAAATTAAACATTACGTTAATCTTTAGAAAAGTGCAAAACTCATGAAATTAACTAAACTTGGATTTTGTTAGAATTTACTAAGTTACCTACGTAAATTTTACATGATAACAATAAACTAAATAAAGATTCTTTGCTGTTTCTGAAGATCATTTATTTAAAATTTAATACTACTAATTGTATATTAAGCACAGCGTTGCATTAGAATTAGACATCAGTCTATATTATGCATTTAATATATTATATCACACATTGTTTATATACTCGAGAGCAATGAATGCGGGTCACCTAAAAAACTTAATAAAATAAATGGTGTTTAATTGACAATATACCCCTTAAATGAAAGTAATAAAATTTATGTCACTACATTTTATTTATTAAAAATTACATAAAGAAAAAAAAACTGCTTATCTCGCCTTAAAACAAAAATAGGAAACATGACATTTTTGAACAACAATATGATTTTCTTGAATTTTAATACTTTGTATTGCCTCCTCGTGCTTCTATTACTGCGTTTACGCGGTTTGGCATGCTGTACACCAAGTTTCTTACACGATTTTGGTAAATATTCTCCCCTTCCTTTGTGAGAGTAATTTTGAGCTCACGAAGCGTGAATAGGCCTCCTTTCGTTGTTTTACGCATCTCCCTAGCTTGTCCCATGCATGCTCGATCGGGTCGATACCCGGGCTGCGTGCTGGCCACTCCATACGAGTAATGTTCATCTCTTGTAGGTAATAATTCACAATGAAACCTGTATGAGGTCGGGCATTTCTTGCATAAAAATAGCATCCTCCCCAAATTGACCATAAATGGCCCAACGTGTTCAATAAGGATTTCTTCCACATATCTTACGCTAGTTAAAGAGCCGTTTTCTATGAACATCAGTCCTGTGCGACTCTCAGATGAAATTCCGGCCCACACAAGTACAGACCTACCACCGTAGGCTACTTTTTCTTCTATGCATGCTTGCTTGAATCTTTCCCCTGGTCTTCTATACACTCTGTGTCTTCCATCGTGCTTGTAGAGCATAAATTTTAATTCTTCGGAGAACATAACTTTCGACCAATCTTCAATAGTCTAATTTAAATGGTTCTGGGCATATCTTAGTTTTGAAATACGATCACCACGTTCCAGTTTAGGGCCATTTGCAAGTCTAAGTGGTTTCAAGTTAGCTACAGCAAGTCGTCGTCTTACTATTCATGCGCTTGTGTTACTTCCTCCGAGGTGTCGAAACTGATTTGTAAGTTCAGTTCCTGTGAGAAAGCGATAACGAAGCATGGTGTTCACCAAGTATCAGTCTTCTTGTGCTGTGGTACACCTGGTTCTGCCTGTTCCTGGTCTACGTAGATTAGAGCCAGTTTCCTCGTAACGTCGGAGAACTCTTTGTACTGTTGACAGCGACAAACCGACAGTCCTGGCTGTATCGCGCTGACTCCGGCCGGTTTCCAGCATTGTGAGGATTCTGGTGCATTCTTCAGTTGTAAGCGACATGATTACAGGCTGAATAATAAATATTGAACACTATCAATATGGTTTATATACCTACTTAAATGACAGATTAGAAACAAAAGCAAAATCGAATGCAGACCTTTTTCGAATTTTATTTTTTTATGACATAACCTTGCAGTAACTAAGAAGTTTTAATTAATTTATTATTTTTATTGTCTACTAAACACAATTTTTTTTTTTAGATTTATAGGTTTTTTTAAGTGACCCGGATTCATTGCTCTCGAGTGTATATGTTGCACTATATTTACAGGATATCTTAAATTTTAACACTTAAAATGTAACTAATTTCATGGTAATTATACCATGAAATTAAATAAAAAATAAAATAAAAATAACATTTAGTTATTATTACCAATTTATTAAATCGTAGTAGTAACATTAACACTGATTCTCAGTTTGAAGACCTTAGAGTCCTAAGTTTACTTACAACGCTAAGATTACAGAAACAGATTATAGTAAAGTTTAGACTTAGAGAGTTGATAATTATTAGAAACCATCTAACAATAATAATTATCAATCAACTCTCCAGTTAACTGTCAGGTCCTAATAAAAGCAGATACATGTATTTCGATTTTTTCATGAGTTACTTTGGTTGAGAAAAAGAGAATTACTCAAAAGCATTGATATAAAGATACCCTTGGACCCCAAAGAGCAAAATTTGGATGTTACCAAGAAACCACTGTAAGTTAGAAATTTCAAAGGTAAGGTTGATCTTGTTAACTTAGTGGTAAAATAACTTCTAGATAAATTAATTAAAAAAATTCATAAATGTGAGCAGATGTTAATGTAGTTGCCAACTTAAAATATTTACCAGATGAACATGTCATCCGATGTGGCGTTCGTATAAAAATTCTAATTTAATCAAAACTATGTTCATTAATTTACTTTAAAGACAAGGGTCTTTATAGTAAATTAAATAATTAATAAAAGGTTATATCGGGTATTAATGAATGTTCCAGGTAACTAATAAGGAATTTTATATTTTGTCAGTAAATAATAAAATAAATAAATAAATATTTTGTGACAATTCACACAGCGTTATCTAGTCCCAAACTAAGTAGCACTTGTGTTATGGGCCCTAGACAACTGATATACTACTTATATACTTTTTTTTTTATTGTAAATAAATATTATACATAAACACCCAGACGCGAGACGGGAATCGAACCCGTGATCTCCGCGAGCGTACCGACGTGCGTTATCCGTTACGCCACCGAGGTCGTAGTGCGTGCTTATTATATATCCATAAACATTTCCAAAAAATCATCAAAAACGACATAGTTTAAAACCCTGAATTTAAAATATTATAGCGGATATCGATCGTTAAATTCAATTTGTCTAGCGTTTAGCGATCTCGTTATGTCTATTTGTTATATACTGTTAAATCCATTGATTTTGTTTATGGTTCTGAGTAAAAGCCTCAGTAACCAGGCTAAAAGTACCATAGTGTAGACGAAAATCAACTGTCTTGAAGTTTTAGGGTACTATAAGGTATAATTTCAGTTGGTCTACTGGTTTTGTGCAGTGTTAACTGAATATCGTTAGTGAGTATTATATACTTTTTAAATATATATTTTTAAATCAGTTCAATATTTATTAATTTACCTTATAAACTTTGCTTGTTAGTTTTTAATCATTGTATAGTTTATAGCTTAATAGTTCCCGTTGGTTACTATTTTCATATTGAAACTGTGGCGGATTAGTGTGACTATTTTAGGATTTTAATTAATAATTTTAACTAAGTGGCCGTAATAACAGCGCTCCTAATAAAGTCCTAATAACTACAAATACAGGGCTGGCCGGCGAAGTAACTACTTGTTGCTAGCTCCAAATGTGTAATTAAAATTATTATAATTGCATGTAGTGTTTTGGCTTCGCGGAAATTTTAATACTTAAATATTTAATTTCTCGCTAGGAGTATATTTTGCTTTCAATTTTGTTTTTAAGGAGATGTGTGTGTTCTGTTACATATATAGTACTTTTTAAGATTCGCTATATTTTAGCCTTATATTTTTCATCTTATTGGATTATTTTGCGATTTATACATAATTATGTTCCACTTTCATGGGAAATGAAAGTCATGCAAGCCATGGTGATCCCCCTAAATCTCAAGATAGAGGGTAGACCTAATAAGTACTTCCTTTATCTGAAAAGTTTTTATCTGTGCAGGGGCGGAGAAAGAATACTAACCTCTGCGGCCGGGGTCGGCCTGTTGTAAAAGGCGACAAAACAACCCACCCTAGCTACGTGGTAGGGCCTCAAGCCCGTCTGGATGGCGACCACCTTTGGTCTTAAGTATGCCGCCATAATAACCTTGTGTTGTGTTCCGGCATTAGTGACCCAAGTTCCTGTACCCTTATGGGACAGCAGCGTGTTCGCGATGCCACTGGCGTTGCATACACCAATAGGCGACGGTAACTGCTAAATCCTAAGCGGGCCGTCAGCATGTCTGCTGTTCTACAGCAATAAAAAAAAAGTTGACATGGATGTCAATCGGCTTACTATCAGCTAATTCCTAGTTTCTCAACAGGTAGGTCGCGACCCCAAGGGGGAACGCGTTTGTTATTAAAGGGGCCGCAGTCTGTTGAAAAATAATAAGACATCGAAACATACAAAGTGTACAAACGATTCGTTTATTAAAGGAATGAATTTGAGTGTCATGTTATAAAATTAAATATTACGTTGTAATAAATAACAACACGAATAAATAAACTTATAGCTTACTTTGTTTAATTAAAATGATTAATTATGAATATTTTTTTTTATTGCGTAGGACAGCAGACAGGCTGACAGCCCGCTTAGAATTTAGCAGTTACCATCGCCTATAGATGTAGAACGCCAGTGGCATCGCAAACACGCTGCTGTCCCATAAGGGTACAGGAACTTGGGTCACTAATGCCGGAACACAACACAAGGTTATTATGGCGGCATACTTAAGACCAAAGGTGGTCGCCATCCAGATGGGCTTGAGGCCCTACCACGTAGCTAGGTTGGGTTGTTTTGTCGCCTTTTACGACAGGCCGACCCCGGCCACAGAGGTTAGTATTCTTTCTCCGCCCCTGTACGGATAAAAATATTAGTTAATTAATGCGATGTTTGGCATTGTTTCTCCCTTAAAAGTATTTCTATACACGAATCATCATTGCAAACACTCATAAGTAAATTATTTTTATTTAGTGACAGCAGACGATTTCTATATTTAGTTTTCAAAGCCACCATAGACGGGAAACCTTTTTAGCATAAGTAAGAAGTAGCAAAGGGTATCAATGTTTTCAAAGCTTCCGTTACTGGGCTTTCGTACTCCCGTCGTCGTGCAAGCCAAAATTTATCTAAATCTTGAGATAAAAATTCAAGCTGTAAAATTTTATCAGCCTATAGCTCAATGAGTTGATTGTGAGTCGCAATTCGTATCTCGGCAGCTGCAACAATATTGTCATCAAACGGATTGAGAATCTATCTCCTCGATAAACCATTATTGTCATTTGGAAAATATTCTAGTGACTGAAGCGACGACGCTCCCCGTCCTTGTACCAAGTAAAATAGGGATCTGTATTTCACGCGTCTGGTGACATTGATTGCGACGTCAAGGCACGCATTGCTGCCGCGTGGGCCAAATGGCGTGAGGTGACTGGTGTCATTTGTGACCCCAAGATGCTGGTAAAATTGAAGGGACAGGTCTATAAGACCATCATTAGGCTTGTCCTTTTATACGGCTGTGAAGCGTGGCCGGTGTTGGAGTGACACAAGCAGGAGCTGCGTGTCACGGAGATGAATATGCTGCGGTGGATGTGGAGTGACGCGGAAGGAACACGTTAGGAACTTCCGCATTCGTGGCAGTCTTCATGTCCGTGATATTGCGGATAAATTGCAGGAGTGTCGGCTCCGTTGGTACGGCCACGTTTTACGGCAACCGGATGCTTACGTGGGAAACAGATGTCTGGCCATGCCGCCTCCGACGGGCTCGGGCAGGAGGGGTAGACCCAAAAAGTGCTGGCTTGACGTGGTAAAGGGTGATATGCGTGCCAATGGGCTTACTACCAGGGACGCTGAAACGGAAGTTTGGGTTGCAACCGGGCTACTACGCTGAGATGATGATTGTCGGTTCCATCTTATTTGATTTAAAACTGAATAATTTATTAATAATCGAGTATAAAAAGGTGTAAATAATACAAATATCTGTCTGTTCGTATACTCTGACGTGTGTAACATCAGTGGACCCACGCGAAATAAGGACAAGTAACGAGAATTGTGAATACCCTTAATATTCATTTCCCTTCGCTAGCTCTTCGCGCCTAGCCAGACCCAATACCACATAGACAATATTTTTTATAAATGATACAATATCGAGACGTAATAAAATAAAAATTAGTTATGTTAAACGTATGAATAAACAATTAAAATATTATTATAATTTTATAGTATGGGGTCGGGAAACATTTTACTTAACATTTTGGCTTTTTTGTGGGTCGCGACATAGAAAAGGTTGAGAAACGCTGAGCTAATTTATTTGTTTTGCAATTTCAGTATAGGAATAGATTCTTTTCCGCCTCAAAATGATTTAACACTAGTTGACCAGGTAAACTTTATTCTGTATGCCAATTTAAAAAGAAAAAATAGCCTATGTCCTTCTCTAAGGTCCTATCTATGACTATACCGTAATTCATCAAAATTGGTTCAGCGGTTTAGTGAAGTCCACTTTCACATCTAATATTAGTTAGGATACATCTTATTGATTTTCTGTTTCTTGAATTGAAAATTAATAATTGTTGATTTAGGGCAAAACTAGCTATAGAGGATAGTCTCTTTACACCACTTAAAGTAAATTTCAATATAGACTAACCATAAAACTGTCATTTTCGTATGAAAATGACAGTTTTATGGTTAGTCTATCTGCAATCTGCAAACACCTGTCAGAGAATTTCTAACTACCCGCATTCAAACTACACAATAAATTAAAATATTTTAATTTATTTTAGATATGATCGGTGAAACCTAATGCACATGTCTTCGATCAATGCACATGCCGATGTAATTCGATTAATTTATCCATAGATATAATCTTACATTTAAAAAATGTAACAGCAGTTATTTTTTAGGTTATTATGTGTAGTTTGAATGCGGGTAGTTAGAAATTCTCTGATAGGTGTTTGCAGATTTTCTATTATTTTTTTGTGCTTTTACTCTCATATGAGTATCATATGCTTAAACCCTAAAACTCTTTTGAGATGTACCAATTAAATTAATTGTAATTATTGAGTGCTTAAAATCTTATGTACATCACAAGAATTTGTCTAATTTAGAGCTTACAGTGATTTACTTACGACTAACGATCATGTAATTGCTATTTAATAATATACATACATGCATATAATCACGCCTCTTTCCCTTGCTACGATCCTTACATACTTGTTTCGTTTCGTCTACTTTCATTATTCCCTTCATACATGCCCTTCGGTTTAGGATACTCTTGACCTGGCCTTTTTTCAAGACGTCCCTGATCTGATCTCGAAACGTCCGCCTTTTTTTTTTTTTTTTTTTTTTTTTTTTTTGGTGTCGGGGAAAAACCTCTCTTGACGGGTTCCCCCGGCCCGGGGGGACCGAGGGATATGTGGGACTCCGGGAAAGATGTTTGGCCATCCGACTACCCACTAAAAAACCCCGCTGTTCTCCTATCGCCTACGCCCGGGCCCACGGATATATGGCCAGCCGATCTCGTGGCCCGGGCTGGCGCCGGCCCGCCCTTTGTCTTGAGGCGGGCCCCTTCTAAAGTGTTGGCGCCAGGGGGTCAGGATTTCGTCCCCCCGGCGCTCTCCTAACAACTCTAGGAGTTGAGGGGGGCCGCGGAACAGCACGCAGCCCTCACCCTCGCGGCAATAGTGCGGGCGGTGGATCCTCCCCCGAGGGGCCGCCCGCGGCCGCTTTTTACGGCGGCCGGAGGTCGTTATTTGACCTCCGGCGCCGCCGACGTGGCCTGCGTTGGCGGGAGGGGAGTGTGGTGGTCTACTCCCGCTCCCGCTCCGCCGCCTCCTTTGCGGACATGACTGCCTCGCAGAAGGAGGCGACAGCCGTCCATCCAGGATCGCTCCCGACCATGGACAGAACCAGGGCCGGGAGCGACAGGTCCACGCCGACGAAACGTCCGCCTAGGTCTACCCCTTCCAACACTTCCATTCACACTTGCCTTATACACTTTTTTCGTCAATCGTTCTTCATTCATTCTCTCAACATGGCCACATCTCAGCATACCTTTCTCAATTTTTGTCACTACATCTTCTTTCAGACTTTTAATAATATACCAATAAGTATTTATTATTGCTGGCTACCAGCCAATTGGTACCACCCTTAATGACAAACCTAAGGCAGTTTTGACTTTAGTGTTTGCACATAAAGTATATACAATATTAAAATGGCCACATCTATTATGGAAGGAATACACAATGTGGAAACGCACACTGAGTTCTCCGATGTGTGTATACTTCCTCGGACGTGCATCGAAGGTATACTATTGCTCCTCTCTAATGGGAAGTACAAGTTTTATATAAGTTATATATCATTTTGGTCTCAGGGAAAAACCCTCTCTTGACGGGTTCCCTCAGCCCGAGGACTGTTGAGACTCCGGAAAAGATGTTCTCCTATCGCCTACGCCCAGGCCTACGCCCTTTGTCTCAAGGCGGGCCCCTTCTAAAGTGTTGGCGCCAGGGGGTCAGGGTTTCGTCCCTCCGACTCTTTTATGTAATAACTTAATGAGTTGAGGGGGGTCGCGGAACAGCACGCGGCCCTCACCCTCGCGGCAATAGTGCGGGCAGCAGGTCGTTACTTGCCCTCCGGTGCCGTCGACGTGGCCTGCGTTGGCGGGAGGGGAGTGTGGTGGTCGAGTCCCGCTCCCGCTCCGCCACCTCCTTTGCGGACATGACTGCCTCACAAAAGAAGGCGACGGCCGTCCATCCAGGATCGCCCCCGACCATGGACAGAACCAGGGCCGGGAGCGACAGGTCCGAGCCAATTTTTACTCATGACAAAAATTAAGACCAGGCTAAGGTATATTATTCCTATTCCCTAGATCCCAAAATTTACTGAATGTAATGGTACAAGTTACATGTAATTACAGCAAATTATGAATTTTGATCATTAGAATATTAAGAACACTAAAGTTAATTGGGTTGTTGAACAAGGCAAAGCTTCAGTGCACCTATTCATATCAGTGTTATTCGGCTTAGAAATGCACACTCACCGACAGGATGGTACATTTTCAATTCTAGTTGTAACCACATGGTCAGTCAATATTGATCTAGATTTTAGTTTATCCTGGATTCTTATAGTAATATTTTGTATTGATGGTTGTAGATTTAAACAATAAACATCTGAAGAAGGTATGGCTGACGCTAACTACGTAGACATAGAACAGATGGCCCCCACTACTTCAGAAAAAGAAGTACAGAACTGTTGCTGTGTTGGCTCATGGCTTATAAAGGTATTATATATATATATATATATATATATATATATATATATATATATATATATATATGATTTTGGAATATTTAATAAATTTGTGTGCAATCAATGACATATTTCTAAGATTTTCAATTCTATTTATTCATGCTTACATATAATATATTATACATAGACCCTATATATATTTATTTGACAAACATTACTTATTTACTGTATTTTACTAATTATGACATTTTTTTCGG
Source organism: Malacosoma neustria (assembly GCA_963693495.1). Lineage (NCBI taxonomy): Eukaryota > Metazoa > Arthropoda > Insecta > Lepidoptera > Lasiocampidae > Malacosoma > Malacosoma neustria. The sequence goes on from OY856371.1 coordinate 12,001,144, forward strand.
AATACAATCAATGAAATAGTCTTTTTTCGGTCAATTATCAATGGAATTATCAAAATTGTCATTTAAATAGTCATTAATTGCACAATAACTCTTATTGTTTAAAAATAAACACATCAAAAAAGTCAAAGCAACATGCATGATATTACAAATTTACCATTTATACTAACTAATTTCTAAGTCTTTACTCACTGAAAGTGCGTAGGTATGTAAACTTTTTTGTTATTGATGACATACTGGCTGGTTGTAAAAAAAAATTTCGTTATGTTTTGTTTTTTTCATAAAATTAAATGAAAGGGAATTTGTTTGAATTTAAGTGCGTTTTTATTGCTACGTTTAGTCTTGATTTTATAATTCTATCAGCAAAATTGAATTGTTAGATATTCTTTACGTCATGGAGCGACGTCATTTGACGGCAAATGAAATGCAAAGAGCTGTAGAGATGTTGCAAGCGGGAAGTAATCAATCTCAGGTATCTCGGCATTTTGGCATTCATAGAAGTGTTATTTGTCGTCTTTGGCAGCGCTACAATAATACAAGGGAACTCGCTGAACAGCATCCAGGCCGTAAAAGGTGTACAACCACTCGGCAAGACCGGTATATACAACTGACTGTAAGACGCCAGCCGATGTTAACCGCTCGAGAGATAAGTTTGAGGCTACAAAATTCAAGTGGTGTTGATATAAGTCCTCAAACTATGCGAAATCGACTGCATGAGTACGGCCTACGAGCTCGACGCCCAATTAGGTGCCCACCGATACGTCACGAGAATCGCGCTCGTCGAAATGAATGGTGTAGAGAACGCAGAAATGGACCCAGGAACAATGGGATAAAATTATGTTTTCCGATGAGTCGCGATTCGGATTTAGGCCTGATACAAGAAGGGTTCTTGCAAAAAAATGTTTATGAAAGTTATAGATACCAAGATTGTATTTTGATTTTCTTCTTTCAGGATGTCTGTGGTATAATATGTGCAGTGTTAACGTGGCTGCTCATATTGTACGCGGAGTTTGTGGTTATGAAGGTGGTGCTGGTTCCTACTATCTCCACTCACCCCGTGTACAGTTATGTGAACATAGTTATATTTCAATTTCTGGCTTTCCACGCTCTCGCTTCGCATCTTAAAACTATGTTCACTGATCCGGTAAGCTGATTGTTTAATGATCATTGAAGTTAATAAGTATAGTAATTAGTGTAGTGATGGTGTAGCCAATCGGTATCACACTTGAAGACGAACTAAAAAGGTCAGGGCAACTTTTCTCGTCTAATGTACGTATTATAATTGCCGCGTGCCGACTGTAAATAAAAATATCCTGAGGAAATGGATATAGGGGGTATATAAATATTATATGCCCTGTCATTATGCTATGGAGAAGTGTGGTGCTTTTCTTTTCGTCCCCTTTAGACTGAGTTCTCAGCCCAGCCATGGGACATCATCGGCTGATATTATTTATAAATTACATAATATAGCAAGAAGATTGACTATAATAAACCACTTATGATATCTCACAAGTGAAAGCTTGCTTCATTTTCAAATTGTTTCTTAAACAATGTTAAATCCTTACAGGGTGCAGTACCAAAAGGAAATGCTACCGAACAAAAAATAAAAGAGATGGGCTTGCCCAAAGGCCAGATTGTATTTATATGCACCAAATGCCAAAGCTACAAACCCGCGAGATCTCATCATTGTTCGGTTTGCCAGCGATGCATCAAAAAAATGGACCACCACTGCCCTTGGGTAAACAACTGTGTTGGTGAAGGCAACCAAAAATATTTCGTCTTATTTACGGTATGTATTTTTGGTTATGGTGGTGCATTGTGGTAACCTAAATTTTAGTAATTTTAGAAGCAGAGGTTCATTAAGTATTGTTATTAATTTACGCGGTATTTCACAAAAAATTATCTGTAAAATATACCTAATAAAAGTACTGGTAGCTCAGTGGTATTAATTATTTATGTTTCTCTAATTGTAATAGTTCACAACCGGATAGTGGTTTCAAACTTAAAATACACAAACGTGCTAACAATCATAATAACTGTATTATTGAGAGGGTCTCAAATTGCAAATACTTGGGAATTATTATTGATCAACGTTTATCACGGCACTCTCCAATAGATGCTATCTCTAACCGCATACGCAAACTAATCTGGGTATTTAAATCGTTAAGATATGTTGCATCCAAAGAACTTCTGTTTAAAATATAAATCACTTTAGCTCAATCTGTTATAGTTTATTGTATACCAATCTGGGGAGGGGCCAACAAGAGTAAATTTCATTGACGTTGAACGAGCCCAACGGGCGCTTCTCAAAGTTATGCTCTTTAAAGATTATAGGTTTTCAACTGAAACCTTATACTCTATTTGTGGTGTCCCGAGTGTAAGGAAACTGTATATTCTTAATCTTACTTTAAAAGAACACATTAACACAGAATTTAATAAAAAGTTATTAGTAGTTATTAAAAAGTTATTAGTATAAGTAATACATAGGAGAAAGTTTAACGTTCGTTCTTGTCATATTAATACAACTTTTGCTCTTCGACAATGCGTAAAACAAGGAGCCAATGTATATAATAAAATCAATGAAATACTTGATATATATCCCATGAATAAAAATAACTGTAAAATTAAAGTATTAAATTGGTTAAAAAGTAAAACATACGATGAAATAGAAGTCTTTATAAGACAAACTTAGAATTGGTAACTGGTGCAATTACAGGAATACTTCAATTATGTAAAACAAATAAATTAGAAATTTGCACAACTATAAAATACACACATACACACAGACCCCCACATACACGCACGCCCCCCCCCCCACATAAAAGCGCGCGCGCGCGCGCACACACACGCACACACTTTACAAAATTTGCATCCGACCGATCATGACGTACTTGAGCGTAGTCTTCGCCCATGCCGGCAAATGCTACATCAACTCGATGCAGCGGCTGCAGAATAAGTTCTTGCGCATGGCAGTCCAAGCGCCACTTTACATGCGCAACGCGGACCTTCACCGCGACCTGGAGCTCCTTCCCGTGAAGGAGTGCTTGGTATCCCTTTCGCGATCCTTCTTCGGTCTCGCTCCCCACCATCCCAATCCACTGGTGGTGGAGACAGTCAATTACACGCCCAACCGCCGAGCACCCCACGCACGTCGCCGCCCGCGTAACGTGCTCACGGATAGACGCGACCCCATTTCTAGGACGCTGAAGCGAATGCTCTCGCGGACGCTATCCCCTCCAGTCCGGCATGGACCAGCCCGACGAAACAGGTTTAGGGATGCCTTCCGCCCCCCATAGCCTGTAGACGTACACAACCCACACAGTACATAAATACACGTAGAATAGATGTGTTGCGGGGGAGTTTCTTTCGCCGTTTCTTCTCCCCAAGCTAAAAGCACTCCGAAACGGTAGTAGATTAGAATAGGATCGGCTTCACCGGTGGAGCCGATAGTCCCCAATTAATAGTATTCTTGCCATTCGTGGCTGCTATCAATTATCCCCATGCAGCGTTCGAGCCGGGAGCGCCCCTCGCAGGAGACGCGCCCCGAGCACGCTGCCACGGCTGATCGACCCCGCTCCCACGGGGTCGGAATGCCTTTTCCGCCCGGTGTCGCTGTCGTTGGTCGTCTGAGACGATGACAGCCTTAGCTTTAAGAAAAAAAAAACACACACGCACACAACACACGTAAACCTATCAATCCTTTATTATTTGTAAATCATACTTTTGTTATTTGTAAAGTTTAGTGAGGAGCGGAACCTTTTAAAACAGGGATTATATATTTACTAAAAGGTTCCCACCACCCATGTATTCTTATTGTAAACAAATTATTATTTATTATTATTATTAATTAATGTAATAAGTGTAATTACACTTGGAGAACAATGTAAAGGTCTCGGGTTCGAATCCCATGGTGACATACACCGTTTAGGCAAGTTTGCCTAGCATAGCAGTTATGACAATGTACATGCACACTTAAGTAAAAACTAAGTAATAATATTATGTATTTATGTTTTTACAGTTTTATATTGCAATGATGTCAGTCCAAGCATTTTCGATCTGCGTGTTCCAGTTTTTGAATTGTAATCGTGGTGAATGGCATGAATGCAGCGTTTATTCCCTGTCAGCTATAGTGATCCTAATCATTGAAGCACTGGTTTTCACAATTTTTACTACGGTTACGCTCGGCTTCCAATTACATTCTATATGGAATGATGAAACTGTAAGTGATCATTCTTTTCTTGTGTGTAATTTCTATATGTAGTTTCGTTGTTATAATCTACTATGTACTGGCATCTATTTGTGTAGTCTTTTTAATTATTAATAAGTATTAAACTTTAACTGCTTATCTTTTTGATGGGATTTATCTGGATAATTTAGTGGCAACCTTCACGTCTGTCATATATTTAAGTGAGGGTATTTTGAAAATACTTCAGTCTGGATTTTGCTATACAATGTGCATTGTGCTCCCGAGTAGAGTAAGTAATGAGTATATATGCGTGGTGACGAGGAAATGCAGAGGAAAGTGATAATTAGAACTATAATAATTAAACGAACACAATTAGAAAGCATATACATATAATGGGTATACAAGTTATGAATTTGATATGACGCGTGGGTGGTGGACAAATTGTATAGAAAGGTGTTTAGTTATCTATTGCCTTGAGGCAAGTGAAATTAGGAAATATATGATGGAAAAGGCGAATTTACTGGCATTATGTGGCCCTGAATTGTACGATGTAGTTACCTCTTTAATGTCACCGCAACAAGTAAGTGAGGTTAGTTTTAATTTCTTCGTAGACATTTTGAATAGTTATCCAAACGAAATAATAGAATCAAATAAATTTAATACCAGAAATCAAATAGAAGGGCAGTTGCTTATGAATTATATTGCACAACTAGCTGTGCCCGCGACTCCGTCCGCGTGGAATCTTATGGTTTATTTTGGATTACAAACCCTATAAACCCTAAAATATATATAAATGAAATATGCAAACAGTCAGTATTATCGAATGCAACTGTTACGCCATGCGCCTCCGGAATACGAGCGTTCGAACCTACAAAGTCCAGCCTAAGCTAAACCCTATTTCATATGATTGATGACATAAATCTGAGGTGAACTTAAATTGAGAATTCAACCTACTATGTCCAGCCTAAGCTAAACCCTATTTTATATGATTGATGATATAAATCTGTGGTCAACTTAAATTGCAATATAAAATTTCTGAAACTTATCATTTTTCTGTAAGCATGAAACCTGTGCCCTTATTTATAACTTTGTTTATAACTCGCTTCGAATAAGGTTAACAGCTATAATGCCTTCATTGACTACAGCGAGTCCCATGGTCCGTCAATTAAGGTATTTTTACCACGCTTTTATTAACTTGACCTGTATGTAATAGTATCTATGTAACGGAATGTTCGGACTTGATTTTTATCGGCTTTGAACGGTAAAAAAATCAAAATTTTTCACACTAGTGAAGACCTGATGACATACACAAATTTATTAATTTTGTCTCATAGTCTTTGTTTTTCTTCTGCCGGATGATGGCGTTAAATTAATAAAATCATTTACCGATTAGAAATTGACAACAAATAAATTATAGTTTAAAAAAACTAAATAAACACACTTTTATAGTTCATCAAACTAAAAAGTGAAAAATAATTCTTAACATAAGAATAAAATTACTGACGAGAAAATTAATGTCACTATTCTAAAAGCGTGCGGTGCTTTGTACAATATTTTTAAACTAAGTCTGCATTTCGGAATGAAAATAGTAAAAAAAATTACATTGATTATTATCGAGCACACCACACTATTTAGAACAGTGACATGAATTTTCTCCTTAGTATTTTCTTTATTATAATCTCTAATATTGATTTTATTACGACAGTTTATCGAACAATTGAAGACGGAACAAGTGGGCTGGATTCGTAAATCAGGATGGGAGAGCATGCAGGCAGTTTTTGGCGGATTTTCTATATTTTGGTTTTCTCCGTTCGTCAAACCAACGCCTATTAGATCGGATGTCTCTTCTCTCCGAGTTTAATTTACTAGCTTTTTATTATCTTATATTTCTTTGTCTTCTTACAAATATTTCGTGTGTTGCTTCCAAAGGTAGGCTTCGAAGCTTCCAACGCCTATTTAGGTTGGTGTATAAATTAATGAGATTTAATAAAATAGTAGACCAGAGACTATTTTTTAATAATTCTATTATAATTTAATATGGTAACTTAATTAAAATTAATAGTTATAAAAGATTTGGTTCGTATCTTTTTAATATCGCTGTATTTGTATAATAAAGTAATAAACATTTCCAAAGTGCAATCTAAATATTAAGGGTAAATATAATAATTTAATAGAATGATTAATTGAACACTAATTTTTTTTACTAATTATCGTAATTTCAGCCAGTAGATTTCTTTAAAGTAATAAAGAGGCATAAGGAATAAGTAGAACAAATTGAATTTTAAATAAAAATTATCTTATTTTACTATTATTAATAGCAATTTTATATCTTAACTTATTTTCATTTTCATGATAAAGTATTATTTTGTGTCTGTTATAGTGTCCCAGTAATTTATAATATATGAAGAAGTGCTATCATCATGAATGATGAAGATTTACATTTTTTTTAAAATACATTATTTATCGGTTATTTAACCGACAGTAGCGCTGCCTAGCGCTGTACTAGCGATAATAGAGAAACACATTTTTACTCTTAAACAACAATAAAAGACAATAAATAGCTCTAATATTCAAAGCCAATGCAGTTATTTAACGATATTCAGGATTACTACAAATATCCACCAGGGCGAGCGCTGCTGTCGCATTACGAATGTACTGAATAAAACGATCTAAAAATGTAAATCATTATATAGTCGTACCTTAAGTACTTATTTCACAATTCTAAGCTTCTAGTGCCTATACAGTAATAAGCTATCACCTTGACTTTTATGAATGACACTTCAGTAAACTTAAAAGTATGATGCAATTAGAAAGTTAGCAGATTAAATCACGTATAAAATAGTAGAAGTAGATTTATAGTTTGGGACAAAATATCCCTAATTGTTTATTACGAGTGCAAGTAGGAAGCGGCGTAAAAGTATTGTATATTATGTAAAATCTCCGCGGTGCTCCAATGGGTGACCGCGTGGATTTAATATCGAGAAAATTCATGATTAGTTTTGTCATTCATACTAAGACATGTTTAATTAAAATGTGATGAAAATTCTTAATGTTATTGTATTTATTAATCTTTGTTATTAATTTAGTTTCAGTATTAGTTACTATCACTAGTCCGTAATTTAAATTTGAATTTTTTAATTTCAATTTATCTAAAGTAGATAAGTTTTAGAGAGAATTTATTTTAATAAATTATATTTGTGGAAAATAGTTTTTTAATTTACCTGTTAGTCTTAAAACCTGGTATCCTGACTCTTGAAACAGTGTAAACCTTAAATTTACATCTAACACTTGAAAAATATTTCAAATAAGGAACCATTGGAAGTATTTTTCGAATCTCGTTTGAGAAATAAGGAGTAAGTTCCAAAGGTGTTATGGAGCTCCATAACTATAACCGAAATTACTATAAGGTATATGAAATAAAATTCTATTCGTAATCAAATATGATATAAAAGATTCAAATAATTTTGTATAGGGGCGTAATCTTAATGAGACATAACAGATTTTTGTTTTTGCCGCTGAATCGACACATGAGCCACAAGCATTCCTCCACGCCTCCTTCCTTAAATACTAATAATATCCGTAAATTAACTACAACTATCAGAAACTAGTGATAATTTGAATCCGATACCATCTTTTGCTCGAAGCAGTTAAGGACATTTTCGACCCCCTATAACTTCGTTGTGGATAAAACTAGAAGCCTGAATTTTCAGTAACCAAGCAGGCATTGTTTAAACGGTGGTATATTTCAAATTTTATTCAATTTGAACCAGTAGTTCATTAAGAACTAGTTAAAATTTCTTATTTTGTCACTCGCTGACTGACCGATCATCAAAACTCTAAGGCATTTCTAGCAGACATCCTAAACGCTTCAAATTTAGAATACAAATATTATTTATAGTATAAATCAAGGAAAAACTACTGTAATTAAAAACTGCAATTTTGGTCGAGTTTTCTAGATACACCAACTGCATAAATAACTTTGTAATCCCATATATTGTAAATGTAAAGGATTACAAAGTTACACTTGCAGTTTCAATGTACCTGTATATATCTACAAAAAGAAATGAGATGCCATCAAAAACAAAGCTTGTAAAAAAACCAAGTCTCGCAACTCAGTTTTTCTACCGTAAAAAGTTGTCGAGATCCATGTAATACCAAGTCTGTTACTTTATTAAGTCCCTACTTAAGGGACTTTTTTTTGTTTTTTTTTTGGTCTCGGGGAAAAACCTCTCTTGACGGGTTCTCCCGGCCCGGGGGGACTGAGGGATATGTGGGACTCCGGGAAAATTGTTCGAACATGCGACTACCCACTAAAAAACCCGGCTGTTCTCCTATCGCCTACGTCCGGGCCTACGGATATATGGCCTGCCGATCTCGTGGCCCGGGCCGGCGCCGGCCCGCCCTCTGTCTTAAAGCGGGCCCCTTCTTAAGTGTTGGCGCCAGGGGGTCAGGCTTTCGTCCCCCTGGCGCTCTCCTGTAGTAACTCTAGGAGTTGAGGAGAGCCGCGGAACAGCACGCAGCCCTCACCCTTGCGGCAAAAGTGCGGGCGGCGGGTCCTCCCCCGAGGGGCCGCCCGCGGCCGCTTTTTACGGTGGCCGGAGGTCGTTAGTTGCCCTCCGGCGCACCGTGGCCTGCGTTGGGAGGAGGGGAGTGTGGTGGCCGACTCCCGCACCCGCTCCACCGCCTCCTTTGCGAACATGACTGCCTCGCAGAAGGAGGCGACGGCCATCCATCCAGCATCACCCCCGACCATGGACAGAACCAGAGTCGGGAGCGACAGGTCCACGCCGATTTGGGCGATGAGGGCGCGGCGCTCCTCGCGCCACGTAGGGCACACGGCTTCATCTCATCTCATCGCATCCATCTCGTCTCGTCTTGTCTCGTCTCGTCTCGTCTCATCTCATCTCATCTCGCCTGATGAGGCGAGATGTCACCTCATCCCGCCTCATCTCATCTCTATATATATATATATATATATATATATATATATATATATATATATATATATATATATATATATATATATATATATATATAGCTATATGGTTCCGGCCGTGTGGTCCCGGCCGAAGAAAGAATAGGGCCACCCCAAATCATCCCAAGGGAGTCGTAAAAGCCGACTGATGGGTCACTCCCTCTGCCAGCTTGCATGCGGCGAGGGAAGGACACCTCTAGGTTTCCCTTTAGAGGTTGGGAGGTCGGACGGCAGTCGCTCCCGTAAAAACCAAAACAAGCCAAACAAAAATGGTACGGACACGGAAAGGTATTGTCACGGATAGGGCGTCGCCGCAAAACGACGCGCAGGAACTTCGCCCGACTCCTGTGACAAGTGGACTAGGGCTGCCGTGCCGTGGGCGAGCACGGCTAAAGACACTAGCCCCATCCAAAAGGAAACTCCGCTTCGCAACGTGGAATATTGGCACGCTAACCGGACGCGCGAGAGAGTTGGCCGATGTGCTCTCCAGGCGGAGGGTGGCCGTGGCGTTCCTGCAGGAGACTCGGTGGAAGGCCAGCAGATCCCGGTTCATTGGGAATGGCTACAAGCTGATCTACACAGGTGCACCTGGTGGGGAGAATGGGGTTGCCATAGTGCTCTCGGAGGAGTTCCAGAACGACATTTTGGAAGTGAAACGTCATAGCGACCGGCTTATGGTCGTTAGGGTGCTTATCGATGGGGTAGTTACCCACTTGATAAGTGCCTATGCGCCACAGGCCGGTTGTGACGACGCCGATAAAATAGCGTTTTGGAATCAACTCGGAGAAGTGCTCCGTGGAATCCCGTTATCACAGGGGATCGTTTTGGGGGGTGATCTGAACGGTCATGTGGGTGATGAATGTGGGGAATTTGAGCGTGTTCACGGTGGATTTGGGTACGGTAGCCGCAACGCGGAAGGGGAGGACATCCTCAATACGTGTGCGGCTGCCGACCTTGCCATCGTGAACACGTATTTCAAAAAGAGACCCGAGCATCTCATCACCTACAAGAGCGGGAGGAATGCTACCCAAATCGACTTCCTACTCACTAGGAGACACCACATCAGCAAAGTGGCCAACTGTAAGGTCATACCCGGTGAGAGTCTCACTGCACAACACCGTCTTCTTGTCATGGACCTCTGCGTAAAGCCCAAAGGCAAATGTGTCGACCGCCTTCAACGCCGAATCAGGTGGTGGCTGCTTGATGAAGTCAAGTCCCAGGAGTTCGCCTCTGCCATCGGCGACAAGTGCGCTGGTGGTGAGGGCGAACCGGTTCAAGCTTACTGGGACAGGATTCAGGCGGCTATCCTTGGGTCGGCGAGAGAGGTGCTTGGCGTGTCTAAGGGCGGACGCAAGTGTGACAAGGAGACTTGGTGGTGGAACCACTCAGTCCAGAGGGAGACCAGGGCGAAAAAAGCCCTCTTTAAGAAGTGGCAAGCGTCCAGATCTCCTGAAGATCGCGACGGATACAGAGATGCCAAACGCGCCACCAAGAAAGCTGTAGCCAGAGCCAGACGAGACCACTTACAACCACTTTACGATAAGTTGGACTCGTCTGAGGGGCAGAAGCTCATATATAAGTTGGCGCGCTCTAGGGTCAAAGCGGCACAGGATATCTCCAAGTGCCGCTGTGTAAAAGACCCCGGGGGCAACTTGTTATGCGAGAACCTCGCGGTGAAGGAGAGATGGCGCTCATATTTCCACGAGCTGCTGAACAAGCAGCATAAAGAGGTGCAGCCGCCAGATCTTCCTCCGAACCAAGGACTAGTGCCACTGATAACGCCTGCAGAGGTCCAGAATTGTCTTCGCCGCATGAAGAATCGGAAAGCTGTTGGATCCGATGGAGTCCCCATCGAAGCCTAGAAGGCGATGGGCTCTCGTGGTGTGGGCACTTTAACCGACCTTTTTAACCGGACACTCCTCACCGGTACGGTCCCGAACCAATGGAGGCTGAGTATCATTACTCCAGTCTTCAAAGGCAAGGGATCGGTGCAGGAGTGCGGTAGCTACCGCGGTATAAAGGTCATGTCCCACACCATCAAGCTCTTCAAGAGGGTTATCGACTCTCGGATTCGACAGGAGTGCACTGTCTCGGAATGTCAATATGGGTTTCGCCCTGGTCACGGGACAATGGACCCTATTTTCGCCCTAAGGACTGTCGCGGAGAAATACAGGGCGAAGAATACGCCTCTGCATTGTCTGTTTCTTGACTTGCAGAAGGCCTTCGACTGTGTTCCTCGCGCGATAATCTGGTGGGCATTGCGGTCCAAAGGGATTCCAGAGGCCTATATTGGGATCATCCGAGACATGTACCGTGATTCCGATTCCGTAGTTCGGACCGCTGTTGGCGACACAAAACCTTTCCCCATCACCGTCGGTGTGCACCAAGGATCCGTCCTTAGTCCGTTTCTGTTTAGCGTGGTATTAGACGTATTGTCAGACAGCATCAAAAACTCACATGAGCAGCCCCCGTGGCTGCTCATGTATGCTGATGATATCGCGCTGGCAGATTCGGACAGGGGTAGGCTGGTGCGACGTGTGAAGGTGTGGAAGGAGTCGCTTGAGAACGGTGGTCTGAAGCTCAATGTGGCGAAGACCGAGTACTTGGCCTGTAACTCCACAGATCCCACACCCGTACGCATAGACGGCAACACGGTCGAGCGCACGGACCATGTGAAATACCTGGGATCTGTGTTTCATGCGTCTGGTGACATCGATTGCGACGTCAAGGCACGCATTGCTGCCGCGTGGGCCAAATGGCGTGAGGTAACTGGTGTCATTTGTGACCCCAAGATGCCGGTAAAGTAGAAGGGACAGGTCTATAAGACCATTATTAGGCCTGTCCTTTTATACGGCTGTGAAGCGTGGCCGGTGTTAGAGCGACACAAGCAAGAACTGCGTGTCACGGAGATGAATATGCTGCGGTGGATGTGTGGAGTGACGCGGAAAGACCGCGTTAGGAACTCCCGCATTCGCGGTAGTCTTCGTGTCCGTGACATTGCAGATAAATTGCAGGAGTGTCGGCTCCGTTGGTATGGCCATGTTTTACGGCAACCGGATGCTTACGTGGGAAACAAATGTCTGGTCATGCCGCCTCCGCCGGACCCCGGCAGGAGGGGTAGACCCAAAAAGTGCTGGCTTGACGTCATAAAGGGTGATATGCGTGCCAATGGGCTCACTACCAGGGATGCTGAAGATCGCGCGAAGTGGAGTAGAAAAAGTCGGAAAGCGGACCCCGGGCACCGAAACGAAAGTTTGGGTGGCAACCGGGACTAACGCTAGGATGATGATGATGATATATATATATATATATATATATATATATATATATATATATATATATATATATATATATATATATATATATATATATATATATATATATATATATATATATATCTTGACGGGTTCTCCCGGCCCGGGGGGACTGAGGGATATGTGGGACTCCGAGAAAATTGTTCGAACATGCGACTACCCACTACTATATATATATATGTGTGTGTGTGTGTGTGTGTGTGTGTGTGTGTGTGTGTGTGTGTGTATATATATGTGTGTGTGTATGTATATGTATGTGTGTGTGTGTGTGTGTATGTACGTGTATGTGTGTGTATGTATGTATTTGTGTAAAATTTAATTATTTTAATTCTAATATTATTGCAAATTTTTGTTTTCCATTCTATCAGAATTCTGCGAAACTATGTAACCTGCTTATTTATAGTCTTTCTCACTGGGTATCGCGCCATCTTGCGAACAATATCAAATTGCTAATTATCTTAATGCTTTTAACATATTTTAAATATGTTTTACTCTGATTTGATACACAAATGAAATAAATTTATTTTTTATAATTTTAATAATATAGTTTTCTTTAAAATGTAAAGCTAAATAATAATAACAAATAGCATGTCAGGGAATAAGTTAGTGAGTGGCAGTTTTTCCAATTATATTCGACTAGTCTTTCCTCAGTTTCTTCATAATTTAGGGTTAAGAGCCACGATTTCAGTTCAGATTTTAACATTTTGCTATTGTAATCAGTAATATTTTTAATTTTATTTAATTTATTGTATATGAGGGGACCTAGAAAGTTGATATTTCTCTTAGCAAATATACTATTGGTTTTTGGTAAGGGAAACGAAATACACCTTTTTAGGGTTTTGGGTAAAGCGGGAACTATTAGGCAATGATAACTTTTTACACATTCAAATACAAATAACTTACGCACACTTAGAACTTGAGTTGACTTATATAGATACACCTAGAGTTGGACTGTTTTGTAATTTTTAGGGAAGGTCCATTAATTCATTGATACAAAATTTTTAAGAAAACTGAATTTGTTTTCACAGGATTTTTTATGGTCGTGGAACAGCAACAAGCTGATATTAAGCAGTTACCGGCTCCTTTGGTTGTTTGTGACGTGCGACAAAACAACCCAAGGTAGGTGAGACTTCAAGCCCATTCACATTGCAACAACCCCCGTTCTCTTAATATGCCGCCGTAATAAACTTGTATTGTGTTCCAGCATTGTTGACTCAGGTTCCAGCCTCCTTCGTAGACGGCAGCGTATTCACGGTATACCTGGCATCGCAAGCATTCCGACGGTAACTGCTTACTATCTTTCTCTCCTCTCTCTTTATCTCTCTCTCCACTCTCTCTCTCCCCACCCTCTCTCTCCGTGTTATTCTGTGATCGCATCCATCGCGTCTCGCCTCGTCTCGTCTCATCTCATCTCTTAACATATCATCTCATCTCATTTCGTAAGTTATTATAATAATACCATATCAATATTAAAAATCTTTTATGTTTTAAATTAAAATAAATTGACTTGGCAATCGCACTAAACAATCTTATTTAATATAATATGTATTACTTGTGAGATATATTGTGTTTTCATGCGATTGCCAAGTCAATATATTTTATTTAAAACAAAAGATTTTAATATTGATATGGTCACTATAATATATTCTTAGGTTATATAAATGAAGTCATTTATTATAAGATTTAAATGATCCGTCTTCAAAATATTATTATAAAATATGTATGTGTATATGTCTATGTTTACCAAAGAGCATATCGTTAAGCACGTTTTAGCAAAATATCATCATTTATATACCTATATAATTATACACTGTATTATTTTCATAAAAATAGTAACATTAAATAGCAATGTGCAGTCGTTAGACCGTTCTGGTAGAATTAGTTTTAAGTGCAAAAATTTTGAATTGAAGTATGTAATACTATGTAATTAAAATTTAATGCTGAATCTATTATTTTGCAGTAAACAATAATAATTTAAAAAAATTATATTGAACTGGTGTATATTGAAACAAAAGAGATACAATTATAAATTTCCATAAAAATAACAGCCATTGTTTGACTAATAATCGCAAATGAACTATAACATATATGAATAAGAATATAGTGGTTAAGTAATCCAGTACGTAAACAGGCGGCAGCGGCGGCGTTGGTGCCTGAATTTGGCTCCCACGCGCTAAAGGAAAGTGTTTTATTGCGGAACTGCGGGCTCAGTGCGATACTTCATAATCGTATTTTAGTTTGGCCATGTGTAATATTCAAGGTGATCGACTGCGACTTCTATAATTGACTTGTATTGAATTCGACTTTATTGCTTCGCGCATTCGCCTCCTTGGCCCCACGTCCGAACCGCAGTATTACGCAACTAGTCCAACAAGACATTCATAGCTAATTTACACCGGTCGCCATTATTGTACGTAAGGTTTCATTTGTTTATTTAGTTACAAAGTCGGTGTTATTTTATAACAGCTTGTTTACAGATGAAAGCGGTGAGTCAGGCTTTATTATATCTGATGCTGGTGGTGCCATCTCTATGCCGGCCGTACGATCCGGAGGATGATTTGAAAGATGTATTGCCATCTAGCGGCCAGTTCGAAGCATTTTACCCGCGAGAGGCACATGGAATACCGAACGGATCTTCACGCGCTGCACACGGACATGGTAGTTTCTTCAAACACCGCAACCCTGCGCTAGTAGATGTAAAGAATGCTGCCGCGTATGGTTTTCGCTTCGACGGTATGAGAAGATTTAATTTTGATGATGAGTGATTCAATTTTTTAAACTCAGTGTACTTATATAATATACACATTTGATTTTCATACATTTGTTTTTATTGTAATAATGTAATTTAACGTAATCGTAAAAAAAAAAACATCAGAAGCCTTTTAATAATATTAATGAACTCATTTGTTAATAAACGTTCATAAGAATATTATTGTAATTGATGATTTATATAAATAATTCAATTATCCCTTTACAGTTCTAAAACACAATAAATTAGTTTAATTCATTATACAATAGTTTATTAATAATATTTAATATAATATTTTAACAATTTATTGCTTCCAAATAAGCAATCTGTATAATGGCATACAGTATTTTTTAAATGTCAAATAAAACTCTCACCAAAAAATCTCACAAGTACGATACCAACTAATGTCGATCAAAATAGGATGTTAACATATTATTGTAAAAAAAAGAATAAATTATAATTTTGCTCTGTGCAGGTTGGAGTAAGAATACTGACCCCTGCGACCGGGAGCGTCCTGTCCTAAAAGGAGACAAAAAACACTAGCTAGCTAGGCGGCATGATCCCAAGCCCATTTGGATGGCAAATACTTCTGGTTTCAAATATACCACCATAATAACTTTGTGTTCTGGTTTGACCCAGGTTCCAGTTATCCTATGCTGACAGCAGCGTGTTCGCGATGATGTTATCGCTTACGAAAGTTTGCGATGCTTTAAGCGTTAGTAGGTATTATTGGACCGTCAGCCTTTATGCTGTTCCAAAACAATAAAAAAATCATAATTGTCATAAATAATCATTATTTAAAAATAGTCATATAATTAATAAATAGTCTGCTTTTAACCAGTGAATAAACTTTATATAACAAAATTGAAGGGACCGTATATTTTATTGCGTTATAAAGAGTTTTCGTTAAACGGAGAGTGTAAAAACAATATAGTTTTAAATTTTGAGTAAATTAAATGAAAAAATTGTAATCAGTTATCTTTGTTTGTGGTTTTTTACTATTCCAGTATTTTAATAGTTTCGTTGTATTTTATTTATATCTTAGAATATAGTGGGATTATCTTCGTTGAATAATTACAATAAATAAATGAACATATTTCTAAGAATTATATGGGGCGTATTTACGACTCTGTATCAGTATTGTGTTTAAAGGTCAATGAGATTAATGTTTATTGAGGAGTGGTTACTACTCTATTAAGAATGTTTCAATACAAGAGTAACAATGTAAACCAAAGATTTTCGTCAAATAGAAGTTCGCTATATACAGTGTACTGTAGTTATAATAATTGTAGTTAATATAGTATTACTATATACTTAATTCCGAATGTCGTTGTAAAATCCTTGAATAAATAACTAATTCGTACACGATTGTACCTACGCAGGCACCACACTACTGACGCTCGTAAACTCTCATATTTCGTGGCGCGTGTTACCACTCACTATACTATATACCATATAATATGTTACTATATACCATATATATATATATATATACATATATATATATATATATATATATATATATATATATATATATATATATATATATATATATATATATGTATATATATATATGTATATATGTATATATATATATATATATATATATATATATATATATATATATATGTATATGTATATATATATATATATGTATATACATATATATATATATATATATATATATATATATATATATATGTATATATATGTATATATATATATATGTATATATGTATATATATATATATATATATATATATATATATATATATATATATGTATATGTATATATATATATATGTATATATGTATATATATATATATGTATATATATATATATATGTATATATATATATATATATATATATATATATATATATATATATATATATATATATATATATATATATATATATATATATATATATATATATATATATATATATATATATATATATACATACTTACATACATACGGATATGGAAAGAGCTTATTAAATATAGAGAATGTTTTAAAAAAGGCGTTATCAATTGGGATACACCTGGTGTTACAAACGTCCATAGGCGACGGGGGCCACCTTATATCGGGTGGCCCGATATTTTATCTGCTGAACTTCAGCGATTAAAAATAATAGTAAGACTTAAGTAGTAATAATAATAGTAAGTTTCAACTAAATTCACTAACAATTAAATATTTTGGAGAAGGCTCCAGGGCCCAATCTATCTCTATACCGAAATTTATTAAAATTGGTTCAGCGGTTTAGTCGTGAAAACGTAACAGACATATAAAGTTACTTTCACAATTATAATATTAGTATTGATTACTTTACTGTTACCACAAATTTACACGCAAATGTATTTATTATAATATTAACCGGGATGAAATGCTTGAAAAGTAAACGGATAAATATATAACATTAAACGATCTCTATAGAACAATGGCAAACTACGATGATGTTTCTTAGTTAATTTCAAAACAGCTATTTTAATATTTCGAGTGCTCATCGATTCTAAGATATCAGTACTTAATCATAACAATTATTAACATATCAGATCAAAAAAATGTAAAACTAAATTTTACAATTTAAAAAAAAAGCTTAGTATTCTCTAAACATTAGAAACGTACTTACAATATTCGAAGTCTAAAAAGACTAAACGTTATTTAAATGCGCACAAAGAAAGATAACTAAGTAAAATAAATCTAAAATATCAACAAAAAAATCAGTATGCCCTGCGTTTGCTTTGTATAAGTTATAAGTTATAAAGCAAAACTTTTTGCTTTGAATGCAAGTCTAAACAATATTAATACTTTACTATTATACTAATAATGAAGATTAAATTGTTAATTTGTTATATAAACTATATTTGAATAAATTTGGTTTTCCATATTCCGAAAGAAGATTAATAGCTTAATTCTCCTCCTTTCAGAAAGTAGAATGGGTAATCTATTTATCAATTTTTTCATTAGGTAACTGTGACCTCCACAATTGGACGTCATGAGTTTTTAAAAATGACAAAAAAACAAGCGCTCCTGGTTTTGCCAACATGCAAAACAATTTGTCTATGTTTTGGTTTCAGGCGATAAAAATTTGTCAATCATATATGTTCGACGTTTTAATTGAATAAACAGAAGAAACAGTTTTCGTTTGTGAGCCGAGTCCTGTCTCTGTCACCTTTATATTGATTTGTTCATTCTAAACGGGGGAATGACGGGTTTAAGTGATCTCCGATTTCACCGATGCCTTTAAGCAATTAACTGGAACGTCGGAACTGTTCTGTAGTTTTTCATTATTGAAATAATGTTGACTATACTTATTTAAGATTTCACGCACGGAGTAAGCGAAGTGAGCACAGGGCCCGTCGCTGGGGACGCAGGTTGGATTCAAACCACCGGTGTCTGTAATGGACACGTCCTAGCGATTCGATACGAGTGTCAGCCACATCCTTTCCCTGTTATTACGGGTGCACAAGACTGCTACAATAGAACATCTAAAAAATATATTAAAATACTTAACAATTCCATGAAGAAAGTGTGAAGTTATCTAAACAATAATTAGTGTTCACGAAAGTCCTTTTAACTCGGGCATTTTATGTAACTGTATATTCTAAGTGTAGATAAGTTAATAGGATTGGTATTATACCTCATGCTGAGGTCAGGGACCGGCTTTTAAGGACGGAATGCTTCTGGAACCGTGTATAAAAAACGACTGATCTCCTGTGATCGGTCATTCCGCGGCCGCGTTGGGTGCACGCATCTTCATTCCCCAAATAACGAGTATTTTTATGTTAAGATCCCTTAATTCTCTGACCTCTACCAGTGTAGTATTCGAACAGCTCCCGAAAGGGTTGAACGTTGCTCTAGTTAACTCACTTTTTTTCGACTAGTGCCATGTATCCAGCCAGTAATATAATGGTAAGTTAAATTCAAATATACAGCGAATTTTTTTATTAAAATAAATGTAATTTAAAATTGGTTACGACCTAGTTGCTTTTAAGTGTATGGATTTATTATTAATAAGATAATTTATTTATGACATTAATTAATTTATAATATACGTCGTTTCAAATTACAATTTCCATCTGAATAAATTTATCAATGAAACCAGGCTGTACCTTTAAGAAATCAATCATTAATTTAATTTTCCATTGAGTCGGCAGCAATTACAAGGATCAATGACGGCAGGTGCAGTGCAAGTCATCCTATTGAATACTTTCAGTCATTTTTTATTAACACTTGCACGTTTGTTATGACAGCCGACGTTATATTAAATTAGTATTAAATCAACATTGACATTATAACGTAGTGACAGTAGTTAATTAAAAAACGTGTAGTATTGATATTTTTAAGATATTATGTATGTGTAAAAATTAATAACACGACTAACTTATAACCGACAATCCTGGTAGAGTTCAACTATCGTATACCAATAAAGTAATAAAAAACGGTACAATAAATTATAGACCCTTTTTAATGATACATTGGAATTCAAAATAAATGAAATATTGAAGCGCTCGGGACCTTCATGGCCCATTTATCCATTATACACGCATCGGCACATATGTTATGCTTTAATAATCAATGTAAATCAAATAACTTTTATAATTATGTTACAATTAAAATTCGATTTTGAATATTTTAAGCAATCCAGTCAATCTATTTAAATTGTAATAATGTATTATATAGTTTTACTCGATTCATTCGGGATTCTGCATTTCATTTTAAATTGTCATGATTGGTAGGAGAAAAATTGTAAAATATTTATTTAAATTTTTGAGAATGAATTCCAGTATTTATTACATTGATATTAGCAAAGGAGTTTGAAAGAATAATAGGACAATAATAGACTATCTGGTTTTTAAGACGTAGTTAATGATGATATATTCTTCTGCTAGATCATGTTCACTAAATTATGTCAAGACTCTTATACTTCCTGTAGGGTACGGAGTTCAGGCCATAGTTGCCTTTGTATTTACATGTATAAATTATATTTAAGCATGTTATCATTTCTATCTTTGTGCCTCATCCTAAAAATGAAATTAGAAATAATTAACTGGACAAGTCATTAAATTATTGTAGGAGTACTTTGAAATTTAACTTTTTCCATTTCATTCCACAATTTATCAAAATTTATAATTCATGAATAGTCTTAAAAACTGTCATAAAAATTAATCATAAAAAAGTTAAATAGTTCGAATATTAATTCTGTAAGGGATAAACTTCATTAAAAACTTTTTGATTTTGACTTTGCAATGTAACGTATATCTTTAATCATTCAATATTGATCATGAAGTAATCTTATGAAATAATTCGTATAATTAAAATTGTAACATGAAATAGTGACTGACATGAGTGTATTTGAACTATGAATAATGGAGTACGCAAACGCCATCATTAATCTTAATGTCGGTTTATGTGGAGTTTGTTTATATTTAAATGAGCCTGTATTGGTATAGATAGAAGCTACTGCTAAAATAAAACTGATAATAATCGAAATATTTAGAACGGTCACATTTCTTTTTAGTATGAAATAAACTATCTGCAAGGCGAATACATTAAACTTAGACCTAATTATTGCTTTTGCGCTGTGGAATATAGATAACCGACATTCCGTTTTTTTTAAAGTACATTTGTAAATCAGTGCCGGATTAACCACATAGCAAGAATAGCAATTGCTACGGGCCCCACGCAAAAGGGGGCCCCGCATATTTAAACCCGCTCATCTCGGCCTGAGCGTAATTTTTTAAATGAAACTTATTAACACGTGGTAACATAATATATTGAATTTATTTGATGTCACAATAAGGTGAAACGTTACATTTTAAACGTTTCCTACTAATACAATCTACGTCATACAATCGGTAACCCCCATTATTTCCTTGGCGAAAATAAAACAGAATTTCATACGATAAAAGCACATGTTACAAAAAGTCGCTCGTATAAATGTGAAGAATGTCGGTCCGATAATGAGCTAGAGCTCATTATCGGGCCGCGGACCGACTCAAGTTCTCCTGTAGACTGGAGACACCACATCAGCGAAGTAGCCAACTGCAAGATCATATCCGGCGAGACTGTCACTGCACAACACCGTCTTCATGTTATGGACCTCTGCGTGAAGCGCAAAGACAAACGTGTTGAACGCTTCCATCGCCGAATCGGGTGGTGGCTACTTGATGAAGTTACGTCCCAGGTGCTCGCTTGAGCCATCGGCGACAAGTGCATTGGTGATGTAGTTTTTACGTTGGTGCTGTAGTTTGAGGTATGGAAGCACACTTGCGCCCAGGTGCGGGGTCCTTTGAAAAGATTTGCTACGGGCCCCGCGCTTGCTTAATCCGGCACTGATGTAAATACATATATAATAACAAAAATCACTTTTGAGCCTCTAAAAATTTGAAGACTACTGTATCATGATAGTTATTCTTGATATTTAAATTAGGTCACTATGATTACCGATTACTTTCATTTAGATAGTTATCTACTGTGTGTAATTTATAGCTTTATTTTTATTCCACGTAACATTATTACACTCTATGTAACGCTTGTTTTATTTTGTTCTTATTTACTGTTATGCAACGCCCGTTCAATTGTGCCACTCTACATTTCTACGTTCTGCAATATAAAAACAATGGTTGATTTAATTTTGGAAACTAATTATCCCTTTAATTTCAGAGATGCTTTCTACTGAGCTTGGCTCTAATCACGTCTTCGGAAGCATTCTTCCTCAAATGGGGATCGGATAATTCGTAAGTATTCTTTAATATACTATGATAGAATAAATATTCTTGACACTAACAAAATAGTTTAATTTTTGCTATAATAGGCAACTAAAACTAATTCTTAATACATATTTATTACAAAATAAGCTGTCCAAGTAAACATTCTCATGTGAAATAAAATATCTATTTTTTTACCTTTTTAACATATTGACATTAATAAATACATTTGAAATCTCTTAAATTTACTGTCTAGATATACGAGTATGACTCCAAACCGACAGATCCTGGCAAATGATTGCCTGATACGGTACCGTTTTGTAGCCTTTAAGCATGTATGACAGGTTTTATTACATATAGTATTTATAGTCAATTTGTGACATAATGCGAGTAATTAATAATATCTTTAAGTGTATAATTGCCATAAATTTATACACAGTAACGGGCTCATGCGAATGCTAACTGCACAGCGATTAGTTTTAATAGTGTCATTAATTAAACGTTTTAGTATAGCTACCTTGGAACGTGTTTTAAAATTTTGCATATAAATTTGAATTATATATATATATATATATATATATATATATATATATATATATATATATATATATATATATATATATATATTAAATACTTATTAAAAAATAACGAAAAATAAATAAAAAATAATAACAAAAAAATCATTAAGTTGATAGAAATAATAATATTCAAACTTTCTTTATAATTTTATTTTTTTAGTAACTTGAAGCAAATAGAAGGGTTTATGTGTGTGTATATAATTTTTAATTTTGAAAATAAATATATATATAACCCTATCCTAGATCAATTCACAGTTCAATATTAAATGGAATTATTTTATCTCGACAGGCAACAAACAGCGCAGAAAACATGGGTACAGCCTTTGCCCCCGAACATTTCACCCATCTACCGGTATCAATACAGCTACACGCCTTACGATTCACGTAAAGTGTACCAGGTCCAAGCACCACAATATACCCAAAATGAAATGACACTACAACAAAGCATGGCACCAATACCGATCAGTGTTCCAGCTGGAGCGAGTTTAACACCAGTATCACTGCAACACGTGCAACTGGTGCCTTGTATGTGCCCCGTTGCTCCTGAGGAAGCAGAGAAACTGCAAGAGCAGGTCGGGCCCGGCTCTTATGTGGCTCAGACTACATATTCCGTGCCGCAGCAGATGACCGTCACATCGGACAATTCTAAGCCTGCTCTTCAATAATGGAAGTGATTGAATACCACAATGGTGTATATGAACTTACGAGTACGATAGGATGAGTAACTGAAAGAAATATTGACTGATAAACTATGCATTTATTCAACAATTTTTACTTTTGTAGATCATTTTCATTATGTTTTAATTTAAATCATGATAAGAATATATTTGAGACTGATAGTTTAAGCAATATGTCTTAATGTTTCTATTAAATATATTGATCTGTCATTGTGTTTTATTTTAATCCAAAGTGTCAAATTGATATTAATAAATCGACGATACGGCTGGATCAGCGGTTATGTAAGTGAATTCTAATGTCACGTCTGTGTATTCTTTTCTTATTTGGATATTGCAGATTAGTAAAAAGGATTTTATTTAGTCCACTGACTTTTATGGAAAAATAAATATTGAATATAATCCAAAGATAAACTCAAGTTATATTGAATTGCTTTTTACTTCATCTTAGCCGGTCCATAACATTACTAAAACTTAATTTTCAAGAACGAGTTTATAATGACATAAAAAATATCTTGAGACCAATATGTCATTACGTGAAGATGTAGAAGTCTCTTGAAGACTGCATGTTAGTTATATGGCAATAATTAAGTATTTAGCGGACCCCGGGCACCAAAACGGAAGTTTGGGTTGCAACCGGGATGAACGTTGAGATGATGATGATGATGAATTAAGTATTTATTTGTCCTTACTTTGACAAGTTTTGTCTAATTCTAATAAACAAGGCTGCTGTCCCATATGGATACAGGAACCTTGGTCACTACTGCTGAAACACACCACAAGGTTATTATGGTGGCATACCTTTAGACCCAGTGTGGCTGCCATCCAGACGGGTGGGATGGATGGTGCCCTACCACGTAGGTAGTTTTGTCGTCTTTACGACAAGCCGACGCCGGCCGCAGGAGTTAGTATTTTTACTCCGCCCCTGCACGAAGAGGTAGATGATAAATTTGTTCAAGTCGCTACTGAAATGTTCATTTTTTGGTAAAGGAATATTGTCGACCATTTTGAATTTTCATTCGATTTTCAATTTCACACGTAACGTCAAGCAATCGTTTATAATATAATTTAGATTAATACTAAAGCCGGCTTTTGACTATGGGATGTAATATATATCACATCTTGAGCTATATATTACATCCCGCGATTGCTGTTCACACTGTAAGATATATATTTTGGAAGAGTTCAGCTTCGATCACCATTGTGTTGATGGCGAGGCAGGGGGAGGCGCGGTGTCCGGGGACGTGAGGTAAAATATACTCTATCAAAATATCGCTTATTTGGTCGAAAAAATATTTATAGTTTGGGATGTAATAATATATATATTATAGCACAGTGTGAACGGTCTCGTACAAAATGTATGACGAGCGATAAAATAATATATCTCAAGATGTAATATATATTATACTAGCAGCCCGTCCCAGCTTCGCACGGGTATTTAACAAAAAATTAAAAATTAAACCCTTCTATTTTTTTCGGTCTCGGGGAAAAACCTCTCTTGACGGGTTCCCCCGGCCCGGGGGGATCGAGGGATATAAGGGACTCCGGAAAAGATGTTCGACCATCCGACTACCAACTAAAAAACCCCGCTGTTCTCCTATCGCCTACGCCCGGGCCCACGGATATATGGCCTGCCGATCTCGTGGCCCGGGCCGGCGCCGGCCCACGCTTTGTCTTAAAGCGGGCCCCTTCTAAAGTGCTGGTGCCAAGGGGTCAGGGTTTCGTCCCCCCGGCGCTCTCTTGTAACAACTCTAGGAGTTGAGGGGGGCTGCGGAACAGCACGCGGCCTTCTCCCTCGCGGCAATAGTGCGGGCGGCGGATCCTCCCCCGAGGGGCCGCCCACGGCCGCTTTCTACGGCGGCCGCAGATCGTTGCCCGCCCTCCGGCGTCGACGACTCGGCCTACGTTGGCGGGAGGGGAGTGCGCTGGCGGACTCTCGCTCCCGTTCCGCCGCCTCTCTTGCAGACACTACTGCCTCGCAAAAGGAGGCGACGGCCGTCCATCCAGGATCGCCCCCGACCATGGACAGAACCAGGGCCGGGAGCGACAGGTCCGCGGCCAATTCCGGACGGGACTCACATCCCCGTCGCGTGCTAGTCAGGCGTGGATACGACTACCAGACGACACTCCAGAAAAAGCAGAGTCGCCTGACGTCGTAGCCGGCCCAGCAAGACCAACCGACAGCGAGGATGCAATTCCCGCCCCGGGAACACTCTCTGTGCAGGCGCAGTCGAAATAGGAATGGTTTCGACTACCAAATCAGGTCCCAGGGTAGAACCCGGGACCCCAATCAGTATTCGCAACCATCCCACCGGGGATCACGCCACGAACAGAGAGGGGAGTGAAGCGACGGATGCTCGGGCACCTCGGGTACGCACACCCGTGCACTCCTCAGACAGAGGAGCGCCCCTGAAGGCAAACCCTTCTATTTGCGTCAGGTTACTAAAAAAATAAAATTATAAAGAAAATTTGAATATTATTATTTCTATGAGCTTTTATTTTAATGATTTTTTTGTTATTACTTTTTATTTATTTTTCGTTATTTTTTAATAAGTATTCTAATTTTTGTAAAAACCCCAGTGACGCACGCCTACATTCCATAAGGTGCTGTCTAGCTAGCCGAACAGGGTGAGCGGCTACCACGCAACATTTTTCTAATACTTACATTTTTAAACTCGTGATATCTTTCGAATGGAATATCCGAATTGAATAAATCAAAAAGTTATATGAAGGTAGTGAAGCCGTTTTGAATATGAAGTAATTTATTTTGATAAGGATTAATACCAAGATCCAAATAAAGAGCCTTTTCTAGGGGCGGCATTTCAATTAAATTTTTAAAATAAAAAAACACTTATTGTGGCATAACTATAATAGTTAGATATATACTATCGCGACACTTTTTGTAAATAATAATGTGTTCTGCAAAGTTGTAGTACATTATTTTATTCTATCATCAATAGTTTTCGCAACGCACGCGATTTAAATAATATTATAGGTAATTTTTTTACACTTTGGGTTACATTATTGGAGTTTTAGTAAGGATCCCTAATTTTTTTGAAAATATAATATAGCCTATGTTACCCGGGGATAGTGTAGCTTCCCAACAATGAAAGAATTTTTTAAATCGGGTCAGTAGTTTTGGAGCCTATTCAAAGCAAACAAACAAACAAACAAACAATCAAATCTTTCCTCTTTATAATAGTAGTATAGATTATATCCCATAGTCAAAAGCCGGCTTCAAAAGAAAGCGGGTCGATGCATTTAATTCAAGGGGATGAAAGGAGCTAGTAGGGAGCTGTCGTTTCTTTTGGCAATTTTTGTATTTTAGTGTCTATAACCGAGCTGCTTTGTGTCTAAAACATGATCAGCTTGCTAACTTACAGAAGTGTATACTTGTAACTTCGCTCGGTTGGTTTAGATACCTTGAAGTCGATATATAATGCTATATATTCTTGATGGAAAATCCAAACAAGAATACTGGCTTAAAGGCAGATATTTAAAAAAATCAAGAATATCCAAATTTTGGGTTTAGCGCCTTCTGGTAGATCTACCAGATCTGGTAGATCATATCACATCAGGTTTGTAATGTAAATTCATGTAAATGTTTTAATTATTTCTCCGTGCAGGGGCGGAATAAGAATATTATACTGAGGTCGGCCTATTGTAAAAAGCGACAGAATAAGCTCAGATCGGTGGTAGGTCCCTAAGCCTGTCTGGATGACAACCACTCCTGCTGTATAAGTATTCCGTCTAAATAACTTAGTGTTATGCTCCGGCATTAGCGACCCAGGTTTTAATACCTCTATGCGATCAGCAGCGTATTCGTTGTAACTCAGTAATAAAAAAAGTATAATAACATAAATTTATTACGAATTGTATTAGATAAAGGTTGAGGTGATTTAACATCAATATATCAAATTCCAGATTTAATGATATGTCAAGGCAGAAATCGAGGTCGAGGCGGTGGTACTTGATGACAGTACGCACGCTTCTCTTTTTGCACGAGTGGTTGGCTCGGAAACGGATACGCAATTGTTACGTATACACTTTCATAGTATTTTCGATATCTTTTGTTCACTACAAATGTATAAATAACACTATTCACGCTCTAGCTAACATGTAAATATCAATTTAAGCTAAGAAATTAGCTATTAGGTTGATAGTGGTGATTGTTTGATTGGTATTGATGTATTTGGCCATTAATTAATTAATTTAAGATGCTTCAACAAATTTTACTCCATTTGTTGGGACACTGGAATAATAATTGTTTTATTCAAAAATAAATGTAGTTAAAAAAAACTAAATCACACGCTATACATAAATAATATAAATCGAACTAAAAAGTGAAAAATAAGTCTTTACAAGGGAATGAAATATATACAATAAAAGGGGAAAATATTAGTTTAATTGTGAATTGAATGCGTGGAGCGCTTTATGTCATATTTTTTGGACCTTTTTAAAAATGACATCCAACAATCCTGCCACAAAAAAGAACGTCACTGCCATCGACGCTGTGCAAAAATTTTGTTCTATGACCATAATCAAAAACGAACCTCAGGTTCCGGTAAGATAGTTCGCATAGCTGACAAACATGTGTGCGTGCGTGTGTGTGTGTGTGCGTGCGTGCGTTTTCATGTGTGTTTATACACTAAATTATTTCCATTATCTTGAAGAGACCAGGAAAAAGGTTATTTTTCTAATTATAGTCTCTTTTTGTTTTTGCAACTTTTTCGTGCGTTGAATTTCGTACATTGATCGTTGCGCACCGAATGCTACACTTTTTTTTATTTTTCCTTGCACGATGATTACGAACGCCCTACACTTAGCAGACAAAGAAAGTGGATTATAACGATACTCATATCAGTTACATACGTAGCATACGGTTTCCGGTTGGATAATATCAACACACAAATTATTGTTTGATCCAAACAGTAATTTTCTAATGCCATTTGGTTGAAAAATATAGGTGTAGATACTTTTAAAACAGTTTTTCTATTTTAGGTTACATCCTGTTTTAACAAACTTACTAACATTACGCCCAGAACATAATACTTGCATAATATTAAATACATTAATTAACCCTCTTGGGATTTGAACCCACAGTAAATATTGTAGGAAATCACTTACGTGGCTATCCACTGAATCAGCTCTGATCTGAAATTGTTTTATGATAATCTAAATAATGTATTCATAAGATTCTCTACAATTCTATCAGAGAACAAATATATATATATATATATATATATATATATATATATATATATATATATATATATATATATATATATATATATATATATATAAACAAAAGCATCAAAGTTCAGGATTACTTTGAAATGATTTTTTTAATAAGTATGCAAACTTTTTAGATTAAATTATATACATATGGAGAGACAGGCTCTTAATCTAAAAAAAATTTTTTAAATAGAACTGCAGTAAAACAAATGAATATAGCCAGGAAAAGAAAATTTACTCGTAGTATTAGATTTGCGTGTTTGTTTATAGCAAAGTTTTAAATTGATTCTCATTGATTTTTTATTCTTTTGTCAATTGAATTATTGTTACCAGCAGAATTGTTGGATTAGTTTTTTAATTCATCGAGAGTTTTTGAACCATAATATGGATACTTCATCCGAACAAGCGGCTCAAATTGTAGCATTGGTGCGGGAGGGCTTGAATCAACGAACGATTGGTAGAAATTTAAACCTAAATTTAAATTTTACAAAATTAGACTTTATAAATTTATAAATTTAGACTTTAAATGTGCAAATAAAAGATAATTTGCATTTTCACCTTTTATTTCTTCTTAAACCATTTACAATCTTTTTCCTACCGATTTATTTTCTTAAAAGCGCTTATTCATCAGTCTGACATTTTATGGATCTTAAAAGTTGCCATTACATCCAAAATAAAAATGTTCTAAATTAGTAGTAGAAAAGTTGTCACATTAAATATAGGGTCCGTACAATATCTCACCACTTATGAACAGAATCTACGAAAATCCTATACAAAATGTTACATTTTAAATTTATATGGCATAACAACGTTTTAACTAATTTTAACCAGTATAAGCTATGGTAATTAAATTGTTGAGAGAAAACATTATGATTAAATTATGAACTTTATTTTCAAATTATATTGTTTGTTATGTTGTGCAAATTCTCGTCAATGTAAATTAAACTAAATACATTGTTTTTATTCCTCTTATAATTACACCGTTTTATCAAACAAGAGAAACACAAATGACAATGTTGTGATTTTTTTTGACGAGAATTTATTACTTGTTTTTGTTTCTAGAGTAAAAGTTCATGATGACAAGCGGACGATGTTATGATAAATAGTAACCATTAATAATATGACGAACACACATGACAACGAAACACTGTTAAGGAAATTAATTAATTATTTAAAATTCACTCTTGTACATGAGAGTGGAAAATGGAACCTACATAATGCTGTTTCTCCCTAAAGTTATTCTGATTTCAATTCTTTAATTATAATTTTAAAGTGTTGGTTTCATGGTCATTTCGCCACCTACAATATTTGTTAGTCAATTGCGCTCTCGAAGTTACGGCCTTGTTACACCGAAACACTTGGCCTGGAGTAGTATGTATATATTTTTATTGTTGCGCCACCGTCTAAATTGTACACTTTAAATAATTACTTTTTAAATAATAAATATGTGTTCTCTACTATTAAAAAAGTATGGATATGGTTTTCAAGCGCAATAAACAATCATATATAAAAATAAATTAAATACTGCAGCACTGCTTTAACAATTTAAATGCCAACTACGCGGCACCTTGTATTTTTAGGAGGTGGTTTTATAATACTAAATATGGCCGTCGCCGATCAAAAAATAATTCCTCACCAGACCTCATTATTTAGCTATAAACATCCATACTAATATTATAAATGCGAAAGTAACTCTGTCTGTCTGTCTGTCTGTCTGTTCCTCTTTCACGCCTAAACGGCTGAACGGATTTTGATGAAATTTGGTATGGTGATAGATGATAACCTAGAAATGGTCATAGGCTATAAATAATCACGCCATCGTTCTTAGGGGGTAGGCAGTAGGCAGATAACTAAATTGAGTTAGTGATTTTTTGTGCTTATCCGGTATCTATGAGAATCGGCCAACATCTATTTTTCATCCCCCTAAATGTTAGGGGTGACCCACCCCCAAAAAATTTTTTTTAATTTTTTGACATTTTATGATTTATATGGCAGAACAACGTTTGCCGGGTCAGCTAGTAATAAAATAGTTTGGCCACGTCTTGTTTGAAAACTGGCTAGTTAAGTGCATCCCTTATTCGAACCAGCATTAAAAGGGTTAAACATTGTTAATATCATTACTTATGATATAAAATATATTTAAAACTATTAAGGTAATTCAGAAAATATTTTAATTAGTCCTGAGCAAATTGATGTCATAGTTTTATTATATATACAATATTTTACGAAAAATCACATATATTAAAAATTAATACGGAATTATTTACAGTAATCAATTTTAAATTGAGTATTTCACAAGTGAAATTTAATCTTCTATTTTATCAAGTAATAAAGAACACGTTGTAAATACATTATAGTCTGGATAATTGAAGAGAACTTCAAAAAATGTGTATCAAGAAACAATATTGTATAGAGATACTTCTCGGCAAAATACTTTAAGAAGCTGTACATTATAATTTTCTGCAATTTTAGGACAAAAAATATTAATTTTCCGAGCCTGTGAGGAATCTAAAGTTCAAAATCTACGTAACATTTTGATGTGCAATTCAAAGAAAAAAAATCTTATTTAAGATATCATAATACACCCACATTATGAAGCCTGTTACAAAACTGTCCTAAATTGGGACTAGCTCATGATTTTAGATATAAAATCAGCGTTGGTCTTCCCCTAACCCCATGAAGTAGTCACGGACAAACGTGAAATTTTTAAAAGATCATTAATAAAATTGCATATTAACGTCAACATACTCACGACATAACAAGAATGAGCATAAATATTATTAAAGACATGAATTATTACGGTTTAAACTTCGCTTCTAAAAAGTTATTATTTAATCAAACAAAGAAAACATAAATAACATTACTAAAATTGTTTCCTAAATAACATTACTAAAATTAACACAATATCTAACAAAAAAATTGTTTAGATTTAAACGATACGCGATCATCGGAGCCCTTGAGTGACATCTATTCAGATTTCTTTGAAATGTTTCGTTCTCTCTTCCTTTTTTCTGCATGATATTTTCTTATTTTGTTATTCTACTCACGGTATTAATTTGATGTGTACAGATGTTAACACATAAACTGCATAAATCGTTGATTAGTGTTAAAATTAAAGACAAATATGTGGATATCAAAAAATATTAATTATTTTAAATATATATATATATATATATATATATATATATATATATATATATATATATATATATATATATATATATATATATATATATATATATATATATATATATATATATATCTATATCTATACTACTATTATAAAGAGGAAAGATTTGATTGTTTGTTTGTTTGTTTGTTTGTTTGTTTGTTTGTTTGTTTGCTTTGAATAGGCTCCGAAACTACCGACCCGATTTAAAAAATTCTTTCATTGTTGGGAAGCTACACTATCCCCGGGTGACATAGGCTATATTATATTTTCAAAAAATTAGGGATCCTTACTAAAACTCCAATAATGTAACCCAAAGTGTAAAAAAAATACCTAAAATATTATTTAAATCGCGTGCGTTGCGAAAACTATTGATGATAGAATAAAATAATGTACTACAACTTTGCAGAACACATCATTATTTACAAAAAGTGTCGCGACAGCATATGTCTAACTATTATAGTTATGCCACAATAAGTGTTCTTTTATTTTAAAAATTTAATTGAAATGCCGCCCCTAGAAAAGACTCTTTATTTGGATCTTGGTATTAATCCTTATCAAAATAAGTTACTTCATATTCAAAACTGTTTCAATACCTTTATATAACTTTTTGAATTATTCAATTCGGATATTCCATTCGAAAGATATCACGAGTTTAAAAATGTAAATTAGAATACTTATTAAAAAATAACGAAAAATAAATAAAAAGTAATAACAAAAAAAATCATTAAAATAAAAGCTCATAGAAATTAATATTCAAACTTTCTTTATAATTTTATTTTTTTAGTAACCTGACGCAAATAGAAGGGTTTGCCCTCAGGGGCCCTCCTCTGTCCAAGGAGTGCACGGGTGTGCGTACCCGAGGTGCCCGAGCATCCGTCGCTTCACTCCCCTCTCCGTTCGAGGCGACAGAGTCCTACCTTTCTTTCCGTCTACCTCTTACATCCTTTCCAACTTAGCTCTCTGTTCGTGGCGTGGTCCCCGGTGGGATGATTGCGAATACTGATTGGGGTCCCGGGTTCTACCCTGGGACCTGATTTGGTAGTCGAAACCATGCCTATTTCGACTGCGCCTGCACAGAGTATTCCCGGGCGGGAATTGCATCCTCGCTGTCGGTTGGTCTTGCTGGGCCGGCTACGACGTCAGGCGAATCTGCTTTTTCTGGAGTGTCGTCTGGTAGTCGTACCCACGCCGGACTAGCACGCGACGGGGATGCGAATCCCGTCCGGAATTGGCCGCGGACCTGTCACTCCCGGCCCTGGTTCTTTCCATGGTCGGGGGCGATCCTGGATGGACGGCCGTCGCCTCCTTTTGCGAGGCAGTAGTGTCTGCAAGGGAGGCGGTGGAATGGGAGCGGCAGTCCGCCACCGCACTCCCCTCCCGCCAACATAGGCCGCGTCGTCGGCGCCGGAGGGCGGGCAACGATCTCCGGCCGCCGTAGATAACGGCCGCGGGCGGCCCCTCGGGGGAGGATCCGCCGCCCGCACTATTGCCGCGAGGGAGAAGGCCGCGTGCTGTTCCACAGCCCCCCTCAACTCCTAGAGTTGTTACAAAAGAGCGCCGGGGGGACGAAACCCTGACCCCCTGGCGCCAGCACTTTAGAAGGGGCCCGCTTTAAGACAAAGCGTGGGCCGGCGCCGGCCCGGGCCACGAGATCGGCAGGCCATATATCCGTGGGCCCGGGCGTAGACGATAGGAGAACAGCGGGGTTTTTTAGTGGGTCGAACATCTATTCCGGAGTCCCTTATATCCCTCGGTCCCCCCGGGCCGGGATAACCCGTCAAGAGAGGTTTTTCCCCGAGACCGAAAAAAATAGAAGGGTTTAATTTTTAATTTTTTGTTAAATACCCGTGCGAAGCTGGGACGGGCTGCTAGTATATATATATATATATATATATATATATATATATATATATATATATATATATATATATATATATATATATATATATATTTCCAAATAAATTTATTGCTGAGACACCAACAGTTATGCTAGGTATAGTAATAGCTTGTAATAGAATATATTATGATATATAGGTATATATAGAATAAGTTAGTTTAATCTATTCCCTATTGTACATTATTATGGGTTTAAATAACAAGAAACCAAAATATGAGGATCGGATATTTCTATATTATACTAGTGTAGAATGGTAGAATTCTTGACACTAAACAAACTGTACAAAAGAGTTTACTTTTTGCAATAATATACGCAACTAAAACTAATTCTTAACACATATTTATTACAAAGTAAGCTGTTCAAATAAACATTATGTGAAATAAAAAACTTGTTTACCTTTTTAACATTCCGACTCTGATGTTTATAAGAGAAACTTAATGTTTTCTTAACTAGAAAAAAACTAACTTTCTTTTAAAACATTTTAAGAAAAACTTAATTTTTGTTGTCCTCCCATTACATAATCATTTAAAATATCAATCAATAGGAAGAAGGAAGATAATGCTAACAGACAGATTCTAGAATTCTATAGAAAGAGAAAACAATACGGCAATGAGTATCTGAAATGGGATGATTGTGTGTCTGGAAAACTGCAACTACTCGTATATAGGTGTGGTATATATATAAGAATTGATGACTGTAATCGGTTGCATTGTTTATTTATCGGTGAACACAAACGCATCGAATTCACGCAATCGTGGGAAAGCATTTTCTCCAGCACATACGCGAAACACTACCATTATATATCGGCTTAGATTCGCACGCCTTAGAGCTTGTTGTTATTTATAAGTTTAGTTGCTCAACTTTCCATCACATTGTTAGTAATTAACAATAGAATTGTGATTATGGAATATCGATGTGTGGTAAGTTAATATTCTAATTATAAATAAAAATATTTTTAACGATAGTTTTAAATAACAAATAATTTTTTTTATCTTTGTCATCATCTTTGCGTTGTATTCCGGTTGCAGCCCAAACTCTCGCTTCGGTGCCCGGGGTCCGCTTTCCGACTATTTCTTCTCCACTTCGCACGGTCTTCAGCATCCCTGGTAGTGAGCCCATTGGCACGCATATCACCCTTAACGACGTCAAGCCAGCAATTTTTGGGTCTACCCCTCCTGCCGGGGTCCGGCGGAGGCGGCATGGCCAGACATTTGTTACCCACGTAAGCATCCGGTTGCCGTAAAACGTGGCCGTACCAACGGAGCCGACACTCTTGTAATTTATCCGCAATGTCACGGACATGAAGACTGCCGCGAATGCGGGAGTTCCTAACGCGGTCCTTCCGCGTCACTCCACACATCCACCGCAGCATATTCATCTCCGTGACACGCAGCTCTTGCTTGTGTCGCTCTAACACCGGCCACGCTTCGCAGCCGTATAAAAGGACAGGCCTAATGATAGTCTTATAGACCTGTCCCTTCAACTTTACCGGCATCCTGGGGTCACAAATGACACCTGTTACCTAATAATTATTATAATATAATAAAATAATTTTTTTTATCAAACACTATTATATTAGTGCTGTAAGCGAAGTTTTCTATAATGTTATTTAATAAATATTTTATTTATATCTTAAATAATAATAACACAATATTCCACTGCTAGGATCAGGGCTCCCTCTATAGAGCACGTACAGTATCCTAGTGATCTGGGTAACCGTGTTTCCTCAATATGTTTTAACTATCGTTACCTGGCTCATATGTTAGTGTGTAGGCGACAAAAGTGCTTAAGCGGGATGCGAACATGGAAATCGAATACGTGACACTAGTTTGGTCTATAAGTGTGATAAAACTTTGCTATCACCTACCTGTTGACATTAGTTTTAATTGGAACTGTGTTTTAATTTTTCAGCTATTGTTTTCTCTGGTGGCCTTATTTGTAATATTATCCGCATATGCAGATGGGTAAGCAGCCATATAACTTTAATACCACAAATTATATGTATTCTTTAATATTTTGGAAATATTATAAACTAAAATAACCGACTAAATCTCCCATCAATGTCATTTATGATTTTATAATTTTTTAATTGAAGTTTTAATGCTACGTACCTTTGTTTTCAATATACGAAAATATAATCATCCAATGAATGACAAAGTTATATAGTACTTGCGGACCCGGCAAATGTTGTTCTGCTATACAAATGTAAAAAGTAATCTATGTCTTTTTTAATGGTCCAATTTATCTCTATACCAAAAATTCATCAAAATTGGTTCAGCGGTTTAGGTGTGAAAATGTAAAAGACAGACAGAGCTACATTGACTTATATAATATTAGTATGGATTATCATCCAATGTCAAGGCAATATACATATATGCGTATGTACATATATACATACATATAGGTATATATATATATATATATATATATATATATATATATATATATATATATATATATATATATATATATATATATATATATATATATATATATATATATATATATATATATATATATATATATATATATGTGTGTGTGTGTGTGTGTGTGTGTGTGTGTGTGTGTGTGTGTGTGTGTGTGTGTGTGCGTGTGCGTGTGTGTGTGTGTGTGTGTGTGTGTGATTCAGTTGATTTTTATAATTAAAGTAATTAAAAAATTGTGTTTGTTACACCAAAACAGTAAGATAAATAAAAAAATTATTGTAAGTGCATACATTACGTTTGAACAGGTAGTTTTGTACGCAATCAAGCGCATCAAACGAGGAAGCCCCACAAATTGTTAGTCTACAGCGGAAATGCGTGTCTTGTTTTTACTATGGGAAGTCATCATAATAATTGTCTTCTCGTATATATGTTGGTGTTATTACGTTATTTTATTTAATATAGGCCATAATGAGCTGTCATTATATTATTTACTTAAATTTATTTTCTTTGAATTCGGATTAAATATCATTCAAAGTGGGAGATTTCACTAGAGTTCTTACACCGTCTAATCCATAATAATATTATAAATGTGAAAGTAACTCTGTCTGTCTGTTACGTTTTCACGCCTAAACCGCTGAAGCAATTTTGATGAATTTCGGTATAGACATTGAATCTTGAAGAAGGTCTTAAGCTACTTTTAGTCGCGAAAATGAAACTTGAAGGGGTTGAAATATGGTGAAAGTAGTTCTGTTTTTATGAAATGGGCAGAACAACGTTTGCAGGGTCAGCCAGTTATCTAGATTTATAAAATTTGGGTGTATAGAATGAAAAAAAATATCTTATCAGGTATTACTATCAAAATATTTGATAGTAAAATGCCAAGATGCTGTAAACAAATATATTTTGTATTTTAGTGCATAAACCTGAATTCGGATTTTTGTTCTATTCTGGATACATTATATTTTAATATGGACATATTAAACTTATTATTATTGATTCCTACACATTATAATAACGCGTTGCAGTTGACATCGCAAATTGTTTATTAGAAGCAACAAATACAGTAAAAGCTCTTAATACGCGGGGAATGGTAATTTATATGGGATTATAGTGGATACGTACCTAGGTGACAAAAAAATCCAAATATATAAAAAATCAATTTAGATTATAAGTTATATTACTTTGAGTACGTTTGTAGAATTTGAGGTTAATTGACCGTATGTATTAATCATAAACTAAAATTAATAAATTCTATAAACGTTGGATAACGCGAAGGATAAAAATTTTAGAATGATTTTTACCTCCTTAAGCCAAAGAAGTAACTTCTTATGTGCGTACATAAGTACACCCACACTTTTTTATAGCTTTGTACAAGAAGACTGACGGCCCACTTAATAGAAAGCAGTTACTGTTGCTTATGGATGTTTGCATCACCAGATGCAATTCCAATGCACCGGCTTCAAAGGCATCTGGAATCTGGGTTACTTATGCCAAAACATAAGGTTATTAAAGCGACATATTTAATAGATGGTTGGCATCCAGGAAGATTTATTCCTTTTCTATTTCTGTTTTATTTTTTAAAACGTAAGGAACTTCGTTCCTGACTGGGGACCCTCGAACGCAATTTTTTTCAACTCACTCACCAACAATACCCACGAATAAAGAAATCTTTAGCCGCGAGTATAGGAATTGGGTCGCATTTTTTTAATCCGCGAATAGTGTAAACGCGAATGAAGGAAGATATACAAGATGGACCGATGATCTGGTCAAGATCGCCGGAATAGGTTGGATGAGGGCAGCGCAGGACCGATCATCGTGGAGATCTTTGGGGGAGGCCTTTGTCCAGCAGTGGGCGTCTTCCGGCTGAAATGATGAATGAAGGAAACGCGAATAAGGAGCTTTTACTGTAATTCTCATTTTTTAAATAAACAGAACTTCAAACACTTATATTTTCATGTTAGGATACAACAAAGATCTACCCTTAGTCAATTTTACAACCACCGTGGTGTAACGGCTAACGCACTCCTGTACGCTTGCGGAGGTCACGGGTTCGATTCCCGTCTCGCATCTGGATGTTTATGTATAAAATCTATTTATTTACAAAAGACAAGTATATGTGTAGTATATTAGTTATCTAGTACCTTACTTTGGAATGAGATGGTGCAGTGTGAGTCCCATGATATTTATTTATGTTCAGCGAGTTATTACACATAATATGAACGTATTCCGTTGCTGCTCATGTATGTTGATGATAGCTGGCGAGCTGGTAGGTTCTGAAGTAGAGAATAAAAAGTTGTAAAGCGTGCCTTGAACATTGAAGTGAAAGTTTAAACTGCAACTAATGTTAAAATT
Organism: Malacosoma neustria; assembly: GCA_963693495.1. Taxonomy (NCBI): domain Eukaryota; kingdom Metazoa; phylum Arthropoda; class Insecta; order Lepidoptera; family Lasiocampidae; genus Malacosoma; species Malacosoma neustria. The sequence continues at coordinate 12,039,413 of OY856371.1, forward strand.
AAATGATAATGATATTAAAAAAGGTCAAAATTTTCAGAAAAACTAAAAAAGTGGTGATTCATGTGCCGTATAAAGTAAAAAAGATAAAGCACACGCATACCGTATATAAGACGGTGCATCACCACCACGCGCAACACGAGCCGTTCACGGACCATAGTTTCTCGCCGTCTGAAGAACATGAGCATTTCCATCACATGCACATCCATGACGAGCGGCCATCTGGTCAGCACAGTCAACCTGTACCTGAAATTAATATACCGGAGTTTCTACCTGAACTAGCTATAACTACTGCAGGACTTAACTTTCCGGACATTCCTCAGGAAATTCCACATATTCCTAAAAGGCACGTCATTCCACCGTACAAATGGAATAAGGTGAAATCGCTTCTTCGTTAAATGTAAAAAGAAAGAAAGGAAAAAGTTTAATTAAGGCCAAAATAAAATAGCGTTAGAAATATAAATACTCTGAAAAGGTCCTTTACTCAGCTTAATCATACTTACTAATATTGTAAATGTGAAAGTAAGTTTGTTTGTTACGCTTTCACGCGAAAACTGCTTAACCGATCATCATGAAACTTTGTACACATATTCTTGAAGGTATTAGAAGTAACATAGGATACTTTTTATTGAAAAAAAATTTACGAAGATATTTCTCTTTTCCCTTTCTCATTTTTTTCGATTTGATTTTGCTTGTTTATCACCCAGCAGAGCAGGCTAGTTGGTTGTATAAATGCTGCTCTTCCGCAGAGGTTTACAAGAATGACATGAATATAATATAATGTATAATTAATATAATATCATCATCTATTTAAGAACAACTGCTCTTGTTGGTGGAGTATTTTCCAATCTTCTCTATAAAGTGTATTTTCCTTGATTTCTTGATAGGACACGATATCCAATATTTCCTTTACTTGCTCCATAAATGTCCTTCTTGGTCTCCGCTTTGCTGATAACATCGCCGTAGTAGCAGATTCCAACTCAGAAAGGAATACATACAACACAGGAATCCAGCAGGAATACATGCTATTCTAACAAAATATATATAAAAAAATAAAAATAATTGTATATGGTGGTGGTTTGCGATGTTCAAAATAAATGTATTGTAAAGGGTGATATGCACCTTTTATCTGTATTAAAGACCACTAGTGACAGTGGAGGTCTAAAGACTACTATAGACTCGCGTACGGGGGGGCTTTTGGGACAAAAGGATTTTTACAGTAAAATTATTTCAGTGACTACAAATCAACTTACATTCAATAGATATTATTAAATTAGATACCTTGTACACGTAGAACCAATAATTTACTACGCAATGTAAATATTTAAAAATGACGATAACAATTCACATGGATTACTTTTTTGTATTTGCTAAAAAATGGATTTATCTTTAGATTGTTATGTAATTTCTGGCTCTGTAACAAATGAAAGTTTTTATGAAGTAATATAAAATAATTTATTTATCTCAATAAAAATAAGATGTAAAAGAAAATGATTAACCAGAGGTTACATCATTCTAAAGATTATGATGTTATGTGTTGATATTTACTTTAAGAGCAGACCCTTTCTCTTTATTATACTTTAAACTAATAAAATTTAGGCAAGATGAAGATCTAGGTGAGTGCCTTTTGCGTTAGCAGTTTTGGTTCTAATAGCACTGGATTATCTCGATTTTTCATCATTATAATAGGGGAAGTATTGATATAGCCAACAACAGTACCATTTAAGAAAAAACGGCTTATGTCCTTCATATTATGAAAGTATCAATAATAAGTTAATATCGGTAATATGTTATTTATAAAACAAGTTTTTAAACTCTTTTCAGATTGTTTAATTCACATGAAAAGAACAAAGGCGCTAAACATCGCATTAAGACGACACTAAGTGCTAGCGACCTTGAGCGAGTGGGAGGAGTTTGAGCTAGTGAGAGTAGCACGCGCGGGGCCCCCCCGCAACCCGCATTGAAAATTCGCAGGCGACGTAATTGTATATTTTAGAGAAGTTCGTTGGGTAACCATACGTTACAGATTATGAAGACTATCTAATAATCATGAAATTTTTAACCGCTTATTTAATATTAGTTAGGATTATTGTTTCATGTTCTGTATCTTATATCATTCCCTGTGGTAGGATATAATATAATATAGGTATTTCAATAAACGGAAAATATAATTATATCAAACGAACACAGGTTTTCTGTCTACAGGTTTTGTAACTATAAATAAAAAAGTGAATTAGGTATTTATAGGATTTTATTTAAAACTCCTCGAAATTTAATACTTTCACAGCAACTATACTGTCTTCTTTTTCAGCCGTCACTGCTCGTTTTTTTATTAGTTTGTTTTTATTTTCTTTTTCCTCTTCCTTTTTCCTTTTGCGTCCGTGTATGGCACTAACTATATAAGAGGGGTCCCTAATTACCATATTCCTCGTATATCTAGGATCAACCAGTTCGGGAAGCATACAATCTGTATAAAACTTAATTAAATTATTTTTCATTTTAGTGTCCCAAAAAGCGTCATCCTTGTAAATTAGTTCAATTTTTACAGGAAAGTTTTCACCAGACCAAATACCAAGCATACATTTATCTTTTCCTGTTATATGCAGCTGTCCCTGTATTTGATACCACCAATTATGTTCTTTGTTTATTATGTAATTACCGTTTACCAGTTTTTTATAAAACAATACTTTTTTTTCATGGATGGCTTTATCTAGTCCTAGTTTGTAAGCTGTGAGTGGACATTTTATTTCTAAAATGGTGTTTTTATTAATAATACCGTCTGGTGATGCGCCGAGGAAGGGTATTTCTTCATCAAGAAAAAGTCCACACGGTTCTATTTTAATATTTTCTTGTTTCGACAATTGTTCTTTCGCAAAATTTTCGTTGTCTTGTCCATGTTTTATAGACTTAATGTGTCCTATAGACTCTTTATATAAAAGATCTTTAACTAAATTGCAGCAACTTATGTCATTGCGTCTTTTTATAACACGTCCAAAGTTGGAAGCGGTCAAAATCCGTCTTCGTAGTTCTAGCCACTCACTAGAACCACTTTGTAATATAGTCTTCCTTTCTATTTGTTTTCTTTGTTTGGCAGTTTCCGCCAAATTTGCTAAAAATATTTTTTTTGATTCCTCTAATATATCATCATCCATATCCGGTCTTGAACATTGCTCACCATAGTTTTTATTACTTTCTGTGTAGTGTTCATGTAATCTCTTCTTTATTCTATGATAATTTTTTGTTAAATGTAGGCGTTTTTGTTTACGTATTTCCATCTTTTTTAATTCACCATTTGGACTCCTGCCCGTGATTGATTTTTGCAACAACGATAAAGGTTTATGGGTATTAAATGATAAAGCAGCTGCATTACAACGCATATTCTTCATTAGCGGCTTCATTCATAGAATTCAAAGCTTCTTTTTCCCAAACTTTGTTAATTGTTCCCATTCTTTTATTAAATAACTCATAGGATATATGAGGCAAGTCCATTGCTGCCAATAATTCATTAAGCTGTGTGTAGCCACAACCTATTGCCACTGCACCCGCAACTGTATTAATATTTAAGTCAATTTCAGGATCATTGCAACAAATGACAAAAGTTTCGTTACACATGTTGCATTTTAGTTTTAGTTTAGAAACAAGGCCCAGTTTTCGTTCAGATATAATTTCTACAGATTTCAAACCACAGTCTATATTACCATGTGAAGATATTTCTTGAAGCTCTTTAAAAAAATGTTTAATATTTAATATTCGCATTCCATTCACTATTTCTTGATTATTTCTGAAAAGGAAATATACATAATAAGAGTTTTGCAATATTAAACAGAATAAGGCCTTTAACATTTGTTTTGTAATATCTTTTATTGTTCACATTCTTTGCTATCTATCACTCACGGGTTCTGCAATATTATATTGAAAATTTTCCCCTTTTTTATTAATTTTATTTATCGAGAGTTTTACTATATAAAACTTTATATTGACAGACTATCCTGACATCATAGAAATAATAATACGTTTACCTGACCGAATTTGACTTCTCGTTTTCAATATCCATTTGAAAGCTTTCTTCCTGCTCAGCAAATATCGTTTCGGTTACTTGAGAACTGTAACAGTTATAGTAATTAATATAAGTTAATAGAATTAGGTTTCAAATATGCTAAAATCATAATATTGAATTAGATATGCATTTACTTGTCAACAATCTTGTTCTCATTTTCATTGTCAATATGGGAATATCCTTTAATCACTCCAAGCGTTTCCGTAAATTCAGACCTACAATATAAATGTATTTATATTTAGTTATACAGTGACAATAGTAATAGCATTCAAATATTTTTAAAACTCGAATCCGGACTGTCCCGACTACGATGTAGTATTGTCATACTACACTACAATACACACCTCGTCTCTGTCTCCTCATTTACGTCGCGATTATCTTTGTTATTATGTAATCTCCTAAAAAGAAAATAATGTCACTTAGTAAAATAAAAAATAATAATATATGTAACAATTAAATGTTATGATTAATTTATCTGGTCCAATTTACATCAATGTGCTAAAATACACAAATGATAATTATGATTGAGAACACGTTACTTACCTTAGTAATCTATTTTTTGCGAGCGTTTGGCGTTTCTTTTTTAGTAATCTAGATTTACCAGCCATTTTAGCGCGAAACTTATAATAGAGTTAAATCGTTTAGTGATTGCTCCGAGCGTCAACGTCTACCCGTGACAGTGGTCAGCGATGCACTGCCGCCCGTCGCCCGCAAGGGCCCCTGCTAACCCGAGCATAAAGATTATTCGAAAAAGCATAATTGTATATTATCCTTTTACTTTGAAATAAAAAGTCGTATATTAAAAGATGGGTAATTAAATTGTGTTTAAGATGGTGAAGGTTTCATAAAAATACGCTTGATAGTTTTTACGTGATTCTCAGATTTTTATCTGCGTTAGACCTAACTTTACAAATTAATTACACTATGTAATATAAACATAATCTAAAATATTCACATATTAAGTTATTGAGAAAATGCTCAAATTTAACATATATTTTTTCCAGTTCATTAACACCACTCGTTTAGATGTGATCTTCAGAATAAAATCATTAAAAGTCTCTTGTCGTCGCCTTAAGGACTGACATGACTTTATTTTCCATGTTGGAATAAAAGATCCATCCGAATGGATGTCATACATTTCATATTCTAAGTTCAATAACTTTTGCAACTAAATTACATATACGTTTTTATAATTTTATATCCTTCTACGAATTAGGATGTATAAACTCGTATCATAATAAATCTACAACTTAGTAGGTAAGTTGTTGTTAGTTAACTTGTAAAAAATATAGGTTACAATTATATATATTTTTATACTATACAAATTTCATAATATGCTTTCGTTGTTTATCAATATTAATGCTCAGTTTTGATATATTTGGTTCTCTACAACCTTATTAGACTTAAGCTATTCTGACGAATAGCTTAAGTTGGTACGGTACGGACGGACGATACAGTGACCCGTATCTACATATGTACAATATACGTAAATCATAATTACAAGTATATACGGATTATGTTGTAATATTCTTAGTATTCTAGATTTATTAAAAACCCGTGCTTACAACAAATTTTTATTAATATTATATTAAATATTTTTTTTATCTCATCACTCAGCTGAAACTCATTCAAAGAGTTACAGCAACCAGCATTATGTTTTTTTGTATATTGTTGTTAAATTGTAATAAATAAATATAGGTATATAAAGATTTGGGATACAATATTATCGCATATCAATTAATTTTTTTTAATATCTTATTATACTTTAATTTAATAATCAAAGAGACAAGAGAGAGTACGTTTTAGTTTTATTCTATTTAATTTGTATTTATAAGTAATCACAAATGAATAGGTTAATTATAATTATTTATTAAATAAATTTATTTTATATCGTCGTTTTATTTATTTCATCTATACTTTCTAGCCAAATCCTAATAAGATATTTAGCAATTCGTACTATAACGAACTTTTAAAAAACTGATGGATTCAGGTCAAGAATTTGAATATGACTACCAGTCCACTTACTCAAGGGATCGTGAACAAATTCTATTTTTAAATATACTGGGATAATTCACATGTAGCGCCATCTAGTCTTAATCAAACTATGTAAGTAAGAAAATGATTAAGTTAAACTTTTTCAATTTCTAATTATAATGTCGCAAATGATTTATTATTTTTACTGTTATCTTTATATTGTGAGTTGTTGTAATTATATGTATCCCAAATTGTTATCAACGAGTCCTAACTTATTTTGGTCACATCGCCTTTAATCTGCCAGATAATTTTAAAAAACTGGTTGTCTTTGGGAAATTATATGGCAAAAGACCACGTAGGCGATCACCTACCCATTGGTCTGATCAAATCAAATTGATAAACGGGCTTACTGTTTAAGGCCGAAGATAGAGTGGTGTGGAAGCAGCTCGTCACCGATTCTATCAAAGCGTTTCAAGATGGACACGACATTCAGTAATGAAGACTACGAATAAGAAGTATCCCAAATATAAAAAATAAAATAACAACAAAGCTTTTGTGTTTCGGGTACTAGATAACTAATGCTACTTAATTATTTGTTGAAAATTAATACTTAGGATACATAAACATCCAAACGGGACAGGGATTGAACCTCCGCAAGCGTTCCTTTGCGCCAGTGATACATGGGATCTCGGTATGCAAGTTTCCTTACCATTATTCTCTACCATTGGTGCGTTACATTGTTATAATGTGTACAGTAGACGAGAGAAACGAAGTGGTGACAATAGTGTGGTGTGAACCCGTGACCGGAACCGTGACGTAATTAGTCTCTGAGACGAAGAATAGTAGTTAATTGCTAAAGACAATAAATTTATAATTAAAATCAAATCAAAAAATTATTTATTTCAATATAAGATCTTACAGATCACCCGTTGAATTTAAAAATCCACTACCTCTTCGAATACAAAACGCTAGCTAGAGAAGAAACGACGAAACAAACTCCCCAGCGAATACTACTGCATGTATTTGTGTTATATAGTGTTAAGAAACGAAAACAATTCAAAACATCATTTTTTTTTATTGCTGTATGACAGCAGACAGGCGGGCCGCTTAGACTTGAGCAGTTACCATCGCCTATGGGTGTTTGCAACGCTAGTTGGATCGCAAACGCGCTGCTGACCCATAAGGTTACAGGAACTTGGGTCACTAATGCCAGAATACAACACAAGGTTATTATGGCGACATACTTAAGACCAAAGGTGGTCGCCATCTAGACGCGTTTGGGGCCCTACCACGTAGGGTTGTTTTGTCGCCTTTTACGATAGGCCGACCCTGGCCGCAGGGGTCAGTATTCTTTCTCTGAATTCTCTGGGTATCCGGAAGGATAAATGTTTAAATGGAAGATAGATTTTAATACAATCCACTTAACTCATTCGTTCCCACATTCCTCACATATCCATCCCCCGTGGTCTCCCTAAAGACAGGCCATAATAGTGTTCACAGTTTTATGCCGATATTAACACGCTTTCGAGAAATCTGTCGATCTGTTACGTTTCCATCGATGAACCAATTTCGATGAATTTCGGGATGGAGATAGTTTTGATCTCGGGGAAGGACATCGGCTACTTTTTTTATTTATATGGCAGAACAACGTTTGCCGAGTCAGCTAGTTTATTATAATAATTTTTACACTTTGAATTAAATAAAACACAATGACAGACAGGTCTATATTAATGAAACAAAATACCACTTATCACGAAATCTCCAAAACTATACACACGATGAACTTGAAATTTAGCATGGATACTCATTTGGCGATGTTAACGCTCACTAAAACAGATTTTATGGAAATCCAATTCAAAACGTATTTTTTTTTTAATTTTTATGGCAAAATAACGTTTGCCAGGCCTGCTAGTTTATTGACATACTCCTAAAACTATCAGTCTCAAACATATTCTTATAAAATTATTTATGATTTACATTAATACATAAATTAAATGACGTACTTAAGTAGAATGTTGAATCAAGTTAAAATATTTTTTTATCAATCTTTCAGTCAATCATCATATTATATGTTCTTATACATTATTACACGTAAGTAGAATCAATTCTATTGTTAAAATAGTTAGTGTTATACACAAACCTAGACAATGTTTATCTATATCATAAAGTTGGAAAAACTTATGTCCTTGGATGGCAATGAACCATAAATCAAACCAAAATCGTCTACCAAAGAAGCTGAATGTTGTTAAATACAAGAAATGTGTCACCAGACTTCAACCTAAAGAGTTACGAATTCATAAATAAAATATTCGGAATTAGTTTAGTAACATACATAACATGTCCATTTTATAGTTGATTTGTTTTACTTTTTTTTTAAATGTGAATTTTTTCAGTTGTCTTTTGTAACCTTGTTTCAGATTTTCAAAATTTGGCACCAAATTTAAAATTAGTCACTAAAAATAATTTAGTCCTCCTTGGGTTCCCGGTCTGTGAAGAATCCTTTTCTTCTTTTCTTGATGACAAAATTCAAAATTTTACTTCAAAAATAGAAAATCTTAAAAAAATAGGTACAACGCCTATTTTATTGTTAGATACTGTTTGTTTCTTCCAAATTTTACCATGTTTTACGGTGCTCCCCTATTTGGAAACACCAAAATATTTTAAATGATTTAGACACTATTATTAAGTCTGGTTTGGTCTAACTAGTATTTTGAACATCCATTTATACGAACGCACGTGGACCCAGGCGTCCCTACCGATTAGGTTGGGGGGTTTAGTTATACGTAAAATTTCTCATGTAGCTTTACCTGCCTTCCTTTCCTCAGTTTGTGAACTGAGGAAAGGAAGGTGAGTAGGAGCCGATAAGGTCTACAGTACTGTGGTACTGTAGACCTCATCGGCAAAATTCTACATCCATCACTTAGTGATTTTGAGGTCCCGTACTTGTCTGAGGCAAGAAGTGCTTGGTCTTTATGCCCGAACACTAATTGTCCAATGGAGCCCAAGGTACAAAAGCTTTGGGACGTTCCTCTCAGTAGTTTAGTGCACAAAAATATTTTGTCTTCTAGAACTAACGATACAGAGCGCGCCCGTCTTAGAGCTGTCTCCAAGTGGGAATCAAGCCTTACCCTCGGCGAATTTAGGTACGCTCCTGGACGATAATTCGTTTAGAAATGCGGCCTCAATTCTACTTGGGGCAACAGCTGTAGTTCCTCATCGCTGTAGGTGTGGGGATAAAGTCAATGGCCTAGGGCTCCACGGTTTATCGTGTTGCAAAAGCGCTGGCCGAATACTACGACAAGCATGTAATGCAGCAGCATTAAGTGACATTATCCGTCGTTCCCTTGTCACCGTCGGGGTGCCTTCCATTTTGGAACCGAATGGACTAAGTCGTGACGATGGCAGGAGACCGGACGGGATGACATTGGTGCCCTGGAGGATGGGATGCCTTCTAGTATGGGACGCCACTTGCCTAGACACATTAGCGGCTTCCCATCTTCCAGATACAGCTCTGATAGCTGGTGCTGCTGCTGCAAAACAAGAGGACCTGAAACGCCGCAAATATTCATCCATTGGCAGCGGATTCATATTTGTGGCTTTTGGTGTTGAGACTCTGGGGCCTTGTATTTAGGGCAAAGGATAAGTGTTGCCATCCAACGCGGTAATGCAGCCAGCGTTTTGGGAACGTTTCCGGCCGAAAGTGATTTGGAATCAATTTATTATTTATAGTTTTCCTGATTTTGGTTTCTTTCTTTTTAAATTTTTTATTGTAATATAGTGTAATTATGTATATATCGAATATTAGTATGATTAAAATCTATACTACTATTATAAAGAGGAAAGATTTGATTGTATGTTTGTTTGTTTGTTTGTTTGCATTGAATAGGCTCCGAAACTACTGACCCGATTTAAAAAATTATTTCACTGTTGGGAAGCTACACTATCTCCGGGTGACTAGGCTATATTATATTTTCGAAAAAATTAGGGATCCTTACTAAAACTCCAATAATGTTAACCAAGGTGTAAAAAAATTACCTAAAATATTATTTAAATCGCGTGCGCTACGAAAACTATTGATGATAGAATAAAATAATGTACTACGACTTTGCAGAACACATCATTATTTACAAAAAGTGTCGCGACAGCATATGTCTAACTATTATAGTTATGCCACAATAAGTGTTATTTTATTTTAAAAATTTAATTGAAATGCCGCCCCTAGAAAAGGCTCTTTATTTGTATCTTGGTATTAATCCTTATCAAAATAAATTACTTCATATTCAAAACTGTTTCAATACCTTTATATAACTTTTTGAATTATTCAATTCGGATATTCCATTCGAAAGATATCACGAGTTTAAAAATGTAAATATTAGAAAAATGTTGCGTGGTAGCTGCACACCCTGTTCGGCTAGCTAGGCAGCACCTTATGCAATGTAGGCGTGCGTCACTGGGGTTTTTACAAAAAAAAAAAAAACTTATTAAAAAACAACGAAAAATAAATAAAAAATAATAACAAAAAAAATCATTAAAAAAATTTTCATAGAAATAATAATATTCAAACTTTTTTTATAATTTTATTTTTTTAGTAACCTGACGCAAATAGAAGGGTTTGCCCTCAAGGGCGTTCCTCTGTCTGAGAAGTGCACGGGTGTGCGTACCCGAGGTGCCCGAGCATCCGTCGCTTTACTCCCCTCTCCGTCCGAGGCGACAGAGGCCTTCCTACCTTTCTTCCCGTCTACCTCCTACATCCTTTCCAATTTAGCTCTCTGTTTGTGGCGTGGTCCCCGGTGGGATGGTTGCGAATACTGATTGGGACCCCCAATGAATGGGATTGCCCTGGGCCCTGATTTGGTAGTCGAAACCATGCCTATTTCGACTGCGCCTGCACAGAGAGTGTTCCCAGGGCGGGAATTGCATCCTCGCTGTCGGTTGGTCTTGCTGGGCCGGCTACAACGTCAGGCGACTCTCTGGTTTTTCTGGAGTGTCGTCTGGTAGTCGTACTCACGCCTGACTAGCACGCGACGGGGATGCGAGTCCCGTCCGGAATTGGCCGCGGACCTGTCGCTCCCGGCCCTGGTTCTGTCCATGGTCGGGGGCGATCCTGGATGGACGGCCGTCACCTCCTTTTGCGAGGCAGTAGTGATGCACTCCACCACACCAAGGACAGGCACAGGTGGAAGAACATTATAAAAGAGAAACTGGGTTCTTATAAGGGGAATCACGACCCTCAGTAATGAGGTACACGACTCAAGGAGGAGGAGTGTCTGCAAGGGAGGTGGCGGAACGGGAGCGGAAGTCCGCCACCGCCCTCCCTCCCGCCAACGTAGGCCGCGTCGTCGGCACCGGAGGGCGGGCAACGACCTCCAGCCGCCGTAGTAAGCGGCTGCGGGCGGCCCCTCGGGGGAGGATCCGCCGCCCGCACTATTGCAGGGAGAGGGCCGCGTGCTGTTCCGCGGCCCCCCCTCAACTCCTAGAGTTGTTAGGAGAACGCCGGGGGGACGAAACCCTGACCCCCTGGCGCCAACACTTTAGAAGGGGCCCGCCTTAAGACAAAGGGCGGGCCGGCGCCGGCCCGGGCCACGAGATCGGCAGGCCTTATATCCGTGGGCCCGGGCGTAGGCAATAGGAGAATAGCGGGGTTTTTTAGTGGGTAATCGGATGGTCGAACATCTTTCCCGGGGTCCCACATATCCCTCGGTCCCCCCGGGTCGGGGGAACCCGTCAAGAGAGGTTTTTCCCCAAGACCGAAAAAAAAATAGAAGGGTTTAGGTATGTGTGTGTATATAATTTTTAATTTTGAAATTTTTATTAAATACCCGTGCGAAGCTGGGGCGGGCTGCTAGTATTTTATAAACACATAACTCATAATAGTACTTAAACATTATGACGTGGTTAAGTCGTGGAGTAATAACCAAATTTACATTCGCATTAATCTGAGTTTTTTTACGGACGTTTTCTGTACGATTTGGTATTATTTTAAAGGTTTTTATCCTAAAAATGTCCCAATATATTTATTTATTGTTATAATACTAAAGGTTACATAATTAAACTCTTGTACTAAAAGGATATTGAGAATAAAGTTTTTATTCCTTTTACATTGTAGTTCTTTCATAAATTTATTTTGAGACACAATAAATCTAAAAGAAACGTGTAATTAAATTTTTATGGGCTTTGAATACATTCCAAAAAGTGACGGGCGTAATACGATACGAGTCTTTTGCTCTTATTGTAACTGTGCATAGAGCACATACAAAAAATAATGGATGTCTTAATTATTATATTATCTAGTAGATCATTATATATTTAATTATCTACTTTATCTATATATATATATATATCTCTAAAAATTAGGTAGTTGCAAGAAACGTTCCAGCACAATCATAACTCGGTTACGCCATCCATCCTGCGGTCTGATCGAATGCGTTGTTTTGGAACGGTAGTGAAATAGTTGTTACACACAATATGAAAAAAGAAACAATTGGAACACGGCATTTCCTCGTTTGCGAATCGAGCTCTGCACCAATAGAAATTAGAGTGACAATCGTCTCCACCGCTTCATCTAACGCTTTTAGCATGGTTCGCCGGCAGTGGCAACTGTGGTCTTTTTGTTGATATTACGGGTTTATTTAAGTGAAATTGGATAAATGGTCATCTCGCCATGTTCCACTATTCAATCCAGTGCAGTGGTGCGTCGGTGCGGTGCTCAAAATCGTGGCGCACTTTGATCGACTGTTCTAAAATAAAACAAATCGGGAGGAAAGTTTATTTTATGATGTAAAACAAAATGTGAAACGTTGGTATAAGTTTGTTGAGGTTCAGCTGATTTGTGCTGATCACTTTTTGGACAATTCACGTCTTTGAAAGTATTCGTAGCTATGGACATCACAAAATATTTGACGGTACTCGTGATTGTGTGCTTGGAAGGTGGAGAAACAGGAGGACATGGAGAGAAACATCAGTAAGGACTTTTAAGTGCTTAGTGACAATACATTTAGTATTTAATGATGACTAACCATATGCTTAGATACATAAGTTCAATTCCTTTGTTTACTACTTTGGACTAATTTTGTAAATATTATAGTCCATAAATATACTATAATCTTGATATGACTGAATAAATATTATAATGTTTAATATTCTCAAACTGGCACTGGCGAAATGTGTGGTTATTTATTACATATGAAAAATGAATGACAGTGAAAAATTAATATTGTTAAATTTTTAATTAATACACTATTTCTTCTCAAATCTTATTGCTTTGCGCCTATTATAATACTGTTCTGAAATGTATACTTAAGTTTAACCTTTGTTTCAGTGATCACGTGAAATTGCACATACCGGAATTCATCCATCATGATTATCACAAAAAAATTATAACAATTCACCACCATCATCATAAACCAAAGAAAGAGCATCATCATCATCACCACCATCACCACCAAAAGCCACAAATACCTCATGGCCATCATTATCATCATCACCATAAAAAGTCTCATACTAAATCTCATACAGTTTCAAAAGGTCAAGGACATCACGGCCATCATAAGCATCATGGTCATCATGGACACCATGGCCACCAGGGCCATAGTCATAAACATACTCATCACGGCCATGGGCACAGTCATCATCACGATATACCATCAGTTAGTTATGATCCAGTTTCCATTCCAGCCTACGAAGATGATAGCCCAACTTATTCGCCATCAGTTCCAGCTTACGGGACGGGCATAACGAGCATACCTGGCATACCAAACGTACCAAAAGTGCATGGAATAACACATACCGTTAAACAGGTTAAAGTATTCGACTCTTTACCAGGAGTGATTCCTACTAAAACCGGGGGATCAAATAGTTATGAAGTTACTGAACAAGGAGAAGAGGGGGATGAAGATTTTTTCACTGCAGTAAATGGATTGCAGCAGACGTATCCGGCGACATATGGCTATTTGCGAAATGTAGGAGCACAAACGGCATCCCACGATCCTTTCGCTGCTGTAACTCAACAAAATGCTATACAATCACAAAATAACGATCCATTTGGGGCAGCTTTACAGCCAACATCTGGGTTAGAAGGAGTGGATTCTTTTACGGGTACAATACAATCAGATCCTTTCTCTGCCTCAGCGCCAGACGATCACGAAAGTTTATCTGATGCTCAGCCTGCTGTAGATTTTCCATCCACATATCAAAATGAATTATCACTAGATAGTCCTTCAGTATCTTTCACAGGGGCTGAGAACGGGGTATATACGACAGGAGATGAAGGAAATATCTCATCTGACACACCAGTTGCTTTTGCTAGAGAGGCTGGTATACAGCAAACTATAAAAACTGGAGGACTGGAAACAGTAGTTTATAAGTAATTCTAAATTCATACCCTGGATATATCTGCAAACTAATTTATTCCAACCAAATATTAAAATAGACTTCAGATAGTATAATTTTTGAAAATAAATACGAATTTTTAGCTTGTAATTATTCAGTTATTCACCATTGTAAAATAAGTAATTAAAGAATCTAATAATAGCTTTTATTTAATGCATGAACTACAAATAGCAATATTTGAAATAAGACGTTATATCAATAAAACTTAATCATAGAAGATACTAGGTATATTTTTATTCAACGTTTGTACAATCACTATATTTTACCGGAACATTAAGCTTAATTTTAGGCTATTATGTCATCGTCTGATATAATTCTGGCCGCTTAAAAAAGGTAGAGTGCTTTACTATGATTTGATACGCCCTAGATCCGGAATTGCACTGACAGTAAAAATAAACCGTAACAAAGGCCCACGTAACGACAAAAATAAAAATAAGAAAGCAAGTTGCACAATACAAAACTTTAGTTATTGTACGCACATACAATATATAGTTTCGTATTCACCAGGAGGCTAAATAAGTTTATTTCTATTTAATACATTGCACTTTCAAGCGCCTTCTTATATATTGAAAGAGGTAAATCTACACAACGACTATTTAAAGAATCTTAGATCTTTGGAAGAGAAATTATTTAAAACTTTGAAATATCTTATCCTTTAAGCTGGGACTCGGTGAAAATGGCTTGGCTAAGCAATTGTTCTAACAACGCAGTCGGCCATTCTTGACATAAAAGTTGCCGTTACTGAGGGAGACCTTAATTCACTACCGAAGGAATAAGAAGTATATAAAATAACAGCAATGTTCATAGCAGACGTATTGCGTTAAATTTGATAACCATATGAATAGAGTAGAAAAGACAAAAGTATAGAGTTGGCATAAATTTTAATATAACGCATGTTATAGTAAGGTATTTTTTAATAACAACGTAGGTCTAACAGATTCTCATCGTTATTTCCACTTTACCGAATGGCTAAATTAATAGATCTTCCTAATGGTTGTATTTTTAGCATTGATCATGTTATGGTTAAATAAAGGGACAAGTATAATAAAGTTGTATCAACTTAAATGGAAATCATATGTTACAAACCACGCGGCAGGAATGTGTGCCTTTACATCACAGGTTCTGGAAGTGATGGGGAATAAATGGTCCTCTGTAATTAGGGGGAGCAGAAATTTGGCACTATATTGACAAATTTAGACAAATCTATTCAATTCTTTTCTCTCCTGATTCTATGCATGCAAGAGCATCAGTTGTACAAGTTGATAACTATATCCGTGTACTAAATTGCAAGCAAGTATTCAAATAAAAAAGCTTTAGGTTGTTATTCATGTTATTGTATGTCATTAACATTTATGTATCAAAATATATATTACATACATATTGTATATGCATTGTATTGTATTATGGAAAAAATATATATTATTATTACTTTATAATTACTATCTCTATAAATAATTATTTGGAAATAAATCATTGTAACATTTGAAAAAAGATGGCTTGTATTATTTTATCAACGAAAGCTCTATCCGTAGTAGACATTTTCTGTGGTTTTGAATGATTTATGAGAGAAACTTGAGATAAGATTTATCTTTAACTGGATAACACTGATCCATTAAACGTAGCTTACGGTATGAGGTTATATTTTTTACTTAAGAGGCTATAAAGGCTCGGACAATCAATCCATCAAGTGGAAAGAAAGTTGTAAACAAGTACATATATTTATAAGGTTTGTTAATAGATTGTCCTCGTGGTGCCATCATCAAGTGCATCAATCGTTTGGATTTAACACATCCAACAAGTTTACATATATACATATATATCTCACTAAAAGGCTCTATAATTCTAGATTATTTTTCTAATTAAATTGCAACTACTTGAGTAGATTTCAGCATTGACGGCCTCCGTAGCGTTGCGGCTAACGCACTTCGGTACGCTTGCGGAGTTCATAGGTTCGATCCCCGTCGCGTCTGGGTGTTTATGTATAATATGTATTTATTTACAAAAAAAAGGATATATGTGGTTTATCAGTTGACTAGTACCCATAACTCAAGTGCAATGCTTACTTTGGGAGCTTTGGGCGCTGTGTGAATCGTCTCAGTATGTTTGTTTTAATTATTTATATTTCAACATTGTCTTCGACGAGATGACTTACTCGTATTATCTGATGATTATACGGAGTTATGTTCTGCAGCTGAATAAAAAATGTATAGAACTGAGCGAAATACTAAAAAATACTACCCAAATAATCAACTACATATATCCGTGACAACGAAAAGTAATTTTGATGTAACATTATTTAAGGGGATTATTTGGGATGATGTGAAAAAATGAAAGATAGGGAAATTGGAAAGAATAGGGCGATAATCGCTCATTACGTATTATGTGTACAATGTATAATATGGTAAACATATTAAGTTATAGAAGAATATGCAATTATTTTTTTACTTTTTATTGCATATTTCATTAAAGGCTGTTTTTCTTTTTGTTAAAATTTTTGTTTATTTTCTGATTTTTAGTGAATCTGAAGTACACTAACTAATTTGTATGAATATGGGTAGACTTACTAAACGTGTTGCTCATATGAGACGGCACCGTTTAAATCATACAAACAAAGTCAGGGAGAAACATCCATTATATTTCAACAGAGGATGTCCACAGACTCAGATTTTTTTACATCGGAACCCCCCCCCCCCCCTAGGTTCGAACCCGCAACCTCATGCGTTGCAGATTGGTTATTTTGCTACTCCGCTACCACCAGTCTTTTATATGGTAAGCTCATCAATAATACACAAAAGTTTCTACCACCCAATCAGCTACCAACGGTTCACACATAATACACCTTAAGTAATGTAATCCGAATGCTTGCGTCATGTTGCAATGTAGCAACAACCGTAAGCGCATTGCAATTTGATTACAGGCAGTTATATATTCTGCCACGGATCGCACCCTTACTGTAAGCCGTTAAGGAGTTCCATTGATCATCATATTCTACTACGACAATTACTTGACCATAACGACGTTACGGTAGACTTAAATATCCGGATAGCCTATAAAAGATTCGGCCGAGTATCGTTAATTTGCTCCTAAGAATTGAAGAGTTCCGTTACTTTGTCATAGATCCCATAATCAGAACCTAACCAAACTCTCATCAAACTACCTTTGAAGTACATCCTTTCCAATAAAAAATGAATCTTCGAAATCGGTTGGCGTGATATTGTTATTCGTCCATTTGTTGGGCACATACTTAATGCAAATTTAAGATTTATATGGTTTTCTCATGGATGCCATTGTCAGAACTGGATCAAATTGAAATGGGACCACACGGCAAGCACCAGCTTTCATAATAAAAAAGAATCATCAAAATTGGTTCACCCAGTCGAAAGTTCTGAGGCAACAAACATAAAAAAAATACAGACTAATTGTTAACCTCCTCCTTTTTTGAAGTCGGTTAAAAAAGGGTAACGTAATAAAACAACGGAGATATATAAAAGTTTTAAGTGTCAATAGACAAGTATAATATTAATAACGAATCAAATATAACGAACAATGTTATCTAATAAGTAGATGCTAGAAAAAAAACAATCCATATACACTATGCAAACATACACTTATTATAATAATATTTACAACTTATATACATTCACTCGACGCAGTTACATTTCCCAGAAAAGACACGGTTAACTATGGAAACTATTAACAAATATCACAAAATTTTAAAATACATGTGTAACTGACTTATATGTAGATCTTGACAACAAACTTTGTACTTACAAATTGTATCAATAAATGGGTTATTATGTTATTACAATAATAATATTAATCCCAACAAAGAAGTAAGCAATAGTTTCGATAACTTAAATAGTTTTTAATATTATTGATTTTACAGTAATGTACCAAAAATACGCCGTTTTATTAGATAATAAATTCTTGAAATAAACTATCATAAACCTATTTTATAAATGTCAGGCGCAGAAATATTGCAGTAACAAATTTTTAAATAAAAACATTTTATTAGTAGTCATGCCCGTAGGAATCATCAGATGAACTCACGCCGTAGCTTCCACCTTCACCACCTTCAAAGCTGACAGGAGAATCATGACCATCATCATGTCCTTCATCAGCTGCACCCCATCCGTGTCCTGAAATCGAATAAAATTTAAGCGATACAGAGAACAAACGACGTAGAATACATTTTTGTCATAAATTTCATATCTTTAAACATACTGAATGCTGCCTTTGTTCAACTAGAATAACTATTAACTTAGACCAAGTAACAAATTTTTTTGAAGTGAAAATTTCTTTAGCGGCGTTGTGCACATTTTTGTGATGAGTAAAAAATGTTAAACTCGCGTTTTGTAAACTTGCGGTTTGTAAAGAAGTGTTAATGACCAATTTAAACTTTACTGCTTGATCATAAACAATTTTTTATAAACCGAAAATAATAATCTAATAGCTCGACGATACAATTCACGAGTTATTTAGTTTTCACTTCTATCGGCAGTCCCCAAAGACTGCCCTGCATGTTTTTTTTTTGCAAATGGATTAAAGTCATACTTAAGTTCCGTAAAGACAGATGTATCTTCAAAGTTTGAGTGCGGACTAAGTATAAATCTTATGAGTATCTTGTAAAGAGATAATTGACTTGAGTCAATACTCGTTAATTTTTGGGAATGATAGATCATTGTGTTGTAGACAACACAAAAATTTACGTTATTAATAAACAGTTACATAAATGTTGTACAGTTAAATAAATAAATACGCCTTTATTTCAACTAAAATACTAAGCCTTATATTGTAATATGCATTTATACTATTATATTCTTTTAGAAGTCGTCTCACGGGCGTAGGCCTCTCCAAAAAGTATCCAAAAAACCATGTCCCTAGCAGTCGTCATCTACCCTGGCCTTACTCTCTCTGTAAATACTTGTATATCACGTCGTCTTTTGCTTTGTCTCCTTCATTTCCTCTTTTAGTCGATAGTTGTACAGTTATCGAATTGTAAATCACAGAGTTATAATTAACAAGTTGACCCAGCAAACGTTATTCTGCTATATAAAAGTTAAAAATCAGAACTTAATTACGTTGACCCCTATTAAACCCCCTTTAAGGTTCATTTTCGCAGCAAAGAGTAGCCTATGTCCTCCAAAGGCCAATCTGTCTCAATACCGAAATTCATCAAAATTGATTCACCGATTTAGGCGTGAAAACGGAACAGATAGACAGAGTTGCTTTCACGTTTATAATATTAGTATAAAGCATAAATAAAATATATATATATATATTGAATCATGCAATGCGATTATTATGATATAGATTGGTTTGATATATTGTCATTATGAAGACGATATTATCGATCTATACAGATTGAGAGGCACATATACCCAGAATACAACAGACTACTACCACCACCAAGGCGTAGCTAACGCATGTCAATACGCTTGCGGAGGTCACGGGTTTGATTTCCGTCCCATGTATAGTAAGTATTTATCTACAAAAGAAAAGTATATCCGTCGTCTAATAGTCATAACAGAAGTGCTTTAAAAATAGCATACATGTAAATTGCTGTAAGTAGCATTTAAGCTATTTGCTTTGGGACTAGTTGGCGAACATTGAAAATTATATGTATTTAAACATATTATTCCATCGACTGGGAAAAGGCACCTTGACATCCAGACATCGACATTCATGTAGTATTCAATCTATCCAGCTTGAATCAGGATCTAACGCTAGGAATGTAACTTTTTTTATTGCTGAGGAATAAAAAAGAAAGGCTAACGGCCTACTTTATAGTAAACAGTTACCGTCGCCTATGAAAGTTTGCGACGAAATCTGAAACTAATGCCAACACAACAGAAGGTTACTATGATGGCATACTCATAACATAGCTCCACAGTAGTCTTACCTCCACCGAAATGCGGCGCAGCTTTCGGTTCCCCGTAAGTGTATCCAAGTACTTCGTAATGGTCATCCCCACCACCTCCGCTTTTGTGATGTACATGTTTTACTATGGTATGTTTGTGGTGGTGGTGCTTCACGAACAATGGAACATGGATTATGACCTTCTTGTGACCACCGCCGCCTCCTCCAGCAATGATGATCGTGCTGAGCTCAGCTACACATACCAGAGCCAACTGAAATCAAAGTAAAATTTCACTGTAGTTCTATTAAATTTAAACGCTATGGAGTTTTAGATTATTAAATAAACATGCTAGAACTTGACGTTATAAACTACATTGTATTACAACTCCAAAAATTGTAATCTAATAAACAAGCAGGCGTAGTTGTGATGTAACAGCGCCGTCTATTGGCTTTAATTGTGAACCTATTCAGTGTTTTACGCAAACACACAAAATGATGTCCCAGAATATTATCGTAATATATAGAATCAGAAATTTTTTACTTTAGATTAGGGGAATTTACTTTTGCACAAATCTCTAGATGAGTTGCAGTCGTGGAATATGTGCAATACATGATTTTCAATGAAGTAAATTTATGCCAAAACGACTCATTTTTTACTCTGTTTAAATTATGTGTTTGAGGGACAAAAATAATATTTAAATTTTTTTTATAGCGAGAGTTCAGCAGACAGGCAAACAGTTCACCCTGGCAGATGGTCACCGTCGCCTATGGACGTCTGCAACACCAGAGGCATTACTAACGCGCTGCCGGCCTCGAAGAAATTTTATAACGCCTTTTTTAAATATTACTTATCTATTGAATTAGTTTCGCAAGTGCATTATTAAGGATAATCTACATTTATTACAAATTCACTATTCGCTTTGCTTACGTTATTTAATAACAGATATGTTTATAGTATTACCTGTTTCAAATAAATTTTGATATAACATCATATTGAAAACACATAAATTTAATTGAAAATTACGTTGACTTTCGAAATAACAACAAAAAAAGAATGAAACGAACCATATAATGCCTTTTACTTGAGTCTTGTTTTTATTTTCATTCTGCGTTCACAACTTTCCATCTTATTGAACGACTATTTAAGCCCTTGTTATGAGAACTAACTATTATTATTATAAGTAGAATAATAATATTATATAAATTTTAAAATTAATTTTGTACAAATTTACTCTTTTATAATTATTGTCATTTTAATTTATGTGATTTTAAATATATATGTGAATTGATAATGAATATGAGATATTAAATTATTATTATTTACTTACAAGAAAACGAGCAGACATGTTGTTAGATAAAAATCGAATAGACCAGTGCGAGGCCAAACGCGGGAACGGACAAGCGTTGTGTGTTAAAGAAATTTAAACAAAACTTCCTTTTATATCGCAACGTGGTCGCGTTTCGCGACAGTGCCTCTTGGCAGATCCGATCTGATCTCTGCGACAAGAAATCAAACGAAAACAATCTCTAACATCATTCACTAAAGCTGAATTAATCAAAGCAAAATAGTACCAAACTTTTGCCGAAACAAAATGTATCTGAATTAGTGCACTAATTTTTAACAAGAAACATGCAATAGATTGAACGCAACTTTGTTGTTTATATGACGTTTAAACAAACTATGAAAGATGATAATAAATAACATATCGCATGCTTAATCATAAACTGACCTAACTCAAAAAACCTGTTTTTTGGGAAATCGCAAAAAACGTTTTGTCATTTACTACTTATCCCATATATTGACTTATAACTAAATAGCGGTAACTCAGTGTGGGAAAGAGATATCGAAATAAATCTTAGTTTGGCCGATAGAGGGCGTCGATACAATGCTGCCCGTTATATTATCTCACTTTAGACCTAAATCGTAATAGGTCAGTTTATGATTAAGCATGCGATATTATGTTTGATCTTAAAATGATAACTTGCTATACCAAGAAAAATGCGAAATTTCAAATTAATGTTAAATTACATTGTCTTCATATAAATAAGTACATTTGCATCCAATATCCAACATGTTAGGAATTAAAACTTGGTAACCCTGTATGTATCTTACGTATTATTTAATTAAACTATGGCAAACCTAAAAATATATGTCATTCATACGTATTTTATTTATATTATACTAGTTGACCCGGAAAACGTTCTGTTATATGAATTTAAAAAGGAAAGAAGCCTATGTCCTTTTCCAAGGACATAGGCTGCTTTCCAATCTATTTTTCCTTTTTATTTTTCCAATTATTTTAACTTTCCAATCTATGACTATACTCAAATTCTTCAAAATTGGTTTAATGGTTTAGGCGTGAAAGCGTAACAAACAAACTCACTTTCGCATTTATAATATTAGTTAGCATTGGTCAACCTCTGAATATATTATAGTATATATTGATATTTTCTTAACTTGGTAGATATGTTAGATAGATAGAAGATACATAAGTCCTCATTTATTTGAAATAAGGACGTATGTACATATATTTATACATACGTCTTTATTTCTAATCAAATTTTTGTCCACCCAAAGATCTCTACTAGAGTAAGTACCATCCATTGCACATATAAAGTATTTCTACGTATACTTTTAAATTCATTTGTGCAATAAAATATTTGCAACAATACTACTAGCCTTTTTAATCAATTAAATCGTAAAAAAATATTTTTATGTCAATTGATAGAAGATATTATCAAATTTTGATGACTCCTTTAATGTCTAATAGCTAAAGTGATAAGGGGTACGTTTATTATGAAAAAAGGACGATGGTTCCAGGCACTCCCACGCACAGGGCAACGGGCTCATTACCCTTGGATGGCACGCATTTATTTCTACGCAGCTGCAATAGCGGCGCCATATACGAGTACACAGAGTACATGCTGATGCATCTGATAGCTTATCATAATACAATTATAAATCTTAACACTTTATCGACCGCTAGCCTATTAATCGGCTTTTAGATAACGACGGTTTGATCTTGAACGTATGTTATGAAGTTTATAGGGCCCTTTTATATAAAATAAATGCAAAATAAAGTATAAATATCAAAAAATTACATTCCTTTGAAACAAAAGGAAAAAGGACAACATAATGACTGGTACTGGGAGTAAATGCGTTTGCGACTAAGCTGGTACTTGGAAAGGGACAGACTCAAAAACGACCGGCGATATAGTGTTAAGTAATTACATTAATATATAAATAATGTGGATTAGTTACGATAGCAATATTTGTTTGCATTTAGGTGCAAATATAATTAATAATATCCGGATGACCGAGCTTTGCTCGGTATTTTTTTTTTGTAAATTGTGTTTTTGCGAAATTAACAATTGATTTTCTTAGTCTAACCTCAAAGCAAACACTCATTGACTTCGTGTTACTTAACAACGCCATCTGCTGGAATAGCTTTAGTGTTGTTGTGTCGTTAAAGCAATTTAAAATAAATAGTATTATTATTCGCCGATAGGTGTCAGGAAGAGTCATTTTTCAGTTTAAATTGGGACTACTCAAACGCCACCTTTTTGTTTAAGTTGATAAAAAAATGATTCCTAGCTAGATCGATTTATCGCCCCCGAAACCCCCCGTATACTAAATTTCATGAAAATTGTTGGAGCCGATTCCGAGATTTCAATTATATATGTATATATATATACAAGAATTGCTCCTTTAAAGATATAGGATATAATTAGACTACATTTCAAATAAATCGTTAATTCCCTGGTATTCATAATTTTACTAACCTAATGGTATCGTTTCGTTATGCTTCGGTAAATATTACGTTTCTCTTATAAAAATAAATTTTGCCAAGGTCCCCAAAAATTAAATCATCTATAAATTCGAATTATAGCAGCATACGCATAAGCTAAACATCCAAAATCACCAATCATAACATTTGATACTAATCTTAAATACTAAACATATAAAAAGCCTGTTGACAAAATTCATGGAAAGTCATACATATAAAGCCATGTTATTTAGCTAACCCGTCAAACATTGTTGGGGCATATAAATTATAGATAAAAATTAATTCTGGACAGTATATCCGTAAAATCCGTTCTTAGTAAGCGCAAATAAGTAACTAGGTATGCCAAATTTTAAGACATCTCGTGATGAGTGGTATTTGGTTATATCTCAGAAAAAAATGTCTGGTTAATTTATTATGAATACGCTATACAAATTTCTGGAATAAATACTCCGGTGACTGTGCCAATGTTACGTAGGCAGTAAAGGCGCGTGCACACATGACCCGATTGGCGGCACTGATTGCACAGTAAGTGCACACCAAGAGAGGCGCTCGCTCGCAGCGAATGGAAGGCACTCTCACTTTTACTATACATTCCATCAAGAGGGAAGTTGATGAGATTATAACTACCTATGTAATATTGCAATTATTATGTGCCAAATGCGGAATACATTAATTTAAATGCTCAGTCATTCTTCCCACAAACTTTGATTTAACGACTAGGATTGCAGTTGCATGTAAAATATGATAAAAACAATATCATACAAACATCCCTTCCCCTACGGCCGGATTCAGGCCTCCTCTAGAGGGATCAGACGGTATACCCGTTGCGTATGCAACACACATACCGATTATCTCGGTATACAGGTTGTATCAGTATCCTCACGATGTTATTCTTTACCGGCGGTATACGGCAATTATGCTATATATAATATACGAGAAAAACTGCCTAAGCGGTGCATGCCACCGTGGGAATCGAACCCGGGATCTCTAGATTAGTCTCCGAGTGTAATACCACTCAGCTACCAGGTATCTATACTATAGTAAATAAGAAAGTAAAATAATGCTATAAGAAAGGCATCAAAGGTGATATTCCAATCTTAATTCTAATTTTTACTACACTAAGAGGAGGACGCCGGTGTATGCGTGCTTCCTTGACTTGTCAAAAGCTTTTGACCTAGTTTCTTATGACCTGTTGTGGGACAAACTGGGGAGTGCGTCTGTGCCGGCGGACCTAGTCGCCTTCCTCAGATTCTGGTACGCTAATCAGATAAATCAGGTGAGATGGGCCGGTGCTTTGTCGGACGAATACAGGCTGGAGTGTGGAGTGAGGCAGGGGGGAATCAGTTCGCCGCTGCTCTTTAACGTGTACGTTAACCAGTTTATTGAGCGACTCAGCGGCACTCATGTCGGATTTAGTATTGAAATGACATGTCATGTGCTGACCCCATATAGTTTGAGAGTAGACAGAAGATAATGTTTAATTTAATATATACCTTATTATACTTGTGCATGCATAATTTGTACAATAATGTCCGAGCAGTATCAAACAGAACACGTTTATCGTAAAATCATCTTCTTCCTCTTGCCCTTATCCCACATTACATGGGTTCGGCACAACATGTTCTCTTCTTCGACACTCCTCTGTTAGCCGTCATCCCAACATTTATACCCCTTTTTTAAAACCCTTTTAAACAATCCATCCATCTTATTTTGGTCTACCTCTACTCCTGTATCCATTCACTCTCATTTCACACTTCCTGTAGTATATTATCGTAACATCTATTTAAAACTAATAAGTTCCCAGTACTTTGGTTTTTTAAGATAAAACGAAATACCTACCTATTTTTCGTATTACCTATCAATATGTAGGTACGATCTATATTATGATAATATAATGTAGGTACAATTATTGTTATTTTTGGAGTCGGTGTCAGCCAAGGTCGATTTGGAACTGCATACATAGTTATAGTGAGATGTGCGTGTGTATTATTATTGCTAGGTACATTATAGTGTTTCCTTGGCTGACACCGACTACAAAAATAACAATAATTGTAACTACATTATATTATCGTAATAAAGATAGTACCTACATATTGATGAGTAGAAAAAGTAAGTTGATTATTTAAGTTAAAGAAGAATATGCAATTATTTGTTACTTTTTAGTGTATATTAATTTGTTTTGGAATAGTTCTTTTTCTTTTTGAAGGTGGTTTTTTTTTTGTTAAATTTTTTGTTTATTTTTTGATTTTTAGTGAATCTGAAGTACACTAACTAATTTGTATGAATATGGGTAGACCTACTAAACGTGCTGCTCATATGAGACAGCGCCATTTAAATGAAACAAACGAAGTCAGGGAGAAACATCTATTATATCTCAACAGAGGAAATCTACTTCGAGGACAAATTCAAAAGAGACTTGTGAAGAACGCAAAAATAGACTTTCGAAAATTCGGCTTTACATGAAAAAAGTTTTGAACAGGAAAAATATCGAAAAACGTATTCACCGTCTCGGCTTAATCAACGATCGTCTATCGGATGAGACTGAGGAGCAACGTGTCCACCGTCTCGGTTTTATCCACGATCGTCTAACTAATGAGACGAAGGAGCAACACGTCCACACTCATTTTTTTTTACATCGGTATCCCAAGGATCGAACCCGCAACCTCATGCGTTGCAGGTTGGTTATTTTGCTACTCCGCTACCACCAGTCTTTTATATGGTAAGCTCATCAATAATACGCAAAAGTTTCTACCACCCATTCGGCTACCACCGCTTCACACATAATACACCTTAAGTAATGTAATCAGAACGATTGCATCATGTTGCAATGCAGCAACAAACGTAAGCGCATTTTCCAGACAGTTATATATTCTGCCACGGATCGCACCCTTACTGTAAACCGTTAAGGAGTTCCATTGATCATCATATTCTACTACGACAATTACTTGACCATAACGACGTTACGGTAGGCTCAAATATCCGGATAGCCTATAAAAGATTCGGCCGAGTATCGTTAATTTGCTCCTAAGAATTGAAGAGTTCCGTTACTTTGTCATAGATCCCATAATCAGAACCTAACCAAACTCTCATCAAACTACCTTTGAAGTACATCCTTTCCAATAAAAATGAATCTTCAAAATAGGTTGGCGTAATATTGTTATTCGTCCATTTATTGCGCACATACTTAATGCAAATTTAAGACTTATATGGTTTTCTCATGGATGCCATTGTCAGAACTGGATCATATTTAAATGGAACCACACGGCAAGCACCAGATTTCATATAAAAAAAAAGAATCATCAAAATCGGTTCGCCCAGTCGAAAGTTCTGAGGTAACAAACATAAAAAAATACAGACGAATTGATAACCTCCTCCTTTTTTGAAGTCGGTTAATAAACACGAGCTTGACTCCAATCCTATTTGTAAATTGTTTATAATAAAATAGATGTATCAGAACAGATATTTGGCATATTTATCAACCTCACCTGCTAGTACATTGTTAAATAACAAACGAATCTCTGGTGCTGGTTTCACGTAAAAAATTAAAATATTTTTTTAAATTAAAAGATTTTGAATGCCAGCTGTACATTTTGAAAATATAGTGAAGATCTAAACACATGCGTAAGATTACTTTTCTTTTAAATTTACACTTCATCACTAGAACACAGAAATAATTAATTCCAATTATTTAAATTAACTTGCAATAAAGAATACACTTTAACCTTAGCATCTCAATTACAACAGGTGATATCGGTTGAGGTAGTCGGCATCCGAGCACTCAGCCGTAACATCTGACTTGACGCGAAACATTAGTTTCCTGTGACCAGAAGGTCAGTTTAAGAAATATCTAGATTTCACAATCTTCCGAGAAAATTAAAAGTTTCACTTATTTGTGTATTATTAGGCTTATTAGACAATTATAAGGAACTAAAAGTGTTGCGGTATGTACTTGTTAACAAGAAATTAAAT
This sequence comes from Malacosoma neustria, assembly GCA_963693495.1. Lineage (NCBI taxonomy): Eukaryota > Metazoa > Arthropoda > Insecta > Lepidoptera > Lasiocampidae > Malacosoma > Malacosoma neustria. The sequence continues at coordinate 12,067,445 of OY856371.1, forward strand.
TTGTTCATAGTTTGTAAGATCAATCGATAGTTTCTAGTCAATTTACAAAAATCTGTAGATCTCTTACTATGCTATATACAGATATAATTTATATCAGTTTGTTGATATTATAGTTTGAATGTATATGTTAATTTTTATGGCTTATCTTATATAAGAATTTATAATTAAATTTAATTAATTACTTAATATAATGGAATAATTTTTCCAGCTTATGTGATTATCATTAGCTAATTGCCACGTACCGACCCTAGAAGAAATCATTGCAAGATCTGCATACCGACATCTTTGGTATGTGTAATTTGTGTATCTTGCCAATCTGTCTTGGACAAGCGTAGGGGGTATACTGTTTGTTCTTTCTAGAAGTAGTACGTCATGGTCTATTAGTGATGTGATATTGAATATATATGGTGTTATTAAAGGCTAGGTTTTGGCTTTTATAAATTTGCTCAATTTTCGTTCTAAAATGTTGTTTCTATATAATCCCTAGTTGATTGAATTCCGTTATTCTAACACAGAATTGTTGTTTGATGTCATAATTGAGGACCTCATTAATGGCTTATCAACCATTAAATCGAAGAATCTGGAACAGTTTTTTTTTTTAATTCTAGGGATAAGTATAGTTACTTTATGTAAGATTCGGTATAAATTGGATGTAGAAGAATTTTTTTTTTAATTCTGAGGAACAGCAAATAGGCTAACGGCCCACCCTATAGTAAGCAGATATCGTCCTCTTTGGATGTTTGCAATGCTAGGAGTACTATTAACAAGCGGCTGTGCCTGTAAAGGGAACTGGATCCTGCCTAGGGGACATGATACGAGGTTATTATGGCGGCATATCTAGGGGTTAGGGTAGTTGCCACCAGGCTGTTTACCACCGTTTACCACCGGCTAAAGGTTGCTTTGTCACGATTTTGTTGCTTTAACGACAATCCGACCAGATGCAGGACATGATATTCTTACTCTGTCCTTGCATGGAGAAAATTTCCTCATTTTCCCATTCCTGGAATTTGGTTCACCACGCCTGTATTTCACATGGTGGGGGCCGTTCGCTCCGCAGGGGGGCTTCTTTGCATCAAAAGTACTGAACGACCTTCGCCGAAAGATTCTATATGTCGGGGATCCGGCTAAGACGGAGGCCACCTCGAAAGAGATGATAAAATATTCTGCCGTTTCCCTGTCGGTCAGTCAGTCAGTGCACATTGTGGTCTTTACAGTTGCATTTGACACCCGGTTGTCAGATTCTCTGGCCCCCATAAAAAGCCATCGATCGTACGATGCCTAAGCAATTCTGAGTATAGTTCTACATACTCAGTTGTAAAACATCCTTAGGTTTTCTTGCGGCACAGTTTTTAATTGTCTTGCTGTAATAAAGACCATTAATGTAACTTTTCACTTTGATCTTTGGTAAGAGCCTTTTTTTGGAATTTAGCGCCTTTTAGTATTCATTCCCAAATTTTATACAAACCAATAATCTCAGAAATGGACCGCATATAAATCAAAACCTGAACCAATAATGTTATTAGATTACAATAGACTTTCTGACGTGTTCACAGCTCAATGATAGTCGCCGGAACGAAGGCTCAGCCGTTGAATGGGTCATTCATGCCAATCAACCTCCATTGCATCATTTGTTGTATAAACACGCCTTTATCGATACAACGTGAGATCTAAGAGCACAAATATCAAGCGGCATTCTCAAAGCATCCACACCAAAAAAACCTTTCTACATATGAATGTACCTTTCTATCGAGATTTCGTCTCCCTCTCTGATGCAATTCCTCTTTACTTTGTTTCAATATATTTTTATACGATGGTTATTACTACTTATACTAACATTGTGCTTCAAATAAAGTGCGTAATATGTAGTAGGAAACTAACTTTAAGGTTTGTTTGCGCGCAAATAAATATATGAACGTTGCATAGTACCTATAAAACAAGTGCTATGCTACTTACGTTGAGAATAGATGGCGCTGTGTGAACTGTACCTATATTTTCGAAGTTATACTATACTTCATATAGGAAACGTTTGGGAAAATTTATGATTATAAAAATTTTACAATGCGTGATGATGAAGTTAGCTGTGTGTGTGTTACTGTGTGTAGAAGTTAGACTGTGAATATACACAGTAGGTTCTCAAGTATTCATAAATGTACAATACGTGTTTTATATTAGTGGAGACCAAAAATCATATTTATTTTTATCAACTCAATTCAAAACGACTCAACTCGACTGAACTCGTCTAAACTCAATTGAACTCTATTTGACTGAACTCGACTCAACTCGACTGAACTCTGAACTCGACTGAACTAGAATGGAGTCAACTCGACCCGCGAGCTGACACTAATATTAATGTGTTATTTGATGTAAATGTCAGATGACTATTTGTTTTTGCAATGGAGGGCAAAGCTATACTTGCCTCCAAAAATCTGGGTGTGCTAAAGCGGTCCAAGCAGTATTTCACTCGAAGGCAACGGCTTGCGCTATACAAGATCACGCCGCATATGGAGTACGCTCACATTTATGGGTTGGAACAGCTGCCGCCTGTCAGCTCAATCCCCTAGACTCCATTCTGCAGCGCGCAGTTCGTGTTGCCAACAATCCCATATGATCTAAACACACTTGAACTTCGGAGAGACTTTGCGTCTCCGCGTATTCTACCGTCTGTACAGCGGGAAGTATTCTGAGGAGCTAATTAGAATGGTGCGCTACCACCACCACCACACTGCCTGCCACCGGCTGGGTGTTCATGCCCATTTCTTAGAGCCTCTTCTTCTACGAAACTGTTCTCAAGAACGCTTCTGTTGCGTGCTCTCAGGATTTGGAATGAGCTTCCGGCTGAGGTTTTCTCAGCGCGGTACGATATGAAGTTCGTTAAAAAAGACGTTCTAAAATTCTTCGAGGCCGGCAGCGCGTTGGTATTTATTACCTCTGGTGTTGCAAACGTCCATAGGCGACGGTGACCACCTGCAAGGGTTGGTCGTTTGCCTATTTGCTGGATTCTAGCTATTAAAAATATTATTGTGATTTTAAAATCTGTATGGTGGCGAATGATTGGCCATTATAAAAATTCTTGACAAAATTGACTTTTATCTTAAAAACTTTTGAAGTGACTGTATAGTTAGATTAATTATCGGTATGTATTATTTTATTTGTTTAGATCATTTTAATTATTAAATTATGATTAAATTATTTTTTTATTAATTTATCATTCATTTTACAAATAAGGAGTTGTGATACAGCATGAAATCTTTAATATATTTTCTGTTATCCAAAGAAGTACATATAACTTCATACGTACACTCACATGATTTTATATAATAACTAGTTGACCCGGCAAACGTTGCTCTGCTATATGAATTTTAAAAAAGTACCCTTAGAGAAGGCTCCAAGGTCCAATCCATGTCTATACCGAAATTCATCAAAATTGGTTTAGCGGTTTAGACGTGAAAGCGTAACAAACAAACAAACTCACTCTCGCATTTATAATATTAGTTAGGATTAACATAATTTTGAGATAAAAATCCTTATATAAGAAAAAAAAACTCAGTTGAATTTCTGAACGGAGTAATCAATCAATGTTTAAATATATTCAATTATTGCTTACGTAACATTTCAAACGATCTATTTATTTTATGCATAAGGCATTTTATACATTCATATTGAATTTAAATACATTATATTTATCTAAACGTAAAAGATAAGGTAATTTCTAAAAATAAATTACATCTGTCGTACCCAGAGATTAGATGAAATAAATTACATAAATATTCAAATATATGGCTCCTCCCGAAACCTGGGTGACTAGGTACCGTCGATTTGTCATGCTTTATATCATCTAATGATTCCGGTCATCCCACTCACTACAAGGGTGATTACTTTTGATATTAAGCAACAAAAATGTCATATAAGCTCTACATTAACTTTTGTGGTGGTCATTACCTCCTGTAGGTAAAAAATAATGTTATTTTCGTCCAAAAATAGGCATTTTAAAAAACATTATTAAAAATTATATTACTAATCTTTAAGCAACAGCGTTCGGATAAAAGCTTATTGCTGTATTTTATTTCAAATGGGGTTTTTAAAGAATAGATTATCGTAGAGATCTCAACGAAAGTATCAATTACTTCGGAGAATATATTTTTTAGAATGAGCTGTTGGGAGCATGCGTGGACCGCCCCGCATTCCGATATAATCAATACTATTCTAACTCAAACACGGGCGCTGCGTATGAATGTATGTATAATACATATACGTGGGCTTATTAATGCATCTACTGTAATGAACTACAATTTAAATTAGAATATGACATTCTCTTTCCGTTCTCTTATGAGTATGGTAGGTATGGTATAACTATGATCAATAATCCAGAACTGAAAGGAATTTCGTATAGAAATATTTATTGTAAGATAAATTTAACATTTGTTCTTCATGAAGAGTAAGTTATGTTTATTTGTAAATTTTTATCATTGACAAAGACCAATGCGCATATAATTATTAGCAACTAGTTGACCCGGCAAACGTTGTTCTGCCATATGAATTTAAATAGAAAGCCTATGTCCTTCTCCAAGGTCCAATCTATCACTGTACCGAAATTCATCAAAATTGGTTCAGCGGCTTAGGCGTGAAAGCGTAACAAACAAACAAACAATCTCACTTTCGCATTTATATTATTGGTCAGGATATAGTTATTAGGCAAATAATTATTGTCCTAACAAAGTATTTTAAATATTACAATAAATATTTATTATAACCGTATGTGGAAAGACTAAAATTGTTTCACATGTCTACCCTTCATCATCGCCGTATAATGAATGACTTAATATTTCTGCATAAAATAATTAATAATAAAATCAAATATCAGCATCTCCTTGCTCGTATACAGATCAATGTACCTTTTAATTGCCCACGCATTTTTCGGCCTAGTGTATTTCGGATTTCCCCGTGCAGAACCAATCTCGGCCAGTAGCTACCATTGTCTAGAATGTGTAATAAATATAATGAAATAGCCGGTAAAATTGCAAACATGGATATATCTTTTGCGACTCATTGACGGAGTTTAATAGGAAATTAATCATATATTTTCGTGAAGATTGAGTTAATTTAAGTTAAAATAAATATTAACGTTGTCAAACTGTAGACAAAGCTGTGTACGCCTGTCATTGGCATGTATGCATATATATAATTGTTATGTTTGTTATATCATGGTCTTATTTAATGTGTACTGTGCTGTTGGTGTACCTATAAAAATAAATAAATAAATAATAAACATTACTCACATTAATTCCCATATTCTGAACCAGGAACTCCTCAAACTACTATCGGATGAGTACAGTTATATGACATGTTGGTCGGGTCATTATGAAGGTATTCGTTTTCTTACGGCACTCTCCAGCCTGTCAGCTTGTGTAGATAATATTTAAATGTCCTGGAGATAAGTTTGATGTTACGAAACTGATAAAATAATCTAATTAGAGAGTATTTAATATATTTGGAAAAAGCTCCATCTATTGCATTACTCGACAACTGAAGCTAAAAGCGTGATTGAGTTTATGTTACCTTTCTTTGCAGGTAATTGCGAACTGCAGTGCGCAATTTTGGCATTTAGATCACCGTGCTAGATGGCGCATGTATATATTGCAGGACGAGATTAATATTGAAACACGTATATTACGATAATATTTTCTGATTTTATATATAATAATAAAATAAATTGTTATAGTTATATGACATGTGACAAGGAGAGTGAATATAAAAGGAGAGGACGGAGGGGTAGTCCAAAAGGAAGAAGGTTGGATTGTGTAAAAGATGATATGAGGCGTATAGTTGCAAAACCGGCTATAACAATTTTTTTATGAAAAGTCGTAATTTTAACTCAATTCATGCTGATTTAGTGAGTTTTATTGAAAAGGCAAAATAAAATGTTTAATATAATAATGGAATATATAGAATATAGAGATACTTGTGGAATGAAAAGTTGATAACTATGTAGATAGTTAAGTGTTTCTAGCGATATATCATCATATTGCCAATAAACGTTTTAGCGGGTTTTGCAAATATTAAACTTAACTTTAACTTGACGTTGTTGTTTTTATAGACTAGTGTTTTTCAATCTGTGGGTCGCGACCCTTAGGAGGGTCGCGAAGCCTTACTCGGGAGGGTCACCGGAAAAAGGAAAAAGCTCTCACCCGCGACGACAATGCAGCGTGGGAACGCCGCGAAGTTAGGGCTGCGCAAACTAGCGTCTAAATCAAAGCCGCACGCAGTCTTACCAACTTACCTCGTACTTTACGTACGACCATTGAAAATAGTATTGTGCAACGAAATGCGATGATGATGACATATAAAAAAACTTAAAAATAATTAATATTGTAGTCATAATTTTTTTAAGGATTCTATTATTTAATACCACGTTGTACAGACATTGATGGATGGCGTTATTTTTATTTTTTTCTTATTGTGCGTCTCTGCTCCGTAAATGAATATATAGTCACTGGCCTAAAGTTAAAAGTTAGTAGAATATTAACTAAATTTGGAACTCAATTTATCATCTGAAAGTTCCTTTCATTGGTTTCTTCAATTCCACATTTTGAGCACACATTGTATTGCTTTTCATTGCAAAAATTTCTATAATTTTTAAATAAGACCGAAACAGCAAATCCCTTCCAATACTTTTATATTTCAATATGTCTTACGATCAAAGAAATTTTTATTGAAAATAAGATAGCGTGCAAATCTGCATTCGCTGTAAAGAATACACGACAACAATTGGTTGATGATTGTAATACTAAATTTATTACTGTTAATGTTATGACTCATACTAAAGTATTCAATTTAGATGTTTTTATGTATTTTTTATATGCTAGATATCGCTCTAGAACTTTTTTTTGTGGTAACCTAATGAGAACAAACAAATTTCATGGATAAAATCTGACTAAAACGCAGTCTACATTTGTTAGTAAATAAATAAAAATAATGAGCCGATCGTTAAGTTCTAGTTCAACTCAAATTTCCGTTTTAGTACCTTCTCTTCTTCTAGTCATCCATATCTCATAGATCATTGGCATCCTTGGTAGTGAGTCCACGTATATGACCCTTTATAACGTTTAGCCCTATTTGAGTCTCCTGCCGGGGTCACTCGAAGGCGGCACGGCTAGACATTTGATGCCCAAGCAAGTAGATAGGTGCCGTAAAACGTGGCTATACCAGCGAAGCTGACAAGAGATTCACTATCCGCCTTTTATCAATGTTCAACAGTAAGTTGTAAAAACCTTTCTATCCCGGGGAAACCGAATAAACAGTACCACCGTTCTAACCCTACGGCGGCTAACGGCATTCCATCTAAAAACCCGGTCGCCACCCTTAGCCATATATTTTGATAAACAAAACTAAAATAAATACAATGTTTATTGCGTATCTTTGATGTATATTACATACAGCCTCTGTGGCCTAATGGATAAGGCATCGGCCTCCTAAGCCGAGGATTATGGGTTCGAGTCCCATCAGGGGTATACACCAATACTTTTAAAGTGTTATTTTGATTCCGAATACATTTTATAAAAATTATACAGCATAAAAAATGAATAATTTAGCAATTAGCATAGAAACACTTAAATTTATTAAAATTAAACTTAAATGCGACTCCACCTCCAGCTATCGGCATATCTATATAGTCAAATCCCGCATCCCAAATATAAGGAACAAACCGGTACTCGTTTTCAATATATATATATATATATATATATATATATAGTATATGTATATATATATATATATATATATATATATATATATATATATATATATATATATATATATAGTATATGTATATATATATATATATATATATATATATATATATATATATATATATATACATATACTATATATATATATATATATATATATATATATATATATATATATATATATATATATATATATATATATACTATATATACATAATATACTGATTGCTTGAGTTCATTGCTGGTGATTTTAAGTGTTGGTGTTTTAATACATAGACTTTTTTAAGAACATAATAAATGATTAATTAACTTGTAGATCTTAGTAGACGATGTATTGTGATCAGCACTAGATGAGGAGTAAAAGGGAAAGGTACATCTTTTATCTTACTCTCTCGCGCACTACGTCAACAACCGAGCCACTCGCGTCATTAAAGTGATGAGTTTAATATGATCGCTGATTAGCGGAAATTTTTACACGTACTCTTAAAGAAAATAAATCTGGTACTAAGACCCGTAAAAGAAACAACCCGATTCTGATTTTAAAATGGAGTTGACAGGATTTCGTTTATCTCATTTTTTCAAAAATTTACTGTGACATGAATTATGATTAAAACTTCAAACAGAATTATCTGATATAAAAAACAAATTCAAGACACCAAAAAGATAACTCATACTCTGTTCATCAGTGAACATAAAAAATAAATGGAAATCATGAAGTCACAAAACTTGAAATAAATATACAAGAAATTGAAGGTGATATCTCAAACATAAAAATGAAAATTGACAACCCAAATGTAGATGTAATCTCGCTTCACCTATGTAATGAAATCACTATCTTAGAATTGTAAGACAGGTACCATCGATAAAAAATATTGTTATCTCTGGCCTACCCGAAATAAACAGTATGAGCAAATCTGAAATATCAAATTACGTTATTTCACCATACATCTAGACTTTCCTAATCCAAGCAAAAAAATAAGGTTATTTTAGAGAAAAAAGTCATCCAATCAAGGTCTGTTTTGAAAGTGAATCCACAGCTAAGTTTATTTTACGTAATAAAAATATAAATACGAGTATTAATATCAAGATTTATTCAGATCACGGTCCGAATTAGATAATCGCAAACAAAGGGGGGTATATATATATATATATATATATATATATATATATATATATATATATATATATATATATATATATATATATATATATATATATATATAATGTTTTAGATTTGTAACACATATACCAAGTTTTCTGGAAATTTCAACTTGAATTCTTGAATTCTTAAAACTTGTTTATTTTGTTACTGATGATAAAAACGTAGTAGTAGAAATTTTATTAATGTTGATAAGATGTACTAATGTAATATTTAATAATCTAATAATATTTTATTCGTCAGATAGTATTTGATTTAAACTATTATAATTTTGAAAATAAGTTTGTAGAAAATAAATAAGTAAGGAATAAGAGGAAAAAGTTCTAACTCTAAACGCGTCAGGAGATGGGATTTAAAACAAATATTACATTTCAAAGACACATTACTTTATAACATTATTGGAAACTACGGAATCACAACATATAAAAATCTTTACACAAAAATAAGTAACAAAAATGATTCGCTAGAAATAACGTACAAACAGTTAAGCCTGATTGAACTGTACATGCCCCGGGCGGTGAATACTTTTAATAGAGCACATATATATTAAGGGCAGGGTCCGCTGTCAACGATCCAAATAATTTAGGAGTGTGTGATGAGTGGGAGCAGGACGCGCGGCCTCAGCGCCCACCAGTGGAATGGGTGATTCAGCCCGAGGAAACGGCCGCCAAGCCGATTTACCGTAACACAAAAAAATGTACAGATAAGCCGACTTTCTAATAAAGCCCGCTAGACATCCGAATCTTTTTCCTGGTACATAATAAATCTTAGAGTCCTCTAACAACTAGCGGCGCCGAATAATTTCGAAGATAACTGTAAGTTAATGTTTTATTGATAAGAAGTATAGATAAAATAATTTGATAGGATTACTAATTAGTAATAATAATTTATTAGAAATTATTATGATTACCTATAACGGAAAAGGACTAATTGGATATGTGTGAATATATAATTATAACTTAAATATAACTCCGTATTACTAGGTTTTAATTTATTTTATTTTATATCTGAATATGTAATTTATTGTTTTCATTAAAACGTGATAAATAAAGTACCATCATTTAAAGCAAATGAAAATGTGTATTCAATATTACGTAATTTTTTCTGTTTATAGTGTTGAATTTCTTTGGAGTGAAAGAACAGGAATGGAAAGACACGAACACCGACGTAAAAGTACGGGTAATTCGCAAAACTGAAAAGAATATCAGCTTCGTGTTTTAAAAGATAATAAATAAAAGTTTTAGTGTTTTTTGATATCAATAGGCATAGTTGTTACAATAAAATAGTAACAGTAATAATAAACACATCAATTTTACAACAACTTGACTGTAACAGTGTAAACCATTTAACCTCTATTGCTGGTGGCTATAATATGTTATAAAATAATTGTCTTTATAATATAAAGCTGGGGTCAAAATAACATTATTAACAAAAACTTTTTGCGACGCACACTTATATTCAATATAACGAATACAAATGGAGTTTCCAGACAACATTACAATGCGACGGGTACGTACGTATTCTCACACGCAAGATGAAGACCAGGCTATATTACAGGCTGACTTTTTAGACTGCGCTTCAAACAGTATGCCTGAAATTAATGATGATGGAAACCATGTGATTTTGTAGTTGAGTAAACGAGTGAAACAATTTGAAAATAATCTTATATGTGCTCACAAAAAAATTAACACTCTATCATGGAAATAAACAACCTAAAGATTGAAAACCAAAATCAAATCTGTACTTAGTTATTTTATGTTTTACAGTATATTTATCTCACCTTTTTACTGTTTTATTTTACTTTGAATATTGACTTTTAATAAGGTAAATGGATTGTTAAAAGTAAGAGATTTTTCGATTCAGTGAATAAACTCTCATATCCACTTCTTTCTTCAGCATTTCTATTTGGGGACAGATGTTTAGAGTAGGGTGGACATTTGGATTTGATTTCAATGAACACATTTATAATAATTCTATAGTATGTACGAAATATTTACGACTCTTAGCAGTATTGTGTTTTTATCTATGATGAGTGTTTCAATACAAGGCTAATAATTTAAACCAAACTACCTTAGCAATTTCTATGTTTTAAAGAGTTTTTCGTTGAATAGGAGTTCGCTATATAGAGTTTACACTGTGTTCTTTACTTATTCCAGAGCTAAATTCTTATCTTCACAAAAATATTACTTCGAAATAACTTCGAAACTAATCAAGACAAAACTGCAAAGAATCTACTGCTGGAGTACAAAATGCTAGAGAAACTACGAAAAAAGCCATTATACGGCATTCTTTAATCCCCCACCACAATCAACAGGTGAATAGGAAATTGATAAATATTTATGAAAGTGAAAAAATATTACGCGAGTTAAGGAAGTGTAATCGATGATTTCTTTAAGTGAGAAGAAATCAACTGGAAACTTTTATTCAAGTATTTTTTTGGTATCAAATTACATTAAGACTGTGTAAGGTAAGCGAGGGATTAAATGCATAGCTTTTATTATTATTTTTATTACTTCTGGGGTTCAGATACTACCAAAGCATATCTCTGGGACTCGAGTCAATTTTACCTGCCCCTCGTACTCTGACGCAAAGTTTTCTATTGACGTCGGGGGACGAAATAGCCGAATATATTCAATTTATGTGTGTGTGAATGTGCCTCTATTTGTGTGTAAGATGTCTACCTCATACTAGGACTATAACTGAATTTGTAGTATGCTACCGTTTCTTAATTCGATACCGGGTATCGTGATACTCAAGTCATTTTGCGCTCGGAACCTACTAACTTGCCATATACAGAAGATTGTCAAAGAACTGATTATGAGGATAGGAAGCAATTACCGAAATCATCGGTATGAGAAAACCGAATCTGCTTTTGACGAATGAGGCCCATATACGTTCCCTTGAAGGAATCTCAAGCTCTGCAGGGTAATATTAGGCTATTATCAATTCGTTCGTATTTAAACATACTATCTGTCGTATGACGCATATCAACCACGGTTTGCTGAACTACCTTGTGACGCAGATCACCGTTGCGTGCACGTTATTCGTGTTTCCTGCACTTACGCTGACGGCGGTGAAACTCATGAAAATGCGCTGGCGATCAGGGAAATTACAGCGAAAGTGATTTATTTAATCGGAAAAATTTGCTTTAATTCTGTTATGTTATTTAATAAATAATATAATATATTCATATTCGATGACCTCCGTGGCATAGCGGCAATGCACTTCGGTACGTTTGCGGAGGTCATGGGTTCGATTTCCGTCTCGCGTCTGGGTATTATCCTAACTAATATTAAAAATGCGAAAGTGAGTTTGTTTGTTATGCTTTCACGCCTAAACTGCTGAACCAATTTTGATGAATTTCGGTAGTCATAGATTGAACCTTCGAGAAGGATATAGGCATACTTTTTTTTAAATTCATATGGCAGAACAACGTTTGCCGAGTCAACAAGTGTATTATATGTTTATAAATAAACATTGTAAATTAACATATCCATTTAAAAATGTATATATGTAGTTTATTAATTATCTAGTATCCACAACACAAGTGCTATGTTAGTTACTTTGGTACTAGGTGGCGCTGTGTGAAATGTGTCAGTATATTTATTTATTTTATATAAATAGGCGCGCGTATGCATATCGTTCAAATGTCTTCAAATACGACAATGACTTGGTTTTCAAAATCACTTGGCGGTGGGTCGCGTCTAAACGGACTGCTTGTTTTTTGTCTTGAATAGTACCTAATATGAATATATTATTTTTTAAGTATCCATACTAATATTATAAATGCGAAAGTAACTCTGTCTGTCTGTCTGTCTGTCTGTTCCTCTTTCACGCCTAAACGGCTGAACGGATTTTGATGAAATTTGGTATGGTGATAGATGATAACCTAGAAATGGTCATAGGCTATAAATAATCACGCCATCGTTCTTAGGGGGTAGGCAGTAGGCAGATAACTAAATTGAGTTAGTGATTTTTTGTGCTTATCCGGTATCTATGAGAATCGGCCAACATCTATTTTTCATCCCCCTAAATGTTAGGGGTGACCCACCCCCAAAAAATTTTTTTTAATTTTTTGACATTTTATTATTTATATGGCAGAACAACGTTTGCCGGGTCAGCTAGTATAATATATAATTATCTAAAGTATGCATACAAATTGAAAAAATTGAAAGAGGAATGAAATACATAGTTTTAAATATATTTTATTCTATCCTGGTATCTTCGTCTGTCACTTCACAAACTCTCATATCATGCATTCTTTCCATCACTCTTTAGCTCTACCTCTGCCCTTGTACCCATCTATTTTTATGTTCGACATTCTTTTAGAGATGCGGTCAGCCTCCTTTCTCATTACATGCCCGTGCCATGCCAGTTTTTTTCCTCTCATCGACTCAACTCGACTCACACCAACTCACCTCTACTCAACAAAAAATAACTCTACTTGACACAAAATAACTCTACTTGACACAAAATAACTCTACTTGACACAAAATAACTCTACTTGACACAAAATAACTCTACACAACATAAAATAACTGAACTGATGCATGATGAACAATGCATGATGCACACCCTACTGCATAGAAATGAACGGCAGGATCCCTTTCTTTAGGCTGGGAGACGCACTTCGCTGGTATAACAACTAAAACCACCCTATACTCTTCAAATCCGAGGTGGAGATGAACCCCGGCTTCTTCCTCAAGCAGGGGTGAGCTGGGCACTCGCAACTCCCGTGCTCGCCCCTCCTTCGGCCATGTGTGTGTGGGCTGCGGCCCTTTTCCAGGTGGCCGCGCCCGCGACCGATCACCACAGCGGCGGGAGGTCTGTCGCCAACCTCCGGCGACGAGTGGCCTTGCGTGAGCGGGAGAGAAGCTTAGCGCGCTCCCTCTTCCTCTCCGCTGCCTCTTTCGCGGATATAACTACTTCGCAGAAGGAAGCGTCCCATTCAGTTTGGCCCCCTACCATCGATAAGATAAGGACTGGAAGTAACAGGTCAAGACCGATGATGGCGACAAGGTTTTGGCGTTCCGATGCCCATGCAGGGCACACTTCAAGGATGTAAAGTGCCCTGTCCTCGTCACCGGCGTCACAGTGGTGACACTCTGTAGTTTGATCGTATATTGACCTGCTTTTATCGCACAAAGCTCTTTTAAAGACGATGAAATTTAAATTGTCTTTCTTAAATATTTAAATTTGTTATTTGGCCATACAAATTCTAAATGCATAAAAAAATGTATTTTTTTTTGCAGCATAGATTTTTTCGGTTAATATGTATAGTATATAGCCAATGCAAAGATACCTCATAGAATCAGACTGCAAAAGGCAATAAGCAAAGAACAATAATACCGTGAAAACATACATATATCATAAATTGACCACTCAACATTTACAAATATATTTTTAAACTGAGATAGATACATCAAGGAGTTCCGCCATCAACATAGTGTTTTAAAATACTCTTCGAAATATATTCCCATCAAACTTAGTACAATCATTAACTTGCAAGTAGTCTCATTTTTTATCATCCAAAAATATACTTAAGTGATTTTCTGTTTGTATTGCGTAGGATCGGGTGACCATAAAGCTTGACGCATCGATACCTTTTTACGGGTAACAAAGTAACATCGCTGAAGCGTGGCAGTGGATTTATCCGACCAAAATAACAATTTCATTCTTGCACGGGTAATAAAAACGTTCGAAAATTGGTTACAATTACCCTGGTTACGGCGTCGTAACATTTTAATAGCGTGTTCCCATTAAATGTGGGAATTCGGCGCCAGAACAACCTTTTTGTCAGGTACCGATAGGCTAATAAGGAGGTAAGTGGCTTTCTTCAAAAACTGTTGTCTTAGCGTTATCACTAACGGGAATAAAATGTATTTTTATAAAAGATGTTGTTTGTTCTTTCTTTGATTTATTTGGGATTTTATTAGAAATCATTTATTTGGTTGGTGTAATTTATCTATACACAGTGCACATATAATTACAGTCCATAACGTCCCACTGTTGGGCATGGTCCTTCCTTTAAAAGGAAGGCACGGGCACCACCAACACTCTGTTGTCCGCATAGGGGTATCCAGGACTCATTTGCTCCAATGCCCTTCTGTCATATGACAGACGTAACCTGCCAACTGCTACTTCAGCATTCATATTTTGTAAGCTGTGATGGTTCTTTGGTTCACTTACGGATTTCGTCATTACGAATTTAATCTATAAGAGAGGCGCCCCCAACATAGCCCGCTCCACAGCCCCCTTAGCAACTTAAAATTTATGGACCAGACCCACTGCCAGTGTCAAATGTCCATGTCTCGGCCCCGTAAGTCATCATTGCTGTTGTTGATGATGTTTATTAAATACATTTTTATTGAGGAACATCAGATAGCCTATGGATATTTGCAAGGCTACGGGCACAAGACGCTGCTATCCCATAGGGGTGCAGGATGATTACCAATGCCGGAACACAACACAAGGTTATTATGGCGGCATACTTATACACCAGGGGTAGCCGCCATCTAGACGGGCTTGGGGCCCTACCAAGTAGCCTTTTGCGATAGGCCGATCCCGGCCGCAGGTGTTAGAATTCTTACTCGGCCCCTGCACGGAGAGAAAAATATGATCTAGATATTATGGTATAATATTCGCATCTTCTCTGGCTGGAGGCTGTTGGATTATGTTTACTAATAAATTATTTTCTAGTTTACTAGCAACGAAGGATGGACACAGTTCGAGTGTTAATTTCGAAGGTCGTTGTGACAAGTAACAGTAATAATTCTCTACTTACTACTTTCTTTCTAATATTTTTTTTTCGACATATATCTTACTAATTAATACCAACACCAACGTTATATTATTTTATATTGCAATATTTAATATAGTTTAAATGTGCGATCAATCGATGTTACACTTCACTAATTATTAATGCAATATTGCTAAAAAAATAGTAATTAAAATTGCTATTTCAATTAATGTAATTAGTTGGAAGTGTATTTTAAATAACAAATTATTGAAGTAAATTTTTTACACAGTAATGCGAGACCTGCACTATTAAACTCCCGCGCAAAACTTTTAATGACCAGGGTTCATGCTATGAAAACTTACCCAATTTTTTGGCTAATCGTGTCTTATTGAGTAGAAGTCCTTTTTCGGTCAAAGAGGCGCAACCTCTTTAGCATATTTCGGTACGCTTGCGGAGGTCACTGGTTCGATTTCCTTCTCGCGTTTGGGTGTTTATGTATTGTATAGGTAATAAGTATCTGTTTACAAAGGAAATGAAGCTCTTCAAGAGGGTTATCGACTCTCGGATTCGGCAGGAGTGCACTGTCTCGGGACGTCAGTATGGGTTTCGCCCTGGTCATGGGACCATGGACCCTGTTTTTGCCCTAAGGATTGTTGCGGAGAAATACAGGACAAAGAATACGCCTCTGCACTGCCTGTTTCTTGACTTGCAGAAGACCTTCGACTGTATTCCTCGCGCGGTAATCTGGTGGGCATTGCGATCCAAAAGGGTTCCAGAGGCCTATATTGACATTATCCAAGACATGTACCGCGATTCCGATTCTGTGGTTCGGACCGCTGTTGGCGACACAAAATCCTTCCCCATCACTGGTCGGAGTGCACCAAGGATCTGTCCTGTTCAGCGTGGTATTAGACGTATTGTCAGACAGCATCAGAAACTCACATGAATAGCCCCCGTGGTTGCTCATGTATGCTGATGATATCGCGCTGGCAGATTCGGACAGGGGTAGGCTGGTGAAACGCGTGCAGGCGTGGAAGGAGTCGCTTGAAAACGGTGGTCTGAAGGTCAATGTGGCGAAGACCGAGTATTTGGCCAGTAACTCCACAGACCCCACACCCGTACGCATAGGCGGTGACACGGTCGAGCGCACGGACTAAGTAATAGGGATCTGTATTTCACGCGTCTGGTGACATCGATTGCGACGTCAAGGCACGCATGGTGTCATTTATGATCCCAAAATGCCGGTAAAATTGAAAGGACAGGTCTATAAGACCATCATTAGGCCTGTCCTTTTATACGGTTGTGAAGCGTGGTCGGTGTTGGAGCGACACAAGCAAGGACTGCGTATCACGGAGATGAATATGCTGCGATGGATTTGTGGAGTAACGTGGAAGGACCACGTTAGGAACTCCCGCATTCGCAGCAGTCTTCATGTCCGTGACATCGCAGATAAATTGCAGGAGTGTCGGCTTCGCTGGTACGGCCACGTTTTGCGGCAGTTGGATGCTTACGTGGGAAACAAATGTCTGGCCATGCCGCCTCCGCCGGGCCCCGGCAGGAGGGTTCAACCCAAAAAGTGCTGGCTTGACGTCGTAAGGGGTGATATGCGTGCCAATGGGCTCACAACCGGGGATGCTGAAGACCGTGCGAAGTGGAGTAGAAAAAGTCGGAAAGCGGACTTCGGGCACCGAAACGGAAGTTTGGGTTGCAACCGGGACGAACGCTGAGATGATGATGATGATCTGTTTACAAAGGAAAAGTATGGCAGTAGTATATTAGTTGTCTAATACACATAACACAACTGCTATGTTTACTTTCGGACTAGATGGCGCTGTGTGAATTGTGACAAAATATTTACTATTACGGATAAATTTCGATTTTCGATGAGCCACTACCGTATGATCTTCAATCCCGATGGAAATAAAAATGGTGCTGAATAAGGAACGTACATCATAGAATAAAATAGAAGAAGGAAGAATCCATGTGTCGTAGAATTCCGTTGGGTAATGAATTTACACAATGTAACGTCTGTAGGGTTCACGAGTACTGGTTCCAAAAAAATTTAAAGCTTATGTAAAAGAAAAGTATACAAGTATCATATAAGTTGTATAGTGCTCATAACTCAAGCGCTATGCTGTAGCTTTGGCGCTTAGAGAATTGTCAAAAAATATTAATATTATAAATATATCGCAGTTTTACAACTCTCGTAGGAACGTAAATGTTCCTACGGAGAAGAAATAGGCCTCAAAATCTTGCGAGGATACCTTTCTACTACACTAACAATTCAGTTAATAAAACAACTTCATATCTTTATGTAATAGCTATTTTTATAATGTTCATCATGATTGAACTTTCCTTCCACGTGGAGGGAAAACATGCTGGTTTCTAGCATCGGCTAACGATATCTGTAAACGTTTTAGGTAAAACAAAAAGCCTTTGAGTTGAAGCTACTTTATACTCGTATGGTAACAAGTGATAACAATAATGGTAAAAGTTGGTAACCACATCACAATGTTTTAGCGGTAAAGCTTTATCTCGTGACAAGGTTCTGTACACACTATTTTTATTTTTATAGTAATAAGTATTGGCGATAGTATGATGAGTATCGCAAAGTAATGCGTAGCAATCAACATCGTTCGCACATGTCCTTTCAGGCGTGAAAATGAATGTTATAAATATTAAAGCAGTCCGCAAATAATTTTCATATGGGCTTGAAGGCCAGTGAGGTATAATCGTGGGAAAAGTACAAATCGTTGCTAGTTCACCGACAGCTGGACGCTATGGATTGGTTGAAATTGGTCGGTATACCTGGATTAATTTATTTTGTATGTGCCAGTGACAGTGATCAAGTGACTTTGTATGGATAATTTAGTGTATTTCATATTATTTTAAGTGATGGGTGTTCGTAGTTTTGAACGTGAAACTATAATTTATCAAGTATTTTGTCTTTTTACAATCATCAGAATTTTTGTAGACAAGCACCTTATCTTGGTCGCGTTTGTCAAACTGAGCTCAAGCTATGCGATATATCGTCCGTGACGTAGACAGTAGGCCTATGACTTGGTGAAATTCCGTGACCTTTGCTTTTATTTTTAAAAGTCAACAAAATTGTTTAGAGATCGAGTATGGTTAAATAGCGTTTTAAAAGCAGCTAATAAAGTGTAGAAATATTAATGTATGTTAATTATAATATCTATTATTTTACAAAAAAGTTTTAAAAATGCTTTTCGATATTATGACAAAATAAATATTACTCGTCAGATTTGACGTACATTGTCATATACAAGTCAAAATTATTTATTGCTTTAATTATTTATATAAGTATATTTCTATATTTATTACTAGTGGCCCGCCCCGACTTCGCACGGGTATTTAACAAAAATTACAAAATTAAAAATTATAATACACACACACACATAAACCCTATTTGCGTAGTTTGAATATTATTATTTTAATGATTTTTGTTGTTATTGTTATTTATTTATATTTTATTTTTATTTTTTAATAAGTATTTAATTTTTATTTATTTCTAATTTTTAAAAACCCTACTGACGCCTACATTGCACGGTGCTGCCTAGAGCCGAGCAGAGTGAACGGCTACCACGCAACATTTTTCTAATACTTACATTTTTAAACTCGTGATATCTTTCGAATGGAATGTCAGAATTGAATAATTCAAAAAGTTATATAAAGGCATTGAAGCAGTCTTGACTATGAAGTAATTTATTTTGATAAGAATTAATACCAAGATACAAATAAAGAGTCTATTCTAGCGGCGGCATTACAATTAAATTTTTAAAATAAACAAATACTTATTGTGGCATAACTATAATAGTTAAATATATGCTGGACACTTTTTGTAAATTATAATGTGCTCTGCAAAGTCGTAGTACATTATTTTATTCTATCATCAATAGTTTTCGCAGCGCACGCGATTTAAAGAATATTTTAGGTAATTTTTTTCCACCTTGGGTTACATTATTGGAGTAAGGATCCCTAATTTTATGAAAATATAATATAGCCTATGTCACCCGGAGATAGTGTATCTTCCTAACAGTGAAATAAGTTTTTAAATCGGTTCAGTAGTTTCGGAGCCTATTCAATGCAAACAAACAAACAAACAATCAAATCTTTCCTCTTTATAATAGTATAGTATAGATAAGTATAAAGTGTATGAACTACTTAAGCATTTAATTGAGCTGCCAACCTACAAAAGTGTTTAACTTTCGAACATTGAAAGGAATACCACCATATCATTCTTAATTTTTTCAACAGCTAATCATTGTCGACTGCTGGACACAGGCTTTCCCGAGTTTGCGTCACAAGTAATATCTGTCTCTTATTTTTGCCGTTTAGCCTCGACCGGCCATCTTTCTAGATCATCGGTTCATCGGGACATTCTCTATTTTGATATTTTCCAGCACCTACACTTCAAAACAAAATCAGAAATCGAAAGATAATGTTGAAACTAGTGAATGACGTCTTTTTTGTTTCTACTTCATTTTCTCTTCATACTGGTTTTGCCACCGATATAGGTATATCAATATATACGATAATAACCAGCATCCCTTGCTTGGATGAGGTCTTACGATGTTTCGACATTAAATAGATATATAAGACCGAACTAGCACAGATGTTTTTTGCTACTACTGATTCTTCTTCACGTTTTTCTGCAAGGCCACTACATATTTGTATTCTCTTCTCTTACGCAGTATTTTAATCACGCTTGTTGTTGTTGTTGTTGTGAGTGCCTCTCCTACAGGAGGTTAGCTGTCAGCTCTGAGAATACTTTCCTGTCCTGGGCCAAGCGAAACAGTTCTTCTACGCTTGAGATATTTGTCCACTCACGGATGTTGCGGAGCCAAGACTTTTTCCTCCGTCCAACTCGCCGTTTACCGCAAACTTTACCCATCTTACCATTTAATCACGCTAAGCAGTTGTAATTGAGCTATTTAAACAGATTAAAAAGTAATTATTCATAAATACCAACATAGAAAACATTGACGCATTGAGCAATAAATTCTGATTACTTTTTTAATGATATAACATAAGATTTTCTCGTATTAAGACGAAAGTGTAAGAATATTAGAAATCTAAACAGGACTAATTAATAGCTTGAAAGCTTGTATTGGGATCGAGTCCCTGTCAATCGGTTAGTTGCAAGAATATAAACCCACGACCTTTATTGTGAATCAGATTCTTAAGTTTATGTCACGTCAGGTGTAAAAAATATAATATAATAACAGCCTCTGTGACGATATGGTTATGATATGGCTTTCGAATAATGTGATAAATTACCATCCCCGGTACATAGTGTTTATATATACCATAACATCCGGGTTGCCTGGAAGAGATCGCTCTGTAGCGATAAGGCCGCCCATTGTAAGTCAAGTACATATTGATTGTGTAAATAAGTTTCATTGTGTTTATACCTATATAATTGGTTTACAATAAAGTGTTATCTATCTATCTATCTATAACATATATTTATTTATAAAAAATCCGTTGTCTAGTACCCATAAGACAAGCGCTTTGTTGCTTACTTTTGGACTGGATTGCTGTATGTGCATGCGTGTGTGTGTGGCTGTGTGAATTGTTTCAAGATTTTTTTTATTTCAAATTACTGAATATATTGCGCCTGATAAAATAGTAATCTAAAGTTTTATTAGCAGTTACTTTTATCTTTAACTAGTATGAATGCTATCAAGGCGCAAAGAATATCTTACTAATTATTTCTATTTTAAATGTTTGTTTTCTATTAACTTTTATGATAAAATTTATCATAAGTTTATATTTGTATCCGTGCAGGGGTGGAGAAAGAATACTGACCTCTGCGGCCGGGGTCGGCCTGTCGTAAAAGGTAACAAAACAACCCACCATAAGCTCCGTGGCAGGGCCCCAAGCCCGTCTTGCTGGTGACCACCTTTGATCTTACGTATGCCGCCACAATAACTTTGTGTTGTGTTCTGGCATAAGTGACCCAAGTTCCTGTACCCTTATGGGACAGCAGCGTGTTCGCGATGCCACTAGCGTTGCAAACATCCATAGGCGACGGTAACTGCTAAATTCTAAGCGGGCCGTCAGCCTGTCTGCTGTCCTACAGCAATAAAGAAAATATTTTTAATATATAAATACTCATTTACTCGAGTCGGACTCATCAACAAATTTTTTTTGTTACAGTTCGCTTTTCTGGTCGCTGTTACTTCTACCGGGGATACGGCAGAAGTGCCTTCGTAAGTAATTCATCATAAAATTCATTTAAATGTAGTTACCCAATTCTTTTATAATAATGGATATATGCTAAGATTTTTAAAATGTTAAGGCTTGCGTAATTGCATACATTATGTAGTGTAATATGTAATGTTAATGTGAGTAATGAATTCATATTTTAAGAAACTTATACAAATACTTAATATTTTCAAGTTTTATATATATAAAGCAATCATGCGAATTAATAGTATAATTTAAATAAAAATCTAAGTCAGAAAATTTCAGATTAATTTAATTAATGATTTACTTATAAAAGCTATGCGGTACTCTTAGCAAGCCTGGGTTAATGAGCAATTGCAAATAATAATTTCGTGTTTCATAGATGATTAATAGTGTATTGTACTAAATTAATCATGCTTCTAGAATGAAATGAGCTTTCAGCACGAAAGTGTTATTCGATACCCAGTGTAAATGTTATGAAGTGTTACCTATGTGCCGTGTTACCGGTATAATATAATCGACATTCCATTCAATGCGTATTACAGTAATGAGCGATAAAACAGCGCTATCGCGAAACTACCGACAGCGAAAGCTGATTTCATATCATGCGTGAACCTATCGACTTATTTCCATTGACGGAAGTAGAATACATTGTTATTAATAACATTACTACAACTTATATGGCATTCTGCATTGAATTGAAGTTGCAAAAATTTATTACAATTTTTATTTGTTACAGAAAGAAGATCCGCATACACCTACCACAAAAGGTGAAACATATTCATCATCATAAGAAAATATATATAACAAATCACCCTGCGTCCTCCCAATATGCACCGGCATACACGCCTGGCTCTGAGGGGGCATCTGCAATGGCTAGCAATGTCATCATACCAGCTGTCCCGACCTATGTACAATCTTTAAATTCAATCGAACCTTACGAAGAATTTCGTGCACGACAACCGCTTTATGCAGCCACTAGTTCTAAGATACAACCAGTTTACAGAACTCGCGATCCATATGAGCTCACTCCATCTGAGTGGGATGAAGAGGAACAATATGATGTGAACAGTTCGATAGAGCCAGCAGATGCATACACAGGATTCGCAGTTGGCCATGGAAGCCCACATACCAATTATATTCCTAAAAAGTCAAAAGGAAAAGAGCCTTTGCGAAAAAAACCTATACCCAAGAATAAACCAAAACAAGTTATTATAAGAGGTAAACCAATTCAAGAAGAAGAACATCCCGTTACAACTTTCCACGAGCAGTTTTATTCAGATGTACAGGGTTTGGGTACAATAAAAAAAATAAAAAAACCACAAAGAGTCGAAAAAATTATTGATGGTGACACCGAGCACATTCATACATACAGTGAAGAACATATACACAAGGTAATATTTGATGATGGTGCTAAAATCACCGGTATGCCTGTCGACGATCCTATAAACGGTGTCTCAGTTCTACCTGCTTCAAGGCTAACAAAACCAGTTAAAAATCCAAATTTGTTAGGTCTTCCCTCAAATCCCTTCACAGGATTTTCATACGGTCCAATGGAAGCGCCAGCAAGCTTAGAATACGCAGCCTACAATCCGCATGATGTCACTCATGACCACATCTTTCACGATCACGGAGAAATCCCACCTGATGTTGATGTTTCAAAAGATCCATTACTGTATCCACCCCGGGTATCGTATAATAGCAAAGGAGTAAGGATCGGAGAAGGGCCAGTAGACACTAAATTAAGATATTCAAATAATTACAATAAAGCAATAAAAACTACTCCTATTACTGACTTTAGTTATCAAGAGCTCACACCATATCAATATATGAAAACTAAATCATATAAAAATTTTAGTCCTTATATTGACACTACATCGCAAAAAACATTCGATGATTTTCGACCCATACCGTATCATAATTTTCGAGAAAAGAGTAATTTAAAAAGTGATGATTTAGTACCTTCGCTGTATTTTGACAATGAACAAAATCAGCAAACCAGTGTTCCAACACCGTTTTCTATATCGTCGACTATCATACATGACTATACTCCTAAAAGTTACAGTGGGCGAACAACTGGGTCCACAGATTACTTAAAGTTTAAAGATCCGTTGCTGAATTTTAAAGATACTTATGCAAGTAATGTAGAATATGATACTTCCGCTGCTTCATCAAATTTTTATCCAATCGAAGAAAAAAGTGAAGAACCAGTTACATCATTTCACGGAAGTAAAGGAAAATCAAAGTCTATATCGAAGCAAAATATCAAGTTTCTAGGTCATAATCAAAAACCGAATGATGATCGTCAGGATTTTCATGACGAAGGGTTTTCGACAGTATCGAGTAAAGATGAAATATATTCCGCTTTGGATTTTAATAAGGGATTTGAAGTTAAACCACCGGATGTTGTCTCTGTAACCCCAAGCAATGTCAAGGAATCTTCATCTGCGTATTCATATTATACTGCAATGGCGATCAAGGCCTTGCATGAGGAGCAACAACAGGAACAGAGTGTCTCTACTACGCCATACACACCGTCTTTGGGTACGAAGGTCTCTTTGGCTTCTGAAAATTATAATATTTCTACAGTCTCGCCGATTTCTGTAGTCGAGCGAAGGCAAAGACCGAAAATTAACGCTAAATCAAATGTTCATAGTATTCCCGTAAAGTATAATAGAGAAGATGGTGTTATAGATAGAAACAAAAAATTTGTTCAAGCATCTAAATACTCTTACTTACATAGACAATTAGATGAGTCAGCAAATCCTTCAAATAGACCAAAATATGGTGATAAATTAAATTGATAAATCGTAGAACTCTTGGGTATTGCAAATATATTAATTTCTGTATGTCAGTCGTATTTGAATGTAGATCGATTTAAGTGCGTGATAACATTATTGTAATTCTGATGCTATTTAGCTAGCTTCTAGCTTTACAAATCCAGATTGAGATTGTGAACATACGAACGAGTAATTTATGCATTATCTTAACGATTTGTACTATGAATAAAAATAATGATAAAATTAATTGTTATTTCACTAAACTTATCTAAATATCCTTTTTAGCTATTTAATACTGTTAAAGGTTTCTTTAATTTATTATTATGATTGTAGTGTAATTCACTATTAATAATACAAAAAATTACATCACCAGCCTATAATGTCCCACTACTAGACTTCCGTTTTACCTCGAGGGAACGAAGAGCATACCCGCCTAGCTAGTCCAAAACAGATTGGCGAGTCACCAATACAGTTAATCCCGCTATACAGGTTTCATCAAGATGTTCTCATTCAACGTAGCTTATGTTAAAAAAAACCTAATCGGTGCATACCATCATAGAATTCAAATCCGTGTCTTCTAGATTGATCCAGTATGATGTCAACAGCTACCAAGTTAAACTATCACTAAATAGAGATTAGTAGTTTTAAAATCATTTATGACTAATCGAAATATTGAATACTCATAAGGTACGAGTATGTCGAAGAGTGTGCGGATATATATTGGAAAGTGGACCGCAGGCACTGAAGCGTAAGTGTGAGTTGCAACCGGGATTTGATACTGAGATGATGATGATGAAATATTTAATGTTAACCCTTAACCAGTGACATGGGATCTCACAGGCGGAGTGCGTGTTCAGAAATCTTAGAATTGACCACTCTCCGTCACTCGTTGCGACTTCACATTTGATTGTCAGTAGCTTTTCCATATTTCCTTTCTTTTTACATTTTTTTTAATAAAGCGAGTTAACTTTATACGTTTTCTTGTAAAATAACGATCTAATTCGATTAGGAACAGTAGAATTTAATTATATTTTAAACGGATAATAATTAGTTTTGAATATAATCATAACAAAAATTAATTTAAAAGTGACGCCAGTATGTGATGTGAAATAAGGATTTTTTGTAAAGCTTCGTGTTTGCTAATTGTTGATATAAGACCTGGACACGGAAGCATTTGAGTGACTGGCGAGTTACCGCCTAGTTACGTAAGCCATACGCACACGTCGAGAAACAAAGGCGATCCCATCGACGCTACAAAACCAGATGGCTTGTTTGTTATGTAACCGGTGCCCTAGTAAGAAATCAACTTAATTTGCACATAACCATTTATTTGTAACAGTTGAGAAGCACAGTATTTTATGTAATTATATTATTGACGACCTCCGTGGCGCGAAGTTAACATACAACGCGTGTTTTCCGATTTGTGTCCCAACTCTGGGTGTATGTATATTTATTTATGAAATGTCATTTATCTAGTAACACAAGTGCTCACCTTTTTAGGACTAGATGGCGCTGTTTGAATTAAAATAACAATAACAGCGCATAGCGTCCCACTGGTACCTGGTACTACGGATAGTATACTCGCGCTTGGCCGATCACAAATACCGGTGATCTCTGTAAATAGATTTCCCCACGATGTTTTCCTGTACTTTCAGTAAAAATAATTATTCAAAAACGTTAAACGAGAAATACTGCCTTAGTAAATTAGTACATATATTGTATGTTTATTATTTGCACGATCGTTTTTGTGCCGTTGCTGTTGAATCCAAAAATCACACTGAGCCCAGGTTCCAATATTTATGTCTCTCATTATATTTTTTAAAAAAGGAACTCATCTACCTCTATAAACTATCAAGTGGCCGATCCTTGCATACGCGTTAACCGGCCTCAGGAGAATATGCCGCATATTTGTCGAAGTACAAATCTATGGAAACCGCGGTTTGCCCCATTGGAGTCGGGGCAGACGAAACTATCAAATATCTCATATTGAAGATATTTCCACTCAAATATATCCATTAATGTGGAACGCTTCACGATTTTGCGTGTCATCTTTGCGCAGGGGCCATGCTAATCTTCTCTGTATCGTTCCAATTTTAGTATATGTACTGCCGAAAGTGGCAGGAGTCACGTGGAACAGAGTGACACAGGAAAGGAAAGAATGGAAAAGGTTGGAGGAGGCCTATGCCGATTGGCAAACAGATCTAGGAAAGATAATCAAGCAACAGATATTAGCTTAAATAGTTTATTTATTTTAAGTGTAAAGTGTTATTCAATTATAAGTTTAAACCTACTGTAAAAAGTTAAGTGATCTGAATAAAAGGCTATTATTATTTTATATCCATTAAAGATTATACTTCGAATTTGTCACCGGCTATCTCACAGAGACTACAGTGGCGGAAATTGATAAAATAAGTGTAAAATATAAATATAAACGAAACATACTCGACAAAAGAACTTATATTGGATGGATTGGCGTGGCGGTAAAGGGACCCATATTGTACAACCAGCAAAAGCAGTAAGCCATTAATCGTCCCTTCTTTTATCATTGCAGGAACAGCACACAAGCTAACGTCCCGCTTAATAGCAAGCAGTTACCGTCGCTTATGGTTGTTTGCAACCCTACGGGTACCGCGAACTTGCTGCTCTCCCATAGGGGTACGGGAACCTGGGTCACTAATGCCGAAACACAACACAAAGTTATTATGGTGGCATACTTATTAGACACAGGGTGATTGCTATCCAGACAGGCTTGAGGTCCTACCATGTAGCTAGGGTTGTTTTGTTGCATTATACGACAAGCCGACCGCAGCCGCAGGGGTTACTATTCTCACTCCGCTCCTGCACGGAAAGCAGGTCTTCTCAGTTATGGAATACTCTTCTTATCTCTACAATCTCCAAATATTTGGTATTATTACCCCCAAAGTCAGGCTAAGCTGTAGTATTTGATTGTCTGTTGTTAGGCACAAAATTGTTCTATTTTTCGGATAAAATCTCCCAAAAAACAACTTATTAGAAAATAAAATTTTGAACTAACGAGTATATCTCATCATTCTACCAAAAATATAATTCGAGTACCGACAAATTTATAATTTTTATTAATTTCACGAATAACGTGTTTTGTACTTTTAACATATTATCATAAATACTATATTATCCTACTAATATTTTAGATGCGAAAGTGAGTTTGTTTGTGAGTTACTTTAATTTTGATGAATTTCGGTATAGTCATAGATTGGACCTTAGAGAAGAACCTAGGCTACTTTTTTAAATTGTATATGGCAAAACAACGTTTGCCGGATCAACTAGTCAGTTTATAAAGGAAAGTATAATAAATCTAATGTGCTGGCTTACATAACTTGTTATGAATTTAAGACCTCAATTAGATGAGTTGATTGAGGTCTTAAATTGAGTATGAACTAATATTATAAAATTGAAAGAATCTGTGTGTCTGTCTGACTGTTACATTCACGTTCACGCCTAACCCGCAGAACGAATTTTGATGAATTTCGTTATAGAGATAGATTGGACTAGACATAGGCTACTTTATATCGCGAAAATGAAACTTTAAGGGGGTGTAATATACAATTAATATAATGAATATAATTAAGTTCTGTTTTTATTTATTTATATGGCAGAACAACGTTTGCTGGATCAGCTACAAAAAACATTGAAACAGTAAATATGATATTTCTTAAAACTAGTAAGGAATAGAACATTGTTGTTATTTAAATGTTGTGCCTTCGTCGTCTTTCTACTACGGCACTGGCCGCCACGGGTCGGGCGTTCCTTCCCATTTCCTAAAGCCTCCTCTCTCAAGAATGTTCGTGTTGCGTACTCTACGGATTTGTAATAAACTTCTGATTAATGTTTTTCCATTGCAGTACTATATGGGGTTTTCAAAAAAGACCTTAGAGAATTTCTTTGCTAAATTTCAGCTTTAACAATTAAATAAAATCCTTCGTGGCGCAATGGCTTTCACACGCCGGTGGCATGCCGGGATCCCGGGTTCGATACCTGTCCCGAGTCGCGTTCATGTATACGTGTTTATTTTTCACTTCGGGACTAGATGGGTCTGTATGAGTGGCCCCAGTATATTACTCATTTTATTTATGAAACAAATTAATGTTCTTATGAAATAAAACACTATATAATTAAATAAATTTAATCAACAAAATCAACAATAATTTAGTCTACAGACTATTTACATGAATAACTAAAATACACCTTGTAAATATTAAACTAATAAAAACACTTATGTATATATTTGTGAATACTATGACTTAGTACAACAAACGAGGTACAGCGACTCTCATTTTCTTCTCGGGTAGGGCCCGCCCCCATGGCCCGCACTTATAGCATTTGTGTAGCTATCACCTTCGCCAAATCCTCCATGGCTGCCGAGGCCGCCACCGAAATCAAGACCACCATGACCTCCGCTGCTTCCAGATGCCCCATGGATATTCAGTGGTGCACTATAACTGTCTGATGCATGGCCACCAAAGCCGTCTCCGTGTCCGCCTAAACCACCCCCATGTCCGCTTATGCCGCCCTCATATCCGCCTAAGCCACCTCCATGTCCACCTAAACCACCTCCATGTCCGCCCAAGCCGCCTCCATGTCCACCCAAGCCGCCTCCATGTCCACCTAAACCACCTCCATGTCCGCCCAAGCCGCCTCCATGTCCGCCCAAACCGCCTCCATGTCCACCTAAACTATGACCTCCGAATCCACCTGCACCGCCAAGACTGTAGCTATCTCCACCATGTCCAAAGCTGCTAGATCCTGAAAAACCCCCGTGGCCACCTAACCCATCGCCACCATGCCCTCCAATAGAGTAGCTATCATGTCCACTGATGCTGCTGCCGTGACCTCCTAGGTCACCTGACCCGTGGCTGTTGTGACCACCAATACTGTAACTATCTAGTCCTCCTGATGAAAATCCAACTCCGGCGCTGTAGCTGTCGTGGCCCCCCGATGAAACGCCATGACTGCTGCTTAAGTCGTGGCCTCCGCCAAATCCTCCACCAAATCCGCCGGCGATGTCATGACCACCGCTGTGTCCAATACCGAAGTCTTGGCCGCCGTCGTGACCACCACCGAGGCTT
This sequence comes from Malacosoma neustria, assembly GCA_963693495.1. NCBI lineage: Eukaryota > Metazoa > Arthropoda > Insecta > Lepidoptera > Lasiocampidae > Malacosoma > Malacosoma neustria. The sequence goes on from OY856371.1 coordinate 12,097,183, forward strand.
ATACCGTGGCTATCACCAAAATCACTTCCGTGACCTCCTCCATAGCCTCCTCCTATTCCATGATCATGACCGCCTCCAAAATCTCCACCAAATCCACCGCCATGTCCACCTCCTAAACCACCGCTATGACCGCCCCCGAAACCACCGCCATGACCACCTCCTAGATCATATCCGCCTTCATGACCACCTCCAAGAGCATGTCCTCCATGTCCGCCTCCAAGGTCATGCCCTCCATGTCCACCACCAAGGTCTAAACTTCCGTGACCTCCTCCAAATCCATGTCCTCCGTGCTCTCCTCCTATATAGACGCTTCCATGTCCTCCGCCTAGATCTATTCCCCCATGTCCGCCGCCCAAGTCATAGCCACCGCCGCCGAAACCACCTCCATGACCTCCGCCGTGTCCTCCTCCATAACCGCCACCTCCGAAACCGCCGTGACCACCTTTCAAATGTTCAGAAAATCCTCCGTGTAGATGTTCGGCTAAGCCACCTCCATGGCCTCCCCCATGGCCTCCCCCATGGCCTCCCCCATGACCTCCCCCATGGCCTCCTCCATGTCCACCTCCATAGCCGCCGCCTCCACCATGTTCATGGTGTTCGTGAACTACTACTTCTTTGGATGAATGATGTTGCTCCGGTACATGAACGCGGATATGAACACTGTAACAAAACGAAAATTTAATTATAATAGGGATAATTACAAACATGTTTATTTATTCTCTGTATAATTATGAAATTACATTGTAACTATATCATATAGTTATGACAAATAGATCGCATAGCTGACACGTGTCTGACATAATTTAGGTGAAAACAAAGTGCAATAATACATCTATCATTACAACACAACATGATGATTTTCACCATTTACCGCAATAAAAAGGCGCGTGGGAATTATTTATAGAAATTCAAATTAAAGTGCTTCAAGCACACTTTTTTGTGCTTTCCCCCTCAGATGCGTAGGTAATTAAAATTATAATTCCTACAAATCAATGTTGCGTTTACAAAAGCTGACATGTATGAATTTGTAACCTATTTTTAAATGGTTACAAATTCAATCAGTATACTTAAAAAGAATATTACACCGAAAAAATATCAGACATGTGTTAAACAAAATATAGTTATATACTTTAGCTCATTACATTGTTGAATATTATAAATTGAATTAAGCCTATTTTCGCTGAAACATTTTCGAATTTTGCTGTCACAGTGATTAAATACATAAATAATACTAACTGTTCATGTCCAAAAGTCGCGAAGCAGACGGCAAAGCTAGCCAGTAGGAAGCTGCACAGCTGAAATAGTAATGACAGTTTAAGGTCTTTCCATACTCTAATCTACCATGTTATATAAAGAAGAAAGTAAGTTAGATAAAATCTTTACGATCTGCTCCAGAGGCTAATAGTATAGTTTCAACTTAATAGCGACTCGATGCATATTATTACTTCTTAAATGGTCAGTGTAATTACAGCACACCACAACCTTATGTTTGAAGTTTCTATTTGATCATATTAATATTGAATTAATTAAACGATAGCTTTATTTAAACTTATTTTTTCATAATAAATCACTGTCATGAAATCCTAAGATCGTCCTTCAAATCAACACGTAAATTAATTTAAATATACAATTATAAATTAAAAACAAAAATATAGTTCACAAAATCACAAAGGCATTATGCCTATATGAAGCACTATTATCACGTCCGTATCAACAACAAAGTCCATAGAGAAACTAGATAAACAAGAACCAATTCGCTTTCTCGCTTAATATGTGTGATGTACTCACGGCTAAGCGGGTAGCCATGATGCGTGGGATAGTATCGTTCTGTGAGGTCGCGCCGACTCCTCTGCACCACTACCTGATGCTAGTAATACGAATGTGTACAATCTTGTGACGCTATTAACCGCACAGCCTTTTATATATTATAGTGAATGTGCACAACCCCTACTCCGTGTGCTAAATTTAAATTATTAACATCATTTAAATAATTAAACAAAATTTGTGTAATATACTTGTTCATTTACCATTTACATTACATTTCAGGTATTGTGTATTAGTTTACCTATATTACCTATATTTACCATCTTGAGTAGCCAAATTGAGAGGACAGTAACAAAACTAGATAATGTTTTATTTACAATCAAGTAAACATTTAGTATCTGACACTTTGTAATCATAATTTTAGCGACTTACCTGTTGTTTGTTGAAATTGGGATTTGACATCACTTTAGCTATCAGATTAATGATTACAATAGCAAAACTAAAATATGTGTACAGAATTCAACATTTGAAATTTCAAAATCCCATAGCTTTCTTAGATTAATGTAATTACAGTTTTATTAATTTAAGTTTCCATCCCTTTATTGGCAATTTATGTCTAAACCCTAATTAATTTATTTTATATTTAGTCTTCATAAGTAGATTAAAATTGCAATTCGGAAGAATTGTAGGATTCTGTATTGTTCTAGACCTTCTTATTATTTTACTGGATTATTTTATTTCTGCATTCTTGAGTCGATACCTATCTGAGAAACGGTCCACTTATATTTAAGTTCTTGTTTAAATAAGCGCAAAAGAATGAATACAAAAGATGTGGCCAAGGCTAAGGCTTTATTTGTTTCGATATTCGAAGACTCCAACCACGAAATGGTGATGATGGCTTTCTTTAGCCATTTACGACACTAAATACGATATTTGTTGACCTTGTTTTCTTTATATGTCCTAAGTCTAAGCTAGAAGGGTGTTAAAATGATACGGCATCCATAAAGTCTAAAACTGGAGAATATAAGTTAGAAAATTCGAAACAAATTTTCGATTGTTATTAACGTATAAGAAATTAAAGTCAATACTTTTATAGTGACGTTATGATAAAAGGCATGCTTATAATTAGTAAAATGATTATAAATATCATTGTAATATTTCCAAAATATCCTGTCAAGACTGCTCTCTACTGTCGCTGTTTTTATTTATAATAACATAATTTTAAGGTTTAGTATTAAATTTTAAGTAATCTCTAATTAGGGTAAAATGGAGATGGCATAATATGTTTGTCACAAGCCTCTAAATAAAAATAGCAGTAAAAATATAACATTTTCATTATTTGATTAAACCAAATACATAATGAAGGTATTCTTAAAGATGCAATTAAAATTTTCATATGCCTTCATTACATTTCATGCAAATTAATTCTCTAATTCGTTTGTACTTTGTGAATGTAGTGTTTGTGTAGATATTAAGTAATTGACGTTTTACTTTTTAGTACAACTTATTTATTAATTAAATAATGTTTATATAATTGTGTTGCAGTCGAATAAATAATATTATTTAAAAAAATTAAATATTTTGGGAAATAAAACTTTTAGATTTATTATAAACTTTTGGATTTATTATAAAAAACATAAGCAACATGCGTGATATTACAAATTTACCATTTATATTAATTAATTTCTAACTCTTTACTCACTCAAAGTGCGTAAACTTTTTTGTTATTGATGACATACTGGCTGGTGGTAAAAAAAATTCTATGATGTTTTGTTTTTTTCATCAAAATAAATGAAAGAGAATTTGTTTATTAAATTTGAATTTAAGTGCGTTTTTATTGCTACGTTTAGTCTTGATTTTATAATTTTACCAACCATTTAAATAAATTTAGCGACAAAATTGAATTGTTAGATTTTCTGTACTTCATGGAGCGATGTCATTTGACGGCAAATGAAATGCAAAGACCTGTAGGGATGTTGCAAGCGGGAAGTAATCAATCTCAGGTATCTCGGCATTTTGGCATTCATAGAAGTGTTATTTGTCGTCTTTGGCAGCGCTACAATAATACAAGGGAACCCGCTGAACAGCATCCAGGCCGTAAAAGGAGTACAACCACTTGGCAAGACCGGTACATACCACTGACTGCAAGACGCCAGCCGAAATTAACAGCTCGAGAGATAAGTTTGAGGCTACAAAATTCAAGCGGTGTTGATGTCAGTCCTCAAACTGTGCGAAATCGACTGCATGAGTACGGCCTACGAGCTCGACGCCCAACTAGGTGCCCACCGATACGTCACGGGAATCGCGCTCGTCGAAATTAATGGTGTAGAGAACGCAAAACATGGACCCAGGAGCAATGGGATAAAATTATGTTTTCCGATGAGTCGTGATTCGGGTTTAGGCCTGATACAAGAAGGGTGCGATCTAAAACTTCTTGAATAAAGTTTCAGCATCTTAAAAGATGCTGAGTATTGTCACCAGATAAAATTTCTGCGCATCTATTTTAATCAAATCTCTTTTGTTTCCCTTCTTTTTACTATACACAATGGGCTATGAATCCCATTCACTATTCATTAGTTGTCATCAACTAATCTATTATCTATGACTCCCAATCTCGAACAGTGCTTCTATGTTTTTTATGCACTGATGGTCATGATCATGATAGTCATGACCACGTCCCCGTAGCACAACGTCTTTCGCACGTCGGATGCCTCCGAGGGTCACGATGTTGATTTTGATATTGGTTCACGACGATGATTCCAAATCCGATATCCCGAATCTGGGTAAACAACCAAATAATTAATACATATAATACATAATCATGTATTACATGTATTTATTTACAAAAGGGAAGTATATGAGTAATATATCAGTTGTCTGGTGACCCTAACAGCGTTCTGCTGCTACTTTGAGGCTAACTGGCGTGTCATTGTCACAGCGTATTTATTTTTAAAATAACTTGAACAGAAGGTGAAATCCCTGCTTCTCAAAGCAATTCCCTAGAAATGATTAGCGGTTGCAGTATTAGTAACTCAAATCGAGACCACACAAAGATGGCTCAAAGTACCTAACCTACTCGTGTATATCTATAAAGATCATGTCATGTATTAAGTTTAATTTCTGGAATGCAAGCGAAGACCATTAATATTCATATTTCTTACGAACGATTATCGATTGCCCCAGCGGGTCGTAATTTTCTCAGTTTATCGATTACGTTTAATCGCTTTAATTAACGTTAGGTAGAAACTAAAACAACTTCAAAATATAAATAATAATCTTATGACGTAAAGAGCCCCACCGTGTTGGTGGACAAGGGGCCACTAACATCGGACATACTGCAAATTACTCACAGTCTTCAGGGTAAAATCACGCCATTTTTATTTAGATTTTACTTCTTTTTCTTTTGTAAATTTCATATCATAATAAATAACTTTCCACTAGAGCTTTGAAAATTTTGATGGATTACTTATAAATTTAGGAATTTAGTATACATACAATTATTATTATACAAGTATATATTATAATTATGACACAAGTACGGCACGTATTTTATAACATTATGTATACTTATTTTAATATTTCTTTTAATATATATATATATATATATATATATATATATATATATATATATATATATATATATATATATATATATATATATATATATAAAGAAATAGTTAATATAAGATATATAAGATTGTAGATAAAATTTCAAATTCAATATACAGTGTAGATACGGGTCATAGAAAGATGGAATCAAACCTTTTTCACATCACAAAATTAATACCGGTCTCTACGGAATATAAAGAAGATGAAGAGTGGTTTATGTGAATATTTTTGAAAATTTCCATGGAAATTTTCTTCCCTTTGTAGGGGAGATATAAAGAAATAGTTAAACATTTCTTTAATTTGAGTTTTGCCGCGACTCGTTGCGTCGGTAAATCAATATGGTGTTCGGCTGTGTCGGTAGATGGCAGTAGAAGCAATGTAATCTGTTACGTCGGTAAAGCAAAGCTGTCATGCACAGATGGATAGAAAAAGAAAATAAAAAGGGTGGTCTTTGTATGTTAAAGTTAAATAATTATAGAAAGAAATACTGAATAATAAACGTTAAATGTCGTTTCTTTGTTTACAGGTAATTTATAACTTCTTGTATGTGCATGCATTATAAATTGTAAAAATAACTTATTAAAATAAATCCTTTGTTTACAGAGCAACACATTGTTTAAATTCACGTCGTTAATATTTGAAAGAACATTATATATATATATATATATATATATATATATATATATATATATATATATATATATATATATATATATATATATATATATATATATATATATATATATATATATATATATATATATATATATATATATATATATATATATCTATATATATATATATATATATATATATATAATTGGAATCTCAGAATCGGTTCCAACAATTTTCATGAAATTTAGTATACGGGGGGTTTCGGGGGCGATAAATAGATCTAGCTAGGAATCATTTCTAGAAAATGTCAAAAGGTGGCGTTTGAGTAGTCCCAATTTAAACTGAAAAATGACTCTTCCTGACATCTATCGGCGAATAATAATACTATTTTTTTTAAATTGCTTTAACGACACAACATCACTAAAGCTATTCCAGCAGATGGCGTTGTTAAGTAACACGAAGTCAATGAGTGTTTGCTTTGAGGTTAGACTAAGAAAATCAATTGTTAATTTCCAAAAAAAAAATTCCGAGCAAAGCTCGGTCATCCGGATATTTAATTTAAAATAAGAAGCACTTGTAACCGCTTGTTTATTTTTTGTATTAATTTCGTAAATACCAGAAATAAACACAGACATTATATAATCGAATTTATAATTGTATGTATTTATTAGGTATGTTTTTATGTAGAATTCGTCATATTATGCGTAACTTTATGAACATAATGCACTCATACATACAACTTTGAAAGTAGGGCTACAAGCCCTGGTTAAAATTGTTATTATAACATTATGTGTTAAGTTTCATACATGTTGTTACATAATCTAAATAAATTATTTTTGTGTGGAACTGTCAGTATGTTATATTTCATTTCTACAATTCTGCCTTTTCTTCACAGGAACGAGAGAATAGTGGAACCTGAGTTGGTTTCGTTTTTCTGTCGTTCCCGAAATTAACAATCTAAAGCCATGTATTATTTGAGAAGAAGCGCATTTAATACCATAAAAAGGTATAACTTTGACATGCTAAGCTTTGTGTTCATGCTGTTCGAATCGATCTATTTTCTGGTACAGAGGGGCAACCGAAAATTGCCTCGACTTTAAGCACACTCCCTAATAATGAAGGTTAAGTACCAGCATTCGGGATATCTTCCTCGGAAATCGTCTTTCTGCACCTCAAATATTACTTTGTGGAGAAAAAGCTTGAAGATAAATAATTTTATTGCTCATTCAACATGTGTGTTAGAGAGGGTTCTTTTACGTGGAACGAAATCTCGCTCCCGACTATCATCCTAGCGATGGACGTGAGTTAAGCGGGATGGGACGCCGTTGACACCTTTTGCGAAATAGTTATGTCCGCGAAGGTGGCGGTGGAGAGGAAGCGCGCCAGGCTCCCTTCTCGCTCACGCAGGGCCATTCGTCGCCGGAGGTTAGCATCAGACCTTCGGCCACCGTATTGAACGGTCGCGGGCACTGCCCCTTGGAAAGGGCTGCAGCCAGCACATATGGCCGAGAGAAGGGTGCGCGTGGGTGTCGCGTGTTCAGCTCGCCCCTGCGTGAGAAAGAAGATGCCTGGGTTCATCATACCCCGACTTTGAAGACGCCCGTGAAAGTGGGTCCACACCAGCCGGGCCACGGTCTGTCTGATTCGTCGCACTCGGTACTCGGTACTCAAGGCACGCGAAGGAATACAGGTTTGGCTTTAGTGGGCATACCAGCGACATGTGTCTCCCAGCGTAGAGTGGAGGATGTACGGGCGCATTGCACGGCCCGTGTCCCACACTACCCCGTCGCCCGTTGCCACACGGCGGAGTGTACGCTTCCACCTTCCAAAAAAACCTGGACTGAAATCTCGGTAGATATAAGCTATGCACTTCAATTATAATCTAGCGTTAGCAGATCAATAGCATCATTGCACATGAATATTTAGTTTATTTTAGCAAGATATATGAATGTATTTTTGAATTATCACCTGCATTCAAGATTACTAAACTCAAAAGCATCGGATGTAACCTAAATAAAACGCTTCGAAATATCGATGACAAACAATATATTTCTCCATAATAGTCATCAAGTGATTCTTATGAGACTTACCGGAAGCAGGTTTTAAGCTCATTACGTAATACAAATATTTGGGTGTGTATTCCCATTCAGTTCAAGAGAGCAATACTTGCTGACTTTTACACGTCATTTTCATAATACAGTTAATGAGTTGACTGAATTCGGAACTAAATACATATTTTATACATAATTTATAATCTCGTTCGTATGAGCTCGTTAAACGAATTAACTTATTAATTAATTCCAAATGATTTATCTATGAAAAAAATGTATGTACAAATCTAGGAGTGTCTTTGGTTTAAGAATCTGCATTACCAGTGCTCAGTCACCATTTTCAGATCCTGGCTAGCAAACGAATGTATGACTTAGCCAAGGAAGGTCATTACTTAAATCTGTTAAATTGAGGATATAAAGCGACTCGTGTTTTTACAAAAACATCGCCATTTAGAATCAAGTGGTCACGTAAATCGTTAAGAAATTACATAATAGAATTATAGGTTACGATAGGTTATGTCTTACGACGAAGACACGAGACCAATCACTGTAGTAATAGTAACTTTTTTTGATCGGATATTTTTACGACCAACAAAAGGCGGTCAAGCGGTCACGATATGTTGTGGAGTCGTTGCGCGTGAACATAATATAATCTATCAAGGTACAAACATTGGCTAAGAGGCGATTAATCCAACAGCGCACGCAACGGGCTTCGAATAATGTTCAGTAACAGTCGTATACACGAATTCATAGTTACAGAACACCTAATAACCAAAATATTTATATGCGTACAATACACTGTCATAAAATTATACATTGAAAACTTTCGCAAGTAACATTGAAATAACAACTTCCATGTTTGGCAGCATTATATACACTTAATAACATCTTTTTCATTGCTGAGGAACAACAGACAGACTGATGACCCACTTAATAATAAGTAATTACCAACGCCTAGGAACGTTTATGACACTAGGGGCACCGCGAACACGCTGCGGTCCCATAGGGGTACAGGAACATGGGTCACTAATGCCGGAGCATAGTACAAGGCTGTCATGGCGGCATACTTATAGACCGAGGGTGGTTGCCATCCAGACGAACTTGTGGTGTGTGTTTTGTCGCCTTTTACGGCAGCCCGAAACTATTATCATTGAACTAATATTATGTATAATAGTTAAATGAAACCACAATAAAGGTGTTCGACCCGGTGATTAAGCCGATGCGACTTTGGCTTTAAACGATTCTCATTCTTATTACCGGTTGATATAACAAGCAATGCGGCAGTATCCCAGCGAATCATCAAAGGCGATTTCTCATTGCGTCTGTGACGATTATAATTATATGTATGTATACTATTACGTAAGTACGCTCACTTTTATTTTTAGAGAGGAAGTATTCGACGCAGTTATTGTGCAACGATGCCCTGAGCCTGCACCCACGCTGCCGCATTAACTGACCTCTGCTATCATTCCATTATTTTAAATAGCACAGACGTATGATAATTGTTTGTAACTTTCCCACGAAGTAATAATAAAAACACTGAAATAGCTACTACTATTTCAAATTAATACCAACATTAAAACGTACATAGGTTTTTTTAACCCTATACTAAGTCACTACTGACTCACTACCTCACTTAATGCGTAATAGTAATTAGTAATCATTTCACTATATTTGTAGTATAACTTTTGTAATATAACAATATATTCATTAGTACATTATATTGTATAAATTTCAACAAAATGGTAACAGAAAATATGAGTTCAATGCTACTGAAAACTAATGGTACGGCTTGTTTACAAAAGCGTATAATTTTAAACTTGCCCTCATAGTAAGGAGAAAGTGGCGGCAATACAGCCTGCTTGAGGGCTACAGGAAATGTTGAATACTTGTTATCTTTAACAACCTTACTTTAACGACTATTTGGGAGTTGTATAAACTCATTGTCACGTTTTATACTATTTTTCATAAACACGAAACAAATGTTAGTAACAGTTATCAGTGCAGGGGCGGAGAAAGAATACTGACCTCTGCGGCCGGGGTCGGCCTGTCGTAAAAGGCGACAAAACAACCCACCATAAGCTCCGTGGCAGGGCCCCAAGCCCGTCTTGTTGGCGACCACCTTTGATCTTACGTATGCCGCCATAATAACTTTGTGTTGTGTTCTGGCATTAGTGACCCAAGTTCCTGTACCCCTATGGGACAGCAGCGTGTTTACGATGCCACCCGCGTTGCAAACATCCACAGGCGACGTTAACTGTTGAATTCTAAGTGGGCAGTCAGCCTGTCTGCTGTCCTACAGCAATAAAAAAAGACTTTCTGAAAGTAGAGCTATTCTGACTTTCTGAAAGTAGAATCTCTTCATACTTTTATTTTAAATCTATCGGAAGGATGATCTATATGACCATCAATATAATGGTTAAATAAAAGGGTAAATAATATGTTTTTAACTTAACGAGATATCTACACATACTAGGAACGTTGCTGGTAAACAAAGATTTGATAAATATAGATAATAGAAATAATAAAATTAGCCATTATTTTACGTGGCAATTTCTCAAAAAAAAATTAAACTTTATATGAAATATACTTTTTTCTAAATATGACTGTATTACCTATTCATTACTTTGTCAGCATACTTTTTCTTTGTTATTTCAAAGTCAATCAAAATCTTGATGTATATACTTTATATTTTTTAATATTTTATATCGAAATGTAGATAATCATTACAAATAACAAATACCGCAGACTTAGCTATCGCGCGGCCCAGTGAATAATGGTGCCAGCTCTCTGGGCGAGTTATGTGGCGAGGATTACATAGTATAAGTAGTCATTTACTGCCAGAGATATTAGTGAGAGTTGTTTTCTTGGCGGCTGTATGTCTAATGCAAATAAATTGCCAGCCGCATTTACAATACATTACGGAAGCAGAACTGAACAGAGATTATAAACGCCCTCGGCGTGATTCTTTAATACATCCTTGGATCGTGGTCTTTATAGTTGTTGTATCGCCTATGTTATTAATTTGTACATCTATGTTTATGACAAAAAATTATCTGGACTTTATTCAAGCATTATTAGCATGGACTCTTGCGCTTTCCATAAACGCTATTATAACAGAAATCATAAAACTCATGGTTGGCAGACTTAGACCGGACTTTTATTACCGCTGTTTTCCTGATGGGATCCTGATAGAAGGTATTCGATGCACAGGCAAACCCCGAGAAATTACAGAAGGTAGAAAATCATTTCCCAGCGGTCATAGCAGCTTTAGTTTTTGTTCTTTGGGATTCGTAAGTCTCTGGCTGGGCGGAAAGCTGGGAATATTTTCATATAATAGAGGAAAAGGGTTATATGTGATGATATGTCTTAGCCCATTGCTCATCGCGAGTGTTGTGGCCTTGAGTAGACATTGTGACTATCACCACCATTGGGAAGACATTGTCATTGGATCTGCCCTCGGTTATATATGTTCCTACTTTTGCTATTATCAACATTTCAATCCTTTGAATTCTCGGTATTCAGGCCGACCTTATAATTTAAATATATGTGATCCAACTTTGCACATTAGTTCGGACTAAACCACATAAATTGATTGTTAAATGGAATTATATTATAAATAGTTTGAATATTTTTATTTTAATGACGTAACAATTTAGCATATCTATTTACACTTCATTCATCTAATTATTTGTACTCGTAAAATCTTGAAGCTTCAAATCGACAGTTTTCATCAACACATCATGGCCATACTAGGCTAACCTATTACTTTTCAGCTTCTGAATCATTGACGGTTCTTTCAAAGTTCCCATAATACTCATTTCTAATTTTATCCAATTTTGTAACTTTTTTTTTATTGCGTAGGACAGCAGACAGGCTGACAGCCCGCTTAGAATTTAGCAGTTACCGTCGCCTATAGGTGTTTGCAACGCCAGTGGCATCGCGAACACGCTGCTGTCCCATAAGGGTACAGGAACTTGGGACACTAATGCCAGAACACAACACAAGGTTATTATGGCGGCATACTTAAGACCAAAGGTGGTCGCCATCCAGACGGGCGAAACTAACTCCGCTCATCCATCTCAACATTCGCATCTCTAGAGTGCATGAGGAATTTGTGATAAGCCTTGCCACCTCCGCCGGACAGGTGGATTAGTGGTAAAAAGTATTCGGTCTTTACCTATGAAATTGCCGTTTTGTATGAAAAAATTTAAACGAATTTTTTTCATGTATTTTTTATTTGTATTAATCGAAGTAATCACTCATGCAATCAATGCATCTTTGCTAACGCAGTGGCATTTTATTGATGCCCTTCTTAGAGAAATCAGCTGGACGGCAGGCAACAAATTCTTCAAAGGCATTTTGTACTGCCTCTCGGGTATTGAATTTTTTTCCCGCCAAGAAGTTATCCAAATTCTGGAAAAAGTAGTAGTCTGTAGGTGCAAGGTCTGGTGAGTAGGGCGGATGAGGGAGAACTTCCAACCCCAGTTCTTGCAACTTGGAGACCGTCTGCTGTGCAGTATGAGGTCGCGCGTTGTCGTGCAGGAGCAGCGGAGACGAGCGATTGACCAATGCTGGTTGGAGATGTGCCAGCTTCTCCATCATTGTGTTCAGTTCTTCACAGTACACATCTGCAGTAATGCTCACCCCGTTTGGTAAGAAGCTGTGATGAATCCCACCGGCGCTAGACCACCAAACAGTGACCATCACTTTTCTAGGGGTAAGTTTTCGTTTAGGGCATTGTTTAGGTGCTAAACCAGGATCGAACCAACGTGCTGAGCATTTGCGGTTATCAAACAGAATCCATTTTTCATCGCAGGTAACAATGCGGTTCAAAATTCCTTCATTTGTGTATCTGTTGAGCAGTGCAAGGCACGTCTCGACGCGTATTTCGTGCTGGCGATCATTGAGTTCGTGGGGCACCCATTTGTCAAGCTTTTTTACCTTGCCAATTTGACGCAAATGGACCAATATTGTTTTGGCGCTAACGTCGAAAGCTGCTGCTAATTCAGCCGTAGATTGTGTATCATCAGCTTCCACAATCGCCTTTAATTCGTCATTGTCGACCAGTCTTCGGACGACCCCGAGGTTAATTTTTCAGGTCGAAATTCCCAGAACGGAAGCGAGCAAACCAATAACAGGTGGTGCGTTGGTTTGTTCCGTAAACGTCGTTGATGTTGCGTGCCGCTTATACAGTCGCCGTCAGATATATTGTAGCAGACAAGGTGACCAAATACTTCTGAACAATTTAAAATGTCAATAAGTTCCATACACTTGACGTTGTAAATGTTCAGATATTTTTGGTTAGTTGTTTGTTTAGAAATTATTGACAAGCATCTGCTCAGATATTAAAGAAGTAATGAATGTTCAGATATTAATGGTAACTTGTAGTGTATGGAAATTATTGACATTTTAAATTGTTCAGAATTATTTAGTCACCTTGTCTGCTACAATATATCTGACGGCGACTGTACCGCGTTGCTGCCACGACGGTACTCATATTCCATAATTACTCGAATTTTTAACGTATCCATGATGACGAAAAAGATTGAAATGCGATGAAAATGTAACACTAATCAATAAACAAATGACTACTTTTGGAAAAAGAATTCCATGTTTTTAAAATAAAATTGATTTGAAATTAGAATTCTTAGCCAAACAAAAATTATTTTGATTTGAAATGGCCAGTACTGCAGAACGGCAATTTCATAGGTAAAGACCTATTATTAGCTTGACGTCGTAAAGGGTGATGCGTGCGAATGGACTGACGCAAATGCGGTGACCATACGAAGTGGAGAAGAATAGAAGGCAGACCCCGGGCCCCGAAGAAGAAGTTTCAGTTGCAGCCGGGATGCAAACCTCAAATGATGATTGTAACCCGGAGTGTCACAGTACGATTACCAAAAGTCGATCCTACGACCCGATAAGTCACCCAGGTGGCGACCGAGGTAATCCACCACGACCAACCTGTATATCTTCTACTACCTGGTCGCAGGAGTAGAGTGGAGAAACCCACAAATACGTGTCAGATTCCATCCGGAGTTTCGATGCAGCACGTTTTTCCTCGGGAAAAATTCATATAGAGCATAGTCATATCGAATTAAAATTACCCAGCATTGTAAATGGTATCTATAGTATTTATTTATTGTTAGAACTGTGTACATTATAATGTTGGTAAGTGCAGTATACACTACCAGCTAAATAAAATCAGCAAAATCGACACGATATTACTTCTACTTCCTTCGAACTCACAGCTCCATCTAGTCACAAATTACGACAGAGAACGCTTGTTATAGGTACGATACAATAGACATTCTGCTTTGCTTTTTTTGTACATAATTTATTAGAAACATCCAGACTCCAGACGTCGACGTGCGTCACGGCGTCACGTATTTCATCCAATAATTTCTTATCGAAAATAAAGCATATTTCGAAGCAAAACCAGGCGCAATTTCTGAAGTGTTGCCATTTTATAATCATAAGATTATGAGCACAATCCACCGTCTAGTGTTTTCTAATTGGCAGCACTTAAGTCACGTTCTAGTTAAAATATACCATAGTAAGGAAAATGACTTTCAAATAAAACAATGAATTATTAGAAAATATAAACTTTATAAAAAGCACATTGCTCGAGATTATACGTATATTCATTCAATTCAAGTCTTCACATAACTAGAGACTCAATGTTTTAAAAACTAAAATTAATAATAATGTTATGAAAAACTAAACTTTTGTATGATTGCAATCGTCATCTAGGAAGCGGTTAATATTTGTTTTCTCAATTGTACACATGTAAATTAATATGATTCATTAATTCAATCATTAAAAAATATTATATTAAATGCCAACTTACATTTAAGCGACTAAGATTTATATTTACAACGCACATATATAAAAACACGTGTGTGAATATCAAAATAGTATATTTCGAGCAACATACTACATTCAAAAGCAAATTCATAAAAATACAAATTTATTTCTATCATATATAAAATGACAAACTTATCCCACTGCTGTGGCAAACTGGGTTGCCATTAACATACTCGATTTTTAAAAAATGAATTTCAATACACTAGTGTTAAAATTACCTAAAAATTACAAACTTATCCTCAATAAATGACATTTCTTGTTATACTCACACAACTCTGTAATATGTAATGTAATTAATTAATTAAATTAAAATTTGTGATTTACGTAGAAATATTTGCGCCGCAAGAACTAAACTTTTGATCAAAACCTACGATAATAGTAATTATTAAAATACAATAAATTCTATAACATTTTGGAAGCCCAATCGATGATAAACGGAAAATATGCATTGAGCACATAGTTACAACAGACACCAGTAAACAAAGCATCGCATATCAGTGATATAAATAAATGTATTTACTACATTTTTAAAATACCTCATTATAGACAATTATAAAAGGTATAATGAAAACATTAATTTGCATTAAGGCCCCAACGTTTGGATGGCAACCACCTTTGATGTATAAGTATGCCACCATAATAACCTTGTGTTTCGGCATTAGCGGCCCAGGTTCCTGTACCCCTCTGGGACAGCAGCCTGTTCGCGGTGCCCCTAGTGTCGTAAACATCCATAGGGGACGTTAACAGTTAAGTGGGCCGTCAGTTTGTATGCGGTTCTAAAGTAATAAAAAAAATGCGTTTAAAGTTCCGCCGAAAGTAGGCCTGATGATATTGTTGATAGTCACGCCATATATTTGAATGTGATTCTAAGTTTCAATTAAATGTTAACAGCCGGCGACTTCGGTAATTCCTATTGATACCAATATTCAAGTATTTAAACGTATGTAATTACATTTAATATTATAAAATAAAATTTGCCTTCAGATAAATTTAAAAACACCTCATCGTTTTTATATAAAGCAATTATGAAGAGAATATTTGAGATAGCGCAAAGTGAACACGTGGAATTTTAATTCACCTGTTAATTTAATTTAAATGAATATATTTTATTTCCCTATTTTTTATAGTTCATTTGGATTAATAAGAAACATTATTTAAAAATTTCAATAGAAAATATTTATTGAATGTCCATTCAAGTTATTCATTTGTGACTCAGTGACTTTATTGTTATGTAAGGCAAACTATGTCATTGTGAGTGTCTCCTTAGTCGTACATTCCTGGCGGTTTGGTCGTGGTCATGGATCGTCTAATAGGTTGGTTGCGGCTTCTTCAATGATTCTCCATCTCTCACACGTGTACATTCAGTGAGGGAACACTTCGTAGACGATCTAATGAGGCCTGTCCATCTTGTGGATGATCGGCCGCGAAAACATTGACCTTCTACTCTTCCTTGTACCACCAACCGTTCCAATGGGTTTCGTGTTGTGTCCAAACATCTTAAGGATTCGTATTTGCACAATCGACGTAAACCTTTGTTTGATGCGAAGCTTCTTCAAGATGGAAACGTTACTGCGGTGAGCTATATCCACTATATCCTCAGCAAATGCCGCCAGCACATCTCAAGGGCATCAATATTTTCGCGATGTTTTTGATTGATCGTCCATGTTTCAGCTCCATATAAAATGGGAAAATAGAGAATACTAAGCATCTCATTAATCGAACCTTGGTGTTTTTAGTTATGTGGCGTATTTACCATATTTTTGTGAGCTTTCCCACAGCTGATCGTGTTACTGTGAGTATATGATTGTTACGCTATATGCGCCGATTGTGAGTATATGAAACTTTAACATATCCAAAATAAACATAACTATAATCTCATAATGTCATCAATCTCATATTGTCGTGCAGTTTCGTTGTATTTATTATATAAAAATATACTAACGCTATTTGAGTATAAATGACCTTCGGATAGTTTAAAAACCATAATAATCAGTGTATAATATATTTAGATATGTCTTGTTCAGTGATCTAAACTATACTAAATAAAACTTCTCGTTGTAGAAAAATGTATCTTACGGTATTTTATACATAATTTTCGATTTTAAGATAAGCATAAATTAAGAAAATTACAGTTAAGTCGTTATTGCTCTTATATACATTTATAATATACATATATAATAATAATTATTTTTATAAAACTTCCTTATGTTTGCCGCTAGCTTGGATTATTTATTGTAAGTAAACTTTTAAGATTTTAATAAATGCATTCGAGGCAGTAATTACTTAATTACGTGAATATAATATAATACTCTAATTAAATGGTTTACTTTTACACAAGTCATTAAATTTTAACATGCCAATTAGTAATTGTACATTTCCTAGTAATTTCGAAGGAGGTTGTTCTACATAATGGATAACAATAACATTTTTTTTATTCAATATTGAAGTGAAGAAATACCAAAGTTAGACTTTTGTAAAATTTTAACAAACAATTTATAGAGAAGTAACGAAATATATATATATATATATATATATATATATATATATATATATATATATATATATATATATATATATATATATATATATATATAATTTTTATTAAATTTATTGTCTTAATAAGATATCACAAGCATTTTAAGTAGTTATATAAAGCAAGTTTCTAAAAAGTATAATCAAAACTCAAAAGAAACTACAACAATCACAACTCGTCTTTTAATTTAGCGTGCGAGTTGCAAAATTCTAACATATTCTCTGTTGATCTGTCGCCTTCGTATTCGGCGATAAATTTGCCATTCTTATAAATCTTGAATGTTGGCAGAGTTTGAATGCCAGCAAAATCAGCTACTTTAGAATTTTCCGCTGCGTCTATGGCGATGACTTTCACGGAGGAATTTTCATTCTTCAAGGTGGTCGCTAGTCTACTGAAAGCTGGCTTAACTGTGGAGCAGTGACCGCACCCTGTTGAAATTAATATTGTTAATTATTATAGACAACAAATTAAGATAAAATAATCTCTACACGTCGATCTTGTTTTACAATGACATGTTTGTTCTATATTTAAATATTTTGTCTATATGTCAATGGTTCCACATTTAAATTTTTGGTCTATGTCTTTGGTTCCATGTTTAAATATTTGGTGTACGTCATTGGTTTGTTTTTTAAATATTTAGTATAGACTAAATATGACATAGCTCATTGGTTCTACATTTAAATATTTGGTCCATGTCTTTGTTTCCACATTTGAAAATTTAGTCTATGTGTTAGTGTTGAATGAAAAAAAAATTGTGTGAGAAAACCAGAAGTGCACATAAAACCTGCACATGGTATTCGTTGACCACGAAAAGGCATATGATCGGGTTCCTAGAAAGGTTTTGTGGTGAGCTATGAAAGCATATCTTACTCGTGTGATGTACGATAAGGCAAGAACACACGTTCGGTCCCTAGCTGGCGCCACAGATAATTTCAATGTTGCAGTGGGTTTACACCAAGGATCGGCTGAAGAGGCACCTTGGTGTATGCTATTTGCCGATGATATAGTACTGGTTGGAGAAAATGCTCACGAGGTTCAAAGCAGATTGGCTAAATGGCAGGAGAGATTGGAGGGTGTTGGGTTGAAGATAAGTAGAACCAAAACTGAACATCTATTTTGCAACTTTGGTGGAAATTCCGCCTTCACTCCGATCACTTTAGGAGGCGTCTCTGACACCTTGCTCCAGCTTCCGGTACCTCGGATCATTAATCCAGAATGACGGTGAGATAGACCGAGATGTGAAAAACAGAGTGAATGCAGGATGGATGAAATGATGACAGGTGTCAGGAACTATTTGCGATCCACAAGTGCCATTTAGACTTAAAGTTAAAATTTTTAAGTCCGTTATAAGACCTGTCATATTGTATGGATCAGAGTTCTGGGCCACAAAGGCGAAAGATGTAAGGTGCAAATGCAGCAAAGATGCGAATGTTGAGATGGATGTACGGAGCTACAATAATCGATAAAATTAGAATATTAGGGGAAGTTTGAAAGTAGCACCAGTGATTGAGAAGCTGAAAAGTAATAGGTTAGCCTGGTATGGCCATATAATGTTAAGAGAGGAGCGTCATGTAACAAGGAGGATGCTAGAAATAAGAGTGGATGAATACAAGAGAGGTAGACCAAAGAAAAGATGGATTGATTGTGTAAAAGATGATATGGTTAAAAAAGGTGTCAATGTTCAGATGACGGCTAGTAGAGGAGAATGGAAGGAGAGAACATGTTGCGCATATATACTAAAATAGATACTAAAATATCCAGACGCAAGATGAGAAGCAAACTCGTGACCTCCGCAAGCGTACTAAAGTACGTTAGCTGTAACGCCACGGAGGTCGTTAAATCACGGCAAAGTGACGCGGCACATCGTCGACAATAGAGACGTTAACCTTAATCACGTGATGTAATAGAATAAAATTATTTATATTTTATGCATTATACGAACATGACACATCCTTGATTAGTATCGTGTGATAATTCACACGGTGTCTAATTGTTTATATTTTACCATTTTTAATTAGAGATTATAATAGTTGTATTACAAGATGCGATGTATTATGAGATAAAAACGAACTAAAACACAGAAATGAAAACGGACTCAATGCGTTTTATTGCAGAAAGTCAAAGGTCGTCGCCAGCAAGCGAAAAGTCACGGTTGCTTGGAAGAGATCGCTGCTTACAGCGATCTCGTATTTAAAGTGTGGTGATATCAACACGTGGGCCAAATGCAACCCTTTACAAAATTCCAATTGAGTCATACTGCTTGTTTTAATTTGATACAAAATACAAGGAACGTAATATACGAATTATGAGGGGCGACATGAGGATTTTTGGGAAAAAGGCAACCTTGCCAGTTGCTAGAAAATTCGAGAATAACCTGAAAATTTATTGTAATTTACTATCCCATTAAATTTTCCGGGTTGATTACACGCACAAAACAAAAATAAGTCCAAAATAATTTCATCCGAGTAGGGGCGGAGAATGAATACTAACCTCTACGGCCGGGGTCGGTCTGTCGTAAAAGGCGATAAAACAACCCACCCTAGCTACGTGGTAGGGCCTCAAGCCTGTTTGGATGGCGACCACCTTGGGTCTTAATATGCCGCCATGATAACCTTGTGTTGTGTTCCGGCATTAGTGACCCAAGTCCCTGTACCCTTATGGGACAGCAGCGTGTTCGCGATGCCACTGGCGTTGCAAACTTCCATAGGCGACGCTAACTGCTAAATTCTAAGTGGACCGTCAGCCTGTCTGCTGTCTTATTACAGCAATAAAAATCAAAAAATAAATTAGAATCAATCCAGGTAGGATAACGGTTCAATTAAGTTTTAAGAACTTACACGTAGCGTAGAACATAACGAAGGTAGGTGACGGCGATGCAATGACCTTCTCGAAATCGTCATCAGAAGTTAATTGTACGTTGACCCCGAAACCAGCCGCTTCATTCGTAGGTTTAGCTTTCTGAGAGGTTTGGTGATTATCCATTTGGCTGTGGATGAATGCGATAAAATCCGTTTCCTGTAAAAGAAAAAATAAAGAAACAGTTATGGGTTTTGCTTTCTTTTACCAACTTAAGTATAAACTTATTATATATACATATATAATGTTTGTATTATGGGTTAGTATCCATGTACAAGTAATATACATTTTAAAATAAATATATATTATACATAAAACCCATACTCGCGATAGAAATCACACTCGTGACCCCGCATGAAAAAGCCGCTCGTTTTAGTTATTAACATTATTCAAGCGTATATTACGGAAGCACGGATCCACTGTTTGGTTGGAAGAGATTCCACCCTAGGATCTTCTTCTATAATCTTCTTGTTGCCTTTACGACACACTGCACGACTGTAGTGTTGAAGTTTTCATGTTGTTCCTCATCACGACGATCATTTCATCATTTGACGACCCCTACGGTGCTGTACTAATGCATGTCAGGACGCTAACGGAGGTCACGTGTTCGATCAAATCGAAAAAGTCACAATATATATATATATATATATATATATATATATATATATATATATATATATATATATATATATATATATATATATATATATATATATATATATATATATATATGAGGCCATGAGAACCATAGTGGCCTAATTCAACAGACAAGACTTTTGAGTACCATAGAAAACAAAAACAGCGTTTTTTTAATTAATTACCACTCTTCAGAAAATATACTTTTTTTACTTTTTTATTTTAATTAACTTAATAATGTTCTAATTAATGATTTTAATCGCTACGAAATAGCTTTATTGCTATTTTTCTACATTTTAATCACAGATAGGCCACTTTGGCAGTAGGGTTTTTTATATAGATTATAAAAAAATGGTTATTAGGCCAATTGTTAATTAAACACTTGAATAAAAAAACAACAGTAACACTAAGTACACCTAACAATAAAAGGATACCACAATGTCATCCTCAACATATATGTCATTTCTAACTGACACATTATCTTTGATACTAGTATAAAAGCTGTGATGCACTGGAGGTATAAATAAGTCCTTTTTTTCTCAGAACTGATGTGTTTTCCATCAGGGTATAGAGGATCCAGCTTAATACCAGTCAAATGTATAAAGCCCCTTTTCTTTAAATCAACATTTTCAAATAATACATCTTCATTATTAGAATATTTAAAAAAAAATGTAAATGGATGCATTTTGACTTTTCAGCAGTTACCTTCCTATTGGTAATGTTATTTTCCAGTTTTTTTTTGTTGCAATAAAGTCATATTTTGTTTTTTTTATGACATTGAATGGGTTCCTGTCCCTAGCTGCCTTAATTACAGTAATCCAGTCATCTGGTACGCAAATAGTTTTGAAAAACTTTTTCTTTTTCTCCACCAATCCAAAATCTTGGTCACATGCTAAATATGAGTGCCCACTGACATAGTACTTATGGTCTATGTTATTTACTGTGTAATCTGGATGGGCAACAATATACTGGCAAAGGCATTTTAATATTTCTATTTTGACCACCGCACTGGTCTGAGTACATAATTAAGTTTTTAGTTTTGACTTTCTTTTTGATGTAACGTAACAGGCAGGAACCAATCTCCTGAGGCCCCTTGAGGCTATTGTTTCATTCCACACATACATTGTTACTTCATCATTATGAAAATTATGAATACCCAGGCAGTAAGTCCAAAGCTGTGTAATTAGAAACCTGATACACTCTTTAATTTGAATGCCTAGATTCAGCAGAAGCAATTTTCCATATTCCAGGCAGATAGCCAATTATTTACAAATAATTTATGAAAGATTTAGTACGCACGGGCGGAAAAATAATGACAAATACCATTAATAGATAGTCAAAAAGTAGCCTAACTAATGTCATCATGATAGTGAAGTTTTAGCGGGCTTGAACCATAGTGGCCTATCTTATTTAGGCCAGTATGGCACCTCAAATTTAGATCACAGACTAAAAACCATAACAGTGATTATGCTGCCATCTAGTGAATTTTAGTTGTATCACTTTTAAGCCACCCTGGTTCTATCAAAATGTTTAATTTTAACTGTAAGAAATCATAAACTCAATATTGTAAAAAACTTAGTTAGGCCACTATGGTTCTCATGGCCTCATATATATATATATATATATATATATATATATATATATATATATATATATATATATATATATATATATATATATATATATATATATATATTATATCAATAATAAGTAAAAGTAATAAAATAGTAAAAATAGGCATTGGCCACGTAATAAACGAAAGACAGAAAAGAAAATAGCTTTATATACCTAGTCAGGTCATAAGTATTGTCACACAGTAAAAACTTTTCTTTTAGAATGCTGGCCACAAAAAAGTTTATTGAATTAGAATTTCGAATTGTTCATGAAAATAAAAATGTATAACTTTTAGAATTTTACTCATTTTTAAATGTGGAGTGGACGCTTAAAGAAGACCGTGTTGCAGTTATTGCGTTGCATCGTTGCGGTTACGCGCCAATTCAAATTTTTAACATACTGAAAAATTTGAATATTACCAAAAGATTCGTTTTATCGTACCATCAAACGATACAATGAAGACTCTAGTGTAGATGACAGGTCAAGAAGTGGTCGCCCTCGGTCTGTTAGGACTCCAGCAGTGATAAAAGCTGTGAAGGCACGAATTCAAAGAAATCCCAAACGTAAGCAGAAACTGTTGGCCCTTCAGATGGGGTTAAGCAGAACCACGGGCTTCGGGCATATCGAAGAAAAACAGGACATCGTTTGAATGCTCGTCTAATGGACCTGAGACTGAAGAGATGCCGCGCTTTGTTGAAGCGGTACGCGGGAAAAAAATATCGGGAAATTCTTTTTTCGGGTGAAAAAATGTTTACCGTAGAAGAGAGCTACAACAAACAAAATGATAAGGTGTACGCACACAGTAGTGAAGAAGCGAGCAACCGTATTCCGCGTGTCCAACGAGGTCATTTTCCATCCTCGCTCATGGTATGGTTGGGAGTTTCTTATTGGGGCTTAACAGAGGTATATTTTTGTGAGAAAGGTGTAAAAACGAATGCTGTTGTGTATCAAAATACAGTCCTGACGAACCTTGTGGAACCTGTTTCTCATACCATGTTCAATAACAGGCACTGGGTATTCCAACAAGATTCGGCGCCAGCTCATAGAGCGAAGAGCACACAAGACTGGCTGGCGGCGCGTGAAATCGACTTCATCCGGCACGAAGACTGGCCCTCCTCCAGTCCAGATTTGAATCCGTTAGATTACAAGATATGGCAACACTTGGAGAAAAAGGCGTGCTCAAAGCCTCATCCCAATTTGGAGTCACTCAAGACATCCTTGATTAAGGCAGCCGCCGATATTGACATGGACCTCGTTCGTGCTGCGATAGACAACTGGCCGCGCAGATTGAAGGCTTGTATTCAAAATCACGGAGGTCATTTTGAATAAACTTTAATGTCATAAGAATCTATGTTTTGTTAAGTTCATTTTGGTATATGAATGGTTACATAATTAATAAACTTGTTACAATTATTTTACATTAAACATGTGACAGAATTTATGACCTGACTAGGTATATATGAAATTCTCGTGTCACAGAGTTTGTAACTCCTCCGAAACAGCTTGAGCAATTATTATGATTTTTTTTGTTTATTTTTTTATATCCTTGGTTAGGACGGGTGGCCCACCCAAATAAAGTATTTTTATTTTTTGGACAATTATTTAAAATATGATTTGGCATTAAAAATACTTATAACGCTTAATTTTCACCTTTCTACCACCGATCCCCACTTTTAATAACGATATTAGTTCTGTAATAATCTTTTACTGTAGAAATAATTTATATGGCAAAACAACATTTGTCGGGTCAGCTAGTATAATATAATAAACATAAAATTTAAATAAAAATATTATTCTTAATTATATATTATGACTTTTCTCCTAAAATCATTAGATAACAAATAAATGGCTTTAGTATAATTGTTCGGATATGCATACCCCCTTCTGCAAAAGTAAACCAAACCCATGGTTAAGTTTAGACAATTTGTATATTAATGCTAAATGGAGAAAGAAAAAGAAATAAATTATATTAAAAAAAACTATAAAACACGCTTTTATACGTAACTAGCAGCCCGTCCCAGCTTCGCATGGGTATTTAACAAAAAATTAAATCCTTCTATTTTTTTTCGGTCTCGGGGAAAAACCTCTCTTGACGGGTTCCCCCGGCCCGGGGGACCGAGGGATATAAGGGACTCCGGAAAAGATGTTCGACCATCCGACTACCCACTAAAAAACCCCGCTGTTCTCCTATCGCCTACGCCCGGGCCCACGGATATATGGCCTGCCGATCTCGTGGCCCGGGCCGGCGCCGGCCCACGCTTTGTCTTAAAGCGGGCCCCTTCTAAAGTGCTGGCGCCAGGGGTCAGGCTTTCGTCCCCCCGGCGCTCTCTTGTAACAACTCTATGAGTTGAGGGGGGCTGCGGAACAGCACGCGGCCTTTTCCCTCACGGCAATAGTGCGGGCGGCGGATCCTCCCCCGAGGGGCCACCCGCGGCCGCTTTCTACGGCGGCCGGAGATCGTTGCCCGCCCTCCGGCGCCGACGACGCGGCCTACGTTGGCGGGAGGGGAGTGCGGTGGGGGACTCCCGCTCCCGTTCCGCCGCCTCCCTTGCAGACACTACTGCCTCGCAAAAGGAGGCGACGGCCGTCCATTCAGGATCGCCCCCGACCATGGACAGAACCAGGGCCGGGAGCGACAGGCCCGCGGCCAATTCCGGACGGGACTCGCATCCCCGTTGCGTGCTAGTCAGGCGTGTGTACGACCACCAGACGACACTCCAGAAAAAGCAGAGTCGCTTGACGTCGTAGCCGGCCCAGCAAGACAAACCAACAGCGAGGATGCAATTCCCGCCCCGGGAACACTCTCTGTGCAGGCGCAGTCGAAATGGGCATGGTTTTGACTACCAAATCAGGTCCCATGGTAGAACCCGGGACACCAATCAGTATTCGCAACCATCCCATCGGGGACCATGCCACGAACAGAGAGCTAAGTTGGAAAGGATGTAAGAGGTAGACGGAAAGAAAGGTAGGACTCTGTCGCCTCGAACGGAGAGGGGAGTGAAGCGACGGATGCTCGGGCACCTCGGGTACGCACACCCGTGCACTCCTCGGACAGAGGAGCGCCCCTGGGGGCAAACCCTTCTATTTGCGTCAGGTTACTAAAAAAATAAAATTATAAAGAAAGTTTGAATATTATTATTTCTATGAGCTTTTATTTTAATGATTTTTTTTGCTATTACTTTTTATTTATTTTTCGTTATTTTTTAATAAGTATTCTAATTTTTGTAAAAACCCCAGTGACGCACGCCTACATTGCATAAGGTGCTGCCTAGCTAGCCGAACAGGGTGAGCGGCTACCACGCAACATTTTTCTAATACTTACATTTTTAAACTCGTGATATCTTTCGAATGGAATATCCGAATTGAATAATTCAAAAAGTTATATAAAGGTATTGAAACAGTTTTGAATATGGAGTAATTTATTTTGATAAGGATTAATACCAAGATCCAAATAAAGAGCCTTTTCTAGGGGCGGCATTTCAATTAATTTTTAAAAATAAAAGAACACGTATTGTGGCATAACTATAATAGTTAGACATATGCTGTCGCGACACTTTTTATAAATAATGATGTGTTCTGCAAAGTTGTAGTACATTATTTTATTCTATCATCAATAGTTTTCACAACGCACGCGATTTAAATAATATTTTAGGTAATTTTTTTACACTTTGGGTTACATTATTAGAGTTTTAGTAAGGATCCCTAATTTTTTTGAAAATATAATATAGCCTATGTCACCCGGGGATAGTGTAGCTTCCCAACAATGAAAGAATTTTTTAAATCGGGTCAGTAGTTTCGGAGCCTATTCAAAGCAAACAAACAAACAAACAAACAAACAAACAAACAAACAAACAAACAATCAAATCTTTCCTCTTTATAATAGTAGTATAGATTAAACTAAAAAGTAAAAATAATTCTTAATATAAGAATAAAATTACTGACGAAAAAATTAACTATTCTAAAAAGCGTGGGATGCTCGATATCAATCAATATTTTTTTACTAGTTTCATTCCGAAATACCTAATTAGTTTACAAATATCGTACAAAGCACGCTTTTAAAATACAGACATTAATTTTCTCGTCAGTAATTTTATTCATAAGTTAAGAATTATTTTTTTTTACTTTTTAGTTTGATTATGTATGCGTGCTTTTAGTTTTATGAAGTGATAACTTCTTAAGCGTTATGGCGCCTGTCTGTCTGGCTTCTCTTTCTCTCACGCATAGTCAGCGGTAGGCAAGCTCCTCCTCTCTCACTCTAAACCACAGCGCCAATCTATTCGAATTGCGACCTTATTACAATGAAAAACAGTTGAATGATTTTTTCTTTATAAAAAATCTACATTAGGGAATAATTTAATTTAATATAATTTTGAATAAACTTTAGTTATTTTTAGTTTTATTAATAAATAACCTTCCTTACATTATCAAATTAACATACATAAAATTTAAGTAATAACCTAAGCTTTTCTCAAGTTAAACAATTTCAATATTAATTCACTTGTGTCGGGCGTCCCGAGACACACGTTTTTTTATTTGTTGTCAATTCCCAATCAATAAATATTTTTATTAATTTAACGCCACCTTCCGGCAATTTAACTAATTTAACGTCCTCTTCCGTCAGAAGGAAAAGAAAGCGTTAATCGTGGTGATCCTGATAAGGACTATGGAACCGAATTATTAAATTTGTGTGTTTGTGATCGTTCAAAATTGGTAAAAATTGAGTTCGTAAATTCCGTTACATGATACATGGATACATAGACACATACAGGTCAAATTAATAAAAGCGTGGTAAAAAGAACCCAGAATCCACTTGTAAATAAAATCTTTCTAAAATAAACGTATGAAACTAACTGGCCCAGCAAATGTTATTCTGTCATATAAATTAAAAAATTACATTTTCGATAGGATTACGTAAGATATTTTCTTGATAATCGTCTACCTATCAAAATGAGTAAATATTCTAAATTTCAAGTCAATCATGTGTATAGTTTTAGAGACAATTCCGCATATCATGCCACAAAATATTCTCTAGTCATTTTTATTGGATATAATTTCTTAATACTTGATGCCATGTTTATTTTAATTAGTACAAGCGATCTCATTGGCTATATTATTCGCGTAAGGCTTGCCTTGACTAATTCGTGTGAGGCCTGGAAATTCAAAATGCGAAGAACACAGCTATATTAACAAATTCTACAGAAATCGACTTCGTCGCTGGATTTCAACTGGTTTCCGTCACTTGTGGGTTAGTTTACAATGTTCATCGGAAAATTCACTCTCGAGAAATGTTGGCGCTGATCTGAATGTATTTTTCGAAACGGGAGTTATTAATACGTAGTCCCGTTTTGTTTTCATATATAAACCGATAGATGGTGCCACCGTCTGTTTGAATCGCGGTATGGTTTGATGCTGATATTTAATAAACAATACTGCCTAAATATGAACTATTGGTAAAACCCTTGTAACAAACAAATAGAGAATTTTTATAGGCATCTGTAGCGTTAACACGCTATCGGTGTCAAAAAAGACTTACTAGCTGACCCGACAAACGTTGTTTTGTCATATATATTTAAGAAATTATGGATAGGATTTGCGTAAAATATGTTCGTGAGTAATCTATATCGTGAAAAGAGTAACCATGTTAAATTTCAAGTCAATCGGGTGTATAGTTTTAGAAATTTCGTGATAGTGGTATTTTGCTTATGTGTTTAGATAGTGAAACTAATGCAGTCTCTCCTAAAGCCCAGATAACGTATATTTGATGAAAAAATATGTTTTAGATGTAGAATACAGAAAAAAAAAGAAATAGATAATATAACAGAATACTATTAAAAATCTATTAAGGATGACTTATAAATGATTACCAATGTGGTTAAGGGTGTGTTTTATCATGTTTGAGTATGACAATCGAATATTTAATGGAAACTCAAAAATATTTACCTTTCTACCACCAGTATAATCCTTGATGAGTTTGTCGAAGTAACTAAAATATTTAATCGTGGGATATCCTTTGATATTATAATTGGCACACAGTTCTTTCTCAGTAGTACAGTCTACTGCTCCGAACATTACCAATAACTCGTCAGCGAAGT
Source organism: Malacosoma neustria (assembly GCA_963693495.1). Taxonomy (NCBI): domain Eukaryota; kingdom Metazoa; phylum Arthropoda; class Insecta; order Lepidoptera; family Lasiocampidae; genus Malacosoma; species Malacosoma neustria. The sequence goes on from OY856371.1 coordinate 12,125,823, forward strand.
ATTCTGAGGCTTTAACGAACTCTGGCTTTGTACTTTTACAATGTCCACACCCTGAAAATAAATATTGAAATTTAGTAATTTATGTAGGCCGTAGACTCTTATGTCTTTATCGAGCATGATTTTCATCATAATATAGCTGTAGAAGTATAAAACCAGAATTTCCCTATAGTTAATGCAAGCCTAAAGCGCCATCGTCTTCCCCAAAAAGCTGACGAATATTTTCAACACATAATTAAACACATAATTAGCGACGACATATTTTTCAGTAATCTTTAACATGTCGAGAGCATTGGTATTCTGTTACTACTTGTAGAACACTACTAGACTCACAACGAATGCTTGTTAGAGCTTATGGAGAATGTGTTTTTGATAAGTGTTTCGACTGGTTTTAAAACCGAAAAAGTTCATAGATAATTAATTGAAAGCCTTATTTAATGAAGATGGTAATCAAACTTAATAAAACTCGCGGATCAGTTCAATGAGACATAGAAAGCAGTCTTCATTTTTGGGAAGCTATGAAAAAATTTGAATGAAAGGTAGCAATAAAATCAAAAACATTCGGCATAAAATCGACAGGTAATGTAAAATGAATATACAGTTGAACACCCGTAAGTCGGAGATGACGTCAGGGTGCCACCACTGTGGCGCGGGCGACGAGGAGGACACGGTGAACCACACTGTCGCCGTGTGCCCTGCGTGGCGCGAGGAGCGCCGCGCCCTCGTCGCCCAAATCGGCGTAGACCTGTCGCTCCCGGCCCTGGTTCTGTCCATGGTCGGGGGCGATCCTGGATGGACGGCCGTTGCCTCCTTCTGCGAGGCAGTCATGTCCGCAAAAGAGGCGGCGGAGCGGGAGCGGGAGTCGACCACCACACTCCCCTCCCGCCAACGCAGGCCACGTCGGCGGCGCCGGAGGGCAAATAACGACCTCCGGCCGCCGTAAAAGCGGCCGCGGGCAGCCCCTCGGGGGAGGGTCCGCCGCCCGCACTATTGCCGCGAGGGTGAGGGCTGCGTGCTGTTCCGCGGCCCCCCTCAACTCCTAGAGTTGTTAGGAGCCTGACGCCAACACTTTAGAAGGGACCCGCCTCAAGACAAAGTGCGGGCCGGCGCCGGCCCAGGCCACGAGATCGGCAGGCCATATATCCGTGGGCCCGGGCGTAGGCGATAGGAGAACAGCGGGGTTTTTTAGTGGGTAGACGGATGGCCAATCATCTTTCCCGGAGTCCCACATATCCCTCGGTCCCTCCGGGCCGGGGGAACCCGTCAAGAGAGTAAACTAGAAGGGAGACGACTAAAAAATCCAGTTATAGAGTTTACGTCTTATGGAGGATTACGACTTAAACCAATTTTGTAAGAAATCATTCAACTTATAGAGGTTAAAATAGATTCGAACTAACTTTGAATTAGAGGTGAAATAAAAAAATTCTAGTTACGAGGCACAATACTGTACATCCGTAAAACTTAAAATCGGTTATGAAATAATTGAGTTGTAAGGATCTAAAATCAAACTTAGCTATATTCGACAGAGGTCCAATTTATTTTTTTGAGTTATAGAAGGAAAAGAAGGATTGAATTTGCTTATAGGGACTCTCTAATTATTTAGACTTATAGAGGGTTCAGATTACGAGCAACGGAGGTTTAGGGGGTTGAAGTGAAGGGTGCACAACATTTTCTCGAGTTTGGGAGGTTTTCGACTTATCGAAGTTCGACTTAAAGGAGTTGTACTGTATCAAGTGTTACATTATGAGTGAATTCGTGCAACCTATCAGCGTTCACTGGAAGAGCGCATATCGTTTTGGAAAGAAGACAAATGCCTTATGTTTGATAGGATCGTAAGGATGTAATAGACTGAGTTGCTAAAACCTGATGAAAGTGTTAACAATGATTGCTATCGTAACTAATCCATTCTGGTCAAGCATTACGTGAACAAATATGAAAAAAGGCAACGAAATGATAGTGCCTCATGATTATGCAATCAAACAGCAGAACAGGTCAGAAAAGAGTGAAGTGTTGGGAAATAATTACCAATTGGTGCGAAATGGTTCGTTCGGTTCATAAAAACTGTTTTTTACATGGCATTCATAAACGGCCGGAGGTGGGAAATATATTTAAATAAAAATTATACGCAATAAAAGATTTATTATAATTGACAAAACATGAACAAACGAATCGAGTAAAGCGTGTAAAAGTTGTTACATCTTGCGGTCCTTCGGATGAGAGTGCACGGCGAAGATTTCAATTCAGATAAGCGGTATATACAGAGCTGTTAGGTAGTAAAAATATTATGCATTGAAATATCCCTCGATTGCAGACAAATCACAGTAACACTGTTGGACTTAGGCCTCACCATTGAGGGTACGAACAGTATACCTACCACGTTTGTCCAAGGCGGATTGACAGGTTACAAATAATTCGGCATGGATAAAAAATAACAGTCCATAGCGTCCCACAGCTGGGCTTGGGCTTCAACATAGAGGGTACGGCCAAACACCCGCCACACTTGTCCGCTTGATTGTCAGGTTCCCTATACCGGTGATCTCTGTATGCAGATTTCCTCACGATATCCTTCACAGTCGGTGCATTGCAATTATGCACATTAGACGAGAAAAATTCCCTAAGTAGTGCATGCTACTGTGGGTTAAAATTTCCAGATTTCTAGATTGGTATTCCGAGTGTAATAGAGAGCTAGCAGGTACCGGTATATGTAACTATGTTTTAATTTGCACATAAGACGAGGTGAAATGCTTGAGCGGGTGCACCTGTGACCTCTAGTTTCATCGTGTTTGATGCTATTACTACTTACCAAGCAGTTGCGCGAAGAAAATGTAGATATCTTTCAGCGACACATATTAGAAGAAGTGTGGACAAAAAGGCTTTGCGCTATAATTTTTTATGACTGATAATGGATTTAGTGTAGAAATATGAAAAACTGCGCCCAGGTATTTTTTACCTAGTTAGGTAAAGTTCAGAAGTATGGATTCAGCACCCATCGATATATTTTGATGGATTTTTTTTAAATTCATATATAAAACCAATTTCTAAAACAATGCCAAGTGATTTCTTGAAGAACATTTTTAGTAAATTCTTTTTACAGACCTGTTATTTATAGCAGCATGTATGATTAGAGGTGGTAAAAGTGGTATGTTTCACAGTTTATATATATATTCTATTTATATGCAAAGGATTTTAAGATTAATTTTTTTCATTCGAATCAACTAAGCATTGTTTCGAACTATATATTGCCATTGGTGAAAATGATTTGCGTAAGTAATGCGACGTCGTGTAAACTGAATGCTGAATATTTTTCAAGCAAAAATGTTGTCTTGCTTTTATAATGGTTACATTTAGTTCTTTCACTACGCCCAGAGCCTGAATGTGAGTACTATTACATATATTTGGTTATTTTTGGATGGGATTAGCGGGATAAATGGGTTTGTTAATGGGTTTTAAGGTGTTAGTAAAAATTTTGAATGATCTATAAATTAGTAAGCCAATCACCCCTTTCAGCGAACATGCTAAAGCCAAAATTAATTATGTATTTATTATTTAGTACAAAATTTTGATTTTGTGCTGAGAATATTGTCCATACTGTACGTAATATTGACCCCATTGGTGTATAAATAAGACACGAAACTTATTTATATATTACGTGTAATCCAGTGTTATTTCAAACTTAATACATAAGATTAAGTTCTTAAAATTAACGCCTACCCGCACAGCTTCATTTCTTAAAGTAAGTCAAGCGCAACGTATATGCCTACTATACATATGTAAAAATACTTAAAAGAATCGTGAACAAAGTAATGCTTACAAGGTGCATAGAACATGACGAGCGCGTGTTTATATTTTCGCAGTAAGGTTTTGGCGTACGCGGCGTGGACGTGGCGCACGGACGAATCCTCCTCCAACCATGACAGGTCGGTCTCCGGCGGCGGTGAAACATCTTTTGGATCCTGTATCAGCATATTATGATAAACACATTTCTTTCATAAATATATCAGAAGTATTTACGATTATTAGGCAGAAAAAAGAACGGTGCAACATGTAAGTTTTTACTATGCTGCATCTATTAATTAAGGTTATCATAAAGATTAGTTATATTTTATTTAATTTCTGTCATTAAGATGACCTTATCAGAACGGCTCATACGTCGGAGCATATAGGTTAAATTTCCTCCCGAAACTGAGTGGTTATGGTTATATTATTAATGTGTATTTATTTACAAAATTATATATTTAAGAATCAGTTGTCTAGTACCCATAATACATGTGTTCTGCTGCTAACTATGGAACTAGACGACGCTGAGTGAATTTTCTGTTTATTTACTTTTATTAATTTCCAAATTTTATTTAGGATTTTTTAGATTCCTCATTATAACAGTTGATAAAATTGATTGAAAAACAGTTAATGCTACAATTGCCTCAGCGTCAATAAATATGAAAAACCGTAAAGTAGAAGCAGTGAAATCTTAAGAAAATACACCTATCTCCCCGTTTAAATAGTTCCCGTTTTACACAACCTCGATTTTACACGGTTTAATAACCGCATTTAAAAAAAATATAAAAATGTATATCTGGCATATTGTCATATACATCATGTCATCGTTAATAACATTTTTTTGTTTCATACATTTCGCAACACTGACGCCAAAAAGGGGGACCCCGTATTGTGAAATACAATATATATTTACGCAAATATTGTACCCTTAACGTGTACATGTCATCTGATGTATGCGCCAGGCGTTGAGCATGCACCGGTCTTCTCCTTTTCGCTCCTACACCCCGCTTCCGCAATCCGCTCCCGCACTGTGCTTCTACGCCACGCTTACTATACTATCCATTCCTTACCAACACACCCGCTATGAAAGGGACGGAATACCATGCCACTCCGATACGAACCAGTTCACGGGGTCCCAGTGGCGGGTGAGTAATCCTCTAATTTCCCGCACAACCACATATCATCTCATATTTTTGACTATGCGAATTTATTTATAGAATATAGAACAGGTTAATCAGGTTTCAGCTTTTTTGGAGCCCTAATGTCGTCCATTCGTGTAGTGTATGTAGTATGATGCCAAAAACATCGATAAAAAATTAATAGATATATATTTCTTTTTAAAACAAATCGTTTCATTCGAAACTAAGGCCGACTTGCACAACCAATCACTAAACCGATTTAGCGCTAAAATTATTTAAATCGTCATTCTGTCCCTGTCACATTGACAATATTTGACAGGGACAGAATGACGATTTAAATAAGTTTAGCGCTAAATCAGTTTAGTGATTGGTTGTGCAAGCCGGCCTAAAATTAATATATTGGAATCTCTCCCACTCTCTCCACTGACCTTAATAAAGTTGATGATCTGATCTTCTTGGCGAGCAAAGCTTGCGTCGAATTGTAATTCACCTCTGCTAAAATACTTCAGAGTGGGATATCCTTTGACACCAAAACGCGAAGCTAGTTCTGGCTGTTTTGTTGCGTCCACAGCAGCTAAGACGGCATTAATCTATAAAGTCATTAATAGAATAACATACTGCGTATACAGTGTAAACTCTATATAACGACACTTGACGGACTGAGAATTTTTCGGCGATATAGAGTGGTATGGTAGAGAGAAATTAAAAATATAATTTTACTATTCTATAATGTATGTACATATTTACTAATATTGTACACATTTTGGACATGAACATCTTATCTTCGTCTGATGTTTTTTGTTGCTCCAATTTCTTTCTTCAAAATTTCTTACAATTTTTGGTATATCAGTCGAAGTAAACACGTGCTAGATAATACAACAAACAAAAGAACATTGTTCTTAAGAATTTCAGCAACTTAGAAAGTACTGCTTAATGATTTATAATGCCGTATTGTGGTCGTTAAATCGAGTGAGCGTAACGTATATAGTGTATAGCAAATAAGGTTAACCAAGCAAAGTCAAGCACTCTCGACGTTTTAAGGGGTCTGTCGTTAAATCCAGTGACAATATAAAGAGTTTACAGTGTACATACAACATTATACAAATAACTTTGATCTTATATATTTATAAAACTGCGATGCGGATGTTTCATGATAGAAAAAGTGTAGCAAACTGAAATTATTAGGTTGTGGAATAAGTTCGTAATATTTTATATTTTCAGCATTACAATTAAATAAAAAAATAGTTGCAATACTTTTACGGATTGTAGTGTTAATAACATCTATTTTATCACACAAACACGCACGCACGCAGTCTTCCACGTACACGCATGAATGCATGCCGCACGCATGAATGCACGCACACGATAGCTAATATTTTTTACATCACAAGTTGCAAATATTATTTAAGGAAATCTTGACCTTTTGATTTGTATATATTTTTTAATCTATTTAAACGTTTTATGTATAATTTTTTAATTCAAATTTTTATTTTTCTAATCCAAATGATCAAATAAAATCAAGATTCGTAATTACCGCAGGATACTGAGCAAGACTACCTCCGTTTGTTTCTCATGTTAAATGGTATCGAATTCACTGTTTCTACTCCGTAAAGGGCCGCATGCCTCATGCTATATTATTATTAGTAAAATATAAGAACCAGAACGCCTAACTTCTTCTTGCTGTCCTTATCGTGATTTCTCTCCTACCAATCTCTTCTGTTAACATTCACACCCTTTTTTACCATATTATCTTTTACACAATCCATCCATCTTTTTATGGGCTACTTTCTTCATTATATGACCACATTACGCTAGTCTATTATTTATTAATTCTTTAATCATTGGCGCTGTTACATTTCCCTCTTATATCCCTTTCTAATTTTATCTTTTTTAGTATCTCCACACATCCATCTAAGTATTCGCATCTCCGCAGCATGTAACATACTTTCTTCCCTCTCCTTTGTGGCTTAGCATTTCGACCCATACAAAAGGATAGGCCTTATTACGGACTTATAAAATTTACCTTTGAGTTTAATTAAGTGGCACTACTATACCAGCACGCTATGATGGCCGTTTTGACGTTTGTCAACTCATGAAGTTTCGTATTAATTAGTAATTACATTTGAAGGAGCAAATTTCTGTTCTTTATTGTCAATAGTGACGTGCAGTTATTGACAATAAAGAACAGCAATTTGCTTCTTCAAATGTAATTACTAATTAATACGACACTTCATGGAGTGGACAAACGTCAAAACGGCCATCATAGCGTGTCGGTAGCATAGTGGGTCACAAAAAGTTCTTGAAACCTATTGGCATTTCATACATCCTACATTCACCTAAAACGCCTACTATTTCATAAACAATAATGGCAATGTAAAATATATTGTTTTTACCTTGACAAAAACTATTATTACCTTTTCTGAATATATTTTTTGGGCGGCCTTTTCAAATTCCGGCTTGATACGCTTGCAATGCCCACACCATGGCGCATAAAACACGACCAGAGCGTGTTCAACTTGCTTTAAAACATTGTCGAAATTTTCCGCTGAAACAAATATGTAACACTCTTCAGAGATATAAAGCATGTATTTTCTTAATTCATAATGTGTAAACATACTTTTAATCATTTAATGAAGGCAGTGAGAATTATTTTACTAGAAAACTATACACACACTTAGACTTACGTCTAAATCAACAAAGTTATGCTTGATCTTAGCTTGATTTACTTAGGTTTATGAAGTGACAAAATTTAACAGACTATTATCAGTCACATATCTCCATCTTCATAATAGCCCTCTCGAAGAGCTGGTGTAAGAAGACATGACCTTTATACCTCGGTAATTATCGCACTCCTGCATTGATCTCTTGCCTATGAAGACTTGACTAATAATGCTCAGCCTCCATTGGATCAATGGTGGGTTAAGATGCTCACACCATGTAGGCCCATCGTTTTTCAGGCTCCATCGGCTCTGACAGCTTTCTGGTTTTTCCCGCGGTGAAGAAAAGTCTGAACCTTTTTATGAGACTGGATTCAGAGGGAGATCAGAAGGCTGGATCTCTTTGTGCTGCTTCATGGAAATACGAGTGCCATATCTACTTCACCGCGAGATCGTCGCCTAGGTTATCCTTAGTCTTTTACACAGCGGTACTGTGTACTTATATCCTGTCCGCTAAACCTTGGAGCTACTAATTTATATTTGAGCTGGCCCTCAGGCGATTCCGACTTATCGTACAGCAGTAGTAAATGGTTTCGTCTGTTTGTGGCTAGAGCTCTCTTAGTGGTGCACTTTGTGGCCTTACCGCTTCTTAAAGTGTTTTTTTCACCCAGTCTCGTTTCACCAATTTTCCTTGTACACTTGCGGCGAACTTTAGTCAGACGAGAAATCTGCCTCGCCGGACCAAAGATAGCGATCAAGGACTTAGACTGGTGTGAACCAGGGTGACCTCACGCACACTTATCACCGAAGGCTAAGACAAGTCTGCAATGAGTTCTCATCAAGCGGCCACCACTTGATTCAGCGGGCCCTGCACACTTGACGTGTCAGTGCTGCTTATCTTTCTTTGCTTATCTTTAAAAAATCTAATTTTTTAAAGATAAGCAAAATAACATTTCTTTAATTCTTCTATGTGATGAGAGGATCACGTTTCTTATTTATACGTGTACACGAAAGTGTACGCGCTAAGAGTGTACTCCTCTTCCAAGTTGCGGCTCCTGTACCCAACTCCACGACATGACCATCTAAGATAGTCACCCAAAACAATGCCAAGCAGTTTCCAGAAAACCATTTCATACGCGTTGCTACGCCGAGAGCACCGTGTTGACCCCTTTATTCCTACCAGGTATACCTGTGAGAGCAGCTTGTAGTCATTTCCAATAAACCTGGATTTTCCATAGAGTTTTTTAGAGAAACCCCACTGCCACCATCTGCCTACAGAGTACATCGACCAAATCTCACGCGTTCAATCAGCGTGCCAATTTTCCAAGTTACAAAAGGGAGTATTGTTGTATTTGGCTAACGTTTCATGTATTAACCATGAAGTTATAGGCTTACTTAAAAAGCAAGCGGACCCCGGGAGCCGAAGCGAGTTTGGATTGTAACCGGGACTTGACGCTAACATGATGATGATGATATAGGTTTGCTTAAACGCGATCGACTGTCTAGCAACTAACATCCTAACCTCAATAGAAAAATCGTATAGTAGCATGCAAAGGAGTCACCAGTCGACTTTTATGACTCCCCTGGAATGAAATGGGTTGACCTTATACTTCTTACATTCTTACTGGTTGAAGACAAAAGGAACATTACCATAAATAATTCACTAAAATGTGGTATGAACATAATATGTATGAGGCGAAGGGCTCGTTTTCAAGTATAACTTAATGATATAATATTTTGCTGCGACCAATAATCAAATAACAAAAACAATATATAATTAATATTACAAGTTTTGATATTTCATTGAATAACTAATATGGTATTTAAAAATAAAAAATTTTACATACCTACAAATGAAATTACTGACGACGACAATTTTGATAACATTTTCTATTCCATAATAATTATTAAAAAAACGTAAACTCAACTAATGTCACATAACAGTTGTCACACAATAGAATTGACAAAAAGAAGAATAAAATAAATATAGCCTGTATAGAATAATTATTAAAACGAGAATGTATGTAACCAAAAATATGCTTTTGAAATATTGCTTCATTTTGCAATCAGCATTATGCATTGTGTTTGAAAAATGAAATTGTATGTGATAAAAAAATTTGAGCGGTTTTTACGTCTCATAATAATAGGCCATGACAATATTTTTTTCTAATTACCAGTTAAGTGCACAACGTGCGTATTCTGGGGCCAGCTTTCGTCTTCATTTTCTTTCTTTTTTTGTTGCATGTGTAAAGTCGGGTCTTTCATAAAATCAACAATGGACTGCTTTTTGTTGTCTCCATTGTAAGGGAATCGGTACTGTCCTCTCCTGAAAATTATATTTATAATAAATTAATTTGTTAATATTAGGTCTTTACCTATGAAATTGCCGTTTTGTATGAAAAAATTTAAACGAATTTTTTTCATGTATTTTTTATTTGTATTAATCGAAGTAATCACCCATGCAATCAATGCATCTTTGCCAACGCAGTGGCAGTTTATTGTTGCCCTTCTTAAAGAAATCAACTGGACGGGAGGCAACAAATTCTTCAAAGGCATTTTGTACTGCCTCTCGGGTATTGAATTTTTTTCCCGCCAAGAAGTTATCGAAATTCTGGAAAAAGTAGTAGTCTGTAGGCGCAAGGTCTGGTGAGTAAGGCGGATGACGGAGAACTTCCAAACCCAGTTCTTGCAACTTGGACACCGTCTGATGTGCAGTATGAGATCGCGCGTTGTCGTGCAGGAGCAGCGGAGACGAGCGATTGACCAATGCTGGTTGGAGATGTGCCAGCTTCTCCATCATTGTGTTCAGTTCTTCACAGTACACATCTGCAGTAATGATCACCCCGTTTGGTAAGAAGCTGTGATGAATCACACCGGCGCTAGACCACCAAACAGTGACCATCACTTTTCTAGGGGTAAGTTTTCGTTTAGAGCATTGTTTAGGTGCTGAATCAGGATCCAACCAACTTACTGAGCGCTTGCGGTTATTAAACAGAATCCATTTTTCATCGCAGGTAACAATGCGGTTAAAAAATCCTTCATTTGTGCGTCTGTTGAGCAGTGCAAGGCACGTCTCGATGCGTACTTCGCGCTGGCGATCAATGGGTTCGTGGGGCACCCATTTGTCAAGTTTTTTTTAACTTGCCAATTTTTGCTAATGGACCATTTGCAAAAATTGTTTTGACGCTAACGTCGAAAGCTGCCGCTAATTCAGCCGTTGATTGTGTATCATCAGCTTTCACAATCGCCTTTAATTCGTCATTATCGACCAAAGTCTTTGGACGACCTCGAGCTTCATTTTCAGGTCGAAATTCCCAGAACGGAAGCGAGCAAACCAATAACAGGTGGTGCGTTGGTTTGTAGTGTTACTTTCGTAAACGTCGTTGATGTTGCGTGCCGCTTGTGCTGCGTTGCCGCCACGACGGTACTCATATTCCATAATTACTCGAATTTTTAACGTATCCATGATGACGATAAAGATTGAAATGCAATGAAAATGTAACACTAATCAATAAACAAATGACTACTTTTGGAAAAAGAAATTAGAATTCTTAGCCAAACAAAAATTATTTTGATTTTAAATGGCCAGTACTGTAGAACAACAATTTCATATTTATGTAAAGACCTATTATAACTATTATAACAATTTATTTTATTGAAATAATAAAAAGAATATATCTCAAAATACAACTGCTATCCCACCAGAACAGGCTGGCTTCAGGGGAAATAGAAGTTGCGCAGACCAAGTTCTTGCTCTGACCTCCTTTATTGAGGCTGGGTATATCAACGAGGCTTAAAGACATCAGTAGCTTTCGTTGTTCTAAGCGCAGCTTACCATACTATGTGGTCAGACGCACTACTATGCAAAATCAGCGATATTTATCCCCTGTCGCACAACTATACGGGTCATCAAGGCCTTACTTGGCCCCCCGACTCATAAAGTGCACCTTGGAGAGGAGTGCAAGAACGGACTTCCACAGGGGTCGGTACTGGCACCACTCCTGTTCAATAGTTACACCCGAGATATGCCAGCAACAAGATCCCTTAAACTTGCTTATGCCGACGACCTGGCACTGGCTTATCAGTCGTGGAGGTTCGAGGAAGGAGAATTGGCGCTGACTGAAGATCTCAACACAACGGAAGACTATTACACCCAGTGGCGCCTGCAGCCAAACCCAAGCAAAACTGAAATATCATCTTTTCACCTCACCAACTGCCTTGCCAATAGGAAGCTAAATGTTACCTTCCGCGGTGAACAACTAAAACATAATTCAACACCCAAATATCTCGGTGTAAACTAGACCGTTCTCTGACATTTAAACACCATCTGGAAAACGTCAAGCAGAAGTTAAAATCGAGGATAAACATCATCCGAAGGCTGGCACAAGTTGGGGAGCTTCCGCAACGGTTCTCCGGACATCCGCCTTGGCAATCGTGTACTCAACAGCTGAGTATTGTGCGCCTGTATGATGCCGCAGCACACACGTGCACAAGGTTGATACCCAGCTGCACGAGGCCATGCGTTTGATCATGGGAGTGATAAAGTCGACACCTCTTCCATGGCTCCCCGTCTTGGCTCACATACCTCCGCCCACGCTACGTAGACACCAGGCAACTGCTAGAGAATGGGAGAAATGCTCTCAACAAGACCGTTCCGGTGCCATGCCCATTAGAAACATATTGGATGATTTGCCTCCTGATTGATTGCGATCAAGGTCACCTATTTGGACTGATGAGTGCACCAAACACAAAAGCTTAAATGAGGCGTGGTAATCGGAATGGGACTTATTCGAGGGTACAAATGCAGGTCACCAAATCACCACCTTCACAAATGCAGTCTAAGGGAGTCACCGAATTGCGACTGTGGAGCACCTGACCAAACTCTTTCCCATGTTGTGAATGATTGCCCACTTCGCTGTTTTCCCGGAGGCATCGCCGAGCTGCACAACTTCACCGCTGACGCAGAAAGCTGGCTGAAAAATCTGGATATAGACATTTGATCCAAGCAGGGATTGCCATACGCTATGATGATGATGATGATCTCCAAACAGAAACTTTTCATTGTTTTATGGAAAGTTAAAATTTCCACCAAACATTTAACGTATAAATTTGGTTTTGTAAACATTCTATATTATAAATACTATTTTTACACGCGTTTAATCACAGTTGTATCTAGACGAGTTTTGAAGCTTTCATTGCAAAACTCTTCGTTAAAGTACTGGATACATGGGTAACTTTATCCCTTGCAGAGGCGGAGTGAACAATACTGACCCTGACGGCCGGGTCGGCTTGTTGTAAAAGGCGACAAAACAACCCTAGGTCTACCTAGGTCTGGTAGGACTCCAAGCCAGACTGGATTGCTACCACCCCTAGTTTATAAATATAGATAGATAGATAATACTTTATTGTCACCAACTTAACCTATTTAATATAATACAAATAAAAGCTAAATCTAAAAATATACCACCACAATAACCTTGTGTTGGGTTCCTTCATTAGTGGCCCAACTTCCAGTACCTCTGTGCAAACAGCACCATGTTCCCCGGTGCCCCAAGCGTCGGCATCCATAGGCGGAGGTAAGCTTACTGTTAAGTGGGCCGTCACCCTGTCGACTGTTCTTCAACAATAAAAAATCTATATTTGTCTAAGAACGAAGAGTATTAACAAAACAGTTTACAAACAAATCTATTTTTACCATGCTTTATTAACGACCTGTACAAGGGGTCATCCATAAAGTACGTCACACGTTACAGGGGGGCGGGGATATCACCGGAATGTGACATTGTGTAACAAGGGGTGGGGGGGGGGCGTTTAAAATCTTTGTGACGTCACGATATGAATAGATACGAAATGAATATGAAGGAGTGAGTCCAAAATCCATGGACTCAAGATGATTAAGTTTTGTATCTTTAATTAACATAAAAACTGGTTTATTGTTTCCTAACTAGTCGTTTGCTTTCTCTGTTATCTAGTTATTATGACTTCTTTCTAACATTCTACCTGATTTTATTAAAGATTATTTAATAAAAAATGACAATAACTTTTTTCTTATCATTATTTTTAAATACATGCATAAAATTTAAAAATGTGGACAACCTGTGAGATCTCGGTCAAACGTACGCCTATCTACAATAAAAAAAAGGACGAGAGGAGGGGTTAAAAGTCCTAAAATTCGTGTGACGTAATTTATGAATGGCCCCTAACGAAATTTTCGGACTCGATATTGACCTACAATGAACGGTCAAAAATATTTAAAATTTTGCACACCAGTACGACCTCGATATAAATCGTTATAATTTTTTTACTAGTTTCATTCCAAAATGCTGAGTTAAAAAATGTCGTCTTTATTTAAAAAAAAAAGTATATAAGTAATATATCAGTTGTCTAGGGCCCATAACACAAGTGCTACTTAGTTTGGGACTAGATGACGCTGTGTGAATTGTCCCAAAATATTTTTTTCCTTTTTTTTTTAAATTTAACACCATCTTCCAGCAATTTTATATTTTAAACGCCAGATGGCTTTTCGGCAGAAGGAAAAGAAAGCGTTAATCCTGATGATCCGTTTTTGACTGTTCTTAGTGGGTAAAAATCAAGTCCGAATTAATATAAAGCATGTAAAAAAATAATCCTGAGGATCCTGGTGATGATGATACAAATAATTGCATTATCAGCGGTCTTTGATAAGTGTGCAAAGTTTCAAATCAATCTGTCCTTTTGAAAGGAGTGAAAAACGCGCTCAAAGATTCCGTTACATAGATACATACCAAGCTAATAATAGCATGTTAAAAATTTATAAATATATAATACATTATAGGTAAATTGAGCATTTAAAAACACTTCTTTTCTCTCATGAGCTACACTTAAATTATATATTACGCAAAAAAACTTACTCATAATACAATAATGTGGGAAAAGCGGTTATATTGTATTGTTGCCTTACTTTTGCGTTCATAGGTTTAGATACATCTATAGCTGCTAATAATGATTCACCCTGAAATTATCACACATCATTTATTTAAATATAGTGTAAACGCTATATATCGACACTTAATGGACTGACATTTTACGGTGTTGTAGAGAGTGGTTGTTAAATGAAGAAAAATAAAAGATATTATTTTACTATTCTAAAATATACTATATGTACATATTTACTAATATTGTACCACATTTTACAAACGAAAATTATTATTCATACAAACAACAACACTTATTGCATATAGTCCAGTCTGTTATCTTCATGTGACGTTTTTTGGTGCTCCAATGTTTTAATTGTATTTTCTTACGAATTTAATCATATTATTATCTTGAGATACTGTCAGATCAACATGATAAAAGAAAAGTATTTTCTAATGATTTCGCTGTATCAATATGTTTGTTTGATGCTTGTTTGAGGGGCAGGATCAAACAAAAGAATGTTGCAGTTCTTATGAATTTCGGCAATTTAGAAAGTACTGTTTAATGATTTATAATGCCGTATTATTATCGCTAAATTGAGTGAGTATGACGCTATATACATATAGTGTATTATTGTATAGAAAACATGTAAATCAACCAGTCAAGTAAATTGGACGTTTTAAGGAATCTATCGTTAAATTGAGTGACGTTATAAAGAGTTTACAGTATTTAAAAAATTATTAAAATTTTTAAAAATAAAAGCAATAAAATAAGTAGGTTAACATAGATGGTTTTTTTTAGTGCTGCTTGAAGAAGTCGTTGGCGCCCTTATCCTTTCGGTGGTAGTCTGCCAGCACCCGTCATGGCTCTGTCTCAATCAGACCACAGCGGGAACAGAAACCCCGGTGCTCAGCTGGAGCTGGAGGCAACTGTATTACGGTTCAAAGGTAAAAACACCGCCCGCGGACTCGACAGCATACCGAGGAGTGCGTGGGTTCTGGCTCACGACGCCCTGGGGTTTCGACTGACACGGCTGTTCAGCAACTGTCTGATTCAGGGCCGCTTCCAGAGTGGAAGACAGGCACGTTGGTTATCAACCAGAAGCCATAGTGGTGCTGGATAAGGTGGACCATATCTTCGAGAGAGTGATTGCAGACCACCTCTTCCGGCACCTCACATTAATCGGGCCGGACCTGGCGGACAGCCAATACGGTTTCCGCCAAGGGTGCTCGACGGTAGATGCCATTCTGCGGCTGATGAACCTGGCGGAGGAAGCTACGTGCGGTGTTCCACAGGGGTCGGTGCAAGGTCCGTTCCTGTGGGCCATTGCATTTGAACGGGTAATTCGTGGGGTACCACGTATTGCGTGGCGTACGTATCGGTGTAATCTGTCACTCCAACGACACGCTGATCATAGCGCACAGCGGGACCTACCAGCAGGCGTGCTTTAGAGATAAGGTTGGAGGTATGCAGGTCGTACACCGAATTCTGCGGTTGGGATTAAAGGTGGTCCTAAACAAGTTCGAAGCTATAGTATTCTATAACACACGACCCGGGCCGCCTCAGGACTTGCACATCTCCGCGGGAGGCGTGCGCATCGCCGTCGAGGCAACGCTCCAGTGTCTGAGCCTTGTCCTCGACCGCCGATTGGACTTCGGCAAACTTTGAGCTGCTGGACCCACAACTCATGGGGGCGGCTGGGGCACTCAGCTGACTGCTCCCTAACACGAGGAGACTGAACTCAGTGTGCCAGAAACTATACAAAGGGTCTGTATACATATACTGTACAGTCAATGGCCCTTTACGGGGTTCCCGTTTGGGCGGAGCACCTGACGGCCAAGGACACTATTTTAGCTGCGAAAACCGAAGCCGCGCGCTGTCAGGTCTATCAGAGGATACCGTAAGGTGTCCTCCGAGACGACCTCTCTCCTCGCCGAATCCATGCCATATATTCTCAAAGCTCGGCTCCTGACGTCGCTATACCTGTAGTATAAGGGGGCTGTCGCCCGGGGTTTCCACCAATCATATTTGTAAAGCAGCCCAGCAAAATAAGTTATTATTACTTGATGGAAGAATTAGCCCTTTCAAAGTAAATAAATAAAAAAGATTCCACGTCCTTTTAAAATGATTAAAGGATAATGATATTCACTGAAAAATGTTCTTTTGGATATTTCGTTTATAGTAATAGTATAATAACAAAGATATTCCTTTCTGTTTTTAAATAATGAATGATGTCATCATATTCTAATTGTTTGTGATAGCATAATTTAACAACATAAAATACCTCTAAATCAGCAGCGGCCGCCACATACTCTGGTTTTAACATTTTACAATAGCTACACCAAGGTGTATAGAACATGACCATCGCCTTTTTGTGTGTTGCTGTTCCTCGCCTCAAAAACTTTGTGAGCGCCTGAAAAAAATAAGTTTCCAAGAATTTTTAGTTCCACAATTTTCTTAACTGATAAAATAAATTGCACTTTGTAAAATTTTGAACATTAGCAGCATTACATAAAAATATATATGACTTCAAAGTTAAAAAAAACAACCTAAATTATTTACTTTAAATTCATTTCAAGCTAGCTTTGAGTATATTTATTTTAATAGAAATATACGCAAATTTTGCAAGAATTTGCTTAAAAAGCTTCAGTGTTACGTGTTTTCTGCTTTGTGTTTACAAAGATGTATCCCAGGTTCAGAAAATATTTACGTAACCATGATATATTATCTAATATCTAAATAATTTTCGGGACCTGGGATACATTTAGATTATTATTAGCTAAAAAATAATATTCAATTTCGCTAATGAATGTTACACCTCAAATTCCTGCATAAATTCGCTTTAGCATAAATCTTCGCCAATAATATCAATTTGCAAATCAATATAAAGCATGTTCTCTATCCAATAATTAATACATTGTAACAATTTCGTCCTACCTTATGCCTATCCCTTGTGCCTATTCTTTCTAGGGTGTCGTAAAATGTAAGTACTTTTATAGCTTAGAAGAATATTAGAGCCAGAAGGCGCACAAATTGTTGTATGTCCAGTCATGCTTTAGACTTTAGGCTTGTGGAAAGTTCTAACATAATTAAGTATATAGGAAAATATAATTATGTATATAGTATGTAATACCTTATCATATAAACAACTATGTTGTCAATTTAATTATATGTCAATAACTCAAATGCATGACAAAGTTCTCTGTGTGCTTATCAAATGGCATCAGTAGCATAAATGTGCCTGAATATATTGTATTGTTAATAACTTTAGCTTTTAAATAATAACTAAATTTTAATCTGAAATAACTTAAATGAAATGTCAAAATTAAAACAAAGTATAATTTAGGAAAATGGGAGATTTAAGTTAATTCATAATCTATTTAAATCTTCATAAAAATACAATAACAAGGAAAATGATGTAACACACTCTGGCTTATGCTGAATCTAAGTTTTACAATTCCATTTCATGTAGAACAAAACTTTATTTAACTATGTACTATATAGCTTGGACATTTTACACACCATCTAGTCAAAAACTAAGTTGCATAGTACTTGTGTTATGGGTACAGACAACTGATATACTACATATATACTTTTTTTTGTAAATAAATACATATTATACATAAACACTCAGACGCGGGACAAGAATCGAACCCGTGACCTCCACAAGCATACCAACGCGTGTCACCCTTACACCAAGAGATCTTCGAATTAAAATTCAATTTGAAATCATTAAAATCAGCCAAAACTTCTATAATGTAGTTCATCATATCAATTGTAGTTATGTTGCTGTACTGACTGAAATGTGCCAGACTAAAAACTGAGACTGAAATGTGCCACTTGCCATCATTTATACAATATATGCGCCAAGAGTGAGTACATAAGATATTAAAGAAATGCACAATAAGGAAAATTCGCCGAAAGAGAGCATAAACAATTCTATTAAAAACTATTAGACAAACATAGGCAATAAAGTATCAAAAAAACTTTTAGTTTTAATGACTACAGTTTATTGTAATATATAAAATTTTCATGCAACACCGAACATATATTTCACATTCACATTCAACACATTCTAGGCATAAATATTTACCTCTCCGTCAGCAAGGTGATATATAGCTATCGCAGTAGGATCTTCATCCCACGGCAGATCTCCTGTTGGGTCTCTTAGAAAGTTTGTCATAGAATTAACAGAAACAGCCCTGTCATAATCTTTGTGGAATGCCCCATCTTTGTAGTGTTTCAGGTAATAAGGATTTTCAGCAGGTACTTTCAGCCTCTTACATAATTTTTTGCCTTCACTGAAAGAAAAAGTATTTATTGTTTTCTTTATTAAATCAACTATTTCTTTGTAAAATTTTGGTTAACAAATGTTAACAAAATTTGGCATTACAAATAACAATCTGGTCCCCAATAAATCTTTTTAGTTAACATTTAATGACTCCTTAACTTAGAATAAAATTACTTAAAATATTGTTGGTAAAATGATAGGTCCACTATGCTTTTAGTATTGCCATTTTATATTTATCCAATGACTAGAAATGACACATTGTCCTAATATGCCTGTGGAATAAAGTTTTTTTTAATATTGATTTTTATTTCCATATATATCAGTGAGGAGAATAATCTATATCAAGTGGGTCAACCTTCTGAGTTAATAACAAGACTGAACACCATTATATTCTGAGTATATTTAACTTTTAAGTTGTTTAAAGAAGTACCTTCTTTAGCAAATCTCTTCTGCACCACCCCTATAGTCAGGCCCCAATTAAAACGAAAACTATATACTCTAAGGCTCTATTATTATAAAAAGCTAATCTTTGAAATTGTATAAATATAAATATACTGGGCAAACACAGCACCATCTAGTCCCAAAGTAACAGCACTCATGTTATGGGTACTAGATAATATACCACTTATATACTTTTCTTTAACAAATAAATATGTATTATACATAGACCCAGACATGAAACTGGAATCAAATCCATGACCTCCCCAAACATACAAAAGTGTGTTAACCATTATGCCACAGATATAGTCTGATGATGTTAAGTTCTAAGAAAATAGTTACCCATTTGTACAATCAATATACAACAGTGTAGCCTGGCCTTTCGTAGCATCTGCTGTTTCTTTGTACATATCCATCAGAATATTAGTGCTTTTAATATCATTCGCAAAGAGTACCATCACATTACTCTTCGATTTCAAAACTTTCTTAAATCCTTTAATATCATCTATATCTGACACAACTAAACTTTTCTTTTTAATTCGAGCCGATACTGAATGCAACAGTATCAGTGTTGTCAAAATCTGAAAAAGACAGTATTACTAATTATATGACACAACAACGGTTCATTTTCACACAAGATTGCATTAGGTGTGGGCATTTTTCATATATACTACCATTGATTATAGATAATATATGTATAATAATATGGATTTACTCATTTCTTGCTTGAGATTTCCTGATTAAGTGTGGTTGTTAACACATTAAACACCTGGTTTACTTTATTCTGCTGTGGAAGTGACCACTGTCTTCAAGCATTTTTTTATTATACATTATAAATCCCTATGACAGATTCTTATAACATTTTGGCTACATATTTTAAAATAAAGTAAATATCGATTGTATTTTTTTTATTTAATAATGATGTTTATTATGTTAAGAGATCAGGAAGCTCAATTTTCATACAGTAAAATTAATAAGATCTTATGTATAAAATACAAAATGAGGATGTACCTACAGAATTGGAAGAGGATTGCCTCATGACAGTACAATTTAAAAAACCTAAAAATCAGGATATAAATCTATTCGTTATTATAAAATCGTTACTCTGCTATAAAGGGGTGATGAAATAAAGTAAGATGAAAACAAATAATTATAACATTCTCATATAAATTTCTATTAAATTCAAAAGTTTAAAAATTTCTGGCTAACAAACGTATAATAGGTATCGTGCTTTAGTTCACTTGCGCAGCTTTTAACCACTTAGCTTTTAGGGCTAGGAATGTTTCAGCATAGTCTAGTTTCAGACACATTTATATTCAAGTGTAGTTTAAAATACATATTATAAAAACATTATATCAAAATATCTCAATAAAAGTTAATACATTATAAAAAAAAAAATAACTTACTTGACAAAGTACTTTGTGCCACTTCATTTCTTCGCCGTTATTCGAAATCGAAACAGACACTGAGAGTGAGACAGAGACACTGACTGAAGACAGTGAAGACACCAGTGTGACCATCTCAAAATTTATAATCCTGCCTTAGCTTGAATAGAATCCTGCCAAATCCTGCCAAAGTTAATAATGAAAATGCCAAAATAATGCCAGTCTAATAATAATATTTTTTTATTGATATTGTTAATATGAAATGTCGATCATACATCACAATTAAGATTATATTCATCGCTACATGTCTTTAGTCATCCGTTTGACCATTTTTTGGTTGGTTGAAACGAAACACAATTCTTGAAAAATTTAGTAACCTACAACAACATTACTTTATGAAAAAACACGTTTAGTCTCGCAATAGTAAGAGTATTTTAGTCAGAAGTTGCTGCTATTACTTTATTTTAGCGACTATTAAACCTACATTAGATACACATAACGCAAATAATAATTTTTTTAGTTTGATGCGATAAAATTAATTAATTAAATAATAATTCACTGGTGACTGCCTACCCCCATAGTGATACTCTTCCATATTTTTCTTATGTTTTGTTATACAGGCATGTTTTTTAGGGCAGATAAATGGCAATTTACAATTGCATGCGTTACAAAATGCCCTGTCAGGATTGTCTTTAGCTTTAGTAAGCCACGATGACAGTAATGGGTCTTGATCCCACTCTTCCCTGTACGCTCTTTCATACTTTCGCTTCATTTTACCAAAACACACTCAAATTATATATTTATACTCCTTAAAGTCGGACTGTACTCAGAATAAAAGACTTAAAAGTTCTATGAATAATAATATGGTTGATTTGGTTGAAATGTACATACAACATTGCAAAAAGAATTTACACTCTAATATCAGTTTTATAGTTATAGACCATATAGATGAATCATTAGAGTTCACAATTAAGTGTCACACAAAAATTCTAAGAGAGGTTTAAGGGAATACCTGTAACTAAAGATGTAATATTGCCATAATTAACATTTTTTCCCAATACTGCCAAATACTGCCGAATTTTTAAAAACTGCCACACATCCTGCCACAGCTTAAAATAAGGGCTCAATCCTGCCAAAATGGCAGGAAACTGCCACATATGGTCACACTGGAAGACACTGATTGATCGGATATGTTAGTGATGTACCAATTTATAAAAAAAATCCCGAAAAATATAGTGAGTCAATACGCTGCCAGATGTAAAAACATAATTTCAGAATTTTCTAAAAAACTAATATTTGAAAACAAATTAAATTACGGCAAAAGTTTATTATTGACAGCAGGAGATAAAAATTAGCGTAAACATCTTGGCTATGTCACTTGTGGAGCACGAATCTATTCTAATAATAGTAGTAACTGGTTAATGTACCATTCTCTAGAATTAATAAAAATTTAAAAAATATAATAATGCATGGTGGTAATGACAGTAACGTTTGTCATAATTGACAACATTAGTAATGTGTAAAAATATTCTATTGGTATTAAATGTTAATCGATTTCATTTACAATATATTAACTACATCTACTTTAATGGTCTAGATGTTTTACTCAATGAGAACAGTTATCATAATCACAAAAAAGTCATGTATTTTTTATCTTGTGACATGTTTAGTTTACTACAAAATATTTTACTAAGGCTTTTTCAGTTGGGGCTACGGTTTTTTTTAGCATTTTGAAGATCTATTTTAAATATCTAGAAACAGAATTTTAATAAATTTTAGGATACCAAAACTAAAAGGCAGCTTTAATTTTTAAGTAATATGAGACGTCTTTCTTCATATGAAAAGGTAATTGATGATTAATCATGATAGGTTTGGATCCAGGCCGGTAAATCATTAAGGTGATTAAGGGGCTTGTTTACATAAAAATACTAAAAAGATTTTATTATGAAGTAATTTTTTAGAAACTTATGCAAAGTAATAAAACATAAGTAACAAAATATGTTTCCAGTCTACTATTGTTACTAGTATTAATATACTAGTAATTTAATTACATTTGGTTTTAAATGCAAACTTATTAGAATTTAATATTTCATGGATCTTTTCTATGGGATCCAGGATTTTTATTAAATTAGATCTTTACCTATGAAATTGCCGTTTTGTATGAAAAAATTAAAACGATTGTTTTTCATGTATTTTTTATTTGTATTAATCGAAGTAATCACCTATACAATCAATGCATCTTTGCCAACGCAGTGGCAGTTTATTGATGCCCTTCTTAAAGAAATCAGCTGGACGGGAGGCAACAAATTCTTCAAAGGCATTTTGTACTGCCTTTCGGGTATTGATTTTTTTTCCCGCCAAGAAGTTATCCAAATTCTGGAAAAAGTAGTAGTCTGTAGGTGCAAGGTCTGGTGAGTAGGACGGATGACGGAGAACTTCCAACCCCAGTTCTTGCAACTTGGAGACCGACTGCTGTGCAGTATGAGGTCGCGCGTTGTCGTGCAGGAGCAGCGGAGACGAGCGATTGACCAATGCTGGTTGGAGATATGCCAGGTTCTCCATTATCATAGTACACATCTGCAATAATGCTAACACCGTTTGGAAAGAAGATGTGATGAATCAGACCGGCGCTAGACCATCAAACAGTGACCATCACTTTTCTAGGGGTAAGTTTTCGTTTAGGGCATTTTTAGGTGCTGAACCTCCTGGTTCAGCACGTAAAATTTGGAACGTAAGTTTTATTTTGTTCAGATTGAATTGTGTCATATTTTTAGATACCGTAAAAATATCATAAAGGAGTAACATGTCTAGTTAACTGATATAACTTATGTAATTTTTTAAAATGATTATGTTTTATCAAAAAATAAATTCAAAATGTTAAAGTTAAAATAAATAGTTTTCTATTCAGTCCATATATGTGTCTTTTTGGTTTGAAAGTGATCCCATTAGCCACATCTACCATTCAAGAGACGGTACTCTTATTTCATAATTACTCGAATTTTTAACGTCCACGATGACGTAAAAGATTGAAATG
This sequence comes from Malacosoma neustria, assembly GCA_963693495.1. Classification (NCBI taxonomy): domain Eukaryota; kingdom Metazoa; phylum Arthropoda; class Insecta; order Lepidoptera; family Lasiocampidae; genus Malacosoma; species Malacosoma neustria. Next base: position 12,149,435 of record OY856371.1, read on the forward strand.
CGATGAAAATGTAACATTAATCAATAAACAAATGACTACTTTGAAAAAAGATTTTTTTTAAATAAAATTAATTCGAAATTAGAATTTTTAGCCAAACAAAAATTATTTTGATTTGAAATGGCCAGTACTGCAGAACGGCAATTTCATAGGTAAAGACCTATTATTTAGGATTGCTATAGTCAGAAAGACAAAATAATTAAATATAAATAATTTTTGATCAATCGATTTAAAAGCGAGTTTTATGATATACTTCAGATAAATCACGTTACTATATTTCAATGTCATATAGGTCAACTACCGAAATTGTTCTCTTTGCATAACCATCATCAAAATCAGTTTAAAACTTATATCGACTTTGATTCTCATTGGTTGTTATACAGTTTAGTTGTTTTAAGACTAATTAACAGACGTCAGCCGTTCGACAATTGTCGCAAATTTATTTGTAGTTTTAATAAGAACAATCTAGGAACCTGATGACGAGATAGTTGAGGTTAACGGAGTAATACAGACGTCTGCAAATTACGCTCTTGGCGCTGAAGTTTTTCTTTTTCACTGAATAAAAAGGTAATTGCAATTGCATAATTATAATATTTATTGTGTAATTTTGTTAATGCATGTATATGAGTTAATATTGAAAGTAAGATTATAATATATAAAATTATTTAATACGTATTTAAGCTGATCAATCTTAAACGTATTTAATTTTAGTTGATTTAATCGTGTAGTTTTCGGTGTAATTGTATATTAATGACTAATTTACGTTAATTACTAAATTATAAATATTTTTGGGGTGCATGATATGTCTAGAGGTCACATGATACGCGAGAGCGCAGGTCAGTAACATTATTGATTGCTTGAGAATGTTATCTATATTCTATTAATAGTAACTACATATGTACTTGTCTGGGCTCGGGCCTCTCCTGGAGAGAGCAAGCACCATACCTCCAGATTTATCAATGCCGGTTTTCTTGGAAGGTTTTGCTTCAGCCTTAGTACACATTGATTAATTAATAATATCTCAAAAAATTATTAAAAATAAAAGATGAGAACAGTATAGGGGGTTCCCATTCATAACATATTTATCAAGAATTACAAACTTTAAATAAATTTTTGTTTCTTTCATAGGTTTAATTATCAAATATGGGCCGCAGATTTGTTGTTGGTGGTAACTGGAAGATGCATGGTGATAAAAATCAAATAAATGAAATTGTTAACAATTTGAAGAAAGGACCCCTTGATCCTAATGTTGAGGTAATTTCAAGTTAATAATAAGTCTCTAGAAGTCTGGTTTTCATTATTACATTGTATTTCTCTTACTATCAGGTGGTGATTGGTGTACCTGCAGTTTACCTTGCATATGTGAAGAGCATTGTGCCGGAGCATGTCGGAGTTGCCGCCCAAAATTGCTGGAAAGTGTCTAAAGGAGCATTTACTGGTATATTATTCTAAAATACTAATGTATATTTTCTAAAATTATATAGTGGATTTAATAGATTAAACATATGCCATAATAACCTGTGCTCAGGAGAACGTAGATAGAGGCACCAAAGGCAAATCTGTATATATTCTCAGTGACAGTCAAGCTGCAATCAAGGCCATCGCCTCCTTCAAAGTTGACTCCAGACTTGTCCTGGATGCCATTCAAACCTTAAATGGGCTTGGAATGCATAACAGGGTAAGATTAATGTGGGTCCCGGGACACGAAGGAATTCATGGCAATGAAATGGCAGATGAACTGGCAAGAGAGGGCTTAAATAATGATTTTATGTGTCCAGAACCATGTGTAGGCATTCCGACTAGCCTCGTGAAAGCCACATTCAGGGATTTTGCAGACCGCAGTCAACAACAACACTGGCTGACTAGAATCGGTCTGGAACACTCCAAAAAATTTTTGGGATCCACATACAAAGCACGAGGATCCATCTGGAACATGAGCAGGGGGAAAATACGCTACTTGCTTGGAGCCTTTACTGGGCACGTTGGAACCAATGACATGCTCATGAAGATGGGTCTAACCGCGACACCCATGTGCAGGTAGTGTAGGGAACATACAGAACACATGGAACACCTACTGTGTACATGCGATGCATTGGCCAGGAGGCGAATGAATCTTTTGGGGGTAGGATATCCGACACCTGAAGACTACAGGCTCCTATCCCCATATCTCATTGTTAGGCTCATGAAGCAAATCTTCAATGAGATTGGAAAGGAGTGATTGCTATCTAGGGGAACATAAAAGATCCCATTGGGTCGAAGTTTCGGAGATATTTCTCGGCCCCGAAATAAAATAAAATAATAGATTACAAATGAAGATATAAAATTTTTTAGCAATCTGTTAAATATGAATAACTAATATTAGGTCTTTACCTATGAAATTGCCGTTTTGTATGAAAAAAATTAAACGAATTTTTTTCATGTATTTTTTATTTGTATTAATTGAAGTAATCACCCATGCAGTCAATGCATCTTTGCCAATGCAGTGGCAGTTTATTGATGCCCTTCTTAAAGAAATCAGCTGGACGGGAGGCAACAAATTCTTGAAAGGCATTTTGTACTTCCTATCGGGTATTGAATTTTTTTTCCCGCCAAGAAGTTATCCAAATTCTGGAAAAAGTATTAGTTTGTAGGCGCAAGGTCTGATGAGTAGGGCGGATGACGGAGAACTTCCAACCCCAGTTCTTGCAACTTGGAGATAGTTTGCTGTGCAGTATGAGGTCGCGCGTTATCATGCAGGAGCAGCGGAGACGAGCGATTGACCAATGCTGGTTGGAGATGTGCCAGCTTCTCCATCATTGTGTTCAGTTCTTCACAGTACACATCTGCAGTAATGCTCACCCTGTTTGGTAAGAAGCTGTGATGAATCACACCGGCGCTAGACCACCAAACAGTGACCATCACTTTTCTAGGGGTAAGTTTTCCTTTAGGGCATTGTTAGGTGCTGAACCAGGATCCAACCAACTCGCTGAGCGCTTGCGGTTATCAAACAGAATCCATTTTTCATTGCAGTGCAAGGCACGTCTCTACGCGTACTTTGCGCTGGCGATCATTGAGTTCATGGGGCACCCATTTGTCTAGCTTTTTTAACTTGCCAATTAGACGCAAATGGACCAATATTGTTTTGACGCTAACGTCGAAAGCTGTTGCTAATTCAGCCGTAGATCACAATCATCACATATCATCAGCTACCACAATCGCCTTTAATTCGTCATTGTCGACCAAAGTCTTCGGACGACCGCGAGGTTCATTTTTCAGGTCGAAATTCCCAGAACGGAAGCGAGCAAACCAATAACAGGTGGTGCGTTAGTTTGTAGTGTTACTTTCGTAAACGTCGTTGATGTTGCGTGCCGCTTGTGCCGCGTTGCTGCCACGACGGTACTCATATTCCATAATTACTCGAATTTTTAACTATCCATGATGACGAAAAAGATTGAAATGCGATGAAAATGTAACACTAATCAATAAACAAATGACTTGTTACGACAACCTGACGGTTGTGTACAATAATATTAAAAAATACAAGTTTATTAAAAGGAAATTATACTAATTATTATTGTTGATTTCGTAACAAAATTAATGAAATGAATTTTTTTTATTATATAGTTAAGTTTCCCAGGGACAAAAAAAATATGTCTAATTAGGAGTCTAATCCCGGGGCGTGGGTTCGCAGCACAGGGATGTTTATAGGTCGTTAAACCCTATGGGTGTACAGGGCATTTAACTTTGGGCCTTGTCCTGTGCTTGGAGGGTCATCAATCGTCCTTTTCCTTCACGGCCCCGACGTGCCTTGCTGTTGGAAGTGGACTGCAGCTCCAGCCCGTACAGAGGGTGGCTACTTTGAGACCGCTACGGGGAACGGGCAGCTTCTGCACCGTTCTGTGGACGACGGCTTGCAACCCATACGGTGGACCTTCCAACTCTGAAACGCGTCGCGGTGGCCTCTGTAGCGCGAAAGACCCGACACCCTGACACTCTGGGAGACCAGGAGTGGCGTCGGTATCCTTCGCGATACATTATTAGTACGCGAAAATGGAGTGGTGATAGCTTAGGTCCGGTCTAAATAATTTACCAATAAAAATACAGAATAAAAAATAATAAAAATAAAATAAAAAATTGCCTAACCCAGAATCAAACTTCAACTATTATTACTCGGACTATCACCATTCCACTACGCCATGAAACACAAAGGAAAAGTTTACATAATAAAACCTGAACAGAATATAGGTAGTTTCAATAAATAAATAAAAAAATTAAACGAAATGACCTTCGATATACGAATCGTCGGTACTGAAAGGAAAATTCGTCTTAACACGGTATTACAAAATAACTTACATGATGTATGGATTACAAGATCTAACAAACGATATTATCTTTACACAATATTTATAACGATGCATCGGTGGCAAACAACATTCAATGCTTATGCATTGAGATTCACAATTAATAAAACAGATATAAAACAAGAATACGTACAAGCCAGATGTTTAACACTTACACGAGGACTACACAATGGATTTTTAATTATAAATTATTAGTATTCATGTAAACATTAAAGAAAATAACGCCGTTCTCCTGGACACAGAATAACCAAATAACCCGCTGTCACATCTCGATGCGTTCCGATACACTACATAGAACCAATTAACAAAATTTAAACAACTGAAAATAATTAAACTTCGGTTTAAACTAGGCAAAAAACTAGACAATATCGACCAACCCTAACGGAATTAACTTTATAAGCTCACCTGAGGGTTGAATACGATGCACTAATTAACTATTAGATTAATATTTTTAAAGCACTAACTTTTAAGGTATTGTAAAATCGGTATCCGAACCAACAACTCGTAGCTCTTCTGGTGTCAGAATTCTTGGCGTCTCTCGCGGCTTCGCCTTTTTATAATGGCCGCGAACGACGTGCTCCCACCTCGAGAGGACACCGCCCACTTATCGAAGCTTCCAGATTTGGATCTTACTACTGTGGCATGAAAAAGTACTGAGTAGCGCTCGACCTCTGACCCGCCACTCGATTAGACAGTGACAGAGCTATAGGCCAGAGGAGTAAAGAATAATCCATGACGTAAGCCCCAACGGCTCGTCATTCCTACCGTTCATTCGATTGTAGTATTTCGATGAACGCTACTCGACTGAATGATTCGCGTTCATTCATCTTTGTATTTAACAATGGACGCTATTCAACTGAACGGTTTCTACTTGGTTCGATTCCTGGCCGCTGTCTGACCATATATGGTCTGGTTAATTTGTTTCATATTACCTACATTTTAAGTTGCGCGCGCTTGAAATAATTATTTGGTTTGTTTACATTTAACTACCCGCAATATTGAATATTGCGATTAATTAGAAATTATTATTATGTATTAGGGATTAAATATTTTACTCTTGTTACAACGTAACAGACTACTTTTGAAAAAAGTTTTCCATGTTTTTAAAATAAAATTAATTTGAAATTATAATTCTTAGCCAAACAAAAATTATTATTTTTTGAAATGGCCAGTACTGCAGAACGGCAATTTTATAGGTAAAGACCTATTTTAAATTATGATTTTAAATTTAATTTCTTTAAAAGAGTTTGGTAATAATTTCTTTGGTAATAAAAATACATTTATTTGTATACTGTATGCATTTACAGCTATTTTCTATGAAATTGCATGACATATTAATGGCAGTTATTTATGAAGCAACACGTTTTTAGGCGAGATTTCACCAGCCATGATCAGAGATGTCTTTGCTGACTGGGTGATCCTTGGTCACTCTGAAAGGAGGACGATTTTCGGTGAAAAAGATGACCTGATTGCTGAGAAGGTATAAACCTAACTAATATTATAAATGCGAAAGTGAGTTTGTTTGTTACGCTTTCATGCCTAAACCGCCGAATAAATTTTGATAAATTTGGGTATAATCATAGATTGAACTTTGGAGAAGGAGGCTACATTTATTTAAATTCATATGACAGAACAACGTTTGATGGGTCAACTAGGATTTTATAAGTGTGATATGAAATATTGACTTGTGTATGACATTGCTATTGTGACTTATAAATCCTAAGGGATAGCATTATTATTACCAGCAAGCAATGATTTAGATTTTTTTCAGGCTATAAAAATGTAAAGTATGAAAGTTATTGAATAAAATTTCACATATTAGACATAAACATTTTTTTTCTTATTTCACTTGACCACATTCTGACTTTTGTAGGTGGCTCATGCATTAGAGACAGGATTGAAAGTGATCGCTTGTATTGGCGAGACTCTGGAAGAGAGGGATGCTGGAAAAACCGAAGAGGTGGTGTTCAGGCAGATTAGCGCTCTTATTCCTGCAATTGGACAGAACTGGGCTAAAGTTGTTCTAGCTTATGAACCTGTTTGGGCCATCGGAACTGGCAAGACTGCTTCGCCTCAACAGGTAATTTTCTTTGAAAATAGTTTTCCTCGCTTACAACCAATTTGCATACAGCAGTATTAGATTTTGTCTAGTATTGATATTTACTTGAACAATTTAATTTGTGCTGTCAATAGCTATCCTGCAATATTTTGAATTTTTAAATAAATTCTGTTTTTTACAATACAATACAATATTAACATTATATCACGATTCGATACCATTTCTATTTAACTAGTTGGGCAACTAGATTACTATAAAATCAACGTTATAAATAAGTACTTGTTAAATCCAATTAATAAATAATAAAGTTATATTTACTCATGTGATTCACACATGAAATCGGTACTTTTATAATTCCTCTCTTATCAAACTATATTATAAGGATTTTATTGTTAGATTATGTGATTATTGTATGATTATTTAAAATAGATATGAATAAATCACTGATTATTGTAAAATAGATAAGATTAATTTCTGTCTACTATTTATTCTTAGTAGACATTTATCTTTCGCTTTTGATAGGCTTAATGTACAGACATATTTATATATATGAGGTTAAATTGCTCATATTTATTTTCTATTATCTGATACCAGTCTAGAGAGCCCCAAAGGAGAGTAGAGCCACCCAATCACATTTTCAACGCACCTTTCAGCTTTTTTCGTCGTAGATCGTGCTCAACATATTTGTTATTATAGCAGAATGGGTGATCTATATGCACGCATTTTTTCTTAGTTGTTTTTCAATCATCGTGAGGAATAAACACTTAAATATAATACATTTAAAATGGGAATAAATAAATGACCGATATCTTTCTTATTTTGGTACATGTATGATTGTTTTAGGCACAAGATGTTCACGCGGCGATCCGTAATTGGCTGTCGTGTAACGTGTCCCCTGATGTAGCGGCTTCGGTGCGCATTCAGTATGGAGGCTCCGTGACCGGCGCTAACGCTAAAGTACTCGCAGCTTGTCCCGACATTGACGGCTTCCTTGTGGGTGGGGCTAGTCTTAAACCCGAGTTCGTGGAAATTATTAACTCCACCCAGTAAACAGATCTTTAAGATCCTTACTTATTTTATATTACGACGCTAACATTTATGGATAAGATATTAGGCATGAAATGCTGGTCTCTATACACGGCCACATCCACCTTTTGGATTATTTATAATTGGTAATATTATAATGCCTATGAGTGTATTATATCCATAAAATGTTGATTAATGAATGCTCTTTTAATTAAGTTCTTCAATTATGACTTTGTATCTCGACTATTTAATGTATGGGAATAAATGATAACATCGATGTGTAAATATTTGTTTTATTAAGATATTATAGGTTAAACTGTGTTAATACAAAAATAAGTACTTTCTTAATACACTCCATTACCCTTAAGCTCCCTAAATAATGAAATATTCATACAAATAAAACTATAAAGTTAGTAACTTGCAATTGATTGTTTAAAATATTAAACCAGTGAGTAAAATTAATTGTTGCGATAAAATTAGTTTTTGACTTTTATTAAAACAGTAATGTTTCTCAAAAAAATGTATTTTTTTATTGATAATGTTTTGTTAGTTTTTAAAAATAGTGACTGACCGTGATTGAGTAACATGTAAGGTAACTGTTGACTATTTCAATATGTTAGCAAAGCGATCGATATCACTTCTAAGAAAGTTGGCAGCAATTGTGTCATAATGAAAAATATGACAACAGTATTAGAGAGCAGAAACTAAATTGGACTACTACAAATCCAAGTATCGTAATATATAAAAAGAGATATTTTTAATTTCGTCATCTCACATTACACACAAAACATTCAATATTCCCAATAACTTCGAACCGAGTTCTTGTCCGTAGTAGTAGAAAGAAACCAGTCTGCTACCCTACAGGTATAAAAGCTCTACTGACACCGACATTGGACGATACTTAGTGAAATTGAGGTAAACAGTTCCACGGAGGCATAAACGATGATTCTTGACTAGTATAAACCGTCTTATACTCAACAATACTCTATTAATAAAGTTATAGAAGTCATACATTTTATTCAGTGCTTTCGTTAGTGTATTATTCCAATCCATAGATATAGAATACTAAATATGCCATAGATAACATTGCAACTTTGTAGAAAACAAAATACAAATAAGTTCCCGTTATTGGACATTAGTTTGCTCCCACTAGAACTAAGGGACATTTCACGTCAAGCGGACAACCAAAAAAAATGAGGTCGTGAGACGTGAATTTTGTTTATACTCTGCTCAGTTACACTTCTAGTACACGTGGATGTGTACACATAATATTTTTTTGTATGATGCTTTTTTGCTGAGTTATGAGCTTTTATAAATTTATTAAGAATGAAGTCATGAATTTTTGGATGCTTATTATTTGTATCAACTAATTTGTAAAAAAATACAGTGTACACATCCACGTCTACTAGAAGTGTAAATGACCAGAGTATAAACAAAATTCACCTCATTTTTTTTTGGTTGTCCGCTTGACGTGAAAAGCCCCATAAGTTGAAATTATCCGATGTAAAATATAATATGGTAAGTTAGTTAATCTTGTAATAATATAAACTTTAAATACTTAATGATTCCGTCACAGCATTACATAATATTTTATTTTAGACCGAAAATGCCAAATTTTGTGCCGAATAAGCATTATAGGCGGGAAAATTTGATTTCTAGCGTATTAAGTTCTGAGGGGTATTGAAATATTAGAAACGGTGAATTTGACGCGGTAGACAACGCAGTGAAAGGCCGAAAAAATACGAAGACAAATTATCGAAAGAATTATTAGAGGATCCCCAAACACAAAAGAACTTGCATACAAGTGACTGAACAAGAAATTTGACGTTGTTTAAGTTGAGAATTATTGTAAAGCAAGGAAATTGGGTTCCATAAAAACCTGAAGCCGAGAGACATTGAACGTCGAAACGTCATACTCGCCAGGCCTAAATGAAAGGATTTTTTTCATTGTGTTGTAACTGGCAGCCCAAGAAAGAGAAAAATTAATGGAGAACACCAAGCCGTACTTCAACATCGACAACTAACCAAATATTTATAGAATGGATCTCGTGTTGTATATTTTACAATAAATTCTTCATTTTGTTAAAATAATAACGGAAACTTATTTGTATACCTTATTTAAGCACTAAAATGTTTATAAATGTTGAGTTTTATACAATTTTACACAGATTCCTTGAAGACAGCGGATCCGACAAATGGAAGACTTTTGACAACCGGTCCTCCATAAGAAAGCACAGTTCTTGCTGGCTCGATCCACGAAGCAATGAAGGAAATTATCAGTAACCAGAACATGATTTTGCAGAACCAATCCAAAACGTACAAGCTGAAAAAATCATATACATTATTTAAATGAATTATCTATAGAGGGTGGAGGAGAATCATATTGAGTAGCTGTAGATGTCGAATTGATGTATGCTGAGGTCACAAGCTGAGGTATAAATTCTATATCGCGTTCTAGTAATTTTTGGCGCTTTCCTTTAAAATTTACAATGATTGGATTGTGTCATCACCTTTTTTAAATACATTTCGACGAACACTTTTCAAACAGATGATTCTCCTTACGCCTACTATATATAAAAAAAATACTAATTCTATTGCTGGTCCAGTGCTGTGGTAAGGAGCATTATTTATGACGATTATTGCGTTTTTAGGGAGATTGGGTATTAATCTTTCCTTGATCCATTTAGTGAAGTTTGCACCATTCATTTCGTCATGATAATTACCCGTTTTTAATTTCGATTTAAACAAAAATATATAACAAATACATACAAACAAACAACCTCGTAACAAACAATTAACAAATAAAACAGTAGGTGGTGGCGTAACGGATAACGCACTTCGGTACGCTTGCGGAGGTCACGGGTTCGATTCCCGTCTCGCGTCTGGGTGTTTATGTATAATATGTATTTATTTACAAAAAAAAAGTATATAATTAGTATATCAGTTGTCTAGGGCCCATAATACAAGTGCTACTTAGTTTGGGACTAAATGACGCTGTGTGAATTGTCACAAAATATTATTATTATTATTACTCCACCAGTACATGCACTCGACGAGGCACACATGGCACATAAACAACGATGGCGGCTTCTTTAGTTTCTGGTGAATTGTTGCCAACAATGAAAATAAGAAAGAAAGTAGTTTTTTTAATAATTATGACTAATTAATTTAGACGTTTAAGGTTTCGTTACAAACCGTACTTTTTAAGTGACATTTGACAGATAGAGGTCATTGACGTTCCTATTTTTATTTGAATCGTATTTTACGTTATCGTAACGTTGTACGTTCAAGTATGTAAGTTCGATTTATTCCAAGGATTTTATGGATATGAAATTTTAGATATGAATAATATTATATCGGTTTCCATGCAATAAAAATTATCATATTTCAGACTTCTTAAAAGTCATTATGTGTTAAAGAATAAGTAACCAAATCGATATTTAGAATGTACATATTTTTAACAATCAAGTATTCCCAGAATCTCAGATTATACTTATTCCTTCATAATTTTACTAAAAAACTTGAGCTTGTATCGTGGATTTAGATAGTATATATTGAATAAATTTTAATGCGTATGCCCGCGGCTCATTGTTTTTGCCCGGATGAACAATCCGGGCAAAAACAAAAAACAGACACAAGGAAGTTTAGACCTACGAAATTTTACTACTATCCGACGACAAACCACTTCTATCCGTAGTTACAATTTTATATACAATTTTATTCGATATTTATCGGATATTCGATAATTTCGGTTAAGGATCTCCACAACAACCCCGATTTATTTATTTATTTGTATGAAAATTAAAAAAGTTGTTTATCTTAGTGCTATAGTAAAATTTATTTTGGCCTACTATCTTACCAACCTTGACCAGACTTTGAGTAAAATTGATTGATTGTAAAATTTTACAAATTCAGACTTTTCGTGTTATATACATATATTAAATATAAAGGAACATCTAGAACGTGATAAGTAATAAATTGTAATACAACAGCTGATAAACAAATAATTGTGAACTACTCAACGCTCGTTTTTCACTATTCAAATCAATAATTTAGCGCAAATCTGCAGCAACGAGTGCATGTTAGGATATAGCCTAAACTAAATAAATCGGTGATGTTAAAAAATCTGTATACATATATTATCATCAGCTATGTATCAGCTAATCTGTATACATAAATTATTGAAATAAAACTGGCTAAGTTCATTAATCATACAGAGCCATGTTAATGAAGAAAAAGGTATAACTATCGATTTTATCCTTGGTCTACATTCAGACTTAGAACTCAATATAATTTTGTAATTTATGACTCCCTTATTTAGTTCATAGCTCTCTAAATGTGATATTCAAACCAACATGTCTCACTGATAGGCTTTGAACTACTTAGATAAATGGGATAGCTATCTATGATGATTGACGAGAGCCCTCGACCTGCTGTTCTCCTGGGTCGACGGATAAATTGACCCGCCGTATATCTGTATCTCCGTAATACTACAGTTATCTCTAATATATTGATCCTAGCAATAGCTAGGATAAACGTATACACAATAGCGGTGGGTACACCCACTTCTGATATCGGTAAGTTTCATCAATGGGGGCTGAACGTATTTTTAAAATAGCGATTGGAGCGTTGTTAGGCCCACTGAGTGTAACTACGATAATTCTTATATCTTATTAAAATACTCACAAATTATGATAGGCTCTGTTAATATTCACTTTCCTGGGATCTTCTTTGAAACAGTACAAACGTCCACCTTCCACACAGTTCCCCATGTATTCTTTGCGGTCCACATCAGTGACATCAGTTCGGAAAATCTCTTGTTCCTCTTTGTTCAATTTGTTTTTAATAGCATCGTAGTTTGGACACGGGAAGTTCCATGGACGCATAGTGAAATATTGCAATACTTGCAGTCCTTGACTGATCCTGTCTTGGATTCTCACCATTCTGTTGTAAAGATATAACTAATTTACACACTTAAGACTTTGACATAAAGGATTACGATTCTGTAACAATACATCTAATTTCACTCAAATCCGTTTTCATCCAAGTATACGTAACTTCATGGAAATGTCCGCAATCAATTCCAATCAAAATATTTTATTATGAAAGATAAATTAAACTATCTTTTTTATAGCCTGAGTTCAGCAGACAGGCAAAACCCACTAAAGTAGGAGGTCACCGTCGTCTAAGGACGTTTGCAACACACCAGAGGCATTACCAACGCGCTGCAGACCTCTAAGGAATTTAATAACTCCTTTTTTGAATAACCCCATATCGTGCCACGATGAGAAAACATCAGTTGGAAGTTTATTCCAAATCTGGAGAGTACGCAACATAAATGTTGTTGACAACTGTTTCGTACAAGAAAGAAGAGGCTCCAGGAAATGAGGGTGAACACCCAGCCGATGGCGAGCAGTGCGGTGGTAGAAGGAGGAAGAAGGCTACATTTATGTTACATATTACTAAGTTTCATAAGATTCAGCATATTTAGTATGCTTGAGAAATTTATGAAGTAATTTCATTGGATACTAGCTGTGCCCGCGACTCCGTCCGCGTGGAATAGTGACTTTGGGCAGCATTTTTTGGATATATCTTATGGTTTATTTTGATTACAAACCCTATAAACCCTAAAATACCTATATAAATAAATGAAATATACAAACTGCGTTCGAACCTAGAATATTCAGCCTAAGCTGAAGCCTATTTTATATGATTGATGATATAAATCTGAGGTCAACTTAAATTGGATTATAAAAAATCCGAAACTGATCACTTTTAACTAAAACCATTTTTTTTTCTAATATAAAAGTAGCCTAAGTTACTCCTTGTTACATCAGCTATTTGCCAGTGAAAGGCCCGTCAAAATCGGTCCAGCCGTTTCAGAGATTAGCCGGAACAAACATACAGACAGACAAAAATTGTAAAAATATGTTGTTTAGGTATATGTACCGTGTATACATCCAAATGCACTTAGTAAAAGCGGTTATTTTAATATTACAAACAGATCCTTCAATTTTATTTATTTGTATAGATGATACCTTATAAGCATAACGCTTGCATATGCTGTACGAAAACAGCATGATAGTTCACAAGATATTGTTTTCTATATGTAAAGAAAATTTTGTTTGCATGCCGCAGCTAGACAGTTAATAACTGTATTATATCCCCAAATTCTCTTCATATTTGAATAATTTCTTACAGTACATACTCACATGCGTTTCTGTCCCAAAAGGAATAAAAGTAAATCAATGCAATAGGCAGGTAGAAGGTGATAGAAAATACGACGGAGCTCATGCTTCGTAACGTTGGTGGTAATATCTCCATTGGGGTACCACAGTGGCCACTCAAGTGGTACAATGCGCCCATAATCTTTAGCAATTTGAAGCACATCACCCCACGTTGTGGGTTTCTGATGACCGATGTTCACGTTGTACACAGGAATCAATTCAGTTCTGAAATTTACACAATATTGTACATTTAAGCTATTTGCAGTAAACAACGCGCGGGCGAGCTACGGGTGACACGAAGCGCAGGATTAAGTCCATGTATGGAAAAAGAAGTAATCCGTGACGCATCTGACGACACTCGTCCGTCGTCCTTATCCGTGCAGGGGCGGAGAAAGAATACTAACCTCTGTGGCCGGGGTCGGCCTGTCGTAAAAGGCGACAAAACAACCCACCCTAGCTACGTGGTAGGGCCTCAAGCACGTCTGGATGGCGACCACCTTTGGTCTTAAGTATGCCGCCATAATAACCTTGTGTTGTGTTCCGGCATTAGTGACCCAAGTTAGCGTGTTCGCGATGCCACTGGCGTTGCATACACCTATAGGCGACGGTAACTGCTAAATCCTAAGCGGGCCGTCAGCCTGTCTGCTGTTCTACAGCAATAAAAAAAAAAAAAAACTCGCCAGAGGGAAGAGTGAGGACATGCACACCCGATCGCCGTACACATTGACAATAGTTGTAAATACATCTATCCATACTATAACCTACTTTCAATGTGAAACGAGAAAAATAATTTAATTAAAAAGGATGACAGATTTTTCCCCAAAAAGGGGTTAACGTCAGGCAGGCAGCCGGTTGTAAAAACTAAGCCACAACTATTGTAACATGTTGTGCCGACCCCATATAATGTGGGATAAGGTCAGGAGGAAGAAGACTAAAAATTACTTGTATTGCCTTGAAACAGGCGAAACACGAGAGGCACCGCTAACACGCTGCGTAGGTGGACTGGAACCTGGGTCGCTTATAACATAACATAACACAAGGTTATTATTCATCATCATCATCATCTCAGCGTTCATCCCGGTTGCAACCCAAACTTCCGCTTCGGTGCCCGGGGTCCGCTTTCCGACTTTTTCTACTCCACTTCGCACGGTCTTCAGCATCCCTGGTAGTGAGCCCATTAGCACGCATGTCACCCCTTACGACGTCAAGCCAGCACTTTTTGGGTCTACCCCTCCTGCCGGGGCCCGGCGGAGGTGGCATGGCCAGACATTTGTTTCCCACGTAATCATCCGGTTGCCGCAAAACGTGGCCGTACCAACGGAGCCGACACTCCTGCAATTTATCCGCAATGTCACGGACATGAAGACTGCCGCGAATGCGGGAGTTCCTAACGCGGTCCTTCCGCGTCACTCCACACATCCACCGCAGCATATTCATCTCCGTGACACGCAGTTCTTGCTTGTGTCTCTCTAACACCGGCCACGCTTCACAGCCGTATAAAAGGACAGGCCTAATGATGGTCTTATAGACCTGTCCCTTCAATTTTACCGGCATCTTGGGGTCACAAATGACACCAGTCACCTCACGCCATTTGGCCCACGCGGCAGCAATGCGTGCCTTGACGTCGCAATCGATGTCACCAGACGCGTGAAATACAGATCCCAAGTATTTTACTCGGTCCGTGCGCTCGACCGTGTCACCGCCTATGCGTACGGGTGTGGGATCTGTGGAGTTACAGGCCAAGTACTCGGTCTTCGCCACATTGAGCTTCAGACCACCGTTCTCAAGCGACTCCTTCCACGCCTTCACGCGTTGCACCAGCCTACCCCTGTCTGAATCTGTCAGCGCGATATCATCAGCATACATGAGCAACCACGGGGGCTGCTCATGTGAGTTTCTGATGCTGTCTGACAATACGTCTAATACCACGCTGAACAGAAACGGACTAAGGACGGATCCTTGGTGCACCCCAACGGTGATGGGGAAAGGTTTTGTGTCGCCAACAGCGGTCCGAACTACGGAATCGGAGTCATGGTACATGTCTCGGATGATGTCAATATAGGCCTCTGGAACCCTTTTGAATCGCAATGCCCACCAGATTATCGCACGAGGAATACAGTCGAAGGCCTTCTGCAAGTCCAGAAACAGGCAGTGCAGAGGCGTATTCTTCGTCCTGTATTTCTCCGCGACAGTCCTTAGGGCAAAAACTGGGTCCATGGTCCCATGTCCAGGGCGAAACCCATACTGACATCCCGAGACAGTGCACTCCTGCCGAATCCGAGAGTCGATAACCCTCTCGAAGAGCTTCATGGTGTGGGACATGACCTTTATTCCACGGTAGTTACCGCACTCCTGCACCGATCCCTTGCCTTTGAAGACTGGAGTAATGATACTCAGCCTCCATTGGTTCGGGATCGTACCGGTGAGGAGTGTCCGGTTAAAAAGGTTGGTTAAGATGCCCACACCACGAGAGCCCATCGCCTTCCAGGCTTCGATGGGGACTCCATCGGCTCCGACAGCTTTCCGATTTTCCATGCGGCGAAGACAATTTTGGACTTCTGCAGGCGTTACCGGTGGCACTAGTCCTTGATTTGGAGGAAGATCTGGCGGCTGCACCTCTTTATGCTGCTTGTTCAGCAGCTCGTGGAAATACGAGCGCCATCTCTCCTTCACCGCGAGGTCCTCGCATAACAGGTTGCCCCCGGGGTCTTTTACACAGCGGCACTTGGAAATATCCTGTGCCGCTTTGACCCTGGAACGCGCCAGCTTATATATGAGCTTCTGCCCCTCAGACGATTCCAACTTATCGTAAAGTGGTTGTAAGTGGTCTCGTCTGGCTCTGGCTACAGCTTTCTTGGTGGTGCGCTTGGCAGCTCTGTATGCGTCGCGATCTTCAGGAGATCTGGACGCTTGCCACTTCTTAAAGAGGGCTTTTTTCGCCCTGGTCTCCCTCTGGACTGGACACAAGGTTATTATTATCGTTGCATATTTTTGGAGACCAAGAGTGATTGCCATTTGTAAGTTTGGGAGTCCTACCGCCTAAGGCCTCCCAGCTGGTCCCCGGCTGGCGATTACAGTCATAATCCCCCACCCCCTGCCTACTTTCAATGTGTACGGCGATCGGGTGTGCATGTCCTCACTCTTCCCTCTGGCGAGTTTTTTTTTTTTTTTTATTGCTGTAGAACAGCAGACAGGCTGACGGCCCGCTTAGGATTACAGAGAAAATTAGAACAATGGTGCTTTGGGACCTAAATGTAATATTGAGAATAAAAGTGAAATAATGACATGAAGGAGAAAAGTTACTCATTATTTTGGTTAATGGTTTCAATATCATGAAACCCAAACATAGTGCACTTGTTTTCAAAAATGGTAACAGGTGGTAACAGGAGGTGAGTGAGGAAATTGATCCCGAAATTTAACTTATGCCATAAAGGTAGTTCATTTATAGCTAATATTTCTTACTTTTCAGTCTTCGATCCTTCAAGCATGCCGATAGCAATAATAGCATTGATAGCAATATCTACTGGGATCACTTGGGCCTGAAGAGACCCGTCACATAACATAGTACGAATGACTCCTTTACCAGCACCTAACATGACTCCGACTGGCCCGTTTAAGCTATCCACCCACCCTGGTAGAGGCTCCGCATGTGACGGGCATACTGTAATAGTAAAAACTCTTAAACCCAATTGGCATTAATAATGCTGATTCAATGAAAATTAAAGGTTTCTGAGATTTGGAGTTTTGGATTCAATTATGGCAGTTTGAACTTTATATTATTTTCAATGCTTAATAACTACTTAAGTTCCACAAAACACTGCTTATATACAATTGACGACCTCCGTGTCGCAACGACTTTTGCACGTCGGATGCCGGAAGTGAGTTCGATTCCCGTCCCAAGTCTGCGTGTTTATGTTTTACTTACAAAAGAAAAGTAAATACGCAACATCAGCTGTTTATTATCCATAACGCAAGTGCACTGTTTATTTTAAGACTAGATGGCCATATGTGAATTGTCACAATATCTGTTGTTATTTATTTATATATTCTTTGTACAAGCATTCTATAACAGATGCATTCGAAGTTTGCAATTAAAAGTTTGGGGTAAGTTAAAGAGTATGCCAAGGGTAAAGTTGTGAGCGTCTATTTGTGTCAATGTATGCCCTCTAAACCTCAAGAAACTTTGCAAAAGATAAATGCGATGAAAGTAGTAAAATTAAGTAAGCAATTCAAGCTCAGAGTTCGAGTATGTCTCTGTTATATATATAGATATATATATATATATATATATATATATATATATATATATATATATATATATATATATATATATATATATATATATATATATATATATATACCTAGTCAGGTCATAAGTATTGTCACACAGTAAAAACTTTTCTTTTAGAATGCTGGCCACAAAAAAGTTTATTGAATTCGAATTTCGAATTGTTCATGAAAATAAAAATGTATAACTTTTAGAATTTTACTCATTTTTAAATATGGAGTGGACGCTTAAAGAAGACCGTGTTGCAGTTATTGCGTTGCATCGTTGCGGTTACGCGCCAATTCAAATTTTTAACATACTGAAAAATTTGAATATTACCAAAAGATTCGTTTATCGTACCATCAAACGATACAATGAAGACTCTAGTGTAGATGACAGGTCAAGAAGTGGTCGCCCTCGGTCTGTTAGGACTCCAGCAGTGATAAAAGCTGTGAAGGCACGAATTCAAAGAAATCCCAAACGTAAGCAGAAACTGTTGGCCCTTCAGATGGGGTTAAGCAGAACCACGGTGAAAAGGGTGTTAAATGAAGACTTAGGGCTTCGGGCATATCGAAGAAAAACAGGACATCGTTTGAATGCTCGTCTAATGGACCTGAGACTGAAGAGATGCCGCGCTTTGTTGAAGCGGTACGCGGGAAAAAAATATCGGGAAATTCTTTTTTCGGATGAAAAAATGTTTACCGTAGAAGAGAGCTACAACAAACAAAATGATAAGGTGTACGCACACAGTAGTGTAGAAGCGAGCAACCGTATTCCGCGTGTCCAACGAGGTCATTTTCCATCCTCGCTCATGGTATGGTTGGGAGTTTCTTATTGGGGCTTAACAGAGGTACATTTTTGTGAGAAAGGTGTAAAAACGAATGCTGTTGTGTATCAAAATACAGTCCTGACGAACCTTGTGGAACCTGTTTCTCATACCATATTCAATAACAGGCACTGGGTATTCCAACAAGATTCGGCGCCAGCTCATAGAGCGAAGAGCACACAAGACTGGCTGGCGGCGCGTGAAATCGACTTCATCCGGCACGAAGACTGGCCCTCATCCAGTCCAGATTTGAATCCGTTAGATTACAAGATATGGCATCACTTGGAGGAAAAGGCGTGCTCAAAGCCTCATCCCAATTTGGAGTCACTCAAGACATCCTTGATTAAGGCAGCCGCCGATATTGACATGGACCTCGTTCGTGCTGCGATAGACAACTGGCCGCGCAGATTGAAGGCTTGTATTCAAAATCACGGAGGTCATTTTGAATAAACTTTAATGTCATAAGAATCTATGTTTTGTTAAGTTCATTTTGGTATATGAATGGTTACATAATGAATAAACTTGTTACAATTATTTTACATTAAACATGTGACAGAATTTATGACCTGACTAGGTATATATATATATACCTAGTCAGGTCATAAGTATTGTCACACAGTAAAAACTTTTCTTTTAGAATGCTGGCCACAAAAAAGTTTATTGAATTCGAATTTCGAATTGTTCAAGAAAATAAAAATGTATAACTTTTAGAATTTTACTCATTTTTAAATATGGAGTGGACGCTTAAAGAAGACCGTGTTGCAGTTATTGCGTTGCATCGTTGCAGTTACGCGCCAATTCAAATTTTTAACATACTGAAAAATTTGAATATAACCAAAAGATTCGTTTATCGTACCATCAAACGATACAATGAAGACTCTAGTGTAGATGACAGGTCAAGAAGTGGTCGCCCTCGGTCTGTTAGGACTCCAGCAGTGATAAAAGCTGTGAAGGCACGAATTCAAAGAAATCCCAAACGTAAGCAGAAACTGTTGGCCCTTCAGATGGGGTTAAGCAGAACCACGGTGAAAAGGGTGTTAAATGAAGACTTAGGGCTTCGGGCATATCGAAGAAAAACAGGACATCGTTTGAATGCTCGTCTAATGGACCTGAGACTGAAGAGATGCCGCGCTTTGTTGAAGCGGTACGCGGGAAAAAAATATCGGGAAATTCTTTTTTCGGATGAAAAAATGTTTACCGTAGAAGAGAGCTACAACAAACAAAATGATAAGGTGTACGCACACAGTAGTGAAGAAGCGAGCAACCGTATTCCGCGTGTCCAACGAGGTCATTTTCCATCCTCGCTCATGGTATGGTTGGGAGTTTCTTATTGGGGCTTAACAGAGGTACATTTTTGTGAGAAAGGTGTAAAAACGAATGCTGTTGTGTATCAAAATACAGTCCTGACGAACCTTGTGGAACCTGTTTCTCATACCATGTTCAATAACAGGCACTGGGTATTCCAACAAGATTCGGCGCCAGCTCATAGAGCGAAGAGCACACAAGACTGGGTGGCGGCGCGTGAAATCGACTTCATCCGGCACGAAGACTGGCCCTCCTCCAGTCCAGATTTGAATCCGTTAGATTACAAGATATGGCAACACTTGGAGGAAAAGGCGTGCTCAAAGCCTCATCCCAATTTAGAGTCACTCAAGACATCCTTGATTAAGGCAGCCGCCGATATTGACATGGACCTCGTTCGTGCTGCGATAGACAACTGGCCGCGCAGATTGAAGGCTTGTATTCAAAATCACGGAGGTCATTTTGAATAAACTTTAATGTCATAAGAATCTATGTTTTGTTAAGTTCATTTTGGTCTATGAATGGTTACATAATTAATGAACTTGTTACAATTATTTTACATTAAACATGTGACAGAATTTATGACCTGACTAGGTATATATATATATATATATATATAGTTATAAAAGGGCCACAATAAAATAGTTGAAAGAGATGTAGTCAAATTTGGTTTTTATAGAAAATACTGTTTTTAAACCCTTATTGATCATAAGAACTGTTTGATTTTAAAAGATAAAACAATACTTACGGTCTAGCAAGCTTGTATGGTTACTTGATTACTATTAACTTACGAATAGTGCAACATTAAACACATTTTCTCGATGGATTAGGATGTACGTAATAAATATAAGAACCTACCAATACTTGGTCTTGCGATAACCACAGGAAGTTCCTCATACGCGTCTTCCACTATACTTTCAGCGAGACGTTTTGAAAACGTATAGCAATTTGGATGAGGACCCAAAAGAGAAGGTGTAAGTAGATTTAGTTGCTTATCATCAAGCCATTCGATCAGTTTCATTACGTTTTGCGGTTTCACAGGGGGAGCATGTAGCTATAACAAATAGAAATGATAATTAACGATATCAAAACTTCTAAAGTCATATCTTTTGTATTAACGATGTTAAAGTTATGAAAACACTTACTTTTGCATTAATAAATAGTAATTTCAACAAATTTCAAGTCTTATATTATCCGATACTACAAAGAAGATGTCGTCAATATAATTCTTTGGTTGTGTATTCTTATGTCAATTAATGACGCGTGTTATAACGAACTAATTATACAATTTGACAATTATGCTAATTAGTTGGTGTTCGAAGTCATATGTTTATACCTGTTATATCCCAAGCTCTCAGTTTATGTATCGAGATCTATTATTCTACGTCATCACAAATTAATCACAAATTAATAGGATTCCTTTCCTTGTAGGAAACAGTATAAATATATGTATATATGTTTAAATTGGTTTCTACAAGGAGCAACAGGTGTTTGACGTCCTAACCTTTCAACGATGGTAAGATAAACCAAGCTGAGATTACTATTTATGATAGTGAATTGGCTATTCAAAATTAAACTATATACTCACTCTTTCTCCAAGAATTTCATAGTCAGGATAGCAGAAAGCTGTTGATAAATGTATAAATACTACTAAATTTTTTAATCTCCTAGCGACGTTCAAGGCTCGAACTGTCCCTGAGGTGTTCATATTAACGTTGTCTTTAAGAGGGGCTTCCAGTTTTAATGTTGCAGCAAAATGGAACACGATCGAAACCTCTTTTGATAAATTTTCAATTTCTAACAACGACAAACCGAAGTCTTCAAATAACACGTCTCCTTGTATGGGCTTTATTTTCTTAAAGGCACTAGGACGTTCATTCCTTAGGCGTTCAAATAGCTGAAACAAACACTTTGATAAGGTACGGTACAAATAGCTTGGTCTAAATGAAACTGAAACAACACTATTGTAAACATAGACACACACAGTATAGGTTAATATTTTGACCACAACTACGTTCCTGAGGTCATAATTTAATTCTAAAAACGACTTAGAGTTAAAAGTAAATCTATTATTCTCACAACTCCTTCATAACATTATAAGCTTTTACTTCTGATAGTAATTTTACAAATTTTTTCTTAATAAATTAAATTAAGATAAGATCTCTAATATTATCAGAGTGCCCGTGGGCAAAGGCCTCCTCCAGTTCTTTCCAATGTAATCAGTCGATATATACTTTTCTCCAGAATCGACCGGCTCCTTTATTTCATCGTCCTTTTTAAACTATCACCTCTTAATTGTTTAACGTCACCAGGTGTACCAATTTGTTACAATTGTTCTCCATTTTTCATTCTTATTTCGTAACGTCCTGTTCATCGCCATTTTTGATGATCTGTTTTTAACAATATGTTATAAAGTTTAGTTTGTCCCAAATATTTATGTTATTAATAATCCCTGCTTCTAACATATAATACTTTGCTTTTCACTGCTCTTTGACAACTTTGGAGTCTCAGTCTATTTGTTATATTAAGTGCCCAAGACACGCCTAAAGGAAACAAGAAAGACTACAAGTGCTGAAAATTATTTTATGTTAAGCTTCAGATTTTATTTTTAATTATTTATTTTAGACTCACAAATCCTTACCAAAATACCCTTTAAGATTACCATATTTCATTTAGTATGTATAATATACAATAATAATAATATACTTGCTATATTTTTATTTTTCATCTACATCATGATTGTAAAAACTAGAAAGCATTAAAACTCACAGGTAAGCGCTGCATGTCTTCTATTCTTTGAGCTACAGACTTGCCTCTTTTAGGGCGCATGAGTACGTAGATATTACCAATATCTGGTATAGCATACAGGAGTTTTTCAATCAAAACCTTTCCCATAAAACCTGTACCGCCGGTAAGGAGCACGCTGCGGCCCTTGTAGAAGTCACGGACAGTTGTAGTAGCGGTCATGTCTGGAAAATAAATATTATTTTTCTATAATAAGAAGGTACCTGGTGGCTTATTAAAATTGGGGAGTAATGTAGAGGTTCCGGGTTTGAATTCCACGATAGCATACCTCGCTTTGACAGTTTTTCTCGCCTAATGTGTGTATTTTAGCTTAATTTTCATGTATCGACGGTGAAAGAAACCATAGTGAGAAAACCCGTCTTTTCGCCTGTTCGTTTCCTATAAGAGACGACCCGAACATACCAATGGGACGCTATTCATTATTAGTACTATATAATAATTATAATATAATAACGAGTAAATTAATTTCAAAAGGATATAGGCTACTTTTTTTAAAATTTATATGGCAGAATAAGGTTTGCTGGGTCAACTAGTTAATTTTATAACGGCTTCAAATATAATGTGTTTATAAATATGATTATTACCCTACCCGCCGTATTCAGTTAATTTGATTTCAGACCATTTGATTTTCGCCTATTTTATTGGCACATGGCCTAACTGAATAGCGCACCCGTTCATAAGAGAATACTAAGTAATCTCTTAATCATGGATAGCCACAAAATACGTTTTTCCAATGAGGACATTTGCTACCACAAAGATACTACAAAGATAGGAGAAGGTACTCTCTAGTGATGGACAATACTTTAAATGAAATATTTTTACTCCTTATATTTAAAAATATGCTTTTATTATGTGAATAAAGAACAGCGAGAAATTATTCAAGTGCTTAAGATATATGTAATTCTAAGAAGGTTTATATATAAATTAAAATTATAAATACAAAAGTAGAGATTTACCCTAAAGAGCTTTAGCTATTTACAGTAAATATTAAATTATACTAGCTGTGCCCCCGCGACTCCATCCGCGTGGAACAGTGACTGTGGGCAAAATGTTTTGGATATATCTTATGGTTTATTTTGGATTACAAACCCTACAAACCCTAAAATATAAATGAAATATGCAAACAGTCAGTATTATCGAATACGTACGTTCGAACCTACGAAGTCCAACCTAAGCTAAACCCTATTTCATATGATTGATGATGATGACATAAATCTGAGGTTAACTTAAATTGGAAATTCAACCTACAATGTCCAGCCTAAGCTGAACCCTATTTCATATGATTGAAGATATAAATCTGAGGTCAACTTAAATTGGAAATTATAATTTCCGAAACTTATCATTTTAACAAAAGCTATTTTTTTTTCTAAAATAAAAATAGCCTAAGTTACTCCTTGATACATCAGCTATCTTAGTGAAAGTCCCGTCAAAATAAGTGGAGCCATTTCAGAGATTAGCCGAAACAAACAGACAGACAGACAAAAATTGTAAAAAATGTTGTTTTGGTATATGTACCGTGTATACGTCCGAATGCACTTAGTAAAAAGTGGTTATTTTAATATTACAAACAGACCCGCCAAATTTATTTATTTGTATAGATAAAAGTCTAAAGATTTATCTTACAACAAATAATTATTTAATACATAATTAGGTGTATAAAACAGATTGACTGTTGTATTAAAATGAAAAAGCAGTTGTAGTTTTTCATCATCCATACTAATATTATAAAGTGAAAGTAACTATCTGTCTGTTACGTTTTTACGCCTATGCCGTTGAACCGATTTTCAAGAATTTCGGAATAGAGAGAGATTGGAACTTGGAGAAGAACATATGCTACTTTTTGTCGTGAAAATTAAATTTGAAGGGGGTGAAATAGGGGTGAACTTATTAAATTTTTTTTATATGACAGAACATACATATATGTACTTAAATTAATTCATTATCTCCACCATAAAATGATGGTTCCAGGAAAGTATCATATCTGAAGAAAAATAATTACGACTTTGTTTTTATGATAATCTTACGCATATTCATTAGATATTATAGTATTGCATTTTCACCAATTCCTGTTCTATACCTTTGTATAACAACAAAATCTTTGAATATTCAATGCTTAGAAAGTGACTGAGCGATGTCATATTCATTTCTCGTGAAATAATATACATATTAACAACGAATGTTTGCTGTTGAAAAATAATAAGGAATAGTTATATTACTATAATAGATAGCAGTAACCGTCGCCTGTAGATGTTTGAAGCACCAATAACACGCTGCCGTGTAGGGAACTGAGAAGGCTAGCTTATCGAGGATATTTATTGGGTATGCAATATGTAATTGGGTAATAGCATTCCTGCTAATATTTTTTTAGGAAAACTGCTGAACATTAAAATATCACTTCTACACCAGCTAACATTTTATTGGGCTAACAATTTTTATTGATATTCGTAGCATAATGCATACAAAGCACAAATATACGATATATATGTATAATAAACAGAATTATTTTGGTCCCATGTTTTTATACATTTAATCAGTAATACTTGAACTATATTAGACGTTTGAAATCTTTGATAAGCAATAAAAGAAGAAGATATACAAATTTTATCGAACTGTGAGACCTTTTTTACTGTTAAAAAATAACATATAGGTATTTGTAATTTTTTCTATAAATATCTTGACATAATACTTTATTAAAGCTTATATTCATCAATAACATGTGATGTAAGTATTACAGATGGTGGTGATGTGTATAAAAATATTGCAAGATGTAATAAATTATTTCGTGTATATTTCAAAATAGTTATAGATTTATTGTGTTTAATAGAAATGATGAATCGTTTAGTAATTTTTATTTTTTCATTAGATAAATTAAAAGTGTATTATAAAATAGCTTTTTAAAAAGTTATGTGAGCCCAATTAAAATTTAAAGTAATTTATTTCATGTTTAATTAAAATTTCATTCACAAAACAACTAATACACAAGATAGGCTATCCGTGCAGGGGTGGAGAAAGAATACTAACCTCTGCGGCCGGGGTCGGCTTGTCGTAAAAGGCGACAAAACAGCCCACCCTAGCTACGTGGTAGGGCTTCAAGCCCGTCTGGATGG
The DNA here is from genome assembly GCA_963693495.1 of Malacosoma neustria. Taxonomy (NCBI): domain Eukaryota; kingdom Metazoa; phylum Arthropoda; class Insecta; order Lepidoptera; family Lasiocampidae; genus Malacosoma; species Malacosoma neustria. The sequence continues at coordinate 12,175,391 of OY856371.1, forward strand.
CGACCACTTTCGGTCTTAAGTATGCCGCCTTAATAACCATGTGTTGTGTTCGGGTATTAGTGACCCAAGTTCCTGTACTCTTATGGGACAGCAGCGTGTTTGTGATACCACTAGCGTTGCAAACATCTATAGGTGAGGGTAACTGCTAAATTCAAAGAGGGCCGTCAGCCTGTCTACTGTCCTACAAAATTAAAAAAAAAAGAAATTTGCAATTTATTGTAGAAAAACTTAGGTTGGAAACTAATTTAAAGTATATATTGTAATATGTACTGATTTAAAGTAAGTTGTGGCGTGTGCAAAATTTTCCTAGTGTCCAATAAACGAAACTACTTCGTCTAAAAGAAGTAACGTTCAAGTAATTATTTATAATTAAATAATATAATATATAAACTTTTTTCATATATCATTCTAAAGAGAGTATAACACTCTTAGTTAGTCGTATTTGTAGTTTCATGATTTTAATAGTTTCTACTTGGTGAGAACTGTAAACAAATGAATTAAAAGTAATCGTTATCGTTCTCAGCCAATCGTCCACTACTGGACGTAGGCCTCCCCAAGTTGCACCCCAATTTCCAGTCCCTTGCTTTCTTCATCCAGCCTGACCAGCAACTTTGCCCAGGGCATAGTCCACCAGATGGCGAGGCGTCCTACGCTGTGTAACGCTGCGTTAGCCGAGACGACGTCTCCACTCCAGGACTCGTTTGTTCCAACGAGGACCATTGGTCATGCGGCAGACTTCTTTAGCATGCATAATTTTGAAAAGCAGATATTAGGTGAAAGCTATCCCTGCTTGTTCATCTAGCGTTACCAGTACTATTAGCATTATACTATAATTATAGTAGTATATACTATAAGTTGAACGCAGATTTCGTATGATGTTAAAATCTGAGACAGTAATCACCATCATTATATTGTACTTAGTGATCGTCTTTCATTTTGTAAACACCACGACTTTAGCAAAGTGAAATTGTGACTGTATATTTAGTTGAGTTTTTAGGCCGTGTTACCAGTCAATAGGAATAACTCTCGTATATCGTGCATAAAACGTTGAAAAGGGGACTAATTACTACTTCATGTTAATTTGGCAAAGAAAGTGGTAGCCCTTTCTATAGATCGAACTAGCTGACCCGGCAAACGTTGTTCTGCCATATAAATAATAAAATGTCAAAAAATAAAAATAAAAATTTTGGGGGTGGGTCACCCCTAACACTTAGGGGATGAAAAATAGATGTTGGCCGATTCTCATGGATACCGGATAAGCACAAAACATTTCATCAAAATCGGTCAAGCCGTTTCGGAGGAGTATGGCAACGAAAACTGTGACACGAGAATTTTATATATTAGATGTAGATTCAATTTAGATGGACACCAGTTGCCCAAATAAAAATTAATGCTAGTGGAATAAGTCTTGTATTACTTTTTAATTATAACTGAGGTTAAACTAAGGTTACAATAACGAGAATACAACCTACTCTCAACATGTACTCTTACAAATATTAAAAAATATAATTAAACAAGGCATATACTAAGATATACAATAATAATAACATACTTGCTATATTTTTATTTTTCATCTACACCATTACTGTAAAAACTAGAAAGCATTAAAACAAAAAATATAAAGTATTTAGGCATCGTCGTTCTACCAAAGAAACCTTTGTAGAACGAAGTAACTTATTATTGTCTTGCATAAAATTTCTCCGCAGGTGAGCCCTTAAAACCCTTTCTACCAAGGGACGCAATATTACAAAAATCAGACCACGATTTTGGCCTGGGCCTTGAAGTCTTGGATTTACAGTCACAAAGCGTTTACCATACTATATCCATGTACCATATACATACGTGTATTTCAAACTTGTGTATTTCAAATGTTGATTATTACACATAATTGTTAGGAAATATAGCCATTAAGATTGATGTAATCCGAATGTTTGTTAACTTTATGAATAAATAAATTGAAATAATTTCATGATAATATTATTATATTTATTGGAGGCCATTAGTGTTTTGAAATGATTCTGCATGAATAATGATTGCATTTATTGGTACTCTCGGACTGAATTTGTATACAAAAATTTTAAGTAAATAATACTACAACTTGGAAGCTAAGATATAAAATAATTAAATAGTAATTATAATAAAATTGGAGGGTCTGTTTGTAATATTAAAATAACCGCTTTTTACTAAGTGCATTTGGATGTATACACGGTACATATACCAAATCAACATTTTTTACAATTTTTGTCTGTATGTTTGTTCCGGCTAATCTCTGAAACGGATGGACCGACTTTGACAGGACTTTCACTGGCAGATAGCTGATGTAACAAGGAGTAACTTAGGCTACTTTAATTTTAGAAAAAAAAAATAGTTTTAGCTAAAAATGATCAGTTTCGGAAAAGTTAAACGACCAATTTAACTTGACCTCCGATTTATATCATCAATCATATGAAATAGGCTTAGGCTGGTTTTGTAGGTTCGAATGCACGTATTCCGGAGGCGCATGGCGTAACAGTTGCATTCGATAATACTGGCTGTTTGCATATTTCATTTATTTATATTTTAGGGTTTATAGGGTTTGTAATCCAAAATAAACCAAAAGATAAAATATCCAAAAAATACTGCCCAAAGTCACTATTCCACGCGGACGGAGTCGCGGGCACAGCTAGTAACAAATAAAATTTGTCACTCAGTATTTACGACAATAAATAATGACTTTTGTAACTAAAATAGATAATTATTTCAATTAACGTGCTTTATTATTTTAATTTACATGTAATTAAACAATTGCCGTAACATGAGTGTACTTATGTAATTTACTTTCTGTTTACATACAATATACATAAGTATGTATTGTGTAAAATTAAACATGAACATTTGAAAGCCTCCCTGTGGCAGTGATTAGAAAATTATCTGTTTAAATTAAAGAATATTATAAAAAATGTAAAAAAACTACAAAATAACGGTATTAGAAACGTTCTTATATTATATGATCAAAAGAGGCCACATTAGCTTATTAATTATTTTGGCAAAGCCAGAAAGTGATTTGATGCACACATTATAATCACACCACAGGCTTCTAAGTTTCGGAAAGAAGTAGTTTGTATGTAGCCATAAGAATGCAAATAGCCCTTTATATGTTATGTATGTACAAGATAACAATAATTCTTGTAGTTGCTATTTTTAAAAACTTGTTTTTATGATCACCTTGTCTTTAACCTGTCTCACGTCTTATGTTGTATTTATTTCCCATAGAAAAACATCAAGTGTTGATGTTGGGCTCAGTAATACCATTATTATTATTTCCCGGTATTATTATACTAACAGCCATTAGCGTCCCACTGCTGGGCTCGGGCCTAGAGGAACGGACAGTATACCCGCCAAGCTTGTCCAGGGCGGATTGGCGGGTTACACATACCAGTAATGTCGATATGCAGGTTTTCTCGCCGTCGGTACGTGGCAATTATTCTATAATATACACCTTAGGTGAGAAAATATGCCTAAGTGCTGCATGCCAGCGCAGTATCCAAGCCCTTTAGATTTGTCTCTGAGTGTAAGGTTAGGGACACATCTGTCTGACGTGTCAGAAGCATATCGGTTTCATACATTTAGGACAGACGACAGAACGCGTCACGACATACAAATGTGGCCCTAACCATATTAAATGTATGAAACCGATATGCTTCTGACGCGTCATGACACGACACGTCAGACAAATGTGTCACTAACATAATACTGAGCTGCCAAGTACCATAGCATATAACAAATGTACTCAAGTTTTAAAAAGGAATATTATTTTTGAATCTTTACAAAGACTCTGTGTATTATTAATATTTTTTCACTATATTTCTTTATTTCACAAAAAAAATTATATTTTTTACAATATCTTACATTTTTTTATAAAAACAGTACCATAGTATTACTTTTATACAAAAATCAATAATAAAATATCCTAAAAAATATAAAAAATCGTCTTCCAACAGCAGCGGGTCCTTGCAATTCCAAACTACCGGTGGTCAGGCTACAGAGTAAGGAACCTCCTCACAATACGTGCCGTATCTAAGAGAGCTGCCATCTGTATTCGACCCTTCAGCCAGGGACCAAGCGAGAGCCTTTCAAGGTGTCGATCAAGACTCTTCGCTATCAGACCATTCACTGACACTACTATCGGAATTATGATTGTCCTATCCAATTTCCAAATAGCAGTAATCTCGTGTGCGAGATCAATATATTTCAATTGTTTTTCTTTTTCAGCACCAACGAGATTACCATCATGTGGAACCGCGATATCTAAAATCATAGCACGTCTCGCAGATCGGTCCACTATCACGATGTCAGGTTTTTTAGCAACAATACACCTGTCCGTGATAATCGACCGATCCCAGTAGAGCAAATATGAAACATTATCGAGAACTGGCTCAGGCCTATATTGGTAATAGGGCACCTCCAAGGTTACAAGATTATATTTCAAAGCTAGTTGTTGGTGGATAATCCTGGCTACTAGGTTGTGCCTGTGCAAGTATTCGCTGTTAGCAAGACGAGAACAACAGGAAGTAACATGTCTGATGGATTCACCAGGGAGGTGACACGCTCGACAAATATCAAGCGTACCGTCCTTCAGAATGTACTTCCTGTAGTTGTTCGTCTTGATAACCTCGTCCATAATTGCACAGACAAAACCTTCGGTTTCCCCAAATAGGTCTCCGGAGCGTAACCAGTTTACCGACGCTAGTAGGTCTTATCATTAATATTAATAGTATTTGTAATGACTGTCATAATAATAGTACTTCAATCAGTAAGTGACTACTAACAAAAATATATTTAAAAAAGAATATAGTTGCTTGTAGACTACAATAACCAGTCAGTGAAAAACTGTAATCAGAAGTTGCATTAAAACACAAGAGTATTTTTTGCTTTTGATGATCTTTATAATTACTTTCAAACAATACATTTAAATAGTAGCTGTGAGTAATAAATTATTATTAAAATATTAAGAAAAATCAATTATTAATTTTATTATCCATTAAAATTATTTGTATACTAGTTGACCCTGATGACTTTTTGGATAAAATCCGTTCTTATTGAGCGATTATGTGGCAAAGATAACATGTGCGCTTAATTTAGCCGGTATTCACCGCTAAGCTGATTAGTTGAAGTTACATTCGTAAATACATGTTGCTTAATTTAAGATTATAAGTTAAATTGTAAAGTAATTGACAGTTAAAATAACAATTATACGTTATAATATACAAAAACTTGTTTAAGTTGTTAATATATCATAATAGACACATACATAAAGGCATACATATATATAGTACTGTGGTAGAGTGTATTGACATCGAACAAGAACAAAAATGTTAAATTGTAATATGTATATTACAAATATACTGTGCATAGGATAGGGTACGACATATACCTATATATTACTAATCTCAAAACATACCACTTGAAAAATTACTAAGTAAATAAACTTTGCAATGGACTTATTGACACAAACAAGCGAAGATACATTATAAAGGTCATATTAATTTTCATATGCTTCGTCTTTAATACATTATTTGATGATACACCATCGTCAACGTCGAGATATATATTCTTTAAATCTTATTAGTTTAATTATCGTAGTAAGTAGTACAATTTACTCGAGATTTTTATTTCATTGATCTGATAGTAACATATGTATTTCACAAATACACAATTTTTATTGCCATGGGGAAGCAAACAGGCAAAATACTATACAAGGCTATTAAAAGTCCATTGCTCTACTCACTGAGCTATCCGAGCTCATATACAAGACTATTAAGAATTAAAAGATTCAAACTCGATGTACCAGATGTTTCAAATAAAGGCATCCAGTGTCCAGCCAAACTATTTTCAAATGAGTTTTTCGTAGGAGATTGTGATTTATATTTTTTTTTATATGGTTCAGTTATATATTACGACGATCTTTTAAATAAAACATTTATCAACTGGGCATATCATGTGATTGCCTTATACACCAATAATGGAAAAATTGTTCCAAAGTTTGATTACGACAATTTAGATACGTTTTTAATGTGTTTTACATTCATAAATTATTACATTCATAAAAGAGATTTACTTCTATTAATGTTTTAGTAACTGCAAAACGCTACGCTTTCACGCCTAAACCGCTGAACTAATTTCGCTATTATGATATTCAGTTGCATTTTAAATATGGACCATCAATAATAATATACATTTTACGAAAGATATTGACTTCTTCCCATTGTTAAGAAACAGCAGACAGGCTGATGGACCACTAAATAGGAAGCAGTTACCCTCGCCTATGGATAATGCAACGTCAGGGCACTGCGAACACTGTTCGCGTAGAGGAACTGGAATCTAGTCACTGAAGCCGTAACACAATAACAAGATTATAGCGGCTTATTTAGAAACCAGGTGTGGTTGTCACGCAGACAGGCTTGAAGCCTAAAAACTAAACCTTGCTAAGATTGTTTTGTTACTTCTTACGAGAGGCCGCCCCTGACCGTACGGGTCAGTATTTTTACTATGCCACTTTTTTTGAGAGGTGGAAATGTGAAGGGTAGTGGGGGACTCCCCGTGTAATGCGTCCGGACGTCCCGTTCTCTAGGCTGGGGGACGTATGTTGCTGTCGTTTATACCCACTAAACCCACTAAACCCACTCCGGTATTCCTTCACACACCTTAAGTGCCGAGGCCGCGGGACGCGACGGGTTAGACAGACCGCGGCCCCGACGAGCGCCGGCGCCACATAACTGCCTCGCAGAAGGAGGCGACAGCATCTCATCCAGTTTGGCTCCCAACCATCGCTAGGAAAATGGCCGGGAGTGAGAGGTCAAGACCAATCGTGGCAACGAGGTCTCGGCGCTCCGATGCCCATGCGGGGCGCACTTCGAGGGTGTGAAGTGCCGCGTTATCGTCACTGGCGTCACAGTGGTGGCAATCTGTCGTTTGCTCCTTTGGAGCAGCGTGTCCGCGATGTCACTGGCGATGCAAACACCAATAGGCGATGGTAACTTCTAAATTCTAAGTAGGCCGTCAGCCTGTCTGCTGTCCGACAGCAATAAAAAAATAAATAACTAAAAAAATGTATATAGCACAAAAATCACATACAGAAATGGTATTTGGTAAATATCTGAAAGAATATTAAATATTTTTTTTTATTTTTTTTATTTTTGTAGGACAGCAGACAGGCTGACGGCCCGCTTAGAATTTAGCAGTTACCGTCGCCTATGGGTGTTTGCAACGCCAGTGGCATCGCGAACGCGCTGCTGTCCCATAAGGGTACAGGAACTTGGGTCACTAATGCCGGAACACAATACAAGGTTATTATGGCGGCATACTTAAGACCAAAGGTGATCGCCATCCAGACGGGCTTGAGGCCCTACCACGTAGCTAGGGTGGGTTGTTTTGTCGGCTTTTACGACTAACCGACCCCGGCCGCAGAGGTTAGTATTCTTTCTCCGCCCCTGCACGGATAAATATATTTATAGAAAAGATATTAAATACATTTATATATTTAATATCCTTACTCGTTATATAATAGTACTTTGAAAGATATTAAAATTCCATAAAACATTTATGAATAGTTATAAAACCCTCGCTAACATATCAAGCCTGTCGTGAAAAGAATTAAATATTTTATTTATTAACGATCTCTCACATAGTCTACTAATAAGACATTTAAAGCCATTATGTACAAAAACAGAAGTATTTGTGTCTTAAAGCAAGGTGAGTGTTTATATTACCGTGAATTTCGCCTTTTGAGATATGTTATTAACTTTTTTCATAAACATTTGATACGCTTTCTAGTTACTTTTGATATATGTTATTTTCGTTCCTCAGTATCTTGAAATGTATACTATACGCCATTAGCGTATAATAACTGTGGTTTGCCTCGAAGTTACGAAAGTTGACCCGTAGTCATTTAAGATGTTCTTTCCATTACAACCTTCAACTAATTGAAATTTTAACCTTCATAAAAAAAATGTTTAATGCTGTAGGATAGCAGACAGGCTGAATGCCCGCTTAGAATTTAGCAGTTACCGTCGCCTATGGATCTTTGCAACGCTAGTGGCATCGTGAAGACGCTGCTGTCCCATAAGGGTACAGGAACTTGGGTCACTAATGCCAGAACACAACAGAAGGTTAGGCGGCTGACTTATGATCAAAGGTGGTCGCCATCCCGACGGGCTTGAGGCCCTACCACGTAGCTGGGGTGGGTTGTTTTGTCGCCTTTTACGACAGGCTGACCCCGGCCGCAGAGGTTAGTATTCTTTCTCCGCTCCTGCACGGACAAATAATAATAATATGTATTTTTATCATTTATCACTTAGTAATATTAAACATATTCTTTTTATTATGATCGAAATGAATCAAGAACACAACATTGTTGACTAAAGGGTTTCGCGACGGAACGCCGGCTGGGGTCACGGGTTCGATTCCAGTCCCATGTTTTAATATATTTATTTTCCAAAAAAATATATAAATACTATACCAGCAGTCTAGTATCTATAACATAAACGCTGTGTTATTTACTTAGGGACTACATAACGGTGTGTGAATTTCTGCATATTTATTCTTAATTCTATGAATATATTCTTCTAAGATGTTCAGATTAGTTAAATATAAAATAAACATTTTATAAATCTATAAAAGCTACTCGTATTTCTTTTTATTATTATGAAGTTTTAAAATGTCGTGTTCGAAATTTCAATGCAATAAAGTATGTAATATATTCGACAAAAATTAATAAATTCTTCGGCGATACTGGAACCGAAGTCTAACCAGTCAACTTAAGAAGGTTAATAGCAATGCGCTAATCATTATATATATCCGAGCCATAGTACCAAATGTTTCGTCATTGGCCGAATGGAGGCCATATTTTGTAGTAAAACGTACTTCATTGAGATCGAGCGTTAACCGCCGACTGCCGTAACTGGTTTAAATTTTAAAACATAGGAGCGTAATGTTGCAATATATTACATTCAACATTATTGTTTTTAATAACGTGTGAAATAGTTGAAGGAAGAAATCGAATTATGAACTTCATTGAAGAAGTATGATTAAGGATATTGATTGACTATTGATATTAATAAAAATGTAAATATTGTTAAATTATTGTGGTAGTTAACAGTGATATAATAATAGTTTTTAAAAAACTCGTTAACTATTTCCTTCGGCACTTACTGCTTATACAATACAATATGCGATTTGTATTCCGTTTGGTATTCCAGTATTAACAAAGTCACTGAAGACTACTTGGATACGAGTGGGAAGAAAACAGTTTTTTTTAATTGCTGTAGGACAGCAGATACGCTGACGGTCCGCTTAGAATTTAACAGTTACCGTCGCCTATGGGTGTTTGCAACGCCAGTGGCATCGCGAATACACTGCTGTCCCATAAGGGTACAGGAATTTGGGTCACTAATGCCGTAACACAACACAAAGTTATTGGCATACTTAAGACCAAAGGTGGTCGCCATCCAGACGGGCTTGAGGCCCTACCACGTAGCTAGGGTGGGTTGTTGTATCGCCTTTTACGACAGGTCGATACCGGCCACAGAGGTCTGTATTCTTTCTCCGCCCCTGCACGGATAAAAATGCACTGCAATAATAAAATAATAAACTAAGAATATATTAAAAATAGAAACGCTTCTTTGGAATTATTTTTGAAATTTTAAACGTCTAATGGATTTAAGATACGGGCGTGTGAAATATTATCTTGACCAAGTTAATTTCCATCAAATTTATGCTCGATATTGTGCAATATCTATCTACGTTGCCTATTCTAATGTGAAAACCTTGTTTGCATAACTGGTCATGAACCTATGTCTTGTAACATAAATATCTTCATATTATATGCTCGAGCATATAAAGAACAACTTTTTTATGTAGCACACATGCATCAAATCGATAGTTAATGTTATAAATGTGAAATGTATGTTTGTTACGCTTTCACGCCTAAGCCGCTGAACCAATTATGATGAATTTCGGTATAGACATAGATTGGACCTTGGTGAAGGACATAGGCTATGTTTTTAAATTCTTATGGCAGAACAACGTTTGCCAGGCCAACTAATGAAATACATAAATGTTAAAATAGCATCAATTGATTAGGACCTAAATGGATCCTAGCTCATATTACGTAGATCGATCTACTAAGTCAGAAAAGTTTCAATAGTAAGATTACTATCATCTTAACCATGCATCCTGGTTGCATTGTTATGCGTGTCACAGCGCTTCATATCAATGTTTCTTCGTGCAGGAGCGGAGAAAGAATACTAACTCCTGTGGCTGGGGTCGGCCTGTCGTAAAAGGCGGCAAAACAACACTAGCTTGGTAGAAGGGCCCCAAGTCCGTCTGGATGGTAACCATCTCTAATGCATAACTATGCCGCCATAATAACCTTGCGTTGTGTTCCGGCATTAATAATCCAGGTTCCTGTATCCATATACGGACAGTAGCGTGTCCGCGGTGCCCCTCATGTCGCAATCATTCATAGGCTACGGTAACTGCTTTTTAATACGTTTGACGTTAGCCTGTTTGCTGTTGCTCAGCAATTAAAAAAATAATTTTGGTTTAAACAATTTGTCTTTAGTTACATTATATTCAGGTATGTAATACTTTAGAATAAACTTAATAAATAATTTGACACCGTGCAGGGGCGGTGAAAGAATACTGACTTCTGCGGCCGGGGTCGGCCTGTCGTAAAAGGTAATAAAATAGCCCACCCTAGCTTCGTGGTAGGGCCCCAAGCCAGTCTGGATGGCGACCACCTTTGCTCTTAATTATGCCGCTATAATAACTTTGTGTTGTGTTCCGGCATTAGTGACCCAAGTTTCTGTACCACTATGGGACAGCAGCGTGTTCGCAATGCGACTGGTGTTGCAAAAACTCATAGGCGACGGTAACTGCTAAATTCTAAGTGGATCATATCAGCCTGTCTGCTGTCCTACAGCAATAAAAAAAGTTTTAAAATTACTGATGTCGAAAGAAATAGTCTTATAAAATTGGGCCCGATTATTGACCTTGTAACGGTATTCCACTACGTCAACAACCATTACGAACGGCGAAAACAGAAAATCAATTCAGTATAACAATAAAAATATTTTTTTCTTTATATCCGTAGATTTTTATGGTGGTAATATTAATTGATAATACCTTAGTAAATCGTCAAATTTTAATTGTCAATTAAAATTTGACCATTTACAAAACTAGCTTCCATTAAAAAAGTAGTTTACGTTTGAAAATAACTTCAAATTACTGTTTCAGATTTAGTGTCATAACATATTTTCTGTATTGTTTAAGGTTAGGAGGTTTATTAGGGTTTACGAGGGCTTTTTTATTTTGAGCTGGAAATTCTTCGAACACACCCTACTGTTTTTAGGCTTGCAACGGAGCACAGTTGACAAGGGGACGTAAGTCGTTGATATAACTTTACTGCCCGAAACCTGAGGGTAGAGTGCTTTCGCGCGCATCTCCTGCCCGGACGGATTTAAAAGGACCTGATGATGATCTGCGAGTTATGTTCGGAAGTTTTATCTTTTCAATTATATACGAAGTTTTGAGACGAATACACTAAGATTAATATTTTTCAACCGTGAGATTACTATCATCTCAACCATTCTTTTATTTTTACTATTCTTCTTTATCTATTAGTTTTCTCCGAGCAGAAGCGGAATAAGAACACTAACTTCTGCGGTCGGGGGCGGCCTGTAGTAAAAGGTGACAAAACAACCATAGCTACGTGGTAGGGCCCCAAGCTCGTCTGGATGCCGCCATAATAACCTTGTGTTGTGTTCCGGCATTAGTGACCCATAGTGTCGCAAACATCCATAGGCGACGGTAAAGCTTACTATTAAGTAGGCCTCCAGCTTGCTGTCAATAAAAAAATATATATCATTCAACTTTCCCATCGGACAGTATTCTTTCTCTAGTCTATTCTTTCTCAGTATTCTTTTTCAAGTCTATTCTTGTTTCTACGTTATGCTTTATTGTTTTTTATGATTATTCTTAAAGCGCTTTTAGTATATGCACAAAATAGATCGTCACGCTATTTGGTTCCTTCCGACATTTTCTTTTATTCAACCATCGCTTTAGTCGGACTTTAAACTTATTTAAGTAATGCTAACTTATCGCAACTGCCCAAAGGATAGTAAAGTGATATTTAATATAGAGTATTACTTCAAACAGACGGCAAGAAAAAGAAAATAAATATAAAAACAATAAGTTTCACGTACAATATATTTCGTTTTTAATTTCAATAGTCTATGATACTTATTGTTGTTAACAGTTTCTTTAGAATTATCATATTTAATGTGAGTCATCATCATTATCTTTGCGTTGAATCCCGGTTGCAGCCCAAACTGTCGCTTCGGCGTCCGGGATCCGCTTTCCGACTTTTTCTTCTCCACTACGCACGGTCTTCAGCATCATATTTAATGTGAGTAACGAATAATATTTTTAAAAATTAAGTAATAACTGTACACAAATGTTATTAAACTAGGTTTCGCTAAATTAACATACATTATTGCATACAACGGAAATAAAAAATGTATGAGTAACGGAACCACACGAAATAATTGTAAAACTTTAGACCGAAAGCAAAACACAAAAAGTACACATTTGAAATATTAAAGAAAAACTAAATTTATGTTTAGTTATGTAATAATCAACTCTTCGTAGATTTTAAATGTGTTTTTTGTTACGACAATTTCTTTTTGTAAATTATACTAGCAGAGAATGAATAAGAGCGGACAGAATGAGAGATACATTAGATAGTAGGAGACAGATGCACATTGTTTAAAAAAAAATTATGTGCGTGTAGAAATAAAGTACTAGAGTATAAGCGCGTCTATTCTATGGCGTGATCTACATACCACGACCTCCATGACGTAATGGATAACGCACGTCCCGACGCTTGAGTAGGACACGAGTTTGATTCCCATTCCTTGGGTATTTATGTATAAAATGTATGTGGCACTTCGTACGACTATCCACTAAAAACAAGATATGAGGACAGCGGGCCTCTATGTTCTAGTGCCTGGGCAGGTCCATATGACCGCATAAATCAGGGCGGGCCTCTTCATGCTGTGCGTCAGAGTAAGATATAAATTGTCTAGTATCCATAATGCAAGTTCTATGCTATTACATATTATAACATAAAGGCCTTTCAGTGACACCTAACGTTCGTGAGAAATTTAAAGGGGGCAATTTGCCAGTTTGCTTGCATAGAAATAAGGTTTCACATTAAAGAACATTAAAAAAACAGCAAGGAATTATATTCGTTACCTATTCGATTAAGAAAAGTTTGAACGAAAACCAAATTTTTTGAATGGTTGTAACTTTCTAGAAAATTATGTCTCAATGCTCTTTCATAATGACTATTATGGAATAATGGTGAAAGGAAGACGGCCAGCTCAGGCTAGCCGAGAACGCGAGAGTGATATATATAATTAAAAACTTATCGGAACTGTTATTTTACAAATGTATAACATATGTATATCCTAACTAATATTTTAAAAGCCAAAGTGAGTTTGTTTGTTTATTACGTTTTTACACCTAAGCCGCTGAACCAATTTTGATGAATTTGGGTTTAATCATAGATTGGACCGTGGAGAAGGACATAAGCTACTTTTTATAAATTCATATGGCAGAAAAGCATTTGCTGGGTCAACTAGCAGACAATATAAATGTATTATCATCATTCTAAAAATCCTATTTTAAAAGATCTGTGGACAAATTGTGTATAAACATTAATTTATTTCCAATGCGTCAGTCAATATGAGTTAAAGTGAAGCCTCATTCTATTAGGGACTAAAATCTATTTCGTAACACAATGGCGTATATGTAAACACTATAATATATAATTCATTGAACAAAAACTAAAAATTCTAAAACAAAAAAGTAACCAATGAGTTGGCAATACGTACTAACGTATGCCAATGTGAGTTTTAAATTCCATACTGGACAATGTCTAACATCTTAAACAAATTTCTAGTCTTTAAGGGGTTTTCACATGTAACTATTATAATTACCTAGTCAGGTCATAAATTCTGTCACATGTTTAATGTAAAATAATTGTAACAAGTTTATTCATTATGTAACCATTCATATACCAAAATGAACTTAACAAAACATAGATTCTTATGACATTAAAGTTTATTCAAAATGACCTCCGTGATTTTGAATACAGGCCTTCAATCTGCGCGGCCAGTCGTCTATCGCAGCACGAACGAGGTCCATGTCAATATCGGCGGCTGCCTTAATCAAGGATGTCTTGAGTGACTCCAAATTGGGATGAGGCTTTGAGCACGCCTTTTCCTCCAAGTGTTGCCATATCTTGTAATCTAACGGATTCAAATCTGGACTGGAGGAGGGCCAGTCTTCGTGCCGGATGAAGTCGATTTCACGCGTCGCCAGCCAGTCTTGTGTGCTCTTCGCTCTATGAGCTGGCGCCGAATCTTGTTGGAATACCCAGTACCTGTTATTGAACATTGTATGAGAAACAGGTTCCACAAGGTTCGTCAGGACTGTATTTTGATACACAACAGCATTCGTTTTTACACCTTTCTCACAAAAATGTACCTCTGTTAAGCCCCAATAAGAAACTCCCAACCATACCATGAGCGAGGATGGAAAATGACCTCGTTGGACACGCGGGATACGGTTGCTCGCTTCTTCACTACTGTGTGCGTACACCTTATCATTTTGTTTGTTGTAGCTCTCTTCTACGGTAAACATTTTTTCATCCGAAAAAAGAATTTCCCGATATTTTTTTCTCGCGTACCGCTTCAACAAAGCGCGGCATCTCTTCAGTCTCAGGTCAATTAGACGAGCATTCAAACGATGTCCTGTTTTTCTTCGATATGCCCGAAGCCCTAAGTCTTCATTTAACACCCTTTTCACCGTGGTTCTGCTTAACCCCATCTGAAGGGCCAACAGTTTCTGCTTACGTTTGGGATTTCTTTGAATTCGTGCCTTCACAGCTTTTATCACTGCTGGAGTCCTAACAGACCGAGGGCGACCACTTCTTGACCTGTCATCTACACTAGAGTCTTCATTGTATCGTTTGATGGAACGATAAACGAATCTTTTGGTTATATTAAAATTTTTCAGTATGTTAAAAATTTGAATTGGCGCGTAACTGCAACGATGCAACGCAATAACTGCAACACGGTCTTCTTTAAGCGTCCACTCCATATTTAAAAATGAGTAAAATTCTAAAAGTATACCTTTTTTATTTTCATGAACAATTCGAAATTCGAATTCAATAAACTTTTTTGTGGCCAGCATTCTAAAAGAAAAGTTTTTACTGTGTGACAATACTTATGACCTGACTATGTATATAATAGTTGTTCGCATTTGCGTTGTTTCAAGATTTCGCATTATAGCATAACTCCCTCTGTATAACTTTGAAAAAAAAATTTTTGTAAAAAGGTTAAACGTTACCATTCTAATCTAATGGAAAGATACAAAGAGGTGATATTACATAATTCGCTAAGGCGTTAAAGCGAAGGTATATATTGCATATAAAACAAAATAATTACCCCCAAAAGTACGTAAATCAAGTTAAACCTTACGTAATAAGCTGTTTGAAAGCTATTTGAGAGATTTTGTATAAAAACTTGGTGTCTTTTGTATAAATAAATCATGCGAAAATAAAAAAAAACAAACAATTAGTTTCTTAAGCGTGTTAATGAAACTTAAGGTTGTGTTTACAGCGCTCAATTATGAGCTGTGTATTTTACATGATGATTAATGTAAAATGCAGTAAAATATTACTTAAAGATAAATAGATATCCCAAATCGTTTATTTTATATAATCTTATGTTTTTTTTATGTATAATGTATAACATTTATAAAGAATGTATAACATTTTAAAACTCATTTATAAAATGTTTTTCCCAATTTAAATGTTTTATACTTATGAAATATTAATATATAAAACTATGACATTTAAATCTAATACATATTTTAAAATACGTTGAAAACCGTTTGTAATGACACCCAAATATTGAAATGTTATAATTTTATATGTAGTCAAATCAGAAAATATTTAATTACTCCATGATTAAAAAGTTAATTTCTAGAATGACTTTAAAATCACTTACTGTTACTTTATTTTACGTAAAGTTACACAAAATTATGCTTTTAGCCAAGGCAACGACCTTACGTGCGAGGCTTCGGTAGTGAACTGTTTGTTTGAACGACGGTCCACGCTGTCCGTACTTTTTATTCTCCTCAATGAAAAATTATCTTGTTCATTCTAAGATAGCCAAATTTAAAGTTGCATACTTTTTGGTCAACGCCAAGCAACTTAAACTGTGCCCCGCATGTCATAAGGTAAATGAAACGAATACATTTTAGTTATTTTTTTTTATTTGAGTAACGATAAAATAAATTAATAATTTATTGATGGATTAAATAATTATGAATAATGATTTTTATTTATAAATTGATTATGAATAATGAACAATAACACAGTTGCCTGTAAAATATTTAGTTGCAAATTGTAAGACATTTTTTTCCTAAGTTAAACAATAGAAATATATATTTTGTTGTATTTTTAGTTTATTTATAGTTTTTTTTCGCTGCTATACTATATAACTACGCAACTATGTTAAAATTACAATTTTAAATATAATTTTCTTCCTCATGGTCCATGAAACGGCTTGGCCTGGTCACTTATTAAGCCCTAGCATTAACCAGCATTTTAATATTAACTAATTTAGTTTATAAAACATTTATAAAATAAATTAGTTCCTATAGAATATAGAAGTAAGTCCAATATTTCCGCTTTATATAGTTTTTTGCTTAGATGTGGAGTTTTATATCGCCTAGTCTGTGAACCGGCCACATGCATTCACAACCAGCCGGTATCACCATTGTTCTCGTTTCCCAGCAGTCACTGAAACAAAAAATGTTTTATAACTTTAGGCACTCAATCATCGTCCACTCTCCAGCATGGATTTCTCCAAGTTTTCCCTATATATCCTGCTCCCTTTTCTTTTCCATCGAGGCCCTTGCGCTGATGGATGGTCCTTCGAGATGTGGAGCTTTCTATTAACCTTAGACTTTAGCATTTAGGGCCTGTTTTAATTATAAGTACAATCAATTGTTATTAATTAATAGATATGGTAACACATTATATATATATATATATATATATATATATATATATATATATATATATATATATATATATATATATATATATATATATATATATATATATATATATCTAATATATAAAATTCTCGTGTCACAGTTTTCGTTGCCATACTCCTCCGAAACGGCTTGACCGATTCTCATGAAATTTTGTGAGCATATTGAGTAGGTTTGAGAATCGGCCAACATCTATTTTTCATCCCCCTAAATTTTAGGGGTACCCACCCCCAAATTTTACGAAGGTTGTTAAGATTATTTTTAATAGGTGAACTCCTGGTAATCGTCATTCTACCGTCGCACTCTCCGCCATAGGCTGGCCGTTCATCCCCATTTCCTGGAGCATCACGTTCCTGTACTCAATACTTCTCCAAAAAATTTATGTTGCTTGCGCTTCAGATTTAGAATAAGCTTTCTTTCAGCTGAGGTTTTCTCACCGCAATACAATAGGAGTTTCACAATAAAGGTGTTATCACATGTTTTTGGTTCTAGCAGCGTATTATTAATGCCGCTGGTACTGCCAAGATCCATTGGACTGTATATACTGTGATCACCTGCTATCAAGTGGACAGATTGCCTAAAGTCTTCATAAAAGTTTGTTCAAAATTCGTGGTTGAGCTAGAAGTATGAAGAAAATATTATAATATAATAAATATTAAAACAGAGAAGAATAAGGTTTCCTTTGCTACCGTTCTATAAGTTGAATTTTTCTTGAGTATGGCACGATAAACATAAAAGTGATTTCTTTTAATAAGGCTAATTTGACTTTTACAAATGCGCGTGCCGTCTTTTTTTTCAATGGGTTGACAGAAGCAATCTAGCATTTGTGGCTTTGAAGACAGCCCTTGAGACGAGAGTGGCTGTAAATTTCTCGTTCAAACTCAATATTTATTCAAAATTAGTTCTATCTAGAACATTGTTTGTAAGTCAAATATGTATAAATGACTATTATTTATAATGTGAACTAAAGTTACTACCGCTTCATAACGTTTGGCTTTTACAAGTAGAAGAAGCGGTAAGAAACTCCCCAACAACGTCTAATCTAATATATAAAATTCTCGTGTCACAGTTTTCGTTGCCATATTCCTCCGAAACGGCTTGACCGATTCTCATGAAATTTTGTGAGCATATTGAGTAGGTCTGAGAATCGACCAACATCTATTTTTCATCCCCCTAAATGTTAGGGGTGATCCACCCCCAAAATTTTTTTTTAATTTTTTGACATTTTATTATTTATATAGCAGAACAACGTTTGCCGGGTCAGCTAGTTTTAATATATATTTTTATTTTTATGAATATACAGAACACTTTTTTGTCAATAACAAAATAATGTACAAGCTAAATACACAGAAGCTCAGAATACATACATAGAAGAATATATTGTTATACAGACGAATCTGGATGATCTACAATAAAGCCTAGATAAGCTTACAAATATTAAATTAATGAAAAATGCCTGTGGCGCGCAGCTACGTATGCGTTTGCCAGGACTACGGAACATGTACATTCAAGTACTTCTAGACCATGCGATAAGGTGATGAGAGGATCTCTCCATATAATATGGTAGTGAAACGGGGTGTTTTCTTAATCAACTGGTGATTTACATGTTGTGATGTTGTCTCGGGTGTGAAACACTCAAATCTGTAGCCAACTTTACAAAATCAGATAGCCATTCATGTTATTTTAATTTTAATTAAAAAGAACTCTAGTGTATGCTATAGGTATATTAAAAAGATTTCGAACATAGTTGTTATGAATATCAATTAAGCTTCACCTACAAATTATTTTTAAATTGATTACAGAATCAGAAAGTACTTGGTGCGATATTCACATAAATAAAAATTACGCAAAATCGTTGACTAATCGAATTTTGTATTAATTTTACAGTGCCGGCAGACGATTCCCTGCTCTGTTGCAATACCTGCCGAATTCAAACACAATATTCACGAAATCATTTCTGCGTTTAAAAAGCTCCGTTTTTTTCTGTGTAGTGGAGGAGTAATAATGTTGACGTCTGCAGCCGGGGTCGGCGTGTCGTAAAGGCGACAAAACAACCTTACGCTACGTGGTAGGGCTACGTGGTAGGGCCACAAGCGTAAAGGCGTTATAAAATTTCTTCGAGGCCGGCAGCGTGTTGGTAATGCCTTTGGTGCTGCAAACGTCCATAGGCGACGGTGACCACCTGCCAGGGTGGGCCGTCTGCCTGTGTGCTGAATTCTAGCTATAAAAAAAGCACGTCCGGATGGCAACCACCCTTGGTCTATAAATATGCCGCTATAATAACCTTGTGTTGTGTTCTGGCATTAGTGACACATGTTCCTGTACCCCTATGGGACAGCAGCGTGTTCGCGGTGCCCCTGGCGTCGCCTTTTAGCCATTCTCAATTAACAGTGCTAGACTTTCACCAAGTCTCCTGTAGTAATGCCACAGTCGCCTTCTGCCTGGAAAGTACATCGGCCAAGTATCTCGCGCGTCCAGCCAGCGTGCCAAAATTTCAAGATGCGAAGCGGAGTTTCCATTTGGATGGGGCGAATGTCTTTAGCCCTGCTCGCACACGATATGGCAGCCATCGTCCACTTGTCACAGGAGTCGAGCGAAGTTCCTGCGTGTCGTTTTGTGGCGACGCGACGCCCTATTTGTGACCATTCCCTTTCGTGGCTTACCATTTTTGGATTGGGTATTTTTTGTTGTTTTTACAGGAGCGATTGCCGTCTGACCTTCCAACCTCTAAAGGTGTCCTTCGCCACATGCAAGTTGTCAGAAGAAGTAACTCATTAGTCGCCTTTCAATACTCCTCATTTTCCTGATCTGTTTTTCTTGATAATCCCTATTCTTTCATCGGCCTCCCGGCCGATGCCACACTACCTATCTCATTTCTGTATTCTTTCTCATTCTCTCGCAGTGTAAATCCTATTTATGAATATGTTTTTAGGTGTAATTTTTTCGTTTCATTGAATTTTCAAATTACAACGGAGCTAAAGAAGTTTCATTTGTAAAAAAAAAAAACAAATATTGTTTAATATCGATTGCATTTTATTGATTTCACTTCGAAACCCTCTTTAGAGTACGTAAGCATATTATAATTAAAAATCTAGAAAACGATTTTTTTATCGTTAATTTAGTTCTCAATCATTCTAGACATGAGTTTAATTTTTAATATCAGTTACGACAGCACTTTAATTCTCTGTGTCCGTAATCTTTATGATAATTTTATAATTTGAATACTTACACCCAATATTCTGCAATAGTTACCGTCAAAACAAAATATTTTTTTCATTAATATTAATTTATTATAAGTATAATGTTAAAGTTATTATAAAATTGTTTTGATCTATCGAGTGGTATATAGTATTGGCAATATAAAATATTATAGTTGTTTATATCTCATGAACAGAGATGCTGAAAACCTTAGTTTCTTTGTAATGGTGTTTTTGTACGGGTGTATACGGTCTTAAGAATATATATATCTGAAGAAAGCGAATAGAGACCTTTAAAATATTTATTAAACAAAATCATTCAAACGTTTTTACAACGTGATTTTAAAAAAGTACGTAAAATATGAAATATTCTCTTTTTAGAAAACGTTTAATTAAAATATAGATGCTTTGAAATAATTACAGAACATACGAGTACTTTTAATTTGATATAGTGGAAAAGCGATAGTAGTTGAAATAGAACGTGCATGCTTATGTTGACATCTTACCTTGTATATCGCCTTCTGGTTAAATGAATGGTTTTGTTCCACTGCACACAAGAGAATCCCAAACTAGAACATATCTAGAACAAATATATATATATTTAAATCTTGATACATAAATTACAATTCTACATTTGTGAGCGACAATTGTTGAGCGAGTTTATGCATAACAATATTATAAATTTGAAAGTAACTTTGTATGTCTGTTATGTTTTCACGACTAAACCGCAGAACCAATTTTTATGAATATCGGTATAGAGATAGATTGGTGATTGGAGAAGGACATTGGCTACTTTTTGCTGCGAAAATGATACTTAAAGGGAGTGAAATAGGGGTCAAGGTAATTTAGCTCTATTTTTTTTTTATTTATATGGCAGAACTACGTTTGCCGGCTCAATAAGTAGACATAATTAGTTCTCAATGATATTAATTTTAAAACTGAAATGGTTTCGATGAAGATGGCAAATTATGTTACAAATGTATCGTTCCAACGTATAACTCATCGTCACCCGCGTCTGTTTGATGAATTAAATAGATAAAATAAAAAAGTATTTAGCGCAATTCATTAATCAGTGTAACTGCGGAGTAAATTTGATATATACTATAAATAAAACCTCTTGCAGGGGTAGAGTAAGAATAGTGCGGCTGGAGGCGCACTATCGTTAAAGGCGATACAATTCCATAACAACAGTCTGGATCGCAACCATCCTTTATTTCTAAATATACCGCTATAATAACCTTGTGCTATGTTACAGCATTGGTGAAGTTCCAGTTCCTCTACGCGAGTAGTGTTCGCAGTGCCCTGACGTTGCATTATCCATAGGCGAGGGTCTTGTATCGTTTACTTATATATATGTATGACCCGGCAAACGTTGTTCTGCCATGAGATCATTACAATAGAAATGAATTAGTCCCTACTAAATGTGAATGTAATATCTTCGTAAAAAACATTTTTTTTTTAATAAAAAGTATCTTATGTTACTTCTAATACCTCCAATAATTTGTGTACATAGTTTCATGATGATAGTTTAAGTAGTTTTCACGTGAAAGCGTAACAAACAAACTTACTTTAACATTTATAATATTAGTATGATATATTTAGATATACTATAAAATGCCAACTCTCGTTCGTTCGGGGTCGCTGGAGAGAACTAAATTAAACGGCATTCCGTAACCCGAGTTTACGCAAGATGTGTTTGTTTTGTAGAATCCTTTATTTGAACAATCATTAGTTAAGTGTACCCCTAATTGTTTGTCCATCAATTCATTCAATTAAGACATATGTATAGCCTACGACTTTTAACTGATGATAATATAATATTAATGAATAATTAATGCAAATTGCACAAGTTGTTTTCGGTGATATCGCCAGGTATTGCAGCAACTAGCTGCAATACGTGCATAACAAATATCATGCAATCTTCAACGAACCTAGATAGTCTCAAAAAAAGCTAACTTAACGTCGGGATAGGTACAAATGAATAAATAATGTCGCAGATCGTGCGAATTGGAGAAGAAAAAATTGAAAGGCTGACTTCGGGCACCAAAACGAGTTTGGGTTGCAATCGAGATTTAAGCCTCAGATGATAATGATAATTCTCCTATTCTGAAGCTCAATATGATAAAGACCGAGTAACATATGAATTAACCAATAACATGTTAAATTAATAACCAATAACAATTAATAAATCAGTAAAGTTTCCACTAAAATAATCCTGTGTGTTTTATATGGTTGTAAAGGGTGGCTGGTGTTAGAAAGATACATGCAAGAACTGCGTGTCACGGAGATGAATATGCTGCGGTAGATGTGTGAAGTAGCCTGGAAGGACCACGTAAGAAACTCCCGCATTCACGGCAGTCTTCATGTCCGTGACATTGCGGATAAATTGCAGGAGTGTCGGTTACGTTTGTATGGCCACGTTTTTAAGATTAAAAATGTTTGGCCATGCCGCCTCCGCCGGGCCTCGTTAGTCCCAAAAAGTACTAATTTGATGTAGTAAAGGGTGGCATGTGTACCAATGGACTCACAACCAGGGATGCTAAAAGCCGTGCGAAATTGGGTAGAAAAAGTTGGAAAGCGGACCCCAAGCACCGAATCCGAAGTTTAGGTTGCAACCGGGATTTAACGCTGAAATGATGATAATGATAGTGATAATACTTGCAATGGCGACTGCAACACTCCTAAGTCCAAGAGCAAAACTGGATACGTCCTGTCTTCGTTGTCTAAATCAATATTAGTCTTCAATAGTCTTTTACGACACCTTATGAAATGACAGGTTGATCAACCAACTAACCAATAAAATATAAAAGTTTCTCTATTGTTTCTGGGTCACAAAAATCACGCAAATCAATTATTATTATTGATTATGAAACATATTTACTTGAACTGCGCACAGGATAACCCAGTTCCAAAGTAATCCACGAATTGGTACTATACTGAATACTACTTAACATTCCTGTTTTCGCTTACCTCATTGGTACCACTTATTTCAGTAGCAGGCGACATAGTGCATCTTACTTCTTCGTAATACGCTGGTCTATATTCATACTCCTTCGTGTTTAATTTCTTTATCGTTCTCTCCAAATTACAAATGGGATAGTGTTTCTATAAACGAAGAAAATAGATTTAATATATACACATCAAAAAAGTCTAAGCAACATGCATTATATTACAAATTTATCATTTATACTAATTAATTTCTAAGTATTTACTCACTCAAAGTGCATAGGTATGTAAACTTTTTTGTTATTGATGACATACCGGCTGGTTGTAAAAAAATTCGATTATGTTTAGTTTTTTTTTTTCATAAAATTAAATGAAAGGGTATTTGTTTGAATTTAAGTGCGTTTTTATTGCTACGTTTAGTCTTGATTTTATAATTTTACCAACCATTTAAATAAAGTTAGCGACATAATTGAATTGTTAGATATTCTTTACGTCATGGAGCAACGTCATTTGACGGCAAATGAAACGCAAAGAGCTGTAGGGATGTTGCAAGCGGAAAGTAATCAATCTCAGGTATCTCGGCATTTTGGCATTCATAGAAGTGTTATTTGTCGTCTTTAGCAGCGCTACAATAATACAAGGGAACCCGCTGAACAGTATCCAGGCCGTAAAAGGAGTATAACAACTCACAAGACCGGTACATACAACTGACTGCAAGACGCCAGCCGATGTTAACCGCTCGAGAGATAAGTTTGAGGGTACAAAATTCAAGCGGTGTTGATGTAAGTCCCCAAACTGTGCGAAATCGACTGCATGAGTACGTCCTACGAGCTCGACGCCCAATTAGGTGCCCACCGATACGTCACGGAAATCGCGCTCGTCGAAATGAATGGTGAGAATAGAGATCGCAGAACATGGACCCAGGAACAATGGAATAAAACTATGTTTTCCGATGAGTCGCGATTCGGGTTTAGGCCTGATGCCAAGAAGGGTGCGAGTGTACCGTCGGCCCGGAAATACTGAAAGGCTCAGGTGCATTCAGGAAGTTCATCCATACAGCGGCCAAAACTATCCTAAAATTTAAATTAGTACATGTTGCTTAGAGTTTTTTGATGTATGTATTTGTACTAACATTTACATTTTTTTTAATTTCTATCGGTGCTGTGATTTAAGGTTTCTTTCAATGTGTAATTAAAGCTAAAAAATTGACCTTTATTGCTAATGCAAAACGATTCCAAATCTTTCAAATTACCATCTGGGACCAGTATCTAATGTAATGAAGAGATTGTTGTCGTATTCGATTTCTATAATACGTAAGATTTGATTTAATTAAGATTTCTGTCTAATCATTTTTTATAATTAAGTTACGATTCGACCACTTCTTTAAAAGTAATGATACACGCACGGAACAGAAATATTTTTTTAAATTAGTTAAGAAATAAGAAGATAAATCTAACTCCGAAAATCTTTAGCACGCGGGGGATAAATGGGAATCCGTAAGAAATGGGATTTCAACAATTAATGAGTGGAGAATATTTATATTAAAATATTTGCATAACATTAATTGATTTTTTTTTTATCAATTAGTTCCGATGTTTGCATTTGGAAGTTCAATGAACAGTGTTGATGTGTCGAAGGCTATAACTTCTGAACATATAATCCTATTATATTTGAGCAGAAATAACATCATGCATTTATGACGACTTTTTCATGATATTACCTATAACTGTGATACACAAGGAAGTAGCCTCCTTCTTTTCTATGCTTCGTGTCTACTAAAAATGAGTCTAACCCAACTTAACGACTTAAGAATATGACAACCATGTACTTAGGCTGGAACCACACGTATCCTGACATAAAGGAACTGTGACAATTCACACAGTAGTCCTAAAGTAACCTGCAGAACACTTGTATTATAGGTACTAGTCAATAGATTAACTAGTTATACACTATTATTTTATTAATAAATACATATAATACATAAACAACTAATTCGCGACGAGAATCAAACTCGGGACTTACACAAACGAGTGAAACGTCAACCATTAAACCACGGAAGTCAAATATAAAAGCTTCTAGAATTAAGCAGAACTCTATAGTTACGGTGAGTAGTTTATATAGTCATTATTGAATGAAGATTTTTATAAAATTTTATGATGTTTTTATCATGTATTCAAAGATAGTTTTCAACAATAAAGTCTTAACTACAAAAACAACGGAATCCGAGGGTTTTAGAGTACAAAGTTTGTGTTTTTGTTCAAAACTTTTTGTCTGTTAGCAACTTATGCAAGTAAAAACATATTTTTTTAAATATTATATGTTGTATTGGATGGAATTATATATTATACCTTATTGAATGCTTACAAATTTGTTTACCTGAGAGCTGAGTTGTCTTAAGGCGCGCTCCCGAGATGACTGCAACGATTCTGTATATTCCGGTAGAGCCTGAAACGAAGTATCTTGTACTTAATTATTGAGCTACTATTATTTAATAGAAACTACCAACTTATCCCGCTTCACTCAGGTAGATACTCGACAAACTCGGTGACGCTACGACTTTTGCTTTACGCCTGCACGTGTAACGGGTTTGATTCCCATCCTGAGTTTGTTTGTGTATAAAATCATCACCATCATCATAGCGTTAAATTCCAATTGCAACCTAAATTTTCACTTCAGTTCCCATGGTCCGCTTTCCAACTTTTTCTTCTTCATTTCGCACGGTCTTTAGCATCTCTTGTAGTAAGTCCATTGGTACGAATATCATCTTTACAACGTAAAGTTTGCACTTTTAGGGTCTAACCCTCCTTGTATTTGTGTGTATTTATAAAATACAAGTATATCTGTCTAGTACCCACACCACAAATACTCTGCTTCATACAAGTGCTGTAAGAATGTGTCACTATTGGTCACCAAGTGGTAGAACTTCGACCATAATTTATGTATGTTTTTACTTTAAACGTTATTAAGGTTTTATCGTCAAGGACTCTATAATCCACTGTATTCATCTCTATAATCAGATATTTTGCTAACGCTACACAGTTAATATATCTTTTTTCAACAAGAAAATAAGGCTTTAGAAATATAATAATCCAGACTCCATAAACAAATCCAATCCAGAAATTAAGAACTTTTTATAAGTTTTAATTTAAAAAACTAATCAATAAAATAATGTTGTAAATTGAATTTTACATCCCTATTTAATACGATAAATTAATTTATATTTAAAATTTTATTGTAAAATATTTTTTATAACAACTGATATACCGACTGAACATCTTTTAAAATTATTTCTTCGTTTTGGATATTTTTAATCCTAGATTCGCATATGGTCTGTTATTGTGTGTATGCGAATATAAATTCCTAATTCTTTGTTTCTCATTCCACCCCTGTACCTAAAACTTATGTACAAAAACTTATAAAATTATTGAAACCGAGTTATAAAGATTCGAACTGGTTGTTTTATGAATAAAAGGATTTATTATATTAGGGGTTAAAGTATAATATTGCCGATTTGTTAAAAAATTGTAAAACTTGTTTTTTCTAAGATATAAATAATATATTTATCTACACATTGCTGCCATCTAAACTGTAGTTTATGCCCTTACGGTAGAACTATGGGGATCTAGATTCGACAAACTGAAACGTTCCCAAAACGCTGGCTGCATTACGTTAGATGGCAACTCTCCTATAGTAACGCTCCTTTGCCCTAAATAAAAACTAGCTTTTTATCTCCTGAGACGAAAACTCTATTAAGGATTTTGACAAGTATTGGCTTGTGGACCCCACGGCCCCATTATAAACTAATTATAGAATAAAACGGTATACTTTTTATATCTAGTGACGATATTGACATTTGTCATTGTCATGCAAATTTAAGCAGAATGAGACCATACAAATTTATTAGAAATGGGAATCGTAATAATATTCGAAAATTATTTCATAATATCTAGATATGAAAGATTTCAATTACCGCCAGAACGAAGTTATCTAATGTATACATTTAAAAAGATCTTTGAACTATCAATAATATTTTTATTCTATTTGATATTGTTTCAAATTACTGCTTTATGTATCTATTAGACAAACTATGACTTTACTTTACAACATTATGATAATTAAAAAAAAATATTCCATGCTATTTACAGGGAAAATCTTTTATTGTTGTTATGAGAATGTATTTAAAACTTTGTAGTAATACCCAAAAAATAAATCAATTATTTTGATACTAAAATTAATAGTAGTTGATTGATTTGGAAGAAATCATTTAAAGGTAGAATTAAAAAGGTATGATAATTAACATAATTGAAAAAAAATGAACATACTAACATTTCGCCTTAACTTGTCCATTACACACTGATAGCTAATAGCTCAGTGATATTACACTCTGAGACCAGTCTAGAGGTCCCGGATTCGAATCCTATAGTGGAATGCACTACTTAGATAGTTTTTATTGCCTAATGTGCAGATAACATAATTAATATGTACCAGTGGTGAAGTTTCTGCTAGGTGGTAGGGCTCCAAGCTCGTCTGGCTGGGAACCACTACTGGTTTCTAAGTTTGCCCCACTAATAACCTTGTGTTGTGTTTCGGCATAAGTGATCAGGTTCCAGTACCACTACCCGGATAGTAGCGTGTTAGCGATGCCCCTGGTATTGGCAACACCCATAGGCGAGGGTAACTGCTAAATTCTTAGTGGGCCATCAGCTGTCTGCTGTCCTACAGCAATAAATAAAAAGGAAAACGTCTTGAGGAGACCTGCATACCGAGATCACCGGTATTTGTAACCCGCTTATCCACCTTGCATAGGGATGGCTGGTATACTGTCCATTTCCCCTAGGGCGAGGCGCATGCCCTGTAGTGGGATGTTATGAGCTATTATTATATAAAGATAAGAACGGATAAGACCGCTTCTAGTTACTTATATCAACTTTGAAGTTAGAAGCATCCTCCATCCACTAATCATCACCATCCACCATCCACCAACCATCCTCTGGAAAGAAGAACGAGCAAGGATTGAGATGTTAGACGCTTACCTCAACTGGCTCTTCACAGTCGTCATCTAATGTTAGGCTTTGTTGAGACTTCGCTTGCTGTCTGTTTCTCTCAAGGCGTCCGAGTACGGAGTTCAATATTTTATCGGCGTTCGGGATACGTAACACATGCTCTATGAAGTCCCGTGCCGACGCTTCCCTCGAGTCTGATATAGTCGGTGCAAAACAGAATGATATACATAGCACCTAGGACAAGGTTATAAATATTTATTATTATTACATAAATGTATACATTTTTAATCTTTTCTGATATAAAACAGGTTTTTTTATTAATATCTGAGACACCATTGTGAATATAGTTACTTTTTGGTTGAAGGTGTGTGCGGGGCGGGTATCGTAAAAACTTTACTTTTATATTTTATTTCAAACGCGCCAAAAGAAGTTTAACTTCGAAAACAGAATAATATACACATTACCTAGGATAGGGTTATAAATAATAATTATTAATACATTAATATACTGAGACAATTCATACAAGGCCCCGAAGTGCTAGATAACTAATATGTACATACCTAGTCAGGTCATAAGTATTGTCACACAGTAAAAACTTTTCTTTTAGAATGCTGGCCACAAAAAAGTTTATTGAATTCGAATTTCGAATTGTTCATGAAAATAAAAATGTATACTTTTAGAATTTTACTCATTTTTTAAATATGGAGTGGACGCTTAAAGAAGACCGTGTTGCAGTTATTGCGTTGCATCGTTGCGGTTACGCGCCAATTCAAATTTTTAACATACTGAAAAATTTGAATATAACCAAAAGATTCGTTTATCGTACCATCAAACGATACAATGAAGACTCTAGTGTAGATGACAGGTCAAGAAGTGGTCGCCCTCGGTCTGTTGGGACTCCAGCAGTGATAAAAGCTGTGAAGGCACGAATTCAAAGAAATCCCAAACGTAAGCAGAAACTGTTGGCCCTTCAGATAGGGTTAAGCAGAACCACGGTGAAAAGGGTGTTAAATGAAGACTTAGGGCTTCGGGCATATCGAAGAAAAACAGGACACCGTTTGAATGCTCGTCTAATGGACCTGAGACTGAAGAGATGCCGCGCTTTGTTGAAGCGGTACGCGGAAAAAAAATATCGGGAAATTCTTTTTTCGGATGAAAAAATGTTTACCGTAGAAGAGAGCTACAACAAACAAAATGATAAGGTGTACGCACACAGTAGTGAAGAAGCGAGCAACCGTATTCCGCGTGTCCAACGAGGTCATTTTCCATCCTCGCTCATGGTATGGTTGGGAGTTTCTTATTGGGGCTTAACAGAGGTACATTTTTGTGAGAAAGGTGTAAAAACGAATGCTGTTGTGTATCAAAATACAGTCCTGACGAACCTTGTGGAACCTGTTTCTCATACCATGTTCAATAACAGGCACTGGGTATTCCGACAAGATTCGGCGCCAGCTCATAGAGCGAAGAGCACACAAGACTGGCTGGCGGCGCGTGAAATCGACTTCATCCGGCACGAAGACTGGCCCTCCTCCAGTCCAGATTTGAATCCGTTAGATTACAAGATATGGCAACACTTGGAGGAAAAGGCGTGCTCAAAGCCTCATCCCAATTTGGAGTCACTCAAGACATCCTTGATTAAGGCAGCCGCCGATATTGACATGGACCTCGTTCGTGCTGCGATAGACGACTGGCCGCGCAGATTGAAGGCTTGTATTCAAAATCACGGAGGTCATTTTGAATAAACTTTAATGTCATAAGAATCTATGTTTTGTTAAGTTCATTTTGGTATATGAATGGTTACATAATGAATAAACTTGTTACAATTATTTTACATTAAACATGTGACAGAATTTATGACCTGACTAGGTATACTCAAACGTCAAGAAAATGATCCATTTTTAAAGTGCATCATCTCTGGGGACGAGAAACGGGTTGTCTATATGTCAAATGCAAGAAATCATATAGTGAAAAAGACAAACCGGCCCAAAGCAATTCGAAAGCCAATATTCCTCAAAAAAAGGTGATGCTATCTGTTTGATTTCAATTTTTTTTAACTTTTAATGGACAACACAACTGTTAATTCTAAGTGTACTGTCCTCACTTGGAAAAACTAAATGATTCACTCAAACATAAAAGGCCAGAATTGAACCATAGAAAAGGTTCCACCAACATAATGCGAGACCTAAATACAATTAACTCGCAAACCTTCACTTAAAATGAGAAGGAAAAACTGGAATGTGATGGAAAACTTCAAAAATCATCTGGATCAGTTTTTTGCCAGCAAAGACCAAAATTTTTATAAGCGTGGAATCAAGGTGCTGTCAGAAAGATGACAGACAGTGTTGGACCAGAATAGATAATATATAATTAAATTAAATATTAATCACTTATGCAAAATAATTCTTTCATTTTCAAGAAAAGAAACGAAACTACTTGCCGAACAACTCAATAAATTTCTTTATTTCTTTAAATATAAAGTGTATCCGATTTTTAGAATACATATTGATAAGTTTGATTTGGTTACCATAAAACAATTCGTTCACCAGCATATTTAATTATAAATTATACCAGTTAAGTTGACTTAGACCTCTAGATTGGTCCTCGAGTCTAATATCACTAAGCTTGGAGGTACTGTGTTTACTCATAGATTAAAGTATTACACGAAAAAAGGTCTCAGCAGCAAAGATTAAACAATGAAAGTACAACAATGAAATTAATTTAAAAATATAAATGTTTATTAAAAAAAATCATAACAAAATTGGATAGTTCCTAAACTGCCAAATGAGTAAAAACACAATAAAAAATCCGCTTACCTTAAAAATAAAATTCCTAACCAGCATGACTGCAGAAGTAATCAATGACTAATGGTTCCTAAAATTGTAACACTCTTTCCTGCGATTCAAAGTTTAGTGTAAGGATTTCCCGAATCTCGCTCTTTTTATATCGTGAATTATTATCTAAATCCGTCCCAATTGTTTTAATAAATTTTTCGCGGTTAATCTCCTGGATATAATTGAGAATAACATGGATGTAAAACGAGAGTCTTAGACATTTTAAAAACAGAACACTTTTTTATTACAATAAGCAATTTGTTTCTTCTTTAAAACGATTTACATATTTTAGAACATAAAATTTAATATTCCTAAAATTAAATAAATAATAGGTGAAAAAGTAAAAGGCCGAATAAGTAAGTGAAAATAATTTTTATCTCTTTGGACCTTTTTGGGCATGCCAGAGACACTCAGACCCACCACCAAATCGTTCACGCGGGAAACTTACAAACTGCTTTGATTGGACTGTTGCTAAGAAGAAAGTTTCATCTGATATTGCAAGCGATTACTCGTGAGGGTTGGTGTTTATAAAGAGATATTCTGAGTTGTGAGAAAAGAAACGGCGGACCAGAGTTGGAGAGTTAGGTTACTGAATATTCCTAAAGGTTGGTTCCCTTGACGTATGGAATGACATATACACATCTGCAGTAATGCTCATCCCGTTTGTTAAGAAGCTGTGAAGAATCACACCGGCGCTAGACCACCAAACAGTGACCATCACTTTTCTAGGAGTAAGTTTTCGTTTAGGTCATTGTTTAGGTGCTGAACCAGGATCCAACCAACTTGCTGAGCGCTTGCGGTTATCAAACAGAATCCATTTTTCATCGCAGGTAACAATGCGATTCAAAATTCCTTCATTTGTGTGTCTGTTGAGCAGTGCAAGGCACGTTTCGATGTGTACTTCGCGCTGGCGATCATTGAGTTCGTGGGGCACCCATTTGTCAAGTTTTTATCCTTGCCAATTTGACGCAAATGGACCAATATTGTTTTGACGCTAACGTCGAAAGCTGCTGCTAATTCAGCCGTAGATTGTGTATCATCAGCTTCCACAATCGCCTTTAATTCGTCATTGTCGACCAGTCTTCGGACGACCGCGAGGTTCATTTTTCAGGTCAAAATTCCCAGAACGGAAGCGAGCAAACCAATAACAGGTGGTGCGTTGGTTTGTAGTGTTAGTTCCATAAACGTCGTTGATGTTGCGTGCCGCTTGTGCTGCGTTGCTGCCACGACGGTACTTATATTCCATAATTACTCGAATTTTTCACGTATCCATGATGACGAAAAAGATTGAAATGCGATGAAAATGTAACACTAATCAATAAACAAATGACTACTTTTGGAAAAAGAATTCCATGTTTTTAAAATAAAATTAATTTGAAATTAGAATTCTTAGCCAAACAAAAATTATTTTGATTTGAAATGGCTACCCTACTATTATAAAGAGGAAATATTTGATTGTTTGTTTGTTTGCATTGAATAGGCTCTGAAACTACTGAACCGATTTAAAAAATTATTTTATTGCTGGAAAGCTACATCATCCGCGGGTGATATAGGCTATATTATATTTAAAAAAATAAGGGATCCTTACTAAAACTCCAGTAATGTAACCTAAGGTGTAAAAAATATACCCAAAATATACTTTACATCGCGCACGCTGCGAAAACTTAATGATAGAATAAAATAATGTACCACGTATTTGCAGAACACATCATTATTTATAAAAAATGTCGCGACAGCATATATCCAACTTTTATAGTTATGCCAAAATAAGTCTTCTTTTATTTTAAAAATTAATTGAATAGCCGCCGCTAGAAAAGGCTCTTTATTTGTATCTTGATATTAATCGTTACCAAAATAAATTACTTCATATTCAAGACTACTTTAATAACTTTATATATATAACTTTTTGAATTATTCAATTCAGACATTCCATTCGAAAGATATTACGAATTTAAAAATGTAAGTATTAGAAAAAACGTTTCACATCTTCGTGACGCTAATTTCTGTTTCATCCGTAAAAATTTTACCCTCATGCGCCTAAAGAAGTTTCACTTCAAAAAAGCCTACTTTTTTAAAGTTCTTAAGTTAAGTAAAAGCAAGATAGAATTTCAAATAAAAAAATAAGGGAAATTACTAAAATAACATTAACAATATAATTCGTGGATTAAAATGGAAATGGGCAGGCTGCCTAGTAAGACAAGAAGACAACAGATGGACTAGAAAAGGTTGAGAGGAAGATCAAGAAAGAGATGGGACGATGTATTTAATGGAGTATAAGGGAGAAACTGGCGAAGAGTTACAAGGTACAGAGCGAATTGGAAGAAATTGGGGAAGGCCTACGCCGCAGAGTCAACTTCCATAAGTATTTAAAATAAATAATTTATGGTATAACTTCAAAAAGTGTATATTATGTAGTTGTGTTAGCCATCTAGTACCCATAGCACGAATGGTATGCTACTTAACATATTTTAGGACTAAATAGCGCTGCGTGAATTGACCCCGTGTATTTATTTATTTTTATGTATTAACGTGTTCATTGTGGTTCCATTATAAACTAAAAAGTCACTTAATTACAAAAGTCATATCCATGTTATCGTGAATCAAGGGCCGCGGTTAATTTTCTATATTAGTTGCCAGTTTTAACAACAAAGGGATTAATACTGTGTTATCTTTAGCCGGTCCTTCTCTCTGATTACTCCGCCAATATCAGAATTAAATGTCAGCGTCTGAGTGTTATACAAATCTGTTTGGTGAGCACCTTAATTAGACAAAATAGAGTTGGCGTTGTTTGTTCCCTTTTAAATTACGAACGTTCTTTAGGAAGTTTCCATTCGATTATCTTGATTTGAATTATTAATATTGCTAAAATGTAATATTTTCGTCGTCTAAAAACGAAGCAAATATAGACATAATAAATGAAAATAGAGATTTCTGTAAATTCATACTTAAACTCTTTAATTTACATCATTGTAGGAAAACAATTTGCACATGTAATAGGAGAGAATTTATTATTAACCACCTGTATACATAACAGTTAATGAATTCCATATTAACTTTTTTCTTTAAGTATATATAGTCTAGGATAATATGAACGTAATTCACTGAATATAAAAGAAATAGTTCGATATTTGATTACGACACTGAAATTCAATAAAGTATTTACAATAATCAAATAATTTTATGTTAAGTAGTTAGGTGCTCCGCTTAAATTTTTCGAACATGTAAATGCAATATTGCTAAATAAATTTACATAATCGCAGCACATAGCTTTTAGTCTTTTGACAAATCATCACACGATATACATAATAGTTCATAGAGTTAACCTTCTTAGTTGTTGCCTAATCTGAAATAAAAATAATAAAATTAGAAGTAAAATGACTCTATTTCCCAAAGGAGTGGACAAAACCCTGTGATCTTTAAATCCCACAGTCAATTTTAGCAGCAAGTAGCAGCAAAATATTTTCTAGCTCTTTGCCGCCGCAGATTATTTACGAAGGTGTTGCATATATATGAGTGACTTACATTCGCAAGAAACAAAAATAAACTTCTAGTTATTCGCTTTACGAGCCCCAAAGATGTGGTGGTGGGTGCGTTCACACGTCACAGAAAAAGCCTCGAAAGTAGAATGGGTCCATTACTTTTCTCAGTAGTTCCATCGAATGCGAAGTTATACTCGTATAAATAAAGAGGGTCGAAGACTACTTTGAAAACAATAAAATATATGCAACATTCTACATTATGCAATTTTTATTTTAAAAGGCTGTGGACCCGCTATTTCAGAATTCAGGATTTCGAATCAAGCTCAATTTAGCTTTCACTGGAATGCTCATATTCTATCTATGCTTTATAATGTACTGTTTTGCCCTAAAAGTCCGTGTTACTTTAAGAAACGGTTTAAATTCCTTCAAGATAGCATTTCAATGCTTTTGAGTTCTTCATCAAACCTTCGAAATTTTTGTTCCATTAGCACCCAGGTTTTAAAAATAAAGAATAAAAGTTTTTTTGGTGAAACCTTTTTAGTTAGAATAAAATAATATAATTTTGCCATGCTTTTATTAACTTGATAATTCTGTATTTATGTAACAGAATTTCCGAACTCGATTTTTACCCACGTTGAACGAAAGAAAATACACATATTTAATAATTTTGTCCCATAGTCTTTATCAAGATCATCAGGATTAACGTTTTCTTTTCCTTCTGTCGGAAGAAGCGACGCGAAGAAGAAGCGTTTAATTATTAAAACCGCCGGAAAATGGCGTTAAATTAATAAAAACATTCCTATATTTATGTCGCCAGACCATCTTCTCGCCAGATATTTTATCCAAATTCCTTTTGAGTACGGTTGCCTGGAAGAGATCGCTGTAAGCGATAAGGCCGCCGATTTTTCACTGTCAATTTATTGTATACTTGTGCTGTAATTTGTAATTTTGGTGATAAATAAAGCGTTATCTATCTATCTATCTAAAACATTAAACAATTAGGAATTGATAACAAATAAATTACAGTTATAAAAAACTAAAAAACACGGTTGTATAGTTAATCATACTAAAACTTAAAAAATTCTTAACATAAGTAAGTATAAAATTACTGACAAGAAAATTAATGTCACTGTTCTGTGCTTTGTATGACATTTTTAAACTAACCCTGCATTTCCGAATTAAGACCGCTAAATGCCAATTCTTTGTATAATGTATATTAAAAAATTATTTTTGAGTGCAATAAATTGAAAAATCTATTCTATGCAATGGTGCTTTGGATTTGTATTGCTTTGTTTGATTTAACTATAAACCATTTTGAGATATAATTAACAAAGTTAAGGTATCTTTAAAATTGAGACCGAAATATGAAGTACGCCTACTAGCGAGAATCGAGATATCAATGCGGCCCTGGATGTTTTATTGATTTAAATTATGCACATGCGTGTAGCGTGGGATGCATTTTTTTAATACACGCAAAAAGCAAGTATATAAGGATATAAATAATAACGTCCTCTCTATTCATTATTTATTACATTCAATAAATGCGTTAAGGAATTGGGTAAACAGAGAGATAGATGATTAAAAAAATAGAAGACAATAACTACATAGCTTTCGGGGTTAGTAATTAAAATTTTGGAATTTTTTTTTTATTTGTATGTGTCAAAGGGCCTACTCAAAGTAGCACCGTCTAAACACCCACAAATATTATTTGCTCATAGCATTCCTAAAGAGACACAATTTAAATTATTATTGTTCATTGAGAATTTATAACTAAAATGACGGTATTTTTTTTTTTTTGCTTTTATTCCGAACTAAGATTAGCACGGTTAGTTGCTGCTTACTGTAATAAATTAGAAATTATACAAAATCACAAAAGTATATTGAGTTTCACTAAAGAAATTCCATTCTTGTGTCTAAACAGTTTGTGTTAGATGCTAAGTTGGTAGATCTACTTAAAATTTGGTAACCATAAGCGCAGAATGTTTACGCCTTAGTGCGGCGAATGCGGGCCCAGTGTTACCGTTTTAAGTAGATCGTGGCTAGCCAGATTTCAACAGGTTTAGCAAAAAAATAGCAATCATCATTTAGCTACTAAAACTAATGCAGCCACTTCCAGCTATACCTGTCAGATATAATTTACTATTTTTGCTAGAGAACAGCAGACAGGCTGGCGGCCCACTCAATGGTAAGCAGTTACTGTTACCTACGGATGTTTGTGACGTTAGTAGCTCTGTAATACGCTGCTGTCCCATAGGAAAATAGGAACCTGGGTCACTAATGCCGGAATAACAAAGGTTATTTTATGGCGTCATACTTATAGACCAAGGATGGTCGTCATCCAGATGGGCTTGGGCCTTACCATGTAGCTAGGGTTGTTTTGTCACCTTCTACCTCGGCCTCAGCGGTTAGGATTCATACTCCGCTCCTGCACGGAGAAAATTGATATAAAAATTGCTATTTTTAGAAATATAGTCCCAGATGAATGTTAATTTCTTCTAAGTAGTTGGTTTTCATCTGTACATTTTCATATGGCATTATAATTTTTTAAATTTTAATAATGTAATATGCCTCGTGTTATCGCTTGCGACGTCAAGACATGCATTGTTGCCGTGTGGGCTACTTGAAGGGACAGATCTTTATTATTATCACTAGGCTTGTCCTTTTAAACGGCTGTGAAGCGTGCACAGTGCTAGGTCTACGGATGGACTAATAAGGACCACGTCAGGAAAATCCTCCATTTGCGACAGCCTTTATATCCGTGGTATTGCGGATTGCAGGATAGTCGCCTTTGAAGGTATGACCACGTTTTACGGCAATCGGCTACTTAAGTGAGGAACAAGGCCAGCCATGCCACCTCCGCCAGGAGGGGTACACTCAAAAGTGCTTGCTTGACGTTATATAGAGGAATATGCATGTCAACGGATTCATTACTAAAATAATGAAGACCGTGCGAAGAGGAAAGTAAAAGCTGAAAAGCGAACTCCGGGGTCCAAACAGAAAGTTTGGGTTGTAACCGAGATTTAACGCTAAGATAATGATGTTTGATGATAATGATGACGTTTATGCCTATAATAGTATTTAGGACGACTAGGACATCAAGCAAGCTGACGCCTGTATCAAAATTTGACGCGCTCGAGTATTTCAAGTTTATAATTTTTACATTTCAAAAAATCGGAAAAATCTCTTTTGGTCACGTCTAAATCGTCAGTCATTTGATTAGGACGTATTTTTGAATTCTGTTGCGTACTTAGCGCAATCAATTTACCGCGAATATTTCTTAGTATCGAGTTGATCGTCTCTAAGCAAATGTATTGCCACCCCTCTTCTACGACGACGCTGCCATCTCTCGATTCGATACATTTCAAAAACATACGCTGCGGACGCGTCGCATCGATATCCGTTGTTCTTTTCAATATTTCCATACATTAACTAGCGCAATCGAAAGAAGTTCGGGCCAGTGCTTCCTACAGTCTTAATAGAAGAGCTCCAGCAGCACGAAGACAAGAGGTAAGTGGTAGTGCATTTGTGGTGCTAAGATTCTACTCCCGATACCGAACAAATTCACATAACTTCTCTTTTAATATCTGACACTTTCAAATAACTTTTTACTGCCACCCCCACTGACAAACCGTCAGATATCTCTATTAACAGACTTAAGGCGTATTCTTGCGATATGAATGTCTGATGCGCTCAAGTATTTCCATGCGACTATTTTATTTTACATTTTTGAAAATTTGTACACGCTCTCGTCCTAACAAAAACGGCATACTTAATATAAACTATTGATTTAGCATCTCCGGCTCCCCTATTAGATATCTTATACGGCAACACTTGCACACCACCAATGGCGTCCTGAAAATGTTCGCCTATTTTCTCCTGCACGATCATTTGATTTCAGATTTTGTTGTACTTCTATTTGATTATTATTACCTACATCTATAGAAATAAATAAAATTGGAGTGTCTGTTTGTAATATTAAAATAACCGCTTTTTACTAAGTGCATTTGGATGTATACACGGTACAATTTATACATATATGTACCATATACAATTTTTGTCTGTCTGTATGTTTGTTCCGGCTAATCTCTGAAATGGCTGAACCGATTTCGACGGGACTTTCACTGCCAGATAGCGGAAATTTTTAAAATACAATTTAAGTTGACCTCAGATTTATATCATCAATCATATGAAATAGGGTTAAGCTTATTATAGGCTGGACTTCGATATAGATAGAAATACTACATAAATTTTTATGCTTTAAAATAATGCCTTGGCATCGAAAGGGATTTCATTGCATGGCATTGAAAGACGCGCCACAGGCTCCCGTGGCATACTGCGGGTGCCTCCGGCGCTCGCTTTGACTTGATCAAACGCAACTGAAGACTAAAAGTGTATCGGGCAGCAGGAGCTGCCGAGGCGTGCTTTGTCGCGCCGTGGCAAGGCGCTGGAATGCCGCGGTATCTAAGCGGCTAATGTGCGCTGACTGACAGCGAAATCCCTTGCCATGACGTCCCGGTCTACGTAGGCCCTAAAGAACAGCAATTTACTCCTTCAAATGTAATTACTAATTAATACGAAACTTCATGAGTGGACAAACGTCAAAACG
The DNA here is from genome assembly GCA_963693495.1 of Malacosoma neustria. NCBI lineage: Eukaryota > Metazoa > Arthropoda > Insecta > Lepidoptera > Lasiocampidae > Malacosoma > Malacosoma neustria. Next base: position 12,214,622 of record OY856371.1, read on the forward strand.
GCCATCGTAGCGTGCCGGTAGCATAATAATCATTCATTAAATCTACTCGAGGATTTTGTAAATAAAACACACATTGTTGAGCCTTTATTTAATACTCTTTTCAACATTTTCTGACACTTATATTTGGTTACACATATGTATATGCCGATAATTCGTCGTATACGTTTAAATAACATTAAAAAGATTAAACACGGCTATTAAGAACATCGAGATTTTGAAATCTACTTGTATATATCAATGAATACAATAATCGCCGCTGTGGACGTACACCGATTAAATATGAATATTGAATATATTTAAATATGTAATGTGGATAAGATAACCAACTGCATTGGTGCTACTACTTTCTAGTATATTAATATTTAACATCAAATTGGGAGTGGTATCAATATGGGTAGTTATTCTAAATAGCCTCTAATCAACACAAAGGGTAGGAAACTTAAAAATAATATTTTAGAAGAAAACAGATCCAACTAGGATTTCGATTTAAATAGAAATCTAAAACGCGACACGCCGTGAGTTTCCTCGAAACAACGCCGTATGCGCATGGATCATAGGAAACAACCCAGTTTTAAACCAGAAAGTCTAATTTTATAATTTAAAATCGTAAAGTCCTTGTAATCGTTACATAGTCAACTTTCACTATGAGCTAAAAAAATCTAACAAAAAAAAAAACAAATGACAAGGAATGCACGAAAAATAACATCTTATAAGGAAGTCAGAATAATCATCTCAGATGTTATATACTGAGCTTTAAGCTTACAACACCTATCTAGGATAGTCGTAGCCCTTTAGGGCTGACGATGGATATGAGATCATCTAAAAGGAACATGTATTCGCTGCTGTAGAAGTGGCGTTGGCACTTAAAATGGCCGATGGCACGCGAACACGATGAGCTTCGCGGTCGCTGCGTTTACATGAATGAGTGGGGCTTGTGGCGCAGGGGCCTTTCCTCGGGCGATGCTGCAAGAATATTAAATTAATAAATCATTTAATACTTCTGTAGTAAATATATTTTTAGACAAACATTTTACTGCTTGCTACTCGTCCTAACGCCGCCGTTAGAGGCAACAAATTTAACTTTCTACCAGGCTACATTTAAGGAGAGCGTTATTTCCTAATTACTTTCGAAGTTGTAGAATATCAGCCCATAACTGAGAGCCAAAAAGTTCACACTTGATCATCGATGCACAGAAGCATAGATGTGCTTCTATTTGGCGATACTAAAAGCGTTCTATCTTCCTTTGGGATGCAATCCATAGACCACACTATTAGAAGTAGACTCGTTACGTAAAAATAAATAATAAACAAAAAGAACCGTATATTCTTATTAAAATTTAAATATGTCAAAGTTAAAGAAAGAAAAGACAGAAATTTTGCCAATCATACTTAATATTATAAATGTGAAAGTAAGTTTGTTTGTTACGCTTTCACTCGAAAACTACTTAACCGATTATCATGAAACTTTGTACACATATTCTTGTAGGTATAAGAAGTAACATAGGATACTTTATATGAAAAATTTTTTTTTACGAAGATATTACTCTTTCTCATTTTGTTTCGATTTAATTTTGCCTGTTAATCGTTCAGCGGAGCGGGCATGTTCGGCTAGTTAGATATATTGCATATACTAATTTTGCCAATTGGTCCCCTATAAAGTATAAAACCAAAGAGAAATAATTTTATAATTTGAAGATGATTCTTCAACTTACAATCCGGAGCTCCCTTTCTCTTCAAGCCGTTATTAGCTTCGTCGGTGGAGTTCTCCATGGACATATACCAATCAGTGGTAGAAGGCACTTTTGGCCTAGCTCCGTTAGCTTCAGTGGATGAAGATGTTGATGGCATCATGCCCGTCGTATTCGATGTCTCCATCCTTGGCTCGTAGCTTGCCGTGTTATGAGCTTGGCTATTGAACCACTCGTGTGATGTGTCAAGATAGTTCCTCTCATAGTCATCAGAATCAAATTTTGGCTCTATATTAATTAAATATAATAAGTATTAATTAAAAAAAATATCCGAACAATCGTCACTACACATGAATCATGTTGTAATTTTAAATCCCTTTTAAGAACTATCAATATTCTTCTTTCAGAAATTACAAAAACCTAGTATTGGATAGTTTAAGGTGCAGTGTCATGAATAAAGAACATTGCAGAATTCTTACTAAAAAAAGTCAATAAACGAAGGTGAATACTAAAGATTTTTATCAAGAGTTATAAATACTGTGCTTTATAGAGATCGATTTTAACATATCACGATCACATGTCTCACACAGTATCGGCTTTAGTCAATGCTCAAGTCCTGGATATCTAAATTTCTGTGAATGGCATAAATATCCTGGCTGGTAGCCTAGACATCGCTAAGACCTTCGATCGGGTCTGGCATAACACTCTTTTATTCAAATATTTATTTGCACATCTAAGTGTTTACACAATAACATCTTAAATTAACATATAGCACTTAAAACTTAGAGGGTCATCTTCTGACACTGCAAACTCTTCTTGCGAAGCTCCCATCTTACGGGATACCTGGGAGGCTTTGCACCTGGCTATCCAGCTTTCTCGCTGGGTGCAGTATTAAGGTCGTTGTTGACGGTTGCTGCTCCAGTGTGAAGCCTATTAATGCTGGTGTGCCCCAGCTGTGTGCTGTCGCCGACGCACACATTGGGATCCTTGGTGTCGACATCACGAATGATGTGCAGTTTAGGGGACAATTGGAGGGTAAAGCTAAGCTTGCCTCCAAACAGCTTGGTGTGCTAAACCGGTCTAAGCAGTACTTCAGTCCAAAGCAACGGCTTGTGCTATACAAAGCACAGGTCAGACCGCATATGGAGTACTGCTCACATTTATGGGCTGGAGCACCCGCCTGTCAGCCCAATCCCTAGATTCGATCCAACGGCGCGCAGTTCGTGTTGTCGGCGATCCCATACTCACAGACGGTCTAGACACGCTTGGACTTCGGAGACTTTGCGTATTCTAGCGTCTGTACAACGGGGAGTGTTCTGAGGAGCTATTTAGAATGGTGCCTTCGTCGTCTTTCTACCACCGCACTGCCCGTCATCGGCTGGATGTTCATCCCATTTCTTGGAGCCTCATCTTTCTTGTACGAAACGGTTCTCAAGAACGTTCATGTTGCGTACTCTCAGGATCTGGAATGAGCTTCCAGCTGAGGTTTTCTCAGCGCGGTACGATATGGAGTTTTTCAACTCAAAAGGCGTTATAAAATTTCTTCGAGGCCGGCAGCGCGTTAGTAATGCCTCTGGTGTTGCAGACGTCCATAGGCGATGGTGACCACCTGCCAGGGTGGGCCGTTTGCCTGTCTGCTGAACTCTCACAATAAAAAAAAACTAAAAGTAGAACTAACTATACGTGAAAAGTTCTCGGCCTAATACAGAAATTGCGTTCCAATCAGCGAAAATGTATTCCTGTCTGGGTGCATGTCTCACTAGTTCGTATCACATGTTCAACTTGTTCTCTCAAGTAGTTGTTTACACAAATTTCCGCAGTAGACGTCTTGCGTGTTTTTCGTTAAAATGGATAAACTTGAATATCGTGTAGTATGACTACAAGTTGTTCGTTTTGGATGATCTAAGGAAATATTATATATCGGATAAGTTCACAAAAGTTTACGGAGACTCTGCTTCTTCAAAGTCAACCGTTAAAAAGTGGGCGGTTGAATTTAAACGCGTTCGCACGTCCCTCGAAGATGACCCAGATGAAGGACGGCCAAAAACCGCAATAACACCGGAAACCATCGAAAAGGTGCACGATATCATGTTGGATGATAGGCGTGTTAAGGTGATTGAGATAGCTGAGGCCGTGGAAATATCGGAAGAAAGAGTGTGAAACATCTTGCACAAAGAATTAGGGATACGAAAGCTCTGCGCAAGGTGGGCGCTGCATTTGCTAATGTCGATCAAAAGCAAATGCGCAAACGATATTCGCAGTAATGTTTGGACCGATTCAATAGGGATCCGACCGATTTTGTGCGGCGATTTGTTACCATGGATGAGGCATGGGTCCACCACTACATGCCAGAAACGAAACAGCAGTCGAAGCAGTGGGTAGAAGCCGGTGGTTCAGCGTCAAAGAAAGTGAAGTCGATCGCATCTGCCGGAAAGGTCATGCATGGCCAGCGTGTTTTAGGATGTGAAAGTGACCCTGTTAATTGATTGAAAAAGGCGAAACAATCACAGGCAAATATTACTCTAATCTCTTTGACTAGCTGGATGACAAAATTCGCGAGAAGGCGTGCCTTGAAGAAGAAAAAAACATTTTTCACCGGGACAACGCACCTCACAAAGGTGCGTTGACAATGGGAAAACTGTGGAATTTGGGGTATGGTTTGCTCGGCCATCCCCCTCATTCTCCTGATTTGGCACCCTCAGACTTTTGTTTCTAAATTTGAAGAGATTTGTTTCTGGGAAGCGCTTCGCGTCCAATGAAGAAGTTGAGAGCACCGTAGATGGATATTTTCACAGTCTTTCAGGCTCTCACTTCCAGGAAGGAATACCGATGTTGGAGAAACGCTGGACTAAGTGTGTTGAAATCAAGGGAGAATATGTAGTAAAATAAAATCATTTTTCAACTGAAAATTGCAGTCTTTCATTGTCATGCCGAGAAGTTTTCACCTTACCAGTAGTGACTATGGATAATGTGTTTCTTACCATCAAATGGAGCCTTCCTCTTCAGATTCTTTTTTTGGAGGTGAGTTAAACTAGAATCCAGATACTGAGTCCATTCTAAGTCCATTTGCAAATTATTACTTGATGCCGCCTGTGCGTCTTTCGAGGTGATTGTAGATGTCACCTGTCTCTTCGGATCCTTCTTTGACGGATCCACATACTCTGCAAATATATTACAACAACTTCATTGAAGTTACACATATTTTAGCGCGTTTGGATAAAAACATGAGTAAAATTTTTACAATGCAACAGGATGAAGTTAGCTGATCTGTAGAATTTCCATGAAAACTATATTAAAAGTAGTTTCTCAAATATTCATAAATCACGAACATAAACACGTGCTTTATATCACTAGAGATAAAAGAAAATTATAAATATACATGTGCATGTGATTTTAATGTATATGGTGGAAAATAGCCATGGTAAAATTTAGTGAAAAAAGAGAAATTGAAGTTTAAAAAAAAATTAAGCGTATTTATAGATTTTTTATTAATTGATAAAACCTTCTTAATTAAAAATATTTACTTGTAGAGCAAATAGAAATCAAGTTAATATTATCCATATAAAAAAAAAAAAAAACTACGATCTACTTCCATTTCCAATTAATCTTTTTATGCTTTTACAAGTTTTAAATTAATTTATCGAGGCAAATAATCTATAGTTTGTTAGTATAATGAAGTAATGATAGAATGCGTTACTTTGATTAAACTATAAACTTACTTGTCACTGTTGAAGTTGTGTTAGTATATTCGGGACACCTTATGTCCTTATCAATGTCGAAAATTGGGCACCGCATGAAATCGGACCAACGCGTGTCTAAGAAAGACAACTGCTGTGAGCGTTCTATGTTAATTCTCTCTGCCATTCTAGGTGGTGGTAGTTGAGCGTTAGTGATGCTGAAAAATAAATTTTAAAACAATAGTTTTACAATAATAATAATATATAGATAGTGACTATCTATTTAGTATAATAGTATCTATATTATATGCATCAAAGAATTTTCAAGAAATGTGTAATGAGTTGGTGGTAATTTGTTGTTAGGGCTAATATAGCAACGGGACATCACTGCAGGCTTTTGGCTTTTGCTCATCCTCAACAGTTGTTAAAATCGTACAGCGCATATGAAAAGAAATTCATTAATAAACTAACATGTAAATATTAAATATTTATTCTTTATCATTATTTCTCCGAAGCTTTAATTTGCATGGGAAATATATATGTATAATATGATTAAATGAAGTTTAAAATATGGTATCCGTAACAGCATTTTTCAATGATTTTAAATACTTATAACTATTCAAACTTTTTACGCTTGTGCTACTAGGTATAGTCTACTTTCAGAATCTCAGGACCTTTCATATTATTGAACTATTTTCATACCAATTTTTTTTGCAAAGAAAATAGATGGAATGTTTCTAGATTTATTTTTTATGAGGGAGACTCTCAAAAAACTTTTTCTGAGCTAGCAGACGATACCCTAAGAAATAGATAGTGTTCTATGCCCCCATATTGTTTAGACTTATTTACGTCGGCTTTAAAACTATGAAAAAAATAGTCTTACCGGCAGGCTTCATAAAACGCCGTAGAGACGTATTGAGGGGTTCCAGAAGTGGTCATACTCTGTAAATAAATGAGAATAAATCTCCATTTCATAATAAAATCATTGACAACTGTTTTGAAGCCCCTGACTTGACGAATTGAAAAATTAGTTTTTGGACCTATTTTTTATCACAATATTACAACATTATCATAAGCTTCTTCATATTTAGAAATGACATATATTTATTTATTTCAAAATTTATACAATATTACATCACAGACAAGCTTTTGTACAATATTATACAATATTCATTAAAATTACATTAATAGGTTATATTTGTAAATTATTATAAATGGTTATAAATGTCACGTCAAAAATTATAGTCATAGAATATATGTCATAGAAACATTTTTGAAGTGTTAACTTCTTATGGGAGGGTAACCGCTTCGTTACGTAACGCGTTACAGCACCAGTCTGTCTGGCTTCCCTTTCTCTCACGCATACGGCGGCGGTAGGCAGACTTCTCTCCTCTCACTCTAACCCACAGCGCTAGATCTAGTCGAATTGCGACTTTATTACAATGAAATACAGTTGAGTTTCTTTTTCTTTTTAAAGAATCTACATTAGGGAAGTTTAATATAATAAGTATAGTAAGAGGCACATTGAATATCAATCCAAAATTGGAGAGGTCTCGACTGGTGAAGTCTACGCTCCGACCTGCACCGATCCAGATTCAAAACCCGGTAAACTTTCAACTCGAATTGCAAAACCGCTTCGAATGCCTCGGTGACTGCGTTGACGTGGACGAGTATAATAACAAGTTCGTGGAAGCTGTTCAAACGGCCGGGTCTAAGTTCTTCAAGGCCAGCCGTTCAAAAAGAACCGGAAAAATCTCAGATTCTACTCTCAAATTGATGGATGTGAGACGTCAAATGACCCTCCAGTCCCCAGACGATGCTTCCCAGTATAGGCAGCTAAATAGACAGATCTCCAAGTCGATATCCGCCGCCATAACACAGACTGTGTAAAGGCGGCTATAGAGCGTAACAAGGGCTCTAAAGTATTCGCACGAGACTTGTCTATTGGGCAGAGCCAACTGACGAAGCTGAAGACCGACGACGGCAGGGTCATTTCATCTAAACCCGAACTTATGAGACAGCTATACACGACCACACGGGCACCTGTTAACAACAAGGCTAAAGACCCAAGAGCCAAATTAACCCGACACTACACCGTAGATATCCCAGACGTCAGTCTGTACGAGATTAGTGTGGCCCTCAAACAGCTTAAAAACAACAAGGCGCCGGGTGATGATGGAATTACAGCCGAGCTTCTGAGAGCTGGTGGTACTCCTGTGCCTAAAATCCTCCAGAAGCTATTCAATTACGTCATCCTCGAGGGCAAAACGCCGCAGGCATGGCACGGAAGTATAGTGGTGCTGTTCTTCCAAAAAGGGCGACAAAACCCTTTTGAAGAACTTTAGACCGATATCACTTCTGAGCCATGTTTACAAGCTGTTTTCAAGGGTCATCACGAATCGTCTCGCGCGCAGATTTGACGACTTCCAGTCTCCCGAACAAGCTGGATTCCGAAAAGGTACCATAGACCATATACAAACGCTGCGGCAGGTTATACAGAAGACGGAGGAGTATAACCAGCCACTATGCTTGGCGTTCGTGGACTATGAGAAAGCCTTTGATTCGATCGAGACCTGGGCGGTGCTTCAGTCTCTCCAGAGGTGCCACATTGATTATCGATACATCAAAGCGTTGAAGTGTTTGTATGAAAACGCCACCATGTCAGTCCGTCTCCAGGATCAGAACTCGAAGCCGACTGCAGCGGGGACTCAGACAAGGCGATGTCATATCGCCGATGCTGTTCACCGCTGCGTCTTCAAGCTTCTGGACTGGAACGGACTGGGCATCAACATTAATGGTGAGTACATCACTCACCTTAGATTCGCAGATGATATCGTAATCATGGCTGAGACCATGTAAGACTTAAGCCATATGCTTATGGCCTCAATACAGCTTCCCAAGGAGTAGGTCTCAAAATGAACATAGACAATACGAAGATCATGTCTAATGTCCATGTCGCACCTACCCCCGTAACAGTTGGGAACTGTACTCTCGAAATTGTTGACGAATACGTCTACTTGGGTCAAACGATCCAGTTAGGCAGGTCCAATTTCGCGAAATAGGTCACTCGTCGAATCCAACTCGGATGGGCAGCGTTCGGGAAGCTCCGTAAAATATTTTCGTCCCAAATACCGCAGTGTCTCAAGACGAAGGTTTTTAACCAATGTGTGTTGCCAGTGATGACATACGGAACGCAGACGTGGTCGCTAACTATGGGCCTTATGAGAAAGCTCATGGTCGCTCAGAGGGCAATGGAGAGGGCTATGCTCGGAGTTACTAATAGCTATACATTATGTCGTCACAACTATGGTGACCAATCATGGCGCGTTTATAGTCACGTGATTTTTATTTAAATTTCATCAATTTTTAATGGTTTATAATTAATTCAAAAAAAAATTTTTAAGTTTTTTGCATTAAATATCAATATTATTAATAAAAAAGTTTTAAAATACATAAAAAAATCAATTTTTTTTCAAATACCCAATTATTAAATTTGGCCAATTTTGGTTCAGCTCTTCAAAGTGGTTCCACAGTGCACTTCTTTTTCTATGCGAAGTAGCCATATTATAAAATAATTACTCAAATTAATTGTAATTAATGTTTATTACATATTATTATGTTTTATTCTCTAATCCAAGTTTAATAAATGAACTGCGCTTCGAACGGAAATGTTTGGTACATATAATAATAATAATATAAAGAGGTAAGATTTGATTGTTTGTTTATTTGCATTGAATAGGCTTCGAAAGTACTGTACCGATTAGAAAAATTCTTTCACTGTTGGGAAACTATATTATCCCCGGGTTACATAGGCTATATTATATTTTCAAAAAATTTGGGATCCTTACTAAAACTCCAATAACGTAACCCAAGGTGTAAAAAATTACCTAAAATATTCTCTACATCGCGTGCGCTGCGAAAACTATTAATGATAGGATATAATAATGTACTACGACTTTGCAGAACACATCGTTATTTACAAAAAAATGTGGCGACAGTATATGTCTAACTATTATAGTTATGCCACAATAAGTGTCCTTTTATTTTCAAAATTTAATTGAAATGCTGCCGCTAGAAAAGGCTCTTTATTTGTATCTTGGTATTAATCATATTCAAGACTGCTTCTATACCTTTATATAACTTTTTGAATTATTCAATTCGGACATTCCATTCGAAAGATATCACGAGTTTAAAAATGTAAGTATTAGAAAAAACGTTTCACATCTTTGTGACGCTAATTTGCGTTTTATCCGTAATGTGACGCTAATTTCCATTTTATTCGTAAAAAATTTACCCTCATGCGCCCAAAGAAGTTTCACTTCAATAAAAAATTTGAAATGATTTCCAATATGCAGTGAAATGATAAATTATAAATATTAAAACAGTGTTACTTTTAGCATTGAGTTAAGTGTTAAAATGACTTACAGGTGGTTCAGGTGGATTTTGGTATCCATTCATCATTTGACTATTATGGTGACTTGGTTGAGGCCATTTTGGATAGTTTGGCGTGGGCGGCGCCGATGAAGGCTGATTATTATTGAAGTCCAAAGAATTTTCAACTATCTGCTTATTGGCTCGGTAAACGTAAGGCTCCCAGCCTGACACTTTGAACGCTAAATCCTGTAATAAAAAATATGGTATCAGTGAATAACAACAACTATAATATCGTCGGCTTATTGCAAGAAGTCATTATGTGACATTTCATTATTTTGGAAAACAGTATTTAGTTGGAATTAGTTAGTGGTTATGTTGATTAGCCAAAGACGTAACGGCTAAAATTGACCAGCTTGAAATTAGTGTATTTTTAAATTTTGTAGATATGTAAAAATGAGCCCATTATAGATAAAAACGTATCTAGTGATGTTTTTGCAGTTAATGAGTTCGTGCAATAAGCCGTCGATATTTTTTTTAAATCTCCTACTAAATATTTAAAATTTTCTCTCAGTGTGTGAAATTCATTTTTTTAATTGCAAAATATTCGATAAATTATATAATTTATATAATTTATCGATATCCCTCGGTGACACTTACTAGATTCTTCCTGACCTTGAATCTCATGAAAAACAAGTAGTAGTACAATTTCTATATAACTTAAAAAAACAAATAGCCATAAATTTCTGAAGTAATTAAAATAATTAATACAATATTATAAAACATACCAATTGTTTGATAAAGTTTTCTTGGAGACAAAATTACAAAGCCAGAAGAGATCCTTGACCGAGACATAATAGGTGTTTTTTTTAACTCATACAAGTTTAATTGATTATAATTCATCTTAGGGGTCGTTCATAAAATTCGTTCGCATACATGGGAGAGTCTTGCTGTGTGACAAGATATGACAAGGGGGACGGGGGGGTCTAGGGCAACGTAACGTAACGTTCGCCGTCATTATTATTCGACATGAGCGCGATCTGTGGCGCGGCTCTAGCGGCGTTGCGATCCGTCACAACTGGTTTCTTTGTTTTCCAATTTTTAAATAATCACTTGCATTGGAGCCACATTAAAAGAAAAAAAAAATCACTTCTTAAATAAACAATAAAAAAATTCACTTGAGAGAGTAACGTTTTCACGTGCCCTGCGCTCTCGATTCAGTAACAAATAAAAATACTGTTTTTCATGTATTTGTAGGTTGGCAGCTCAATTAAACGCTTAAGTAGTTTATACCTAAAATACTTTATACTTAAAATAAATATAGAAATATACTTAAATAATTAAAGCAATAAATAATTTTGACTTGTGGATGACAATTTACGTCAAATTGGACGAGTAAAATTTATTTTTGTTATAATATCGAAAGGAATTAGATAAAACTTTTTTGTAAATAAAAACTGATTTTAGCGTGACGTATTTTATGAACGGCCCCTTAGTGTTATATCTAGAGACTTTTGTGTCAGCCTGCTTCAGTCTATAAATATCGCAAACGTCAGCTTTAGACTATCACTATTGAATTATAGATAATTTATTTCTACTTACTTCTTAGATTTAATTAAAATATTTAGATATTTCTGCAATACTTTTATTGCTTCTTAGCATTTTAAATAAAGTAACTGTAGAAATAAAAAGTAATACATTTACAAGTAAAAAGTAATAAAATAAAGATGTTTCTGGTAACTTATGAAATATTTGACAGCAAAAGCTTCGGCTAGCATAAGGTTATATAAATCTTAGACACATTAATTTTAATTGCTATGAAATTTACTTATATAAAACGAATTCTACAATATAAAATCGTGGATCTCCCATATATAAAAAAAATATGTACATATACTGTAAATCAAATATTCTCTATCTATAGATTCAAATTGTGTGGTGGTATTTATTATTTAACTAAAATCTAGATATGTTATATCTAAAAAAAAACATTGGTAACTAATAATTAACCTACTTCGTTCAGATCTCTTCCATAGAAACTGGCAGCTAAATCTAAGCATATCACCATGCGACCAATTTGAGTAGAATTATTGTCTTCTCCATGCTTTGCCGTTAATAGCCATTGAATCTCAACAGCTTTACTGTAAATTAAAATAGGTTAAAGTCATACTGGAAATTGATCAAAATAAATACACTGTCATTGCCAAGCATGTTAATTTAATATGTACTTTACAAATATTTTCATGTCGTAAAATATTTTATGCCATGTGGTCCCGGCCGAAGAAAGAATAGGGCCACCCCAAATCATTCCAAGGGAGTCGTAAAAGGCTACTGATGGGTTAATCCTTCAGCCAGCTTGCATGCGGCGAGGGAAGGACACCTCTAGGTTTCCTTTTAGAGGTTGGGAGGTCGGACGGCAGTCGATCCCGTAAAAACCAAAACAAGCCAAATAAACACATGGCATGGTCAGAACATGGAAAGGATGTGTCGCGGATAGGGCGTCGCTATAAAACGACGCGCAAGAACTTCGGCCGACTCTTGTGACAAGTGGACTAGGGTTGCCGTGCCGTGGGCGAGCACAGCTAAAGACATTAGCCCCATTCAAAAAGAAACACCGCTTCGCATCTTGAAATATTGGCATGCTGACTGGACGCGTGAGAGAGTTAGTCGATGTACTCTCCAGGCGGAGAGTGGCCGTGGTGTTCTTGCAGGAGACTCGGTGGAAGGCCAGCAGATCCCGGTTCATTGGGAACGGCTACAAGCTGATCTACACAGGTGCACCTGGTGGGGAAAATGGGGTCGCCATAGTGCTCTCGGAGGAGCTCCAGGACGACATTTTGGAGGTGAAGCGCTGTAGCTATTGGCTTATGGTTGTGAGGGTGCTTGTCGGTGAGGTAGTCACCCGAGCAACTCATCACCCGAGAGAGAGTAAAAGAGACCCGAGCATCTCATCACCTACAAGAGCAGGAGGAATGCTACTCAAATCGATTTCCTACTCACTAGGAGACACCACATCAGCAAAGTAGCCAACTGCAAGGTCATACCGGTGAGAGTCTCACTGCACAACACCGTCTTCTTGTCATGGACCTCTGCGTGAAGCCCAAAGGCAAATGTGTCGACCGCCTTCAACGCCGAATCAGGTGGTAGCTGGTTGATGAAGTCAAGTCCCAGGAGTTCGCCTCAGCCATCGGCGACTAGTGCACCGGTGGTGAGGGCGAATCGGTTCAAGTTTACGGTTCAGTCGCCAGATCTTCCTCCGAATCAAGGACTAGTGCCACTGATAATGCCTGCAGAGGTCCAGAATTGTCTTCGCCGCATGAAGAATCGGAAAGCTGTTGGATCCGATGGGAGTCCTCATCGAAGCCTGGAAGGCGATGGGCTCTGGTGGTGTGGCCATCTTAACCGACCTTTTTAACCGGACACTCTTCACCGGTACGATCCCGAACCAATGGAGGCTGAGTATTATTACTCCAGTCTTCAAAGGCAAGGGGTCGGTGCAGGAGTGCGGTAATTACCGAGGGATTAAGGTCATGTCCCACACCATGAAGCTCCTCGAGAGGGTTATTGACTCTCGGATTCGGCAGGAGTGGACCGTCTCGGGATGTCAGTATGGGTTTTGCCCTGGTCATGGGACCATGGATCCTGTTTTTGCCCTAAGGACTGTCACGGAGAAATACAGGACGAAGAATACGCCTCTGCATTGCCTGTTTCTCGACTTGCAGAAGGCCTTTCACTGTATTCCTCGCGCGATAATCTGGTGGGCATTGCGATCCAAAAGGGTTCCAGAGGCCTATATTGACATCATCCAAGACATATGCCGTGACTCCGATTCCGTAGTTCGCACCGCTGTTGGCGACACTAAACCTTTCCCCATCACCGTCGGGGTGCACCAAGGATCCGTCCTTAGTCCGTTTCTGCGACACAAGCAAGAGCTGCGTGTCACGGAGATGAATATGCTGCGGTGGATGTGTGGATTGACGCGGAAGGACCGCGTTAGGAACTCCCACATTCGCGGCAGCCCTCATGTCCGTGACATTGCGGATAAATTGCAGGACTGTCGGCTCCGATGGTACGGCCACGTTTTACGGCAACCGGATGCTTACGTGGAAAAGAAATGTCTGGTCGTGCCGCTTCCGCCGGTCCCCGGCAGGAGGGGTAGCCCCAAAAAGTGCTGGCTTGACGTCGTAAAGGGTGATATGCGTGCCAATGGTCTCACTACCAGGGATGCTGAAGACCGTGCGAAGTGGAGAAGAAAAAGTCGGAAAGCGGACCCCGGGCGCCGAAGCGAGAGTTTGGGCTGCAACCGGGATTCATCGCTGAGATGGTGATGATGTATTTCACGCGTCTGGTGACATCGATTGCGACGTCAAGGCACGCATTGCTGCCGCGTGGGCCAAATGGCGTGAGGTAGCTGGTATCATTTGTGATCCCACGACGCCGGTAAAGTTGAAGGGCCAGGTCTATAAGACCATCATTAGGCCTGTCCTTTTATACGGCTGTGAAGCGTGGCCGTTGTTGGAACGACACTAGCAAGAACTGCGTGTTACGGAGATGAATATTCTACGGTGGATGTGTGGAGTGACGCGGAAGACCGCGTTAGGAACTCCCGCATTCGCAGCAGTCCTCATGTCCGTGACATTGCGAATAAATTGCAGGAGTGTCGGTTCCCTTGGTACGGCCACGTTTTACGGCAACCGAATGCTTACGTGGGAAAGAAATGTCTGGTCGTGCCGCCTCCGCCGGTCCCCGGCAGGAGGGGTAGGCCCAAAAAGTGCTGGCTTGACGTCGTAAAGGGTGATATGCGTGCCAATGGTCTCACTACCAGGGATGCTGAAGACCGTGCGAAGTGGAGAAGAAAAAGTCGGAAAGCGGACCCCGGGCGCCGAAGCGAGAGTTTGGGCTGCAACCGGGATTCATCGCTGAGATGGTGATGATGTATTTCACGCGTCTGGTGACATCGATTGCGACGTCAAGGCACGCATTGCTGCCGCGTGGGCCAAATGGCGTGAGGTAGCTGGTATCATTTGTGACCCCACGATGCCGGTAAAGTTGAAGGGCCAGGTCTATAAGACCATCATTAGGCCTGTCCTTTTATACGTCTGTGAAGCGTGGCCGATGTTGGAACGACACTAGCAAGAACTGCGTGTTACGGAGATGAATATGCTGCGGTGGATGTGTGGAGTGACGCGGAAGACCGCGTTAGGAACTCCCGCATTCGCAGCAGTCCTCATGTCCGTGACATCGCAGATAAATTGCAGGAGTGTCGGCTCCGATGGTACGGCCACGTTTTACGGCAACCGGATGCTTACGTGGGAAAAAAATGTCTGGTCGTGCCGCCTCCGCCAGTCCCCGGCAGGAGGGGTAGGCCCAAAAAGTGCTGGCTTGACGTCGTAAAGGGTGATTGATATGCGTGTCAATGGGCTCACTACCAGGGATGCTGAAGATTGTGCGAAGTGGAGTAGAAAAATCCAGAAAGCGGGCACCGAAATGGAAGTTTGGGTTGCAACCGGGATACAACGCTTGGATGATGATGATGATTTACAAATATTTCAAGTGTTAATAATTTTTTACAAGTCAATTGCCAATAAAGTAGTACAATTAACATTGAAGTAACTTTGAAGTCCTATTAACTTTGAAGTAAGTACAAGTAGTGCAAAAGGTCAAAGATCATATCTAGGGTTTAATGGAGATGTCTTATTAGATTTACAATGGCTCGATTTTCCTTAACAAGAAGTGAATGTTTCAGCAGTACCAAGTATACTTTCAGTTAGGGATTGATGAATAGGATTTGAAAGAAATTGTAAAATTTGATTTGAATTCTATTGCATATTCAAACAATTCAATTGAACCTTTCAATTTGAATATTCGAACCATCCAGTTCAAAATTCAAACTATTCTAACTATTAAATTAGAAATTCAAACTATTTAATTCAAAATTCAAACCATTCGAATCATCCGATTTTAAATATAAATTATTTGATTTGGAATTCAAACCAACTATTCAATTTGAAATTCTAACTATCAAATCAAACTATATGATTCAAAATTCAGACCATTTGAACCATTTCATTCAAATTCAAACTATTAGATTCAAAATTCAAACTATTCAATTCAAAATTCAAACAACTCGAACTATTTGATTTGAACAATTTATACAATGTTGGTATAAATTGGTTGGTTCCATCACTGTTTTCACAGGTGCTGATTATTGAATGCTACCAATGAAGCTGCTTGTCGTAGCCACAGCAAAAATAAAATCTATCAATATTGTATATACACTGATGGACTCATAAACTGCATCAAAGTAATAGACGACTTTGAAATAAATATTTTAACCAAATATGTATGCAAATTTTCTATAAGATTTAAATTGAAACCTCTACATTGGTTCGTGAACTTTAAAACAGCATAGGGTCATATCCTTAAGTTTAAGTTTGTGTACTGGAAAGGACCTTAAGACTTTTTTGAAGAAAAAACAGAAATTTAAGGAAAATTGGTTTAATTAAAAAATTGGTTTTAATAATAGACACAAACTTTATACAAGGGTTTATTTATGTTTTAATAAGGTGTATTACCTCCACGTGCCCTTATTATGGTTTCTAATCGGTTCCGCATAGATTTTATTAGGGTTATTAAAAGATCTTGTGGAATATTGTCCCATTCTTCTGAAAGTGCTGTTCTTAGTGCTGCCACTATCGTGGGCAAAGGGTTTCTCGCATATACAACTGTTTTTAAATTGTCCCAAACATGCTCAATGGGATTAAGATCCGGGCTGCGTGCTGGCCAATTCATTGTACATATCCCAACCTCTTCGCAATATTGTCGAACTTGTGCAGCAGCGTGCGGCCAGGCATTATAAAATAAAATTTTCGCCTATGATTCCCATGTAAGGCACCATGTGATCTTCTAAGATCTCTGTTATGTAGTGATGTGCAGTCAAACCCCCTCTTTTACCGTTTTGACGGACCATGTCTATGAACACAAGTTCTGTTTGCCCGTTCATTGATATGCCACCCCAGACCATACATGAAATGCCTCCAAAAGGAACACGCTCCTCGATACAACTTTGAGCATATCGCTCCCCACGTCGACGATAGACTCTTCTACGACCATCTGCATCATATAAACATGTCCTACACTCGTCCGTGAACAATACGGAGGCCCATTGCTCTTCTGTCCAATTCAGGTGATCACGCGTAAATCTTAAGCGAGCTTGTCTGTGAGCTACAGACAACTTTGGACCATTTGCTGGTCTAAAAGGGGTGAAATCCGCTTCCTTTAATCTTCTTCTTATTGTTCGTGCACTCACGTTTACTCCACACACTTTTTTAAGCTCTGTTTTGATGTTAACTGACGTGAGGAAACGATTTCGCAGGGAAGTTGTAACAATAAATCGGTCATAACGACCGGTGGTTGCTCGAGTCCTGCCTGTACCACGTCTCCTTCTGTAAGAACCTGTCTCCACAAACCTTCTGTATATTCTAGAAACCGTAGACTGGTTTAAATTTAAATTTCTACCAATCGTTCGTTGATCCAAGCCCTCCCGCACCAATGCTACAATTTGAGCCTCTTGTTCGGACGAAGTATCCATATTATGGTTCAAAAACTCTCGATGAGTTAAAAAACTAACCCAACAATTCTGCTGGTGACAATAATTCAATTGACAAAAGAATAAAAAATCAATGAGAATCAATTTAAAACTTTGCTATAAATTACATGCAAATCTGATACTATGAGTAAATTTTCTTTTTCAGGCTATATTCATTTGTTTTACTGCAGTTCTATTTTTAAATTTTCCTTTTTTTTGAGATTAAGAGCCAGTCTCTCCATATTTATAAATCATAATTTAATCTAAAAAGTTTGCATACTTATTAAAAAAAATCATTTCAAAGTAATCCTGAAGTTTGATGCAGTTTATGAGTCCGTCAGTTTATATACTAATTAGTCTCACTTGAAAAGTCCATCCTATAATTACAAAGTTGATGTTGACACATAACTTCAAGTATTCAAAGCTGTAATATACTCATACTGGTTTTTAATCAAAATTTCATTCTAATGTTTTGTTAACCATCTCATTACTTCATTTTTCTTAGAATATCATTTCAGTTTAGATCTTACATTATCACTTCATTTTAAAATTAAACATAAATACAGAGTAATCTTTTTCGTCAGTCGGTCCCTCAGAGCTGAGGATTGTGACTCCATTGCTGCAATTTCTTAATCATCTCACTAACAGGTATTTTTAGGTGTTCGGATAGGTATCCTAGGCCAGGTGGCCTAGACACTTTTTATGGACTTGTGTCACCATCAGTTTCTCCAGATTACCGGGATTCCTTCTAGCAATATGTCCAAAGTACTTGATTTTTGGTGTAGGCAGACACTGGAAAGTCGCTGGGAATTTATTATTTTACACTAGTAAACAGTATACTAATATTAGTACACTACGATTAGACCCTATGGTCTAAAACACTGCACACCACTGACTGAAAAATCTTTAAATTTGTCATCACACATCATGACACAGTCATTCACTTTCCTTTTGCCTCAAAACTGCAATTTAAATGTATTTGTCACAATTTCATATTTAAGAGCACTGAATATTCAATATTGTTTTATTTTTTAATTATTTTAATACTTGTCACCTTGTTATACTAAAACACCACACCATTACATAGTTGTCTATATTAAACATGCCTTAGATATAGCATATCCGAGAGATAATCATGTTATATGCAACATCTCTGGAAGGAAGGCATTTGCTGTTTTGTAACTGATCAATGATTAGATTACATTAATAATATATTTGTAAGATTTCATGTTATTGCTTTAAAAGAAGAATTAAACAATTTATTTTCGCATGTGCTTTGTTTTCTATTTATTTTCATATTCATATTCAATCAAATTACAGCCAATAACAGATGGTTGTCTATATGGTAGTACATAACTACAAAACTCTATCTAATTATAATCCAATTTTAGAAAAGCAGTCATTGCGAGATGTTTACACAAAGATCACCAACTCAGGCTTCTAAGTGCAGGCTTCGATGCAAGAGGATGATAATCGTCATTGATAGACACATGGATAAAGAAGAATCACATTGGACCTCTTGCAACAAGTATTAAATAGCATGAAGTCGAATATTTAAGAATTATTCAAAATATAGTTATCATTCGCAAGTAGTTATTTATAAGCATTTTTATATCATAGAACAGTCCTCATGAAAGATGGTGTTTAGTTATTCTTTTGGTCGAATTCAGAAGACGCGGCGATCCGGTGGGCTCGAGCATGAAACCACGCTCTAACAAAGACAAAGCCCTTTCTCTTTGAAACCTTTGCATCAGCGCTGCAGGCTCCGAAAATAGTTGTGGTTAGTTTATTGTTTTTTAATAATCACTATTATCCGATATATTTCATTTTAATCTATAATATATAAAATTCTCGTGTCACAGTTTTCGTTGCCATACTCCTCCGAAACGGGTTGACCGATTCTCATGAAATTTTGTGAGCATATTGAGTAGGTCTGAGAATCGGCCAACATCTATTTTTCATCCCCCTAAATGTTAGGGGTGACCCACCCCCAAAATTTTTTTTTTAATTTTTTGACATTTTATTATTTATATGGCAGAACAACGTTTGCCGGGTCAGCTAGTCATTGTATAAATTACTTTTAGCTTATACTTGGTACCTTTAAAAAAGCTATCTAAAAATTTCTAGTGTACTTAGATCATCGTTAAAGTAAGTCAAAGGTCAATAATCACTTTAAGGGGATCTGTACAACAGGCTATTGAACCAAAGTAAATCAAAATGGAAACATTGATTTTTCAACACCCCATTACCCCACCCTTTTCAACAAGTATTTCGCAAAAATGCATTTGAATATGTAAATAAATTTACTTACTCGATAATTGGTGAACCATGAGGTACCAGAAGTCTAGTAGCTACTATATTTAGACGAGATATAAAAGAGTCCATTTTGAGCACCAGTTCCAGAGTTTCACCCGATACTCATTAATAAAAATTTTCAAAATCAATAGCCAGTAACCTCGCTGACTTGCGCACTCTAGAAGACCATCTGTTACCCTGTTTTATTTAAAGTTTGGCGGGAATTGGTAATGTCATATATTTTTTTTTTACACGCTTTTTAGACAAATGATTTTGTCTTAACAGCCTAAACGAATTTTATATGAACAAACGTAAATGAATATTTTCTTACTCATTAAAAAAATACACCTAATATTTGGGGTGCTAATTGAAAATTGCATCTTATTTATATTTTACAAGTAACTAAGAGTGAAGTGATCGAGACAGGTTAAAAAAATAGAAAGAGACAGTATACTTAGGGATGCAAATAAAACATCGATGTTTTAACATCGATGTTTTAACATCGACGTTGAAACCTAAACATCGAAACCTATACATCTTTGTTCAAGAAAGATGTTTTATGAACGATGTTTTATCTTTATCGTACATAGACATAACGCGCCATCTTGTGCTCTATCTGTGATCTACACATATGACCTGTCTCAGTCACAAGCGTACATTTCTCAATTTAGCTCACTCAGAGCAATACAAACAAATGCACACCGAACGAAGCAGTCGGTCACAGTGTGACCATATGTGGCAGTTTCCTGCCATTTTGGCAGGATTGAGCCCTTATTTTAGGCTGTGGCAGGATGTGTGGCAGTTTTTAAAACTGGCTATTGCTACCGCCTTGGATGCTCGATTCAAACTGATTCATTTTAAAGATGCCACTGCGAAGGGTAAAATCATAAACTATATAAATAATGTAGCTGTAGCAAATGAGTCTTCTGATGAATCTGAAAAAGGCGATAATCCTGAAGGCGACATATGGAGTTATCATAAAACATTGTCTCACTACAACATAAAAAATAAAACTAAAGCGGATACCGAACTACAAATGTTCATGTCATCCCCTGTCACTCCTATATAGGGAGATGCATTGAACATGTGGGATGACATGAAAGGACTGTTTCCTGGGCTTCATAGCCCAGCTATGATCTACTTACATATCGTGGCAACTTCAGTACCCAGTGAGCGGTTGTTCTCAGAAGCTGGAACTACAATTACGCAGGAGAGAAACCGCTTATTGGGTACCAGATTATCCAAATTGTTGTTTTTAAATTCAATTTTGAAGAAGTAAACTTAAGAATTTATCAGTTTGAATTTAATAAATGTTTAATTAATACTTGTTATTTTCCATTAGATTATTTTTTTCATAAAATATTCTTATTGTCAATAATAATTTATAATATAAAAGTTCATTATTAGAACATATTTCTTTCATTTGTAATACAAATGATCATTTCCTTGGATGTACATTTATTTTAAATGGTGATAGGGATGTGTTAGTGTGTACCCACGCTGTTGAATAGTAAGTACGGTAATGAATGTTGGGTAAGGTAAGGTAACCTTTAAAAATACATACAAAAAATATAAATATAATGTAAAATACATATAAATAGAATAAACAGTATTTAGTAGGAATGAGAGCATTGGGAAGTGTGTCTGGTATATATTTGAAAGATGGAGCGACAATGGTGTAAAAAGATGATGTTAGTAAAAGCAAGAATTCAGAAAGGTGTGCTAAGGTGGTTTGGGCGATACATCGATGTTTAAAAAACGAGGATTTATTTGCATCGCAGGAACAAGCGTTAAAAGTTTATGTAAATGGTAATAAAAAATGATATATCGTTCATAAACATCGATATTTCTAACATCGATGTTTCACTTTTGAAAACATCGATATCCTAATATCGATGTTTTTATGACCGATGTTGCATCCCTAAGTATACTTGCATTGTGATACCTGTTCCCAACCCTTTTACTGTGTACACTACACTGCACACATTCGGATACACACACAAAAATTTATTAGGGAATTTACTGTTGAAAATTAATTAAAAACATCTATAATTTTCGCGTAATATTATCAATGTAATTGTGATTTTATTTAAAATAAATAAACTAAATTACAATTTAGTTCAATTCAAATTAGCTTTATAATAATTTGAACAGTATGTTTTGAATGTGTATCCGAACTATTAATGGAACAGGCTACAGTGTGACCATATGTGGCAGTTTCCTGCCATTTTAGTTAGAATTTTAGTGTGACACTTAATTGTGAACTCTAATGATTCATTTATACGGTCTATAACTATAAACTGATATTAGAGTGTAAATTCTTTTTGCAATGTTGTATGTAGATTTCAATAAAATCAACCAAATTCCATTCTTAAAACCATATAACTTTTGTCTTTTATTCTGAGTACACGGCTATAAGGAGTATAAATATATAATTTGAGTGTGCTTTGGTAAAATGAAGCGAAAGTATGAAAGAGTGTACAGGGCAGAGTGGGAGCAAGATCCATTACTGTCATCGTGGCTTACTAAAGCTAAAGACAATCCTGACAGGGCATTTTGTAAGGCATGCAATTGTAAATTGCCATCGCGTCTATCTGCCCTAAAAACATGCCTGTATAACAAAACAGAAGAAAAATATGGAAGAGTATCGCTATAGGGGGTAGGCAGTCACCAGTGAATATCTTCAAATTAATTAATTTTATCGTATCAAACTAAAAAAATTATTCTTTGCGTTATGTGTATCTAATGTAGGTTTAATAGTCGCTAAAATAAAGTAATAGCAGCAACTTCTGACTAAAAAACTCTTACTATTGCGAGACTTTATACGTGCTTTTTCATATAGTAATGTTGTTGTAGGTTACTAAATTTTTCAAGAATTGTGTTTCGTTTTAACCAACTAAAAATGGTCAAACGGATGACTAAAGACATGTAGCGGATGAATATAATCTTAATTGTGATGTATGATCGACATTTCATATTAGCAATATCAATAAAAGATAATATTATTATATTGGCATTATTTTGGCATTTTCATTATAAACTTTGGCAGGATTTGGCAGGATTCTAGCCAAGTTAAGGCAGGATTATAAATTTTGAGATGGTCACACTGACAGGCTACTATTCTGGAACAGGTAATTGAAACTGTTGGAACATGAACAGGTGTAACAGATTTCCAATTTTACTTAGTATGAACCACCACTACAAGTAAACCTTAAACGAACCAACAAAATTAAATATTTATAAATAAAAAAAAATTAAAATCAATATCCAATAACATCGTAGACTTGCGCACTCGAAACTCTAGACCCCAGACATAGAGTGTAGGCTATGTTATTTAAATTTTTTATTGGGAATTGATAGCGTCATGTTTTTTTAACGAAGACAAATATTTTTGTCTAAACGGCCTAGATATACAAAGTTACTAGGTTAGTACTAGGGTTATAAGCTTTGTTATCATGCAGTGCACTAATAGAATGACCTTGCAACTAGAGCAATATTTTTAAACTTATGAAATATTGACAAACGTTTTTTTTCAGTGGGCGTAATATGTTAAGAAGGTTATTGCGAAGGCTAGTTTTTGAAGTGAAAACTTCTCTAGAGGCGTTGTGCACTTTTGTTGTGTTGGGTAAAAAATGTTAAACTCGCGTCAGGTCACGAGTTCTGATCGTAAGAATTTGTAAGACGTAAGATGGAGTTTTGCTCCAGTAATACCAACCTTATTAATGATGACTTAACTTTTATTTTTTATTGTAACTTTTAAATGATTGCATTGTATTACATATACATATCTATTCGAATTGCGACTTTATTACAATGAAATACAGTTGGGTTTTTTTGAAGTGAAAACTTCTTGGAATATTCCGAAGCTTTGGTTTTTCGCCAATAAATTTAACACTATTTATTTACACCGTTATGCAATTTACATAATACACTCCACATTAGTAAAGTGAAATCCTGAATATAAAAAAGTGACAATGGCTGTTTATACGAATTGAAAAAAAATATTCGTCAGATATTGAGATGGGATTGTGACAGGTCAGTATCTAGTCGATACGTTTGGCGATTATTTTCTTGATTTTCTCGATTTTTTGGTCTCCTGGTGGCGGTTTTATATTTATTGCTCTCTCATTGCAATTGCTTCAAAGCTTGCTCAATGCAATAATAAACACTGTTATAATTTGAATCACCATAACTTGGTTGATAACATGTATGACAGTATTGTTTCCATTTTGTCAAGTTCGGCAATAATGAGCTATAAAAGCCTTAGAGCACATAAACATCGCACCAAGGTACTGGGATGGAACAAATACGTGAGGGATGCACACGGTGAGACCCGGCTTAAATTTAAGATTTGGCTGAGTCACAACAAACCTACATCTGGCTATATTCACGATGAGATGACCACTACGGGTAAGATATTTAGAGCTACGCTAAAGTGTTGTCAAAATCACCACGAGCAAATACAGCTCGATATATTGGCTTCGCATCGTAAGGCAAATAATTTTAAGAAGTTTTGGAAAAGTACCAGTAAATATGACGTTAGGCCGGATTTGCCTGTGCCAACATGTTTGCGAAATATTTTCGTGTCGATTCTCGTTTGGGTGCGCCGAGGGGGGTGATTGACTCTGATGCATGTTCTAGCGGGGATATGATTCGCTTTTCATCGAAACAGGTAGCTGATGCCATTGCTGGAATGAGTCGTGACAAGTCTCCAGGTCATGATGGGCTCAGTATCGAGCCTTCACTTGCGCTTTGCGGGGGATCATTTGCCAAGAGTTTTAGCAATATTTTACTCTTTGTGTACGAGCCATTCTTATCTCCCTTGCAGTTTCATGAGAATGGAACTGCAATGAAACTGCAACTGAAAGTGCTATCTTATGCCTGAAGGATACAGTACATTATTATACGCACAGACGTACTCCGATCTACGCATGCTTTTTAGATCTCTCAGAAGCTTTTGACTTAGTCTCCTACGATTTACTTTGGGAAAAGCTCCGTGAGAGAAAAGTACCGTCGGAGCTTTTGCGTATCTTCCAATACTGGTACCTTAATCAGGTAAACAACGTGAGATGGGCTGATAAGTTGTCCGAACCCTATTCCCTTGAGTGCGGTGTGAGGCAGGATGGAGTAACCTCACCCAAGCTTTTTTAATTTATATATAAATGCACTGATAGATGAGCTCAGCAGCAATAAAATAGGGTGTCGATTAGATAATGTTAGTTGTAATAATCTTAGTTACGCCGACGACAAGGTGCTGCTGAGCTCATCGATCAGAGCTCTAAGAGACTTAATGAAAACTTGTGAGACTTATGCTAACTCCCATGGGTTGTCGTATAATGTTAGCAAGATGAGCTCATGGTTTTCAGAGCTCCTGGCAGATGCCCTGTGAATGTGCCCGATGTCTGTCTGAATGGTATTCCCTTAAAAATTGTGAAAAAATTCAAATATCTTGGCCACTATGTTACTGATGACCTTAAGGATGAAACAGATATAGAGAGAGAACGCAGGGTATTGGCGGTTCGATGTAACATGTTGGTCCGTCGATTTTCGCGTTGCAGTGGGCAAGTAAAGTTAACGTTATTTAAAGCATACTGCCAAGTTTTTTATACGTGTAGTTTATGGACCAAATGTACGCAGAAAGCTGTCAGTGCGCTGCGTGTGCAATATAATAATGGGTTCAGAATGCTGATGGGGTTGCCACGATTCTGCAGCGCTTCGGGTATGTTTGTCGAAGCACGCGTAGATGATTTTTATGCCATTACAAGGATGCGGGCTGCCTCGTTGCTCTGCAGGGTTCGGGCCAGCTCCAACAGTATCCTGAGCACAATCGCTGCCAGAAATGATTCTGCAATACTCAATTGCTGTGTTAGGAAATGTAAGACTGACACAGCAATTGTAGCCAAATTATAGGATAAGACTAACATTAGATTTAAGACATTATGTATTTACTAACCCCTATGAATTATGTGAATGATTCGAAATAAAAATATTATTATTATTTATGTAAATGTCGCAAGTTGTGGGTGAGAATGTCTCATCTGACAGGGGGTGGGAAACATTAGATTTAGAAATGGCGAAAACTTCCACTTCGAACCAAATAGAAAAATTAGCTCCAAAACGTCGTAACAATGACTTATGAAGAAGGGGTTGATCTTTTTTCTGAGATAACACATATGTTATCCCAGAAAAAAGATCAACATCCTCTTCCTTACCTCCTTCAGCTCTAATCCAACATACTTACATAAGGCCTGGTTACGAGTCTAATTTAGACTTAAAATATAGTGAATCAGATTCTGGTCCATTTATTGAACATGTTTCTCGATCGGAAACTAGTACAATACCATCTTCTGCAAACTGCGAGCTTTTAGAATTGCGCAAAAGATATTACAAAAACAGAATTCCTGGTGTTATTGAAATAAAAAATGTAAGTAAGAATAAAGTTTCAGTATATTTTAAAACTTTTACCAAGGTTAATTATTTTCTAACTAACCCCCTTCTTACCTTTAATCAATTTTATCAGCCATTATGCCAAGATATCAAATCACACACACGTATGGACGTAACACGTGACATCTCATGGATTGGACTTTGAAAGAAGTAGTCTCAAGCATATAATGTACGTAGACCTGAAAGTGCCTTAGTTGTGAAGGCTCGTAGGCTGAATAAAAAAAGAATTGATGGTAATGTTACTTGGGAGCCTACGGGCACTATTGTTCTTTCTTTTCTTGGACAAATCCTGCCTTCTCATATTTATTGTTGTTATTACTTTATGCCTACGTCCACCTTTATCCCTACGTAATGTATTGGACACACTCGAGTTCAGTGTAGGTCAAGTGCACGCTGTTCCAGATATGCTGGACCTCACGAAAGTGAGCCTCCAGCCCACATAGAAATGTCGAAACTCTATGGATTATAAAGTAATGCCAGTTTTAGACGAAGAAGTGTGCTCTAAATTGCATAATAACCTGGTGAGACTTAGACTTCTTTGACGAAAGCATTGGCAAATAATAGGTTTTTACCTATGAAATTGTCGTTCTGCAGTACTGGCCATTTCAAATCAAAATAATTTTTGTTTGGCTAAGAATTTTAATTTCAAATTAATTTTATTTTAAAAACATGGAATTATTTTTCCAAAAGTAGTCATTTGTTTATTGATTAGTGTTACATTTTCATCGCATTTCAATCTTTTTCGCCATCATGGATACGTTAAAAATTTGAGTAATTATGGAATATGAGTACCGTCGTGGCAGCAACGCGGCACAAGCGGCACGCTACATCAACGACGTTTACGGAGCTAACACTACAAACCAACGCACCACCTGTTATTGGTTTGCTCGCTTCCGTTCTGGGAATTTCGACCTGAAAAATAACCTCGCGGTCGTCCGAATTGAAGGCGACTGTGGAAGCTGATGATACACAATCTACGGCTGAATTAGAAGCAGCTTTCGACGTTAGCGTCAAAACAATATTGGTCCATTTGCGTCAAATTGGCAAGGTAAAAAAGCTGGACAAATGGGTGCCACAGGAACTCAATGATCGCCAGTGCGAAGTACGCGTCGAGACGTGCCTTGCACTGCTCAACAGATACACAAATGAAGGAATTTTGAAGCGCATTGTTACCTGCGATGAAAAATGGATTCTGTTTGATAACCACAAGCACTCAGCAAGTTGGTTGGATCCTGGTTCAGCACCTAAACAATGCCCTAAACGAAAACTTACCCCTAGAAAAGTGATGGTCACTGTTTGGTGGTCTAGCGCCGGTGTGATTCATCACAGCTTCTTACCAAACGGGGTGAGCATTACCGCAGATGTGTACTGTGAAGAACTGAACACAATGATGGAGAAGGTGGCACATCTCCAACCAGCATTGGTCAATCGCTCGTCTCCGCTGCTCCTGCACGACAACGTGCGACCTCATACTGCACAGCAGGCGGTCTCCAAGTTGCAAGAACTGGGGTTAGAAGTTCTCCGTCATCCGGCCTGCTCACCAGACCTTGCGCCTACAGACTACTACTTTTTCCAGAATTTGGATAACTTCTTGGCGAAAAAAAAATTCAATACCCGGTTTGGTAGTACAAAATGCCTTTGAATAATTTGTTGCCTCCCGTCCAGCTGATTTCTTTAAGAAGGTCATCAAGAAACTGCCACTGTGTTGGCAAAGATGCATTGATTGCATGGGTGATTACTTCGATTAAAACAAATAAAAAATACATGAAAAAAATTCGTTTAAATTTTTTCATACAAAACGGCAATTACATAGGTAAAGACCTAATATGTATGGTGCAGCACGCCATTGACAACTGACCGAGAAGATTAAGACTGTATAGAAAGATGGAAGAAAATACATGCTGTCGTCTAATTCGTGTCGTTCTAATTTAATGATTAATCAATCAATAAAACTATTTTGTAACATTTATATTTTATGACCATTTTTTCTTTGTATTTAAGAATCGCCTTGGTATACGTAAAATAAACAAACAAACCGTAAACATCTTGTGCTACTACAAAATTACTGCCTGTATATATTAAAATGTTCATGTTTTCTTTAAGTTTTCTTGCTACAGATAAATTCTTTTCAATTATATGCTTAGAATATTTCTTATAATTGTTTAATATAGCATTGATTTTTAATTTATTATTACTTGATTAGATCTCATTTTTATTACATCAACTGGTTACCATAATGCAAGTAAAATATTGTCTTACATCTATTTATCGCTGTAGTTTGTGCTCACAAATAATGGCGCATCATTGTATATTTTTAATAAAATATCATTAATAATAGCTTCGTCTATAGCATAATGTTTCTTGTTTTTCGTCTATGTTTTTTTCAATACATATCCAATAGGTGTACTCACTATAGTTATAATTATTATTTCATTAATATCGATATCGTTTTCATAATTGGTTTATAAAACCTAGTCAGTCTTCAAACTTTATGTAACATTTTATTAAAGAAAGCTTATTTGTTTTTCCAGATTTATACGCCACGGTATACTAGTACTTAACTTATATCTATCAAAAGTGCTTAAAAATTATTTGTCTGCTTCTCTACTAAATCTTTCAAATCCCAGTAATAATAATAATTGAAGCTGTTTTATTAACGACAAAAGAATTGCCTTACATAATCTTTTTAGACATACTTCTTCAATGTCTCATTTGAGAGCATTACATCCACATTTAGTTTTGTAAAATAATCCTGACTTAACGTTTAATGTAAAGTTTTGTTACATTCTGTTGCCATTGTCTTTACACGCGTCGTTTCTTTAGAAAATCATTTTTTATTGCTGTAGTACAGCAGACAAGCAGACGGCCCGCTTAGAATTTAGCAGTTATCGTCGCTTATAGGTGTTTGTAATGCCAGTGACATCGCGAACACGCTGCTGTCCGATAAGGATACAGGAACTTGGGTCACTAATGCCAGAATACAACAGAAGGTTAGGCGGCTGACTTATGATCAAAGGTGGTCGCCATCCCGACGGGCTTGGGGCCCTACCACGTAGCTAGGGTGGGTTGTTTTGTTACCTTTTACGACCGGCCACAGAGGTCAGTGTCAGTATTCTTTATCTGCGTCTACACGGATAAAATGTGCGCAGTTTACACGTGATAGAAGTGAAACCTTGAAAAATGTACATTTCAATATAATATAGAAAACATAAAAAAAATAATAAAAAAGAACAAAAATCCACTGTCACGCGATTTTCCTAGGCGGTCACCGATCCAAGTACTGACCGCGCCCGACACTCCTTCACTTCGGTGATCGGACGAGAACCGAAAATTCATTAATCCTGAGGATCCTGGTAAGGATAATGATACAAACTATACAGATTATTGCATTGTCATCGGCCCTCGATATATCTACAAAGTTTGAACGAAATCTGGCCGTTTAAAGTGGGTCAAAATCGCCCCCAAAGGAGTCGGTTACAAACAAATAAATACAAACATACATACAAGTGAAGCTAATGTAAAGCGTGTAAAAAAGCAAAAACGTCAATGAGTCAGGATCGAACTCAGGCGGATCCGATACCCAAACACCAAGTCTAAGAGCTAGAATCCTTTTGGATTAACCGCTGAAATTATCCAAGTTATTAAGTTTAATGTTCACAAATCTTTCCAAAAATTTATTCTAAAGTTATATTAAATTAAAAACATAAACAGAAAAGGAAAAGTTTTTGGAGTTATGCAAGTGAGGATTTGAATCCAGATCGATCCGAAACCCAGAGACCCAACCTATGAGGTACAATCGGCTCAAAATTTTAAGGTGAAATTATTAGTGTTGAAGTAAATCAACTATATATCATTGTAATAAAGTAGCAATTCGAATAGATATGTTAAAGTAATGCAATGCAATCATTTAAAAATTGCTTTGTAGAATAAGCCCTAAGCTTAATTAATAAGGTTGGTTTTATTGGAGCAAAAAAATACTGTGACTTTTTTCCGTTTCGTCGAGTTTCAGTTCACAACCATGCTATAGAAGTTTTCACTTCAATTAAATAAATAGTAAATTTTACGAAAATCCTTTCCAAAATGTAATATTATAAATTACTATTATATGACAGAACAACATTTGCCGGGTCAGTTATGATAAACATATAAACACGTGATATGTGTATTAAGTGATCGTAATATTAATTGATGTGCAGTGCAAAGCTTGTCTGAAATGCAATATTATAAATGTTGAGATATATAAAACTATGCATAAAGGTAAGATAGATTTAAAATATTATTTATAAACCAAAAAAATATTATTGTAACACGTAAATACCGTATCAATTCTTGGAATAGATCACGCGCTTTGCTTAAATTACCCAAAGTACTTAAAACTGTGTCACATGAGCAATGAAGATTACAGGTCACCACCAAGGTCAAGAACAAACTTGATTAATTGGCTCCGGTATTTATGTATATAATAACATAGATTTGCCATTGACAAAAGTTCACATTTTTTTTGTTTATATTATTTTATTTGTATTGTTATATGTTAACAAACTTGTGTGGCTCTCCAAGGTATATTGAACAATATGTTTCTTTTATTCTTATCGTTACGATTCCGATTGCAACCCAAACTTCCACTTCGGTGCCCGAGATCCGCTTTCTGAATTTTTCTTCTCTACTTCGCACTATCTTCGGTATCTTTGGTAGTGAGTCTATTAGCACGCATGTCACTCTTTACGACGTGAAGACTGTATTTTTGGGTTTACACCTCCTGCCGGGGCGCGGCGGAGGCGGTAGCAATACTACCGAAGCGCGAAGACGACACTGCTGCAATTTTATCCGGAATGTCGTGGGCTTGAAAGCGGCGAGTGTGGTAGTTCCAAGCGTTGTTCTTCCGCGGCACTTCTCTCGTCCACTGCAACATATTCATTTTCGTGATATGGAGTTCCTGTCTGTGCTGCTATAGCACCGTTTATAATGTATCTGTAATGTATTACCTAGTTTAATCTTTATAGAAAATATCTTTAGTTGTGAAGGAGTAACAAATATCAAGAGTTTAAACAACACTTATTGATTATGATATTCAGTAGTCGTCAGATTGTAGTAGCTAATTGTGATTACAAGTTGATTTTGAAAGCTAAATACTATTTAGCCAGGCCTGATTAATATAATATTAGTTTTATTATAAAATATACTCTGATGATTTATACTCCTGTCCGATAAATTACTAGAGGTTAAAAAGTGTTTTAAAATTTACATAAGTTCAAGTCGATAATTGAATTCGAATTTCAAAAGTTAGGTTTCCTTAAAAAGTCGTTACTACTATATCCATGCTACATAGTTGCTAAGTATAGAAAAGTTTAGATTCTAAGCCTGAAATAAAGAAAATCTATGAATTTTTAGTATATAAAATAAACAATTATTGTCAATTAATATAATATAATGGAAATAAAGGTGCTTACCATTCGTCTCAAGAGGACCAGGTTATTTATATTTATTAACTAGCTGTGCCCGCAACTCCGTCCGCGTGGAATAGTCACTTTGTGCAGCATTTTTTGGATATATCTTATGGTAGATTTTGGATTACAAACCCTATAAACCCTAAAATATAAATAAATGAAATATGCAAACAGTCAGTGTTATCGAATGCGGAATAAGTGCGTTCGAACCTACAAAGTCCAGCCTAAGCTAAACCCTGTATCATATGATTGATGATATAAATCTGAGGTCAATTTAAATTGGAAATTAAACCTACAAAGTCCAGCCTATGCTAAACCCTATTTCATATAATTGATGAAATAAATCTGAGGTCAACTTAAATTGGATATATAAAATTTCCGAAACCGGTATATGTACATCCAAATGCACTTAGTAAAAAGGGGTTATTTTAATATTACAAACAGACACTCCAATTTTATTTATTTGTATAGATTACAGATTGCTTACCTATGTGTTAGTTATAAGATTTTTTTAAATCTTATTACCCCAATATTAAAAAAAATTCCGGTAAAATATAATTTAAAACAGAGGCAATATTTAAAATCGTCGTCAGTTTGTTCGTCAGTGTGCACAAAATTAATAATATTAGCAAACTAGTTTGACAGTTGACAAAGTGTTGCTGATTTCAGCATTATAATGTCTTGGTTTTAACTAAAAAGCCCTGGTTTTAGTCCCAGTATCCTGATTTCTATGATATCGCTCCGTGGTTGCTGCTGAAAAAGTAAATCGTGTTCGACGTAACGTGTACATTTTAGACGTAATATTTTTTTTGAGAAATTTCATTTAGCCAGACCCTGTATAAGTACTACATATTTTGGGACGTTTGGAAAAAAATTAGAGATAAAAAAATTTTTGAGTTGCGACATGATGAACTTGTATCATAATCTATATAATATATATATCTAGGTGTAGCCGCACTTCGGTGTTTATAGTGTAACAGATTTGTTACACCTAGGTTTTTGTCAGCAGACAGGCTAACGGCCCACTTAATAGTAAGCAGTTACTGTCACCTATGGCTGTTTGCAACGCTACAGGCACCGAGACCACTCTGCTGTCCCATACGAGTATACATGTGTGTATATGATTTTAAATTATAAAATCCGGATGACCGAGCTTTGCTCGGTATTTTTATTTTTATTTTTTGTAAATTGTGTTTTTTGGAAATTAACAATTGATTTTATTAGTCTAACCTCAAAGCAAACACTCATTGACTTCGTGTTACTTAACAACGCCATCTGCTGGAATAGCTTTAGTGTTGTTGTGTCGTTAAAGCAATTTAAAAAAAATAGTATTATTATTCGCCGATAGATGTCAGGAAGAGTCATTTTTCAGTTTAAATTGGGACTACTCAAACGCCACTTTTTGACATTTTCTAGAAATTATTCCTAGCTAGATCGATTTATCGCCCCCGAAACCCCCCGTATACCAAATTTCATGAAAATTGTTAGAGCCGATTCCGAGATTCCAATTATATATATTTTATACAAGAATTGCTCGTTTAAAGATATAAGATATGGTGGTGAATGATGAATGAATAGGGCTATTGTTAAAATTCATGCCAAAATTTAAAAAAAAACTTTTTAGCGCATTTATAGATTTATTGTTAATCGTCGGTATGTATTCTTTTTATTTTATTAATTTATCATCCCTTTTATAAATAACTAGCAGCCCGTCCCAGCTTCGCACGGGTATTAAACAAAAAATAAAAAATTAAACCCCTCTATTTTTTTCGGTCTCGGGGAAAACCTCTCTTGACGGGTTCCCCCGGCCCGGGGGGACCGAGGGATATAAGGGACTCCGGAAAAGATCTGATTACCCACTAAAAAACCCCGCTGTTCTCCTATCGCCTACGCCCGGGCCCACGGATATATGGCCTGCCGATCTCGTGGCCCGGGCCGGCGCCGGCCCACGCTTTGTCTTAAAGCGGGCCCCTTCTAAAGTGCTGGTGCCAGAGGGTCAGGGTTTCGTCCCCACGGCGCTCTCTTGTAACAAATCTAGGAGTTGAGGGGGGCTGCGGAACAGCACGCGGCCTTCTCCCTCGCGGCAATAGTGCGGGCGGCGGATCCTCCCCCGAGGGGCCACCCGCGGCCGCTTTCTACGGCGCCCGGAGATCGTTGCCCGCCCTCCGGCGCCGACGACGCAGCCTACGTTGGCGGGAGGGGAGTGCGGTGGCGGACTCCCGCTCCCGTTCCGCCGCCTCCCTTGCAGATACTACTGCCTCGCAAAAGGAGGCGACGGCCGTCCATCCAGGATCGCCCCCGACCATGGACAGAACCAGGGCCGGGAGCGACAGGTCCGCAGCCAATTCCGGACGGGACTCGCATCCCCGTCGCGTGCTAGTCAGGCATGGGTACGACTACCAAACGACACTCCAGAAAAAGCAGAGTCGCCTGACGTCGTAGCCGGCCCAGCAAGACCAACCGACAGCGAGGATGCAATTCCCGCCCCGGGAACACTCTCTGTGCAGACGCAGTCGAAATAGGCATGGTTTCGACTACCAAATCAGGTCCCAGGGTAGAACCCGGGACCCCAATCAGCATTCGCAACCATCCCACCGAGGACCACGCCACGAACAGAGAGCTAAGTTGGAAAGGATGTAAGCGGTAGACGGAAAGAAAGGTAGGACTCTGTCGCCACGAACGGAGAGGAGAGTGAAGCGACGGATGCTCGGGCACCTTGGGTACGCACACCCGTGCACTCCTCGGACAGAGGAGCGCCCCTGAGGGCAAACCCTTCTATTTGCGTCAGGTTACTAAAAAAATAAAATTATAAAGAAAGTTTGAATATTATTATTTCTATGAGCTTTTATTTTAATGATTTTTTTGTTATTACTTTTTATTTATTTTTCGTTATTTTTTAATGAGTATTCTAATTTTTGTAAAAACCCCAGTGACGTACGCCTACATTGCATAAGGTGCTGCCTAGCTAGCCGAACAGGGTGAACGGCTACCACGCAACATTTTTCTAATATTTACATTTTTAAACTCGTGATATCTTTCAAATGGAATATCCGAATTGAATAATTCAAAAAGTTATATCAAGGTATTGAAACAGTTTTGAATATGAAGTAATTTATTTTGATAAGGATTAATACCAAAATCCAAATAAAGAGCCTTTTCTAGGGGCGGCATTTCAATTAAATTTTTAAAATAAAAGAACACTTATTGTGGCATAACTATAATAGTTAGACATATGCTGTCGCGACACTTTTTGTAAATAATGATGTGTTCTGCAAAGTTGTAGTACATTATTTTATTCTATCATCAATAGTTTTCGCAACGCACGCGATTTAAATAATATTTTAGGTAATTTTTTTACACTTTGGGTTACATTATTGGAGTTTTAGTAAGGATCCCTAATTTTTTTGAAAATATAATATAGCCTATGTCACCCGGGGATAGTGTAGCTTCCCAACAATGAAAGAATTTTTTAAATCGGGTCAGTAGTTTCGGAGCCTATTCAAAGCAAACAAACAAACAAACAAACAAACAATCAAATCTTTCCTCTTTATAATAGTAGTATAGAAGAGTTGTGGCGTACAGGATGAAACCTTACGCAATTTCCTTCTGTTACGCCAAAGAAGTATAACTTCTTACGTGCGTCTCTTAACCTTGTCTTTTTATCTCGAAATTCTGATTTTATTTCTTTGATATGGAAATTCTGGGATCAGTCATTTGTTGTTTGTATACGGCTGTTATATAATTGGGTCAAATTTTATAATTGTTATAATCATTTATTATATCATTTCATTCCAGGGGAGTCGTAAAAGGCAACTGATAGACTACTCCCTCTGCTAGATTGCATGAAGCGAGAGAAGAACATCTTTTGGTTTGTCCCCTTGAGGTTGGGAATAGTCTTTATGGTCAGAACAAGACAAGGATTAGTAATGAATAGGGCGTCTCCGCAAAATGAAGCGCAGGATCTTCGCCAGACTCCTGTAACAAGTGAACTAGGGCTGCCGTGCCGTGGGCGTGTACAGTTAAGACGCTAGCCTAATTCAAAAGGAAACTCCGCTTCGCAACCTGAAACATTGGCACACTGATTGGACGCGTGAGGGAGTTGCCTGACGTATTCTCTAGGCGAAGAGTGGCCGAGGCGTTACTGCACTAGACTCGGATGCTCAGCAGATCCCGGTTCATTGGGAATGACTACAAGCTGATATACACAGGTGCATCTGGTGCGGAGAATGGAGTTGCTATAGTGCTCTCGGAGGAGCTCTAGTATGACATCTTGGCTGAAAGGCTGATTATCGATGGGGTAGTTACCCACTTGATAAGTTCCTACGCGCCACAGGTCGGTTGTAGCGACGACGATAAGATAGCGTTTTGGAGTCTTCTCTGAGAAGTTTTCGTAGGATCCTATTGTCATTAGGTGTCGTTTTGTATGACGAAAAAAAACCTAAACCTATTATCATATTATTATTTATAATATATAATAATATATGTACATAATAATATTTAAATATAAATTTAAATTTATTCACTTCTATGCAATGTATATACACTTTTCATTTAAAAATTCCTATTTTAATAAATTATGTTATAGGATCCCTAGCAGGACGCATTGTCGAGGACCTTGTCGTCTTTTTATGACCACACACTGTCGAACTAATGCTGGTAAACGATCGCCACTTTATCGAATAGTAAATTCTTATAATTCCCTTCTTCACTCCATTGATATAGCAGCGACGAGACCCAGTATTTATGAAAGAAGTGTGTTAAAGTGTCTCCAAGACAAATAACTGCGCCTTTCACAGTTACAACGCACTGAGTATCTCATTCTGAAATAATGTGTAAAAATATAATGCGTAATATAAATTATTCTATTTCCATCCTAAGTTATTAACACAATTTATTTCTTTATAGTTTTTATTAAATATTCAAATGTATTTTTTTTTGTCAAATCCAAATCATATTTTTTGTTGCTAGTTCTTAGTCATGTTAAACATATTGTTTGTGTAACCTGTGGCAAATATTGTTGGGTTAATATAAGTACTAACATATAAAATAAGACAATTTACTAATCCTTATATAAGTACTGTTTGTTTATCCAATAATCATAATAAATCGAAACACCCCTGAAGTTTGGTTTTGAACGAGTTTAAATTTTTTTTTACATTTAACCAAAAATGTAAATAATGCCAGTTAATTGTGGATATTATAAGGTATCATTTGACGAATATTAATATTTCAAATTAAAATTAAATTTCTTTAGCTATTGTGTTTGTGTGTGTTTTGTTCAATAGGTTTTTTACCCTTTAAGACGAAATTGTTGAATTTTGGAAACAAAGATAAAAGAAAAGGTAAAACAGAAAAATGTTAAATAAAGTTTATTCAGTATCTCGTTTTTCGACCCTGGGCTTTTCCTTCTATGCGGTTCCTCAGTCACCGTTAGCGTCACCATCTTCTGTTGTGAGATGATATCCTACTCTTCTTGTACAGCTGTTTTAAGCTGGCCAAGCGTCTCCGGAGCAGGAGCTCTCGCTCTGACTCGTCTCTATAACTCATCCCATAGGCTACAGACATTCTTCGATGTAGTGAAGCTGTAACAATTTGTACTAATGTTTCATATATAATGAATTCAGTTTTATGTGATATTGAAAAATTGCTGAGGAACAATAGACAGTTTTCATCACTTAAGGATGTTTGCGACGCTAGGGGACCGTGAACACACTGTTAGCTGTATCTTCGATCACTATTATTGATCGAAGAGTTGTATACGGAAATTGGAACCAGGGTCACTTATTCTGGAACTCAACACAAGGTCATTATGGCGGCCTACTTATAGACCAGAAGTGGTTGCCATCTAGACGCGTAGTAAAATGTGTATCAATTATTATGAATAATAGTAATATCAGCTAGTTACGATAAATTGGGCTCGGGCTTCCTAAATAGAATATATAGCATATCCGTCACGAATCAGCGGGAAAAACGTTCCTTACGATGTTTCCTTCACCGTTAGTATCTGGCAACCTGGTTAGTCTTCGAGTATGATGCTATTTAGATACTACGTATAATATTATTAATTAATTTGGCACAATAAATTAAATTGTATAAATGGAGACCTTATGTCCCATACTTAAAAATAAAAATATATGACATTTCTAACTTAATGATTCTGAACCCATT
Source organism: Malacosoma neustria (assembly GCA_963693495.1). Lineage (NCBI taxonomy): Eukaryota > Metazoa > Arthropoda > Insecta > Lepidoptera > Lasiocampidae > Malacosoma > Malacosoma neustria. The sequence goes on from OY856371.1 coordinate 12,252,303, forward strand.
TAAATTCACAAGTTTGTAATTTATTTACATTAACTTTATATTTTTATAATAATAAATGAAAGAATGTTCAATATAGTAATGAAAGGATGAAAGATAATATGGCAAGAAAAGTATGAAGTTCAGATGACGTCAAGGAGAGTGGAAAGAGAGGACATGTTGTGCCGACCCCACATAGCTGGGATAAGGGCAGAAAGAGGAAGAACTTATTGTATGAAACATTGCAGTGAAATAACGAACCTACAAAGAGCATATACAAAGAGCTACATGTTCTGCCATCACACAATGGCATAAATTACAAAAAATTTACAATTAGAAATACGTACATAAATTATTTACAAATTATTTCAATATTACATTATTGCAGTCATTTTAGTGTACAATAGAATTTAAAATAAAATGTCATGTAATTTATAAATATTAATGTTATTTTAAAATAATTTTTAATCATTTTTCCAATATTGTAATTTTTGTTGATTATGAACTAATTTAATTCTAATGTAAGTGACTAATGTAGTTTCGTAATAACATTTATTATTATAATTAAGTAGTTCTAGAGATTTGTGTGTATTTGACACTTTATATTGATCATTGAGTATTGATATTTACTATTTCTATAAAATGCGGCGTATAATCTATATATCATGACGGGTATATATATAAGAGGCACGCCGGCCGGCCTGTGCATTCCGGAATCTCCAACCAACAGTACACTCGTCTTATATTTATATCGTCACGTTAAAATTGTAACAAAATGATTAAATACGTGTTTTTGTTAACTGTGCTTCTCATCGTGGCGGTACTATCAAATCCAGTAAACAGTAAGTGTATTAAATATTTGTGCATTTTAAATATATACGTAATAATAATATTTTTGAATTAATATGTAAGTTTATTTTTACTTTTATTATAATTATACTCTATTTATTAATTAGATTTGTATATATTTAATTTTACGAACAAATACTATTTATTAATATTTACATAATGCTATCTTATTTTAAAATCACTTTAATCAGGAAGTTCCGCGTCTGCGAAGTGTTTACACAGGGAAACTAACTTGCAATGTAGTGTATTAAAGTTCATCTCATCAAACATCTTAACAGGAAAATTTCAGGAATTTACAACGCTGCCATCTATAAAGAGTAGTAAAATTTCACAGACACGAAATAGTCGTACATAAAATATTACAAATAGTAACTTAGATATAATAAAATTAAATATTTGTTTTAAATTATTATATACTGATATAGTGTTCAAATTATGATAAATATATGAATAAAAACGTAGAAAATATAAATAAAGCTTGCGAATGTAAAGTTTGGTGCGATAAACAAAAATCTGATTAATCTCGCACTAGACAAGAGCGAAGTTGATAAAAACAACCGATATGTGTCACATCCGGTATAACGAGAATGCCGAAAGTTAAAAAAATACTAAAGTGTGTCGTCATAACAGTTTCGAATCGGAGTTTGATTGAAGTCAGGGGATCACCAAGACTTTTGGATTTGTTGGTAACCTAAAAGCTCTGACGCTGTTTCGGAGTTTAGGGGTCTAACGACAGGCGTACTTGGGAGGCCAAAATGAACTAGATCTATGTCATCAAGTGATTTTGCTCAAAAGCTATTGTTAACGGGTTCCGTCACAAACAATGCGGATTAGTTTATTTACCATAAGGCAGTGGACTCATAGTGTTAAACAGTTTCAAATGACTGGTAGGTATCATATGAAAGTGTCTTCATAATGCTTTACCATAATCAGCATACTCCTCATCACAATATTATTATAGCTTTTAGTATAAATCTTACTACTTGCTATAGTGGTCTATTTGCCTATCTGCTGAACTAGAGTTACATAAAAATATAGCAATATTCAGTTTCAAAGTATGAAGTCTAAAAGGTGTATAGTCCGTCAAATTTAGTAATCAACAATTCAAAGTATAATATGCTTTAGATATAAAAGCATTCTTGAAGTAATAATGTGGATGAAAATCCGTAAATATCAAATTATAGATATTATAATGTCATATTATAGATACTAATAACTAAAACTGAACGTTATTCTGGTTAATACTAATTAAAGAGCCAATTAATTTGCCAATCTTTTACAAGCAAATTATTATTGGAAATAAATAATTTAAATAAAAACAATACACTAATAAAACCAAAAATATTGGCTTTCAAAACTATAAATTCAAAAGACAAACAGACAAATTTAAATTCAACATCAAAACTTGTATGTAGACAATATTCGAAAATATAACATTTAAATTTAGAATGATCGACTCTACTTGTGACGTACAATTCATTAATAATAATTTTGTAATATAATTTTAGTTTGGATTCACAATTTAACTATAAACAAAATAATATTTGTGTATATTGTGTGCATGTGTGAATGTCAAACGCGCGCTAATATGTGTAATGTGTTTTTATATTAATTTATTTTTTGACCTTTATTACAAAAAAATATTTACACTTGTTCCTTATATAAGCTTTAATTGTTATATTAAATGACGCATATAAGCAACTATTACCGCAATACAGCTCTTTAAGTGTCTTATACTGGATGTGTGGTCTCAGGAAAGTAATAAAAGGTTATAGATAAATAGTGATTTATAAAATGTGAGAAAAGAAGCTTTTCCTTTCAATAATTTCAATGCAGCAAATAAAGGGGCATTATTAAATTCCTTTGAACACCAAGGGCCCTTCTAATAATTTGGGCGAATTTATAGTTCTTGTAGTTCTTTGAACGGATCTATTCTCCCGTTTTACAATAAATTACGTTAATGAAGATTTTATTGCGATTATATTTTAGACAGAATCTATTGTCTATCATATTCAATCTATCATAATTCACTATCTTCTTAATTAAACAAATATTATTGCCATACGTATAGGGTATAAACACATAATGAAAAAAGCATAAACTGCTAAACCAATTTTGATGAATTTCGGTATAGATATAGATTGTACCTTGAAGAAGGACAAAGGCTATTTATTTTTTGTCACAAAAGTGGAACTTGAAGGGGGTGAAATAGAAATAAACTTAATTAGGTTCTATTTTTTCAAATTCAAATGACAGATTGAGGTTTGCCAGGTCAACTTGTCTATAAAAATAAATAAAATTGGAGCGTCTGTTTGTAATATTAAAATAATCGCTTTTTACTAAGTGCATTCGAACGTATACACGGTACATAAACCAAAACAACAATTTTTACAATTTTGTCTGTCTGTTCCGGCTAATTTGATTTGGGATTTTGACGGGACTTTCACTGGCAGATAGCTGATGTATCAAGGAGTAACTTAGGCTATTTTTATTTCCGAAAAAAAAAAAATAGTTTTTGTTAAAAATGATAAGTTACGGAAATTTTATATATCCATTTAAGTTGACCTCAGATTTATATCATTAGTCATGTGAAATAGGGTTCAGCTTAGGCTGGACATTGTAGGTTGAATTTCCAATTTAAGTTAACCTCATATTTATGTCATCAATCATGAAATAGGGTTCAGCTTAGGCTGGACATTGTAGGTTGAATTTCCAATTTAAGTTAACCTCAGATTTATGTCATCAATCATATAAAACAGGGTTTAGCTTAGGCTGGACTTTGTAGGTTCGAACGTACGTATTCATATTTCGTTTGCATATTTCATTTATATTTTAGGGTTTATAGGGTTTGTAATCCCAAATAAACGATAAGATATATCCAAAAAATTCTGCCCAGTTACTATTCCACGCGGATGGAGTCGCGGGCACAGCTAGTTTAACATAATTCTTAGACGATGATCTGTAATAAAAAATAAATTCAATGATTCCAAATTAAAATTCTAATCACATTCTGCCTGATGTACATATATTTCTGATCAAAAGTTGCCAGAAAACAAGCGAAATAGTATTATAAGTATGACTTTTACAGGGCTAAGAGCTTTTTTAAACTTGTTTTGAAAAAAATAATAACAAACACCTTTAAATAAACCGAAATAACAAACAAACACCTTTAATATTTGAGAACTAATAAATGGAGCAATCTCTTTATCGTCATTTATAATAAATTAATTAATTGAAACTCTTCTTCTTTATAGGAACATTGATGGAGAAAATTACGTAATATCCAGTAGTAAACAAACTGTTAGGTACTTACGAAACAATTAAGCAAGTAATTAAGTTTTGTCTTTATCGTTTTGATAATATATATTTTACGTAAGCTATCTTAATATTGAAGTCTTAATATTGCTATCTTAATATAGCACTTTGATAATATTTTAGAGGGGCATCTTAACGTTTTATCTTATATTTGTGAACTTTTAGCAGTTATTATTTATTTGATTCTAGTCATGAAAATAAAGCTATTAAATTAATTTTATCGAAATCCGGCCAAAAATTTATTATTCCTATCTCTACTCCACAAGCTCGCATGCAGCAAAAGAAGCTATTTTTATTTTGTGGTTTTCTTTAAAAATTATATCTATCTTATCAACTGCGCTTCCTTTCACAACGGACCACGGTTACAGAAGGGCGACATAAAAAAGTTAAATTTTCACTCTATGACGATATTCAATGAATTATATTTGGGCTACAATGTGTAAACTGTGGATGCAACGTAAATTAAACGCTTAAAAGTGCACCATTATTCGTCGTTTCGTAATATGGCAGTTGTTTATTTAGATAAAGTTGATTTAGTTGTAATATGCTAACTAGTCTCAACTAGGGGTAGAAGTCCCAAACGATGGTCGGACCAAATAGCGGAGGAACTGAAAATACCTGTTAGCGACGCACTCCACCAAGCTGCAGAATAGGATCTATGGAGACAGCTAGATGACGGAATCAAACGGAGTCACGATCCTCAGCAATGAGGGACCGATTGAAGAGAGAGTCTCAACTAGGCTAAAGAATTCCAGGCGCCGATGGTTTTTAATTTTGCTATTTATAAATTATTCTTCTGCCTGCCCTCCGTCATTTTATGGGGTCGGTACGACATATTCTCTCCTTCCACTCTTTTCTGTAAGCCACCATTTCAACATTCACACCCTTTGTAACCAACATCATCTTTTACGCAATCCATCTTTTCCTTGGTCTACCATCCTGTATCCATGCACTCTCATTTCTAGCTTTTTCCCAGCTATATAGCATTCTCCTCTTCGCAAGACATGGCCAAACTACGCTAGTCTGTTGCTTTTAAGTTTTTCAGTAACTGACGAGGTAATGTGAAGGTAGTTTCACACCTCTTACTTATAACTTATTGAAGTGTAATTTCTTTAGCACCGTTGTGGTTTGAATATTCGGTGAAACGAATAAGCTACACTAAAAAGAGACAAATATATTCATAAATAGAAATAAGCCTGCCAGAGAATGAGATATACAAGTATAGTGTTTCCTACAATCTTCGTCCCTTTCTTCGGGCTTTCGTATTCACATTGCCGACGAAATAAAAATGCTTTTGCTCAAATTTTAAACTAATGGCTAAATTTCTGAGAACTCTGATCATTGGACATACACGATATACACATTCACACGATCGCGATATGAGAATAATGTCGGTGTGTTGTGGCTAGTAGTAAACACACACACACACACACACACACATAAATTGACATCACGATATCAAAGCGCATGACATCCGATGAATAATCGGGGTGGTCCGCATCACGTGAAAATATTTTCAAATATCTGTGTCGGACCTTATCGGGGTACGAATTATCTGCTATTTATAAAAAAAAAAACTAACCGTAACTTCTCTTTACAGTCTTCCGTGTTCTTTTTCTAAATTATTACTATATTAATTTCCTAATTTATTAACCACATCTTTAAATTATATAATATAAAATTTATAATAGTAATAACCTATAATATTCCACTGCTGGAGTCCACACTTTTTCAAGGCGGGTTACACATACCGATGTCAGTATGCAGGTTTTCTCACGATGTTTATTTTCATCGTTAAAACGAGGCAAATATGATATAACATGGACACTAGGCGAGATCTGTCTAAGCTGCATGTTATCGTCGGATTCGGACCCAGGATCCCCAAGTTGATCTTCTACTGAGAAACTATTTGGCTACAACGTACCTGTTTATATTGCTACAATATTTAAAAAAATGTAAGACTCAAATATATTGAAGAAGAGTAACAGCATAAATAATAATAATATTTTGTACAAATCAATAAATAATTAATTATGTAGTATATATCTATAAAAGCCAAATAACACCTCACTATTTATTTACTTAATTTGCAATGTATTGCTTATTTTGTGGGGCGATACAGTAAAAAAGGTATATTTAGTCGTTAATTTGTATAATTAAATTAATGAAGAAAATCTACTAAAATACAAAACACATTTCAATATTATTTACAAAAACGAATTGACATTTATGACGCACGTACTTCAGTTCATAACTTTAAATATTTTATTGTCAAATCAAGTTGGCCATGATATTTATGGCCGTAATATTGAGGAAGGAGTTTTCATGCAAAGATGCAAAACTTTTCGATACATCCATAATTTAAAATGATCGGTTAATAATGAATGATCATTATTAAGCAATACAACAATCGGTAAACGGTACAAACAAGTAGCACAGCCCGTATGCTTATCCTTCCTGATAGCGCGTCAATATGTTTGGACCCCAAGCAGATAGGTTAGATCACAATTCGATTTTCAAAGTTCATAAAACTTGTTCATTTCCGTCAGTGTTGTCCGTATACAAAAATGTTTGTTTATCTAATGGTCTAAAATTTTAAATTTTCAACGCATGTAATACGCCAAATAAAATCCATTCGGCATTGACCTAATATCTGAAAATACATTTGATCCGAACTATTACAGATTACGGGGTCAAGTTTTATTTTACAAACACTCGTTTGCACGACAAACGTCATTGTTTTGTAATGTTTAGTTTGCGGAATATTTGATAAATAGCGAATAATAATACCTCATACGCAATATACTACTTAATAATGTTTTTTTATACAACAAAATTTGGCGCAACTCACATATTTTAATTTTTTCCTGCTCCACTTTTTACAGATTTTGGCTTCCCTAATGGTGAGACGTTAGGAACAAATAATTCAAATTTCACGTGAGATATCACCAGACATCTGTACGAGTATTAAAGATTTCATGTTTAGTTCTCCTAGTTGAGAGAGTAGACAAATGTCGCAAGCCAATTATTTTTCGCCTCATATTGAGCATCACTTTAAGTTTCCTTTGAATATATAACTTCTAACTAATAAGTCATATATTTATAATTTTATCGTTAAAATTATGGAAACATTTAAGTTAAACAGGTTAAGGCATAACGTGCTCTATGAATATGCTTTTTACATATGCTCACATATCTATACAAATAGATAAAATTGGAATGTCTGTATTAAAATAACCGCTTTTTACTAAGTGCATTCGGACGTATACATGGTACATATACCAAAACAACATTTTTTACAAATTTTGTCTGTCTGTCTGTTTGTTCGGCTAATCTCTGAAATGGCTGAACCGATTTTGAAGGGACTTTTACTGCCAGATAGCTTTTCTTTTTTTTGGTCTCGGGGAAAAACCCTCTCTTGCGGCCCGGGGGGACTGAGGGATATGTGGAACTCCGAGAAAGATGTTCAGCCATCCGACTACCCACTAAAAAAACCTCGCTGTTCTCCTACCGCCTACGCCTACGGATATGTGGCCTGCCGAACTCGTGGCCCGGGCCAGCGCCGGCCTGCCCTTTGTTTCAAGTCAGGCCTCTTCTAAAGTGTTGGCGCCAGGGGGTCAGGGTTTCGTCCCCCTGGCGCTCTCCTGTATTGTAGGAGTTGAGGGGGGGCGGGGTCGGAACAGCACGCGGCCCTCTCCCTCGCGGCAATAGTGCGGGCGGCGGATCCTTCCTCGAGGGGCCGCCCGCGGCCGCTTTCTACGGGGGCCGGAGGTTGTTAGTTGCCCTCCGGCGCCAACGACGTGGCCTGCGGGGACGAGAAAGGAGTGTGGTGGAGTATATTATATTATATATATATATATATATATATATATATATATATATATATATATATATATATATATATATATATATATATATATATATATATATATATATATATATATATATAAATTAAAATAGAATTAGAATTAAATAAAAAAATAATAATTTAAAAATATTTTTAAAAATAATATGCCTTTATATTTATAAATAACATTTTAGTGTATGATGCACGATAGTTTTTGATACTATATCAAAATAATCCTTTAATCAGGCACTTTATTAATTAAAAAAAAGGTATTTCCTTTATATTTGAGATATGAGCCCAAAAGCTTAAATTCAGCAATTATATATACATATAAACGAAATACCACTCCTCACAAAATCTACTAGGCTACACGCGCTTGACTAGAAATTTAGCAAGTGCATTTATTTTGCAAAGTAGGCATTTATTAGAACGGATTTTGCGGAAATCTTATCCAAAATGTATCTACATATCTTTAAGCAAAGACTACACTCATCACAAGATCTCTAAAACACCAGATTGACTTGAAATTTACAACGGTTACTTCTTTTTACGATGTAGATGATCACTAAGAACGAGTTTTACCATATCTAAATCCAAAATGTATTTATATATCTACTAGCTGACTCGGCGAACGTTGTTCTGCCATATAAATAAAAAAAATACTAAAATAAAAATAGCTTATGCTCTTTTGCAAGATTCACTCTATCTCTGTACCGAAATTCATCAAAATTGGTTCAGCGGTTTAGACGTGAAAACGTAAAAGACAAACAGATAAAAAGAGTTATATATTAATACAAATACATAATACGTATTTTGTATGGCTTATACATAAAAGATAGATATATACTGTCCCGGGCTTTTTTGTAGGACTATTTAAGATAAACATTTTCATTATACCTAGTCAGGTCATAAGTATTGTCACACAGTAAAAACTTTTCTTTTAGAATGCTGGCCACAAAAAAGTTTATTGAATTCGAATTTCGATTTGTTCATGAAAATAAAAATGTATAACTTTTAGAATTTTACTCATTTTTAAATATGGAGTGGACGCTTAAAGAAGACCGTGTTGCAGTTATTGCGTTGCATCGTTGCGGTTACGCGCCAATTCAAATTTTTAACATACTGAAAAATTTTAATATTACCAAAAGATTCGTTTATCGTACCAACAAACGATACAATGAAGACTCTAGTGTAGATGACAGGTCAAGAAGTGGTCGCCCTCGGTCTGTTAGGACTCCAGCAGTGATAAAAGCTGTGAAGGCACGAATTCAAAGAAATCCCAAACGTAAGCAGAAACTGTTGGCCCTTCAGATGGGGTTAAGCAGAACCATGGTGAAAAGGGTGTTAAATGAAGACTTAGGGCTTCGGGCAAATCGAAGAAAAACAGGACATCGTTTGAATGCTCGTCTAATGGACCTGAGACTGAAGAGATGCCGCGCTTTGTAGAAGCGGTACGCGGGAAAAAAATATCGGGAAATTCTTTTTTCGGATGAAAAAATGTTTACCGTAGAAGAGAGCTACAACAAACAAAATGATAAGGTGTACGCACACAGTAGTGAAGAAGCGAGCAACCGTATTCCGCGTGTCCAACGAGGTCATTTTCCATCCTCGCTCATGGTATGGTTGGGAGTTTCTTATTGGGGCTTAACAGAGGTACATTTTTGTGAGGAAGGTGTAAAAACGAATGCTGTTGTGTATCAAAATACAGTCCTGACGAACCTTGTGGAACCTGTTTCTCATACCATGTTCAATAACAGGCACTGGGTATTCCAACAAGATTTGGCGCCAGCTCATAGAGCGAAGAGCACACAAGACTGGCTGGCGGCGCGTGAAATCGACTTCATCCGGCACGAAGACTGGCCCTCCTCCAGTCCAGATTTGAATCCGTTAGATTACAAGATATGGCAACACTTGGAGGAAAAGGCGTGTTCAAAGCCTCATCCCAATTTGGAGTCACTCAAGACATCCTTGATTAAGGCAGCCGCCGATATTGACATGGACCTCGTTCGTGCTGCGATAGAGGACTGGCCGCGCAGATTGAAGGCTTGTATTCAAAATCACGGAGGTCATTTTGAATAAACTTTAATGTCATAAGAATCTATGTTTTGTTAAGTTCATTTTGGTATATAAATGGTTACATTATGAATAAACTTGTTACAATTATTTTACATTAAACATGTGACAGAATTTATGACCTGACTAGGTACATTAAATATGCACTTGTAACTCTAACTGTTTTTGCAGCGCACGCCAAAATAGCTCGCAGATGGCAGAATTTTTTCCTACTTATTTGACACTTATCGTTATATTTTGGACAATTCACACAACAGATTTATAAATTATAACCTATGTGTTGTTCAGATGTATTAGCTATATTATTGTAAAGTTTCATTAAAATCCATTCAGTAGTTTATGCGTGAAATAGTAACAAACCTGCACTCTTACAAACTTTCGCGTTTATAATATTAGTAGGATGTGGTATTCTGAAGTATAAGCTATATTATTGTAAAGTTTATAAGAAATCTGAGGTCAACTTAAATTGGATTAAAAAATTTCCGAAACTTATCAATTTTAACAAAAACAATTTTTTTTCTAAAATATAAATAGCCCAAATTACTCCTTGATACATCAGCTAGATAGCACTGCCAGGTGGCAGTGGAAGTCCCGTCAAAATCGGTGCAGCTATATCAGAGATTAGCCGGAACAAACAGACAGACAGATAAAAATTGTAAAAAATGTTGTTTTGGTATATGTACCGTGTATATGTCCGAATGCACTTAGTAAAAAGCGGTTACTTTAATATTACAAACAGACCCTCCAATTTTATTTATCTGTATAGAGTATAGATAGACTAGAAACCCTATTTCATATGATTGATGATATAAATCTGAGGTCAACTTAAATTGAATAACAACCTACAAAGTACAGCTTAAGCAAAGCCCTATTTCATATCATTGATGATATAAATCATATGTCAACTTAAATTGGAATAGAAAAATTTCCGAATCTGATCATTTCTAGGTAAAAAATTTTTTTTTCTAAAATAAAAGTAGCGTAAGTTACTCCTTGTTACATCAGCTATCTACCAGTGAAAGTTCCGTCAAAATCGGTGCAGCCATTTCAGAGATTAGCCGGAACAAACAGACAGACAGACAAACATCGTAAAAAATGTTGGTTTGGTACATTTGGATACACGGTACATATACCGTGTATCCAAATACACTTAGTAAAAAGCGGTTATTTTAATATTACAAACAGACCCTCCAATGTTATTTATTTGTATAGATAGAAATGGATCTCCGAAATGTATGTACGCCCATCACTTTCGAATGACTACACTAAATTGGATAATTTTTTGCTTTGTGTATTCGTTATTGTTAGGACAAGGTTTGTATATAATGAAAAGTGTAAAAAAATTGTTTATATTATTTATTTTAATGTTATTTTAGAACACTGTCGCACTTAAGATAGCAGATCAAGTGACAGTCGCCTTCAAACTTCGTACTGATACATCAATTCTTCGAAGTATTTCATGTATTTAGAGTTTTATCATAGTGATATTTATTATTATCGATAAGAAAATGCCACCAGTGAGGCGTCAAAATATCGGCCGTAGCACACGTGACGCAAGACGCGTTCAAAATCTTTGAAGCAATGAAATTGAAAAAGAGCTGTGTTATGGGTACTACGTCACTGATACACTACATACTTATATACAGTAATACCCCGCTTTACGCGAGGGATACGTTCCGAAAAAAATCGCGTTAACTGAAATTCGCGTATATCGGGGTTTATGATTAAACATACTCAAAATTTAATACAAAAAAAAACAAATTATTTTAATCAATCACTTTAATTCTATTCTTCTTATCAATTACTTTAAATAAGAGTATGTATTGCATAAAGTGTTTATGCAATACATACTCTTATTTTTTACGGAAAAATACATCTTGTCTTGTCTTTTGGGTAGCGTTTTGTTTACGTTCATCAACGTTTACGTTTATGTTCAACACTGTTTTTAATTGTTTGACACACGGTCAAGACACTGTCATCATTATTGTCTATACTCTGCAATATGTCCAAACCTGAATAAATTTTTGAAAGTGCATTTTGTATTTCCCCTGAAGATAAAACTTTCTCTTCTACTTGTTCTTCCTCATCGTAGATAGGATTATTCTGTAACTCGATCAGTCTACATTGATGATAGGATCGTCGTGCGTTGCTACAAGTTCTACGAGATCTTCTACCATGACATCTTCAAGTTCAGACCCCTCAATCATTGCAGCAATGTTTTCAAGCACTTGTCTCTGCATCTGGACAATTCTTCTAGGTGCTTCCACTACATCTGGCCAAAGATTACGCCACACCCCATTCATACAACTCATTTTAACTTCCTTCCAAGCCTCTTCTATGTTGTGAATAGACTTCATAATGTTGTATGACTTCCACCACTCTCGCATAGACTGTCTTCCTTCCCCGTCAGTTTCATGAATTAGTTGGCTAAAAGTGCGGCGATGGTAATAAGACTACATTATGTTTATATGCACTCTTTCGCGTAAGCGAGGCATTTGAGCGCGAAATTTGAAATTCGCGTTATAGTGAAACCGCGCGTAACGGGGTCGCGCTAAGCGGGGTATTACTGTACTCATAGTTTTTTTTAGTAAATAAATACATATTGCCATCTAGACGGGCTTGCGGCCCTACCACGTAGCTAGGGTTGTTTTGTCGCCTTTTACGACAGGCCGACCCCGGCCGTAGGGGTTAGTATTCTTACCCCGCCCCTGCATGGAGAAATTGCGAATTGATCTATCAGAAAATCATTCAAATCCAACAAATAGGTGAAATATATTATATATATTTTGTTATAAATATATATTTTGTTTTCTAAATATTTGAACTTCAAACACCATTTTTTATTGCGGACGAACAGCAGACAGGCAGTGGTCCGTCGCCCCTTTAATAATAACCTGTTACCGTCGCATATAAATGTTTGCGACGCTAGGGGCACTATGAATACACTGCTGTTCGTACAGGAGTTTATTTCCTGGAAAGTTCACTCAATGTAGCCTAGTAAGGGTTACCTTTCAAGAGTCTACATTTATAATATAAAAACACGCATAATGAAAAAATTATTCCAAGTCCTAACCCCCCTACCCCCTCAATCGTATAACTCATAGGTAAAGCATCATATACATTACATTGGAATCATAAATAATAGGTCTTTACCTATGAAATTGCCGTTCTGCAGTACTGGCCATTTCAAATCAAAGTAATTTTTGTTTGGCTAAGAATTCTAATTTCAAATTAATTTTATTTTAAAAACATGGAATTCTTTTTCCAAAAGTAGTCATTAGTTTATTGATTAGTGTTACATTTTCATCGCATTTCAATCTTTTTCGTCATCATGGATACGTTAAAAATTCGAGTAATTATGGAATATGAGTACCGTCGTGGCAGCAACGCGGCACAAGCGGTGCGCAACATCAACGACGTTTACGGAGCTAACACTATAAACCAACGCACCACCTGTTATTGGTTTGCTCGCTTCCGTTCTGGGAATTTCGACCTGAAAAATGAACCTCGCGGTCGTCCGAAGATTTTGGTCGACAATAACGAATTAAAGGCGATTGTGGAAGCTGATGATACACAATCTACGGCTGAATGAGCAGCAGCTTTCGACGTTAGCGTCAAAATAATATTGGTCCATTTGCGTCAAATTGGCAAGGTAAAAACTTGACAAATGGGTGCCCCACGAACTCAATGATCGCCAGCACGAAGTACGCGTTGAGACGTGCCTTGCACTGCTCAACAGACACACAAATGAAGGAATTTTGAACCGCATTGTTACCTGCGATGAAAAATGGATTCTGTTTGATAATCGCAAGTGCTCAGCAAGGTGGTTGGATCCTGGTTCAGCACCTAAACAATGCCCTAAACGAAAACTTATCCCTAGAAAAGTGATGGTCACTGTTCGGTGGTCTAGCGCCGGTGTGATTCATCACAGCTTCTTACCAAACGGGGTGAGCATTACTGCAGATGTGTACTGTAAAAAACTGAACACAATGATAGAGAAGCTGGCACATCTCAGCAGCATTGGTCAATCGCTCGTCTCCGCTGCTCCTGCACGACAACGCGCGACCTCATACTGAACAGAAGACGGTCTCCAAGTTGCAAGAACTGGAGTTGGAAGTTCTCCGTCATCCACCCTACTCACCAGACCTTGCGCCTACAGACTACTACTTTTTCCAGAATTTGGATAACTTCTTGGCGGGAAAAAAATTCAATACCGAGAGGCAGTACAAAATACCTTTGAAGAATTTGTTGCCTCCCATCCAGCTGATTTCTTTAAGAAGGGCATCAATAAACTGCCACTGCGTTGGCAAAGATGCATTGATTGCATGGGTGATGACTTCGATTAATACAAATAAAAAATACATGAAAAAAATTAGTTTAAATTTTTTCATACAAAACGGCAATTTCATAGGTAAAGACCTAATATTACACTCTATAATATAAAAATTGTCACAACGCTCGCGATGGGTGGATTCGAAAATCTCTTTTCACGGTTTATAACTTAGTCAAGAGATGGCGCCACTCCACAAAATTTTTATTTAAATCTACCGTGTCTTTTTTTATTGCTGTAGGACAGCAGACAGGTTGATGGCCCACTTAAAATTTAACAATTACTGTAGCCTATGGGTGTTTGCAACGCCAGTGGCATCGCGTACATGCTGCCGTCCCATAAGGGTACAGGGACTTGGGTCACTATTGCCGGAACATAACACAAGGTTATTATTGCGGCATACTTAAGACCAAAGGTGGTCGTCATCCCGGTGGGATTGAGGCTCTACCACGTAGCTAGGGTGGGTTGTTTTGTCGCTTTTTACAACAGGCTGGCCCTGGCTGCAGAGGTCGGGATTCTTTTTCCAGCCCTGCATGGATAAATGTCTACATGGAGGGTAGATATAAAAAATACTCTATACCCAGTCATCCACGCATCCCTCTTATATCCATTCCCCATGGTCTCCCTACAGACACGCCATAATAGTGTTCACAGTTTTGTGCTGTTATTAATAATACCCGTATCCGAGAAATCTGTCGATCTGTTACGTTTCAACCGCTGAACCAATTTCGATGAATTTCTTTATATAGTTTTAACCTCGAGGAAGGACATCGGCTACTTTTTATTTATTTATATGGCAGAACAACGTTTGCCGGGTCAGCTAGTACTCTATAACATAGGACTTTTGCCTTATTATTACACTGTAATATAGTCGTAGTAAACATCGGGGGCTGAGCGATAGCGACCCGGATGATACAATTAGAACAATGGAAAGAATTGTAATTCTATATCCAATTGAATATTTGAATGAGATTTCAAAGCCGGTAAACATATTCTATTTCCTAAGAACCAATCCAAGTTAACAGCGTAAATTGATAAATAGTATTGAAATAGTTTCCTTAGTATGAATAAAAAATCAATTTTGATAGTAAATTTAATTTATATAATTTTTGCAGCTAAGCGATCTTGGTTCAAGACTTTTCTACAAATACATAATTTGGATATTTCAGATATAATGAACTTTGACTTGGATGACACTTGCGCTCGGCAAGGCGGTGTCTGTATGCGCCGCGAGGACTGCCACCCGTCCAACATAGTCATGATCGCACAGCCATGGATATTGTGCTCTTTGCAGAGTCATCTCGGCGTTATTTGTTGCTATGTAAGTATGTTTATTTTACACACACACACACACACACACACACACACACACACACATAATTGGAATCTCGGAATCGGCTCCAACAATTTTCATGAAATTTAGTATACGGGGGGTTTCGGGGGCGATAAATCGATATAGCTAGGAATCATTTCTAGAAATTGTCATTTTATTCGCTTTTTTTTTTATTGGAAGAAAAATAACAAAAAGGTGGCGTTTGAGTAGTCCCAATTTAAACTGAAAAATGACTCTTCCTGACATCTATCGGTGAATAATAATACTATTTTTTTTAAATTGCTTTAACGACAACAACACTAAATCTATTCCAGCACATGGCGTTGTTAATGAGTGTTTGCTTTGAGGTTAGACTAAGAAAATCAATTGTTTATTTATATTATTTGTGTCTTCTTAATGCACGTGTTCACTTAAAAATGCCTAAACGATCTTGGAAAAAAAAACGCTAATAAACAATCTAACTTCACTTATATACAATCTAACTTCACGAAGCCGAAAAATACCGAGCAAAGCTCGGTCATTCAGGACTTATATTTTACCTATATATACACACACAAACCGCAGAACCAGCCGTGGAGGGTAGCAGATCGGAGAACTTTAGGTGAGTCGCCGCTCTTTCTGACATGCTGGGTATTTCCGTCTCCTTTCCTTTCCACGTATAATTATCGAACCAGCACTACCTTTGTTTCCCGCACCGCGGCTAACTTCTTTCGAGGCCTAAGCCGCATCATTTCTTTTACGGGTTTACCTCCCGCATAATTTACGGTCCTTCAGCCCCCCCCCCATACACTTTTAATTTTAAATATCCCCAAAGAAAGAAGTCCAATGGTATCAAATCACATGATCGTGACGGCCAATTAACATGGCCATGATGTGAGATAACACGGCCATTGATTTTCTCGCGCAAAAGAGTCATTGTTTCGTTGGTTGTGTGGCAAATGGCGCACCATCCTGTTGGAACCACAAATCTTCAAAGTCCATATCCTCAATCTCTGGCCACAAGAAGTCCGTTATCATCTCGCGATAGCGAACACCATTCACGGTAACTGCTTGGCCGACCTAATTTTCGAAGAAGTACGGCCTGATAACGCCGCCAGTCCATAAACCGCACCAAACAGTCACTCTTTGTGGATGCATCGGCTTTTCAACAATCACTCGTGGATTCTCATTTGCCCAAATGCGGCAATTCTGCTTGTTAATGAATCCACTGAGGTCAAAATGTGCCTCGTCGCTGAAGATGTTTTTCTTTGTAGTCACCATTCACTTCTGTCTGTTCAACAAACCATTCGGGGTATTGACGATGCTTGAAATGCGTGTAATTTAAAATCTTTATTCAAAATCGCATCAGTGATGTTCGTGAGATGTTCAATTCTTGGGCACGACGACGAGTCGAGGTTGACGGCTCTTCTGCCACACTATCGCAAACAACAACAATGTTTTCCGCAGAACGAACTGGGCGAGCATGCACAGGTGTTTTCACATTTCCTATAGACCCGGTTTGCTGAAATTTGCGCACAATTCTCCCGATTATCACATTTGGTCGATTATACTGACCAAAAAAAAAACATGAAGTGCACGAAATTAGTTTCGATTTGAACGCCCATTATCGTAAAAGGCTTCAACAATCTTAACGCGCTGCTCAATTGTGTACCTCTCAATGGTTGAATTTGTCAAACATTGAAACAAAGAAATGTGAAATTAAGCTGGGGAAAAACTTGACGTTAAGGTGTGACTCACAATATCGCGCATTATGGTTGGAGCACCCTTTATATAAACTCCCAGACGCTGGACGGGAATCGAATAGCCTATAACCGTAATACGTATCTTTCTTAGTACGTATATTAAGAAAGCACTGTTTGGAAAGCTGTCTTTTTTAAACCTTATGTCTTAACATATCACATGCTTAATCATAAACTGACCTAACTCAAAAAACCTGTTTTTTGGGAAATCGCAAAAAACGTTTTGCATTTACTACTTATCCCATATATTGACTTATAACTAAATAGTGGTAACTCGGTGTGGGAAAGAGATATCGAAATAAATCTTAGTTTGGCCGATAGAGGGCGTCGATACAATGCTGCCCGTTATATTATCTTACTTTAGACCTAAATCGTAATCGGTCAGTTTATGATTAAGCATGCGATATGCTAGATGATAAGGCTTCAAGCTCGTCTAAATAGCAACCACCCTTGGTCTTTGAAAGTTTTGCCAAAATATCCGTTTCCCCCCCGTGTTATCGGTGTTTCTGACGTCTCAAACTTACATAGGCGACGGTAACTTACATAGGTAACGGAGTAAATGGGCCGTCAGCCTGTGCGATACAGCACTAAAATATATATGGTTAATTGGTTATAATATAGTATGTAACTCTGAAAATATGATAATCTATTATAATCTAATATATAAAATTCTCGTGTCACAGTTTTCGTTGCCATACTCCTCCGAAACGGCTTGACCGATTTTGATGAAATTTTTTGTGCTTATCCGGTATCTATGAGAATCGGCCAACATCTATTTTTCATCCCCCTAAATGTTAGGGGTAGTCCACCCCTAAATTTTTTATTTTATTTTATGGCAGAACAACGTTTGCTGGGTCAGCTAGTTATTATTATAACCATTTACGAAAAATTCTGCGTGGAGTGGTAGTAGTTCCTTCCCGATATGTTCAGTAGTTATGTTGTGATGGTGCGTCAAAGGACCCATTTTCGAGTCCAGTTCCATTTTCGAGTCCCATTTTCAGTATCGACGGTGAAGGAAAACATCGTGAAACTTACATATCGAGATCACCGATATATGTAACCCGCTTATTTACCTTGCACAAGCTTGGCGGATACAATGTCTATTTCCTCTGGGGGGAAGCCCGAACCCACCGTTGGGACGTTGTGGGCTTACTTTCAACTATGTTTACAATCTGATATTTTCTGTATTAAAGAACTAATTTTTAAAATACAATAACTTTTAACTTCTTTCAATTCCTAGTAGGTATATAGATGTAATTTTGACGACCTTCGTGACGGAACATCTAACGCACATCGGTAAGCTTGTGATGGTCACGGGTTCGATTCCCGTCTCGCGTCTGGGTGTTTATGTATTTATTTTGGGTATTTATTTACAAAACAAAAGTATTAAAGTAGTATTACAGTTGTCTCGTACCCATAACACAAGTGCTACTACTTTGGGACTAGATGGCGCTGTGTGAACTATCACAAAATATTTATTTATGTATTAATCATGAGAATATTTCTTTTAAAAATTATCATACCATCAATTTGCTACGTTGGGTGAACTCAATCAAAAACTAATTTATTCAATTTTGTATTTAAAAGTTAACCAAAACTTACCGAATAATTACCCTGTTTTTCTATTGTTAATAAATTATATTAGTAGAATCATTTCAATCTACCATTTCTCGTTTTTTGTTAGCTGAAATAGAAATGATAAATGAAATTAATGGATATATATCCGCATCAGCATCGACCCAGCATTAAATCCAGTTGCAATCCAAACTTAGGTGCACGACTTTTTCTTCTCCACTTCGCACAGTCTTCTGAATCCTTGGTAGTGGACATTAAGTCAGCCGGGTCTAACTCTACTGCCAGAGCCCGGCGGAGGCGGCATGAGCATTTGTTCCACCCGTTTGTAGCCGATTGTAACAAAAAGTCTAGCAAAGGCAGCAGTACTACTGCAATTTATCCACATGTCACATGAAGGATGCCGCGAATGCGGGAATTTCTAACACAGTTCTTTCGGGTTACCCCTCACATCCCCCGCAGCATATTCATCTCCATCACATTTTTCTGCTTGTGTCGCTCCAACACCGACCGTATTTCACGTGTAAAAGGACAGGCCTAATGATGGTCATATAGACTTGTCCTTTCAACTTAACTGGCATCCCGATATATAACCGCATAGTTTTTGCCATCCATTTGCTATGCTACTGCTCAATATGCCTAAAATTAATATACATTCATTCTAATAATTTACTATTAAAATATCGAAATATTACGAACTGTTATAATCTTAATCTCAGAGGTTGTGTTGTAATGACAAAATACGTAATAATTTTTCTATTTTAAAATGAAATAAATTAATTATAAGTTAAATTTGTTTGTAATAACAAAACAATTGTAAAATATCATAGAATGTTTTTCAATAATGTTAATGAAACATTTTTCTGATTGCGAATAAAACAAATTGCTTTTACAAAGGCCAATTTAAAAAATGAAGAATTGATTGCATTGTGACAATATTGATATCGGAGCTTTAGGGCTTATTTGACATGAATGTAATATTTATTATTTATTAAAATTTAGTACTTGTCGATCAACCAAATGTAAAATACTGATTGTATTAGTGCCGCATCATTAAATCTATCACAGCTCATTGATCGCCTTTCTAGGTAAGTATTTTATCATAACTATGTTATGCTTTTTAAGTTACTACATTTATTTTTTTAATTCAATGTAATACGTGCTCACTTACGTTGTCAATTCGTCGTTATTTAAACTTATCTTTTGATATCATAGAGCCGTACGAGAGTCAGTGCTTAAGGCCTATTCAAGTCACGCCAAAAAAAAAAACAATAAATAAAAGCCGCGCGAGGAAAAGCGAACGCGGCTGGACGATTATTTTTTTAAAAGGTTTTTATTGGCGACCAGTACTGCGACATGGAGCACAGAGGTTTCTTTTTCGTGTTTTATACGTCGTTAACGGCACGTAGGTACCTATAACTCGGGGTATAGTCACGCGCTCGCGCGCACCCATCGTTATCATTACTGTAAATTGTAGAGTTAGTGAAATTGTAGTCAGATCGTAGTACCTACGTTGCGCTGAGTTGAAAATTAAATTGTTTCATGCAATGGATCTTGTTTCCCGGTCGATTTATTTACTAAAAATATTTTTGAGATTGAAATGGACATTTATTATTTTTGTAATTGTGACCCAGGTAATTGGCTAGGGGTGAAAAAAATCTGACCAACCTGACCAACTCAGCTGACCAACAACGGTCTTTCTTTAGAAATCAGCTGTATTATTAGCAGGCAATCATTCCGAAAATATTGAATTTTGATCTACTGAACGCAATGGCAGATATTTAACATGTTTTATGTGATACAGAAAGTTGGCTAATTGCGAAAGGGGTAATATATTCTAAAAGTTATATATTCTAAGACAAAAAATCAAATTTTTTGTTCGTGTTGCAAGATTTACCGGAAACCGTCTTCTACAGCCACATCTGCATTGTGTTCACAGGGTTTATTAATTGGAAAAAAGTTTGAGATTAACGGAACATGAGGCGACTCAAATGCACAAAGAGTATATGATCAAGTGGAAAACACGGGTATAACAAACGAAATTATCCCAGGGATTTGATCAAGACACACAGAGAGTAATTCACTCAGAGAAAGAAAAATGGAGACAGATCCTGCGTATTGTTATGGATACTGTATTCTATCTATCCACAAACTGCCTTTCTTTTCGCGGGTCCCACAGAACTCCTAGCGATCTCATTACACAATGTCCACAGCCTAGACCTAACTTCTTGAACTTAATTTTCCTGCTCGCCAAACATAATTCAATTCTTAAGTTTCAATTAGAACACTTCAAAAATGGACAAGTATCATATTTATCAAAGACAATACAAAATGAAATAATTGACATAATGGCAAAAACAGTTAGGTAATAGCATTTTAAATGACAATTTAAAGTTTCATTGATTAATGAAGATATTCATGTTACAAGGCATAGGTTCATGACCAGTTATGCAAACAAGGTTTTCACATTAGAATAGGCAACGTAGATAGATATTGCACAATATCGAGCATAAATTTGAAGGAAATTAACTTGGTCAAGATAATATTTCACACGCCCGTATCTTAAATCCAAGACGTTTAAAATTTCAAAAATAATTCCAAAGAAGCGTTTCTATTTTTAGTATATTCTTAGTTTATTATTTTATTATTGCAGTGCATTTTTATCCGTGCAGGGGCGGAGAAAGAATACAAACCTCTGTGGCCGGTATCGACCTGTCGTAAAAGGCGACAAAACAACCCACCCTAGCTACGTGGCAGGGCCTCAAGCCCGTCTGGATGGCGACCACCTTTGGTCTTAAGTATGCCGCCATAATAACCTTGTGTTGTGTTCCGGCATTAGTGACCCAAGTTCCTGTACCCTTATGGGACAGCAGCGTGTTCGCGATGCCACTGGCGTTGCATACACCAATAGGCGACGGTAACTGCTAAATCCTAAGCGGGCCATCAGCCTGTCTGCTGTCCTACAGCAATAAAAAAAATATATGTATATAAAAATGATACGAAATGATATTCGTCTGTATTCCATTTCGGGTTATGCAACACACCGATAATGTCCCAAATCACTACAGAAATATATTAATCGATTTATTTTTGTTTCAGATCTGAAGAGTACCAGTATCGCGCTAAGATTACTTTATATTAAAGAAGTTAGATTTTAGTAAAATTAGAATTTAATCTCGGGTTTTAAGATTACTTGTTAAATAACCAATTTCTACCTTATTTTGTAAGAGTTAAGAAATATGCCTAATAGATTCACTAGGTTTAAGAATGATTCTTTTATTATGTGTTGTTATAAAAAGAAAATAAAACATAAGCACATGTAAATAGAATTTCATTTATTCCTTTCATTTTAATCGCTTCATTCCATGCATTTTAAATACCTCAAAGATGTGCGTCGAGGGTCATTAAAAGAGGTTCAAGTTGATGCTACCAATTTATTGTGAGAATCTAAATTTTAATATTAAATTGTATATGCAATAGAATCTCTGTTAGTCGAGCTTACATTGGCGTCTACCCAGACGCCAAAAAATTCGAGTTATAAAGTTTTCGACATATGTATTTTGTAAAGAATCATCTGATTTGTAGAGGTCATGATTTATCATTTTGATTTATTGTAATAAATAATATCTGTATATTATTGATCTATTTTTTGAAGTTGTTTTCAAATAATATAATTGTAAAGATTATAAAATCAAACATAAAGCTACTCGTATGTTCGATATACAGATGTACAATCTAATTTATATTTCGATAATAGAGAATTCAGATTTCGAGCAATGGATGTTTAAGGATTACAGTCCAATGGTGGTGACAAGATTTCGGCGTGGGTACACATGTGGAGGGTGTGGAGCGCCGTGTCGTCCTCGCCGGCGTTACAGTGGTCACTCCATCATTAACTGACGCGGCCCAAGAGTACCTATGTAACGTGAAACGACAAAGTACCGATCGCCTACTGGGGCGGGCGGCCGCTGCAACTATCTTGATTAGATAAACATGAAACGGCTTTAATAAATTCTTGGAGTCAGTTATCCTTTGAACTTAAAATAAAGATATTAAATAATAAATAAAAATACAGACTACACATCCCGAATTGAGCAGCACAGCGCTTGTATTAAGGTTACTAGATAAATGATTTATTATACTTTTCTTTCATAACTATACATAAACACAAACTCGGGATGAAAATCGCATGTATAGATAATCCCCCAAGCCATTGTGCCACAGAGGTCGTCAATTTAAATTGTAAGTGTAATAAACGTCTATTAGCTTAGCTAATTTGGATGGGAATGACAAAACGGTATGTTTTTTTCCATTTTATTCTATCCTGACACGGTTCACCTGTTACTTTATTATAAAAATTAAACAATTTAATATATTGTATATAATGTTCGTAAAAAAGCAATAGTCTGTTATTAATTAATATTGACAGGCACATAGTTTTTTTATTGCTGTTGGGCAGCAGACAGGCTAACGGCCCGGTTAGAATTTAGCAGTTGCCGTCGCTATGGGTGTTTGCAACGCCAGTGGCATCGCGGAACTACTAATACCGGAACACAACACAAGGTTATTATGGCGGCATATTTAAGACCAAAGGTGGTCGCCATCTAGACGGGCTTGAGGCTCTACAACGTAGGTAGGTGGGTTGTTTTGTCGCCTACGACAAAACAACCCGCCTGCTTACGACAGGCTGACTCCAGCCGCAGAGGTTAGTATTCTTGCTCCGCCCCTACACGGATAGTACACAGTCCCACGGACAAAACTAACAATTTAGCTTAATATGCGCTGACTCGAATTGTACCGAGAACTTAATACGGATGTTCTTCTAAATTGATAAGCATGTATCATGTTTTATTAATTAATATTATTTTCGTATGGATTCTTTTCTAGAAAGTTATTAAACTAATACTCGACAAAAAATGATGTCGTTGACTCTATTTTGTTGCTGACAGAAGAATGACTGACGGCCCACTTAATACTAAGCAGATACCGCGCCTATCGCTTTTTGTGACACTAGGGGCACCGCAAACACACTGGTGTCCTCATAAGGCTACTGGAGCCTGGGTCACCAATGCCGGAACACAACACAAAGTTAATATGGTATTGGGGTGATTGCCAATCAGACGGGCTTGGGGCCCTACCAGGAAGCTAGGGTTGTTTTGTCGCCGTTTACGACAGGCCCAACCCGGCGGCTGGGGTAGATTTTAATAATTGAATTTTTTAATATAGTAAACCTTAATAAAAATATTTTGTTTCTACACCTACCTATTTATCTGAGGAAGACAACAGGGTAAACATTTTTATTGTTATGGAACAGTAGAAAGGCTGGGCCCACTGAATATTAAGCAGTTGTCATCGTACACAGCCGCGTAGAATACAACATGTAACAATATATTTAGAGGTCAGGGTCGTTGCTACCCAGACAGGTTTGAAGCCCTAATTGGGTTTTCTTGTCGCCTTTCACGACAGTCCGCCCCAGCCGAAGGGGTCATTCTTACTCTCTCCCGGCATAATAGCGGAGGAAACACTAAAATACAAATAATAAAATGTATAAATGCGATGTCAAGAAACAAATTTATAGCACTCAAAAGCAAAAATTATTAGAGGATAAAGTATGAATTGCTTTTTTGAAATTGAAAATTAACAATAATTGTCACGTGGGATAACAATTTTATTCGTCGTTTTATACGTCAAAATTTCAACCCACATCGTCTAGACATTTTTGCTATCTACATTTTTAAATCTCTCTGATTAAACTCTGGACCTGGACTCCACAAGCTGTGTAAGGCATTTTATTGTGTTTTTGAGAATTTTATACCTTGCTGTTAGTGTTTTGTCAAAAGAGCACTAGGTGTAGCGTAAAGTGGTTTAAAATGTCAAAGATACCACATTAAAAATAACTTTATTTTGTATATGAGCGGCAAATGAGTAAAAAGTTAAAGGAATAAGCAATACCGAATTACAGACTGAGTGCCTAATTGAATTTGCGAGCAACAAGTATAAAATATTCATCAGCGTAAAAACGTTAGGCACCGCGATACAGTTAAGGATAATAGAATATTAAAATACTGCGATATTTGCCACAGTTAACTAATCATCAACGTAGGAGTATTTTAGGATAATGGCTTAGTACTGTCTACTCGCTTATTTATCGTTCACTCGTAAAAGTTTTGATAAGCAGTGGCACATCACACTGTAAAATACGCGCTAAATTGTAGTATTTTGTTTATCTAGCCGATTTTTTATTAGAACTGTTGTAAGTAGTGGCCGTATACTATTAAACACAGAAATATTTTTATATTTTATGTGTTTTATACTAATTGAAATGAAAAGCTTTTTAGAACGTGTTGTTATTTTTCAAATAAGTATAGTTTATGGGAGTTAGATGACGTGTAAGGAAATAAATATATGGTTGGGTGTATTCGCTTTTTTTTCCTAATTAACCAATATTAATTATTAATAGTCTCAAAAGAGCTAGAGATTGGCTAATGGCTGATAAGAGTACCTCATTGCTAATCTTGGGAACAGTAAACGTGCAGAAATTTATTACTATTTTCTATATTCACAGACTGACAATGAAGGTGTCTTTATCTTTTTTATTTCTAAGTCGGGTAGTCAGAAGACAAATGAAACGCTAGCTGTCCCTAGTTAAAGTTAGCTGCATCTATTTTGTGACAGAAACAACAACTAAAAGAATGTTCTGGTTGGATGGGTTCTGGTCTTACACAGTAAGACGTGACTGTGACTAGAGAATCTTAACTTTATCGAGGATCTTCTATAACTAAGAACTAGCTATTTTATATACCACATACGCAAGTGAATTTCATTCTAATTTGTTCAATTAATAAATCCTATTTGTAACATGTAATATTTAAATTAATGTTATCAGTTTTTATTTCATTTAAATGTATTTCCGAGGAAATCACTTAAGTCCACTAAATCTAACAAATTAATTTTTACAAATCGCTTTTGCTCGTGCACTCTGACAGTTTATGAAAATGGATTTCATACGCTTCTTGTTACTCATAGTTCTGGGCAAACTCTCTTTGAACAGATCTAGAGAGATAATTTCCAATACATCCTCCATTAGTAGTGATATCTAACGTGATTCGCATCACGTTAGCTGGGCTGCAAGTATGCATTGCGAACACGCTGGAATTTACGGGGTTAATAGTTCTGTTAAAAGTTCTGTTTTTTTTTGTAAATAATAATTTTGTGCAATTGTTATAAAGAAATCCAATTAGAATTTTGCTTCAAAATGTATTTCTAGAAATAATTAAATATATTTATTACATGCATTTAATGAAGCCTGTCCAGTGTACTGTTAAACACTGTAAACAGTCATCATCATCATCATCATCTAAGCATAGTATCCCGGTTGCAACCTAAACTTCCGTTTTGGTGCCCGGGGTCCGCTTTCCGACTCTTTCTATTCCACTTCGCACAGTCTTCAGCATCCCTGGTAGTGAGCCCATTGGCACGCATATCACCCCTTACGACGTCAAGCCAGCACTTTTTGGGTCTACCCCTCCTGCCGGGGCCCGGCGGAGGCGGCATGGCCAGACATTTGTTTCCCACGTAAGCATCCGGTTGCCGTAAAACGTGGCCGTACCATCGGAGCCGACACTCCTGCAATTTGTCCGCAATGTAACGGACATGAAGGCTGCCGCGAATGCGGGAGTTCCTAACGCGGCCCTTCCACGTCACTCCACACATCCACCGCAGCATATATTCATCTCCATGACACGCAGTTCTTGCTTGTGTTGCTCTAACACTGGCCACGCTTCACAGCCGTATAAAAGGATAGGCCTAATGATGGTCTTATAGACCTGCTTCAACTTTACCGGAATCTTCGGGTCACAAATGACACCAGTTACCTCACACCATTTGGCCCACGCGGCAGCAATGCGTGCCTTGACGTCGCAATCGATGTCACCAGACGCATGAAATACAGATCCCTGGTATTTCACCCAGTCCGTGCGCTCGACCGTGTCGCTGCTTATGCGTACGGGTGTGGGATCTGTGGAGTTACAAGCTAAGTACTCTAAGTCTTCGCCACGTTGAGTTTCACACCGCCGTTCTCAAGTGACTCCTTCCACGCCTTCACGCGTCGCACCCACCTACCTCTGTCCGAATCTGCCAGCGCAATATCATCAGCATACATGAGCAGCCACGGGGGCTGCTCATATGAGTTTCTGATGCTGTCTGACAATACGTCTAATACCACGCTAAACAGAAGCGGTCTAAGGACGGATCCTTGGTGCACCCTGACGGTGATGGGGAAAGGTTTTGTGTCGCCAACAGCAGCCCGAACTACGGAATCGGAGTCACGGTACATGTCTCAAACACTGTAAACAGTGAACGTTAATATTGTGCCGATTAGATCACGTGCTCTTTGACACTTGCTTCTCTAAGGCCGACATAGTTTGCTCATGAAAATGCATGGAACGGATTTGACTGCAATTAGGTTTACAAATGCGATCATCACCCTGCCCTCACAACTCCAAAGATCTTTATTAAAAACCTCGTAGTGCAATATTCCTTTACGAACCTTTACCAAGTCATGTTAATAATTTTATAAATATATAATTATATGCAATAAGTCAGAAACAACCAAAGAGACATTTCATATTGGAATCGAATTTCTTTTCCTCGTATTGTAACTCAAAGTTAACACCGCTGTACCTCTCGTGCGCGTATTTTTTCTGTTGCTGAGGAATCGCAGACAGCCTGGTTACTTAATAGTACGCAATTACCGTCGCCTATGGATGTTTGCGATACTAGGAGCACTGAGAACACGC
Source organism: Malacosoma neustria (assembly GCA_963693495.1). Taxonomy (NCBI): domain Eukaryota; kingdom Metazoa; phylum Arthropoda; class Insecta; order Lepidoptera; family Lasiocampidae; genus Malacosoma; species Malacosoma neustria. The sequence continues at coordinate 12,280,135 of OY856371.1, forward strand.
TACTATCCCATATTTGTACAGGAATCTGGATCACTAATGCCAAAACACAATGTTAGGTTATGGCAGCGTACTTAAGTAAATACAAGAGTGTTGCCATAAAGGTGAGCTTACGGTCCTACCACGTAGCTATGGTTGTTTTGTCCGCCCATGGCCGCAGAGGTTAGTATTCTTATTCCGCGCCTGCACGGACAAGACCGAAGGGCCATAGAGGAGTTGAGTACTGCAAACAAGACTAATACTTGATGGATTAGGAGTATGTAGGAGTTATACGTAAATTGGAGGATGTCTCAGTCAGCAATGGATCCCAGCAGTCGATCATAAACAGCTGAAGATTATATCATCATCATCATCATTTCAGCGGGAAGACGCCCACTGCTGGACAAAGGCCTCCCCCAAAGATCTCCACGATGATCAGTCCTGCGCTGCCCTCATCCAACCTATTCCGGCGATCTTGACCAGATCATCGGTCCATCTTGTGGGGGGCCTACCAACATTGCGTCTTCCGGTACGCGGTCGCCATTCGAGGACTTTTCTGCCCCAACGGCCATCAGTCCTTCGAGCTATGTACCCAGCCCACTGCCACTTCAGTTTTGCAATCATCCGGGCTATGTCGGTTACTTTGGTTCTCCTGCGAATCTCCTCATTTCTGATTCGATCTCGCAGGGAAACTCCGAGCATAGCCCTCTCCATTGCCCTCTGAGCGACCACGAGCTTTCTCATAAGGCCCATAGTTAGCGACCACGTCTGCGTTCCGTATGTCATCACTGGCAACACACATTGGTTAAAAACCTTCGTCTTGAGACACTGCGGTATTTGGGACGAAAAGATTTTACGGAGCTTCCCGAACGCTGCCCATCCGAGTTGGATTCGACGAGTGACCTCTTTCGCGAAATTGGACCTGCCTAACTGGATCGTTTGACCCAAGTAGACGTATTCGTCAACAATTTCGAGAGTACAGTTCCCAACTGTTACGGGGGTAGGTGCACATGGACATTAGACATGATCTTCGTCTTGTCCATGTTCATTTTGAGACCTACTGAAGATTATATGTAGTTATTCAATTTAGTTTTTTTCCACGTTATACGTTTTAATGAAAAGAGCCAAGTGAATAACCTTGTTGTATTTTTTATGTAACTCAGCAAAGTTATACAATACTTCTGCTCACGAGAGATTTATTAAAATTTTCTTTAGTTTTTGCGCACTACATTTCACATTTTTCTGTGAAAATTAATTTACTATTTTTCATTGGAGCTGAGATTTAACTTACGCCTCTACAATCAGGACGGTGGGAATAGTGATGTCCCAGGGGTTAGCGTTATCGGAAATATCGACAGCAAGAATTGAACATAAAATATTGGTCAAAGCTGTATTAAAATAATTAAATACATTAGTAACATCAGCAAATACATCAAATGAGGCAGCGATAGGAGTAAAATGTTTTTAATTAAGTCACCTTCTCCAGTAGAATCAATCTGCTGAATGTCGTGGTATAAAGTTACATTATCTGGTTTGGCCGCCAATTAAGTACTAGCTTGAAATCGTTAACATTATTTATGTATTACTAGCTGACCCAGCGAACTTTGTACACCTTATCAGTCAATGAATGTCGTGTTACTATATCTTTTTGTTGAAGTTAGTTCAGGATTTTATTAACAATTTTATATTTATTTCATAAGTGAAGAAATTAAAATTAAATGAACGTATTTAAAAAATGAAGTATTTTATAGATGTATCGAAAAAGTTTTGTATCTTTTGTATATAAACTTCTTCTTTTATATTCTGGACAAAATTATTGATTCTGATTCAATTATAAAATATTTGAAAATTAGTATTTATGAAAGTGCATATTAAATGTCAGTTCGTTATTGTAAATAATATTGAAATGTTTTGTTTTTTTATTTAGTAGAATTATTTTTAATTTCATTATATAATGGCGTGTCAATAGCAAATGATTAAATTAACCTGTTCTTATTGTAAAATATTTTTATACTATTCTAACAAACTTTTTTCAACTAAAATATTAACTTGCAACCACAGTTTAATATTATAGTACAGTATAATACCCTCATCACGTCTTTGTGCATTGCTTGCCCATAATTATTCCTTTTTCCTCCTACTGACAAATAATATATCAATTTCGTGTTCTATAATTATGTTTTTATATACTTCATATTTATAATATATGTTTGTACAAAATACATCCATGGAGTTTCTTGTCTGTTCTTCTCCATAGGATTCACTTTTGGAACAGACATCTAGCTTTTGACATTTTAAAAGTGCTTGTTACTCAGGCCTATTTAAAATAAAAAAATTTGACTTTTGACTTTTGACTTTTCTTTGTACTCCATTTCAATTGGACCTTTAGGTAATTCTCCACAAAGCGTGTGTCCTTATTTTTGATTATTTATTAATTAAACCTCTAATTCTTGCATTGCTTTTGTTCTTATATAATTTGGTTGTACCCAGAACTTAGTAGAGTTCTCACTTTTATTCATTGATTATTGGTTAATCAGTATTTCTGCTTCAACCCATAGATTGATCCAAAACCATAGTTTTGGATAATTTTCTTCAGTTCATGGCCTGTTCTCCACCTAATTCACATTAGTGCATAGCGGCTTTATCGCTTGTTCTTGGTAAACAAATTTTAGTTCTGTATCTGTAGTTGTATTCTCGTGTGTCTTATTTTTTTGGCCGAAAGATTCCAAATATTTAATTATCATTTAATTTATTCATGTCAAGTGTTTTTGACCAAGATTTTCTTCGCTGTATTATACGTTAAATTTCAGTCATCTTTCGGAACCAAGATGAACACAAAAAAGCCGTCAGCCGGCCGTTCTTGAGTTATAATAGTGTAAATAACCCAACTATGTTTTATGTATACTCACAATGCATTCTGTGGCCATACCTTTTGCATCCGACCCTTCAGCTGGGGACAAGACCTTTCGAGATGTCGATCAAGGCTTCCTATCAATCAGTTCACCAACACAACTATCGGTACTATGAATGTTCTATCCAGCCTCCACATGGTGCTAATCTCATGCGCAAGGTCCAAATTTCAATTGTTTTTCTTTTTCAGCACCAACAAGTTAACTATCATGTGAAATTACGAGATCTAAAATCACATCTCGTCTCGCAGCTCGTTTCACTATCAGGATATCAGACTTATTGGCAACAATGTTCCTATCCGTGATAATTAATCAACCCCAGTAGAGTAAACGGGAATTATCAACAACTCGTGCTGGGCTATATCGATAATAGGGCATCTCCAAGGTTGTGCCTGTGCACATTCTAGTTGTACTTGTGGGGGATGTAATAATACAAGTATGTCGGTACCCACCTCACATTTAATCTCGAGCACTGCTTTTCTATTAGACTCAGAGGATACTCACAAAATAATTTTTATTTATATGATTATTACTTACTAATAATATTATATTTTTAACAATTAGATTATTATTAGATTTTTAATAATTTTTGAGCAACGAACGGTTTGTTTTGATTTCTCAGTCAAGCGCGCGAACTTCACTCTGTATTGCGGCCAGTGGAGGCATATCTTTACACGACACGACTGCTGAGGCTCTACGGCCTTTGGGTTGAGTCGTGTCGATATATACTTATATTTAATATTTATAGATTTACATATATTATATAATTGCGTGTCTTTGAATTATATATATATATATAATTATATATATATATATATATATATATATATATATATATATATATATATATATATATATATATATATATATATATATATAATTATATATATAATTATATTATATATATATATATATATATATATATATATATATATATATATATATATATATATATATATATATGTATATATGTGTGTGTGTGTGTGTGTGTGTGTGAGTATTGTACGTGAGGGTGTGTATATGAGTGTCAGCGTGTTTCTATGCGTATGTGTACGTGTTTATATAATATACCTATAGACTCATCGTTAGCGAAACGAGAACAACTAGAAGTAGGTAACTAGTAGAATGTCTGCTAGGCTCGCCAGGTCGGAGACACACTCGATAAATGTCAAGCGTGCTGTCATTCAGAATGTACATGATTATGATTATTACATACATATAATCACGCCTCTTTCCCGTAGGGGTAGGCAGAGACCACTTCTTTCCACTTGCTATGATCCTTACATACTTGTTTCGAAATCTCATTAAAACTGAACAAATTGGAGATGAAAATGTCGAAAAATGGACTTCTGCCGTTTGTATAGTTGGCTTACTACTGAGCTGAAATTATTATCGATCAGTCTGATTAGTTTTCTTATCTTCATAAAGTACTTTATTCCGATTTTGTGATTTGTGATTATGCGTATTTTTTTGCGTCGATGCCCTTTTTTGATAATTACTTCTATTCGACGAAGAGATTTAAAAAAATTGTTGGAATAGACATCTTAATTGGGTTTCTACAGACATGACGACAGTCTAATCGTGAAAGAAAAACCTTAATCAAGTCTTCTTTTATCAGCTATTAGAAGGTGTCCATTTATCACCTTGTTCACCCAAGTCGGCTGAAATTACAGAGCTAAGTTGTTTTGAATACTATTTAATTTATTACATCAACTATGTATGAGATTTTTTTTTTTGGTTACTTATAATGCAAAAAAGACAAGTCTTTAAAATAATAATATATAATTGAAATAGTTTGCGTTTTAGGTTTTATTTGCTAAATTAGGAATTTGATAATATGTATTTCAAATCAATCGACATAAAAGCCTTTGCCCCACCTCACTACTTTAGTTGCATTCGCTGGCGACGGCAAGCTTTGGATTGGAAGCGGGGTCTGCCATTAGTGCTTCGAGATTTCGAGGGCGACACACGTCGACAGTGCTACCAGATAATCAGTCCCGACTGCTGTCTCTTACGAGTTTCAACTTTAAAATAAAGGCAAGTTCTTAATATATTGTGCGTGAATGTATTTATTCAGTGGATTTTTTATTTACGATTTTTATGCGAGTCTTTAATAAAGGTTTTTTGTGTTTTAACTTTCCAAGAGTTTCGCGCGGGGATATTTTATTTTTTCAGACAAATCGTTCAATAAAATTTTGGTGAAAATACTGTAACATTTATTTAAAGTTTTATTAATTATTAGATTAGAAATCTTTAAATACTAATAAAATAATATATTGGTTTTTTTAATACTATAGATTTGTTATTAATCAATTTTCCGCGATAATATTTTGGCAGTAAACTCAAATTACAGAGTGTTTTTTGAACTACTTGTATAAGGTAATCATTTTTAAATTGTAGTCATATGTGCCTTTATAATATTTATTTAAATTTCTGTTACCATATTTAAAATAATCAAAATTTAAAAAGTTTGTGAAATTCAAACAAAACATTTATATAACGCACGTGGTAACTATAACTGAGATTTACTAGATATTTTTCTAAAATTTATCCTGCAAATTTAATTTAATGTGCATTTCTAGTCTGATCATTAATCTGGGTATTATACTAAACCTTATGTATGGAGCTAATTATTGGAAATTATTACAGGGTAATAATAGTGTGCATTGTTTGCGTCGATACTCATTTACGATCCCTCATTATCAGTGCTAATATTGTTATCATAATGTACAGTCTTAATTTTGTTTTCATGAAAGAGACTAATGTTCAACCCTTTGTCATTTTTTTTATTGTTCGTCAGCTTTGTATTTAAGGTTCATGTAAGCCTTAAAGTGTTCATGGAACTCCTGTGATTGTGTGGGAATACCACCAAGTCATATATGTACCACTTTGTAAATTTTTAAGACATACACTTCTTTTCTTTAATTACTTTTTGTATTCCAGTTTTGTTTGTTTTTTTTCTTTCTGTCTATCCAAAGTTCTATTTCGGGGATAAAATATCACTTAATATCAGCAGTTTCATCTGTTCTGTTAGCATGGTAGCATTGTTACAATACATATACTGACAACCGACGCTGGACTGCATATCTCATAATAACCCTCAGTAGTGGAGTTCGGGGTGAACATCTTTTAATATAAAGGGAATTTCTGGAGAGTAGGAGAACCGTGGATATTCTTTTTTTTTTCGTTTTATCGCGTAGCCACTGAGCCAATATGATTTTAAAAGATATTCACGTCCATGGGCTAATTTACCGAAGTTTCCTATAACATTACCGTAATTTTTTTTCAGTACTAATAGGTATTTAGAACAAATGTTCTTAAAGTATAAACTAGGTTTGTTAATTCATAGTAATATGAGTTCTCTGTAATATGATTCATTGATATTATATGCAGTACAAATTACAGTAATTAGTTAATTATGGCTCGTTACTTCATTATTTAAACAAAAGCGACATTTTTTCTTACTAATTTTTAAAATATTAATATGTTTAATATTTTATTGTCATCATTAAAATATATAATAGATTTATTAAATGAATACTTAAAAGAAATATACAGGAGAGGCCCGAATTTAGCAGTGGAATTTTTATCAGTAATATGTTGTTATGATAAAAACATATACACAAGAAGTTGTTATATCCAAAAAAAAGTCAGTTTATTGGATCCGTACAATGATTCCGGTTAATTTTATGAATATTATGAGTTTTCAAAATATTCAAGTTTATAAATCAGAAATCAATGAGTAAAACCAAGAAAAGGAAAAGGAAACGTTTCATTATAATTTAGGTAATAATTATTCTGTAGTTCCTCGGGCAATATTACTCAAGGATGTTGCCAGGGGCACCCAAAAGCAGTAGGTATCTGGCGATGAGGTCGCCGGCGGCAACGTCAACGGGGCCGCCTCAGGCGCCACCCGATCACGCGCGTCCCTCGCTCCTATTTACAGCCATTTTGACTTCGTATAGAAAATTATTGCTTTATATGATCAGAAAATGATCTAGATTGCTTATAAAATCTTTGATTGATCAATGATCCGAATTTTTAGGACTATTAGACGGACTGGACGATAAGTCGCTCTTCAAGTTTGCAGGATAATTAAAAAAATGAAGTGTGTGCGCAACTCGCATACGGCAGAATGAGATAAATATAGAGTATAAAACCGGAACAAACGGGAGACGAAAATTATAGAAAATACTGCATAGTTGTATTTTATCTTATTTTCTCGCAGTCTAAATCCTATTTATCTCTATTTGCTTGTCATTTTTCGATTCATCGAATTTTGAAATCACCACAGTGCTAAAGAAGTTTTACTTCAAAATTAGTTTCTGGTATAGTAAAAGTATTCAAATAAATCATTTAAATCGCATCGAAGTTGAAAAATATTTTCATGAACGGGCAAAATTTGATATTGTAGAGCAAACATGTATTTCAAGTAAATTAACTATCGCATAATTTAATAACAGTAATTACTGTGTTTAATTATAAATGTATATTAACTAATTACTGGCTTGTTGTTTCACCTAAATAGAATAGGGATAGACTACTTTCCTAAGTCGTAAAGGCGAGTAGCGAATTAAAACTATCTTCTTGTGCCTTATTCGTTAAAAAATGAGGACTCAAGGATAAGCATCAACGCAAAAAAGCGCGATAAAGTTCTACCCAGTTATTTTTGGATACAACCGTGATTACATCTTCAATGATGATAATTAAAAAGAGGATTGATTATAATATTAATAATAACAGCCCAAAGGGAACGGGAACGGGCAAAACAAAGAGAACGGACTGAATATTCACCACGCCTGTAAAAGACGGATTGGCAGATGTACTCGTACATGCTGGGGATATCGGAATATAAGTTTCCTTACTATATTTTGCTTCACCGTCGGTTCTTAGCAACTGTTCACCATAGGCCAGAAAAACGTAAGTCATGTCATCGTAACATTTCAAGATAGTTCTAGTTTGGCCTTTAAGTGACTTGACTACTATGTATCAAAGTATTACGTAATCTTTATTCAGTAAAAATCTTTTAGTTTGAAGCTAGCTTTCTTAAGCGTCGGCTTTTATCGAGCTGGAGCGTGTTCGAACAAGGGTTTGAACTCACATTCTGCAGCCTCGGTGCTCCAGACGCACCAACACTGTGTTGTTTTAATAGGTATACCAGAGACTTGCGTCCGCTTATGTTAAATCCCCATGTAAACTGGAGCCGCATTGCAAGAGTTCAACGCTACCCCGCGGTGTGTACAAGTACTCTAGGCGATGGAGTGAATGAAAAGTGTTGCCATAGAAATCTCTCGAAAAAATGCTCCGTACTTTTATGTTTTCTTAAGATTTTTATATAATATTGATCATCATAAGGTTAAATTTAATTATTGTTTGTTTAATATTTCAGTAACCTTTTGTTTTTATCTCAATTATTTACCATAAGGATCGATTCATATTTTAAAATGTATTTAATTAGACAAATTGTAAACGCAGTGTATCAGAACAGTTCTTGCAGATTATCACGTAAGTCTCATGATGATATCATGAGACTCACGTCTCATATTTTTTTTTAAATCTTATACAAAATATATCCGCTTTGACATAGACCTGAATGCTGTCGAAAATGAGGGAGTTTCTAGCTTTATCCGCGTTACTTTATCCATTACAGAACATTCATTTCCGTGATACGCAGTTTCTACTGTTTCTTTTAATGCTATTTTCAGGGATAAGTTTCATGATAGTCTTTAAGACTATCAACTGAATCTTAGAGTCCCAAGTGATTCCGGAAACTTCTTGCCATTTGGCTCAACAAAAATTAACGTCGCAATAGACGCGTGAACTACAGACACTAGGTATTTCAGTCGTGCGTTCGTAAAAGTCATCTTTATTTTCAGATTAAGTACTGTAAGTTGCAAATCAAAATTTTAACATAATTTGTGCGTCCGGATCGGAGATTTCCTTTTTTGACCCAGAAAAAAGCTTAGCCCCGACAAAAAAAACTACGTGTGTCAGCTACGACGCACGACTGGAGTTTACTACTTAAGTACGATTGTCTAAACATACGCAAAAAGAGTTTATTTAACTGAAAAAAGATTAATACCATAAGAAATGGTAAATTAACAAATTAATGAAAATAATATATATATATATATATATATATATATATATATATATATATATATATATATATATATATATATATATATATATATATATATATAAAAGTTTTAAAACAGTTTTAAGTTCAACCTAATTACAACTATGACACCTAGTAATAAAGTCACAAATCTCCAAAACATTATCTAGTACTTACGATCATTCGTCATATATACAGTATTCACTAGTTCAGGGGCCAGTGTGATTTTCTCTAAGTCAAATTAGTTGTTGTACATGAACTGCTGTGATATGTATCTTTTATTTTTAAAATTTGTATGTCATGTATAAATAATTAAATAAATAAATATAAAATGAGCAAAGCAATAAATTACTCTTGTCACCTACAAGTGAAAAGACATATGTTAAACAGCATTTAATGTGAAATCAACCTTAAGTTGTAACAAATAAAGTAATTTTTGCCTTGAGAGATACATCGTTTTGTTTTGTTTAGTGTGTTCCGGTGCATGCGCACCAAAAACGTAACGAGGTCATTCATTAGTAGATTTTACTCTCACATTTTTCTCACACTGGGCGCCTTATATATGAAAATCGATTTTTAAGGAGTAAACTCCAAAAACAATCGGTGTTATTTCTTTGTTTTCAGTTAAAGAAAGTGAGATGGAATATTTTAATCTAACAGTAATAAAATCAAATACCTTCGAGCATTGATGTGTAATAGATTTTACAAACTGATTCCGTACATATTGACCTGATTTCATATGTCGAACAACCAATTACTCAGAATATGGGGTAAATGTCTTGATATTCATTATTTGTATCAAGTTTTTAGTAGAAGGTAAATGTTTTTAAGCTGTTTGTGAATAAAATATACTATTCAAATTTATCATTCATATATTTTTCATTATACTAATGAGAGCTCCTAAAGGAGGAAGTGCGGAGGGGGAGGCGTTGTGGATCAAGTGTCCCTCATTCAAATAAGTTTATGAATATCTGAACCCGGCACGGATATTAAATACAATTAGTGCTCAAGTTTGCTCGGAACTACGTAACAATTTTAAAACAAAGAAAGTTCTTAAAAACTGAATAGTTTAAAGTTTCCAAGAACAATGCTGCGGGCGTAAACATAAACTATTGATAAAACGGAAAGGGCGCCTGCAGCCCTTCAGGCGTAGCCAGTGGCCACAGCGTTGTTTCGCGATCGCTCATTGTATGCTTTCCGAAGCATACTAACAATTTTTATTATGAGCTGCTAGTTCATTATATACGAACTGGCAATATACCTTACATGTCATTTATTTTATATATCAAACTAGCTGACCCGGCAAACGTTGTTCTGCCATAAAATAAAATAAAATAAAATGTCAAAAAATTAAAAAAAAATTTTTGGGCATGGGTCACCCCTAACATTTAGGGGGATGAAAAATAGATGTTGGCCGATTCTCATAGATACCGGATAAGCACAAAAAATCACTAACTCAATTTAGTTATCTGCCTACTGCCTACCCCCTAAGAACGATGGCGTGATTATTTATAGCCTATGACCATTTCTAGGTTATTATCTATCACCATACCAAATTTCATCAAAATCCGTTCAGCCGTTTAGGCGTGAAAGAGGAACAGACAGACAGACAGACAGACAGAGTTACTTTCGCATTTATAATATTAGTATGGATATGTTTATATATTTATCAATATATAGGTATAATTTAAAATAAGTACGTAATAAGACTTGTCATATTGTATGGATCGGAATGCAGGGCCACAAAGGGGAAGAATGAAAGGTTGTTGTCTGCAGCAGAGGTGCGAATGATGGATGGATAGTATTTCGAGAATATTAAATTCAGACTATACCTTATTACAATCCAAGTTGGAAGAAGGCTTTATTATATCTGTCGTTAGTTATTAAAATTGTCTGCAATATTGCTAGAGTCAGCAATGCGGCAGTTAATGTCGCTACACTTTTTACTACGTTATTACATTTAGTTTCGAAGATCTGAGTATAATTATATTTTTCTCCGTCATAAGTTTCCATCATCACACTTCGTTTAAAAGGATTACAAGCGGCGACAAATCGAAAACTTCTTTTGCTTTTCTTTTTGGAGTTAAAGAATCAGTTTGCAATGACATTTCAAACCTAAATTTAGCCATAACTCTTCTTATTGGTTATGGAATAGAGGAGCATTGATGCAATAACGTGCAATTTACGTCAATACTAAATAATATGTTGTTACTGTGCATTATTATTATTACCACACTTCCGTGAGACTCATATTTCTGAAAAAAGCAGGTCACTTTATATGTGTCTAAGTACTTTTGATTTTGATAGGGACGATAGGCACGTGAACTTAGTAGTAAATTGTACTGGTTCTTTGTTTCTTGTAAGCAAACACATGTAAACCGTATAGTACATATTTAACGACTCCTCTAGAAAAGGTAAGGGGTGACCCTACTGGGATCTGAGTGGTCATCCCGGCACGGCTGGAGATTCATTTCTTTCACTGATTGCAGTACATACCTCTTAATAAGAAACTCAAGTTAAGCAGTATGTTACCAGATATCAAATATATGTATAACTTTTTACCGCCCGTGTGTGGTCGGCACAACATGTTTTCTCCGCCCTCTCTCCTCTACTCATCATCATCTTTTACACAATCCACATTTTCTTTGTTCTACTCACCTTTTGAATCCATCCTACCACTACGTACTGTACACCTAACTCCTGAAGTACATAAAAACTTTATTACATTTCCATCCGCAAAGTTCACTTCACAAAGGTCCGCTCTATCAAAATACTAGGAATTTCAATTCTGTAATACAAACACGGGTAGAATTTCAGACGCTTCACCCTATAACTTTTTCTACCTGCATCGTACAAAGTTCAATATTTAGGTTACAGTACGTTTAGCTCGAGTCTTAATTTGCCCCAGGCAAGTAATTACAAATGAAATAGAAGAGCCGGTCTACCCTGCGGTAAAGCCGCTGGCTAAATTCCTCGTTCTGTGAACAACTTGCAACTAAAAAGAGGATATTCAACTTTGTGAAGTAACTCATGCGAGTAATGAGGTCAATATTGATAATCCCATATAAAAAGTTACGGATAGACTAGAATAATTAATACACTTATTTATAGGAATGAACTTATTACTCTACTTACCTCATTTATTTATAAGTGATAACATCTAATAAAGTAAAGTAGCCATTTTTTTCATTAATACTGCGAGCAGTGGCTATGGTAGGATTATCATAAATACATGTCCTTTATTCACACGTTTTGTGAACCACGCTTCTCATTCACATGTCAGGCCCATTATGAATGTGAGCCGCGTGAAGGCTCTGCAATATTACGCTCTGCACTTCATACTCTCATCTCCACTGAATAAATATACAACACGATCAAAGAAGATGGAGAGGTATATAAGAGAAAGAACATTAAATAGGATATACAGTTACTACTTCAGGTAACGGTTCTTAACAACCTTTTACAGATATATATTTGAAAATTACCCGTTAGTTTTTAGACCTTACGGACTATACAGGATATTCAATAAGAAATAGCATAACAGCTATTTGCCTGCATTTGTCATTGTAATTGATGTTGTATTTTATATTGTCAATATTTTGTTGTTGAATAAATTATTATTATTATTATAAAAAAATGGAGAAAATTTTTAAGTAATCGCTTAATATTTCACGTTGATATTTGACTTTGAATAAGCGGTCATTAAAATCAATTATAGTTTTAAATTGAGAATATGTTGCAAGTTAAGTTAGTTATTACTACGACTTCTATTTTGTCTGCGATTTTGTTATATAGACTGTATATTAATAATATTGATTTTTTTAGAGTAAAATGTCAATTCGGTTTCTGTCAGGGGTGTCCATCAGTAACAGTGACGGTTTCTCCAGATGTCACTATGACCTTCTTTCTATACCGGGGAAAAAGAATGACCACTCAACACACGACAGTACCACGCCGGAACTCCTCGGCCTCGGTCGGCCTCGCCGTTCTAATTCCATGGTGGCCACTTTAGCGATACTGGCCGAGATGTTATGGTCAGCAGCCCCAATGTCATTTTATTTCAGCGTGTTTTAGTTTTTTGTGTTGATTTATATTGTTTTCTTATTGTCACTACTAAATTGCTGAGGTAAAGCGATTCTTTTCTTCTTCCCATATAAAAGATTATTTTTCTTTGTCCTTTTATACGGCTGTGAAGCATGGCCTGTGTTAAAGCGACACAAGCAAGAATTGAGTGTCATGGAGATGAATATTCTGCGGTGGATGTGTGGAGTAACACGGAAGGACCGCGTCAGGAACTCCCGCATTCGCGGCAGTCTTCATGTCCGTCAAATTGTAGATAAATTGCAGGAGTGTCAGCGTCGTTGGTACGGCCACGTTTTACGGCAACCGTATGTGAAAAACAAATGTCTGGCCATGTGGCCTCCGCCAGGCGGTGAATTGTAGGTGGGGTAGACCCAAAAAGTGCTAGCTTTACGTCGTAAAGAGCGATATGTGCCAATGGGATGGGCTCACTACCAGGGAAGTTGAAGACCGTGCGAAGTGGAGTAGAAAAAGTTGGAAAGCGGACCCCAGGCACCGAAGCGGAAATTAAGGTAACACAGGGATGATGATGTTACATTTTTTTTTGTTTTTGTCTATAGTTTTACCTCATTCATAACAATGACAGTAACAGCCCATAACGTCCCACTACTGAGCTTGACCCTCACTCTAAAGGGAATAAACAGTATATCCGCCACGCTTATCCAAGGCGGATTGCCGAGTTACTGTGTATGTTGTAATCTTTAAATTGCAAGCTTTGACTGCTAACAAGGGTAAATTTTGCGTGATAAATATCAGTTCTCATTAACAAATATATAAAAATGTAATAAAACTTTCTCTGAAATTTCATGCCTGGAAATCCTTTAACTTAATTAATTAAATAGTATCAATTATTTTACTATTATCATGGAATGTTTCAAAAATGTATGGCGACAGATTTCATTTATCTATAAGTCAAAACAAATAAATTCCAACTTTACAAAATATTTGTCGTTACGTAATTAACGTTTAATTACTATTTTAACTGAATTAACTTATCGTAGAGGTAGATAAGGCTGCAATCGTGCTACGGCGGCACCGGCTAGACGTCGTATGTGATGTTTCACAAGGTTGGCTAAGAAGAATTCTGTGAAACATCGCTTTTGATCAGGTTTTACATGTTACGGTTGGACGTGGTAAGCTATTATGCAGAATACGCGACGTTCTAGCATGCGGCGGGAGTTGCACGTGCGTGTCTTTGGCACAGCGAAGTTTGAATAGTTCTTCACTTGATCCTGCGCCTGAGTCTGGATATAACAGTGGGAACAACGTTCAAACATGCAGCTCTTGTTCTCGGTTACTGATAGGACTTTCTGATTAATATCAATTAGCTGTTCCCCTGGAACATGCAGGAGACCGAGAGACTAGCAATTTTGATATCTAACATCGGACGACCGAACTCAATCTATCAAAAGCTATTCGAAGGGATCATATGGTCGGTGGTAATTTACGGTAGCCTTCTTTTTCTCTTGATCCATGTAGTGAAATCTTGAAGCTCGCACAGAAGTCTTGCATGGAGAGTCCTAAACTACCGCGCTATGTGATCCCAACCAGTGTGCGAATAAAACATTTGACACCCTAGTGATATTTGAATCGCAACCTAGGAAGTCACGGCTCCGAGCTCTACGATGGCATGTGTCTCTTAGACACTCTTTTGTCCTTAGAATTTTACAGTGGTAGAATCTTCAATATCTGTATGTAGGTTTATATTTTATGGGCTAATTAGTTAAATATATTTTGCTGTCTATCTATATATCAAATGCTTCAAAAATGTCCATCTGTTTTAACGTACAGAGGTATTTTTTTCATTAATGCAACTTTTTCATTCGTAAGAAGTCTAAATCTAATACTACCGTGATTCGATTAAAAATGCGTAAATAATTAACTCATCCGCTCATAAAAATATTTTTCTTCTTTTTTAATTTAACAGTAGGTATTTGTAAACTCTACATTTTTTGGTATAGGTTTTTAAGCTACTGCGTTATTATTACACTGAGAACGTGACGAATAAAATTTTAATACCACATGCACAAGGATCATGAGGAGCACTCGTATGTAGGAGGGGGGGGGGGGTTTGCGCTTACGCGGAACATTGTTGCTGTCTCGATGATATAAAAAAAACTATTTTATGTATTGGCTTCATAAATAATAGTAGTAGTTCTTTCTGTTAGATAAGATTTTATGATGGGGAAGAATGTACAGGATAGAAGAGTTTTTACTTTATACAAGAGACCTTTGTGCCATACTCTATCAAACGCCTGCTGCACGTCTAGGAAGGTAGAGGAGCAGTACTCCTTTCTCTCTAGTGCCTTCCTTATGACAGAGCAGATTCTATGGACTTGTTCCACAGTGCTATGCTGCTGGCGAAAACCAAACTGGTGGTCCGGGATTATGGCTTTTTGATGAATCTCCTACAATAATCTGTGCAGTAGGACTGACTCAAAAAGTTTTGACATTACGGTTAGTAGACTAATCGGCCTGTATGAGCTAAGTTCGTTCACTGGCTTCCCTACTTTAGGTATCATAATTACTTGTGAAACTCTCCACACCGATGGAAAGTGTCCAGTTCTTATTATGCTATTAAATAAGATGGTTAGAAAAACTATGGCTTTTTTGGGAAGTTCCTTCAAGACTTTTTTGTGTATTAAATTAAACCTGGGAGCCTTTTTGTCCTCTAATTTTGATTGTTGCCATGACTTCTTCTTTTTCTTCGAATCTATGAAGGAATCATCAGTGTCTGGATCAGCTTCATTAGGCGTGAATACTTTTGCTAAGTGAACAGCGAAGGCATCAGCTACTTCTTGTCTTGTCCTTGCCCAAGTGTTATTCTGCAACCGCAACTCCTCCGTTTCAGCAATATGTTGAAGTGTTATATACCTATATATCCGCCGTGGATTCATTTCTGAAAATCATCTGATGTAACTAGAATTTTAGGTATTATACTTATCAAAGGCATAAAAGTTAGACATTTATAAATGCAATAAATATTAAGGGATGACTTTCGACAATTTATTGTACTTTTACAATATGTTTAATTTATATTATGTTACTTATACAATATATTTTACTAATATTTTATACATATTTGATAGAATACATAAAAAAGTTCCAAAGCTGAATTCTGAATACTGTCGGGCTTATATGATCGTTCGTGGCATATATTTTATAGGTTTCCATGTATTTTGAACACGTTATTGTAAAACAAACAAGCGGGGGGCCCGTGTGCGAACCGCCAGTAAAAGTGCTATCGGTGCATTTGACCTAGGAAACAATAGCTTGACGGCATTCTGAAATCAGTTCTTATACCTACGAAGGCGTTATCTGTTTCCTGTAACTAGTTTACAAGTGTTATTGTACTTTTGCTTTAGCTATACTACCGGCGCGCTATGATGGCCTTTTTGACGTTTGTAAAATTGCAACGAGCACCCGTTTGCTATACCATCGTCTTGCAACATTCAGCGAATTCAGGAGTTTGATTGTTTAATGAATTAAGTGCTACTTCTACGTATATTATACTAATATTTGTACGTATTATCAAATAATACGTAATTTTGTTTCTATAGAGTTTGTATTAATATTCAAAAATATTTTACGTTCAATGTAAATCGGGTAAGTAGTTAATATATGATGTGATCAATCACAAGTGTATACTTTTACAGATTTAACCTCATTGGTGAGATTATGTAGTTGTGGTTTTCCATTGTGATTCTATTATATTTTTTAATTTTAAAGTGACAGTCCTTTGGTACCTAGGATTTAGCCTGCGAGAGAATAAGATAGAACACAAGTACAGTGTTTCCTATAATCTTCGTCTTCTCTTTGTTCGGATTTTTGTAGCTTTTATACACTAATATATGAAATATAATTTAAATTAAAACATAAATTAATTTTTGAGCTGGGTTTAAATGTTATAAAAATATTTTATTTAATAAAACTAAAATATACGTTACAATTATCCTACTCAATCAATCACTGCCGTGTGTGAATTGCACACACAGAGAGAGAGAGAGAGAGAGAGAGAGGGAGAGAAAGCGGGAGAGAGAGGGAGAGAAAGGGACAGAGAGAGGGAGTGAGAGGGAGAGAGAGAGACACGCACAGAGTGAAATATCATAGCGATCGACTTATGATGTGAAGCTGTTTATCGATGGGGTGGTTACCATTACTTACCCATTTGATAAATACCTACATGCCACCGTTTGGGACCTTCTCGAAGAAGTGCTTCGTGAAATTCCATTGTCATGTCATTGCCATCTGGTGATTTGGTTGGTCAAGTGGGTGGAGGATGTGGAGAATTTACGGTAGCTTCAACACAGAAGAAGCAGAACATGTTATCATGCTGAACATGTTAATGTGAACACGTACTCTAAACAGAAACCTGAGCACACCTGATCACTTATAAGAGCGGGAGAAATGCCACACAAATCGGAATCCTACTTACTCGGAGACACCATATCAGCAATGTAGTGAACTGCAAAGTCATATCTGGAAACAATCAAACTGCACAGCACCATCTTCTCGTTATGGACCCCTGGATCAGAGATTAGAGGTGAACACCGAGCATATCCAGTTCCAAATCATGTGGTGGTTGCTTGATGAAGTAATGTCTCAGGAGTTCGTCTTAGCTATCATCGACAACTGCGCTGGTAGCAAGGGCAAATAAGATTGAAATTACTGGGACTGGTCTCAGGGTTATCCATGGCACGGTGAGAGAGGTGCTTAGTTTATCTTCGGTGGCTTTAGGTATTTGATGTGTACCCTTTAATGTGTGTCTCTGACTCCAATTTATTAAACGTGTCGGGCAGATGGAGATAAATAAAATATATTTCTTATGAGACAAACCTTCTTTAATTATCGTAATATCACTCACTACACAGAACGCCGTGTAATGCCGAGAACCAACTCCGGGAGTAGACGGACGGCGACTGGCGACAGTGCAACAAATAAACGCGTATTACAATTTGTGCTGACTTGCACCTGTCACTAGCCACCACACCATCCCCCTCCCCTAAAAACAAATAAAAACTCATGTATAAAATATTTAAAAAAAATTCACAAAAAAAAATCGTAATCAAACTATATAATTCTTATACGATCCAAAAGCTAAAAAAATAATTAATATTAAGTTAAAATAACCTTTTATACTTGCTGGGTTGCTATGTGCTTCTCGGACTTGGTAACATGATAACAAAGCTACGTATTGCGTCCGTTATACACTGCTCTATATTATATAATGTATAATACTTTTGAATACGTAAGAAATAATAACAAGAAACTACTAAAGAACAGAAAAAAATAGGTTTCCTTCATCATTTTTGCTACCCTCAAGAAAAAAAAATCCAATTATAACACAACTTAATTAATCCTACTGGTGTAAATCTTGCACTTTTATACGTCAGAAAAAAAAATTATGTTAAACCTACAAAACAAAAAAATATCACGATATAAGATATAACCACTCTGGCAGGGGCTGGTGGAGTCGCCGTCTGAGCTGGTATAGCCGGGGCTGCCTTCCATACCTGCCGAAATAACCACTTTTTGGTTCGATTCTGGCACTTCCCATATAGTATGTATATTTCCAACATTAACACCAAACAGAGCGTTATTCCCATAGTAATGGAGTATGTATTTAACTTCGTCTCCATTTCCGTGATGTTAGATCCGGATTGGGCAATAATGACTTCCTCTTTACTATATGTCTTTCCCATATTTGCCAAAAATAAAAATACGTTATTATCCTATTGCTTTACGCAACTGTTATTATAATAATAAAAATAATAAAAATGTGACACATATAAATATAAAAGTGCAAAATTATTATTTTTAACATATTTACAATTTTATTACCAAGCTTACGTGACTAAATTAGCTGAAAACGCACTGGCCTCTTTACCTCACGGACGCAGCGCGTGGTAAGGCTCGGTTGTATAAGCGGGCGAGTAGCGTTTTCAGTCCGCTCATAACTATCATTACCATTATTTCTAATTTCCCTACTAGTTATGGTATCATCACGGATTAGGAATGCCGGTTTAAGTCTGTCGATCGAAACATTAACTTCCCTATCCGGAAATTGAATTTTATGTACCTTACCTTTTTAATCGACTACCTTATATACATACATACATACATACATATAATCACACCTCTTTCCCGTAGGGGTAGGCAGAGACCACTTCTTTCCACTTGCTACGATCTTTACATACTTGTTTTGCTTCGTCCACTTTCATTATTCCCTTCATACATGCCCTTCGGTTTAGGGTACTCTTGACCTGGCCTTTTTTCAAGACGTCCCTGATCTGGTCTCGAAACGTCCGCCTAGGTCTACCCCTTCCAACACTTCCATTTACACTCGCCTTATACACTTTTTTCGTCAACCGTTCTTCATTCATTCTCTTGACATGGCCAAACCATCTCAGCAATATCTTTCTCAATTTTTGTCACTACATCTTCTTTCAGACCACAACGTTTCCTTATCTCACTATTTCTTATCCTGTCACTCAGTTTCACTCTTATCATACTTCTTAACGCTCTCATCTCAACTGCATTTATTCTGCTTTCATGTTTCTTCTGCCATACCCAACTTTCACTTCCGTACATGAGTGTCGGAACCAATACCCCCTCATGCACAGCCAGACGAGCCTTGTTAGACACCTTCTGACTGTTCATAAAGGAGTGCAAAGCTCCATTCACCATGTTTCCTGCATTCACTCTTCTTTCAATATCACTCTCACACTTTCCATCTCTTGTAAACTTTGAACCCAGATACACAAACTCATTCACCTGTTCACCTGTTGATCCCTCATAAGGCGGTTGCAATGACTTTTTGATCATGTCATTCCTCACAAATACATATGTGCAGAGTTTTAACTCCGGATGAACTAACAAACTCCTTGAACCGTGGCATCGTTCTGGTCTGGGTTTTAACTTACTAATAATGTCTCTCAAATGCTGCACCTATTCATAAGAATCATTAAATTCTCTCCTAGTATTTTCATAAACTTCACCTAGTAGTCTCAAGGCTTGCCCGTGTGTCAGCTGAGCGGCGCTTACGCCACTGTCGCTTCTAGGCGCGGCCCTGAGTCCAAACAATACTGTCGGCAGTTATTCTAACCAATTGTCTGAATTTAACCTAGCCCTAAGAGCTACCTTTAACAATCTGTGCCATCTCTCAATGGCTCCATTAGACTGAGGATGATATGGTGTGGTTCTCATTTTTGTTACTCCTAAGCACTTCATGAATTGCTGAAATATGTCACTTTCGAATTGTCTGCCTTGGTCACTTGTAAGTCTTACCGGGCAACCAAACCAAATCCACGATTCATAAATAATTTTAGCCATTGTCCTAGCATAAATATCCACTGCTGGTATATCCTCTGGCCACCCTGTGCCCCTATCTATAATTGTCACGAGATATATATAAGGTCATAGGACCTTCCTGTGTAGTTGGTAACGGTCCAACGATATCCACGTGTACATGCTCAAACCGCTGGCAGTCGGGAAATCGCCCTATATCAGATACTGTATGACGTTGAATTTTAGATCTCTGGCATTAACTTTCTAGTAGTCCTAATACCAGCATGGCTTTTACTATGTATTGAATCAAACGCTGGTTTCCTAAATTGCCGGGGTAAATATGGTCTAATACTATTTTCTGAAATATTACAATAAATATGTATGTTACAGTTCAGTATAGCAATTCTCTGAAGCATTGCGTTACCCAACGCCTTAATACCTTTTGCTGACATAATATATTCGTCAACGGACTGTTGTTGTGCCAATTTCGCGTAATCGACGGCAGTTGGGCAATATATTGTTTCTACTCGCGACAGCGAGTCAGCAATAATATTACTGTCGCCACTTACGTGACGAATGTCCATTGTAAATACGCTGACGAACATTAAATAACGTACTCTCCTAGGACTTTCGTTGTTTTCTCCTATGTTTTTAAAAGCAAAAGTAATAGGTTTATGATCTGTAAAAATAATTAAATGTCTCCCTTCTACTAAATTCTGAAAATGCGTAACCGACAAATTTAAAGCTAATAATTCCCTATTAAATGGACTATAATTTTTTGTGTTTTGGACAGCTGCTTAGAAAAATAACTTAAGGGTTACCATTGTCCTTCAATCCTCTGCTGTAGAACGGCGCCTACGCCCGTATTAGACGCGTCGGTCATAAGCGCCAAAGGTACGTCGGGTAGGGGATGTGATAAGGTAACGGCGCTTTGTAGGCTCTTTTTACACTTATCAAATGCCTCCACTGCTGTATCCGACTATGCTATTTTAGTTTTATCCTGTTTCTTAGCGTTATGTAAATACTTACTTAGTTTCGCCTGATATTCGACTGTGTGAGGTAAATGCGATCTATAAAAGTTAAGCATGCCTAAAAAACGTCTTAACCCCTCAATAGTCTCCGGTCTCCGGTATTCCACTATCGCTTTAATCTTCTCCTCTAGCGGTTTAATCCCTTCAGTCGCCACTTCATAACTTAAGAAATTTACCCTGCTCTGAAACAACATTTACTTAAATTAATTATACCAAATTTGTCAAATCGTTCGAAAATTGCTCTTAAATGTTCCTTATGCTCCTGTTTGGTATTGCTAGCTATTATTACGTCGTCTATATAAATAAATAAAAATTCTAAACCTTGTAAAACCGTATTATACATGAACCTTTGTAATGTTTGAGCTGCATTACGCAAGGCAAACGTCATGCGTTCAAATTCATATAAACCAAACGGCGTGCATATAGCTGTCTTTTCTATATCCTCGGGATTAATTAAAATATTGTGATAAGCCCTACTTAAGTCTAATCTAGAAAATATACTTTTATTAACCAATAGATAAGTAAAGTCTTGCAATCGGCGAATGGGATATCTGTCAGGCTTCGTAATGGCATTCAACGGTCTGTAGTCACCGTATGGACATATGCCTCCGTCCTTCTTCAGCCCAAGTACTCTTCGAAAGTCGACATATACCCATCTCCTGCATGATTTTAAATTCGTCTCTTACCTTGGCGTAGCGATCAGGAGGAAGTGGCCTCACCCTTGCGTACACCGGCGGTGCCGTTGTTTCAGTGTGGTGGAAACGCGGTGACGGGGTGCCTCCTTGAAATTGGCTGGTTTGGTAACATCTGGGAACTCTTTAAGTAAATTATGGTAAGGGTCGTTAACATTAATCGTCGGTCCTTCATGATTATGAAGGGCCGACACAACGATGCCAGTAACCTTTAAATTAGTAATCTTGTCAATTAGACTTTTGTCGTCTAAGTCAACCATCAATTTAAAATATTTTAAAAAATCTGCTCCGATAATAGGTTGTTTTACCTCACAGACTACAAAATTCCACTTGAAAGATCGTCTTAAATTAAGATTCTAGAGTCTTTTCACCATAAGTTTTAATTTCTGTCCCGTTTGCAGCGTGAAGTGTATATTTGCGCTAGCAATGCAAGTTGAGCCACCAGTGTTTACAAAATTAATTAATCCAAAAAAAGTTAGGAGGGAGAAATTGTTTTACTTCAAGCAGAGGTGTCCTCTACTCCTACTGCATCTTTTCAATGGTTTATAGACACAAAAGAAGTAAATTCGTATGCAAAACAGAATAAGTTATGAAATATATATGTATCGAATAAAGACAACGTTTCATGTTTCTGTATTGAAAATATTAACGACGATTTGGTTGGTGTTATAACGTGCCGAGCTGAAAACTTAGTTTAGTGAAAAATAATAGTGTTAGTGCTAACTAACACTATTATTTTTCACTAAACTACGCGGAACTACGGATATGTTGGCGCCTGTGTCCACTAAAAATAGCACATTCGTTCTCCTGTCCCGCATCTAGTTTTCCTGCTTCTCTTTCCAGGAACATGGCTGTACGCACTTGCTAGCTCTGGTACCGTAGCGGAAATGATAAAAACAGAGTCAATCTGGATCACCTCGTTTCCGGCCGCGACCTCGCGATCTCGTGCGAGGTCGGGCTCTGAAGTAGCTGAGGCCTGGTCTGTTCCTATCATCATCCCTCGCCCAGGACCTGGACCTCTCCATGCTCTCTAATCGAACGTTAATTTTGGCAGTCTCCGCCAGCAATTTGATAAAGGTGTTATCTGTAATTATCGGTTGGCTACTGACCTCGTTTATGTATGTTGGTTTCATATTTCATACGATCTGGTCGATCCAGAAGTGCGGCGTGCGAGTTGCTAAGAATACTCCCGCAATTTCTCCTATGGCCTCCATTTTTTAATCGTTTCACTTAACTGTTAATTAATATCTCGCGTAAACTTCGCTCGCGTTCCCGGTTTGTTGTGTAACTGAGCCGCCTCTGAAACTAAAACGCAGAAAATTCACTAAATATCTCCAAACTGCACAGCACCATCTTCTCATTATGGACCTCTGGACCAGAGATTAGAGGTGACCACCGAGCATATCCAGTTCCAAATCATGTGGTGGCTGCTTGATGAAGTAATGTCTCAGGAGTTCGTCTTAGCTATCATCGACAACTGCGCTGGTAGCAAGGGCAAATAAGTTTGAAATTACTGGGACTGGTTTCAGGGCTATCCATGGCATGGTGAGAGAGGTGCTTAGTTTATCTTTGGTGGCTTTAGGTATTTGATGTGTACCCTTTAATGTATGTCTCTGACTCCAATTTAGTAAACGTGTCGGGCAGATGGAGATAAATAAAATATATTTCTTATGAGACAAACCTTCTTTAACTATCGTAATATCACTACACAGAACGCCGTGTAATAAAGAGAACTAACTTCAGGAATAGACGGAAGGCAACTGGCGACAGTGCAGCGAATAAACGCGTATTACAATTTGTGCTGACTTGCAGCTGTCGCTAGCCGCCACAGTGGCTGTAAGTGTGACTGGGGCCTGGATCCCTCTTTATAAGTTGGTAAGCGTCCAGATCTGAAGATTGCAACGAATACAGGGCTGCAAAGGACGTCACGAAGACAGCTGTAGCCAGAGCCAGATTACTAATTGATAATTAGAAATTTTCCGAGGAACAAAAGCTCATCTATAATTTGAAGCGCTCCAGGGTCAGAGCAGCTCAGAATGTTTGCAAATGTCTCAGTGTAATAAAACTCTGAGGTAACTACTATGGGAGGACCTTGCGATGAAGAAGATATGATGCTCATATTTCTACAAACTGCTGAATAAGCAGTAAAAAGAGCTGTTTAATACAACAAAGTAGCGTATCTGAGTCTCCATAGTGTTTGGATACAACCGAGCCTCAACACTAGAATTAAGATAACCATCCTATTATTTGGCTAAAAGCATATACGAGTGAAACACACACTAGTCAAAAACAAATAAATGACAAGCTAGCAATTAATAATTTTCAATGTATCGTTATTATATAGGTATGTTACATTTGTGTAATGTGATGAATGCTTATTTATTATGCTGAATTTGAATTTAAATTAAATGTACTGAATGGATAATAATTATGTAATAAACATTGTTACTGATTTAATTATTTTTATTAATGTTTTGAGTCACAAAAAGCTAATACTCGTACAACCTTATGAAATATTATTAAGTGTGAAACCGGTGAGATAGGATCGTCATGAAGAAACTACTTGAGTTTCTTTCAAGAGATAAAAATAATTGAAGTCGGACATGTCCGGTGTATGTCCTCGGGCATTTCACAGAGGGCAGGACGAGTATATGGCTGACTGTAGCTGCAAATGAACATTTTCTTACCAACACATTGCTCGTAAACTCTTACGTTTTTTATACTTTTTAAAACTTTAACTTAAGATCTCTTTTTCCAAGCATTTAATTCTTTGAAATTACTCTATTTTTACTGCTTGCTGGAGTAAGGTTTTTATTGCTTTTCAAGACATTATATGAATAGGACGCGATTATTCTTATTCGCTACTAAGATGCTGATTAACTTGATATTTACACGAAGAGATATTGCTAAATTATAGTTGTAGGTTGCCGTGGGAGCCGACTGTGTCTTATGATGAAGAAACGCGTCGCATCCCAACGCGATAAGCTCTCACGGCACTGGTGGCTGAGGTCTCATCAACTGCCCTGAGGCTTGCGACAACATCACGTATTCCTCGCACTTTTATTGTTGTTATACGAATATTTTGAAAATAAGGAATTTGTTATTATTTACCATATCGCCGCTTAGTATACATTCCTGTTCGAAAATTTAAAGCTTTTTTTTACTGTTTAAATATTTTTGTTATGGCTTAAAAAGGCACCGAGTGCAATATTAAGAAAAGTGAATTACAATGTTTAGGCTATATGCTATTTTCGTACAATAATGCCCCCCCACGTAGCAAAATCCTGTAGTGCGGTAGGTAGGTACGTGGATCTTAAAACATATTAAAAATATGGAATAAGGCACGTTTTGTACTGGGATTTTAATTTTATGGGTTTAAAAATGTTTAAGAAAAACGAATCGACTCATGTATGAACCAATCGGAAGCTTAATATGTAACAGATTTAACCAAATTTGATTATTTTTTACAGTTAACGATGATGTCAAGGAGGTTAAGCAGTCCTCGCTCAGATGGAAGCGGCGCTAGTACCAGCAGCGCTAGTGGGATCCCGCGCGTGGCAATTACTACCACTTTCAAAGCCCCGGTGCATATTGATGTCGGAGGAACTATCTACACTTCATCATTGGAAACTCTTACTGCGTACGTTATTTTACCTATATGGGCCGGAAAAACTATATTGTTAATTTAATTCAAAGCCTATTCATGTTAAAAACAGGTTTTAAAACTGAATATCATCTATTTATTTACATAATGCGTACGTACATAATATGTAGGTTTCGCTAAGGCTTTTCCGTGGCTGCTTTCTTGAACAAAGTAGATATGTACTATAATTTGAATCTTTAGATCTTTATCCAAAATTATAAAAAAATCAAGAGAAAAAAATTAGGCATTTTTGAAGTAAAAACTTCTAAAGCGACGTTGTGTACTTTTTTGTGATGGGTAAAAATGATAAACTCGCGTCAGGTCACGTGTCCTGATCTAAAATTCGTAAGATTCATAAGACGGAGTTTTGCTCCAGTAATACCAACCTTAGTAATAATAACTGAAGGTTTATTTTATAATGTAACTTTTAAATGATTGCATTGCATTACTTATACATATCTATTCAAATTGCGACTTTATTACAATGAAACACAGTTGAGTTTTTGAAGTGAAAACTTCTTTAGGCGCGTTGAGCACTTTTTGGGTGAACAATTTTTAGTTTGTAAAGAAGTGTTAATGATCAATTTAAACTTTAATGCTTGATCATAAACAATTTTATATAAACCGAAAATTATTATTTTATCTAATAGCTCGACGATATAAACATACAGTTTTATGACCAATGTCTAGCTCTATACTAATATCGACACTACTTATATGTTTATTTTGTTTAACTTTATAATAAAACATTTCAGCTTCTTTCTATGGTTGGACGAAATTATAATAATGAATGCGAGCATCGAAATCTGTCTCCATGCAGACTTATTTATATATATTTACCATATATAGCTTAAATATTCTCCTATAGCGAACTTTCTTATTATTTTTCTCGATATTGAAATGTCGAATTTGAATGTGAAAATTTTTCATGGGGTTTTATGACACGCGCATCATCTAATTTGCATTTCTTTAATTACCTAAGTACAACCAATATGCCATAATACCATTAAGACACCGGACATTTCAATTGTATTAAACTCGAATACTAATCTTCAATCTTAAGGTCCCGGGTTTGAATCTCACGGTGGCATGCACTACTTAGGTAGTTTTTCTTACCTAATGTGCATATTACAGAATAATTGACAAGTACCAACGGTGAATGAAAACCGAGATTGGCCCGAACCTAGTAGTGGGACGGATCAAAAATTATATATAAAAATGACCAGCTGAAATAAAATAACTATGTACTGTAATTTGTAAATAAGCGCGTTTTATCTGAGCCGAATGTGTTATTCTCGGCGGGAGTGAGAGCCCGTGGCCGGCGGCGGTGCCCGGGGCTCCACGGCTAAACCGCGCCAGCACGACCGCTCCGACCGCCCCTCTCTAGGCCCGTTGCCCGTTTTTAATCGAGACGCTCGAAGGCACTAAAAGGATATAATTATAATGCCAATTGCGTCGTTTGTGTCATATACTATGAATTAAAAACAATGCTGTAGTAAAATTGTTATGATTGAAGACGACCTTGATTTATAGGTTGGATTGTTAAACTACTCTTCCTCTATTTTCAGTTTCCCTAATTCGAAACTCTGCAAGATGTTTAACGGAACCATTCCGATCGTTCTGGACACATTGAAGCAACATTACTTCATC
Organism: Malacosoma neustria; assembly: GCA_963693495.1. Lineage (NCBI taxonomy): Eukaryota > Metazoa > Arthropoda > Insecta > Lepidoptera > Lasiocampidae > Malacosoma > Malacosoma neustria. The sequence goes on from OY856371.1 coordinate 12,307,521, forward strand.
GACCGTGACGGCGCTATGTTCCGCCATATTTTGAACTACCATCGAAACAAGTGCTTGCTGTTGCCAAGGGATTTTACTGAACTGGATCTGCTTTTGAAAGAAGCAATTTATTTCGAGTTAGAAGGTACGTTCTAGCAATTATTATACTCTAAGATCTAAATAGACAAAGTAAAGGCTTTGCTTGAAAGTTTCGTTTGCCCTGATTTAAAAAACGGCGGCTTAAGGCGATTTTCAAATATGCTAACAAAGCTTTGCTGTTTGTTAAGATCTTAATTCAGTTTAATTAGGTCATAAGCTATGTGGTATGTCACATTCTATATGACATACCACACAACTTATGACCTAATGTACTGGGATAATTCACACAGCGCCATCTAGCGTCAAAAGCTTGTATTTCATGGTGACTGTATTTAATGTAGGTTCCAAAGAATGAATTTTGTTTTCAATTGAGATCAAACTGAAAGATAATGATTGTAAATTAAAAAGTTATAATTTCGCTTGATGCTGCATGTGTGGCAAATACTTCGGTTGATAAGGCTTGACCTTGAGTTAACCAGATAAACTCAATATCTGTAGTTTATTTAATGCTGAGAATTTATTTTCACACTTCAACCCGTAGGTGATGAATAAAAATATTGTTTATGTGTGGGCCCCGGTAGGAGGGGTAGACCCAAAAAGTGCTGACTTGACATCGTAAGAGGTGTTATGCGTGCCAATGGGCTCACTACCAGGGATGCTGAAGATCGCGCGAAGTGGAGTAGAAAAAGTCGGAAAGCGGACCCCGGGCACCGAAACGAAAGTTTGGGTTGCAACCGGGACATAACGCTGGGATGATGATGATGTGTATTATTTTTAAATCTGTGATTAGAGCAAATCTGCGGTTAATTCTCTGGCAATTCTCTCCATGAATAAAATGCTGGTTTTAACAGTCAACGGTCTTAATTTACAAAGAACAGGACATTAAAATCGATCATTTAGAATGCTGCTGAGCTTTCAGGAAATAGGAAAAATCATAAACTTGTTAAGATTCGAAAATCATTTATTAAAAATAACTTTTTTAACTCCATTAAAGTCTTACTTAGTTATGTTTCTGTAAATATTACAGATATGGTATGCGAATTGAAGCATTACAAAAATTATCAAATTTGTGATTGCGGCGAATCTAAGTGGCTTGATGCAGCTGCTGAGGATCTGTCCCAAGAAGCGGATATTCTTATGAGGGAGCATAGCCGTCTGCAGCAGTACAGATGGAATTAAATCAAGGTAAAATATTATTCATGGGTACTCGGTACTTGAGTGGTAGGAAGCCAATCAAGAAGTCTTGGGTTCGAATTTCACGATGGCATGCACCGCTTAGGCAGTTTTTCTGGACTAATGTGCATATTATAGCATAATTGCAATGTACCGACGGTGAAAGAAATCATCGTGAGGAAACCTGCATACTGAGATCACACATACAGTTCGTTCCCTCTAAGGGAAGGCCTGAGTCCAGTAGTGAGATGTTATGACCATGTCAATTATTCTAAATTCATGAAAAATATGTGCAAAACTTAAGAAAATTATCATTATCAGTCTCTTAAATTTGCACATATTATTTATTATATAGCCATTGCTGATGAATAGTAAACTTTTAACATGCCTTAAATACGTAAGAAGAGTGTTTGATCAGCATACAAAATTAAATCACAAAATGTGATATAAAAGAAGTTTACCTAATTAAAAATCTTTCCTTTAATGGCTACAAATACAAAGTTATACTTCAATTAAATTGGAAACACAGCTGACTCGAATAGTTACCCAAATAATTTATTTCGGCAAAATGGGTTCGATCTGCACGGAAGACGATACATGATGCAAATAGTTTAGCTCCGTCAATAGCACAATAGTAAAAAGATCTGTGTTATCATAATACATATATGTATGTGCTTTCTGACTCTCAAGGATATGAAGGTAATTATACTGTGAAAATGATGATTATCCTTTCATCAGCGAGTCTTTACTCTAAAGTGACAAGCAACGGTGGTTAATTATTCATAACAAATCATAGCTGAACTATAGCAAAATTATTCTTAAAGTTTATTCGACAGTTACATTCACTCTGTCTAAGTAGCTTGATTTTTGTAATGATTCGAGACCCTTCCTTAATAATTTATATATTTTTATTAAAAAATGTTTTCTTTGACTAATTTCAGATGCAGTCATCGTTACTTAGCAATACAAAATTGCACTTCAATGTTCCCGTTAAAGTTATAATTGTTGGAATTCTATGTAGTAATTCTACCCTTTTACGTATTCGTTATGAATCTAATGTTATAGTTTTAAGTTGTCTTTTCTTAATAAATCGAAAAGGCTATGTGCTGGGCTATGTATTCATATGATAAAGTTCGGTTTTGTTCCTTAATTCAAATGTATGTTATAGGTTAGTCATTTTAAACCTTGAATACATTTATTCCGTAGAGCGTAGTGTGTAGAAAATACAGGGATTACTCTGAACGCCATCGGATGGAAATTTTATTAAAATGTTGAAAAAAAACTATGTCTTTAATAAAAAAATCTCTAAAATTTCAACTATTCGTCATATTAGAATTGTTCTTAATTATTTAATATACAGGCGATATCATCCGTTGGTCAAAGATTATTATAAGTTTATAGGTATGTAGCGAAACAGTGCAATGACTTATTTTCTAAATTTTCCTTGAAATCGTTAAATAATACTATTGAGATATTATTTAATAATAACTAAAATTAGCAGTTTCAAAATGTTCATACTCTCTGAAAATCATCTCATTTGTGCTAATTTTATACATTAAATAGATCAAGATCCAATGTCACTAGATATTTATTTTTCGGATGCTTTATTTAGAGAAAAAGGTCGCTATCTTCTTTAAATGGATATAACAATGGTTTATAACAAATTTTAAATAAATTGATATCAAACACTCTGCCTTCTTATATCCTGGCAGCGAATGTAAACTAAAAGCGTTATTGCACAGCTACTGTATTTATAAATTCTGTTGTTGTTATGAAAACAAACTATCTGCTGACTTTGAGGTCTTAAAACAAATTAAAGCGATGTTTAATAAATTAACTGGTTATAAAGATCAGTTTAATCTCAGTAAAATAGCCTCTATATATTATTTATCTCTCTATATATTATTACTAGACCAATGTTGAGATAGCCATTTCAAATTATATAGAAAGAGTTAATAGTTACGTATAAAATTTACATTATAAACTTGTATAACTTGAATAATTAATTATCAGTAAAATTTAATTTGCATATTTGTTGTTTGAATTATAAAATAATAACTTTCATAAATTCAATGCACTGTAATCTGATTTTATTCAAAAATAAAACACCTGTATTAATCTATTGTTTTATTTACTACATCAAACATGTAATACACATAAATCGACATATAGCATATAGATTGATTGATTGCTTGAGATTATAATCTTGTTTACATTTATTTAAGGAGGAAAAATATATTTGCACCCTTTAACGCTTGTACATTGTATTATGATCGAATAAATAAGGAAAATACATCAAAAAATATCTAGGGAGCTTTTTATAATTTCTTCCTGTAACAGCCACACACATTAAGAAGGGGTAGTAATTTTAATACATATACATATATATATATATATATATATATATATATATATATATATATATATATATATATATATATATATATATATATATATATATATGTGTGAATTAAATTAATAGCAGACTTTCAAAAATGTTCCAGCTAAGATCTTAATTTAAAAAATGACGAGTTTGAATATACAATTGAAGATTGCAAGTGGCAGTTTGAAAATTACTATTCTTGATTATAAAGAGCGCAAGGCTCTAAAAAAATTTAACATTTATTTATTTGCGATTGACACAGGACTATTTTACGAATATATGTATTATTACAAATTCGAATATAAACCTAATATTAAAAATAAAAAGTAATCAAAATAATATGGGTAAATTCATACAAAATAAAAAAATACGTCATTAAAACTTGTTATATGTTTGATACCCGGTAGCTCAGTGGTATTACACTTGGAGACGTATCTAGAGGTCCCGGGCTCGAATCCAATGATGGCGTATCACCACTTAAGCAATTTCTCGCCTAATGTGTTTATTACCATGTACCGGCGACGGTGTAGGTAAACATCGTGTGGAAACCTGCATACCGAGTTCACCGGTTTGTGAAACTCGCCAATCCATCTTGCACAAGCATGGTGGAATTAACCAAGAACATGAAATTCTTTAAATATTTGAGTTGGATTGTATTTACTTTTTTCTAAAAGCTAACATAAATGCATGATCTTGAATTATTCGATTATAAAGAACTCAACTTTCGAGACAACTATTGAAATTTTGGAGAAAATACCTTTTACATGTTTCGAACTTTTTCACAATATATTTTATTGTGGACCTGAACATAATTTATAATTATCAGTTAAGATTTTAATATTGTATAAAAATAATTCGAGACCTATTGACAGGTTTTCGCTGCAACAACAATACCCATTTAGCCGTCTATTGTGCTATATATGGGTCACCCCTTAAAATTAGTGTAATAAAAAATGATGTAGATCACCGATATAAAAGCACAATTTAACTTAACTAATCTGACGTTTCTTGCTTTAAGAAATATTAAAAATATTTAAAATGGATACTTAATTGACAGCTTTGCCGAACTAACTTATTTCTATATTACAATAAAAAAAGAAAATCTGTATATCGATTCACTGGTGAAAGTTGACAGAACACCAGTCTAGTTTAGTCAACAAGTTCAAAAACGTGAAAAATAAAGATATAGGTCCTAAAAATATGAGCGATGGCTCATTCGATTCGGAATCACCTCTAGAAAAATGTTTTTGAAGGATTTTGGTGCAAGTAAAAATTGCAATTGTTATTAACAAAATAAGATGAAAAAAAATGATATTTCTTTTTTTGTTAATAACTCGAAAAATATTAATATTTGAGCAATTTTGAATAAAAGCTCGTTAAAGAAGAGGAAATTTCCATTAAAAAATCCTATCTTCTGGACCTCTATCTCCATTATTTATAATTTTAATTTGACGTTGAAAATAGGGCTCCACGCGGCTTTTACGGCATGTGCGCGCCGCCGATTCTTGCGCCGTTCAGCAATTAAAATAATTTTTTTTATAACATATGTGATTTTAAAATTTTTAAATAATTCTAGTATCTTTTTAACACTTGGAAGAATCGGGTCCTGAAGAAAAAAAGATTAATCACCATTTTTCAAAAAGTTATTCAATTGTTAACTAAAAATTTTTTCCCAATTTCCGTTGGCATAAACAATGGGATGAATGGTATAAATAATTGGCCTATAAATTTTAAACTTCGTGGAGCCCTTTCGATATATACTTAATAAGATCTTGTGATAAATTTTTGAACATGTTGACTAGACTAGTCGTACTAAAACTAAAGGCAAATATATCTTGGCACCTTTTATTGACTCAAAATGTAATTAATAATATGTACTTAACTTAATAAATATTATATAAAACATGCCTTAAGACATTTACATATTGTTATTAACAAAATAAGATGGAAAACTATTTATTTATATAGGTAAACATTTAATTTCAACATAAGTTGTATAAATAGCATTTTTAAAATGAAACTCTCACTAAGGAAAGTTTCTTAATAACACTAGTATAAATTGTACTTTAAAATACAAACATCAACTACTATACAGATGCCAAAAATATTACTAGTTAATAATATTATAATAGATATTAATAGTTTATCGTTTAGTTTTATTCTAAAGTGATAAAGAATAAAAATAAATATAAAAAATAAAGTGATACATAATAAGTATGAAATTTAATTAGAATAGCAATAATTAATTGTATAAGAATACATTTTAAGAATACATGGCAACAGTCGACAAAGTATCATGGAGATATTGAAATGCTGTACCATGCCGTGAACCAAACCAAACTTCATTTAAATTTTGAGAAAGAAAGTAAAGAAATCCTGATATTTACAATACTACTGTTGCGATTTTTTTTATTGCTAAGGAGCAGCAGGTTGATGGCCCACTTACATAACAGTAAGCAGTTAACATCGTCTATAAATGTTTCCGATGCTAGTGGCACCGCAAACATGCTGCTGTCGCATATGGTACAGGAACCTGGGTCACTAATGCCGGAACACAACACTAGGTTATTATGGCGGCATACTTAAGACCAAGGTGGTTGCTATTCAGGTGGGCTTGGGGCCCTACCATGTAGCAATGGTTGTTTTGTTTCCTTTTACGACAGGCCGACCCAGGCCGCATTGGTCAGTATTCCTACCCATCCCTCTCCCCCGAAAAAAAAACTCGTTATATATGCAAAATTTTCTAGATATGCTTTAAAAAATCTGTTCATCATTGCAGTAGAATCACAACCAGAAAAATACCACAGTAAATAAGAAAAAAAAATATGTTATTGATCGTGACTACAATATTTTTACTGAAAAAAAAAAACGTACACAAAAATTTATTTGAATAGCTTAAAACCCGATCCCAGATCATGAAATTAAAAGAATGTACATATTAGCTGTCTCATTTATTATTTAGAAGAGAATTCTAAACTTAGTAAAAGGTGCTTTTTGATACCTAATTTAATTCCTAAGTTAAATATGATTGTAAGGAAGATCTCTTTGTTATAATGTTTGTATAATTATTTATATTATTATGAAGAGGACGGGCTTAGTTGAATAGCTTTTTTAAACTAGGGTAACTGATAATGACAAATGTAACATGAGTATTCCTAGCAACAAAATAGTTAAATAATTAAAATAAGTTCAAAGGTTTGATTTAGCGTACGTTTATGACCCATTGTGCATAGTTGAAAAGTACTTCGTTATGAAAATTTGTCGACTGAACTAAACGAACATATCATATACTTAATTTTTTAATTCACGAATGTATCGTGTAGATGCTCCAAAAAGCGCTTATATAAGCTAAAATATGAAACTGGAAACAGTCTTACACTCAATTAATAACTTAATTATAAAAGTTATACAAATCATAAAGACTCAATATATTTTTGGTACAGAATTTTACTTTGGTATACAATCAAAACAATGTAAAGCCAGTGTATGTTTTAAAAATTAAAGGATTATGTATAGATCAATTCTGAAATGCAAGTTATCTTAGTAACAAAGTCCAAACTTTGACCAGTATGGGAACCCGTAATTCATTTTAAGCGGCCACGACTATTCCATCACTGATGCCGTAATCATCATACTTAATATTATAAATGTGAAAGTAAGTTTATTTGTTACGCTTTCACGTGAAAACTTAACTGATCATCATGAAACTTTGTACACATATTCTTGGAGGTTCTGGTTCAAATAAAATAAGTATAAGAAGTATACTTTTGATTGAAAAATAATTTTTTTTACCCTTTCTCATTTTTTTTGATTTAATTTTGCCTGTAATCGCCCAGCGGAGCGGGCGTGATCGGCTATAGTATATAATATTTAAAATTGATAACATCATAAACTCATAAAAAAGAGATCACATCATAAACTTTCAACCATGATGGAAAATTGAGTCTTAAGTTTTTTTTATTGCTGTAGGACAGCAGACAGGCTGACGGTCCGCTTAGAATTTAGCAGTTACCGTCGCCTATGGGTGTTTGCAACGCCAGTGGCATAGCGAACACGCTGCTGTCCCGTAAGGGTACAGAACTTGAACCACTAATGCCGGAACACAACATAAAGTTATTATGGCAGCATACTTAAGACAAAAGGTGGTCGCCATCCCGACGGGCTTGGGGCCTTACCACGTAGTAAGAGTGGGTTGTTTTGTCGCTTTCTACGACAGGTCGACCCTGGCCGCAGAGGTCAATATTCTTTCTCTGCACGGATAAAAGGATAAATGGATAAAATCTATGATAACATTAAAATTTACAAGAAATGTTATATATTATTTCTACACATATATGAAGAAAAATTGTGTTTTTTAGAATCACAGAACAATAACACAAAGAGAACAAATAAATCTAAAAAAAGATGACATAGCTAGTGCGACCACAGTTAAGGCCAGATGTTCAAACTAATTAAACCGCGAATTTAGCGTTAGTCTTGTCAGTAAATTCAGTTATACAAATCAAATTTGATAAAATACAAATATTAAATGTTCTGTGATTTAAACTGACACTGAAATAACTACTAGAATTTTGATTACGAAAGCATAATAATTGGCAATCACTAAATATTTTGAAATAACCATTAGCAGGCTGAATTCATTAAAATTTTTAATTTTCAGCAACATTATCGTTCTCAATAGTAGAATCTGGCGAACTCTCTATCTCGTCCAAAATATGTTGCACGTCGTGTGGTTCCTGAAAAAAAATCGATAAAATAAAATAAAAATTAATACAAAGAAAAGTTTTTATATTATATCGGTTAATGTAAGGGCATTTTCAGATCTACTTTATTAAGCGCGAGCCCTATGGAACATAACCAACTATAAAAAAGATTCGCTGACTAACGGGAAAGAAAACGTTTTCTTTGATAACAGTGTAGCCGCTGATCTTCTGGTCTGTGTCAAAATTATATGAGAACATCCTGACCTATTTAGGTGCATATATATATATATATATATATATATATATATATATATATATATATATATATATATATATATACCTAGTCAGGTCATAAATTCTGTCACATGTTTAATGTAAAATAATTGTAACAAGTTTATTAATTATGTAACCATTCATATACCAAAATGAACTTAACAAAACATAGATTCTTATGACATTAAAGTTTATTCAAAATGACCTCCGTGATTTTGAATACAAGCCTTCAATCTGCGCGGCCAGTTGTCTATCGCAGCACGAACGAGGTCCATGTCAATATCGGCGGCTGCCTTAATCAAGGATGTCTTGAGTGACTCCAAATTGGGATGAGGCTTTGAGCACGCCTTTTCCTCCAAGTGTTGCCATATCTTGTAATCTAACGGATTCAAATCTGGACTGGAGGAGGGCCAGTCTTCGTGCCGGATGAAGTCGATTTCACGCGCCGCCAGCCAGTCTTGTGTGCTCTTCGCTCTATGAGCTGGCGCCGAATCTTGTTGGAATACCCAGTGCCTGTTATTGAACATGGTATGAGAAACAGGTTCCACAAGGTTCGTCAGGACTGTATTTTGATACACAACAGCATTCGTTTTTACACCTTTCTCACAAAAATGTACCTCTGTTAAGCCCCAATAAGAAACTCCCAACCATACCATGAGCGAGGATGGAAAATGACCTCGTTGGACACGCGGAATACGGTTGCTCGCTTCTTCACTACTGTGTGCGTACACCTTATCATTTTGTTTGTTGCAGCTCTCTTCTACGGTAAACATTTTTTCATCCGAAAAAAGAATCTCCCGATATTTTTTCCCGCGTACCGCTTCAACAAAGCGCGGCATCTCTTCAGTCTCAGGTCCATTAGACGAGCATTCAAACGATGTCCTGTTTTTCTTCGATATGCCCGAAGCCCTAAGTCTTCATTTAACACCCTTTTCACCGTGGTTCTGCTTAACCCCATCTGAAGGGCCAACAGTTTCTGCTTACGTTTGGGATTTCTTTGAATTCGTGCCTTCACAGCTTTTATCACTGCTGGAGTCCTAACAGACCGAGGGCGACCACTTCTTGACCTGTCATCTACACTAGAGTCTTCATTGTATCGTTTGATGGTACGATAAACGAATCTTTTGGTTATATTCAGATGGGGTTAAGCAGAACCACGGTGAAAAGGGTGTTAAATGAAGACTTAGGGCTTCGGGCATATCGAAGAAAAACAGGACATCGTTTGAATGCTCGTCTAATGGACCTGAGACTGAAGAGATGCCGCGCTTTGTTGAAGCGGTACGCGGGAAGAAAATATCGGGAAATTCTTTTTTCGGATGAAAAAATGTTTACCGTAGAAGAGAGCTACAACAAACAAAATGATAAGGTGTACGCACACAGTAGTGAAGAAGCGAGCAACCGTATTCCGCGTGTCCAACGAGGTCATTTTCCATCCTCGCTCATGGTATGGTTGGGAGTTTCTTATTGGGGCTTAACAGAGGTACATTTTTGTGAGAAAGGTGTAAAAACGAATGCTGTTGTGTATCAAAATATAGTCCTGACGAACCTTGTGGAACCTGTTTCTCATACCATGTTCAATAACAGGCACTGGATATTCCAACAAGATTCGGCGCCAGCTCATAGAGCGAAGAGCACACAAGACTGGCTGGCGGCGCGTGAAATCGACTTCATCCGGCACGAAGACTGGCCCTCCTCCAGTCCAGATTTGAATCCGTTAGATTACAAGATATGGCAACACTTGGAGGAAAAGGCGTGCTCAAAGCCTCATCCCAATTTGGAGTCACTCAAGACATCCTTGATTAAGGCAGCCGCCGATATTGACATGGACCTCGTTCGTGCTGCGATAGACAACTGGCCGCGCAGATTGAAGGCTTGTATTCAAAATCACGGAGGTCATTTTGAATAAACTTTAATGTCATAAGAATCTATGTTTTGTTAAGTTCATTTTGGTATATGAATGGTTACATAATTAATAAACTTGTTACAATTATTTTACATTAAACATGTGACAGAATTTATGACCTGACTAGGTATAGATATATATATATATATATATATATATATATATATATATATATATATATATATATATATATATATATATATATATATATATATATATATAATGCACCTAAATAGGTGGTTTCTATATAGAAACTTCAGAAAATCAAGTAGGTGCAATGAACTGATTTTATAATAATGAGTTAAATACGAATAAAAAATACGTAACAGATTGTTTATAACAACTGTATATAATGTGTTCTTAGAATTCTCTTGGTAAAGCAGCATCTTTTAACCACATGATTTTACATACATATATGCGACGTCGAAACAGATTGAAATGCGATGAAAATGTAACACTAATCAATAAACAAATGACTACTTTTGGAAAAAGAATTCCATGTTTTTAAAATAAAATTAATTTGAAATTAGAATTCTTAGCCAAACAAAAATTATTTTGATTTCAAATGGCCAGTACTGCTGAACGGCAAGTTCATAGGTAAAGACCTATGAACCATGTGACCACTTTTAGCGATCGAAGCAAGTATGACAGTGTTAGTAGAAAGGCACATTATAAGGAAATACAAAAAAATCCTGTTTAAAATTAATTAGCGGCCAGAAAAGCGAACTTTGTGGCCCAACTCAATTATTTTATTCAAAATAAGTTTCTAGCTAGAAAAGTTTTAGAAAGTCATTTAAGTATTTCGTTTATATATAAATTAAAAATATCACTGCTTCACTGCGTGTGTAGCTGTTACATGGAAATAAAGCTGCAAGAAACACTCCAGCAACATCTAAATTGATGTCCAAAAAAAATGTCGAAATAAGTCGTTCTAATACAGTAGAGGATAATTTTTGTGTCATAATGACTAACATAGTGTAAGCACTGTCAATTTAACGCATTCATTTTTTAATTTTAGAGACAGGTCATTCCAAGAAGATCATTAAGATACATGGGTTATCGTAATGGGTAGTGTAACATAATGATCTTAATGATAACAAGGAGTTTTTGATAACGTAAGTAATGACTTACATCAAATCGAAAAGCAAAAATCTTTTAAGTTATATATATATATATATATATATATATATATATATATATATATATATATATATATATATATATATATATATATATATTATCTTATTTGAAAAACAAAGTATCATCAGCAAACAATACCACATCACACATATTTGCAATCATCATCATCTTTTATATATACTAAAATTAAAACAGGACCCCAAATTGAGCCCTGTTTTACTCCGTTACTTGTATCCTATGTGATTTTTTGTAATTTGTCTCAATATATTGTGGCATGTTCTGCTAATAATATTTTTTTTAAATAAAGAGTATCATTAAAAACGCCTTAATGATTATATAGCTTCTTTAAAAGTTTTGTTTGATCTATGTAATTAAAAGCTTTAGAGAGGTCACAAAAATTCCAATAGCATTTTCAGACCACCCCTTTAAGTTTGTAAATTTATTATCGTTGCAATGTATTGTAACATTACTGATAAAACAGTGTAATACAATATCTATGTCTTGGATCTAAACAGTTGTATTATTATACAATTTCTAGCTAAACAATGACGGCTGTTTGACTAGTTTTCTTAATAACTTAGGATTTTTAGAATTGATATTAATATGAAATGAAGAGGATCAAATTTATTTCCGGGTCTACATACTATATACGGGTTTCTACGTCCAAATATAAAAAAAAACTTCACAGTGTTATCTGCTTTAAGATATTTGAAATAAACATTACAAGAACCCACACACTTATCGAAAATGATTCAAAAGGCGAAGATGAAAATGCATTTGTGAGGCTTGCACATTTTATACTTTATATAAAATTATTCAATACTTTAAATATTCATTAAAAAAAACTATTGTCTGCTTATAGTTAGGCCTGATTCGCCAATCGATGAACAACGATCAAAAATAGTTTTATTACCAAATTTGGGAAGATTGGATTGTTATTTTGCTCCAACCTTTGGACAAATACTTCAATTTGTTCTTCAAGTACTGGAAAAAAAAACATTCATTAAAACAACTGCGCTTAAAATAAATTGCATCTTTTTAAATTTTTAATATATAATTTAAATTATAATTTAAATTTTTTTCATGCATAGCTTTATAACATATGAGACAGTTAAAGCTAAGATTTTTTAGCTAACTCTAATACGAGGTCCAGCTATTAAATTAAGAGAATGCGCGCGCAGATTCTCTGTGGGGTGGGGGAGATACGTGTGCAGCGTTGAATAGCTGAAAACATTTAATATAGCTATAATATATATTGGAAACTCGTAAATTGAACTAAGCCCGTGATGCCTTAATACGACTTTTCATTTAGTTCCCACAGCTACTCCAGTACTTCGAGTGGATGAACAACCAAGTGAAGCAAAAATCAGTGTAGCTCCTAAGATCATTAACTAACAAAAGACCTCTTGCATTATTTTCACCAATATGACAGTGAGTGTCGGTGTTGGAGAAAACATTGAATGATTGTAGAATTTTTCTAAAAAAAACCTCATTTTCATAAGCAGTCTCATATTTAATAGCCACGCCACAATGAATATTAAACATATCTGACGACCTTCTGGCGTAATGGCTAACGCACGTTGGTAAGCTTGCGGAGGTCACTCACTTGTTCGATCCCCGTCTAGTATCTGGGTGTTTTTAAAATATGTATTTATTTCCAAAAGATAAGTATGTATGTGTCAGTTGTCTAGTACCCATAACACAAGTTATATGCAACTGCTAGTTTCGGACTAGATGGCGTTGCGTGAAATGTTCCAATATATTTATTTTATTTACTAATCTTTTCCTTGTGCTGAAAAGTCTAGACAAAAATAATCATGGATAAGGCACGTACCACCTTACCCACCTAATAGACAATAATTAGCTGCTAAGTGTTATAAAGTAATGAGAATAAACAAAAAGTTGTAATGTTACTTACACTGGTTGTAAACCAGTCATTGAGAAGATATTGAGATAGTTAATAAACTAGCCTGATGTGGCCATATAAAGCGAACAAAAGAATGTTATGTAACAATGAAATGAGAGGGAATGGATACAAAAGGAGTGGTAGACCAAAGAAAAAAATGAATGAATTGTGTATGTGATGATATGGCAAAAAATGTGTGAATTACGACTTATAGAGGCGAGTGTAAGGAGAGAACACGTTGTGCCGACTCTATATAATTTGCGATAAAGACAGAAAGAAGAGTGATACTCACAAGGATCGTCGAATAAATAGTCAAGAGGTGAATATTCACGTTCATCAGAGCACGTTTGATAGTTATCAGATAATTCACAAACTTCAAATGCTCTTTTCTTAGAGCACGGTTGATCATAAACATAATCTGCAGTAGCATCATACGGCCGTTTCATTCCATGATTTATTGGTTCGGGGTCAAAATCGTAAGTAGCTTTTTCTGTGATATTCGCAATTTCATTTTGCTTAGATAGTGAAAAATAATTACAATGATCCTCATTTAACGTTTCATGTATACCATTATTGATGATGAAATTTGTAAAACATGTCGAGTTATATGGCTCGGTAGATTGAGCAAAAAGTTCATCGAAATTTTGTCCTTCTATTGGAAACACATCTTGATTTGGCACGTTAGAGTTTATATCATACACATAGTTGGTTTCATCTTTATAACCGTTGCTGTATGTTGGGGGTGGAATTTCCTGATTAAAAATAAAATTATAATCATTTTCAATTGCAAAATATTGGTCTATTGAATTCTGAGCATTCTGATCCTGTGTGGTGAGATTGACAGCAAATGAAGATTCGCTAAATGTGTTTTTTTCAGTATCCCTGGGAATATTATCTATTACTGTATATATTTTACCAATCGTATTAACGATTTCTTCTCTTTGAGGAGGAATAATATCAAAGTGCAAAGAATTTTGATAATACAACGAACTATCATCTGCTACAGCTTCAGGTTTGGGAGATGGCAAGTTATTAACCAGATTCAAAATTACTTTTTCCAATTGCTTTGGATTTTCCACTGACAATGTTTCATTATTTTCTTTCTGGAATTAAAGAAAATAATATTTACACAATATTTGGCAATTAAAACTATAATATTAAAATTTGTTACCAATCTTCTTGAGGGTTAATAGTTGTGTATAAATAATAGATCAAAAACTAAAAAAATACGCTTTTAACTAAAAAATGAAAAATATATAAGTTTCAAAAAACTAAAAAGAAAAAAAATTCTCAACATAAGAATAAAATTACTGACGAGAAAATTAATGTCACTGTTCTAAAAAGCACGGGGTGCTCGATATCAATCGCTGTAAAATTTTTCTACTATTTTCATTCCGAAATGCTGTTAAACACAGCGTACAAAGCACCCCACGCTTTTTAGAACAGTGACATTACTTTTCTTGTCAGTAATTTTATTCTTATGTTGAGATTTTTTTTCTTTTTAATTTTTTTAAACTATTAGTAATTTTTTAAAGTGGGATTTTCTATAAAAGCGTGATTTTTAGTTTTTTTATTATTTTATAACAATACACGCGATCGCACCCGGTCAGACGCAGACTGCTAACGGTGGGAGTGTTGCGGCGGGAGTATTGCCAGAGTACTGCGAAGGTGGATTGCCACGCGTAGCGCGCTTTGGCCATCTATCGGCCGCTATAAGAATAAAATTACTGACCGGAAAAATATCACTGTTCTATTATAAGAAACAGAGCAAAAAGCTTTTTTTAGATTTATAGTTACTTATAGTTAGGATCGGTGTCAATGTTAAAATTTTTGGTCAGATTAGGTTGATTCTAAAGTTTAGGTAAAATTTTCAAGGTTGCTGAATATAACAATTTAAAATATTATCAATATCGAACCCAATTTTAAGATTTTTGTCTCCAAAATTTCTTTAAATTCTTTTGGGGATATTTTCCTTATAAGGAAAAGAAAAAGATTTTTTTACAGTTTTTGAGGCCGGATTCGAAACCCGGCGAGTCCGAATCCCAGATACCCGAGTTTCTACACCTCTCGTCCAACTCTTCCGTTTAATGTCTCCAATAATATATGAAAAGGCAAACTGTGACGTGTGAAAGCTTTATGTGAAATTTTTAATTCGAATTTCAAATTGGAATTAACAGGTTTTATTTTAATTTTTCCTAATTATGTTTGGAATTAAACTGGCTATTCGAAAATGGGGAGAAAAGTTTTCAGTGAATCAACTTTCGAACCCAGGCGAATCTAGTAGCCAGTGACCGAAGCTGCTTAGCCAACTCGTACTTAATACTTGGGGTCGAAAAACTTAGTATTAACGGCTCCCTGATGACGTCGATGACGATGCTCGACGTTAGTGTCACGTGACCGACCGAGCCGAGAGATGAGAGCGGGAAAGGTAAGGGGTCACTAATTGAGGACTAGGACGATGAGGTCGGTGGAAATTTCCACTTCAATGTGTCAAAAATATGTTTACAGGGGGAGGCACTAAGTACCTCAACCCAAGTAGCCAGACCAGCCAAGTAGTAGGGGGGGGGGGGGGCTCGACATGGTTGAAATCCCCGAGTTCGAATTTCCAGTACAAATTCATTATATAATTACGAGAGCAAGTTGATCTACCCAACGTAAACCGTCTAGATCTGAAGATCCTGGTAAGGATAGTGATACAGACTATACAAATTATTACATTGTCATCGGTCATTGATAAGTAAGCCAAATTTCAAGTTAATCCGATGTTTTGAAGGGGTCAAAATCATGTTCAAAGTTTCCATTACATACTAACATACGTATGACGCTAATAAAAGCGTGTTAATAAAAGGCAATCTTTCGTGTGATTTGCAAGCAAACTAAAATATTTTGTCGTACAAAATAAAGAAGAAATAATAAATAATAATAGAATTTGAAATACTTACTTCAGTGACTGTGTTCTTTTGTAACATGTTAGCATAGTTCTTGGCAATCATAGCATAGCGCTCTTTCATTAATTTAATCAATTGTTTGCCTTCATCTTCACTGACAATATTGTTAGTGCAAATGAAGGTGCTTACAGATCTTGCATTTTCATCCACATCCAAACTCCCTCTGGTGCGCATATAAACGAATTGTCCATTCTTTGCCATTAGCCTGTAGCAAGATTCGCCATAAACACGTTGATTGTCATACACTGAAAAAAATAAAAATATATACATATATTATTTGATATTTATAAACTATATTTAGATCTTGGACTACTTTCCAAGAGGTCAGAACTAAGCCACGTAAACTTTTAGCCTCTTAAAGCCGTTACTGTCATTTAAAATTTTAGTCGATAAAGTTTATTAAATTGTGATGATAATATAATTATTGATAATCTTACAATAACCAATGAAAATAAAGTTGCCATGTTGAAATGAATTAATATAATAATATTAATAAAATAGATAGAATTTTTATGTTCCTAAATTGCCGATCATAGACCAAAGATAAGCTAAAACTAGCTTAATTGTATGTGTGGAGGTAAAGCGGGCGGAGCTGCGCGATGAGGTGCTCATGGTGGAGTGGAAGGAGCGCCTCACGCAATCCAGCGCGGGTCTCGCCACCATCGAAGCGGTGAGGCCCGTCCTGGCCGAATGGGTGGAAAGGCGCCACGGCGCCCTGACCTTCCGCCTGACGCAGGTCCTCTCGGGGCACGGTTGCTTCGGGAGGTACCTGTGTCGCATAGGGCGGGAGATGACGTCGGGGTGCCACCATTGTGGCGCGGGCGACGAGGAGGACACGGTGGACCACACTGTCGCCGTGTGCCCTGCGTGGTCCGAGGAGCGCCGCGCCCTCGTCGCCCGAATCGGTGTGGACCTGTCGCCCTTGGCCCTGGTTCTGTCCATGGTCGGGGGCGATCCTGGATGGACGACCGTCGCCTCCTTTTGCGAGGCAGTCATGTCCGCAAAGGAGGCGGCGGAGCGGGAGCGGGAGTCCACTACCACACTCCCCTCCCGCCAACTCAGGCCACGGCATCGGCGCCGGAGGACGAGCAATGACCTCCGGCCGCCGTAGAAAGCGACGGCGGGCGGCCCCTCAGGGGAGGAACCGCCGCCCGCACTATTGCCGCGAGGGAGAGGGCCGCGCGCTGTTCCGGGGCCCCCCTCAACTCCTACAATACAGGAGATCGCCGGGGGGATGAAACCCTGACCCCCTGGCGCCAACACTTCAGAAGAGACCCGCCTTGAGACAAAGGACGGGCCAGCGCCGGCCCGGCCACGAGATCGGTAGGCCACATATCCGTAGGCCCGGGCGTAGGCGATAGGAGAACAGCGGGGTTTTTTAGTGGGTAGTCGGATGGCTGAACAACTTCCCCGGAGCCCCACATATTCCTCGATCCCCCCGGGCCGGGGGAACCCGTTAAGAGAGATTTTAACCCGAGACAAAAAAAAGCTTAATTGTATGTGTAAGCAAGACGAACCAAAGCACGAAGAATCACACACTTTCATGCATCGTAAACGCACAAATTTTCTATGAATATAATCCATTATAGGTGGAGAAGATAGAAAAATATCGCAGAACGTTGAATGAGTGAAGATTAATAAAAACCAGGGCTGTTGTGATAGAAATGAAAATTTTTATTGTTCAATATTCTAATAGTTTCCATACTAGTGATAATGGGACAGCAATCCAATTAGTATTCACAAACGTTTAATATAAAACAACCAAAAGAAGTTAGTGTATACAAGGCTGTTAAGTTTAAGCAAGAGAAGATTATTAAATGATCTCCTAGGAGGACCTTAAGCATAAATGATATATGTACACTGCATTTTCACTGTATATAATTATTCGGAATTTTTTATAATTAAATATTCTACAATTATCGTAAACACTATGATTATAAGGCGAATCTTCTAAATTATTTTCGCTATGCACATATGAAAAATCTTAAGTAGTAATCCATTATTTAAATCAAATGCAACGTAAACAAGTGCCACTAAAGGAGTAGTGTATCATTACTATTACATACAAATATAATAAGCTAAACCCTATTATCCAAATTGACGCGACAATCTTACATCATGTCAAGTTAGATGGATTGATTATATTGATGTGTTTACATCAATATAATCAATCCATCTTACTTGACATGATGTAAGATTGCATAATACATTACGCTAAAGCAAAATTTATTTAAAACATTCGCAAAGCATGTAATTTAAAGAAGCACATAAATAACAATTATACATAACCACAATATAAAGATTTAGTGTTATTGTTTGTTATTACGGAGTGAAATTTTTTGTAAAGTTAACCGTTAGTCTTAAGCTTTCAATTTGGACTTCGGGGTTCACTATTGCGCACATTCAGTGAGAAACAGGAAGAAAAAGGCATGGTTAATACTATCCAACCGGGTACATCCTTATGCCAAGATATCAGCATAAAAATAAATAGACTTTATTTCTACAGGAATGAATCTGAGCCTCCAGTATATAAAAGGAACTTCGTCAGTTGCTTGGTTCTGTCTACAATTGACGAATGTGTTTAACTAGGGCCGTAACTTTCTGGCCAAAATCTTACACCCTCAACTAAAAATCTCGTAATAATCTATTATATTTGTCTTGTATTATCAAATTGGTATATTAAAGTTTAGGCATAATCTAGAAAATAATTTAATTTAAATTCATTGATAATAATTTAATATCCAACTTTTCTTTTATATACTTTTAGAATACGGCACGTATGCAAGTTCAATTGAGCAAAATGACGGACGGAAATTAGATGGAACATATTAACATTCACAAACTATAACACCAAATTATAACTAGGATTGCCACAAACATAAGAATAAAGTACCAACAGTAACAAGCTGTTTGTATGTACAAGTATTCACAACAGCACAATTTTAACCATGAAACCTTAAATACAACAAATCACAAGAACTTAGCTCAGCAGAATGGTATCTACCAAAATTCTTAATAGGACCCATATAACTCAGATTATTGGGCAAAAATATGCTTAATACGATTTTTCGAATATTAAGTATATATTAGGTCTTTACCTATGAAATTGTCGTTTTATGTGAAAAATTTAAACGAATTTTTTTAACGTATTTTTTATTTGTATTAATCGAAGTAATCACCAATGCAATCAATGCATCTTTGCCAACGCAGTGGCAGTTTATTGATGCCCTTCTTAAAGAAATCAGCTGAATGGGAGGCAACAAATTCTTCAAAGGCATTTTGTACTGCCTCTTGGGTATTGAATTTTTTTCCCGCCAAGAAGTTATCCAAATTCTGGAAAAAGTAGTAGTCTGTAGGCGCAAGGGTGGATGACGGAGAACTTCCAACCCCAGTTCTTGCAACTTGAAGACCGTCTGCTGTGCAGTATGAGGTCGCGCGTTGTCGTGCAGGAGCAGCGAAGACGAGCGATTGACCAATGCTGGTTGGAGATGTGCCAGCTTCTCTATCATTGTGTTCGGTTCTTCACAGTACACATCTGCAGTAATGCTCACCCCGTTTGTTAAGAAGCTGTGATGAATCACACCTGCGCTAGACCACCAAACAGTGACCATCACTTTTCTAGGGGTAAGTTTTCGTTTAGGGCATTGTTTAGGTGCTGAACCAGGATCCAACCAACTTGCTGAGCGCTTGCGGTTATCAAACAGAATCCATTTTTCATCGCAGGTAACAATGCGGTTCAAAATTCCTTCATTTGTGTGTCTGTTGAGCAGCGCAAGGCACGTCTCGACGCGTACTTCGCGCTGGCGATCATTGAGTTCGTGGGGCACCCATTTGTCAAGCTTTTTCACCTTGCCAATTTGACGGAAATGGACCAACATTGTTTTGACGCTAACGTCGAAAGCTGCTGCTAATTCAGCCGTAGATTGTGTATCATCAGCTTCCACAATCGCCTTTAATTCGTCATTGTCAACCAGTCTTCGGACGACTGCGAGGTTCATTTTTCGGGTCGAAATTTCCAGAACAGAAGCGAGCAAACCAATAACAGGTAGTGCGTTGGTTTGTAGTGTTAGCTCCGTTACCGTCGTTGATGTTGCATGCCGCTTGTGCCGCGTTGCTGCCACGACGGTACTCATATTCCATAATTACTCGAATTTTTAACGTATCCATGATGAAAAAGATTGAAATGCGATGAAAATGTAACACGAATCAATAAATAAAAGACTACTTTTGGAGAAAGAATTCCATGTTTTTAAAATAAAATTAATTTGAAATTAGAATTCTTAGCCAAACAAAATTTATTTTGATTTGAAATGCCCAGTACTGCTGAACGGCAATTTCATAGGTAAAGACCTATTATTAATCGAAATTGCGATATGAAAAACTGCACGCAGAGCTCTTTAGAGTCTAATTGTTTGTTTAAGTTTAAAATATTATTTAAAATTATCACAAATTCTCTAGGTTTATTGACACTACAGTCTTACTATAAACTACAGTACCAAGTCGAATTAACAAGATATTTGCTTGAGACCATTCTGTTAAGCTGGGGTATGAACGATGGACTTACTGTCGCGCAGAGCAATTACCACCCAACGGACATCGTCGCGGTGCATGAAGTTCATGGCGTTCGTACCCATCACTTCGTGGGTCATATAACCAGTGACCATGGAGATGCGTTGGTCGCATTGAATAATCCCTCCGTCAACGGAGTGTCTAGTCCTATACTCCATAAAGAATGACTCCATGAACGTTTCTTTCTTGTAAGTGTTGATAACTGGACGAACCAAACCAATGAATACCTAAAAATAAAATTTTAATAATCACCGTAGTTTTAATATGTTCACATAACGAAGTTGATCTTAGTATACCGCTTTTTTAAGGTGTTAAAATATAATGTTTTAGGAAGATGGTGCCATTTAAACAGTAATTGAGTTATATCATTAAAGGTATTGATTTAAACAACTATTGTTACTTGTCAAAATCCAAAACGCGTATACGCTGTATATAATATTTGCATCAGAAAATTTTGGGCATTGTAGCAGTGAACATTTTCATATTTATACATTGAAATATATAAAATATATTGGGACATTTCACATAACAACATTTAGTCCCAAACCAAGTTGTATAATAGCACTTGTGATATGGCTACTAGACAACTAATATACTACATATATACTTTTCTTTTGTAAATAATTATATATTACACATAAACACCCAGACACTGGACGGAAATAGAACCTGTGACCTACACGAGCGTACTGACGTGCATTATACCACGAGTTCGGCCATTGGCCGTAATGTCCTTGCCAGCCTGCCCCATCCACTTCCCATGTATTGGCGACTAAAGGTCTTACTACTAATTCACGGGAATGTCACCATCAGGCCAAACAGCAGTTTATCGTTTTTGGTAAAATAAAGGACACTGACAGACACCGTCGTAAAATTGCGCTGTAGCCATTTCCTGAGTGAAAGCTTCTAATGCAATCGTAAGAAAACCTTTAGAAGTAGAACGATGTTAGGTAACTTTTAAAAAAGTAACTCCTAAAGACAACTCAAATTATCACTTGACATTGAATAATAATAAATCAATTAAGATTATTATTTTCAAAATATTGGCTCCATCCATATTCAAAATGGCATAAGTGACATATCACTTAACCTGTTAAGGAAATTGCAAATAGCAATTCACACGCCCCTTACAATAAAACCTTATAATTAACACATTCATCTGTTCGACATAAGCGTTTGTACATATAACTATAACTACTGTTGTCTATTTTTATTGCATGAATTAAAAGCAATTGACCTTTCCTATACCGCAACTGGTAGCAAATCTCCATCACACATATTTTTGTGTCAATTTTTGATTTAATTTCATATATTCAATTCTTACTAGTCGATAATTAATATAAATATTTCTAGAAAAAATATCTCGTAAGCAACAAACAAATTAACTAAAAATAATGAATTCATGCTTTCGCACAGCCTTATAAACGACATATGGTTAACAACGCATTTTCACAAATTATTATAATTCACAAAATAAATACTAAAAATATTTAATAAATATAAACGCAGCAGCAGTGAATTTACTTATCAATTATCAAGCTTTCATAGGTAATAACAAATAGAAAATTTTGGTAACTCGCGAGCTAATATATATTTAAACATGATATACAAAAATTTTTGGTATTATTCATACTGAGCAAATAATTTTATATTTTACTTAAATTTATATATTTTATTTATTAAGTTTATAATTCGAGTGGGTGCGAATTATTAAAAAGCACACACTGGGTAAAAATTTATTAAAAATAATCAGAAAGGTAAATAAAAATTTCATCGATTTCAGATGAAAATAAATTATAAGTCATATTTTGATTTGCTCTGGATAGAGCACGCTGGCACAAGCTGGAAGAGGCCTTTGCTAAAGGTAACTCCAAAATTAGAGACATAATAAAAATAATTGAAGGAGGACACTATAAATTCAGAATAAGACATTATTATTATTCGATTATTTATATATAGCTACAAAGGGATATAAGTATATTTAACACTTAGGTGCATAGTTTATCAAAATTTATAACAGGAATTAAAGAGTATATATAGTAACATACAGGTATAACAGTCGCCACACTATGTCTAATATAGATAATTTAGAAAGTGATAGTCAGTAGCCTCTTGTAATGAAATCAAAATTACACTATGATACACTATCAAGTGATTGAAGTCACAAATTAATTTTTTTTTAAATATTTTGTGATAAATCCCACAACGTTATCTAGCAGCATAGCACTTGTATTATGAGTAATAGACAGCTGATATAATACATATATACTTTTTTTTGTAAATACATATTGTACATAAACACCCAGACGTGAATCGAACACGTGACCTCCGCAAGCATATCGAAATGCGCTAGCCGTTACACCGCGGAGATCGTCAAATTATTTGTATAATATTAAATAACTGTAATGATTATTTATATTACTATAACTTACCACGTCATTTCCACTGTTACTAGAATTTTCGCCTCCTTTCCTCTTTCGGCCACTCAGCGGGTGATTGCGTAAGAGAACTTTACCCGCTGCATCAGACTTGCGGAAGCACCCATTCACGTGACAAGTTACATATTGCTGGGTTTCAGAACGTGCACGTACTTTCTTAAACCTAGTAGGGACAACGTTATCAAGTTTTACTTATCAACTGTGGACAAACTCAATTACATGGATGGGTGGAGTCTTCCGAGGCCACCGCCTATATCAGAAGTATAGTTTACATTATACTAGTTTTTCGATTTTAAAATATAACTATAAGTGCTTTTTCATGAACTTGCCTATGTATTAGAAAGTTAATGAAGCTGAATTAGTTGTGTATTTTACTGGAACAAGGAAGCGAATAATAGAACAAGACCGAGTCAGCGAATCAATAGATTTATTCTGTATCTACCCACAGTTATCGTAATGTAATTAATGACAAATAAATTACAAACATAAACCACCGTTTATGTTAACTTCGCTAATTAGGTACCTGCATGCACCCTTTAGGCAGTTTCTCTCGCCAATTGTTCATATTATGGAATAATGGCCATGTAACGATGGTGAAGGAACACAGTGAGGAAACCTGCATACCGATATTTCCGGCATGTGAAATCGGTCCATCCGCCCTGGACCAGCCGTGTGGGTATAATGTCCGCTGTTTCTAAGGGCAGGCTTGAGCCCAGTGAGACGCTATGGGATGCTAATAACTGTAGTAGGGCAATTTAATTTTTCCTCAAAAATGAATAGTTGTTAGACGAATTCTTAACATTGAGATGACTATGCTAGCCGTTGTCATTGAAATTAAACAATTTGCCACACGTTTAGCATCAGATATAGGATGCACTAATTAAAGAATCAAAAATATAAGACTAATATACTCAATTAAAATGCACATGAAAAAAACTACATATTTAAGTATGTTTTCCGTGGTAATTCTTTTAAATTTATTACTTGTATGTTAGTCTCAGTGGCCTACTCTGAAACCGATAGGCCCCACTTCCAAGTCCTATTCAATAAACATCTTAGACAACGTTAGCTTTTGTGCGCATAATAGTGCATAATTTCAACTATGTGTTAAATTCTGTTTACAACCAAAACTACCAGTTCGATGCCTGAAGTCTATTAATAAAGTTTTCTAATTGAATCTATGAAAGAAAAATCGAATTGGTAATATTGTAAAGTAATTAACTATCTATATTGTAATAATATATAATTTGATATTTATTACAATTACCGTATACCGAAGGTAAAGGAAAACATCGTGAGGAAACCTGCATTCCGAGATTATCAGTGTGTGTAACCCGAAAATTCTACTCTAATAAAAATCTCTTTTTAATAATCATTATCGCATTTTTAATTTTTTTTTTGGAAAATAAACATCCATACATAGTAAATAATTTTGCATATCTATATAAGTACCGTTGTTTAAATGTATGAACAATAACATTTCCACGTATTAATTTTCTGGGATATAAAACTAGTTCTAAGTGATTGTTACATTTAGAGTGATAAAAGAAGGAATGAAAAAATTATTAAAAAATAACAAAAAGAAAAAGTGAAAAGAAAACTGTAAAACAAATACTAGACAAAATAATAATAATAAACATTTTATCACTCATTAAAATATACTTAATCACTAATTACCTACATTTTTTTAATAGAATGCAGTAATTGTTTATAAAATATTAAATGGCAGTAAATAGGTGTCCTGGGGCTAGTCTCGTGCGTTCCTAGAGGAAACGCACAGCATATCCTCCACGCTTGTCCATTGGAGATTGGCAGGTTTCAAATACCACCGAACTCTGTTTCAAACACCGTCGGTACAAGGCAAATAGTGCTATAATACATACATACATTAGGCGAGAAAATTTGCCTAACCGGGGAATTCGACCTCAAGATTTCTCAGAGTGTACTGTGTAATACCACCACAAGCCACCAGGTACCCCGTAACTAAAGAGTTTGTCAATTGTTTATTTGTAAACTACTCGTATATGGGTTTTCTATAGGAGTAGAAATTAAAAGAAAATAGCTATTGTAGACATGTATAACTAATCCTGACCTCACAACAAAGTCTCTCCTTTCTTTGGAGAGTGCTTCAGTGATCTTTTCCAAGCCATCCGGTCCTTCGGGTATCAACAATTCGCCATTTGGACCAAACGAAGCACATTGTGGAACAAGTAGTTGTTTAAGCATTTCGCGATCGTCCTCATGTACGAAGTTAAGAACGTTTAATCCCAAAAGATTCACCTGTAGATAACATACAATTTATTTCACAGAAGAAAATAGTTTAAAATATTAAATTCTACAATGACCCGCATAAGGATTACATCCGGAAGAAAGGATCGTATATTAGCCACGCTTGTTTAAGCCGCAGTGTGTTAAAAAACTATAATATGTTTTATACACGAATACTTGGTAGAACTTTATAATTTGTTTTTGCATAATAATAAATATAATATAAGGTTCAATATATTATGATATATAAAAATGTAAGGTACATGAACTATTCAAGCATAAATGTGTAGATACATGATCCAGGTTGATATGGAAAATTGATTATACTTGACAAACTGATGTTATATTAATAAGTAACAACCTAGAAATTTGGTATTGTAAACAAATAACTGCGCAGAAATTGTGCAGCTATGAACCGTCAAGTAAGGTAGAATATGTTTGTGAATTCAATCAAATTAGATTAAAATAAAAAAATATTACTAATCTATATAAATAAAAATGGATCTTCGAAATGTATGTACGCTCATCACGTTCGAATGACTGCACCAATTTGGATGATTCTTTGTTTTGTGTATTCGTTATTGATAAGACAAGGTTTGTATAACATGAAAATTATGAAAAAGTTGTTTATATTAATTATTTTAATGTTATTTTAGAACATAGTCGCACTTAGGATAGCAGATCAAGTGACAGTTGACTTCAAACTGATACATCAATGCTTCGAAGTGTTTAGTGTATTTAGAGTTTTATCATAGTGATATTCATTATTATCGATAAGAAAATGCCAGCAGTGAGCGTTAAAATATAGGCCGCCGTACGCACGACGCAAGACGCGTTTAGAGTCTTCGAAGCAATGAAACTGAAGAAGAGCTGTGTTATGGGTACCGATACACTACATATTTTATATAGTTTTTATTAGTAAATAAATACATATTGCCATCCAGACGGGCTTGAGGCCCTATCACGTAGCTATGGTGGGTTGTTTTGTCGCCTTTTACGATAGTCCAATCCCGGCCGCAGAGGTCAGTATTCTTTCTCCGCCCCTGCACGGATATAATTTTATTTAATGTGGAATTTAATAAAATTTATAAAAAAGGCAAGAAAAGTCTGAATGTATTTAAATTTATAATATTATAATAATACTACATATACAGCTAATACATATACAGAATCATATATATACGATGCACTTATACACATTATTATACGTCCAATGTCAAGTTTAAACTGAACATGACTCAACAGACCAAACGTAGATACCACTTGCACTAGATAAGTACCAAGCGATTACATACTACGTAATTAATGAATGCATAATTTTTATATGACAATAGATGAAGCAGTTGACGATCAGTACGTATTTACTATTCATTTTCGCCTCCACATTGTTTCAGTGACTGAGTGAACCCTCTGCATACATAAACTTAAATCGAAAGCTACAAATACGCCTAATACACATTTATAAATAAATAGAAGAATAGTTCAATAAATACATATAAAAGTACAAATTATTGACACTAGACATGTAGAAGAAATATACGTTTCATCACAAGATTTCTATAGCCTTACATTCGATTGACTTGAAATTTGGTATAGTTACTCATTTGGCGATGTAGACGCTCATTATGAAATTATTATACGGAAATACTACCCAAAATGTAATTTTCATCAATACTTTGTATGTTTTAATTTTTAATTTTAATTTTTACACACAAGTTAGTAACTATATACAGTTCCTTCTAATGGAGATGAGAAGTTGGTGACCGTCAATCCCGAATATTTGTGGCAGATCTGTACCAGTGTTCATGTGACTTCATGGACAAGCAAATTGTCACGCAAAAACGATCGCATAAATTTGGTAATATTATAAAAATGTCAATTTAAAAAATGAAGCTAGCTGCTAACATTTAGTTGAATAGAATTTTATTGCAATGTTTCAAGACATTCATTGGATATTTTTTTATTCATTATACATTAATATTTTTTCAAATAATGACAAACACGGGTCAGCAGTTGTGCATATACTCGTAGTACGCCTGCCTGCTCCTATGAATTTAATTCCCGAACAAGGCAAAATATTTCTATCATCAACTAATTTTTCCACTCTACATAACATAGTACACATGGATCACAATGTGTTTGTAAAAAAACCCTATAAACCAAATTTCAACTAGATCAGTGAAATTTATTTTCTTAGTAATGATAATATAATAAGTAACGAGTCAATGTACTTTGTAAACGTGCAAAAGCACAAACTTGCAAATAACTTAATTATTACAAAAAATGCTTCGACGTAAAGCAAATTTATGATATTTTGCAATATAGCTTCGGTATTCAGTTTATTGGAACGAATAGAAAATTATTAGCTATTTTTCTTTTAATTGTTGTTTTACTGCCTGACAACATTTACCTAAAATGATGAGAATACAAAAATTAAGGTACATACACTTTTGCATGTATGTGGAACAAATATAAAAAATACGCAACAGTCGTATTTGTAGCCTCTCGCATTTCGCGGTATACAGAATTGTAGGTAAATTATTAAGATTATATCGATATATTGTGGTTCCCGATGTCACATGTCCCGATCGTATAAAAATGATCTTTACTCCATGTACTCTTTTGTGTCGTTAATACTTATTAATAAGCGACGAACCCATTTATTGCAATATAAACGGTATACTTATACTGCTTATATTACAATAAATAAGTTTGTCGCTTGCATGCAAATCATAGAATTAGTGTACTCATGTGCACACTAACATTATTCATAACTTAAGAAATATTCCCAGGCAATGATATCAAAATAACTATTACTTTGTAAGTTCAATATAATTAATTAAATTTTAATCGTACTAGCTGTTGGGTTCATATTGTTTGTCAGTAAAAATTACAAAGAGGTTTCTTAACCAGCCTACTAGTTTAATATATTTTGAAGATATATTAATATAAAGCCTGTATATACCTTGTAATTCATTCGAATATTCAAATTAGTAATCTGGTAAATACAACGATTAATATATATATATATATATATATATATATATATATATATATATATATATATATATATATATATATATATATATATATATATATATATATATATATAATTCAAAGACACGCAATTATATAATATATGTAAATCTATAAATATTAAATATAAGTATATATCGACACGACTCAACCCAAAGGCCGTAGAGCCTCAGCAGTCGTGTCGTGTAAAGATATGCCTCCACTGGCCGCAATACAGAGTGAAGTTCGCGCGCTTGACTGAGAAATCAAAACAAACCGTTCGTTGCTCAAAAATTATTAAAAATCTAATAATAATCTAATTGTTAAAAATATAATATTATTAGTAAGTAATAATCATATAAATAAAAATTATTTTGTGAGTATCCTCTGAGTCTAATAGAAAAGCAGTGCAGAAAAGTTATGAAAAACATGTATTTTAGTTTTGTATCACATAGTACAAAAATGTTGAGTAATCAGCATTACAAAGTCATTCAAAGAACTCGCAATTTACATAATACGGCGCGAGAGTGTCAATGACCTCTCCATCTGACCTAGTAAAAGGCCGAGGACGGCGGCATTGCACCGGGCGAGCGAATACGCACTACTCATTTACGCGGGAATGACAGAGACAGGTAATAACAGGTTAACGTACGAAGGTTGCACCATAGGACTATTCTGTATGATTGAATTAATGATCATATATGAAATATTTTATGGTGAAAATTTGACATACAATTTTTTTGCAAAAATGGGTTCCTTAAATAAATGATGTTTTGTGCGTAAAAAAAAATTTATATAACCACGTGTACTGAATAATATTATTTATTATTTTCAATTGAAAATTTCGAAATTTCGCACAGTTGCAATGACCTAGTCGAAAATATTGTAAAACATTTTCTATTGACCGTTTTTAGTGCGTATTTATACGTTATTGTATTTTCTATTGAAATGAAATAAACAAGATATTCAATCTGAACAATGTGCTAGCAATTAAAGTACTATTAATTTGGAGTCAATGATAGCATATTTCTAATATTTATTTCTCAAGAGGATTTTTGCATCGGTATCACTTTTTTTAACTTCAATATCATCCATTCTAATATAATAACTGTGAAAGTAACTCGGTCTGTCTGTTAATTTTCACGTCTTAACCGCTGATAGTTTTCGGTATAGAGATAGACTGGACCTTGGAAAAGGACATAGGCTACTTTTTGTCGCAAAAATGAAACTTATAAAGGTGAAATTGGGGTGAACGTAATTAAGGTTGCTGCTAATTGTCATAGCTGCGATAGGTGCCCTTTTGTAACACTTATATGCGCTTGGCTTAAGTTCATTTTAAGTTCAACCAAGTAGTCTATCTTCTTAGACGGACGCGGATAAGAATAAGATTCTATTTATTAATGTTTATTAAGTGACAGGTTTTTCAAATATTTTCCACAAACTATATCAAAAATATTTGCACTACAGAAACATTTTGTTTCCCGTCGGACTTGACTCATAGAAATAACTGTATTAAGCTACATTCGTAACCACTAAGCTAGTTGTGAGTTTATTGAGCTTTATATAATCATACATACTTAAATAGATATTTAAATAACACTGGTTACTAAATGAATAAACACTTACCTCAACGTGGCCAAGATAATCGGAGACATTCGGAGACGCAACCACTACAAGTCCTGTGTACGTAGTAGTGAGCAAAAAACCATTTAGCTGAGACAGTAATTCCATAACAGCTGCAGCCTGAAACTCTGGGTTATCATCATTGCCAATAGTATCGCCGAAAACTGTTGAAAATAAGAATAACAATTAAATTTGATTATTACTCACTTACACCCGATTCCAGTGTTAATATTTGATGAGCTGCCTTCATATTTATGCTTACAATTGTTATTTATACAACTGAAGTGTTTGTAAGTTTCAAACACAGTTATACATATATTTGAAGTATATTTAAAGTCCTTAGTGTGTGGGTACTTGAGATGCTAATCGGTTAAAAATACAGTTTATTGTTGAGGCATACAAATCATATCCTTATATGATTTGAAATAGCTTGCTGAAAAAATTGCTCTCGATATTTTTGTGAGCCGGTCCACCTTAGCCCTTCATCGTTTCATCGTTTTATGTATTTAATTATTACAGGATACGGTCTTTAATATATAAAAATACTAAACATGCGATGCGATAGGTCTAATGTATCTTCATAGTTTTATAATGTGAAAAACGCCAACTAATAAATCATTAACAATCTGGATGGACTTTATAATAGTAATTTATTAAATATAAATATTTTAAACAGTCATACAAAATTATATATACAGCTGCGTTTAGGGGCAGTTTCCGGCACTCAGCAACTAGATGCTGGAACAACATACCGCCACCTATACGGAACTTAAAGTCGTTAAATAATTTTAAATCTAACTTAAAGAAATTCCTTAAACATCAGCGAGGACAGGCCGATTTAGCTCTTGATACGAGTGCTTTATAGTGTAGCTAATTTATACCACTAATAAGTATTCTATCAGTCACTTGATAATTAGATGTTATCATATTAAGTTACCAAGTCCTTTTATAAATATTCTCTATGTTTATTTGATATTTAGTAGATAGGTCACAAGTTAGATATTGTTTTTGTGTCATTTTTTTTAAATGTTTAAATTACCTTTTTTATAACTAATATTCTAGTTTTTTTTTATGTTTAAGTCTATATTTCAATTCTGTGTCTCTGTCCGTGATGCTGCTCGACAGGCCTGACGGAAGACCAGCGCTGGTTTTAATCAACCAGCAATTATGCTGAGTCAGGTCTAATTCAAGGCATACATACTATTTGTATATTGTATAAGTAGATATTATATTAGAGTATTATTGTAAAATGTCTTGAATAAAATATTTTTCTTTCTTTCTTCTTTTTATATAATAATATTAAAAAAAATTACAGTTTAAAAAAACTAAAAAACAGGCTTATAAAAAATCTAACTAAAAGATAAAAATAATTTTCAATAAATTTAAATTAAGGATAGTGGGATTAACAAAAAAATGAATTTTATTGTAAAAAAAGTGTGGGGTGCTTGTTGTCAATTGTTATTTTGAAAATATCTTAAAAAGCTATAATCTGATATCATGAAGTGTGCAAAGTGCAAAGTGTGTGAAAATAGAATGCAGATTCTGAATAAAATGTAATAACTGACTGAAATGCTGACGATATCGCGCTGGCGGATGCGGACAGGGGTAGGTTGGTGCAACGCGTGCGTGGAAGGAGTCGCTTGAGAACGGTAGTCTGAAGCTCAATGTGGTGAAGACCGCGGCGTACCTGGTCTGTAACTCCACAGATCTCACACCCGTACGCATAGGCGGAAACACGGTCGAGCGCACAGACCAGGTGAAATACCTGGGTCTATATTTCACGCATCTAGTGAAATTGATTGCGACGTCAAGGCACGCATCGCTGCCGCGTGGACCAAATGGCGTGAGGTGACTGGTATCATTAGTGATCCTAAGATGCCGGTTAAGGTGAAGGGACTCCGTCGGGCCCCGGCAGGAGGGGTAGGGATGCTGAAGACCGTGCGAAGTGGAGTAGAAAAGTCGGAAAGTGGACCCCGGGCACCGAAAGAAAGTTTCGGTTGCAACCGGGATTGACGCTGGGATGGCGAAGAACCCACGACTAATGCTGACGGCCTAAAATAACAATCAGTAACTGTTGCCTACGGATATTTGCGACGCCAGGGTCGCTAAACGCCGGCGTCCACATAGGGCCTAGTTTCTCAACCGGTGGGTCGCAACCCCTAGGGGGGTCGCGTTTGTTATTAAAGGGTGTCGCAGTTTGTTGAAAAATAATGAGACATCGAAACATACCAACTATACAAAAGATTCGTTTATTAAAGGAATTAATTTTAGTCTCATGTTATAAAATTAAATATTACGATCTAATAAATAACAACATGAAAAAATAAAGTTATAGTTTATTTATCTTATACTTTATTTCATTAAAATGATTAATTAATAATGATTAATTAATTAATGCGATGTTTGGCATTGTTTCTCACTTAAAAGTATAATATTATATACTGCCGTGCCGTGGGCAAACACGGCTAAAGACATTAGCCCCATTCAAAAAGAAACTCCGCTTCGCAACTCGGAATATTGGCACGCTGACTGGACGCGCGAGAGAGTTGGCCGATGTACTCTCCAGGCGGAGAGCGGCCGTGGCGTTACTGTAGGAGACTCAATAGAATGGCAGCAGATCCCAGTTCATTGGGAATGGCTACAAGTGAGTTCCTCATGCTGTGAAGCGTGACCGGTGTTAGAGTGACACAAGCAAGAACTGCGAGTCACGGAGATGAATATGACCGCGTAAGGAACTCTCGCATTCGTGCCAGCCTTCATGTCCGTGACATTGCGGATAAATTGCAGGAGTGTCGGCTCCGATGGTACGGCCACGTATTACGGCAACCGGATGCTTACGTGGGAAACAAATGTCTGGTCATGCCGCCTCCGCCGGGCCCCTGCGTGAGGGGTAGACCCAAAAAAATACTGGCTTGACATCGTAAAGGTTGATATGCGTGCCAATAGGCTCACTACCAGGGATGTAGTGAAGTGAAGTGGAGTAGAAAAAGTCGGAAAACGGACCCCGGGCACCGAAACAGAAGTTACGATGCAACCGGGATACAACGCTGGGATGATGATGACGTATGTGTTTATTTTGTAATTTGCTTAATCTAGTTGCGTAATGATCAACTTATTGAATTCAAATTACATGAACTGTCTTTTTACTACCTGATACGTTTTATACATTCAAATTTAGGTTTTTAATATTGCTGTTTGTATTATGGAATTAATATACAGAATTCATCCCTCCATGTATGCTAAGAGACTTAAAATCTTTACGTCTGTAGTCTTCCAGGTTCAAACTCACGGCTGAGTCTCCGAGTTCAAGAGAGACCTTTATTCACTAGATTAACGTTTGAATTTCTTTTGAAAATTTCTATAATCTCTTAGGAGGTTTATAGAAGTAGTTTAAGAACTGTATAGTCATAGTTTATTTGATGCACAGTTCTAAAATGACACGTTTGTAAGCTTCGTCTGAAATAGATATGTAGGTAGATACTCTGCTCTTGTTTAAAGGGTTGGCGATGAAATGTTTCCGAAATCATGAGCGAGATACAATCAGAAGTATCCCTTTATGGTACAAACAGTTTTCCAAAAGCATGTTTAAATGTTCATTTCAACTATGTGAAATTTTATAATTCACATTCATTTAAGTTTTAAATAATTACATTTAAGATATCTATATTGAAATACATAGAATACAAGACGAAATTCCCGAGGAAAAGTATTTTGGGAATGGGATCTTTAATTTATAATAAAATATCTGACAACATTAAAAAATTAAATATGACATCATTTAAATATAAACTAAAACTATTATTGACGTAAAAATGCTATTATAGTGTGATTGACTTACTTAATGACAAATTATAAAGTGAAATAATTGTGATATTATCCAGCACAGTTTTCATATTTATATAAACTAGAGTATTCACTCCGCACATTTTATGGCAATTAAAATATTTAATGATTCATTGAAATTCCAGCAGGTTTTTAAGAATTGCCAAGTGGATTATTTAAAAGATGTTAAGCAATTGTTTTTACTCAATTAATGAATTTTTTGATTATAATAAATATTTACAACTTTTATAATTTTGATTTTTTAGATTTATTGATAGAAATAACATAGATATTGTAGTAAATAATATAAAAAAAATTAAAAATCTAAATAATGTAGTGTAGTATTGATATTAATTGAAAATTACAATATTAATTATTTTCAATTATATATGTTATAAAATATT
Source organism: Malacosoma neustria (assembly GCA_963693495.1). Lineage (NCBI taxonomy): Eukaryota > Metazoa > Arthropoda > Insecta > Lepidoptera > Lasiocampidae > Malacosoma > Malacosoma neustria. Next base: position 12,342,167 of record OY856371.1, read on the forward strand.
TGCACATCTCATAGATATGTTACATGCGGACACCTTAATATATACATTAATAATAACCTCTGTACATCTTGTTATACCATGTACATGGCAAATAAATTTGATTTGGTTTGAAATAATTTCTATAAGATGTGAAAACATTTGATTATTATCATATCAATAAATAGTACTACTTAATTGATTAAGTATAGATATATTAAATTGCATCACATGACACAATCTATCTTCACAATGTATGTTTTTTTGGCACAGTTGTGTTTGAGAGTCAATAATTAGGAGAATGAATAGCTCTAAATATATATATATATATATATATATATATATATATATATATATATATATATATATATATATATATATATATATATATATATATATATACGAAATCACGAAACACGAGAAAATAACTAGAGTTAGTAAAACACTTCCGTCGCATCCGAGCCCCCGAGCAAGAAGCGGAAATTACTCTTATTTATACTATTTACATAATTCAGCTTCCTATTTTAATCGCTCTAATTTTGTATTCATTTGTTCATAATTAAGTTTTATTTTTGAATTATTGTAGATGTTAGCATCTTTCCTATGTTCAGCAAGGATATCCTTGCCTCAACATTGTATTATTTATAATGTTAAGAATCTACATGATTTGCGACCTGCATAATGCTGATGAGGCAATTTTCAATATGCTCTGCTATTGCTCAGTTGATACGTTAGGGCATGTACTTTGCCCTTTATTTGGACATTGTATTATTTTTTAAACCTTACTAATTCTTCTACGTTAAACACGAGTGAGCCGGCATCCTACGAACCATTTCTATTGACGCCAATAAGATTTGAAAGCTATTAGGAGAAGCGTTCTGTAGCATCTCACTTTCATAAAGGACCATGTTGAGTGGTAATCTATGTAGCGTATGTTGTATTTATGTTACAATAACGAAATTTTATCGCACCGAAGAGAAAATTAATATTGAAATTTAACGCCATATGTATAGCCATATAACAAGAGAATAATAAGCTCGTCGAAATGAGCACACCTGCAATAATGAATATCCAATAAAACAAGTATATTACGCTAATGTCAACTTATACTATGCACTATATAGTTTTGTAAAATAATAGCGTAATTGCTTGCTCACATATCGAGATATAACTATTAATTTACGGAATGTGGAGAAACTAGAAAATATTTGCAAATTAAAACATATAAGTAGATCGCGAACAATGCGTCATGAAGTTAATATACATATGTATTAATGTATGAAGTCGTCAATATATTGGTTTATAAACGAGTCGCGGGCGGTGACTGTGGACATTGGAAAAATAATAGTAGTAAATAGTTTTTATATTTGATGATTTTGATTAATTTGAATAAATATCAATATGTGTAGGATTTTTCTTATCTTTTTCTTAAATATATCTTTTTCGTAAATTGCGAAGAAACAGTTCATCACTAAAGTCGCTTTTACACGCTTTATATTATCTTCACCTGTATGTTTGTTTGTGTGTTTGTAACCGACTCCTTTGGGCGCGATTTCGACCCACTTTAAACGGCAAGATTTCGTTCAAACTTTGTAGATATATCGAGGACCGATAACAATTCACTAATTTGGTAAGATTATTGTTATTATCCTTACCAGGATCCTCAGGATTAATGAATTTTCAAACCAGTTAAACAGCGTCGGGCGCGGTCAGTACTTGGATGGGTGACCGCCTGGGAACACCGCGTGACAGTGGCGTTTTGCTCTTTTTTACGCGTTTTATTAAAAATTAACTTGACCTGTATACATACAGTCCGAAAATTCCGTTAAATTTAACGGAATTTTCTCACTCGATATTTACTTACTTTGAACAATCAAAAATATTCAAAATTCTGCTGAAACTCCACCTAGAGTTTAATTAATAACACTGCCAGAAGATGGTGTTATATTAATAATAACACTGCTGGAAGATGGCGTTAAATTATTAAAAACATTTACCGATTGGAAATTGACAGCAAATAAATTATATTAATACGCTTTTGTTTTATAGTTAATCAAACTGAAAAGTTTAAAATAAATTACAGTTTAAAAAAAACTAAAAAACACACTTTTATAGAAAATGAAACTAAAAGGTAAAAAATAATTTTCAATAAATTTAAATCAAGGACAGTGGGATTAACAAAAATCACCCAAAAAGTGCTCAAAGCGCCTAAAGAAGCTTTCACTTCATAAACTCAACTGTATTTCATTGTAATAAAGTCGCAATTTGAAGAGATATGTATAAGTAATGCAATGCAATCTTTAAGCACAATTTAAAAGTTACATGTATACAAATAAATAAAATTGGAGGGTCTGTTTGTAATATTAAAATAACCGCTTTTCACTAAGTGCATTTGGATACACGGTACATATACCAAAACAACATTTTTTACAATTTTTGTCTGTCTGTCTGTTTGTTCCGGCTAATCTCTGAAACGGCTGGACTGCTTTTGACGAGACTTTCACTGGCAGATAGCTGATGTAACAAGGAGTAACTTAGGCTACTTTTATTTTAGAAAAAAAATTGTTTCAGTTAAAAGTGATCAGTTTCAGATTTTTTAAATCCAATTTAAGTTGACCTCAGATTTATATCATCAATCATATAATTAGGGTTCAGCTTAGGCTGGACATTGTAGGTTTGAACGTAGTTTGTATATTTCATTTATTTATATTTTAGGGTATATAGGGTTTCTAATCCAAAACAAACCACAAGATATATCCAAAAAATGCTGGCCAAAGTCACTATTCCACGCGGACGGAGTGGGCACAGCTAGTTATTAATGAGGTTGGTGTTACTGGAGCAAAACTCCCTCCGTATTACGAATTTTCGATCAGGTTACGTGTCCTGATGCGAGTTTAACATTTTTTCCCATCACAAAAAAAGTGCACAACGCCGCTAAAGAACACACACACACACACACACACACACACACACAACACACAACACACACACACATACTCGTAAAAATATACGATATCTTCCTTGTAAATCGTTTTTGTAATGTAAAACCTCCTCACAAAATTGAAAAGAGATATTTAAAGACAAAACATAGAAACTAAGCTGTTTTTGAAATGTTCTGAGGCCTTAATGTTAATTATTGTTATTGAAGTTTTATTAATAAAAACTTCAAACATCTTGTAGGATGCAAGATCGGAACAATTTTTTTTTTGAATAGGAATAATTGGCACTTCTAGAAATATATTTCATAACAGTCAAGAGAATATCACGGAAGGCACAGATGTAAAACAACACTTAAGGGACAGTTATATTATATTATAGGGGACAGTAGTCGAATACGACTTTAGTGATAAATGTAAATAGATAAATTCATACCGTGCTGATGAACTCTCAGGAAATGCGCAGTTAGACGCAGGACTCTTGTCTTGTCCATTTTGCGTTTGGCGGCAATCACAGATGGAACAATTGTCGACAAATAGGAGATTGAACCATTCAATATGTCACGGCGATTCTTCTCTGCCTTGTTTCTATTTTCACGGGGATTGTCTCTGTCAAAATAAAAAATTAAAATTAAGAAATATACTTTGTTTATCAGATCTTAAAGCTAAGACTTTTTTTTGGTCTAGGGGAAAACCCTCTCTTGACGAGTTCCCCCAGCCCGAGGGGACGGAGGGATGTGTGGGGCTCCGGGAAAGATGTTCGGCCATCCGACTACCCACTAAAAACCCCACTGTTCTCCTATCACCTGCGCCCAGGCCCACGGATATGTGGCCTGCCCATCTCGTGGCCGGCGCCGGCCCGCCCCTTGGCACAAGGTGGGCATCATCTTAAGCGTTGGTGCCGGGGTGTCGGGGTTTCATCTCCCCGGCGTTCTCCTGTATTGACTCTAGGAGTTGAGGGGAGCAACGGAACAGCACGCGACCCTCTCCCTCGCGGCAATAGTGCGGGCGCGGATCCTCCCCCGAGGGGTCGCCCACGGCCGCTTTCCAGGACGGCCGGAGGTCGTTGCTTGCCCTCCGGCCTACATAGCCTGCATTGGCGGGAGGGAAGTGTGGTGGTCGACTCCCGCTCCGATAAATATTTGTAAATATTTATATTCATATTTATTATCTGATGATTTGGTCGCTTAATATAATATATAACACGAAAATCTGCGAATATTTTCAAAAGTTGCATTTTGAACGTCGCATTTAAAAGTAAAACACAAATACATATTCAATTGGGGAAAAAATTGCAAAAATCTTACGCAAGAACGTCGCGGGCGCATATGAATTTATAAAACTGAAGGCAAAGCGATCGGTGGGTCAGTATTTGCATTGGGTATCGGAAAAAGTTCGTAGCATATTTTATTAAAATACCACTGGTCTCTTTATAGCGCGTTACCCTATTTATTGAAACCAAATATACTCCATTGTTGGATATGGGTCTTGATCTCGCCGGTGAATACTTCTGTGATGTCTAATTTAAAAAATCAATCAAGCAGTTTTCTGAGGCTTCTTTTGAAACCAATTTGATTCCATTACAAAAGTAGGGATCGGCACAATTGATAGTCAGAAGGTGCTATATCAGGATTATAAGATAAATTTACAAAACTTCCCGATCAAACTCTCCCAATTTTTGTTGTTTCATCAAAGTAGTTTGTAGCTATGACTTTCATAGATTAGATAGATAAATATACTTTCATAGATTCATCTTAATCAATTTGGGAAGTTTTCTAATATTCACTAAGAATCTTTAGTTGTACATAGTAGAATAAACAATCAACCGTATGATTAGATATAAGTACCAAAAGATAGACGGTAGGTAGCTCATGGAAAACAATTCCAGACGTACTATACACAGACACGGCATTACTAAACTTTTTGATCAATGTGGTCTTGGCAAACGCTTGTGGTGGCTGACATTCCTTTGTCCATTATCTATTTCTGATACCCGGTTATCAAGCGTTTCAGGAATTTCTACATTTTAATCGAGCACAACAAAGCATTGCTGATAATTCGGTAAATTATGCCTTATATGTTTAACTCATGAGAAATCCATTCGTCAAGCTCATTTTTTGTAGCAGCTTGTGTGAATGAGTTTAAACTGTTTGGTAATCAACGCCTAGCTCCATAACACTAAGAACAACTCTATACTTTACGCACGAGCTTTGACTTCAAAGTGCAGGGTAGGCAGCGCATTAATTGTCTCAGAAATATGTGCGTCTATGTATGTTGACACTCCTCCGTGACACAAACAATAATGTGTCTGAGCTATAGTGGTTATCAGTTATCTTTTTGTCGCCTTTTATGAACTTTTATGATGCGGTACATCCAGGTGACTAAAATAATATATATATCATACTTAATATTATAAATGTGAAAGTAAGTTTGTTTGTTACGCTTTCACGCGGAAACTAATTAATCATTAATCACGAAACTTTGTACACATATTCTTGGAGGTATTAGAAGTAACATAGGATACTTTTTATTGAAAAAAATTACTTTGATTATTATTACCCTTTCTCATTTCTTTTTCGATTTAATTTTGCCTGTTAATCGCTTACAGCGAAACGGGCGTGATAGGCTAGAATAATATAAATAAAGGCGTAATTTATTATGTCATATCTTACTTTGTTGATAACAAAGTCATAATTTGACTGAATAAAGCTTTCTTACTGAAAGTACATCAGCAAGTGACAAAGGTTTCACATTACGTATTATAATTATGCAATGTAATTTTATGGCTCCATTTTAAATAATACTCACGTTCTCATTACTTAGAATACAAATATGTGACTTAACTATAAGTAACATAAAATACTAATATTTTTAAATAAATTAATGATTATGGCATTACGCTTTTGTGCATATCTCTTAACTTTTTCACGTTCCTTTCCTTTTTCTCCTTGCAGGGGCGGAGTAGAACTACCTCTGCCGCCGGGATCGACCTATCATAAAAGGCGACAAAACAACTCTAGGTAAGTTGGTAGGGCCACAATTTATAAGTGTGCCGCTATAATTATCTTGTGTTGTGTTAAGGCATTAGTGAATGTGGTTCCTGTACCCCTATGAGACAGCAGCCGTGTTCGTTCATTTATAAGGAATAGGATTTGTAAGGAGTTCATATTTAAGGAAGCAGTAATGCTTAATATTAAGTGGGCCGTCAGCCTGTCTGCTGTCCTTCAGTAAAAAAAAACCAGCAAGTTTATTGGAACAACTATTCATTTATCAATGACTTAAAGATAGAAATATGTATTTCAGCTTTTTCTAATAGTCCCTCCTCAGGTAGAAGACACGCGTAAGTTATTGTATCATAAAAACGTTAATACTACAAGTTATTATAGAAACATAACTCCTTTGAACGTTCCCTGGAATTGAGAAAACAACAACAAAGACAAACAATGAGCTGTTGTATCCAATTTCTTCGTACAAACAGACACCATTATTGTTTATTTGCCAAAACGATAAGCCTGGGGTCACACTGAAGATAAGGTTTGTAGTTTTGATATAAACTCATAAAGGTCTCATTGAAAAACTTCTTTGTTCTTTGTTTAAAAGCATTAGTAAGAATTACAAATGTAATCTTTATTATGAAGAATATAAAACAAAAATAATTGTCTCCAGTGATATTCAACAACATAATGTTTCATTTGATAGTGATATAAAAAGAATTACATTGTAATAAGTTGAATAAAAAGCGCACTATATTAAGTCAAAGTCATCTGACAGTCAACCTACATCTGACCGATACAAAGATTACATACAATGCAAGCTATTTTATTTATTTATAGTAGAGTATATTTTATATACTCTGTTAAGAACATTACATGACGCAGTCGATTTATTCAGTTCACTAAAATTCTAAAAATAACCTACGTAATTAAAATCAATAAAAATGTCGAAAGAAGATAAATTTGAAGCCGATAATATGTGTGCTGTGGAATATAAAATGCCGAAGGGCTTAAATTTGGATAATATTAATAATTTTTATACACAATCTTGAAGAAGACCTTAAACTTGGTTTACTAGTGCCGGGACACATTGTCCACGCGGCAGAGATGCGTGCCTTGACGTCGTAATCAATGTCACCAGACGCGTGAAATCCAGAACCGGTTCGCTCTCACTACCTGCGCGCCGATGGCTGAAGCGAACTCCTGGGACTTGACTTCATCAAACAGCCACCACCTGATTCGGCGTTGAAGGCGGTCGACACATTTGCCTTTGGGTTCACGCAGAGGTCCATGACAAGAAGACGGTGTTGTGCAGTGAGACTCTCACCGGGTATGACCTTGCAGTTGGCTATTTTGCTGAGGTGGTGTCTCCTAGTGAGTAGGAAATCGATTTGGGTAGCATCCCTCCCGCTCTTGTAGGTGATGAGATGCTCGGCTCTCTTTTTGAAATACGTGTTTACGATGGCAAGGTCGGCAGCCACACACGCATTGAGGATGTCCTCCCCTTCCGCGTTGCAGATACCATACCCAAATCCACTGTGAACATGCTCAAATATAGTCACTATAGCGTATTATTTAGAAGCCAAAGGTGATTGTTTTCCAGGCATGCTTGGAGCCGTACCACCTAGCTAGGGTTATTGTGTCGCCTTATACAATAAACGGCCGCAAGGATCAGTATTCGCTCCTAAAGCTTTTCTAAGGTATTTATTTATCTCAAGAATTACAAATTCACTTACAGAGAAACTTAAAAATACCAATTATAAAAGCGTAAGGGGCCGTCCATTAATCATGTCATGATTTTTTAGGAATTTTTAATTCAGTAGTAAATACCATATACAAAAACATTTCTACGTGGTAGGACCTCAAGCCCATCTGGATGGCGACCACCTTTGGTCTTAATCTTAAGTATGCCGCCATAATAACCTTTTGTTGTGTTCCAAGTTCCTGTACTCTTATGGGACAGCAGCGTGTTCGTGATGTGCTAAATTCTAAGCGGGCCGTCAGCCTGCCTGCTGTCCTACAGCAATGAAAAAAAAAACAAAAAGTAAGTATACAGATGTGATATTTTATTTTGTATTTATTTAATAATATACAGTAGAAAGAAAGTAAAGCTTTTTTAAAACAGGTTAAATAGGATAGATAATTGTTAACGGGCTTTTTTCAGATTATTTTTAATGAAACAAAAGTTTATAACAATAAATATGGTTATAGTTATAGTAGACAAATGCTGTATTAAAAACTGTTTCTGCACTGTTTGCATCCACTTCAGTAATATATCAAATTATGGTTTAGGGTTACACTTTTTTAATGTATGTGCGACGTACGTATTCGTAGCTTCTGCAAATAGATACCACCCAGCACATTGTTATGTCTAAGTTCTATGAATAGTTAAATGTATTAAATAACACTCATATCTTGAACGAAATAAAACATCCTGCGAACCTTAATCAATGACTGCATTGTTGCTTATCTTATATGACTTGTCAATGGAGTATTTTAATTAGGACTTGGTAAAATCGCGTCATTTACTTATCGAAAACGATGTAATAATAATAATATAATAATATTTTGACAATTCACACAGCGCCATCTAGTCCCAAACTAAGTAGCATAGCACTTGTGTTATGGGTACTAGACAACTGATATACTACTTATATACTTTTTTTTTGTAAATAAATACATATTATACATAAACACCCAGACGCGAGACGGGAATCGAACCCGTGACCTCCGCAAGCGTACCGAAGTGCGTTATCCGTTACGCCACCGAGGTCGTCATATTGTTTTATATGTTTTGTATGTATCACATTGTTTTATATGTAATGAAAGTTTATGTAATGTAATGGAATTCCTTGAGGGGACGTATTTTGCGTTTGAACAAGATATTTTGTATTATAGTATTTCTCTCAAAAGGAAAACAACTCATGTCATGTGTGATGTAGAATTATGTAGAGATTAGTCGTTGTTTAAACTGAATGAGACTATGACTGGAGTTCTTCAGTGAACACAGTTAATGAGATCAAGCTAATCACTTAAGTTTACACGTACCCACTACTACTCCAGACATGAAAAATGATTCTCCTACATGACTATGCTTGTCCGTACGTTGAGAAACCTACTTGAAAGCACTTAATTGAGAAATCCTGCACCCACTATATCACCATTCCAATTAACAATCGCTCCGCTCGATAGCACATATCAGTCTGACCAGCATTTTTACATCATATGAAGAAACTAAAACCAGGGTTGATTCGGTGATAGCCTCAAAAATTGGGAGTTCTTCCATCGAATTATCCGAATATTTCCAGAAATATGGAGGAAACTTTGAATAAAATGTAAAGTTTCTTTTTTTTTTTCCTTTTGATTCCTTATTTTATCAAAAAAGTGTGTAATACACTCACGGCAAATGTAACTTCAGGAAAACAGCTCACTAGAGAATGACATAAACAAAGAGAATACAGAGTATGCAAATAGAAGACCTAGATTATAGGTAACATTGTATACTTGTAATCTGAGAATGAGATCGTTCTCTCTCTATCAGGCTAAATCCTATTTATGAATATGTTTGTCTCTTTTTGGTGTCACTTTTTCGTTTTATCGAATTTTCAAATCACAACGGTGCTAAAAAAGTTTCACTTCAACAACGACTTTTACACTTCAACTTATTTGTACACCTATGATAAATACATCTCATGATGTATCTTCGATAAATTTGACTCAATGGGGTCATTACATTAATAATACTTTCATGTCTATACCCAATAAAGATGGAGGATGACGTAATAATAAAGTTTTATTGTGTACATTAATGTAAGTGTGCCAAACGTCACTTATATTGAAAGTCTTTGATGCATTTGCGAATCAGGCGCAGCAGTACAGATTACATTTGTTTGCTTCATATTTCAGCCGGATAAGGCATGTTAGTGACTAAAATAATTATGAAATTAATATAAATAGAGCAGAGTTAGAGCTGGTAACATGCGATTATATATCTTTTAATAAATTAACTTAAATAATAATTATAAGAAAAAAAATCTAGCGTTACTGGGGTTGAGTGAAAGCATATTGTTTCGAACGCGAAAGAATGCCTTGAACAATGGTTTCTGATGAATCTAAAACATCTTAGTTTCAAATAAGGCTTTGTCTTTTATTTCAATGTAAAAATAACGCTTACCTATTGGACCAAAATTTTAACTGAATTTTATAAATTTGGACTAATTAGTCCCGCCTTAGCATTTAATTAAATTGGATACCTTTTTATTAACCATCCCGATGTTCTTTCAAACGCCTTTAGTGCCGAAGCTGCGGAACGCGATGGATTAGTCAGATCGCGACCCCGACTGGCGCTGACCCGCCTTTGCGGGCGGGCCTCTTCAAAGCTGAGGCGATTGGCAAGCCCCGACATCTTCTTTCTCACGCAAGGTGAGCTGGGCGCGTGGAACACCCACGCGCACCTCTCTCGGCCATGTGGTGCCGTGTCCTCGTCGCCGGCGTCACAGTGGTGGCACACTGTCGTTTGCTCCTTTTGAGCGATGCGACACAGGTACCGCCTGAAGCAGCCGTGCCCCGAGAGTAACTGGGTCACGTGAAACGACAGAGTGCCGTGACACCTGTCAATCCAATTTTCCAGGGCGGGCCGCACCGCTGCGATGGTTTTTTGGCCTGCACTGGGTTGCGCAAATCTCACACGATCTCACACGAGCAGGCTGGTTTCGTCAAGGGAAAAGGTACCAGAGAGCAAATCCTGAACGTGCGACAACTGGTGGAGAAATGCTACGAGTTTGACACCCCAATGGTAATGTGTTTTGTGGACTACAGCAAGGCTTTCGACTGCGTGGAATGGGATTGTTTGTGGAGGGTACTTGGTGAGCTTGGCGTACCTGGTCACCTAACAGCACTGATCCAGGCATTATATTATAACAGCCAGGGAATCGTGAGGGTTGACCAGGTGACTTCGGGTCCTTTTGGATTTGAAAAGGGAGTTCGACAAGGCTGTATACTTTCGCCAATCCTGTTCAACGTATACGGCGAGTACATCGTACGGAAGACCTGCGACGGCTGGAGCGGTGGAATCAACATTGGCGGGCATAAGCTCACAAACTTACGCTATGCTGACGACACAACTCTGTTGGCAGCCAACGAGGCTGAAATGCACGAACTGCTTAGCAGGATGGAGAGCGTCAGCGCTGAGCTGGGTCTCGCTATAAACAGGTCTAAAACTAAGGTTATGGTTGTGGATCGGTCTGGCAGGTTGGAGCTTACCGGAACACTGCAATTGGAAATGGTCAACAAATTCAAATACCTGGGCTCCGAAATCTGCAACGATGGTTCTTGCGAGGGAGAGATTCGTCGTAGGATCGGCATGGCAAAAGGCACCATGTCACAATTAGAGAAATTATGGAAGAGTAGAACCATCAGCATAAAAACCAAGACCAATCTTGTGCGATCACTGGTGTTTTCCATTTTTATTTATGGCGCTGAAACATGGACCTTAAAGAAAGCCGACCGAAAACGCATCGATGCCTTCGAAATGTGGTGCTGGAGAAGGATGTTGGGCATACCCTGGAGGGCACACCGAACTAATGTGTCGATCCTGAAACGGCTGGGCATTGTGACTAGGCTCTCTACCATCTGCTTGCGTAGGGTCCTAGAATACTTCGGCCACATCGCCAGAAGGGATGAGGACAACCTGGAGAGACTGATGGTAACAGGGAAGGTGGAGGGAAGAAGACCAAGAGGAAGGAGCCCCATGCGATGGACCGATCAGATTCGTACTGCTCTGGAAACTACTGTCCACGACGCTTTACACTCTGCTTCCGATAGGGGCAGATGGCGGCAAATAATACGCACCAAAGTACTCCGTCGAGATGATCACGACCCTCAGCACTGAGGAAACCGACGCGAGGAGGAGGAGGGTTGCGCAAATCTTTTTTCCTTCTTTCTTTTCCGAATTGCCATGAGATCTCCCTGGAGCTCCGCCCGCTTTACCTCGATTTCACGAGGTGCAGGGCGAGAACCCCAGGCAATGGCTTCCTGATGCCACCGATACAGTGACGCCAAGAGCCAAGCTTCGAGATCTCACGGCATGGATCCAGCAAGATGGGAGGCCACCTCAAAGGACACCATATGGTATTCTCTGATGGCTCTCACGATGGCCAAAGCGAACTCGGCGACTTAAGGGAAAAAAAGCGGCCAAGCCGAAGCGTGCGATGCGGTTTTCGCAGCAACGCAGCGCTTTTGGCCGTCAGAAGCTCTGCCCAAACGGGGGCCCCGTAAAGGGCCATTGACCGTACCTTCGTATAGTTTCCGGGCAAGTGCCTCGGCTGCCCTCGTGAGTCGAGGGGCCAGCTGCTCAGTGTGCCGAAAAGTCCCATCGGCGGTCAAGGACAAGGCAAGGACAGATACTTGAGCACTGCCCCGATACCTATGCGGACGCCTCCCACCGTTATGTGCAGGTCCTGAGGCGGCCCGCGTCGTCAGCTATAGAAGCCTAGCCTCAGACAAGTGCAAGGCCACCTCGGCTCGATGAATGAAGCTTATTCCACATCCTCGTTAAGTTTTAAATTTGAATGCTGTTTAGGTAACATTGTCAAAAAGGTTTACATTCTATAATTACAGATCTCGAATCAAATCAAAACTACACACTTAATCTATCTTTTTAAAACAAATTATATAACATGGAAATAAAAAGACACAAAAATTAATATATTATATGTATATTATAAAAATACCATATACTAAATGTCCTTGAGTTAGACATTTGGAATTATATCAAACATTCGAATGATCAATATATTTCTTATTATTCACGTATTAATATAATATTCATTTTAAACAGCCCTATTTTTAATAAACTTAATTATAAAACGAATTTTACTTTTCCATGTTTTGTGCAAATTTTAATATTACGAACTTCATTTCAACTTCTAATGCAATTTCGTTGCGGAGATGGACTGACGGCAATTGCATTATTAGCTAGACGAGGCAACGTAAAACGTTTAGCTCATTTAGTATAGTAATTACGGAACTTGTATGTGAATAAATTTTGCTGTCAACAATAAAAAAAATTTAATAATAAATAAAAGGTAAAAATCATAATAAAGTTTTAAGGTTTCATTGCAATTTGTTTATAACATAACTAGCACAGCATTCAGAGCATTGTCAGCTATTGACCATATACAGCTAGGCTTTTCCAATTCCAAAAGGGACCGAAACGAACTTTCCGGGATTGAGTCTGGGCTAATTGTTTTCGACAGATATGTTTTATAATACAAATATAAATGTGTGAGCAAAAAAATAACGTAAATTATAAATCGAAGTTATTTTATGTTTATGCAAAAATAATAATATATATCAAGGTGATTTGAAAACCAGCTATGAATATTTTATTTCGATTTATTTATTTATAAAGACCAAACAGTTTATAAGGCTTAACACTATTAATTATACTTAATGTTAGAGCGGAGAGCGGATTACCTGTTAAGCACAATTGTTGGTTCAAATCGAAATTTCACGCTCGGATAATAATTTACAACACCAAGCTTCTATTTATCACCTAAGATAATAAATACTTTTCCTGCATGAGGCGAGACTTTTTCATAGTAGGTTATGTGGCTATTGTATTGGCAGGCGAAATAAATTGCTTAAGCAAATATCGTGCGATTCGAATCTATGACCTCTAGATTGGTCTACGAGATAGACATAGATACTAGGTGCTACCACTTGACTATCATGTATCCTACGCATAGAGCTAACCTAAAAAGAAATGATAATAATTTTTTTCTTCTTCTGTGGGTAATTGCAAAGTAAATACGTAATATTTTGTGTTAGAAACCGCTTAGAATTTAACAGTTACCGTCACCTATGGGTGTTTACAACGCCAGTGGCATCGCGGACACGCTGCTGTCCCATAATAAGGGTACAGGAACCTGGGTCACTAATACCGGAACAAAACACAAGGTTATTATGGCGGCATACTTAAGACCAAAAGTGGTCGCCATCCAGACAGGCCGACCCCGGCCACAGAGGTTAGTATTCTTTCTCCGCCCCTGTACGGATAAGTACAGTTGATATAGTGAAAAATAGACTTAAAATTTAAGTCTTTTCGGTCGACTGTATACAGCGTTGCCACCAACTCGGCCGTAGCTCCAATCCTAAAAGACACAGGCCTGTATTGGTTAAATTCATAGAACACAAGATGCGTATTGAATTGTGGTTTCTTAAAACCAAATTAAAAGGATCTGAAATTACATTATCTGAATTTTTGACGAAAATTCGGCATGACATATTTATGACGACCCGTTTTAAGTTTGGCGTCTCTAATTGCTGGACTACAGATGGCGATATCTTATTTCTCGGATTTTATAAGCAACGGTTGAAAGTATATTCATTCATTCATAACTATGCATTTTATAGTTTTTAAGTTTACTTATATACCATATCATAATTTTTGATTCTTAGAAGTCAAAAATCCATATTCCTAATAAAAAGAATATATTGTTTTTAAAATTCACTTTGACACTTCTAAATATTGAGTAAAAAAATATTTTTTTAAATATCTATTTTTATAATCTACAAATACTACTCTAAGGCTAAGTTTTTTTTTGCTCCAACCCAATGATAGTATTTACTTGTCTTATTCGTACTCTTTGCAACAGCAATTATCAGAGAAAAGGAAAACTAAAATATATATTTTCAATACAAAAACTGTTATCAATTAAAATCATTCAGAAAAATATACCAACATTTTGTAATCATATCTACATATTCGTAGTAAAAGTGTAATTAGTACGTTAACACTTAAATATACGATGTTTGGATTTTGCTAATGCTTAATTATGCCGATGATGCCAAGATTTAAATTTAGCATCGCCATTATAATGTATTAAATTAATTTATAGATTTGTGATTATAGAAACTAAGGAGGAAATTAAAATAACAACTGGTAAAGATGGCACTGAAAAATATTTTAATAAATTTTTTGTCTTCTTTCATCTCTATAAGTTTCCTTAACCTTTCAATTATTTAGGGATCTGACGTACATTCATTTGACATAGTTGCTAGGTCTAAAAGTAGTTTTCTAGATTTATGATAGAGCTTCTACTTCAAGATACTTATTAAACATCTTTATGCAATTCTGCAAATCGAATTTGATTAACTGATAATCATTTGTAACGTTCACTGGATGTTCGATGTCGGTGGAAAAAAATTTATTAGCTACACATAATTACGCGAGTTATCCCATATTTTTATCGCCCTAATTAAGACGTAGTACACAAGCTATATAGACTGGGGCCTGTAGTTATTGATTGGTGGCTATTTTGTGGATGAAAGATGAGGAAACGAAATTAGTTCTTTTTATTTTTAAAATTAGATTTTACTGTTTTATTTTATTTGAGTAATTGGTTGAATAGGTTAAAATTATATGTTTTGTCTCGGTGCAGAGGCGAGTAAAAATAAAAACCGGGGTAGCCGGGGTAGATCGGTCATAAAAAGCGACAAAACAGCCCTAGGTACGTGGTAGGGCCCAAAACCCGTCTGGATGGTAACCACCCTAGGTCTATAAGTATGTTGCCTTCTGTTGTGTTCCGGTATTAGTAACCTAGGCTCCAGTATCCTCATATAAACAGCAGCGTGTTTGCGGCGTTATTAAGTAGGCAATATATGTATGTATGGGCGTACGTATACTGTTCCTCAGCAATAAAAAATGTTTATAATAATTTACTTATATTATCCTAGTAATATAGGTACACATGTACCTTAATTTCATCCTCATAAGACTATTATGAACCGCTTTCAAATAACCGTTTAGTGGAATGTGGATGGAAAAATAACAACAACAAGTTATATTAGTAACTGTGTTGTTAACTTCATAAAAACAACTTTCGTTTTATGACTTTTTACATACAGTAATGCAGTCTATCGCACCGACGCTCGTAGTAATAATTACAATTTGGTGAGTCGTTACGCTACTACGGTAGGACGCCCACTTTGCTACGCCAGTAAAACTAGTGTTACTGGCTACGTCAGATGGGAAATATTGATGTATTGACTTCAAAAACACCATATACATTACATTAAAATCATAAATATTAAAAGAGTCTAATATTCATTAATATATATTAATTATTTCTAGAGAGAAAACGTCACAACGCTCACACGAGTGGACTTGAAAAGAGAACACGGTTCATAACTCCGTCAAGAGATGGCGCAACTCTACAGTATTTTTTAAAATCTTTTATTAGTTTTCTGAAATCGTTTATCTTTTATTCTTTTATTGTTGTAGGACAACGGACAAGCTGACGGCCCACTTAAAATTTAACAGTTACCGCAGCCAATGGGTCTTTGCAAGACCAATGGCATCACGAACACTCTGCTGTCCCATAGGGGTACAGGAACTTGGGTCACTAATGCCGGAACACAACACAAGGTTATTATGGCGGCATACTTAAGAACAAAGGTGGCTGCCATCCAGACGGGCTTGAGGCCCTACCACGTAGCTAGGGTGGGTTGTTTTGTCGCCTTTTACGATAGGCCGACCCTGGCCGCAGAGGTCAGTATTATTTCTCCCGATATCCACACGGATAAATGTCTACATGGAGGGTAGATTTAAAAATAATCCACTATAACCATTCATCCCCGCATCCCTCTCCTATCCATCTCCCGTGGTCTTCCTAAAGACACGCCATAATAGTGTTCATAGTATTGTGCTGTTATTAATAACACCCGTATCGGAAAAATCTGTCGATCTGTTACATTTCAACCGCTGAACCAATTTCAATGAATTTCGAGATAGAGATAGTTTGGATATCGGGGAAGGACATCGGCTACTTTTTTTATTTATATGGCAGAACAATGTTTGCCGGGTCAGCTAGTAAAGAATAAATAAATGATATTTACAGCATTCATTAGAATGTTTTTATGAATGAAAATATGTTGAGTTTTCTAAATTCATAATTAACCTTAGATGATGTTACCTGGTCTGTGTAACTAATAAGTTTTATATTTCTTTTAGTGATCACATCAAGGTTGTATTTTTTAAAACAACCCAGACTAATTTTAGTGTTATAGGATTGCAAAGAGACTTGAATACTGCATCACCGGTATGTATAAGCCGACAATCTGCCTTAGAAAAGCGTGGCGGATGTACCGTCTGTTCTCTTTAAGGGGAGGTCCGAACTCAGCAATAGGACGTGCCACGTTGTTATTATTACTATGATATTTATTATAATATTACAACTCATAGCACATCTACTCAGAAGACTAGTTGCTTCTACCTAGTCTTCTCTTAGAGAGAAAACGCAAATAGATGGCGGAAAAGTGTAACATCATTGTAAACTTTAAGTGTAAGCAAGTTATCTAATTAAACTTTATGCACGCAACTTTATGTTGACTTTTTATCGTGTTATAATGATCAGGATTGGAAGTTATAGCACTTGTTATAAAGTGTGTCAGTTTCAAATATTTGCCATCACATATTTTCCTGTTAGTACCAAAGTGTTACTAACTGCGAACTTGTTGGCTATGGGTATCACATCGCTCCTCTAACAAAAGCAAAATATAACTTGCTGCATATTTTCCGAGTCGAATGAATTTAAAAACTTGATGCAATAGTTCGTAACTTCTGCTGTATATGAAAATATTTTGTTATAAAAAATGTAAAATCAATTTGTAAGACCATATTTATTCAACTAGCAAAAATATTAATAGTTGAAGTTCAACAGACAGCTAAACGGCCATCTGATAACTGATAGTCACTGTTGCCTATGGACGTTAGCAACACCAGAGGCACTACCTATGCGGTGCCGGCCTCGAAGACCCTCACCCGGAAGCTCATTCCAAACTCGGATACCACCTAACATGAATGTTCTAGATAATCGTTTCGTACAAGAAAGAAGAGGCTTCACTAAATGGGCATGAAGAAATAGGATGGTAGAAAGACGACGAAACATCATTATAAACAGTTCTTCAGAATGTTCCTCAATGTACAACGGAATACACAAGGAGTCCCAAAGTCTCTCCAAAAGTCTATGACAATTGGGATGGTTAGATATAGATAGATAGAGATTGGGATAGATAAATATGGGACAAGATGAACTGCGGACTGTTGTGCATAAGTCCATGGGAGTCATGTCCAGGGAGTCCATGGGATCGGTCCGACAGGCAGGTGTTCCAGCCCATAAGTGTGAGCAGTAGTCCATATGCGACCTAACCTGTTCTTTGTAAAGCACAAGCCGTTGCCGTGGAGTGAAATACCATTTGGATTGTCTTAGTACACCCAGCTATTTTGGAGGCCAACTTAGCTTTGCTCTCCAGTGGTTCCCTATATCCTATACAATATTCCTTAGGCATGGTCGTCGTATTAGCTTCAAACCGCTAAAGCTGGCTGGAAGACGCATGTCACGTATATCCACTAAAACCACCACGGTGTTTCTCCGTTGATGTGGCCGCGAACCGACCATAGCCTGTCCGCTTCCGGGCTTGTTAAAATTCTGGGGGTCTTTTTCTCATATATATGCCAGATTGCAAGCCTCCCAAGGCATTACACTACGGCCGTCGATCGATCTCCGAGTGATGCTGCGTGGTTTAACTACCGACCATCGCCAAAGTGGAAAGGAGACTTGTCCTAAAGTGGCGATGAGGTCTCGGCACTCTCCAGCCCACGTGGGACACACCTGAAAGTTGTTGCGTGCCGTATCCTCGTCACCAGTGACTGTTGGGTACTTATGAGTGACGTGACATACGTATCGCCTGAAGCAACCATGCGCCGAAAATATCTATGTCACATAAAAATTCAGAGTATCACGATGCTTGTCAATTTATCAGTGCAGGCGGCTGTACTGCTACGATACATGCTATAGCAGCTACGCCAACATTATAATGTACACAGTTCTAACAAAAAATAAATAAATAAAAGTAAGTAAAATATTATTATGATTATTATCTTTCTCTTTCAATTACGAGACCGCTGTACAAGTATTTTCATATTCGCACTTCTGTATCGCAGCCCTTCCGTTATTCTTCTGCTATGCCAATGCGAAGCACATAAAAATACAGAATTACTGTGGCTAACTTTTTACACTTGAAATCGAATGGTATCATTTTTTTTTTGGTCTCTGCCACCAAAAAAATCTATTTGTCTACTTTTAGGGAATCAATATGGTGACATTATTTCTGCTAGAAATAAGACTATCGCGTTGCTGCAAATTGAACAATCGTTGTTTAATATTTCAACATTTAATGGAACAATCACATGTAATAATTGTCTACATCTAATGAGCCTCTTCGAGGGTAGACTGAAGTCGCGCTTGTCCAAAGCATAAGGCAAATTAAATATTTAGGAGAATTACTACTATAATAATTATAATTTTTAAATATTTTTAAAACACTAGAAAATTGAGAAAATGTCTCAGTGTTAATCTATACAAATAAATAAAATTGGAGGGTCTGTTTGTAATATTAAAATAACCGCTTTTTACTAAGTGAATTTGGACGTATACACGGTACATATACCAAAACAACATATTTTACAATTTTTGTCTGTCTGTCTGTCTGTTTGTTCCGACTAATCTCTGAAACGATTTTGACGGGACTTTCACTGGAAGATAGCTGATGTAACAAGGAGTAACTTAGGCTACTTTAATTTTAGAAAAAAAAAATAGTTTTAGCTAAAAATGATCAGTTTTAGAAATTTTAAAGACCAATTTAACTTGACCTCCAATTTATATCATCAATCATATGAAATAGAGTTCAGCTTAGGCTGGACACTGTAGGTTGTTATTTATTTATTTATTTAAAAAATTCTGCTACATCACAGACATATAACATTGAAAATAACAAACTATTTAATTTATGGCCTGATGCATGTGACAATAATGGCGTACATAACATTGGCAATTCATCGGCTCGAATATGTAATATAATAATTAATTTAGAAAAAGAAATAAAAAAGAATACCTAATGAATACTTTGAAATTCAAATTTAACAAATAATACAGTAATAATTGATGAAATATTAATATGAATATCTAATAAATGTCATGTCATATCAAAAAAAAAGAGGCAATGTCAATATAATAATATATAATCAAGTAACAACAACAAGTCAGTTATAAAACAATAAATGATTAATGATTAAAATTAAGGTGCATTTTTTATTTTGTTTTTAAATATACGCAACTTATCGTGGAACACATCAAGATCGGGTATCACTGTGATAAGGGAATGATACTCATCAATTATTCTACGGAGAGGTGCTTGCCGTCCCAAATTAGACTTTACAGGTGGGATGTAGAAAATATATTTGAGTTTCCCGCGAGGATAGGTACGGGGAACCTTTAAAGGCATGCTCTCCAGAAAGTAGTTACACTGATATTGACCGCTCACGATTTTGTGAAAGAAGGACATGTCTAATAAAAGTCTCCGTTCACGAAGAGAACGCATTCGAAACCTAATTAGGCGCTCTTTGTAAGGATTTCTGTGGGAAAAACCGCTAGAATTATAAGCTAGATGCCTAGTGAATGCTCTTTGTATGCTTTCAACACGCTACGAATGCACGGCATAATACGAATTCCATACAACGCTGGCGAACTCAAGATGGCTGCGTACCAAGGACTGGTAAAGCAAGATTTTGGTGCGCTGACGTTTAAATCCGCCCGAGTTACGTTTTAAAAATCCGAGCATTTGAGCTGCTTTTGTGACAGACTTGTTAATGTGCGAGGGGAATTTAAGTTGACTGTCAACTATCACGCCAAGATCTCGGATTTCGTTAACTTCTGCCAGTACCGTACCATCAAGCTATTCAATTTAAGTGGACCTCAGATTTATATCATCCAAAAAATGCTGCCCAGTCACTATTCTACGCGGACGGAGTCGCGGGCACAGCTAGTATTCTATAAAATTGTCTCTAAAAGATAAGTAGAGTTCTATATGGTAGCAGTTCTATATGGAAAATAAGGCTTTGGTGCTTTGCTTCGAGAGAATATAATATGCAGATAAATTTAATATTTTACGCTTGTAAAATATTCATACACTTTATACACCGTGACAAAGAAACCTACAACACACCCGGGCGGTACTGGTTAACGCTAAAGCCAACAATATTGCCTGTCGGGGGTTATTTTGGTTTTAATTTAAATTATGTTAATTATAATAAATGGAGAGATCGAACTACAATTTATTAAAGTCAATGGATGTTTGATAATTGCTGGACAATTTGATTTTATATACAATTTCATTTCAATATTGTGGGTATATTTTAAGCGGTTTTACTGTCATCGTAATGGCCTCCACGAGCAACCTGAATTATTATTTGTATTTAGTATGCTAATGAAATTATGTATTTGAAATATATACAAAATGCTGGTCTTATTTATTAATATATGTCCCAATCACGTGGTAGTATCGACTTAACAGTATTGTTTATTGTTAGCGACCTAACAGTATTGACTTACAGAGCCGAGAAGTGGACATTGACGATGGTTCAGAAATTTTAAGTCATTCAGTGGACTATGGACAAAATCCAAAATGAGGTAAATAGTAGTTTGGGTACCAGAGTGTCCGACATAACTCGCAAAATGTTGGAGTAGTAATTTATAATACATTAGAAAAATCCATACGTCAATTACCAAGAAGAAAATTTTAATTATTTACCAGGCTCCTTTTTTAATCCAAAAAAACTGAATAACCATACTGCATACCGAGTAAAAATTTTTTTTCTGTATGTTAAAGGCTGTTGTTGTCTCAAACGATTCGACAGCGACTACGGACGGCAAAGGCATTCCAACCTCGTGGGAGCGGGGTCGATCAGCCGTGGCAGCGGTCTCGACCACTGCATGGGGACCAAGCGACGACAGCCACGAATGGCAGAATACTGTTTATTGGGGTCATGTCGACTTCAACGGCGAAGGCGATTCTATTATAATCTACTACCGTTTCGAAATGTGTACTAGTGTAGCCGGGGGAGAAGAACGGTGAAAGAAACTCCCCCGCGACTAAAGACCCGGTCGCCACCCTGAGCCTTATACGTATGTGTGAGTGGTTGTGTTCGGAAGGGGCTACAAAATCGACTTTTTGTCATTGTTTGTATAACATATGTCTACGGTATGTTTCTATGACATACAAAAAATATTTAAATATACATAAAAAAGTAAACGTTCTTTTTTGTAAATAGGTTTAAAAAGTTTTTTAATTTAATTAAATTTAAATTAAAACTTAAACTCTATGTAATGAAACTACGAAAATATATTCAATAATAATTATTGACTTTATTTGTTAATTTATAAAATTTAACTAAATTATGAATTCCATTGGATACTACAACATGCAAACAGTGTTATCAAATGCAATTGTTACGCCGTGCGCCTCCGGAATACGTGCGTTTGAACCTACAAAATCCAGCCTAAGCTAAACTCTATTACATATTATTGATGATATAAATGTGAGGTCAACTCAAATTGGATTTAAAAATTTCCGAATATTTTAGAAAAAAATTGTTTTAGTTAAAAATTATAAGTTTCGGAAATTTTAGAATTCAATTTATGTTGACCTCAGATTTATATCAACAAACATATGAAATAGGGTTCAGCTTAGGCTGGACTAGTAGGTTGAATTTCCAATTTAAGTTGACCTCATATATCCAAAAAAATGTTGCTTAAAGTCACTATTCCACGCGGACGGAGTCGCGGGCACAGCTAGTTTCCCAAATAAAGTAAATAAATTATTTACAGAATAAGACGTGTATATGATATCTCAAAAAATAGAAAATTATTATGAAATTGGGGCATTAATGCAATATTATAATATTTTGTTTTGTTTTATTTATTAGCTAGTTGTTTCAATTTTTAATTAATAAAAATTATAATAATTAAAAAATAAATTAATGCATTCAGATGTTTTATGTCAGTTTGGTGAAATATGATTATGTACTGCTGCTGCTAGGATCGGCGTGTCGTAAAAGGCAACAAAACTACCTTAGATACGTGGTGAGGCCACAAGCCCGTCTGGATGGCAACCACGTTTGGTCTATATATTTCCGCCATAATAACCTAGTGTTGTATTCTGGCATTGATGACCCAGGTTCTGTATATATAGGGCGCGGAGACCCTGGCGTCGCAGAAATTCATAGGCAACGGTAGCTGCTTACTAATAAGTGTGCGCCAGCGTGTCTGCTGTCCCTCAGCGATAAGAAAAATTACAAAAGAAAAGGATATAAATAGTATATTTGTTGCCTAGTACCCATAACACTGCTGCTCTGATTCTCATGTTGCGTCTAGAAAGTGTATAGTCTCAATAAATTTAATTTAATCTCTCTTTTTGGTTCCTTAAAAATTTCAGCCCCGGACGTAATAATAAAATCTTACAAATTTTATTATTATTATAAACCACTTTGTTGCTTGATTTGACTTCAGTCAGTATTATTACTGTATAATTTTGTTTTGTTTACTAATTATGTATAGAGGCAGGTATATATTACGTTTATTATATTTTCTATATGAGTATTTTACACAAAATAACTATTAGTGCATAATTCATCGCGTATTTTTTTTTGTTTAACGGCACTTTATGAAATTTGTAACTTCCAATTTGTTTTGATAATTGAATAAAATACTATTTTATTAAATTAATTGATGGAATAAGGCGCGAAATTTAAATAAACCTGCATTTAATGTTGAGATAAGATCGTATAATTTTCATAAATCAGACTTACGGTTTTGAAGTAGAGGTGCTGGGTTGCTGCTCGTCTTCCTGCGGCCATGTGTGCAACTGCGGTGCTGTCACCATTTGGGAAAGCATCGGCGAATCGGATGCGACGGGGGGCTGCGCTTGCGGCGGAAGTTCTGGAACCATTTGCTGCGCGTTATTCTCATAATATGGACAGCTAACCGGCACGGAGGGCTGGCACGGCTCATAGAACTGCACGAGCCACCCGTGTTTTACTTCTGATTGAAACTCGTCCATGATGCGCTCGTTACGATAGTCCGCGAAATACTGCGATAGTGCAATGCTGCACGCGTCTATCGATGGTCGCACCGCGCGCGACTGACGCGCCCCGCTAGCCCCTTGCCCTTATGCACCGTTGCAACGCATAAACAAACTGCAAATCCTTTTATATCTAGTATAACTGCGAGCACTCGCCGATGTACGAAGATATGCGACTGATAGACACCCGTCTAGTCTTTTTGCCAAACTTTAATAATTATTTATGGATAACTGAGTATCGCGAACAGTCATCACATCTGAGACTGCATGTCTCTTGCATCCGAATCGTCATTATTAAGGACTGGATTTCTTGTTGTTTTGTAAATCCATGCGCCTAGCGTGATTTAATTAACATAATATTGCTAGATTCACCTAGCAAATAAAATTTGCATAGTAAATCAGATACTTTTTTATTCATTCTAGAAAATAGAGGATAGGCAAAGTTCACCATCATAACGTTTAAAAACATTAAATGTAATTTAAAAACACTGTTAATTTTACTATAATCTAGGAACATGGCTATTAAAACTGGGCCAATACGTTAATAACAATCAAAGTAAACACGCGCTTAAAATTCGTAAAGCCTATTTTTATTGATTTATCGTCATTGTAAAAACTAAATAAAATATACACATCAAAAAAGTCTAAGCAACATGCATGATATTACAAATTTACCACTTATACTAATTAATTTCTAAGTCTTTACTCAGCTTTACTCACTCAAAGTGCGTAGGTATATAAACTTTTTTGTTATTGATGACATACTGGCTGGTTTTAAAAAAAATTTCGATTATGGTTTGTTTTTTTCCATAAAATTAAATGACAGAGAATTTGTTTGAATTTAAGTGCGTTTTTATTGCTACGTTTAGTCTTGATTTTATAATTTTACGAAGGAAGTAATCAATCTCAGGTATCTCGGCATTTTGGTATTCATAGAACTGTTATTTGTCGTCTTTGGCAGCGCTACAATAATACAAGGGAACCCGCTGAACAGCATCCAGGCCGTAAAAGGAGTACAACCACTCGGCAAGACTGGTACATACAACTGACTGCAAGACGCCAGCCGACGTTAACTGTTTGAGGCTACAAAAATCAAGTGGTGTTGATCTAAGTGCGAAATCGACTGCATGAGTACGGCCTACGAGCTCGACGCCCAATTAGGTGCCCACCGATACGTCACGGGAATCGCGCTCGTCGAAATGAATGGTGTAGAGAACGCAGAACATGGACCCAAGAACAATGGGATAAAATTATGTTTTCCGATGAGTCGCGATTCGGGTTTAGGCCTGATACAAGAAGGGTGCGAATGTACCGTCGGCCCGGAAATACTGAAAGGCTCAGGTGCATTCAGGAAGTTCATCCATACAGCGGCTCATCCACCATCCTAAAATTTAAATTAGTACATGTTGCTTGGACTTTTTTGATGTGTGTATTTAATAAAAAAAATGTATTTCTGTGGATTAACAAGGCTGTCGGCCTATATAAGAGCAAACAGTTATAGTCGTTATCTGACGTTTGCGACGCTAGCAACGCACGCTGCCGACCGCGTAGGGAAACTGGAAAATCTTGTTGTTGTTGGAAGACCTTGTTATCAGTCAACATACATGTTGATCACCAAAAGACGATCTCCTGGCGTGATGGTTAATGCACGTCGGTACGCTTACGGAGGTCGCAGGTTCGATTTCAGTCTAGCGTCTATTACATTATTTTCTCCGTGCAGGAGCGGAGTAAGAATACTAACTCCGGTGGGATAAGCCTGTCGTAAAAGGTGACAACGCAACCCTAGCTTCGTGGTAAGGCCCCAAGCCCATCTGGATGGCAAACACCTTTGGTCTTAAGTATGCCGCCATAATAGTACAACTGCAGGTGCCTTTGCATCGATACCTTCAAGATATTGCATTTTCTCGAATTGCCAGTACAATTAATAAGCATTGCGTGGGCAATTTGCCTACTGTCACATTAGTTGCAATATTGTTTTTGCCTTTTTATACATGCCTCCTTCGTGTTAGGCCTCCTTAGAAATAGAAATCGCACTAGTGACCTAGGTTGTACTACACCTGGGATACCACTAAGATACCAATTATCTAAATTTTGGAAGGAATTAGCAAAACCGTTCAATTTTAGTCAAATGTACCGAATCAATGATCACTCATATGTAATAAAACAAAGTGCTTTTCCACGCCTGTCTACAAAAATTACTAAACGAATTATCATGCGGTTTTCGATAGAGTATTTCATGAGGAAGGTTTAAATATATAATTTGTCAAGGTTTATGTAAAATAGGCAGATGTAGTTCAATGGCATTACACTTGGAGACTGCTCTAGAGGTCCCAGGCTCGAATCTTATGATGGCGTGCACCGCATAGGCAATTTTACCCGCTTATTGTGCACATTACAATTACCATGTTGTGATGACGAAGAAAAACATCGCGATGAAACCTGCATACCAAGATTACGGATATGTATAATCTGTCAATCTGACTAGGCGAGTGTAATATCCGCTCTAGGGAAAGAGCAGACCTGAGTTCAACAGCGGGACGTTATTGGTTGTTGTAATTGTTATTTATTGTATAAATTGTTGCAAGTGTTAAAAAGTGAAGCCGTCTGAGAGCATAAAAACACTGCTTAATCCTTCTGAGATGTATCAAAATTTGACGACCTCGGTGACGTAGCGGCTAACGCACTTCAGTACGCTTGCGGAGGTCACGGGTTCGATTCCCGCCTCGCGTCTGGGTATACGTAGTACATATATTAGTTGTCTAGTACCAATAACACAAGTACTATGCTACTTACTTTGAGACTATTTAGATGGCGCTTTGTGAATTTTGCTAGTATATTTGTACAATTTATTATTCAAACAATGTGTATATTTTCAAAAAAGCCCGTGATAGTATGTATATCCATACTAATATTATAAATGTGAAAGTAGCTCTGTCTGTCTGCCTGTTATATTTTCACGCCTACGCCGCTGAACCAACTTTAATTAATTTCTGAATAGAAATAAATTGGACCTTGCATAAGGACATAAGCTACTTTTTGTTACGAAATTAATTTTTTTTTACAAACAACGTTGGCCGGGTCAGCTAGTATATAATAAGGATAAATTACTATATAACCAATATTTATTCTAACAAAAATTATCACGTACTAAGCGGTAACTGAAAAGATATTTAATATAAAGAAAGAAAAAATAAAAATTAATACCAAAGAAAGAATAAAAACTATAAGTATAAAAAAGATATAAAAGAATGCAAATGAAATAAATACAAAAAGAGAAATGTATTGAAATAATTTATTAAAAGAAAAAATATTAACAATAAAGGCATCAAGAAAGAAAACATCAATAATAATGAAGAACAGCACTAACTCAAAAACAAGAAATAAAAGAAGAAGAAAAGAAAATGTAGCTTAAACTAACTGTATAAAAAAATGGAAGAATTTAATGTAATAGATTTAAATGTATAGGTAAATTGTAAAAGTAAAGAAAGATAAAGAAAAATATAGACCCGGAAAAGAACTGCCGCAGGGCAAAAAATAAAAAATAAGAAGCGGAAAAATTAGCCGTAGCATTAAATAAAGACATATAAGTAACTAGCCACGCTAGCCGCGTGCGTGCGTGCGTGCGTGCGAGCGTGCGTGTGTGTACAATTCGCGCAAGAACTCTCGCATTCTCTCGCAGGCTAAATCCTAGTTATGAATATATTTGTCACTTTTTAGTTTCATCGAGCTTTCAAATTACAGCGATGCCAAAGAAATTTCACATCAAAAATTAACGGTGAAATTAATTTCAGGCGCGTTTGCATCGATGACAGGCTTGATGCGATCAACTTCGCACTACGCTGCGAACCCCAACTCCGACCATCTTATCTTATCTTATTTTGGGGCCGAGAGTTATCTCGGACACTTCGACCCAATGGGATCTTTTGTGTTCCCCTAGATAGCAATCACTCCTCTCCAATCTCATTGAAGATTTGCTTCATGAGCCTAACAATGAGATATGGAGATAGGAGCCTGTAGTCTTCCGGTGTCGGATATCCTACCCCCAAAAGATTCATTCGCTTCCAATGCATCGCATGTACACAGTAGGTGTTCCATGCGTTCTGTATGTTTCCCACACAACCTGCACATGGGTGTCGCGGTTAGACCCATCTTCATGAGCATGTTGTTGGTTCCAAAGTGCCCAGTAAAGGCCCCAAGCAAGTAGCGTATTTGCCCCCTGCTTATGTTCCAGATGGATCCTCGTGCTTTGTACGTGGATCCTAAAAATTTTTTGGAGTGTTCCAGACCGATTCTAGTCAGCCAGTGTTGTTGTTGACTGCGATCTGCAAAATCCCTGAATGTGGCTTTCACGAGACTAGTCGGAATACCTACACATGGTTCTGGACCCATAAAATCATTAGATGAGCCCTCTCTTGCCAGTTCATCTGCCATTTCATTGCCATGAATTCCCTCGTATCCCGGGACCCACATTAGTCTTACCCTGTTATGCCTTCCAATCCTATTTAGAGTTTGAATGGCATCCAGGACAAGTCCGGACCAACTTTGAAGGAGGCGATGGCCTTTATTGCAGCTTGACTGTCACTGAGAATATATATAGATTTGCCTTTGGTGCCTCTATCTATGTTCTCCTGAGCACAGGTTATTATGGCATATGTTTCAGCCTGGAATACACTTGCCATTTTCCCCAAGCTTTTACTACATTTGTAGTCTTTCGCGTATACTCCCGCCCCTGTACCTGATTCCATTTTGGATCCATCAGTGTACCATACCAGACTGTTATGGTCCGGTGGATCTGGTCCCTTTGTCCATTCCATTCTTGTTGGAATTTGGACCCTGAAAAGCCTTTCAAATATAGACCTGGTTTGCATTTTATCGGATATCATATGTGTTATCCGATCCAGGTCCGCATTTTCATCGAATTTTGTATGATTGGTTTTTGGCTTGGTGGCGTCCCATAGGCCAGCTACCGCAAGGCGATATAGTGCCCTCCTTGCCTCGAGTTCAACCATAATATGCAGAGGAGGAATGTTAAGATATCCCTTGCCCTCGTCAATGTGCAATACAGCTAGTGACTCAGCATCATCATACAGCCACCTTTAGGGGGAGCTTTAGGTATTCAGCAACCAAATGCTGGAACAACATACCGCCACCTATAAGAAGCCAACATTCAATGCACAGCTTCAGGGTAAAATTAAAAGCATTCCTGTATGACCATCAGCGTGGGCAGGCAGATCTTGTGTTGGATACAAGTGCATTTTAGGAATTTTTGTAATCTTTCAGTTAACTGTGTTTCTATATTATTGTTATTTAGTTATTTAATACTGTCCCTACAACAGTAACGCATATCATGTTCTCACTACATTTAAGTATATATGTAATCGTGAAATTGTCTGTTTTTAACCGCTTCATTGATATCCAAGGGCCTAAACCAAGTGAACATTGTATTTAATTATTTTAAGTAGAAATTTAGTATGTATTTTCGCTATTAGACGATAAAAGAATCGGACTAATCTGCATATATTTCTAACTGATTTTTGCAAATTACGGAAGAGATACGATTTTTACAGATTTATAGTAATGTAATTCTCTAATTGTTCGGTACAACTATGTCTACGATAAAGGCGGATGTGTTGACTTTGTCAATTAATATAATGTGTGGTCATATTACTATTGTTATATTTATGGTATAAATGTCACTCCGTGGGTCTAGCGGAAGACCAGCGTTGGTTTTATACAAAACCAGCATATGCTGAGCTAGGACCCATTTAGGACTTCATCAACTATTTTATTTTATGTCAAAATTTAACATTTATGTATTTTGTATAATAATATGTGTCCTAAATAAAAATATTCTATATTCTATATTCTCCATAGCTGCCGTAGGTGTTGTTCTAAAAGCACCCGTGATTCCAAGACACACCATTCTTTGTAGCCTATTGAGTGTCTCTTTGCACGTAGTAAGTTTTATTCTGGGCCACCATACTACGCTGCCATACGTGATGATGGGTATTATCATTATCTGATAAAGCCATCGTATCACTTTGGATTTTAGCCCCAGGTTTTACCATAAGTGGAGCGATACATACCGAACACTCTCAGAGCCTTCGCTATTATCTTTTCCACGTTAGTCTTCCACCTGAGTTCCTTATCGAGGGTTATGCCTAGATATTTAACCTCGGTGGACCACGGCAGTTTGGTTCCATTAAGGGAGGGATTCCCTAGACTTGCTAGTGTCCTTCTCCTTGTAAATGATACTATAACTGCTTTATTTGGATTAATGGAGAGGTGATTCTCCTCGCACCATTTCGTTGTTATCTTCAGAGCCTTTTGTAATAATCCGGAGACTATGTTCGGAAATTTACCATTGACCATTATGGCTATATCGTCAGCATAACCTACCGTATAAAAAGGTCCGGTGTTGAGTTTGGTTAGTAGTGAGTCTACTACCAGACACCATAATAATGGCGACAATACTCCACCTTGAGGGCAGCCGCGTGTTGTTTTTGCGCTAAGTTTGTCTCCCATTAGTTCCGATCTGACTAATCTGCTCCGCAGCATATAGTCAATCCAATTGCATATGGTGTCACTGACACCATGTTGCTTTGCAGAATTGCGAACTCCGACCATGCTACCTACTGTTTCTATGCGAAGCCGAGGCAGATGTCACTAGTTTTAATACAGAAGTACATTGTATATCCGTACGTAATACATTATTCATATATATAATATTTTGGCAGTTGGAATCACCAGGCTCGTTGTCACAGCTCGTATTCCGATGTTTTCATTCGAAAGAATAACTGCTTAATTATATCAATGTATTAAAGGTACGTGGTAGAAATATTATTATGGATTGATAGCGAAGAGCCTTGATCGACATCTCAAAAAGCTCTCGCTTGGTCCCTGACTGAAGAGTCAGATGCAAGGCTTATTATATTATATCTAAGACATGACACGCATTGTGAGGAGGTTAATGACTCTGTCTCCTTAACCGCTGAAAGTTTAGAGCTATAAACCCGGTAACAGTGGAACACTTAAAAATGTGTAAAAAAATGAAAATGTAAAACAATCTGTAAAATAAAAAAAACATCAATAACACAAATTTCCACTTTGGTCCCCGGGGTCCGCTTTCCGATTTTTTCTTCTTCACTTTTGTCTTTGTCCATTGGCTTGTCTCCCTTTCCACAAAATTGCGCGTATGGAAGAGTTTGACATTTATCACAGCTTATGTCGAGGAGAAGCCGGAAGCTAATATTTGATTTATAATAATGCTTAAAACTTAAACAATGCTTAAATGTTAAATCCGTCAAAGTTATCAAAATTCTAGTGGAAATTTATTTATTATGATATAAAATTTACAAAAGAAAAACAAATAAAATCTATTTAAAATGGCGTGCTTTTACCCTGAAGACAGCGAGCAATTTGCAGGAACATAGGTCCGATGTTAGTGGCCCCTTGTCCAAAACATGTTGTGAAGATCCACCTATGTTTTATCCCTGCTTGCCACGATGTCCTTCGCCGAAGGTTATGTATTGTTGTGAAAGAAGCCGTGAGTTTCAAGGCCTCTATTTTGCTAAGAGGAAGATTGCTGTGAGCCACCACCAAAACATATAAAGATGGACGCATTGTGCGCAACCTGCCGTGTTTGCATTCAAACGCAACGGAATGCAGGACCAAGAACATTCGAAGACGCTCGGCACTGCCAATTTCCTATTTAGAAGCCCTCGTGAGTTGTCGAATGTGAATTTTGCACGGACCCTGTAAAAGTCGGCGACCCGGCAAAAGTGCCACTCTGCATACCCAAACAGACACTCGGATGTTGTTTACTCAAGATGAAACCAATAAAAGTGTCGCTTGAGGATAAATTAGATGATTGAAAACGAAATTTCGTGTCCTGCCTATAAAAAGGATGACAGATTTTTCTCCAAAAACGGGTTAGCGTCAGGCAGGCGGCCGGTTGTAAAAACTAAGCCACAACATGTAACATATTGTGTCAATCCCATATAATGTGAAATAAGGACAGCAGGAGGAAGAAGAAGATAATAATGCTTAAAACGTAATTTAAGTTTTAAAAAAACATATTACGCACACTACCACGCGTCTCACATTCGCACACATATGTAGGTAGACACATAGATACTCTTTTGATAACTGTCAATTCGTACAAATGTGCAATCGCAAGGATTCGAACTTTCCATCCTTTGAAATATTCGATTTTTAAATATATTATGAAGGTCAAGGACATTTAGCTACTAATAAAATAGTTTTTACAAAAAAACATCGTTTTGAATATTGAAGTCAGTTTCAAAAGACAACATTTTTGCTTTTAAACTAATGAAAAATTACTCACAATGTCTTATAGATTATTTTTCCGTTTTCAAAACCTGCGACCAGTCTTGTAGAGTAGTCTAGACTATAATCAAGTGTGTTGTATGGAAAGTATTTTAGCGAGGCAGAGCCATTACTCTTTCTCCCTTTGTTAAAGAAAGCACATTTGATCTCTTGAGTCTTCTGAACTGATTTGGCTGTTGGCTGAATGGGTTTCTGTGAATTGTCAAACGGTGTTTGTTGACTAAGTAACGTTTCGCTTCATCGGCAATGGTTAGGATTTCCAGGTACTGATAGATTTCCGAGTTGTGAGTAATGTCATATAGATAAAAATAAGTTATGGCTGGTTCAATTATATTTGTGTATGTGTGTGTATATGTGGGTTAACTCTGTTAGTGCTAAGCTAATTTTCACATATTATCCATAAATTGCGAAAGGATTTTTGAAAAAAGTATTTTATTAAATATTTTCCTCAAATATAGATGAATTTTCGTAATTCTTTCTGTTATGTGTAAGGGACATGTTTTAAATGTTTTTTTTTTTATAAATGTTACTGACATATTATAAACGTTATAATGCGCGCGCTACGACACGTCTGAGAGTCGATTTATCGACGGTTTGCGCTCTAAGGGTTAAGGCGGTATCTCGCTATCAATAATTATATAATTTCTTCACGAATTATTGAAGTGAAACTTCTAGATAGACGGGGGGTTTTAGGATTTTTCGGTCACGAAAAAGCGTTACTGTCGCGTGGAGGGGGTAGACGAAATATCGCGTGGTGAGGCGGCAGTGGCGTAGGGATAGAAAGAAAGGCTGGCGGCGGAGGAGAGGGCAACGTCTGGATGGATAGCCGCGCGGTGCTGTTTTCTTACCTCCGCTCTCCACGTGGTTGGGTATCATTGCCTCTATTTGGTCTGTGTAATTACACATTACTGTGTAAACTTTCACTTCTACTATGTGTCCCAGCACACATTTCGATTTTTTTTCATTACATGTGAATGAATGTGCAGTGATAAATTAACGAATTGTGATTTGTATGAATGAATTGAATTGCATATAAATGAATAATGAATTAATTTTAAGAGATACATAACGCAGTCAGTATTATAAAAAAAATGGTTACACAGAACTTTTCAATTATTAAATTATCATATTAAATATTTACATACGTCAAATTTAAATCACAATGTTATTTTATCGTTTACTTTTTATTTCAATAAAAATATATAAGACACATATTTGAGTCTGTATTTTATGTTTTTTAATATTATATAGGTATATTTATTTTGACAATTTCTGTGGCGTAACGGGTAACGCACTTCAGTAGGCTTGGGGAGGTTACGGATTCGATTTCTATCTCTCGTCTAGTACATAAACCTTTTCAATAGGCATTGTAAACAAATTCTTAGACTCGATGTCTTTTAACCAGCTACTTCAATGCAATTTTATTAGAAATGTAAATCAACATATATTAGACCTGGTTTTTTGCAACAAACCGGATAATATTACAATTGTTCAAGATGTAGTTCCAGTCTTACCCACAGATGCACATCATCCTTGTTTTGAAATCGAATTAGCGGCAACGTCTAGCGCTTCAATGAAGTCAAATAAAACCTTATTTTATAATTTTCATAAGACTGATTATCACAAGTTAAATAAGGTTCTTAGTGAATTAAATTGGCCGTATCTGTGGCAAACATCTGCTAATGTAAACGATATGGTGGATATATTTTATAACACAATTTTGCCTATCATCTTCGATCTAACTCCTCAATATAAAAGTAAAACGGAAAAATACCCCAAGTGGTTTAGTCGTCCTGTACTGAAGTTATTAAAAGAAAAAAACAAATATCATTCTAGGTATAAAAAATATGGCAATCCTTTAGATAAATTAACTTTTAATATGTTAAGAAAAAGGTGTGATAAACTCATCAAACAATGTTATAGGGACTTTAAATTAAATGCCGCTTTGCATCTTCAGAAACAACCAAAATATTTTTGGAAATTTGTAAAAGATCAAAAATTAAGTAATTCGTCTATACCTCACGAAATGCTATTAGGAGATAAAGTAGCCAAAGGTGGTGATGAAATTGCAGATCTTTTTGCTCAGTATTTTGAATCGGTATATAATACTACACACTATCAGGCAAATAGCTTAAATTATTCAAACTTCGAAAGTGTCAATGTACTAACTTTAAAAGACTGTTACCTTTCGGAGCAAGACGTCTTAGAAGAATTACTAAAATTGGATTGTAATAAAAGTCCCGGACCTAACTTATTGCCGCCTATTTTGTTAAAAAACTGTGCTATTAACCTCTGCAGACCGCTAGAAAATATTTATAAAAGATCTTTGGATTCTGGGATTTTTCCTGATAGATGGAAGATTGCACATATCACACCTATATACAAGGATGGCGAATTAAACGATGTAAGTAATTATCGGCCCATATCTCTACTATGTTGCTGTGCAAAAATATTCGAGTCAATAATTCACAAAAGTATACTCATCCATGTCCAAAGACAATTAAACCACAATCAGCATGGTTTCTTACCGCGTAAATCAACAACAACGAATTTATTAGAATATGTTACTGATATAGCCTTAGCTTTAGACAATAACAAGGAAGGAAGGAAGTTCACGCAATTTATACAGATTTTCGGAAAGCGTTTGATTTAGTCAATCACAACCTTCTTTTAGATAAATTACAAGGTATGGGAATCCACGGTTCTCTCTTTAGGTGGCGTAAATCGTATTTAGAAAAACGCTCACAACTAGTTGCTATAGGCGGATTTAAGTCACGCTCTTTTTTCGTACCCAGCGGGGTCCCACAGGGGTCTCACTTAGGACCCCTTTTCTTCTTAGTATTTATTAATGATCTTTGCAATTTTATCCAAAGTGACTTTAAACTCTACGCTGATGACTTAAAGTTATATAAAACTATTTACAATGCTTCTGATATGAACATTTTACAATCTGATTTGAATAACATTCAAATTTGGTGTCAAGATAATCTTATGCTTTTGAACCCTGATAAATGTTTCTTTATTAGGTTTACTAGAAAGAAAAGTCCTTGTACAGTTAAGTATTTCTTAGGGCTAAATATGATTAAAGAAACCTCAACTGTGCGTGACTTAGGAATTATAATAGACAGTGCGCTTAGTTTTAGGTATCATGTTGATAAAATTGTCAAAAAAACATCTCAGCTGTCTGGCTTTGTATGTAGGCAAATGAAGCTCTTTCACGATCCCAATCTTTCAATAACTATATATAACTCTCTTATTCGTAGCACTCTCGAGTATTGTAGTGTCATCTGGAATCCAGGATATCAAGTTCACATTAACCGCCTGGAACGTGTCCAAAAGCGTTTCATGTATCATGTCACCTACTCTGACAATAAATGTCGCGTACTTCAAAGTTATGATAGCCGTCTCGCATATTATCACGTACCTTCTCTGGTGAGCCGTAGGAGAATTGCGGATATCATGGTACTATATAAATTGTTGAATGGTTTCATAGACTCCTCTTACATACTAGAAAAAATAACATTCACCATTCCACGTGTAGGTAGTAGACTTGAAAATAGAAGAACATTTTCTTTACCACTATGCAAAACAAATATTGGCCAACACTCTCCAGTATATAGAATTGCTTCCAGCTACAATGCTATATGTAATGAAATCGATATCTTTTTTGGTTCTATTCTCTCTATGAAATATAAATTAAGATGTGTTTGCAAGTAAGTTTTATTATTGTTATTATTTTTATTTCTATAATTTGTTATAATATGTTTAATTTATAATTAATGTATGGGTATTCTTAGCTTACATAACGAAGTTGTGTCTTCATGTTGTAGAATACATTTTTATTATTATATAATTTTTAGCATTAGCCACATTTTAAGTAAGCCTGTAAATGTATTCAGTTTTGAAGACCGATTAAAAAAAAAAAAAAAAAAAAAAAAAAAAATAAACACCCATGTTTATGTACTCGTATAATATGTATTTATTTATAAAAAAAACTATATAAGTAGTATATCAGTTATATAGTGTCCATAACACAAGTGTTATGCTACTTACTTTGGCACTAGACGGCGCTGTGTGAATTGTCACAATGTATTTTATTTTTAGTAAAATTAGACCAAACCTTGGTAAAATATATTTATTTTATTTATTTAAAACATGAAATACAATTTTAAACATAAAATACACATAGCACAACAGTTCATGTACAAACAACTTACTTGTATTGAGGAGATCACGCTGACCCCTGAACTAATGACTGTATCTCAGTGGGCCAGTATTCCCAACTCCATATGCGCATTACCATCATATTAATAACTTCAAACGCTAAATTGTTACGTGTACCGTTTAGGAGGATATATTTAAAAAAATTAAAGCCCGGTAAAAATTACATGTGAATATTTTGAACATCTTTTGTCCATGAAATGTAGCTTACTTTACATTACAGAAAATATGTTTTTGTACTTTAACTTTTGCATTCAATCAGATTCACTTTAGGGTATGTATTCGAAATTAGTTTGAATAATTAAATTTCATGGGATTTCAAGTATTTTATAGATGTTTTTATAACTTTCTTTTTTTAGGACTATTAGTTTAATATATCTTATTTGACTATTACAATAGTACAACTATTTGTTTTATTTATATATTAAACATTAAATTAAAACTATAAAGCTTACATTAGGATTTTTAAAATTTTAAGATATACATGATTTTAAAGTGACTCTGTAGTCGTAAAAGAGCATTCTGGTTATAAATGGTAGCCCTCGACATAACCTGGACCACTCAATTCACTGAAGATCAATATGATTATATACTCGTAGGTATGACCTTTATTGCTAAAACCTTAACGTTTAAACTAAAAATCTGCATAAATTATGGTATTTTAAAAGGTACTACAGCTTGGTACTAGCAATTGTTATAATATGCTCATTACCTCCTCCTCCTCCTCGCGTCAGTTTCCTCAGTGCTGAGGGTCGTGATCATCTCGACAGAGTACTTTGTTGCGTATCATTTGCCGCCATCTGCCCCTATCGGAAGCAGAGTGTAAAGCGTCGTGGACAGTGGTTTCAAGGGCAGTGCGAATCGGATCGGTCCATCGCATGGGGCTCCTTCCTCTTGGTCTTCTTCCCTCCACCTTCCCTGTTACCATCAGTCTCTCCAGGTTGTCCTCATCCCTTCTGGCGATGTGGCCGAAGTATTCTAGGACCCTACGCAAGCAGATGGTAGAGAGCCTAGTCACAATGCCCAGCCGTTTCAGGATCGACACATTAGTTCGGTGTGCCGTCCAGGGTATGCCCAACATCCTTCTCCAGCACCACATTTCGAAGGCATCGATATATTTACGGCGCAGCGGGGCTATTATTGACAGGCTTTTGCTGATGACATAGTGGTGGTGTTTGATGGTGATACCACACTAGAGATGAAGCAGCTGACAAATGTTGCACTGGCCTACGTTCAGGATTGGGGTGTCCAAAACAAACTTAATTTTGCGCCACACAAAACAATTGCAATGGTGGCAACGTGAAAACTGAAGTATGATACACCAAGCCGGAGCATGGAAGGTGTTGGTATAGTCATGGTACAGGAGCTGAAACTTCTTGGTTTCTTTATTTATAAGAAGCTAACATTCAATGCCCATATCACACATGCGTTCATCAAAGCGTTGAACATCTACAAGCAACTATATAGAGCCGCAAAAATTAGCTGGGACTTACATCCGGAAGGAATTAAAACCATCTACAATGCAGTAATTGAGCCAATAGTCATGTATGTATCGAGTGCTTGGGGCGTCTTCAGTCAATTAAGTTGGAGTGCGTAAACGGTTGAATGCTGTGTAGTGTAAGGCTTATGGAGCCGACTCTCTAAAGGCAGTGTTGGCACTATCGGCGCTGCTCCCACTCGACCTAAGAATACAAGGGGCAGCGGTTCTTTGTAGAGCCAAGCGGGGAGCCAAACCTTTTGCCAGCGCTACCAGAAGGGGAGATGGAGCGCATGACAACTTACGAACTCACACCTCATCCAGCTGAGCACTTGGAATTGGGATTCAAATGCCTGGTGGATTTACACAAAGTCAATGAATGTCGAAGCCAATCATTACGCTTATTCACGGATGGTAGTTAAATAGAGGGAAAGGTGGGGGCGGGGGGGGGGGCGGTTCATCATTATTTATCTGGGTCAAATAATATAATGCAATAGGAGGGGTAGACCAAAAAAAGATGGATTGCGTAAAATGGTGATATGATATAGCGAAGAAAGCTGTGAATATTGCGACGATGAATAATAGGGGACAGTGGAAGGACAGAACATGTTGTGCCGACCAGACATAGCTTGGAATAAGGGCAAGGAGAAGAAGAGATATTTGTAACAAACAGGTCAGTCAATCATTGTCACAGGTGGACGTAGATCTCTTTGAATTTGCGTCATAAATTCCTGTACCGTTTTTCCTTTGAGACCGACGGCAACCTTCCGCAGGTTATTGATCAATCGGACTGGGGGCGTCTTACACTACGTTTGCCAACACAAACAGATTATATACAATATTCTTAGTAATGTTCGTTGTTAATGCCTTGTAAGAAATGTATTTATGTAATTTTAAATAGTTTTTTTTGGCATATGGAAATGCGTAAAGCACAAATCTGCCCTGTGGAAACAGGTGGTAGGGTAGTGTAGGACTCCCCGTGCAATGCGCCCCTACGTCCCCTTCTCTAGGCTGGGGGACGCACGTCGCTGGTATACCCATTAAATCCACCATGGTGTGCCTTCGCAAGCCTCGATTACCATGGCCGCGAGACGCGACGAATTAGTCAGACCGCGGCCATAATTTTAGATAGTAATTTAACTATATAATTATAATAAATAAATTCATTAAAAAAATATACACGAATGCACACCATAATTTTAAAACGGATCTACTATTTATTGAAAATCCCTACACCACGTGAAAACCTGTGTCGGGCCTTACCAGAGTTTTCTGATGAACATACGATTTAGGCCCACATATAAAAAGAACTTATTTGTATCACTGAAATATAATATATATTTATCTGTGGGGATCCAACCTACGACTATACCAAATCATTTGGATAACCATCGAGCCAGCCTTGCCGCCCTTAACGTCGTGTTGTATTATTAACCTGCTAACTTGGTAGGACAAAATATTTCGTCATACACGAAACGTAACGTGATGGACATGGCGACTTTTTCCATCATAGAAATTTGGAATATCAACTAAAAAATAATTATTTAAATTCGTTCGATTATTTCTTTCCACATTGAAGTTGTTTGTTTTATATAGGTATTATACTAGCTGAACCGGTAAACTTTGTTTTGACATATAAATTGAAAAGAACAACAGAACTTAATTACGTTCACCCCTATTTCACTGGCTAAATAGCTAGTGAAATATATATATATATATATATATATATATATATATATATATATATATATATATATATATGAAGAAAATAATTTACAGTTAACCAGGGAACGGAGGATGGGCAGCAGCATCTTTCCGTGAAAGCATCACCAACTGCGAATACTGCGATCGCCAACCCGCCTGCCAAGCGTGGCGATTATGGCAAAACCCCCCCCTAAAATGACAGATATCTTTGGGGGAGGCCTTTGTCCAGCAGTGGGCGTCTTCCGGCTGAAATGATGAACCAGGGAATATTTAACAAGTTGAATTGTACTTAAACTTGTTTACCGTGTAAGCTATCCAACTCTGGAACGTATTGCCTCTACATATCCGACACGCGAGCGGTAATTCTCAGGAACTTTACTTCGCAGTTACTATCTAACATAAAACAATTAAGCTTTAAAGTGTGTGTAAGTGTGTTCCGCCGCCTCCCTTGCAGACACTACTGCCTCGCAAAAGGAGGCGACGGCCGTCCATCCAGGATCGCCCCCGACCATGGACAGAACCAGGGCCGGGAGTGACAGGTTCGCGGCCAATTCTGGACGGGACTCGCATCCCCGTCGCGTGCTAGTCAGGCGTGGGTACGACTACCAGACGACACTCCAGAAAAAGCAGAGTCGCCTGACGTCGTAGCTGGCCCAGCAAGACCAACCGACAGCGAGGATGCAATTCCCGCCCCGGGAACACTCTGTGCAGGCGCAGTCGAAATAGGCATGGTTTCAACTACCAA
Source organism: Malacosoma neustria (assembly GCA_963693495.1). Taxonomy (NCBI): domain Eukaryota; kingdom Metazoa; phylum Arthropoda; class Insecta; order Lepidoptera; family Lasiocampidae; genus Malacosoma; species Malacosoma neustria. The sequence goes on from OY856371.1 coordinate 12,382,547, forward strand.
ATCAGGTCCCAGGGTAGAACCCGGGACCCCAACCAGTATTCGCAATCATCCCACCGGGGACCACGCCACGAACAGGGAGCTAAGTTGGAAAGGATGTAAGAGGTAGACGGAAAGAAAGGTAGGACTCTGTCGCCTCGAACGGAGAGGGGAGTGAAGCGACGGATGCTCGGGCACCTCGGGTACGCACACCCGTGCACTCCTCGGACAGAGGAGCGCCCCTGAGGGCAATCCCTTCTATTTGCGTCAGGTTACTAAAAAAATAAAATTATAAAGAAAGTTTGAATATTATTATTTCTATGAGCTTTTATTTTAATGATTTTTTTTGTTATTACTTTTATTTATTTTTCGTTATTTTTTAATAAGTATTCTAATTTTTGTAAAAACCCCAGTGACGCACGCCTACATTGCATATGGTGCTGCCTAGCTAGCCGAACAGGGTGAGCGGCTACCACGCAACATTTTTCTAATACTTACATTTTTAAACTCGTGATATCTTTCGAATGGAATATCCGAATTGAATAATTCAAAAAGTTATATAAAGGTATTGAAACAGTTTTGAATATGAAGTAATTTATTTTGATAAGGATTAATACCAAGATCCAAATAAAGAGTATTTTCTAGGGGCGGCATTTCAATTAAATTTTTTAAATAAAAGAACACTTATTGTGGCATAACTATAATAGTTAGACATATGCTGTCGCGACACTTTTTGTAAATAATGATGTGTTCTGCAAAGTTGTAGTACATTATTTTATTCTATCATCAATAGTTTTCGCAACGCAGGCGATTTAAATAATATTTTAGGTAATTTTTTTACACTTTGGGTTACATTATTGGAGTTTTAGTAAGGATCCCTAATTTTTTTGAAAATATAATATAGCCTATGTCACCCGGGGATAGTGTAGCTTCCCAACAATGAAAGAATTTTTTAAATCGGGTCAGTAGTTTCGGAGCCTATTCAAAGCAAACAAACAAACAAACAATCAAATCTTTCCTCTTTATAATAGTAGTATAGATTATCATTTTACTATATCGCTGTACTAATAATATAGTTATAGTAACTTTATATAAGGTACACGAAGAAGGTTGTTTCAAAAGATAAGATTCTTGTTTTACTTACCTATATAATGTATTGGTTTATCTAGTACAGTTTTATTCTGATTAAGCATTATAGAGTTCTCTATCCATAATTTATAATTCTGTTCAGAAAACACCTGAAAAATGGCGCTATATTTCCTATTATATTCTCAGACAATATGCTATTGTTGTTTTTCACAAAGTGTTAAGCCCTCAAAGGGCTGGACAAAGTATCATACGTAATCTTACATAGAGGATTATGTGAACCCTTTGTAGGGTTTTCATTTCAGAGTAGACACCAACGGTTAGTTTAAGAAATGTGAGCTTATCTATTTATATATGTTTATATGTCTACTTGCAATATTCGTCTTGTAAATCTATACAAATAAATAAAATTGGAGGGCCTGTTTGTAATATTATAATAACCGCTTTTTACTAAGTTCATTCGGACGTATACAGTAGTATACACGGTACATATACCAAAACAACATTTTTTATAATTTTTTCTGTCTATCTGTCTGTTTTTTCCGGCTAATCTCTGAAACGACTGGACCGATTTTGACGGGACTTTTACTGGCAGATAACTGATGTAACAAGGAGTAACTTAGGCTACTTTTATTTTAGGAAAAAAAAATGGTTTTAGTTAAAAGTGATCAGTTTCGGATTTTTAAAAATCCAAATTAAGTTGACCTCAGATTTATATGAGCAATCATAAAACAAAGGGTTCAGCTTAGGCAGGACAGTAGGTTCGAACGCAGTTTGTATATTTCATTTATTTATATTTTAGGGTTTATAGGGTTTGTAATCCAAAGTAAACCATACGATATATCCAAAACATGCAGCCCAAAGTCACTATTCCACGCGGACGGAGTCGCGGGCTCAGCTAGTAATAACATAACATTTAAATAGGTATTCAATTTGAGCACGCAAAGGGTGGTTGCCATCCAGACGGGCTTGGGGCTCCACTACGTAGCAAGCGCTGTTTTGTCAACTTTTACGACAGTCCACAGTGGTTAGTATTTTAATTCCACCTCTGCACGGAGAATTTCCACTCCTGCATTCGGAAGCTTAGGTTAAGAACATGGGATTAATTTTAATATTATTCGTTGTATGTGGATTATTTACTTAGGAGGGCATTAAAAAAAGCAGCAAAAAATTCTACACGCCTGATAGCATGGCGTGAAAAACATCCGTAGGTGGCGATAACTATTTGCTATTAAATAGGCTGCCAGCCTCTCCGGTGCTGAAAAACAACAAATAACATATTTTGTCAATGCACAATGTCAGTTGAATCCGCAGTCTTAATTAACATATCGGCAACAGAAACTACAGATTCTCGATTAATTGAATTTTGCTTACATTTTCGTTTACACGGAACTCCTCCTAGATTCCCAATAATTAATTGAATCTATGCTGTCGGTGCATCCGATGTCAACGTCAACGTTCATAATCAATTTACATGCTTTCCGTCTTAATAAACAATGTTATCTATAAATATACACGCGTATACTGTGTAAGAGCAAATTATATTAGAACCTACGAGTATCTTCTTCTTCTTCCTCCTGCCCTTATCCCACATTATATAGGGTCGGCACCACATGTTACATGTTGTAATAGTTGTGGCTTAGTTGTTACAACCGGCCGCCTGCTTGACATTAACCCTTTTTTGAGGAAACATCTGTCATCATTTTAATTTAAATTATTTTTCTCGTTTCACATTGAAAATAGGACACGAAATTTCGTTAACAATCAGCTATTAAATACTAAAGCGATACTTTTATTGGTTTTTTCTTGAATGAACAACATCCGAGTCTCAATTTGGGTGTGCAGGGTGGCATTTTTGCCGGGTTGCCTACTTTCATGGGGTCCGTGCACAATTCACATTCGATAAGTACATCCGGTCCTGCATTCCGTTGCACTTGAATGCAGACACAGGCAACTTGCGCACTATATGTCCTCTTGGCAAGTTAGAGGCCTTTTTATTTAAATTATTTTTCTCATTTCACACTGAAAATAGGACACAATATTTTGTTGTCAATCACCTAATATATCCTCAAGCGACACTTTTATTAGTTTCTTCTTGAGTAAATAACGTCCGAGTGTGCAGACACAGGCAGCTTGCTCACAATGCATCCATCTTCATATATTTTGGTGATGGCTCACACCAATCTTCCTCTTGGCAAGTTAGAGGCCTTGAAACTCACGGCTTCTTTTCACAACAACACATAACCTTCGGCGAAGGACATCGTGGCAGGCAGGGATAGCACATAGGTGGATCTTCACAACACGTTGTTGGACAAGAGGCCACTAATATCGGCCATACTGCAAATTGCTCGCAGTCTTCGGGGTAAAAGCACGCCATTTTTATTTAGAATTTACTTCTTTTTCTTTTGTAAATTTTATATCATAGTAAATTTCCACTAGAATTTTTATAATTTACACGAGTATAACTTAAATAAATTCTCTCAAAATAAAATCTTTATTTAAAATACAGCATTCTTTCTCTGTGCAGTGGCGTAGTATTTGCGGCCGGGAACAGATTTTAAAGGCGATAGAACTATTCTAGCCAGGTAATAGGGCTCCAAACCCGTCTCGATGGTAACGATTTCTAAATATACCGCGATAATAAACTTGCGTTGTGTTCTCTTACACGGAAGTCAGCGCGCTCTGGTGCTACTGACAGTTACAATTAAAGGTAACAGCATACTACTAAGTGGGCCTGTTTACTCTCCCACGACGAGAAAAAAATATAAGTGACAAAATATTAAAATTTATTTTATAATAATATCCATCACTACAGACCATCTTGTACAATCTTTCTGGCAGTAAATGTATTCCATGTAGCAAAAACGCAATCGCATGGTCTACCATACAATATACGGAAGAGTGAGCTGATGGTGTTTAAAGCGGTAGGAGGTAGATGCTCAATCTTGATACCTCCACTTAAATTGAATGGCAGTCCACTGACACTTGTGCACAGGTTTAAATATCTTGGTCATTGGGTAACCGAAGATATGAAAGACAACGCTGACATTGAAAGGGAGCGCAGAGCCCTGGCGGTACGGTGTAATATGCTGATTCGAAGGTTCGCACGTTGTAGTGATGAAGTTAAGGTCACATTGTTTAAGTCCTTCTGCAGGTTTTCTACACGTGCAATCTTTGGACTGACTACACACAGGGAGCCGTCAGTGCTCTGCGAGTCCAATACAACAATGGGTTCAGCATGTTGATGGGGTTGCCTCGCTTCTGCAGCGCATCGGGAACGTTCGCGGAAGCGCGTGTTGACGATTTCCACGCTAGAATGAGAAAAAGAGCTGCCTCATTGCTGCACCGAGTGCGGGGCGGTACCAACATCATCCTGAGCACCATTGCACAACGATTCGACTCCCCTACACTGATATTATGTGTGCGAAACTGTTTGACGCACACAAAATTGTGATAAAATTTTGACGATTTTACTAACATTAAATCTAAATACTTACTAACCCTATGACATGTATTGTTTGATTTAAATAAAATTATTATTATCCTCTTTATTTATTTTCTTTTCTAGTTATTTACATTTTTCAAAATAATTTACATTTCATTTTATAAAATATTAATATTAAAAAAATACTTTATTTTATAAAACGATACTTACAAATAAATTAAATTAAAAAATATAAAAAACTGTTAGTCGCTGGGAGCGAGGCCTAGGGCCCAAGCTACCAGTGGTTAGGGCTCCAGAGACAGGAATCTCCTCACTATGCGTGCCGTGCTTAGGAGGACCGCCTTCTGTATCCGACCCTTCACCCATTTACCTAGCGAAAGCCTCTCTAGGTGTTTATCGAAGCTCTTCGCTATAAGCCCGTTCACTGACACCACTATCGGTACGATGCTCGTTGATTCCATGTGCCACATGGCGGCAACCTCGTGAGCGAGATCTAAATATTTTGTAATCTTGTCAGTTTCTGCTTTCACGAGGTTACCATCATGTGGGACACTAATATCAATGATCATCGTATGTCTCGCAGATCGATCTATTATCACAATATCAGGCTTATTGGCAACAATAGTCCTGTCTGTGATAATAGATCGATCCCAGTAGAGCGTGATATGGCCACTATCAAGAACTGGCTCAGGCATGTATTTATAATAGGGCACTTCTGAAGATATAAGCTTGTATCGAAGGGCAAGTTGCTGATGGATGATTCTGGCCACTAAGTTGTGTCTGTGCAAATACTCAGAGTTAGCAAGACGAGAACAACCAGAAGTAACATGCCTAATCGACTCACCAGGACAGTGACAGGCTCTACACGTGTTGATCGTACCGTCTTTTAGGATGTACTTCCGGTAGTTGTTCGTCTTAATAACCTCGTCCATAATTGCACAGACAAAACCTTCGGTTTCCCCAAAGAGGTCACCGAATCGAAGCCAGTTCACCGATGCCAGCAGATCTATATCGGGCCCATATAGTGCTCGATAAAATCTACCGTGCAGCTCCTTGCTCTTCCACACATCCATACGCTCAGCAGTACTCATTACCTCAGGCCTGCTCCAGCTCTCTTTTGCAAGAGAGAGCGGGGTGAGTCCCTTGTCTACTGCCTTCATATCCCGATGCATCCCTACGTTGGTTTTGAGAAAGTGTTCCCGGAGCTTGCATATCTCACGGTTGTGCAGATTTTTGGCATTTAGCAGACCTCGCCCTCCGCACTTCCGTGGGATATACAATCTCATAACCGATGATCGTGGGTGATGAATCCGATATGAAGTCAACATGCAACGAACCCTTCGATCCAAGGCATCCAGCTCTGTCTGAGTCCACCTTAGTATACCAAAGGAGTAGGTCAACGATGGCATAACCCAGCTGTTAATGGCGCGAATCTTGTTACCACCTGAGAGGAAGGAGTTCAACACTTTTCTCAGGCGGCTAAAAAATTTCTCCCCTACCAGCTGTTTTATGTCTACGTCATCGATACCTAATGACTGTGATATACCAAGGTATTTGTAGGTGTCACCTTCAGAGAGAGATCTGAAGGACATATTTTCAGAGAGTTGTAATTCGTTTGAATTGACAACTCGCCCCCGCTGTACATGCATAACCGCACACTTGTCCACGCCGAACTCCATTCCTATAGAACTACTGAACCTTTCAGTTAGTTTTAATAGTTCTAGTAGGTCCGTTTTTTTTGACGCGAACAGTTTGAGGTCATCCATGTATAGTAGGTGAGATATGACTTCACCCCCTCTGCGAAGTTGAAAACCTAGTCTTGAATCCTCAAGCAGTGCGCTCAAAGGATTCAATGCTAGACAGAACCACAATGGACTCAGGCTGTCACCTTGAAAAATCCCACGCTCTATTCTTAATAGTCCGTCTAAAAACCGTCCTCTTCCTGGGAGGCTAAGTCGTGTGACCCACTGTCGCATGCACGAACCTAGGAAGGTGCGTAGAGTAGCATCAATTTTATATAACTCCAACACCCTCATAAGCCATGAATGCGGCACTGAATCATAAGCCTTTTTATAATCAACCCAAGCAGTGCAGAGGTTTTTTCTGTTTCGACGAACTTGTTTATTGATAGCCATATCTACGAGGAGGAGCTCTTTCGTACCACGGGACCCCGGCCTACATCCATTTTGAGTATCAGCCAAAATTTTGTTGTATATGAGATGTTTCATTAATTTTGTTCTCAAAATGGATGTAAGCAACTTGTAGATGGTAGGTAAGCAAGTTATGGGTCTATAATTTCTAGGATCCATGGTACTACCAGATTTGTGTATAAGGTGCGTGACCCCCGTGGTCATAAAAGATGGGAGGCAGCACGAGTTTATAGCATCTTGGAATTGAGTTGCCAAACAGGAGTGCGAAATCTTAAACCATTTGATCCAAAAGTTGTGTAAGCCGTCCGGTCCAGGACTTTTCCAGTTTTGGGACGAACGGATTGCACAACTTACGTCTGATGGAACCACTATGATTTGTTTCATCTCTAGAATAAGTTCACATCTCTGTTCAACAGCTCCTTTCCATTCGTTCTCAGTGTGACTTCCCGGAACAGACCAGATGCCACGCCAGAATTCCAGCGTTGCATCGTTATTTGGCAACTGTCCGTCAGCCACTAATACCTCCGAATGTTCCCAGCCTCTATACACACCTTTCTGGTTTCTTTGGAAGCGACAATTAAGGAAATATCTTTCTGTACGTTCTTTATACCTGCGAATCCGGTTTGCCCAGGCATAGACTCTCTGTTTCAAGAAGTCTATGCGCTCCGTGACTCTAAGCATATAGTCACTAGATCCAATATCGGTTCCAGCAAATGCCTGAGTCACGAAACGCATCACCCTTGGTCGAGTATTTCCCGATCGAAAACAAATTAGTTTAGCTATTAGAGTTCGTGTTGCATTAATTCTACGTTCTATTCTGTACTGCCAGGCTGGTTTGTCATATGTTTTTTTTTTCATATTGGGGAATATTATTAAATTTCACACCAACAGTACGACACACGGCAACAGCCCCACAGTACAAAATAGAATGTGTCTCATCCAGATCTTTACTTGTTAATATATACGGTTCTAAAAGCTGGTTAAAATTACCTATAATAGACAAACTATGTCTATGTATGGGTAGACGAGGTAGCTGTGGTCTATTTAGGGTAGGTATGTCTTTATACTCCTTAATTGCCTCCTCCAAAGTCCTCCTCATACGCTCTAAGTCCTGGCTACTTACGGAATCAGTCCTATGAATATCCAAATCCGTATTAGATGGTGATGTTGAGGATACTTCCATCACAACATCACTATGATGTAGAATTGGATATTGTGCATTTTCATTTATCCTAAGACTGTTCCGTACTTCAGTGCGTAGACGATCAAGTACAGGTTCGTCCAGCAGTTTTAACCGCTGAATGGCCCGCACCTGATCCGACAAGCGCTGTGCCGTGACAGTGGTATTTGGGTGAAGAACCTGAAACAGAGACAGCATCCGATCACGATACGCCGTGAGGTAGGTTCCCATCTTTGTAGCCTCAAAGTACGCGCGCATGACACTCTCATTCATCTCCCTAGTCCATCTCATGCGGCGCACTACACCACCAGTAGCGGGAGTCGGGCGCGGGGCGCTCCCCGCAGGCTCCAAGCGTGCTGATGGTGGTCGTCCACGTCCCCGCGTAGGTCTTCGACACGAGTTAGACGACGCTGTCCCGTCCTCGTTGTTATGGCTCGACATCCCTCTGGCCAAATCTTCTGTGTTAGAGGTTGGTCGGGTGGAGCTTGGCGAAGTGGGTACAGCAGGTGGAAGGCGTGCGCGATTACGGCTGGCTATCTTGTCTGTTCATGTGACTTGTTTTATTTATACATATTAAATTTTACAACACTTCGAAAGCATATTTTCATTTTGACGTGAGTTGTCATTTTGAACTAATTTATGAGATTTTAGTTTTCAATAGTTTATTTCTTATTTTTATGATATATATACATTTGAAGGATTTATTTTCACTATTTATTCGTAATTGCAATGGCAAATATGTAAAAAGAAATCAGAAAACTATTTTTTAAATATAATTTTTCAGTCTAGTATTTTTTTTTTTTATTATTATTATTATTATTACAAACGTCTTTCTTTTGTTGTCCAGAAATCAAGCTATTCTTTAGTATCTTCGCAAATATGGCTGAGTTATTCAACAAAGCCACGTGTGATCAAATAAAACCAATGAAATTTAGAAGAGGCTATGCCAGGTGAAACCGGCGGGTGGGTTAAAACCTTCCATTGAAGTGTTCTCAGGCAGGTTTCTACTGGTTTTGTTATATGAGGCCGAGTATTCGTCATTGTCATGTAAAAATCAATTTTATCGTCTCATTGTGTAGTGGAAGGTTTTCTTGTATGACTCGACTCAAATGCAATAATGTTGATAGTGCTCTTCCGTGATATTTTCGTTCGGCTTGAGCAGCTCATTACAAATTTCATCCCGCTGATCCCACCAAATGTAGAGAAGTGTTATCGAAGTGTATCCCCTTTGGTATCTTTCGTCACGATATGATGCAAAAAACCTTTTCTCTTTTGCCGTTAAAACAACAGTTCTCCCGCGAGAAAAGACCGTTCGCCCGCTATCGATAAAGATTATACTTCCATTCATACAGCACCTAATGTCAATGCTTCTGTATGATTCCTAAAACTTATAAACGTTTTTAAAATGTGGACTAATCTACTTGTAATATTTTCAAAGTTATGTTACTGTCTGGTAGAGTTTCGGTCTTGGTCAAGCAATCCCTCCAATTCTTTATTTTAATTTTTTCGGTGTGCTCTGAGTTTGTTTACCTCAGATCCCTATTTACTGACCAAGGAGTAAGTATATCAGAGATCAAAAGAAGAGCACAAATGGCCAAAGCTGCAATGACCAAGCTGACACGCATATGGCAAAATCGAAAGGACTCCAACGTGACCAAAATAAGACTAGTCCGAACATTGGTATGAAGTCAATTTCCCGATGGCTTTTTGCTTTGTATTGTCTTAACGACGTAATTTCTCACAATAATGAAGCCACGTTCAGCCAATACAGCATTCAATACATGCATATGAAGCAGTTTAATTATTTTTTCGCAGTTTAGTTTCACAATGTGGAAGGGGAGGACATCCTCAATGCGTGTGCGGCTGCCGACCTTACCATCGTGAACACATATTTCAAAAAGAGACCCGAGCATCTCATCACCTACAAGAGCGGAAGAAATGCTACCCAAATCGACTTTCTACTCACTAGGAGACACCACATCAGCAAAGTAGCCAACTGCAAGGTCATACCTGGTGAGAGTCTCACTACACAACACCGTCTTCTTGTCATGGACCTCTGCGTGAAGCCCAAAGGCAAACGTGTCGATCGCCTTCAGCGCCGAATCAGGTGGTGGCTGCTTGATAAAGTCAAGTCCCAGGAGTTCGCCTCTGCCATCGGCGACAAGTGCGCCGGTGGTGAGGGCAAACCGATTCAAGCTTACTGGGACAGGATTCAGGCGGCTATCCTTGGGTCGGCGAGGGAGAGGTGCTTGGCGAGTCTAAGGGAGGACGCAAGTGTGACAAGGAGACATGGTGGTGGAACGACACAGTCCAGGGGGAGACTAGAGCGAAGAAAGCCCTCTTTAAGAAGTGGCAAGCGTCCAGATCTCCTGAAGATCGCGACGCATACAGAGCTGCTAAGCGCGCCACCAAGAAAGCTGTAGCCAGAGCCAGACGAGACCATATACAACCACTTTACGATAAGTATTTCCACGAGCTGCTGAACGAGCAGCATAAAGGGGTGCAGCCGCCAGATCTTCCTCCGAACCAAGGACTAGTGCAGTAGTATAACGCCTGCAGAGGTCCAGAATTGTCTTCGCCGCATGAAGAATCGGAAAGCTGTTGGATCCGATGGAGTCCCCATCGAAGCCTGGAAGGCGATGGGCTCTCGTGGTGTGGGCACTTTAACCGACCTTTTTAACCGGACACTCCTCACCGGTACGATCCCGAACCAATGGAGGCTGAGTATCATTACTCCAGTCTTCAAAGGCAAGGGATCGGTGCAGGAGTGCGATAACTACCGCGGTATAAAGGTCATGTCCCACACCATGAAACTCTTCGAGAGGGTTATCGACTCTCGGATTCGACAGGAGTTCACTGTCTCGGAGTGTCAATATGGGTTTCGCCCGGGTCACGGGACAATGGACCCTATTTTTGCCCTAAGGACTGTCGCGGAGAAATACAGGGCGAAGAATACGCCTCTGCATTGTCTGTTTCTTGACTTGCAGAAGGCCTTCGACTGTATTCCTCGTGCGATAATCTGGTGGGCATTGCGGTACAAGGGGATTCCAGAGGCCTATATTGGGATCATCCGAGACATGTACCGTGATTCCGATTCCGTAGTTCGGACCGCTGTTGGCGACACAAAACCTTTCCCCATCACCGTCGGGGTGCACCAAGGATCCGTCCTTAGTCCGTTTCTGTTTAGCGTGGTATTAGTCGTATTGTCAGACAGCATCAGAAACTCACAAGAGCAGCCCCCGTGGTTGCTCATGTATGCTGATGATATCGCGCTGGCAGATTCGGACAGGGGTAGGCGGGTGCAACGCGTGAAGGCGTGGAAGGAGTCGCTTGAGAACGGTGGTCTGAAGATCAATGTGGCGAAGACCGAGTACTTGGCCTATACCTCCACAGATTCCACACCCGTACGCATAGGCGGCGACACGGTCGAGCGCACGGACCATGTGAAATACCTGGGATCTGTGTTTCATGCGTCTGGTGACATCGATTGCGACGTCAAGGCACGCATTGCTGTCGCATGGGCCAAATGGCGTGAGGTATCTGGTGTCATCTGTTACCCTAAGATGCCGGTGTAGTTGAAGGGACAGGTCTATAAGACCATCATTAGGCCTGTCCTTTTATACGGCTGTGAAGCGTGGCCGGTGTTAGAGCGACACAAGCAAGAACTGCGTGTCACGGAGATGAATATGCTGCGGTGGATGTGTGGAGTGACGCGGAAGGACCGCGTTAGGAACTCCTGCATTCGCGGCAGCCTTCATGTCCGTGACATTGCGGATAAATTGCAGGAGTGTCGGCTCCGATGGTACGGCCACGTTTTACGGCAACCGGATGCTTACGTGGGAAACAAATGTCTGGCCATGCCGCTTCCGCCGGGCCCCGGCAGGAGGGGTAGACCCAAAAAGTGCTGGCTTGACGTCGTAAAGGGTGATATGCGTGCCAATGGTCTCACTACCACGGATGCTGGAGATCGCGCGAAGTGGAGTAGAAAAAGTCGGAAAGCGGACCCCGGGCACGGAAACGAAAGTTTGGGTGGCAACCGGGACTAACGCTAGGATGATGATGATGACAAAATAAGTGCACAACGCCTCTAAAGAAGTTTTTACTTCAATAAGCTTAATAATTTAAGCTTATTGAAGTGAAAACTTACCGTAATTAGTTGCAAAGCGCAAAGGAAATTAATTAATACTTGCGAAGTTAATTAATCGCAAAATCCTCATTGAATTGATGAATGGGTATTTTATTTTCTATGGGTTCTGATTGACTATTTATAATAATAAAAGAGAGTGTATTTGCGTCCTATTACAACAGCAACAAGTAGTCTCTCGTAGTCAACAACATTTACTCTGCCTTAAGAAGAAATTTCGTAATCTAATATGACAATATCTATACAAATAAATAAAATTGGAGGGTCTGTTTGTAATATTAAAATAACCGCTTTTTACTAAATGCATATGGATGTATACACGGTACATATACCAAAACAACATTTTTTATAATTTTGTCTGTCTGTCTGTCTGTCTGTCTGTTTGTTCCGGCTAATCTCTGAAACGGCCGGACCGATTTTGACGGGACTTTCACTGGCAGATAGCTGATGTAACAAGGAGTAACTTAGGCTACTTTAATTTTTGAAAAAAAAAATAGTTTTAGCTAAAATTATAACCAATTTAACTTGACCTCCGATTTATATCATCAACCATATGAAATAGAGTTCAGCTTAGACTGGACTTATTAGGTTGAATTTCCAATTTAAATTTATCTCAAATATCCATAAAATGCTGCCTAAAGTCACTATTCCACGCGGACGGAGTCGCGGGCACAGCTAGTATTCTATATATTTCTAAAAACATAATAAACTTCAAAAAAAATGTTAGCATCTTAAGAAATTATTCATTTAGATCGTATTAAAGAACGCAGCACTATTACACGAAATATACCATAAATTATACGATAAGCTATGCAATAGATGAAATTTGGGTTATAACTAATAAATAAAACTATCCCATGCAATCGAAGTAGAAAAGAGGAAAATGATACAATGTACAGAACATAGGTGCCAAGGCATCCTCGATCAGAAACGCCTGCATTACCCTGACTACATAAATATGTAAGTTTGCTTTTGTTCCTGTGAAACCTCTATTAAGTGCCTTAATAGGTTTCGCTAAAGGCTAAGTTACTATATCCTACGTCCCCAGGACCTTAATACGTTGACGCTTATATACCACATGTATCATCATTCCCCAGAGCACCAAATATTTTTTCATTTGTCCAGTTGCGCTCTTACCATCATCACGATATAGTTCATCGTTCATAGTTTTAAAATGGGAGGCACTATGACCATGGCAAAAAAACTACCTACTATACTAACTACTAATCTTAATTAAATGCGGCGTGCCATAGCCGATCATAAGCTAAGTTTCAAAGTTTATCCCGCCAAAACTAACGATGCCCCAGTTGGGTTGAGGCTACAATCTTAAATGTATTAATAAAATATTGATTCGATTAAGCTTAGCTAGCTAATGACCAGGCTCTTTTTATAGAAACAAGTCTGCGGCAAATGTGTGTGTGACCAGGGAACAGAACATCTCAATACTTTAAAACCACTAATTGGCTGTTATCGTATTTTATCATTTTGGCCCAAAGTATGTGTACAAAAAGTTAGAGCTACTTGCGAAATTCGCATTCACCCGAATCTATAAAACATAATCGATATACAGTCCCAAGTTTAAGTGCGTCCATGTAAAGTAATGCTTAAATTGTAATGTGTACAGACCTAATATCAGAGTAATAATCGTTTGGTATATTTTGATTCTTCCAAAAAAAGGACCATTCTTGGACCGTAAAAACATGTAGTATTTGAAATAAATAGTGAAGAATGATAAAATTGGTATTACGGATACTTATTTATTTTTAGGGTCTTCTATTATAGGGATGTAAAATTTGGAATTTTGTCCGTATCGAAATATGCAAGATGTTCTTCCGGGACCGGTGACCCAAAGAGGCTCATATTAATTTTTTTCACTAATTTTATCTTCTTCTTCTTTGGCGTTAAACTCTTGCCAGAGTGGTCGTGGCCGTCACGTTGAGGTTTTTGTAGCCTGTTTTACAATACGACACCACTCTTCGCGAATTGCCGCTCTCCTTGTGCATTCGTGCAGAGGAACGTCGACGGCGCCCTTCACTTGGTCCGTCCACCTCATCGGTGATCTCCCGCGTTGTCGGGTGCCTTCAAACTTGCCCTGCACTACCAGGCATTCAATGGATTCGCCTCCGCGCCGTGATACGTGTCCAAAGAAAGTGAGGATGCGAGGACTAATTTTATATCTGATGCCAAATGCAGATTATCTGGAACAAAGATTTAATATACAAAATTAAGTTATACCTAGTCAGGTCATAAATTCTGTCACATGTTTAATTTAAAATAATTGCAACAAGTTTATTCATTACTAGCAGCCCGTCCCAGCTTCGCACGGGTATTTAACAAAAAATTAAAAATTAAACCCTTCTATTTTTTTCGGTCTCGGGGAAAAACCTCTCTTGACGGGTTATCCCGGCCCGGGGGGACCGAGGGATATAAGGGACTCCGGAAAAGATGTTCGACCCACTAAAAAACCCCGCTGTTCTCCTATCGTCTACGCCCGGGCCCACGGATATATGGCCTGCCGATCTCGTGGCCCGGGCCGGCGCCGGCCCACGCTTTGTCTTAAAGCAGGCTCCTTCTAAAGTGCTGGCGCCAGGGGGTCAGGGTTTCGTCCCCCCGGCGCTCTCTTGTAACAACTCTAGGAGTTGAGGGGGGCTGTGGAACAGCACGCGGCCTTCTCCCTCGCGGCAATAGTGCGGGCGGCGGATCCTCCACCGAGGGGCCGCCCGCGGCCGTTTTCTACGTCGGCCGGAGATCGTTGCCCGCCCTCCGGCGCCGACGACGCGGCCTACGTTGGCGGGACGGGAGTGCGGTGGCGGACTCCCGCTCCCGTTCCGCCGCCTCCCTTGCAGACACTACTGCCTCGCAAAAGGAGGCGACGGCCGTTCATCCAGGATCGCCCCCGACCATGGACAGAACCAGGGCCGGGAGTGACAGGTCTGAGGCCAATTCCGGACGGGACTCGCATCCCCGTCGCGTGCTAGTCAGGCGTGGGTACGACTACCAGACGACACTCCAGAAAAAGCAGAGTCGCCTGACGTCGTAGCCGGCCCAGCAAGACCAACCGACAGCGAGGATGCAATTCCCGCCCCGGGAACACTCTGTGCAGGCGCAGTCGAAATAGGCATGGTTTCGACTACCAAATCAGGTCCCAGGGTAGAACCCGGGACCCCAATCAGTATTCGCAATCATCCCACCGGGGACCACGCCACGAACAGAGAGCTAAGTTGGAAAAGATGTAAGAGGTAGACGGAAAGAAAGGTAGGACTTTGTCGCCTCGAACGGAGAGGGGAGTGAAGCGACGGATGCTCGGGCACCTCGGGTACGCACACCCGTGCACTCCTCGGACAGAGGAGCGCCCCTGAGGGCAAACCCTTCTATTTGCGTCAGGTTACTAAAAAAATAAAATTATAAAGAAAGTTTGAATATTATTATTTCTATGAGCTTTTATTTTAATGATTTTTTTTGTTATTACTTTTTATTTATTTTTAGTTATTTTTTAATAATTATTCTAATTTTTGTAAAAACCCCAGTGACGCACGCCTACATTGCATAAGGTGCTGCCTAGCTAGCCGAACAGGGTGAGCGGCTACCACGCAACATTTTTCTAATACTTACATTTTTAAACTCGTGATATCTTTCGAATGGAATATCCGAATTGAATAATTCAAAAAGTTATATAAAGGTATTGAAACAGTTTTGAATATGAAGTAATTTATTTTGATAAGGATTAATACCAAGATCCTAATAAAGAGCATTTTCTAGGGGCGGCATTTCAATTAAATTTTTAAAATAAAAGAACACTTATTGTGACATAACTATAATAGTTAGACATATGCTGTCACGACACTTTTTGTAAATAATGATGTGTTCTGCAAAGTTGTAGTACATTATTTTATTCTATCATCAATAGTTTTCGCAACGCACGCGATTTAAATAATATTTTAGGTAATTTTTTTACACTTTAGGTTACATTATTGGAGTTTTAGTAAGGATCCCTAATTTTTTTGAAAATATAATATAGCCTATGTCACCCGGGGATAGTGTAGCTTCCCAACAATGAAAGAATTTTTTAAATCGGGTCAGTAGTTTCGGAGCCTATTCAAAGCAAACAAACAAACAAACAAACAATCAAATCTTTCCTCTTTATAATAGTAGTATAGATGTAACCATTCATATACCAAAATGAACTTAACAAAACATAGATTCTTATGACATTAAAGTTTATTCAAAATGACCTCCGTGATTTTGAATACAGGCCTTCAATCTGCGCGGCCAGTCGTCTATCGCAGAACGAACGAGGTTCATGTCAAAATCGGCGGCTGCCTTAATCAAGGATGTCTTGAGTGACTCCAAATTGGGATGAGGCTTTGAGCACGCCTTTTCCTCCAAGTGTTGCCATATCTTGTAATCTAACGGATTCAAATCTGGACTGGAGGAGGGCCAGTCTTCGTGCCGGATGAAGTCGATTTCACGCGCCGCCAGCCAGTCTTGTGTGCTCTTCGCTCTATGAGCTGGCGCCGAATCTTGTTGGAATACCCAGTGCCTGTTATTGAACATGGTATGAGAAACAGGTTCCACAAAGTTCGTCAGGACTGTATTTTGATACACAACAGCATTCGTTTTTACACCTTTCTCACAAAAATGTACCTCTGTTAAGCCCCAATAAGAAACTCCCAACCATACCATGAGCGAGGATGGAAAATGACCTCGTTGGACACGCGGAATACGGTTGCTCGCTTCTTCACTACTGTGTGCGTACACCTTATCATTTTGTTTGTTGTAGCTTTCTTCTACGGTAAACATTTTTTCATCCGAAAAAAGAATTTCCCGATATTTTTTTCCCGCGTACCGCTTCAACAAAGCGCGGCATCTCTTCAGTCTCAGGTCCATTAGACGAGCATTCAAACGATGTCCTGTTTTTCTTCGATATGCCCGAAGCCCTAAGTCTTCATTTAACACCCTTTTCACCGTGGTTCTGCTTAACCCCATCTGAAGGGCCAACAGTTTCTGCTTACGTTTGGGATTTCTTTGAATTCGTGCCTTCACAGCTTTTATCACTGCTGGAGTCCTAACAGACCGAGGGCGACCACTTCTTGACCTGTCATCTACACTAGAGTCTTCATTGTATCGTTTGATGGTACGATAAACGAATCTTTTGGTTATATTCAAATTTTTCAGTATGTTAAAAATTTTAATTGACGCGTAACTGCAACGATGCAACGCAATAACTGCAACACGGTCTTCTTTAAGCGTCCACTCCATATTTAAAAATGAGTAAAATTCTAAAAGTATACATTTTTATTTTCATGAACAATTCGAAATTCGAATTCAATAAACTTTTTTGTGGCCAGCATTCTAAAAGAAAAGTTTTTACTGTGTGACAATACTTATGACCTGACTAGGTATAATTTACTAGCTGACCCCGCAAACGTCGTTCTGCCATATAAATAAAAAAATAGCCGATGGCCATCCCCGAGGTCAAAACTATCTCTATACCGAAAATCATCGAAATTGGTTCAGCGGTTGAAACGTAACAGATCGACAGATTTCTCGGATACGGGTGTTATTAATAACAGCACATTAATAAAACAAGAAAATGAAAATTATACATTAATTTACTTAGTTAATAACATCTCAAAAATAATTTTTGGAAGGTCAATCAACCAAAACAATACAATATCGGCCTTTTTAAGAATTATTGCGTATTATAGGATATTAAAAACTAAATTATTAATTCGAATGTTGAAATTTTGAATTGCCTAATAAACCCAAAATCATAGACTCTACATATTCTTTGAAAATTTAACTGAAATACTTGAGTTTGTATCGTAGCTACACTAAATTTTAATGCATCATCAAGTCATGGCCTCAGCTCATGTCTGTCCAAAAAGCTCTTATAACGTTTATATTATTCGTATATATTATACGTTTAAAGCGTCATTTATTGTATCCAGAATAATCTATTTCTATCCGGTTTCGGTTACGGATAAAATTTGACTTCGGATATCCGATAATTTGGGTTACGAAGCTCCATAACATCCCAAATGCGCGTGGCTCGTGTTGGTTTAACCAGGAAAAAACAAAAATCTGCTATAAGTGTCTATTTTAGGATCCACCCCTATCCGAAATTATTTGAAACTCATAAATCGGATTCTTATAGAAATACTTTTACGGGTGGAATTTTATTTCAGATATCCGATATTTTCGGTTACGGTTATAGAGCTCGATGTCATCCCTGGAATGAACAATGTGATTACCGTATGAAATTTCTCCCAAGGTAATTTTAAAACGTCTTTCAGGTGTCGGATTCCCTCCATTCAATCCACTTTATCGCTATATTTTAAAATTTATAGAAAAAATGTCTATCAGTGAGTTAATTAATAATTTAAATTAGCTTTTTTGTTTTTTATATTTATTTATCTTACAAGTTATGTCGTAGCGTCTGCGTTTATTTATACGCGTATTATTATGTTCATGAAAATAGTTTGACCGGGACTATTACGTAACATTTTAAAACATTCCAAACCATGTATACATACAAATAAATAACATTGTAGTGTCTGTTTGTAATATTAAAATAACCACTTTTTACTAAGTGCATTCAGACGTATACACGGCACATATACCAAAATAACATTTTTTACAATTTTTGCCTGTCTGTCTGTCTGTCTGTTTGTTCCAGCTAATCTCTGAAATGGCTGCACCGAATCTGACGGTACTTTCACTGACCGATAGCTGATGTATCAAGGAGTAACTTAGGCTATTTTTATTTTAGATAAAAAAATAGTTTTTGTTAAAAATGATATGTTTCCAATATTTTATAATCCAATTTAATTTGACCTCCGATTTATACCATCAATCATATCAAATAGGGTTTAGCTTAGGCTGGACCGTATAGGTTGTTATTCAATTTAAGTGGACCTCAGATTTATATCATCAATCATATGAAATAGGGTTTAGCTTAGGCTGGTTTTGTAGGTTCAAACGCACGTATTCCGGAGGCGCATGGCGTAATAGTTGCATTCGATAACACTGACTGTTTGCATATTTCATTTATGTTTTAGCGTTTTTAAGGTTTGTAATCCAAAATAAACCATAAGATATATCCAAAAAATTCTGCCCAAAGTCACTATTCCACGCTGACGGAGTCGCAGGCACGGCTAGTCTTTAAATAACTTTTGATCAGCGATTTATATGCTTGGAATTTGTAACCAAATATTTACGTTATTATCCATACTAATATCTTAAATATGAAAGTAACCAGTCTGTTACGTTTTCATGCCTAAACCGATAAACCAATTTTGATGAATTTTGATATAGAGATAGATTGGACCTTGAAGAAGACAAGTATCGCGACACAGACGACATTTTGTCACGAAAATGAAACTTGAAGGGGGTGAAATAGAATTGAATAAACAAAGCGCCTGTCACAATATTAGGAGCAATGCGGTCAAACGGTTTAATATTAATAGGTCTTTACCTATGAAATTGCCATTCTGCATGCAGTACTGGCCATTTCAAATCAAAATAATTTTTGTTTGGCTAAGAATTCTAATTTCAAATTAATTTTATTTTAAAAACATGGAATTCTTTTTCCAAAAGTAGTCATTTTTTATTGATTAGTGTTACATTTTCATCGCATTTCAATCTTTTTCGTCATCATGGATACGTTAAAAATTCGAGTAATTATGGAATATGAGTACCGTCGTAGCAGCAACGCGGCACAAGCGGCACGCAACATCAACGACGTTTACGGAGCTAACACTATAAACCAACGCACCACCTGTTATTGATTTGCTCGCTTCCGTTCTGGGAGTTTCGACCTGAAAAATGAACCTTGCGGTCGTCCGAAGACTTTGGTCGACAATGACGAATTAAAGGCGATTGTGGATGCTGACGATACACAATCTACGGCTGAATTAGCAGCAGCTTTCGACGTTAGCGTCAAAACAATATTGGTCCATTTGCGTCAAATTGGCAAGGATAAAAACTTGACAAATGGGTGCCCCACGAACTCAATGATCGCCAGCGCGAAGTACGCGTCGAGACGTGCCTTGCACTGCTCAACAGACACACAAATGAAGGAATATTGAACCGCATTGTTACCTGCGATGAAAAATGGATTCTGTTTGATAACCGCAAGCGCTCAGCAAGTTGGTTGGATCCTGGTTCAGCACGTAAGCAATGCCCTAAACGAAAACTTACCCCTAGAAAAGTGATGGTCATTGTTTGGTGGTCTAGCGCCGGTGTGATTCATCACAGCTTCTTACCAAGCGGGGTGAGCATTACTTCAGATGTGTACTGTGAAGAATGAACACAATGATGGAGAAACTGCACATCTCCAACCAGCATTGGTCAATCGCTCGTCTCTGCTGCTCCTGCACGACAACGCGCGACCTCATACTGCACAGCAGACGGTCTCCAAGTTGCAAGAACTGGGGTTGGAAGTTCTCCGTCATCCGCCCTACTCACCAGACCTTGCGCCTATAGACTACTACTTTTTCCAGAATTTGGATAACTTCTTGGCGGGAAAAAAATTCAATACCCGAGAGGCATTACAAAATGCCTTTGAAGAATTTGTTGCCTCCTGTCCAGCTGATTTCTTTATGAAGGGCATGGGTGATTACTTCGATTAATACAAATAAAAAATACATGAAAAAAATTCGTTTAAATTTTTTCATACAAAACGGCAATTTCATAGGTAAAGACTTATTAATGCTCTAACAATACCTAAGAGAATTTGGTCCACTGCAGTGTTTTTTTTATTTATTTAATATATGGCGGAACATCGCTTTTTGGGTCAGCTAGTACTTTAAAATGCAATCAATCGTTTGTATTTGGAGTCAATATTAGATGCCAAGTTTTTATATAAATTATTTTTTATTGGGCATACTTCATCTCATCTTATTTTACACTAGCAACAAAACCCGGCGTTGCTCGGGTCAAAATATTGTAGAAATGTTCTCGATATTTTCACGCACTAACGTAATTTACGCCATTTAGCACACACCCCAAGCTTATATGAGTCATACAATGTGTTAGAACGGGATAAAAGTATCTTTTGCACATTTTTAGCACACACATCCACCCACTTCTACCTACAGCATCCCAACTCCCGTACTTGCAAGAGCACACGTGGGGCCTTCTATCCGTAGGTACAGTTTTTCTCCGCGCAGGGGCGGTACTAACCCCTGCGGCCGGGTTCGCCTTTTCGTAAAAGGCGACAAAACAACCCTAGCTACATGGTAGGGCCCCAAGCCCGTCTGGATGGCAACCACCCTTGGTCTAATCATTATCTTGGGTTGTGTTCCGGCATTAGTAACCTATGTTCCTGTACCCCTATGGTACAGCAGTTTGTACCACCTAGCGTGGCAAACCATTGGCGACGGTAACTGTTTATTGTTAAGTGGGCCGTCAGCCCGTCTTTTGTTCCTCAGCAATAAAAAAAATATGATTTTTTTTTTCAATTCTGTTTTATTTAGGTATCAATGTGTAGATTTGAATTATGAAGTGTAATATTTTTTAAATAAATAAATACACCAGAACAATTCACACAAAGCTCAAAGTAAGTAGCAGACTGTACTAGAAAATTGATAAATCACCTTTATTTTATTTTATCTGCCGTGTGGCCCCAGCCTGTGAAAAGAATAGGGCCACCCAAGGTCATTCCAAGGGATTCGTAAAAGGCGACTGATGGACTACTCCTGTGCCAGCTTGCATGCGGCAAAGGAAGTGCACCTCTCGGTTTTCCTGTAGGGATTGGAAGGTTGGACGGCAGTCGCTCCCGCAAAAGCAAAAACTAGACAAAATTTTAGATGGTACGTACAAGAAAAGGTCCAGTCACGGATAGGGCGTCACCGCAAAACGACGCGCAGAATCTTCGCCCGACTTCTGTGACAAGGGCTGCCGTGCCGTGGGCGAGCACGGGTAAACATTAGCCCAATCCAAACTCCGCTTCGCAACATGGAACATTGGCACGCTAACCGGATGTACGAGGGAGTTGGCCGATGTACTCTCCAGGCGAAAGGTGGCCGTGGCGTTCCCGCAGGAGACTATGTGTGAAGCCCAAAGACAAACGTGCGATAATCGTTACGCCATAGAGATCGTCTATTGCGCCTTTATAGACAGCTGGCTGACACTGTCTTATGCAAATAATAAAAATATTTGAAAGAATATGTGTCTTAATTTGCATTTATAGAGTAGACTGCCGTGCCCTCGTACCCCGACTGACATGTTTACTGCCTGCGAGGTAGTAAAAACAGTCATCTTTGTACCGTCTTTTACAACTCTCGGGAAAGACCATCGCAGTAAAAAGGTTTACCTTAATCTTGTTGCTTAGAATAACTGCGAATTCATTAATATTTATTCCTTACTTGATGTTACAATGTATAAAGGTCTTCCGGCTGAGCTTTTCTCAGCGCGATACGATATGGAGTTCTTCAAAAAAGGCATTATAAAATTTCTTCGAGGCCAGCAGTACGTTGGTATTGCCTCTGGTGTTGCAAAGTCCATAGGCGACGGTGACCACCAGCCAGGGTGGGCCGTTTGCCTGTCTGCTGAACTCTAGCTATAAAAAAACTTTTAATTTATTATCCTAATATATATTTACTAAAATATAATTAAATAGTAAATAATTTATTTCGTACCGGCCATGTTATATATACTATAAATCCTCATTTGCAGACAACAAACACATTTGTAAGCACAAAAATTTTGATCAATTTTTTCACTTCATAAGCTCACTTAGTTATCATTTGTTTATGAAGAAAGCAGTAATTTTACATTTATCTGTATGTAAACTATTCAAGTTTTGTTTATTAATATTTGGATATCTATTTTGTATATAATACTAGCGGTACCCAGCGGTACCCAGAATTGTCTTCGCCGCATGAAGAATCGGAAAGCTGTTGGATCCGATGGAGTCCCCATCGAAGCCTGGAAGGCGATGGGCTCTCGTGGTGTGGGCATCTTAACAGACCTTTTCAACCGGACACTCCTCACCGGTACGATCCCGAGCCAATGGAGACTGAGTATCATTACTCCAGTCTTCAAAGGCAAGGGGTCGGTGCAGGAGTGCGGTAGTTACCGAGGAGTTAAGGTCATGTCCCACACCATGAAGCTCTTCGAAAGGGTTATCGACTCTCGGATTCGACAGGAGTGCACTGTCTCGGATTGTCAATATGGGTTTCGCCCTGGTCACGGGACAATGGACCCTGTTTTTGCCCTAAGGACTGTCGCGGAGAAATACAGGGCGAAGAATACGCCTCTGCATTGCCTGTTTCTCGACTTGCAGAAGGCCTTCGACTGTATTCCTCGCGCGATAATCTGGTGGGCATTGCGGTCCAAAGGGATTCCAGAGGCCTATGTTGACATCATCCGAGACATGTACCGTGACTCCGATTCCGTAGTTCGAACCGCTGTTGGCGACACCAAACCTTTCCCCATCACCGTCGGGGTGCACCAAGGATCCGTCCTTAGTCCGTTTCTGTTTAGCGTGGTATTAGACGTATTGTCAGACAGCATCAGAAACTCACATGAGCAGCCCCCGTGGTTGCTCATGTATGCTGATGATATCGCGCTGGCAGATTCGGACAGGGGTAGGCTGGTGCGACGTGTGAAGGCGTGGAAAGAGTCGCTTGAGAACGGTGGTCTGAAGCTCAATGTGACGAAGACCGAGTACTTGGCCTGTAACTCCACAGATCCCACACCCGTACGCATAGACGGCAACAAGGTCGAGCGCACGGACCTTGTGAAATATCTGGGATCTGTGTTTCATGCATCCGGTGACATCGATTGCGACGTCAAGGCACGCATTGCTGCCGCGTGGGCCAAATGGCGTGAGGTAACTGGTGTCATTTGTGACCCCAAGATGCCGGTAAAGTTGAAGGGGCAGGTCTATAAGACCATCATTAGGCCTGTCCTTTTATACGGCTGTGAAGCGTGGCCGGTGTTAGAGCGACACAAGCAAGAACTGCGTGTCACGGAGATGAATATGCTGCGGTGGATGTGTGGAGTGACGCGGAAGGACCGCGTTAGGAACTCCCGCATTCGCGGTAGTCTTCATGTCCGTGACATTGCAGATAAATTGCAGGAGTGTCGGCTCCGTTGGTATGGCCATGTTTTACGGCAACCGGATGCTTACGTGGGAAACAAATGTCTGGCCATGCCGCCTCCGCCGGGCCCCGGCAGGAGGGGTAGACCCAAAAAGTGCTGGCTTGACGTCGTAAAGGGTGATATGCGTGCCAATGGGCTCACTACCAGGGATGCAGAAGATCGCGCGAAGTGGAGTAGAAAAAGTCGGAAAGCGGACCCCGGGCACCGAAACGAAAGTTTGGGCAGCAACCGGGACTAACGCTAGGATGATGATGATGATGATGACTAGCGGTACCCTGCGCGCGTTGCTACGCTACTTACTAAAATGAATTTGAAGAAAAGACATTACACAAATATTGAATTAATTTCGAGTCATTTTATTGATTATGTTCATGTCGAAAAACTTGTGACATTGCAGCGTTTCATTTCAATTTGTATATTTATTGAAGTGCTGTGGGATACACAATATTTCTTGTTTTTCCATCTGGTGTGTAAACGAATATATCAGAAGGTTTTCCGACACGTGAGCAGGCCACATAGAGCTGCCCATGTGAGAAGCATGGATTCTCCAAATTAAATCCACACAAGCACCGCACCAGGAACTGCAAACGTTTGAATTCGAATGGCATATCTGTTGGGATCATTGGGATACGTGGCAACAGTACGTCTTCACTAATATTTTATTATCGAATATATCTGGCTATGATAAATATGTTCGTAATATAAAGGAAAGAGTTTTTATGCAAAGATGCAAAATTTTTTTGGATACATCCTTAATATTAAAACATGGATTTTTATTTCACAATTTACATAAATTCTTACGTTCAACTGTCACGGAAATAAATAAAATTCATTGGAACGATAGTGGCGTCATCTATCAAAGATTGGTCGTAACAACTCAGAAACCTTTGTGGGCTGATGCACAACATTTTGCTGAAGATTATGACATGATCAAATGCAAAATTTATGATTCTATAAAGGACATACAGACAAACATTCATTTTTATAGATATAGAAGATATAAGAAAAAAATAGGAATATTTAGAGCTCCATCTAGCGATCAATGTATTGACTTCATACTGTACTGCATTATATGCCATGCTACATTATTCTAGTTTTCACAATATAGTACAGATGGCAGTATATAATTTTAAACCGTTATGATGTTTTTAATAATTTTATCATTAAAATTTTCACAACTAATCCAATATTATGAGATATTGATGATAAAATGCATATTAATATTATAGGGAATTTCCAGGTAAGAGTTAGTGTTTTTGCTGTAGTGTTAGATACAATTTTATTGTAGTACATATACCTATAATATGGTTTTAACTTTCGCATTGCTTTATGTTTTTAATTTGCGTGAGTAAATAGTAGCACTAACTTGAATAACCAAACAAATTAAAGAGGCCTTTTGCAGTACCCGAGTGCTTTGACCCAGCTTTGTGGTTAGGGTTATATTTTATTGTATTATGTTTTTTAGCTTCAGACCAAATGATTTTTTGCAAGTAGCTCATTTAATTAGTAACTCATAAAATAACATTATAAGTTCCAGCTTTTTTGTGCCCACTTAGACATCGACGCAAAAAAGTTTCGATATTTGACCATACCTTTATTAATAATAAATAAATATTAACATTTTTTCATTTCTATTCGCTATAAGATAAAGTTCTCGATACACTTGGCCTGACTGCGTCTCTTGACGTTTTCTACCGTCTGGATAGCGAACAGTGGGTACTTTTTCGTTAGCCGGGCACGCAAAAGGTTACTACTATTAATTATTATTTGTTTATATTTTATTATTATTAAAATTATTCTAATTCCCCAGATACGGGTGGTCACAAAAAAAACCGCAAGCACGGAATTCCGTTTCGGTACATTTCAACCCTTGCCATTCCCCCTCTCTCCCCACCACAATATGCTACCTTGCTCTGTCTCCGGGGCGGCCCAAAAATAATAAGTAAAAAAGTGCGTCCGTACAAAGTCCAATGTCAGAAGTGAAACTTTTTTGTGTCTGGCATGTCGCGGCTTGCGAACTTGCCAGTGGCAAGTTAAGGGGAAACGAAAAAGCAAAAAGTTTAACTTCTTTGGCAAAATAATTTAGTGAACTCTAGACGGCCATGAATCGGCGCATTATAGATTTTTATAATCCAAGTTTAATAAATGGACTGCGCTTCGAACGAAAATGTTTGGTATAATAACATAATACTTTAAAGAGAAAACATTTGATTGCTTGTTTGTTTGCATTGAATAGACTCCGAAACTACTGAACCGATTTGAAAAATTCTTTCACTGTTGGGAACTACATTATCCCCGGGTGACAAAGGCTATAATAAATTATCAAAAAAAATTAGGAATCCTTACTAAAACTCCAATAATATAACCCAAGGTGTAAAAAAATTACCTAAAATATTCTTTACATCGCGTGCGCTGCGAAAACTATTATTGATAGAATAAAATAATGTACTATGACTTTGCAGAACACATCATTATTTACAAAAATGTCACAACATCTCTAACTATTATAGTTATGCCACAATAAGTGTTCTTTTATTTTAAAAAATTAATTGAAATGCTAGAAAAGGCTTTTATTTGTATATTGGTATTAATCCTTATCAAAATAAATTACTTACTTCATATTCAAGACTGCTTCAATACTTTTACATAACTTTTTGAATTATTCAATTCGGACATTCCATTCGAAAGATATCACGAGTTTAAAAATGTAAGTGACGCTAATTTGCGTTTCATCGGTAACGTGAAACGCTATTATCCTCATTCTACCACCACACTCCTGACCATCTGGTACCCGTTCATTTGCCAGATAGCACACACAGCCTTTACAGTTTTTCTCCCGCACTACAACATGGAATATTTAAAAAAGCGTGTTGTTCATTATGTCGGCCGGCAACATGTTGCCTCTAACATCGCAAACATCATAGTCCACGATTACTGCTATCAGCTCATCAGCCTATTAATGCTGTTTTATAGAAATAAAAAGCAAGCCATCGTCGTTGTCAAACAAATATGTACACTTATTTGCAATTTCAACATTTGACTAGTATGAGTAGTTTGTTACTCAAAGTTTGATAGAAGAAATTGTTTCTTATAAAATGAGAATGTACTCCATATTCAAAAATTTTACTTTTGCACATAATTATCACATATTGGTTTGACAACGTCGACATACTGTATATTTTATGAAATCTCTATAAATAATAACTTTATTAACTAATAAATAACTAGGTATAGGAAATGCGGGAATGATTAATGTGACAGCATATCAACAAACGCACTTAAGTACCCCAAAACCGAGATATTCAAACCTAATAACATCCAAGTGTGTGTATATGAAACCCAAATATTGTACTACAATAAATATTGTACTGTAACAATGTTTTTTTTTTTTGCTTTGGAAAGCATGAAAACAAACCTGTTTTATAATTTAGTTTTAATTCATTCTATTTTTAAAGTTTTATTCACATTCTATGGATTTCTCACATTTTGTCATCGATTTTTCTATTGCACAACTTTAAAATTCGTACTTAAATTATAAACGTGAAAGTAACTACGTTACACAGACGGGTTACGTTTTAACGCTTAAACCACTGAACCAATCTTTATGAATTTCGGTAATATACATTCAAGACAAAGAACGTTCTGGTAGACCGAAAAAGTTTGAAGATGCGAAACTGCAAGAGTTTTCGCATGAAAACTCAACCCAAACTCAAAAACAATTGTCAGAAGCGTTAAATGTGGCTCAAGAAACGGCTAGCGACCGATTACGAGCAATGGGTCCAAAATATGAGAAGTTGGGTGGAAGAATGAGAGGCAAATGTAAAATTGATAAATCATCTGTGATGCTGCTTCAATTGTATGATCGGAAGACATTTCTTCATCGAATAGTGACGGGTGATGAAAAGTAGATTTAATTTGAAAATCCTAAGCACAAAAAATCAAGGCTATCGGCTGGCGAAGCTCATCGACTCCATTGCCAAATCGTTAAACTGAAAAATGACTCTTCCTGACATCTATCGGCGATTAATAATACATTTTTTTTTAAATTGCTTTAACGACACAACACTAAAGCTATTCCAGCAGATGGCGTTGTTAAGTAACAAGAAGTCAATGAGTGTTTGCTTTGAGGTTAGACTAAGAAAATCAATTGTTAATTTCCAAAAAACACAATTTATAAAAAAAAAATACCGAGCAAAGCTCGGTCATCCGGATATTATAATACTAATAACAGAGCATAGCGTCCCACTGAGCACGGACTTCGCCCTAGGGCCAACGGACAATATACCCACCAGGCTTGTCTAAGGCGGGTTATATACCAGTAGACTAGGTATGCTAGTTTCTTCACGAATTTTTCCTTCACCGTCGGTACAAATCTAAGCGTTGCAACCGTAGGATTTAAATTCAAAACCTTTACATTGGTCTCCGTGTATAATACCACTGACCTACTAGGTAGATAGGTGAGGTAAGGTTAACAATATTAACTTCGATTGTTGATCGAAGAATATTAAGATTAATAATTATAAACAATTTTAAGAAAGACATAATACCAATATAATAGCTTAAATAATAATTACGTTTACTAAATAAATATCTTAAAATTTAGTAGGTGTTTCTTGTACAAATGAACTCGGATTAATCGATAAAACGCGATGTTCCCAGGCGGTCACCCATCCAAGTACTGACCGTGCCCGACGCTGCTTAACTTCGGTGATTGCACGAGAACCGACCTGAAATTCATTAATCCTGGTATGTAAGGATAATGATACAAACTATATGATACACATTTGCATTGTCATCGATCCTTGATATGTGTGAAATATTTGAAACCAATCCGTCGTTTTGAAAGGGGTGAAAATCACGTTCAAACATTCCGTTACATACCAACATACCAAGCTAATAAAAGCGTGTTAATACACTTAATCATTTCACGAGAAATTAGTGTTAGACTAATATGAGTATGCACTCATAATTTATTCAGTTTTAATAGATTTAATGATATACACAGAGGAAGTTAGCTGGTAGCTATTTGTTTGAATATATTTGGTCCGCGAGGCATAAACTATGCGGCGGATGTAATATTAAAATAATAGTTTAGCGATATGCTCTATTCAATCCGTGCAAATTATCTTTAAAACTTCCTTCATAGCAGAAGGTTCATTCGAAGATACGATCTACCAGCAATCATCGCTACAATATATTTGCAAGTAATTATTACATAAGTAATGTTATATACTTCCAATTCCCCATAATTTACTTTATTTTTCTTTAAATGGCAAAGCTGTTGTTGTTACAGACGACGCAACAGCAGCTCCGGTCGGAAAAGGCATTCCGACCCCGTGGAAGCGAGGTCGATCAGCCGTGGCAACAATGTTCTCGGCTCAACCGCTGCATGGGGATCAAGCGAAGACCAGCCACAAATGGCAAGAATATTTTTATTGAGGACTATCGACTCCACCGGTGAAGCTGATCCTATTCTAATCTACTACCGTTTTGGAGTGTGGTTAGCTGAGGAAGAAGAAACGGCGAAAGAAACTCCCCCGCAACTACTTGTGCACTTGTGTAGTGTATGGGTGTGTGAGGCTTTAAGTTATGGGGGCACAACAGCCTTCATCAAAACAGAAAAAATCATGTAACTCTGAATCTGACTTTTATTGGAACACTACCACCAAGAAGAACTCCGAGAAAGAACTCTGCCTTGGCTCGAAATTAAAACTATTGGAGGCCAGGAACCTCTGCACCTCCAAAGATATTTCTAGAACGTGGAAGTAAATATTATACGTTACTATATACGAATGTTAATGCATTAATGTGTAATATATCATTACTATAATATATAATCATAACATTAAGATTTTGTATAAAATTTAATCTCGTATATATTTTTATTTCAGTGTTCTAAATCTAAAATTTCCATTTGCATTCACTTTATACTATAAAAGCTTTTACTGCGCAATTTCATTCGGAAAGGAATCATATTTTAACTTCATCCCCTTTGAGAAATACCTTTGAAGTCTTACGTTGAACTAAAGTGCTGTCCTATATTGAAATATCTTTCGTATTTCATTGACTTTTTTATTATTTGATCTTAAGTTAAAGGTATAATGCTTATTATATGCACCTATTTGTGTTTTGATTTATTATACTAATTTGATTTAATTAATTATCATCCCATTGCTTCCTTTGAATATGCTGCGTTGGATGTTTTAAGGGAGTAACGCGGTAAGACCAATTTAAGAACTGCCGTATTCGCGGTAGCCATGAAGGCTACCGCGTCTGTGACATTATAGATAATTGCAAGAGTGTAGCCTTCGCTGGTAGGTATGGCTATTTATGTGGGGAACAAATGTATAGCGCAGCCATTTCTGCCAGGCATCGCCAGGAGGCCCCGAAAAGTACGGGCTTGACAACGTAAAGGATGATAAATAAATATGTATGCTATAATTTAAAAAGCGTTTTATGTTTTTATTAGTATAATTTTAAGTGTACAAAAATAATAAATGTACAATTATTATTTTGTGAGGTGTTATATAATAAACTTTGGCTTAATTGGCGAGGTTCATTACGTGTGGGCCACCTGCTATACGCTAGTCATGACCTAACCACGCTCCATAACCGACTTGCAATGAACTAAATTCGCTTTGCGAACTTTTTTCTCTCAAGGTTAACCTTAAATATTTCCCTATCTGTCGACATCAATGCTGATTATTGCGCCAGAAAGCATTCTCTGGAACCGATCTTCGTGGCTTCGTCACACTTAATCACTCTGTTCCTGGAAACATTTGATCGATCACGTAGACGATTGTTGTCGTGTGAAAAAACTATGAGACAATTTATTGCGGAATTCGAAATGGAACAAACTCATTACCCTCTTTGCTGGTACTTTTCCTTCGTCGGTTAAATTATTTTCCGGCTAGTTGGCTATAGCACTTTGCTACATAATTTTTATACTTATTATGATGCCTTTTAAAATATTTTACTAAGCAATTAAACGAAATACGTTTCTTAACAAATAATAATTAATAATAATACCTTTTAAAACATAATCTCGTTATTTCAATGAGTGTATTGATACTTCTTCACATTTTTCGATTAAAATATATGCAAATTTAACTATCGACGTACGGGCGTATTGCACATGAAGTCCCACATTACCCCGCCGCCCATTCCCACTCAGCAGGGTATGCGTCATGCATGTCCACCTCCCAAAAAAAACCATACTTAGGTATGCCTAATTTAATCACATTTTTAATGTTAAGTATATTTTTAATCTTTTTTGAATTTAAAAAAATATATAATTTTGGTACGAAAAACGTGTTACATATCTTTCCACATTTGTAAACATTTGTAAAAGCAGTGTGCACATAGAATAAAAAATTATATCCAAGAAGTGTGACCGCAGCCTTATATTATTTGAGTTACAGTCATAGTTACAGTCAGAATGGTCTTGTTGTTTTAAAAACATAATTACATACTCGGTTCGTTTTTGACGTCACTTCAATGATATTGGCCAAAAGTAGAGTGAATACGCTTGTGACAGGAATGACTCACCGCGATCTAATTTTAGTTCCTGTTATTATTGAATTTAATTAAATTAAACAATAATTTGGGGTTTATACGTTCGCATACTATCAAGTACTACTCGGTCCTTGACACATACTAAGCAAAACTCACATTTGTGTATATCGATATAAAAGAGAGGGCTCAACTAATGATTTTATGGGTCCAGAACCATGTGTAGGCATTCCGACTAGCCTCGTGAAAGCCACATTCAGGGATTTTGCAGACCGCGGTCAACAACAACACTGGCTGACTAGAATCGGTCTGGAACATTCCAAAAAATTTTTGGGATTCACGTACAAAGCACGAGGATCCATCTGGAACATGAGCAGGGGGCAAATACGCTACTTGCTTGGGGCCTTTACGGGGCACTTTGGAACCGATAACATAATCATAAAGATGGGTCTAACCGTGACACCCATGTGCAGGTTGTGTGGGGAACATACAGAACGTATGGAACACCTACTGTGTACATGCGATGCATTGGCCAGGAGGCAAATGAATCTTTTGGGGGCAGAATATCCGACACCGGAAGACTACAAGCTCCTATCTCCATATCTCATTGTTAGGCTCATGAAGCAAATCTTCAATGAGATTGGAGAGGAGTGATTGCTATCTCGGGGAACACAAAAGATCCCATTGGGTCGAAGTGTCTGAGATATTTCTCGACCGAAACAAGATATCGATATAATCGTAAGAAGATTTATTATCGTTAAACGGATATGTCAATGAATGTAACCACACACGAACGTGTGTACAGACATTAATTTATAGACTGTTAAAACGTTGTCTCTTAATTCGTATAGATAAATAATAATTTTGCCAAAATAAATAGGAAGTCAGTTATAAAAACTCTGTAGCAAAACGTAACCATGTCGAGTATCGGCTTATTTTTTAAGTATCGATTCGTCTTGCCAAGGAAGTACTCTGGTACTAGCGTAAATATAAATAGAATATTTATAATTGTACACAATTTTTGAAGTGAAACTTTTTCACCGTTGTGATGTGAAAATTTTATGAAACTAAAAAGTCAACCCAAAAAGAGACAAATATATTCATAAATGTGATTTAGCCTGTGAAAAAATGAGGTAGAACACAAGTTGCCTATAATCCGTGTCTCCTCTTTGTTGGAGTTTCGTAGTTCAACTAATATATGAAATACAATTTTTTTTTAGTTTGGTAAAAATATTATAAAAAAAATGAACCTTATATAATTAACCTAATACTGCTGATAGTCTATATTTATACTAATCTCTCGTAAGCTATTTGTCTGAAGTTTCACTTCTGCCGTATGTGAATGGTACACACAAACCACACCTTTTTTTTTCAACCAAAAATTTTTTTTTCAATATTAATATTGAATAAACTTTCTGCCGTTCTTTCATTAAGCTAGCCCCACAACTCATTGTCTATGTTTCGAAAAACACAATTTCGTATCCTTTTTTTTTTTTTGGGATTTATTTGTACTACCACCAGATGGTGGTTATTTTGACATTTTAGTTCTTCGCAATATTACTCAAAATCTGTAACATTTTAATTTTCGACATGAGTATTATCTAGTAAATGTATAATGTAATACCATGTAGAATACGAATTAATATATATATATATATATATATATATATATATATATATATATATATATATATATATATATATATATATATTAATACTTATATAAATACTTAGCTGGTAATAAACCGCTCAATCAAAAATCAGCTCTTTAAATAAAATAGCTATGTTGCCAAGTGGCATCACTCTCCGAGGTTGAAACGGACGATAAGTGTGGCATACAAGTATACCTATACTGTCCGGTCTCTCTACAATAGAGTGACAGGGACAATCACAGTGGGACAATGAGGCTATTAATTAGGAAATAAAAGAGAAATCTTTTTTCTTCTGCATCTTTCCACGATTAATTTTATATATAATTCAGTCTTCGAAGCGAAGCTTCAGATAGAAAGAGAATGTAATATTTGGGAAAAATTTTACGTAAAATAAATCTACAATGTAGCATATTTGATAGTGCGCACAATCACGTTTAATTTTATTTATGATTATAATCAATTATTTAGATCATTTAATTACATAGAAGTTATCCAAATTGCATAATAACATAAGAAATATATAATACCAAAAACAACTTCCAAACAATCCAAATAATAATATGAACCAATTAAGTAATCTATTCAATACTTGTACGTAACATAATAGTAAACAGGTTTTCATCTCTTGAATCTCTGTCCTTCGTCCAATTGCATATTACAGTGTTGCGAATATTGATATATCAGAGGAAGTTTGGAAGTAGCATCAGTGACTGAGAAAGTTAAAAGTAACACACTAGCGTGGTATAGCCATATAATGAGGTACAGGAACTTGGGTCACTAATGCCGGAACACAACACAAGGTTATTATGGCGGCATACTTAAGACCAAAGGTGGTCGCCATCCAGACGGGCTTGAGGCCCTACCACGTAGCTAGGGTGGGTTGTTTTGTCGCCTTTTACGACAGGCCGACCCCGGCCACAGAGGTTAGTATTCTTCCTCCGCCCCTGCACGGACTTTGTGACACTTTCCGTTAGTGCCAGTAACAATTTCTTCTCGCGATCTCTTTGGGTAAAACATAGTTGCAATAAAGATATAATTGTACTAAAGCGATTGTCCTCATACCCGGGCTCCGAAAAATGATTGAGCGTTACACCATTGGCGCGCAACTGAGTAAGTAATCCATTTGTCACGTTTTATTTACTCCTTTATTACGCTGTACTGGCGCCTAATGCAGTGTTCGGCAACAAGCTGCATGCGAGCCGCATGCTCTTTGACTTCTCGGCTACAGCTCTTTCGTAAAATGTTTACTTAGTGCAAGAACGGACTATTATCTTTATTTAATTATCTATAATTATTATATTATCTATAATTATTTACCCATAATAATGTCTCCTACAAGCCCAAACCATAAAGGAAAAAAAATAATGAAAAAAAGATGCGTGGGAAATAAATCCTTGAGAAAATAAAAAAATCTGAATATTTGGGAAAATAAAAATTAAAATACACACCTAAAAACGCAAGGCTACAGCGGAGCTCTCCAATAATTTTTTTTTTTGTTTTTATCGTGAAGAGAGCTCCGCTTTAGCTTTGCATTTTTAGGTGTGTATTTTATTTTTTATAAATTGATAGTAGTCCTATACCTTTTCCGTGAGTTCCCAATCGTGGAGAGCTCATTAAGCATTTCCAATTAGAAAAAGATGGAATCCAGACACGCTTCGTCTTTGCTGCTTCATATTCAATTACTTATATTACTTTAAATATTGCTTCTCTTTTTTCTGTGTATGCCAAACGTCTCAAACATTCCTCAACTTTACAAACAACATGAAGATAAGAAACACCAGACTAGAGTCACTTTACGATCGGTACTTTTTTTAGATCCTAATACGTTTCACTGTCTGTGGAGCGATACAGTAAAATGTGTATTTATTGATTTATATAATAATGAAATTAAAAGTAGTTCTACTAAAAATATTTCCATTTATGAAGCACGTTTTTCAATTGTTGTTTTAAATATTTTTCGTCGAATCATGTACGCTTACACAAAGATACAAAACTTTGTCACCCATCCATATGCCTATGATAATCACTTACGGTTAACATGTACTCTTCTTGCTCCACATTATGTGGGATTGGCATAACATGTTTTCTTCTTACACTCTCCTCTGTTGTGTTTGCCGTTATCTCCCACCCTTTTTATTTTTTCAAGGATTTACTTCCCTCACGTCTTTTTTTTCATTATTTTTTTTAACGCTTAGTTCCTATGCTTCGCGTTGCCTGGAAGAGATCGCTTTAAGCGATAAGGCCGCCCATTGTCATACAGCATTATATTTTTGTATACATATTTTAAGTTAGTTTTAAGTATCTGTATGCAATAAAGAGTTTTCATTCATTCATTCATTCACACTATAAAGTTTCGCGCCTTCAGGCGTCCCTAGACGCCACTGTTATTTTATTATGTCCTTCAAGTAGTACAAATATGAAAATAATTTGAATACTGCAATTTTTGCATAATAAAATTTATTGCATTGATATATTAGTTGTTCGTTCATATAATTGTATAGTCTTATATATACAAAGTCTTAAGATATAATTATGAAAACATTCACAAAGAATTATTATCTATATGTTCATAAAAAGTACACTCAGTTATTTTTACACTCCTATTAACATTCTTATATTATACGAAAGTAACTATTGGTTTATGGTAATTAAAATATGATAAAAAGTTTTCATTGAATTTTTTCTATAAATCTAGTACATACTGCATCTATAGTTGTTCCTATTTTAGATGTCTAACAGTTCGGATCATTATTCATCTTTAAATTAAATTTTTCTGAATGGAAATCAACCAACGGATTAGATTTATCATTTTTAAAATTTAAATCTCCAACTAAAATAATTGGCATAGTATATTCATTACTTCCCGTAAATTTTGTTTCATATTCTGAATAAATCATTAGTGATCTTGCAATTATACATATTTATAATATCTTTAACGTTATGTTCAAGATTGATTTCACAATAATTGATGTGTTTCTATTTAATGGTATAGTACAATTTCTCCCTTTGATCGGCATAACTGTCCTGCTAAGATTGCATCTCTATCTGCTCCACATTTTTACCTTATTATTTTCCAACTTTATCTGCAACAAATTCTAACCAAACTCTATTAATTTTATTATTTTCATCGTATTCGATGTATACTAATTTACCCATAGAACCATTCAATAAACAGTCGTTTTTTGTATTCATGTAATACGACTTATTAATGAAAAAAACAATTTCTTAAGGTGAAGGCCACATACACTGAGGTGGGGAGGCAGCTGTACTCGAGTAACGGTACTAAATGTAACGATTATGTGTAACGGTAAAATCTGACGCTTAGCACGGATTGACTGGCCGCGCGGCGAGTGCCTATATGCGAGTCCATACGTCCGAATAGAAGCTTCGCTACAGAATAGTTCTTTGAATAAATTTCAAATGGGTGTCATATATATTTGACTCTTGAATGACAATGTTGCCGACCACTGGCGTCGACCTAGTGCTGAACCATTAGAGAGATTGTGCCGATTTGTTAACAACTACAATATAAATACTTGTATTATAAACACGTAAACTAATTGCGAACATAATATACTACAAAGTAGAATGAGTAGTTTTGTATACATAATTACAAATTATAATATAAGATTTATGTATTGAATACAGGATTGCGTGTTTCGGTGTTGGCTAGATGGGCTCTCGGCTCATGTGACGTAAATTTTTTGACTGTCAAACACTGACGTATCCAAAAGCGAGAGAGAGCGAAGCCATAAAGAAAAAGAAGGAAGGATGGTCGTGACGAGATTTTGCGCGCATCAACGTTTTTTTTATTGCTGTAGGACAGCAGACAGACATGTGACCGAAAACTAGTAAAATATAATATTAAAAGTATGTTCATATAAATGTGCTTTATAATATATAGGTATATCCCTCCACAAGCTTTGAGACCAAAATCAATCACATCGTATAACTATAGCCTAGTAGTGATAATGCGATACATTCTCCTTGGAAAGAAAAATAATAAATACTGGCAGGCATAGCCCAGGCATTAGATATAATAATAAAAAACAATCAATTCTATTTTGTTTTTTTTTTTAAATAGAAGACATTTGTTTGCGTCGTGTCGGACGTTTTCTTAAAAATGGATAAAATTGAAGTTCGCGCGGTGATATAATATCTCTGTTTGAAAAAAATTACTAGGGAGCTAGTAAATCAAGACTTGAGAGCAACATAAGGGGTTCGTATTCCTCCATATTTTACGGTTACGCGATGGTGTGCTGAGCTCCCACCAACGCAGGCCACGCCGGTGGCGCCGGAGGGCCAGTAACGGCCTCCGGCCACCGTAAAAAGCTTTTTAAGCGGATTCCCTACGTCAATAGTGACTGAACAAATTATTAAAAACTTTGAAAACATTGTCTTGGCGGATCGTCGTTTTATCGTTTGTTTTATAGCAGTCTATCTCCAATTCCGAAGGCGATTCCATCCTAATGTTGCTCTCAACTGTTTATCTACCAGCTCCGTAGTAAAAATTTTCAAACAGAGATATTTTATTACCACACGAACTTTAATTGTATTCATTTTAAGGAACACGTTCCGACACGACGCAAACAAATGACTACTATTTTTTAAAAAACAAAAATAAATTGATTGTTTTTTAATATTATTATTAACTCTAATGTCTGGGCTATGCCTGCCAGTATTTATTATTTTTCTTTCCAAGGAGAATGAATCGCATTATCACTATTTATTGAACACCCCTCGCATTATCACTACAGATATGCAAAACTACTAGGCATGCCTTTTAAGTTCTGTCATTTCCATATTTCCCGGCTATTTTGAATTTGGAACTGTTCTATATTTGAATGTGTTTAAATTTTGAATCTCAAAAAAGTTGAAAGTTTTAGGATTAATGCTATTATTTAGTCACAGCGTCGATTGGAATCTGTCAGGTCAAGTACGAAAATGAATCTTTCTAAGGAAAATGTTTCTGCAATGATTTTTTACAACTTAAGAAGAGGCCTGACACGGCTTCAGTGTTTTGAAGAGCTAACATCTGTGTTCGGTGATGAATCTCCATGTCTGCGGACTATCGAACGCTGGTATTTAGAATTCTAACGTGGACATACTAGTGTTAGTGACAAATCTCGCGAAGGACGCCCAAAATCCGCCTTCACTGAAGATAACATCATTGCTGTGAGACAACTAATTCTCAAATATCGTCATGTGACGTAACGAGAGATAGAGGCTCTATTAGGCATCTCAGGGACAACCATTCAAAAGATCTTGCATGAAGCGCTTGGTGTGAGAAAGCTAGTTTGCCGTTGGATACCGCATCTGCTTTCCGACGATCACAAGACGGCCCGCGTCAGATGGTGTAAGAAAACTATGCAAAGGTTCAACCGAGAAGAGTCAAATCACGTCTACGACATCATCAGTGTTGACAAATCTTGGCTCTATGCCTATGATCCTGATTCCAAACAACAATCTACAATTTGGGTCTTTCAAGATGAGCCAAAGCCGACTAAAGTTGTTCGTTCTCGAAGCACTTCAAAGAAGATTGTGGCCACGTTCGTTGGAAAAACCGATCAGAAAGAAAGAAAGAAGAAAGAAAGAAAAGTCTTCGTGGTCAAAGGTTCCAGTCCGGTGAAGAAGCAGTCGACGCTTTCAAGTCAGCCATTTTGAACACCCCCACTTTAGAGGGGAATAAATGTTATAATAACTGGTATGAGCGAATGGAAAAGTATTAAGCTACGTGGTGAATACTTTGAAAAACAATAAAAATTACTATAAGGTTCTAGTTGTGTTTTTTTCTTCAAACGACAAAACTTAAAAGGCATGCCTCGTAGAACATAAACTCATTCGTCGTCGTTGACTTATTCGCCAATTATTGTCCGCTGCTAAACGTAGGCTATCACAAATTTGTGCAACGAATCCCGATTGTGTGTTTTTCTTCATTCAGCTTCGACCGGTAATCTTACGTAGGTCATCAGTTCATCAAACTGGAAGGCGTCCTACACTTTAGTTTGCAAGACATAAGATTCCAGAACTTGTTTTTTCTATCGGCCATCGGTCCTTCAACAGATGTAACCAGCCCACTGCCACTTTATTTATACAAATTATGTTGAATTTTATCCATAAGAGACAACCCCAAAATAGCTCGATCTTGACTTGAAATCGATGAGCCACTCCTACTGTCAATATCCACGTCTCGGCTCCTTAGGTAGGACACATTGTTCGGAGACTTTAATTTTCAAAGAGTTGAAAGTTCCCAAAAACCATCCCTACTTTTTCATATACACTATTTGGTTAAAAAGAAGAGGTGAAGGGGGACCAATATTGCCTGTGATTATACTGAACCTTATGTAGCTGATATTAAGGGTCCAAATTGTATAATAAAATACTTATAAAAAAGATATACTATATAATATTCTTTATTAAAATAATTGCTATACACATAACAATTTACCTAGTCAGGTCATAAGTATTGTCACACAGTAAAAACTTTTATTGAATTAGAATTTCGAATTGTTCATGAAAATAAAAATGTATACTTTTAAAATTTTACTCATTTTTAAATATGGAGTGGACGCTTAAAGAAGACCGTGTTGCAGTTATTGCGTTGCATCGTTGCAGTTACGCACCAATTCAAATTTTTAACATACTGAAAAATTTGAATATAACCAAAAGATTCGTTTATCGTACCATCAAACGATACAATGAAGACTCTAGTGTAGATGACAGGTCAAGAAGTGGTCGCCCTCGGTCTGTTAGGACTCCAGCAGTGATAAAAGCTGTGAAGGCACGAATTCAAAGAAATCCCAAACGTAAGCAGAAACTGTTGGCCCTTCAGATGGGGTTAAGCAGAACCACGGTGAAAAGGGTGTTAAATGAAGACTTAGGGCTTTGGGCATATCGAAGAAAAACAGGACATCGTTTGAATGCTCGTCTAATGGACCTGAGACTGAAGAGATGGCGCGCTTTGTTGAAGCGGTACGCGGGAAAAAAATATCGGGAAATTCTTTTTTCGGATGAAAAAATGTTTACCGTAGAAGAGAGCTACAACAAACAAAGTGATAAGGTGTACGCACACAGTAGTGAAGAAGCGAGCAACCGTATTCCGCGTGTCCAACGAGGTCATTTTCCATCCTCGCTCATGGTATGGTTGGGAGTTTCTTACTGGGGCTTAACAGAGGTACATTTTTGT
Source organism: Malacosoma neustria (assembly GCA_963693495.1). Classification (NCBI taxonomy): domain Eukaryota; kingdom Metazoa; phylum Arthropoda; class Insecta; order Lepidoptera; family Lasiocampidae; genus Malacosoma; species Malacosoma neustria. Next base: position 12,422,989 of record OY856371.1, read on the forward strand.
GAGAAAGGTGTAAAAACGAATGCTGTATTGTATCAAAATACAGTCCTGACGAACCTTGTGGAACCTGTTTCTCATACCATGTTCAATAACAGGCACTGGGTATTCCAACAAGATTCGGCGCCAGCTCATAGAGCGAAGAGCACACAAGACTGGCTGGCGGCGCGTGAAATCGACTTCATCCGGCACGAAGACTGGCCCTCCTCCAGTCCAGATTTGAATCCGTTAGATTACAAGATATGGCAACACTTGGAGGAAAAGGCGTGCTCAAAGCCTCATCCCAATTTGGAGTCACTCAAGACATCCTTGATTAAGGCAGCCGCCGATATTGACATGGACCTCGTTCGTGCTGCGATAGACGACTGGCCGTGCAGATTGAAGGCCTGTATTCAAAACCACGGAGGTCATTTTGAATAAACTTTAATGTCATAAGAATCTATGTTTTGTTAAGTTCATTTTGGTATATGAATGGTTACATAATGAATAAACTTGTTACAATTATTTTACATTAAACATGTGACAGAATTTATGACCTGACTAGGTATATATCCATAATATAGTACCCATAGTTTAGTTAATAATGTAATAATAGACAATCACTTACTTTAATAATGTAAGGCCGGATACATGGCTGAATTATATCATATGACTCACAATTATATTTTGCATATTCAGTGAATAAATACAATGGAGATGTGAAGGAAATCTAAATTGCTATCCAACGGAACTGCGGCGTCCATCGTATAACCTTAAGACCAGCCTTGAAGTATTCCAATAAACTTGGTCGTAATTGTTCATAAAACAGAATTGTTCATAAATAATAACCGATAATAATATCGAATATTTTTATCAATATAATGGAATATGGTCAGTGCAATTCATTGATTTAAATATTTCAACTCTCTGGTGCAATTATAATCAATTCAATTCTCCGTGTAGGAGCGGAGTAAGAATATACTGACCCCTGCAGCCGGGGGCGGCATATCTTATAGGGTAACAAAACAAACTGAACCAAGTGGTTAAGCTCCAGCCAGTCTGGATGGCAACCACCCCTGGTCTCAAAATATGCAAATAATAACCTTGTAGCCCAGTGGAATTAATACCCTCTGAAACCAATTTAGAGGTCCCGGGTTTGAATCCCGCAATGGCGTACATTGATTATGCAATTCGTGTAATGTGTATATTATAGCATAAGAAAACCTACATCCTGAAATAACCGGTATGTATAATCTGCCAATTCGCCTTGGATAAGAATGGTGGGTATACTGTCTGTTCTCTCTAAGGAGCCCGAGTCCAGCAGTTGGACCCCATGGTTATTTTTCTTTGTGTATAACCTTCTTAAAGTGAAACTTCTATCGCCCCAAAATTTTTCGTCCATATATCGCATGTCGCATTACCCCGGCGCATGGCAGCCAAAGCCAATATGGCGACGCCCATAGCTCGCATCATCTGACCGTGTTTATATTCTCAATTATACGTGCAAGTGTTCCGCGGTATTTCTGTGTTTTGATATGTATATTAATGTAAATATTTTTTTATTATTCACTTTATCTTGATGGATAACGATACAGATAGTGAGTTAAATAAACCGGTCAACAAGGGAAAAACCAAGAATAGTGCGAAAAGATCCGACGATTGCCTACAAACCGAAAAAAAGTTTCACTTGCATCGTGGTTTCATAAAACCACACAATATTATTTGTGTTCATATGTGAATCAGGTTCCAGTTTTCTTACGCGTAGGGTACCGTATTAGCGTTGACGCTGGTATCGCAAACATCCAAATGCGATGGTAACTGCTTACTATGTATTAGGTAAGCCGTCAGAATGTCTACCGTTTCGCAGCAATAAAAATAAATATTAACCACGTTTGCGAATGTTTTTGACTTTATTATGATAACAAACGATATTATATTTCCTTCATAGCTTGAGTGCGTAACTTTTTAAAATAATTATTATACTAACATCAACGTAATTAACGTAATCTATTTGACTATTTATTTTGAAATAAAAATATTTTTTTTTTTAAATTTTGCCCAAAATTCGAATCCTTGAGAAAGATGTTTTATAGAACACTAGCGGCCCGCCCCAGCTTCGCACGGGTATTTAACAAAAATTTCAAAATTAAAAATTATATAAACACACATAAACCCTTCTATTTTTTTTCGGTCTCGGGTAAAAACCTCTCTTGACGGGTTTCCCTGGCCCGGGGGGACCGAAGGATATGTGGGACTCCGGGAAACATGTTCGACCATCCGACTACCCACTAAAAACCCAGCTGTTCTCCTATCGCCTACGCCCGGGCCCACGGATATATGGCCTGCCGATCTCGTGGCCCGGGCCCCTTCTAAAGTGTTGGCGCCAGGGGGTCAGGGTTTCGTCCCCCCGGCGCTCTCTTGTAACAACTCTAGGAGTTGAAGGGGGCCACGGAACAGCACGCAGCCCTTGCCCTCGCGGCCACTTTCTACGGCGGCCGGAGGTCGTTGCCCGCCCTCTAGCGCCGACGACGAGGCCTACGTTGGCGGTAGGGGAGTGCCGTGGCGGACTCCCGTTCCCGTTCCGCCGCCTCCCTTGCAGACACTACTGCCTCGCAAGAAGGCGACGGCCGTCCATCCAGGATCGCCCCCGACCATGGACATAACCAGGGCCGGGAGCGACAGTTCCGCGGCCAATTCCGGACGGGACTCGCATCCCCGTCGCGTGCTAGTCAGGCGTGGGTACGACTACCAGACGACACTCCAGAAAAACCAGGGAGTCGCCTGACGTCGTAGCCTGCCCAGCAAGACCAAACGACAGCGAGGATGCAATTCCCGCCCCGGGAACACTCTCTGTGCAGGCACAGTCAAAATAGGCATGGTTTCGACTACCAAATCAGGGCCCAGGGCAGAACCTGGGATCCCAATCAGTATTCGCAACCATCTCACCGGGGACCACGTCACGAACAGAGAGCTAAATTTGAAAGGATGTAGGAGGTAGACGAGAAGAAAGGTAGGACTCTGTCGCCTCGGACGGAGAGGGGAGTGAAGCGACGGATACTCGGGCACTTCGGGTACGCACACCCGTGCAATCCTCGGACAGAGAAGCGCCCCTGAAGGCAAACCCTTCTATTTGCGTCAGGATACTAAAAAAAATTATAAAGAAAGTTTGAATATTATTATTTCTATGAACTTTTATTTTAAAGGTTTTTTTGTTATTATTTTTTATTTATTTTTCGTTATTTTTTAATAAGTTTATTTTCTTCTAATTTTTGTAAAAACCCCAGTGACGCACGCCTACATTGCATAAGGTGCTGCCTAGCTAGCCGAACAGGGTGAGCGGCTACCACGCAACATTTTTCTAATACTTACATTTTTAAACTCGTGATATCTTTCGAATGGGATATCCGAATTGAATAATTCAAAAAGTTATATAAAGGTATTGAAGCAGTTTTGAATATGAAGTAATTTATTTTGATAAGGATTAATACCAAGATACAAATAAAGAGCCTTTTCTAAGGGCGGCATTTCAATTAAATTTTTAAAATAAAAGAACACTTATTGTGGAATAATTATAATAGTTAGACATATGCTGTCGCGACATTTTTTGTAAATAATGATGTGTTCTGCAATGTTGTAGTACATTATTTTATTCTATCGTCAATAGTTTTCGCAGCGCACGCGATTTAAATAATAATTTAGGTAATTTTTTTACACTTTGGGTTACATTATTGGAGTTTTAGTAAGGATCCCTAATTTTTTTGAAAATATAATATAGCCTATGTCACCCGGGGATAGTGTAGCTTCCCAACAGTGAAAGAATTTTTTAAATCGGTTCAGTAATTTCGGAGCCTATTCAATGCAAACAAACAAACAAACAATCAAATCTTTCCTCTTTATAATAGTAGTATAGATAATAGTAGTATAGATAAGCAACTTTAAAATATAACTAATGGTAAATAAATAAAGCACGTTGAAAATATAAGAATTTCCTTCAATCGTCGAAACGCCTGTGGAAGTCACGTGTTCGATTCCCGTCCCTCAGTTAGTGTACATTAGTTATCATGTACCCAAAACACAAGTCCTATGTATGCTACTTACTTTAGGAATATATGACGTTGTGTGATTTTTCTTAGTATATTTAATTTTAAACTGGTATTTAAAAAAAATAAAGATAGTTTTGACGTCTTTGTATTAACTTGAAGTTACAATAATGATGTTCACAAATATAATAAATATGATGAATCTGTTAAATGTAAGAACAATGGCATTTTCCACGGCCTATTAATAATGACGTTGAATAAAAAATCTAGAAATTACATAATTACTGTTGCATACATATATTCCGAGGAAGTAAAATATACAGGGTGACTTTGACAAACCCGTCCAAATTACACAGAAGAATCTTTAGTAAAAGTTATGGGAAATATGTATTTTAGTTTTGTATCACATAGTACAAAAATGTTGAGTAATCAGCATCACAGTCATTCAAAGAATAAAATAATAAAAACTCAAATTACTTTATCATATATAGTCCTCGAATGGCGACCGCGTACTGGAAGACGCATTGTTGGTAGCCCCTCACAAGATAGACCGATAATCTGGTCAAGATCGCCGGAATAGGTTGGATGAGGGCAGCTCAGGACCGATCGTCGTGGAGATCTTTGGGGGAGGCCTATGTCCAGCAGTGGGCGTCTTCCGGCTGAGATGATGATGATGATTATATAGGAATGGTACACAGGAATGGTACTGGAAAAACTATACCAGAATAAATAAAGGAAAAGTATTTCCGTATTCACGCTACATGAATCGATCCCGATATTTCAAGGTCATGATTGGTATTGCCATAATTTTGTTTTATATTATAATAATATAGTATAATATAATACATATTATCGTATTATATAAATAATATACAGTATAACATAATTTACTAAATAATATTTTAGGATATGACTGTATAAATTTAATAAATAGTGTGATATTATTTATTATTTAATTTTCTTGTATTAACACAGTAAATTGTACTCATATACTATATAATAGTATTTTTTTTATCATATCATCTATCAGCAATAGGTGTATTTTCGGTGCCAAGGATGTCACGGTCTTTGAAACTTACGTGTGGTACGTAACAATGTCGTTTCGCTATCAATTATTTATAATAGAATATAGATTTATTTATTATTATTATTTATCTAATGTTAGATTACATTAATCCAAATTTACTTTACAATACCATTAAAACGACAATGATAAAAATTAAAATACTGTAATATATCAAAATACATTTTTATTAGTAAATATTATAAATAAAAAAGTTAGTTCATAAATAGGTTTTTACATACATATTATAATACATTTAATATACATAGATTATTTAAATGTGGATAGTCTATCCTGTTCGTTATCATGTTCAAGGTGCTGTTAGGACTGTCACGGACCATACTCGTCTGCTGATCATACTCGTAGATTCAATACGCTTCTTAATTAGGTATATATGCATAATTATTCAATTTATCATTAGCATAACATCTGCAATGTATATTTATTCAATTTTTACGTTACCGTCGCAGCATGAGTCGGATGTAGATATTCAGATCATTTGATATGAAGTCAAAACCAGTAGTGCAAAATCAATATTACATTACAAAAATACAAGGTGCATTCTACATCGCATCTAGTAAGTTAGCTGAAGCACGAGTAGATGATTTTTATACAGTTACAAAGAAGCGAGCTGTCTCGTGGTCTGCAGAGTTCGACTTTACTCCAACAGTATCCTGAGAACCAATGCTGGCTGACACGATTCTGCAATGCTCAATTGCTGTTAGGAAATGTAAGACACACATAAATTTCGATCATGTTATAGGATAAGACTAACATTATATTTAAGACATTTCTTCCTCTCTTCCGTTTCATTCTTGACAAAGCGGTCGTGGTCACGCTGAAGCATCCACGTCGATGGTAGAGGTGAAGACAGCTCTCTGCACAATCTCCCGCTGTCTCTCCCTGTCGGCAGACTGTCTGGCGCAGTCAGACACAAAGTGGGAACACTGCGGACTTCACGTGGTCAGTTCAGCGCATAGGTGACCTGCCGCGCGATCTGGCTTCTTCCACTTTTCCCTCACTACCAACTGCTCTATGGAGTCGTTATCTCGTTAAGACATTATGTATGACCTGTATGAATTGTAAAAATGATTCGAAAATAAAAATATTATTACTATTTTAAGCATTTTATTACAAGTTGCTGAGAGCTCTTCGAAGTTTGTAATTTGTAGCTATGTTGTTAATTAAGGACACAAGAAAAGTGGTGTTACTCATGGAAGTCTCGCGTTAAATACATTTTGATGTGCAACAAAACTTTCACCAAGAGCCTCTAATTCACAAAAACAAATGAATGTAATATATCACACTGGATAACCAAATAATGCAGTAATCGTAATTTAAAAGAAGTTGCTTTGAGTAAATTGACAGTTCTAAAAACATTCAGTGTCGTAAAGGTATAACATGTATTTTCGCAGAGCAATGACCAAAACTCGATTCGGCTATATCTCCTCGTGAGGCTTTGAGTGGGGAACCGAAGTTTTAATCGGCATTCCGTTGCAGCCACCGCTGGCCATAACATCTCGGGCAGTATCACAGAGGTGGCTACTCTGAAATTTCATTCTTTCTTTCTTTTAAAATCAAAAATGGAACACAGTTTCGAAAATTGCATTGCTATGTTTGAAATAAATATGTACTTCCAAATTAAAAAATCCTTCATTTTTTATTTGTTCCTTGCAATTGAAATAATTTTGAAAATGGAACAAATAACAAATGAACATCAAAAATGTTTGCCATGTTCAAAATAAATATGTAACATTAAATTTAATGTAAATGTAGGTATTTGTTAAACACAAACCCAATCGTCCAGCTCCCTCTACCATTAAGAATTGGATATCTTGGCAGTTGTAAACAATGACTGTGAATTTGATCATTATAATTGCGATATAACAAAACCAAGCTCAAGCTGTGATAGGCATGATGGCCAAATTATCTTCAATTACAAGCACTTCGGTAGCTAATTTTCTACGCTATAGAGTCCTCGTTCGTGAATAATGAATACTATTAAATCATTATAGCTTTGTTATTTTATTATAATATTATTACTTTGTCTCATTTACATGTCTAAACATCAGAATGGAATTTTTTATATTTTATATGATTATGTCTTTGGCATTGTAAGCGGACGATCACCCCTCAGATGCGGTATCCTATAAAAATTCATAAGTAATATTTCTATAAATATATTAATATTATTAGTGTCATATTTTAAAAAGTAAAAGTATTTTTACACATTTAAAACAAACTTTTCTAATTTATATATACAATAATATTATATAATATAGAACTAAAGATTTAAACAATAAAAATAGATGAAATGGGGAGTCCATGAAATGACATTTATATATAATAAATAAATATAACTCAATATCATATAACCTTCAGAATGCACGCAAAGGTCACGGATTCGATCCCCGTGTTGTTTGGGTGTTTATGATTCATATGTAAATAAATAATAAAATGATAATATTATTTATTTATATAAGAAAAGTGTGTAAGTAGTAAGTCAGTTGTCTAGTACCCATAACGCAAGCGCTCTGTTTCTTACTCTGGGACTAGATGGCGCTTTATGAGTTATCCCAGTGTTTTTATTTATTTATATATTGAGAAATACCCCTAAATATAACTTAACCAATAGTCATCTAGTAGCGTGTATCAAACGTATTTACATACCTTACTTAATAAGGAGGAACAAGGAATATAATGTTAAGAGCCCATGTGGTGTTAGCCAGAATGAGGCTACCCCATCTCTTTCCTATGGAGACGCATTAAGCGACTACAGTAGTACTTCTTTTAAATTTTTGAAATGAAACGAATTGCAAAGAAAATGCCAAATCCACTAAACTCTTCTCCTCTTCAATTCCAGCTGGTTTTACTTCCTGGTTTCTTTAAGAAAAGAGTCGCAAAAAGGATTGAAGCTAAAGGCACGCTGGGGTTTTGCCCTGAGACTATATTCAACTGAACCCCGAATCTAAAAACTCATAACGTCCCCTTGCTTGGTTCTCTGGTAGCTCTAGGTTAAATTTTGATGCAACCGAGATTAATCCATCGGTTAGTGACTTGATAATTTATACTTTAGCGCTAAATATATCGGATGACTCAGTCGATCAGATGAGCGTGGAAGTGATAATAATTTATATCAGACGCTCAAGACAAAAAGCTACACAATAAATTGTTTTTGTTAATTTGCAAAACTCAATTAAAAGTAATTAACTGCGGTCTATTATAATTCAGTTTTTGTCAGAAGCTGGTTTTTTAGATTTGAGGACTAATTTATATTAATATTTTGGATAACAAATGAGCGGAAATTACGTATTAATCTGTAGCTCATTTAAACAGTGCCATCTTCATTAAAATAAATCCGTTGGTTTATTTATTATCAATAGAAGATGGTGCTAGTGAAGTGATTGCTAGAAATAGTTTATTTTCGTGCAGGGTTGAAGTAAGAATACTAACATCTACGACCGGGGTCAGCTTGTCGTAAAAGGCGACGAAACAACGTGGTAGAGCCCCAAGTCCGTCTGGATGGCAACCACCCTAAGTCTAAAAGTATGACGCCATAATAATGTTGTGATGTGTTCTGGCATTAGTGACACAGGTACCAGTCCTGTACCTCGATGGGGGAGAGCAGCGTGTTATCGCGGTGCCCCTAGCGTTCACACATTTATAGGCGAAGGTAACTGCTTACTATTAAATAAGCCGTCAGCCTGTCTGCTGTACCTAAACAATAAAAAAAATTGACTTCCTATATACTACAATATTTTATGTTGTATTTTATATAATTTTCACGTCATATTACGCTTAGCTACCGCAGGGTATCCTCTATGGATTTCACACCACTCGTAGTTCCTGTGGATTCCACACAGAGGTTTGTATAAAGTTACAAATTGAATAACAGAGGTATGATATTAGACAATATGATCTACTCAAAGCACTTTTGGTAAACTGAGTTCGGTTTGAATACTGAGGTCCACAAAATTGTCGAACGAATGACAACAGATTGTTAGGCGCAACGAGTTATGGAGCTATGTTGGGTTATTATTATGGAGCTCTTAAGAAAAATGTCCGAAATGAAGAAATCCATAGGAGAATTAAAGTGACCGATATAGTTAGTAAAATATGCAAGCAAGTGGCAGAGAGCCGGTCACGTCTGACGGAGGTCCGATGGGCGCTGGAGCAAACTAGTCTTGGAGTAGAGACCGCCTCACGGTAAACCGATGACGAAAAGCAGCCGGTCAGGGTTGGATGAGTTAAGCAAGGGATCGGGATTTGTTACCCAGACTTGGGGAGGTCCCCCTCCCCAGTCTACCTGCAAAAGTAGATAATAATTGGCTGATGACGATGAATATATGTTCGTGGTGATAGTAAATAATAATAACTCGCAAAAATATATGCACGTTAAGGTTTACGTTTCATGTCCAGTAAGCCGTATTAGTCTGCTAAGCGTAAGGCTGCCGGCTCAGAGGAGACCTTAGCCTGAATGTGCATCACGATGTTTTACGTGCATGACTTGATTTTTTATGCCAATAAACCTCGCTCCAATAATCGCCGTCCTCCGTGTAACACCATGCCCTGCGCGACAAGGCTCGTGAACTTGACATTAAATTAGTTCTTAGTATTAAGTCATTACTTTTTTACGTTTTCACTATCATTATAAAACAAAAGAAACTGTCTGTTTGTTTCTTTCCCATGTATACCTAAGTTAAATATTGATGAAATAAAAAAACCTTTATGAGATCACTATAGCAAGTGTATCCTCGCAAAAATATAAATAAGTAAAACTGTACGGAGCATAAACAACTCAAATTTTAAATAATTCGTGGTGATCTGAAAATTCTGCGATACAAATATTTATAAAGAATTTAAGTTTAGGTGATAAACACAAAGCAGCCATTTTACAATGTATTTTAATGACTGGTAAGACAAGGTAAGTGTTAGGCAAGCGGTACCATATTTGGAGACCATTGTATAGGTCTCAGGTTCGAATCTTACGAGGGTATATACGGCAGATTTTCTCACCAAATGTTATTATATGTTACTAGCCGTTCCCGCCCGCTTCGCTGGTCGAGTGACAGAAAAAATTAAATATAAAACTGAGAATAAATTTATTTTGTTATTAACACACTGACAAAAAGTAAGCTTGATTTGAGTGAAACTACGCGGCGAAAGGAATATTCCTACCAAATTTCAAGTCTATATATATATATATATATATATATATATATATATATATATATATATATATATATATATATATATATATATATATATATAGATATAGTGGGACGTTTATTTGTTATTTTATAGTAAAGTATGCTGTTTACATAAATGACAGTATCGTGTAAATAAAATTTAACTAAACTGCCATCAGTAATAACGACGTGACCACCTTTATATTTGTAAACAAGATAATTTGCTTTTATTAAATTTGTTTTTCAAGGTACAGTGATTACTGTGTGAAAACGTCATATAGTAAAACTCAAATTTGACTGTGTAAAAACAATGTCAAATGTGTTGTTAGTTCTTCCTCGCAATTAGTGGTTCATCCCGGTTACAATGGGAGCTGTTCCATATTGTGTGGTAGTTTATTGTAATGTGATTAAAGATATTCTACAGAGGCACGAGCGTTTTGAATACCCGGGCCCGGAAAAAAAGACTAAAGTATAAAATAATTATTGCACACTCGTTCAATGTCATCTTTTGACTAGTTATAACGGAAAGAATAATTAAACAGCGATGATTTACACTTTTGTTTAACAATTAACTATATTTAGACATTCGATATTTTTATAATATTAATCAATGTATAATCCTAACAATCTCATAATCAACTCCAAGCCGGAGAAGTTGAAGGTAATATAATTTCCCTACAATAGATATTCAGAGATTCCTTAGATTATTATTAAAAATTCAAAAAATGTAAATGATTTGGTAAAAATAGTATAATGTATTTCTGTGGTGACAGCATAATAAAGAAAGGGTAAGTGCCTAGTAACTCGAATATATCGCCTTGATCAGTTTGCCCTGACTTGAGGCAAAGAGGGCAAGGTTAAACTTTTCAGTCCATGCAACGATCACAATCTGAATTACTTGTAACGGTTCTTTAATTAGACACCTTTTGCAATTATATACTTTATTAACACTCCGATAAATGTAGAAGCCATACTAGTTCAATTAAAGCCCTGTAGGGCGTATTTAAATATAATAATATAATGAGAAAATTAATCTCGATTAATTAATTTTACTTCATTTTCACATAAATAGTTTATGCATTTATCAATTTACAAAAGAGTCCGCTTAAATTTGTTTAGTAAATTTTAAATTTAGAATAACAGTCCACCATGTCACTGGTCTCCCAATTCATCCAGAGTAATAACTATGCTATCGGCACGCTATGATGGCCGTTTCGACGTTTGTCCACTCCATGAAGTTTCATATTAATTAGTAATTACTTTTGAAGGAGCAAATTGCTGTTCTTTATTGTCGATAACTGCACGTCGCTATTGACAATAAAGAACAGCAATTTGCTACTTCAAATGTAATTACTAATTAATATGAAACTTCATGAGTAGACAAACGTCAAAACGGCCATCATAGCGTGCCGGTATAGTAATGAATTGCGCACATATATAATTTTAGTAGGCTGGTTTTTTCAAGTAATTTCAAAATATTGGGAACTGTGTGGTTATTTCTTATGTACAGTTGCAATTATAGTTTAATATTAGGTCTTTACCTATGAAATTGCCGTTTTGTATGAAAAATTTTAAACGAATTTTTTTCATGTATTTTTTATTTGTATTAATCGAAGTATTCGCCCATGCAATCAATGCATCTTTGCCAACGCAGTGGCAGTTTATTGATGCCCTTCTTAAAAAAATCAGCTGGACGGGAGGCAACAAATTCTTCAAAGGCATTTTGTACTGCCTCTCGGGTATTGAATTTTTTTCCCGCCAAGAAGTTATCCAAATTTTGGAAAAAGTAGTACGCCTTAAAGGCGGATGACGGCAAAATTCCTACCCCAGTTCTTGTAACTTGGGAACCGTCTGCTGTGCAGTATGAGGTCGCGCATTGTCGTGCAGGAGCAGCGGAGACGAGCGATTGACCAATGCTGGTTGGAGATGTGCCAGCTTCTCCATCATTGTGTTCAGTTCTTCACAGTACACATCTGCAGTAATGCTCACCCCGTTTGGTAAGCTGTGATGAATCACACCGGCGCTAGACCACCAAACAGTGACCATCACTTTTCTAGGGGTAAGTTTTCGTTTAGGGCATTGTTTAGATGCTAAACCAGGATCCAATCAACTTGCTGAGCGCTTGCCGCTATCAAACAGAATCCATTTTTCATCGAAGGTAACAATGCGGTTCAAAATTCCTTCATTTGTGTGTGGTGAGCAGTGCCAAGCACGTCTCGACGCGTACTTCGCGTTAGCGATCATTGAGTTCGTGGGGCACCCATTTTTCAAGCTTTTTTACCTTGCCAATTTGACGCAAATGGACCAATATTGTTTTGACGCTAACGTCGAAAGCTGCTGCTAATTCAGCCATAGATTGTGTATCATCAGCTTCCACAATCGCCTTTAATTCGTCATTGTCGACCAAAGTCTTCGGACGACCGCGAGTTTCATTTTTCAGGTCGAAATCCCCAGAACGGAAGTGAGCAAACCAATAACAGGTGGTGCGTTGGTTTGTAGTGTTAGCTCCATAAACGTCGTTGATATTGTGTGCCGCTTGTGCCGCGTTGCTGCCACGACGGTACTCATATTTAATAATTACTCGAATTTTTAACGTATCCATGATGACGAAAAAGATTGAAATGCAATGAAAATGTAACATTAATAAATAACCAAATGACTACTTTTGGAAAAAAATTCCATGTTTTAAAATAAAATTAATTTGACATTAGAATTCTTAGCCAAACAAAAATTATTTTGATTTGAAATGGCCAGTACTGCAGAATGGCAATTTCATAGGTAAAGACCTATTATTTATTTTATTCAGTTATTTTAATAGAACAACTAACTTAAAACTGTTCAATTAATCATATGCGTTTGTCATCATCTGTAGATTCTACCATCAGTAATAATAACACTAACAAGAGAACGAGAGAGAGTTGGCTTTGAATAAACTGGGTATAGTACTCGGAAACAGTCAATTAAATTTAAATTATAAAATCAGGAAATAAATTTAAACAAAATATAATTTCAACTCAGTAAATAATAATTATGATCAAACATAATCAAATATTAATGTATTTGTAATTGAGAAAAAAACTTATTTATAAAAATGAAAGGCTCCACAACCTTTCGCGATGGATTTCGTATTAGCAAAAGTTTGTTCATTAGATTTAGTGACGCAAAAATCGAAATTGGCCTTTAAAATTGTCATAAATAGTTCCTTAATAATGTTTTTGTCACTATATGCAACTATATTATGTGTTATTTCAGTAATTTTCATTATCTCTTATATTATGAATATAAATTTTATGACATATTGTTAGAACTAGTTATTATCTGTTATTATAGCTTTATTTTGCTATTATTAAATAAATATGTTGGTTAAAACATAAGGCTTCCAATGTTCATCGATGAATATTGTATATTTACTAGTTAAGAGACTATTTTAACATCGAACTAATTATTTTGATGATTAGGGGAGGTTGACATCATAACACCGCAATTCAGTCATATTCGGGCGTAATATTTAATTTGTATTATATTAGGTTACAATTGGTATGTTATTTTTACTAACTAGCAGGAATTGCGTGTCACAAAAATAGTTATGCTGAAGTAGATGACGTCATGGATGACGCGAAAGGATCACGTTAGGAACCCCCACATCGCGGCAGCCTTCATGTTAGTGCCATCATCGATGATATGTCCACTTTTTGCAACCGGTTACTTAAGTGGAGAAAATATGTCTAACTATGTCACCTCCGCGGGCCCTGACTTGAGGGGACAAAAGGATTCGCTATAATTCCAAAAGCTGAGCCCGGTCACCAAAGCGGAAGTTTGCCTAGCAGCTGGAGTTGAACCTTCAAATATTCATAATGATATGTTATCCTTGCATTTATTAAAATTCTGAGTATTGTAGAGTAATGTAACCTGCTAGAGCCACGAAACCTTGTAACATCAATAAACTCATATGCGGGTTCTTCAGCAAATATACCAGAAGCCACCGAGTTGTTACAGCCCCATCAGCACCCTCAATTAATTATACACCAACACTTTATTACTAACACTTCCAGGACACTCACTGCTCTCTGCGTACATTTAGTCCATAAACTCTAAAATTACATTTTATGTTATAAATAAATTATTTTTATTGCTGAACTCTCTTTAGCGGCTGTGCGCGCAAGCCGTAACAGCCGTGTGGAGCCCTATTATCAACATCAAATTAAAATTATAAATAATAGAGATAGAGTTCCGGGAGTTAGGACTTTTTTATTGGAAATTTCCTCCTCTTTATCGAGCTTTTTTTCAAATTTGCTTAAATATTAATATTTTTTGAGTCATTAACAAAAAACGAAATATAATTTTTTTTTATCTTATTTTTTTAATAACATTTAATTTTTTACCTTTTTTTATTGCGTAGGACAGCAGACAGGCCGACAGCCCGCTTAGAATTTAGCAGTTACTGTCGCCTATAGGTGTTTGCAACGCCAGTGGCATCGCGAACACACTGCTGTCCTATATGGGTATAGGAACTTGGGTCACTAATGCCGGAACACAACACAAGGTTATTATGGCGGCATACTTAAGATCAAAGGTGGTCGCCATCCAGACGGGCTTGAGGCCCTACCACGTGGCTAGGTTGGGTTGTTTTGTCGCCTTTTATGACAGGCCGATCCCGGCCACAGAGGTTAGTATTTTTTCTCCGCCCCTGTACGGATGATACCTGCACCAAAATTCTTCAAAAACATTTTTCTAGAGGTGAGACCGAATCGAATGAGCCATCGCTCATATTTTTAGGACCTTCATCTCTTTTTTGAACTTGTTGACTAGACTAAAGGTATGTTTCCGAAGCTGCACGCAGCAATGCTGCCGCGGCACTATCGGTCCCCATACAAACTCTATCGCGCAGCAGGGCTGCCGCTACATTGCTGCTCCTGCATTGCTGCCGCTGCATTGTAGCCACGTCATTGCTGCCTAGCTCGGAATGTACTCTCATATAAGCTTATAGAGATTGTATGAGGACCGGTAGTGTCGCGGCAGCAGTGTCGGGGCAGCACTGCTGCGTGCAGCGTAGTTCGGAATCATACCTTTATACATTTCAAGAGCATGTAGTGATTATATGTAATAGTTTTTATCTACTAAAATGTAATGGGTTATGTGATTATGAGAATAAAACATAAGTTTTAACATACGTTGCTTGTGTTTTATTATAGGCCTAAATCAATATTAATTCATGGAACGCTTTTTCAACGTGTTTAACTAATAAAAATACTATTAAATAACTAAATTGAAAATTCATGCAAATTATTGTATAAATTAGACATAACATTTGTCAAATGTCTGCATAGTTATTCAGTTCACCGGATTACATTATTTTAATTTACGTGTTCGCATGTTGATACAGCCTTGGTATAACGCACGTAATCGTTATGAAATAGTAAATAAGCGAAGACCGCGACATTGCCCTGGTTAGGATTCGAACTGTGCGATGGCGGAACACCACATAACACCTTTGCGTTCTTGAAAGGGTCACACATATACATGTGAACGTCTTAATTGTACTTTATAACACATTATGTAAACAGGTGAAGTAATTATACGAGGCGTTTGTGCTGCACATCCGCGTAATATAGCCATGGTAACTTAAGTAATAGCCTTTTTTTTTTTTTTTTTTTTTTTTTTGGTCTCGGGGTAAAACCTCTCTTGACGGGTTCCCCCGGCCCGGGGGGACCGAGGGATATGTGGGACTCCGGGAAAGATGTTCGGCCATCCGACTACCCACTAAAAAACCCCGCTGTTCTCCTATCGCCTACGCCCGGGCCCACGGATATATGGCCTGCCGATCTCGTGGCCCGGGCCGGCGCCGGCCCGCCCTTTGTCTTGAGGCGGGCCCCTTCTAAAGTGTTGGCGCCAGGGGGTCAGGGTTTCGTCCCCCCGGCGCTCTCCTAACAACTCTAGGAGTTGAGGGGGGCCGCGGAACAGCACGCAGCCCTCACCCTCGCGGCAATAGTGCGGGCGGCGGGTCCTCCCCCGAGGGGCCGCCCGCGGCCGCTTTTTACGGCGGCCGGAGGTCGTTACTGGCCCTCCGGCGCCGCCGGCGTGGCCTGCGTTGGCGGGAGGGGAGTGTGGTGGTCGACTCCCGCTCCCGCTCCGCCGCCTCCTTTGCGGACATGACTGCCTCGCAGAAGGAGGCGACGGCCGTCCATCCAGGATCGCCCCCGACCATGGACAGAACCAGGGCCGGGAGCGACAGGTCCACGCCGATTTGGGCGACGAGGGCGCGGCGCTCCTCGCGCCACGCAGGGCACACGGCGACAGTGTGGTTCACCGTGTCCTCCTCGTCGCCCGCGCCACAGTGGTGGCACCCTGACGTCATCTCCCGAACTTAAGTAATAGCCTTCAATAGTTCCCCAAAACCTATGTTAAAGGCAATTGCGGCTTCATTTTTAAATGCATATGAAATGTACATTTATAAATTTTTCTTCAAGGCTGGCAACGAATTGACGATGCCTCCGGTGTCCCAAACGTCTTATGTCTATAGGTGATGGTGACCCCTTGCTATCGACCGGACCGGTTGCCTGTTTGCTGAACCCTTGCTACCCAATATTAATAATTAGGACGCCTATGAGGTACACGACGGAGACATGATATAAAAACATTCAAGGAATGTTGTATATTTATTATTTACTTACGTAAACTGTACTCAAATGTAAACTTATTTACAGGTTACCTATGTTAATTTTTCTTCTCATTATTATCATCCAAGTGGTTCATTAATGGGAACTGTGGCAACGCGAACACTGTGCAATATCAATGCCCCTCTGACAATTCCTTTTTTGTGCTGAAATTATAAGTTTTGCCTAAGATAATCTATATACAAATAAATAAAGTTGGAGGGTCAGAGTCACTATTGCACGCGGACGGAGTCGCGGGCACTGCTAGTATACATCAATAAAATCAACGAAACTTGTTTATTGCTTATGAACGAACTTGAATTCAAAAGGAAATTATTTGCAGATTGTGAAAACTTTGTGGCCGGAGCGTCTAGTCACCTAGGTCGTTCCTACGGTGCTCCCACGAATGGCTCTGAGTGGTGACTAAGATTTCAGTGGCTATGCCGTCGCGGCTACCACTAGCTATCACTTGCCAGGCTGGGCAGCCGTAGAAAATTAGGACAGAGAACATCACATAGCCAAGGCTACCCCCAGATTTTCAACGTGGTACTGGTAAATACGTGGTAATTACAAAAACAACTTTCATCAACAGTCAATATTTTTAATATACTTAATTTAGTACATGTTTTGGGTTATTAATAAGGTTAGTATTATGGTCTGTATCATGATATATTAAATGATGTATAAATAAATAAATAGCAGTATTCTCGGTGGGACCATTTGGACTCGTAAGTTATTTATGTGTTATGTATATGGTAATTGTATACCGCTCATAGACTTCTAGTATAACCGCTAAGGGAAAACTTAGTTCTTCTCAGAATACAGAAGCCAAAGATAAATAAAAAATAGTTTCGGTATCATGACGGGTACCGAATCAGAGCTTCGAGTTGACAAAACATAAAATGCTTTGACCAATCGACCACAATGGTTTTCCAAATGTAACTCTGAAGTGAAAAAGCAGTTTTAAGGTACTGCGTTTCAAACAACGACAGGGGAGATCCTTGTACCTCGGAACACCTTGTACCGTGAGATATAGATAGATTTTTTTCAAATTTGGTGTCAGAGGTGTTAAAAGCGAGACCCTTTGGTATTTGGTGTACAACATTCTGATTACATCCGAAAAAGTCGGCTATTTTGAATGTTTACATCAAGTGGTGGTACAATGTTAAAATTACGCTAGTGTTTTTTTTTCTTTATTCACTTTCATCGGTGTTTCACGTGCTCTATTTAAAGGTATAAAGAGGTTTATTGTGCTTTTTTAGTTGTCAGTTAGTGTGTATTTACTTATTTTTCTGTTTTTTGATTGTTTCCCGAAACAAATTATGTAATTAACTTATTTGGTAAAATATGAAAAAAAAAATTATCCAGGGCTATTCATATTTTTGTAATTTAGGACTGTCCCAAGGAACAAGCTATTAAACTTTCCAAAAGTTTACTTTTATGTAAATATTGTTAAGGTTATTTTTGTTGTTTTATTGCCGCGAAGTAAGAATCAAATAATCAAACTCAAAACAAATACAGATCATGTCAATAAAGCCATTAAAAATGTTGTAAACAACGGTGGCTTTGTAAACAACGGTGGATTGTCTTCGCCGCATGAAGAATCGGAAAGCTGTTGGATTCGATGGAGTCCCCATCGAAGCCTGGAAGGCGATGGGCTCTCATGGTGTGGGCGTCTTAATCGACCTTTTCGACCGGACACTCCTCACCGGTACGATCCCAAGCCAATGGAGACTGAGTATCATTACTCCAATCTTCAAAGGCAAGGGGTCGGTGAAGGAGTGCGGTAGTTACCGAGGGGTTAAGGTCATGTCCCACACCATGAAGCTCTTTGAAAGGGTTATCGACTCTTGGATTCGACAGGAGTGCAATGTCTCGGAATGTCAATATGGGTTTCACCCTGGTCATGCGACAATGGACCCTATTTTTGCCCTAAGAACTGTCGCGGAGAAATATAGGGCGAAGAATACGCCTCTGCATTGCCTGTTTCTCGACTTACAGAAGGCCTTCGACTGTATTCCTCGCGCGATAATCTGGTGGGCATTGCGGTCCAAAGGGATTCCAGAGGCCTATACTATACCTGACATCATCCGAGACATGTACCGTGACTCCGATTCCGTAGTTCGGACCACTGTTGGCGACACAAAACCTTTCCCCATCGCCGTCGGGGTGCACCAAGGATCCGTCCTTAGTTTGTTTCTGTTTAGCATGGTATTAGACGTATTGTCAGACAGCATCAGAACTCACATGAGCAGCCCCCGTGGTTGCTCATGTATGCTGATGATATCACGCTGGCAGATTCGGACAGGGGTAGGCTGGTGCAACGCGTGAAGGCATGGAAGGAGTCGCTTGAGAACCGTGGTCTGAAGATCAATGTGGTGAAGACCGAGTACTTGGCCTGTAACTCCACAGATCCCACACCCGTACGCATGGGCGGTAACACGGTCGAGCGCACGGACCAAGTCAAATACCTGGGATCTGTATTTCATGCGTCTGGTGACATCGATTGCGACGTCAAGGTACGCATTGCTGCCGCGTGGGCCAAATGGCGTGAGGTAACTGGTGTCATTTGTGACCCCAAGACTCCGGTAAAATTGAAGGGACAGGTCTATAAGACCATCATTAGGCCTGTCCTTTTATACGGCTGTGAAACGTGGCCGGTATTAGAGCGACACAAGCAAGTACTGCGTGTCACGGAGGTGCGATGATGGATGCGGTGGATGTGTGGAGTGACGCGGAAGGACCGCGTTAGGAACTCCCGCATTAGCAGCAGTCTTCATGTCCGTGACATTGCGGATAAGTTACAAGAGTGTCGGCTCCATTGGTGCGGCCACGTTTTACGGCAACCGGATGCTTACGTGGGAAACAAATGTCTGGCCATGCCGTCTCCGCCAGGCCCCGGCAGGAGGGATAGACCCAAAAAGTGCTGGCTTGACGCCGTAAAGGGTGATATGCGTGATAATAGGCTCACTACCAGGTATGATGAAGACCGTGCGAAGTGGAGAAGAAAAGTCGGAAAATGACCCCGGGCGCCGAAGCGAGAGTTTGGGCTGCAACCGGGATTTAACGCAAGGATGATGATGATGAGTGTAGGCACTGCAAAAAAAATAACAGTTAAATTGGTATAATTTGTATTAAATTTTTTAAATAATCTATAGAAATAAATAAAATTGGAGTGTCTGTTTGTAATATTAAAATAATCACTTTTTACTAAGTGCATTCGGACGTATACACGGTACATATGCCAAAACAACACTTTTTACAATTTTCGTCTGTCTGTCTGTTTGTTTGTTCCGGCTAATCTCTGAAATGGCGGAACCGATTTTGACGGGACTTTCACTGGCAGATAGCTGATGTAACAAGGAGCAACTTAGGCTATTTTTATTTTAGAAAAAATAATTTTTTGTTAAAAATGATAAGTTTGGGAAATTGTATATTACAATTTAAGTTGACCTCAGATTTATATCATCAATCATATGAAATAGGTTTCAGCTTAGGCTGGACTATGTAAGCTCGAACGTACGTATTCCGGAGGCGCATGGCGAAGTTACATTCGATAACACTGACTGTTTGCATATTTCATTTATTTATATTTTACGGTTTTTAGGGTTTGTAATCCAAAATAATTCATAAGATATTATGTCCACAAAAAATGCTGCTCAAAGTCAATATTCCACGTGGACGGAGTCGCAGACACAGCCAGTTTTATGTAAATAGATTCTGACGACCTCCGTAGCATAGCATGTAACGGATTTTGCTACATTTGCGGGTGCGTTTCCCGTCTTGTGTTTAATACGTATTTATTTACAACAAATAAAAAGTATAATATATGCTTACGTCACTTGTCTAGTACCCATAATACAATAGATGTCGCTGTATGCCAGTATATTATTACTGCTACGTGGTAGGGCCTCAAGCCCGTCTGGATGGCGACCACCTATGGTCTTAAGTATGCCGCCATAATAACCTTGCGTTGTGTTCCGGCATTAGTGACCCAAGTTCCTGTACCCTTATGGGACAGCAGCGTATTCGCGATGCCACTGGTATTGCAAACACCTATAGGCGACGGTAACTGCTAAATTCTAAGCGGGCCGTTAGCCTGTCTGCTGTCCTACAGCAATAAAAAAGTAGATTGTCCTATAAATAGCAAGGAAAGGTACAAACCGGTTGAATATTAAATTTCCTGGCGGACAGCCGCTTTGCCGCCAAGCGCCATTCACGCTGCTGCTAGTAATCATTGTTTAGGTCAGCAATTCAGTGCAGCAATTTATATATATATATATATATATATATATATATATATATATATATATATATATATATATATATATATATATATATATATATATATATATATATATATATATATATATATATATATATATATATATATATATATATATATATATACTTTGACAAACCCGTCCAAATTTTTTTACGCACTAAACATCATTGAAGGAACCCATTTTTGCAAAAAAATTGTATGTTGAATTTTCACCATAAAATATTTCATATAGGATCATTAATTCAATCGTACAGAATAATCATATTATGGTGCAAACAGCGTCGTTACCCTGTTATTACCTGTTTCTGTCGCACCCGCATAAATGAGTAGTGCGTATTCGCTCGCCCGGTTCAATGCAGTCGTCCTCGGCCTTTTACTAGGTCAGATGGAGATGTCATTGCACTCTCGCGCCGTATTACGTAAATTGCGAGTTCTTTGAATGACTTTGTGATGCTGATTACTCAACATTTTTGTACTATGTGATACAAAACTAAAATACATGTTTCTCATAACTTTTACTAAAGATTCTTCTTTGTGAATTTGGACGGGTTTGTCAAAGTCACCCTGTATATATACTAGCTGACCCGGCGAACTTCGTACCGCCATATAGTAATAGAATTTATATTCTAAGAAACAAAACACAGCGCCATCTATTGGGTGTATTTGCAACCTAGATGTCAAACAATATTGAAGAATTTTATCGATGAATCAACGTACACCGCCATCTATAACAACTTCATAAAACTAAACAGTAAATAAACACTTGCTTAAGAAACAATTAATTGATATATTTTATTCGTTTACATTCACGACATAAGCGAATAATTGAGATGATAACTATCCTATCCAGTAACTTAGACCAAAATACGGGTACATGTGAAATTTAATTGAAATCGGTTCAGCTTATGGAGCTTATTGGCAACATACATCCTGACACAAGATTTTTATAGATATAGATAGGGTGTCTCAGTAAGAGTGCACTTTTCAAAATTGGAATATATTTTTCGAATATATTTATATATATATATATATATATATATATATATATATATATATATATATATATATATATATATATATATATATATATACCGTGTTCTCGGTGGTTGTATATGTTGACCAAATCATAATACATAATAGATCAGTGTTACGTGCGGCCTTGACTTTCACCTTCGACATTGGTGACGCGGCCGCCGCTGACCACACGACGTGATTCGGGACGTTACGTAGCAGCCTTGACTTTAAACTTAACGCGAATCAGCGAAACGTGGGCGCCGCTGCCCGAGCCCGCTAACCCCAATGCGCATTACCAAAATGGTATAGGTCATTCGAAACACACCTGTTCAGCGCTCTTTTTATAAATTTGCAATACTTTATGTTGAATAATCCATTAAATAATATGGTGGAATTCCACGGTGGCATACATCGCTTAGGCAGTCTTTCTCGCCTAATGTACATATTCACAATTGCTATGTATATTCGGTGAAGAAAACATCGTGAGGAAACCTGCATACCGAGATCACCAGTATGTGTAACCTGCCAATCCGCCTTGAACAAGCATGGCGTGTACACTGTCCCTTCTCTTTAGTGGGAGGCCCGAACCCAGCAGCGGGACGCTATTATTTTGTAGCGGCTGTTATCCTAACTAATATTATAAATGCGAAAGTGAGGTTTGTTACCCTTTCACGCCTAAACCGCTGAACCAATTTTGATGAATTTCTGTATAGTCATAGATTGAACCTTGGAGGACATAGGCTACTTGTTTTTAAATTCATATGGCAGAACAACATTTTCCGGGTCAACAAGTTATATATATTTGATATATAGGTAGTGACTATGGTATAGCCAAGATATCAAGGTAAGAGCTACTTAAGCGAAAAATAAAAAATACGGTCTTTTTTATTTTTATTGCTGTCAAAGAGCAGATAGGCCTATAGATGCGACAACCTTTGGTCTTACATATGCCGCCATAATAACTTTGTATTGTATTCTTGTACCCGTATGGGGCAGCAGCGTGTTCGCGATGCCACTGGCGTTGCAAACACCCATAGGCGACGGTAACTACTAAATTCTAAGTGAGCCGTCACGCTGTCTGCTGTCCTACAGCAATAAAAAAAGTCCGTCTTTTGTAGCACTTCTCTTTTTGCACGCGTCACGTCGACCCGACATCCGCCTGACCTTTATGTTCGAAACTAACAGAGTCGAAGGTAACAGACATGACTTTAGTTTAATTCTAGTCAAGAGAATAGATACCTTCATAAAGCATACATAAGAAAGAACAGTTAAAAGCTTGATAGTGCCTTAAAATCAAGTTTACTTTGACGTGAAAGAAACGGCTAATATAGGAGAGTTGAAGGAAAAAACATGTAACGACCCCACATATAATAGGATCAGGTTTTTTGCAATATTTTTTATATGCCTAGTTAATCTTTTAAAAATATTCGTAATTTTTGTGACCATTATAAAATAATTAACTTTATACGGGCGGGGTTAAAACTACAATCATAATTTTATTCTGTTTGTAGCAAAAAGTTATAATATTTTTATATTTTTATAAATTCTTCATTCTTGACACGAGTTAGTCAGGCCTTATTCATATTTTTCTTTCACTACGTTTTTTTTTTTTGAGATTCTTATCATCTAGCATAATAATTATGTTTACTATGTTTAAAAGTTATTATATATTTATTTTTATATTTATTCCTCCTGCCCTTATCCCATTTTATTTGGGGTCGGCACAACATGTTGTAATAGTTGTAGCTTAGTTCTTACAACCGGCCACCTGCCTGATGTTAACCCCTTTTTTGGGGAAATTATATAATTAAATGTTAGTTAGTTCTAATATACTAAAATATAATTCCACCATTTCTTGGTTACTTATTTATTCTTACTTACTACCTTACGTGCTACTGTTGTGTAAAATTCCATAAACGTAGATTGGTGTATTTTTGACATAATTAAAAATAATCTTGTGTATGTGGTTTTTTGAGATTTTTTGCATAATTTATAAATTATTGGAATCTTTCATTGACGTCACATTCTATTAGTCAACAGTCTTCTATTAGATCGGGCCTTCCCCTGAAGGGTGCAAATAGTACACCCGCCACCCTTGTCCAAGCCCGATTGGTGGCTTACACATACCGGTGACCTCGGCATACAGATTTCTTCACGATGTTTTCTTTCGTTTTTTCGAACCTAAGCTCACATGCTAACGTGTCGATTTATGAAAATATCTGTGTTCTACGTTTAATTTATTTAGTGAGCTAGTATATTTGTTTACTCCGTATTTAAATGATTTCCTTAAAATGGGGTGGGCGTTTTAAATTATGTATTTAAGTAGCATTTTTTTTATAATTGTTGTAGGACAGCAAACAAGCTGACGGCCCGCTTAGAATTTAGTAATTACCGTCGCCTATAGGTGTTTGCAACGCCAGTGGCATCGCGAACACGCTGCTGTCCCATAAGGGTACAGAAACTTAGGTCACTAATGCAGGAACACAACACACGGTTGTTATGACGGCATACTTAAGACCAAAGGTGGTCGTCATCCAGACGGGCTTGAGGCCCTACCACGTAGCTAGGGTGAGTTGTTTTGTCGCCTTTAACGACAGGCCGACCCCGGCCACAGAGGTTAGTATTCTTTCTCCGCCCCTGCACGGATAATAAATTGGCTTTTTAAGTTTAAATTATAAATAAACTCTTTAACTAACAGTTATTTGATTGATTTAATAAAAGTAGATGTTAACAATGCTAACACAAAAAATATTAATCATATCAAAGGAGAGGTTACAAATAAAAGATTCACGTTATTATTATATTCTGTGAATAATTTTTAAATGTCGGTTGAACGTCTTTAACCGTGAATAATTATTATAAGGAATAATAATGGGGTAATAAATAAATATAGGCCTAGTTTTAACCAGTTTTATTCATTATTTATTTACATGTGGAAAAGTTTATATAGTTGTTTGATTAATTATGTAAAGCTAAATTATAATTTTGTAACCTTAGAAGCTTTAATTTGAATTGTCGATCTTATTTTATTTTCCGTGTGTAAAAACATAATTTTAATTTCATTTTGTATTTAAAGTAGGTCCATTAGCACTTGACATTAGCCGCATATGATTATTAATGTTTGTGTCATATAATTTTCAAATTATTATGTTTCTTAAAACATCATTAATTTTACAAAAGTTTTTAATTATAATAGTTTTTTTTACATGTTATAATAAATTTATTTTTGCTCAACGTCTTTTCCTTCTGACACAAGTAAGTCAGAATTTCTCTTTTCACATATTTTCTGATGTACTAATTACAAACATTACTTAAATTTAAATACCTAGGATTATACAATAACATTATTATTGACTATACATATACACACAATCAATTAAGGCTAATACTAATTTAAATATATGTATATGGTAAACATATAGATGTATAACATAACTTACATATTTACTATTTGTTATAACTATTTGGTTTTCTTTATTAATTTACCTGCCACCCTGTACATTACTTCATGAATGACTCACAGTGTGTTTTTTTTTTATTGCTGTAGGACAGCAGACAGGCTGACGGCCCGCTTAGGATTTAGCAGTTACCGTCGCCTATAGGTGTTTGCAATGCCAGTGGCATCGCGAACACGCTGCCGTCCCATAAGGGTACAGGAACTTCGGTCACTAATGCCGGAACACAACAGAAGGTTATTATGGCGGCATACTTAAGACCAAAGGTGGTCGCCATCCAGACGGGCTTGAGGCCCTACCACGTAGCTAGGGTGGGTTGTTTTGTCGCCTTTGTTGTTTTTGTTTTTGTCGTCAGTTGTTTAATAGAAGTACATTTATGTCTATTACTGCTTTGTTTTATTTTTGTATGTTTTCTAATATTGAAGAGGATATAATTACAAATATTTCTATTAAAAATTAGAATTAAGGAGCTGGCGTAAATCGTAAAATGTACACACAATATTATCCGGTTAATATTGTGGGTGATGGTGTTTAAATCCTGCCTTAGTTGTGATATTGACTACCTTATGATGAACAAAGTTCCATAGATAAACTCTATTCTGCCAACACATCTTTAATACAACGTGTGCAGTAACGCGGTAGGAGTGCGTTAGGAACTCTCGCATTCGCGGCAGTCTTCATGTCCGTAACATTGCAGATAAATTGCAGGAGTATCAGCAGAGCAGTGATATACGTGCCAATGGACTGTCTACCAGGCAAACCGAAAACCGTGGAGTGGAGTAGAAAATATCGGAAAGCGGACCCCGGGCACCGATACGAAAATTTGGGTTTATATTTGCTGCTACGAGTAGGATGATGATCGTTAATATAACGTCATAATTAATCATAGCGTTCTTTTAATAGTGTTGCATTTACAATCGCTATCTAGCGAAGAATTATTTAACAATTACTAGCTCCCACGTAACAAGGGTAGGTACAATGTAATTTTTTTTGAGGGTGAAAGTACATCTAACCCTCTTTTTATTTACACTCCTTTGTTTTTCTGTACACAACCAAAATGTGAGGAAGAGACAAAGCGGATAAAATTAAAGCGGAGGTGGAAATGCATGAGGCACATCCCGCTGCGTGGGAATGGGCGGCGGGGTGGTGTGGGACTCCCCGTGCAATGCGCCCGTACGTCCTCTTCTTTAGGTTGGAGGACCCACGTCGCTGGTATACCCACTACAACCACCCTGGTGTTCCTTCACACGCCGTAAGTGTCAAGGCGCTGGCCCGCTTTTGCGGGTCTCTTCAAATCCGAGAGGGTAACGAGCCCCAGCATGTTCTTCCTCATACAGGTGTGAGCTGGGCACGCGGAATACCCGTGCGCGCCACTTTCTTGGTCACGTATTTGCGTGTGACCGACCACTACGGTGGCCGGAGGTCTGTTGCCAATCTTCGGTGACTAGTGGCCCTACGTAAGTGGGAGGGAATCTTAGCGCGCTCGCTCTCTCTCTCCGACGCCTCCTTCGCGGATATGACTGCCTCGCAGAAGGAGGCGTCCCATCCCGCTTGGCCCCCGACCATCGCTAAGATAATAGCCAGGAGTGAGAGATCAATACCGATGGTGGCGACGAGGTCTCGGCGCTTCAATGTCCATGCGGGACACACTTCGAGGGTGTGGAGTGCCATTTCCTCGTCGCAGGCGTCACAGTGTTGGCACTTTGTCGATTACTCCTTTTGAGCGATGCGACATAGATATCCCCCGAAGCAGCCGTGCCCCGAGAGTACCTTTATCACGTGAAACGACAGCCTTGACACCTTTCAAGCCAGTCTTGCAGGACGGGCTGCAACGCTGCGATGGTGCTTTGGCCCGCACTGGGTTGCGCAAGTCTTTCCTTCCAAACTGCCGTGAGATTTTCCCGGAGCTCCATCCGCTTGACCTGGATTTCATGAGGCGTGGGGCGAGAACCTCGGACGACGGCCTCCTGGCGCCATGAGCCGAATTTCCAGATCCCACAGCATGGATCCGGCGAGAAGGGAGGCCGCCTCGAAGGACACCGTGCGGTATTCTCTGTTGGCCCTGACAGCCAGTGTGCGCTGCTGTTTTCGAAGCAACTATGCTCTTGGCCGTCAGGTGCTCTGCTCAAACGGGGGATGGAAGGAATCCATCAAGTTCGGCGACGCGTTGATTCGGGGAGAAATAGACCCGACAACTACTAACTCCCCGATCGTGGCCGCCACGTAGTCCCTGCCCGTACGATTTTCGTCAGAGGAAGGACACGTACAACCGTACTGGTGAAGATGGCTACCGAGCCATCGTCGTTCCCCACGGTGTCGCCTCGTTGAGGGACTCTGTATGGTTGGGCAGCCACCGCGGTCGACGCTCCCCACTGCACCAAGCTCTGGTTTAGTAAGCTCTGAGCAGTGGTGCAGTGACTAAGATTTATGACGCGCGATTTTTAATTCTAATTTTTAAATATTTTATCATCTTATCTAGCTGACTATGACAAATGTGGCCGTAATATAAAAAAAGGAATATTAATACAAAAAATAAAACTAAACTTTTTCCAGTGTTCAACATATATGTATATTTTTATGTAGTAAAGCTCATGATGATGATGAAAATATCAATAGTACCTTCAAGGGTAGGGGCTTTTTAGGGTCCAAATTAACCACACCTCCAGCAAAGACAGGTTCTAGTACAAGATTTTTAATCCGCTCTTGTATAAACCAAATTACACCTATTCCATTTATTATATTTTCTTTGAAAACCTCTATGCATAACGACTATCTTCGATACGCTTGCGGAAGTCACGCGTTTGATTCCTGTCTTAAGTTTGAGTGTTTATATAATAAGTATTTATTAACAAGAGATAATTATATTAGTAGTCTAGTACTATAACAAAACTGCTATGCTACTTACTTTAGGATTAAGGTGCACTTGTGATGTGAATCGTCACAATATATTGGAACGTAGTTCCTTAACACCGCTTACGGGTAGTGCGATTTAGTAGTTCATTACGTAACGAAATGCTATATGCTGTGTGTGTATTGTGTGTGTGTGTGTGTGTGTGTGTGTGCGCGTGCGCGCGCGTGTGTGTGCGTGTGTGCGCATGTGTTTGCGTGTGTGTGCGTGTGTGTGCGTGTGTGTGCGTGTGTGTGCGTGTGTGCGCGTGTGTGTGCGTGTGTGTGCGTGTGTGTGCGTGTGTGTGTGTGTGTGTGTGTGTGTGTGCGTGTGTGTGCGTGTGTGCGTGTGTGTGTGTGTGTGTGTGTGTGTGCGCGCGCGTGTGTGTGTGTGTGTGTGTGTGCGTGTATTGAGCCTACTACAAGCAAACTCTCTCTCTGTTATCTCTTTTAATCATATAACCTCAACACACGGTTGTACCGACACGTGTAAATTTCGTGAAAACGTATTTATTATTTGTGTTTTTATGTTCGATATATACGTGAATATTTTATTATTGCAATTAAGTTTTGTAAAATGAAAACTGCAGCAAATGCGTGTATACAGATTTAGAAAAGTAATTCGATAAAATTGTATAACTTGATACAACTATTTACCGTTAACATTTGTTTATTTTACATGTGATTTGAGCATACTACTATTAACTACTATTTAAATAATTTACTTTTCCTGAAATATTAAATGAAACTTTCTAATGTAACACGTTCCTTTAGATTATTTGCCTTCAAAATATAATATAAAATAAAAATTTAAATAAATAGATATCATTTCGAATTACATTGGAATTTAAAATAGAAACGTAAGGAACTTCGTTCCTGACGGTGGTCCCCCGACTGCATAATTGTTTAAACGTTTTTTATTACACTGATTAAGCTCAAAACTATAGCGTCAGAACCGTCAAAAACATCTTAGACGTCATAACCCCACAATACCGAACACTAAACCCTAAACTCTTACATAAAACTTTGGAAACCACCTGGATTGAAAATGGGGACAGACAGGTAGCTGCAAGTTAACTATGGTAATTTAAGCGGTAGGTCAAGATCGACCATATATATCTAGCGTGTTATTTAACGCCTAAACAATTATTATACTCAGTACAAACTACGTTATAGTAGTACGAGTGGGTTGGCTACATCCTATGAGAAGACATGCTAATTGTCAGTCACGATTGTTAAATCAGATTCTGTAATTATTTGTTTAATTGATTATCGTGATATTTTGTTTATATCATGTTAATAAGGTTTGGCACAGTCCATAGGAAAACAGAAATTTCTTAATAACTTGCCGTAATTGTAAAGTTAGTTATTTAGCCCAAAGTATAACCAACTTACTGACCAAGTTTCCCATAGTTACAGATATAAATTTAAAGATTTGGACATTTACAAGAGCGACATGTTTTTTTGTCTTTAATGTCTTAAAATTTTTAGAATTTGAATCGAGTATCAAATTTTATATTACTTCTATTAGTAGTAGTAGTATTTACTTCTATCAAATGAAAAAATGTCATCAAATTTTTTAAATAGTGTTATTTTGATTGTTGCAGTGTATAAGTATTTTTTATTGACTTACATTCTCATCCAAATATTTTTTTTATTGCGTAGGACAGCAGACAGGCTGACAGCCCGCTTAGAATTTAGCAGTTACTGTCGCCTATAGGTGTTTGCAACACCAGTGGCATCGCGAATACGCTGCTGTCCCATAAGGGTACAGGAACTTAGGTCACTAATGCCGGAACACAACACAAGGTTATTATGGCGGCATACTTAAGACCAAAGGTGGTCGCCATCCAGACGGGCTTTACACCAATTATTTATCTATATAAACATTTAAAATTATCAGAGATATACAAATATGTCTCATAGGGATCTGAAATAATGATATCCATAAATGAGGTAAAGTATTCTAAACACCTTTCCAAGTTTGCCCAAGTTGACAGTTAAACGGTTTATTATCTAATAGTGCCAGCTCCCTGTGTCCTAAATAGAAATCGTTTTAAAGATAAACAATTGCATGAGTTATGTTATCTAAACCTACAAAAGGCATGTTTTAAAAGTTCAAATGTTTAGCAAATATACTTCAACACTATTAAGTATATAATATTTTTCCATATATTTTTGATAAGAACCATCGATTCTTTGGATATAATGAGATGCAGTGACATCGCACCGATTCCATGAATAAAGTTAAGAATACAACGATACAATAAACATTAACAAAAACCCTATGTAAATTAAAATAAATTTATATCACACGTATTTTGTTTACAAATAACTTTAGACATGGAGCGTAAATTTTTTGCTATTTTTATTTCCGGCAACCGGTAAGACCGCTGGGATTTCCTGATATGAAACTAGTTTGACTTTTTTAATCACGTTTTATAAAATAAATGGTTATTTTACGGATCAAATTAAAATTATTGTATTCTTTGAACTAAGATTGTAGTATTAGTATTGTATCGACTGCGATCATAAAATATGCATAATTTGTAAATAAAGTAAATTATAATAAAGTTGTTAATATTGTATGAGGAATCAATTTAAATATTAATGTCTTCAGCCCATAGACATTGTTGCAGTCAAAACAGATTAAGCCTTAGCAAAATTTCTGACGTCAGAACCCAGGAAGCACCGCAAATAATAGAGTCACACACTCGTAATGGAATAATGAATACTTTTTCAAGATTTTTCCTTTCACCTTCATTCAAAATTGTTATAAAATGGCCTATTTTTGTTATCAAGATCATTTAAAACGACCGACATTCCGACTCGAGATAATAGGAATAATTTTACCCAAGCCCGTCCGTCTGGTCGCTATGGCTTGGCTTAAGGCCCTACCACGTAGCTAGGTTGGGTTGTTTTGTCGCCTTTTACGACAGGCCGACCCCGGCCACAGAGGTTAGTATTCTTTCTCCGCCCCTGTACGGATAAATATATATATTTGTGAGTATGCAAAAGTTTAAATAAGATTTCGAGTCTACTGTTAACTAAAGTGGAACTAAATGTTTTCGTGATCGCCTACGTGTTTTTCCGTTTTTATGTTTAGGTTTGTACCACGTAGTTTTTACTTCACGGTAGGGCCTCAAGTCCGTCTGGATGACGACCACCTTTGGTTTTAAGTATGCCACCATAGTAACTTTGTTGTGTTACGGCATTAGTGATTCAAGTTCATGTACCCTTATGGGACAGCAACGTGTTCGCGATGCCACTGGCGTTTCAAACACACATAGACGACTGTAACTACTAAATTCTAAATGGGCCGTCAGCCTGGCTGCTTTCCTACAGCAATAAAAAAGTAGATTGTCCTGTATATAGCAAGGAAAGGTACAAACCGGTTGAATATTAAATTTCCTGGCGGACAGCCGCTTTGCCGCCAAATGCCATTCACGCTGCTGCTAGTAGTCATTGCTTGGGTCAAGGCAACACCACGTTCAACTTTATTGTTATATTCGTTTAGCTCTGCAACACTATTATCAAAGTCTATGTTATTGTATAAATAACATAGATTTGCCTTAAAAGAAAATTTTTAAACGTTTTACTCACAAATACGATTTTATAAACAAAAACTATTGGATTACACCATCTTCGTAAAGTCGTATCATTCCTATCATTGACGCGGGGCGAAGAATATGTACTGCAAGCGCACAACTACCTACTTAGTTCCAAGATTATTAAACGATTTACTTACAAATATGAGATGATATAACCCAAAAAAATATTAAAACCTCACTTTAAAAATATTTTTTAGAGAATTTGTAACCTAATTTTAATTATTCATTTGAACGTGCATAGACTTAAGTTTCGATGGCATTATACAAACCTTAGTGGCTTTTTGTGCTGTTATTTTTATTAAGCCAATGTAATAACTGTGAATTTGATAAATAAATAAATAAATAATGACGTGAATATCGAGATGACGACTAATTAAGTAGAGTCGAAAGAGAGCACGCTGTGTCTACTCCATATAATAATAAATTGCAGGAAGATGAAGATATTCTTGACAAATTCAATGTTGCAGCAGCTTTTAAACACGTCACATATCACACTCAGACCCAATCTAGAGGTCACAGGTTGGAATCCCACGATCACCTAATGTGCATATAACATACTGACGGTGAACCATAAAATCCTGAGAAACCATACCAAGATCATCGATGTATGTATGAGTAAAGCCAGCTGGCAGCTACACACGTAACGATATATCGTAACGATTTATCTGTGCAAACCGATTTGCGCAGATTTATCGATCGTGTGTATGAAAAATCGTTGTAGATTATCGTTCATCGATGGCAGTTGCAATTTCTATTAGATAAATCGTTGTCGATTGCGTTTGCACAGTTTTATCGTCGCGTGTGGATGGCGATCGCTCATTTTGGCAGTACTTCACGGAGCTCGCTTGTATGCGCACGTGCGGATTGCTCTCTTTGCAAGATATCGGAGGAAGAAAGGGGTGTACACCGCAAACAACTGCAAGAGTTCATAGAAAGCTACAGAAGCGAAACTTGCCTTTGGAAGACCAAATCTTTAGATTACCATGATTGCGACAAAAAAATGCTGCCTACAATAGGCTAGTCGAAAAATACAAAGCCATCGATACAAATGCCAAACGGGATATAGTGGTTAAGAAGATTAATAATCTTAGAACTACCTATCTATAAAAAAGAGATTAATAAAATTAGTTTGTTGAATTAAATTGAAAATTAGTATATATGTAGTTGGTATGAGAAAATAGCTTCCTTTTCATGAGCCAGTCTTTACACCACATACTACACGCCTTTTTTTTAAACAAATTACCAGGCCTAATATCGCAAGTATGTCATCATTTTCCATCCTGGATAACATGTTTCTTGCGTAAGCTTCTGCGGAGAACTGACGATTGACGCCGATATCGGAGGCGTGTGGAGGCACTAGAAACGATCGATTTATCTGACCAGTTTGAAATCGCTACGATATATCGTTACGTGTGTAGCCGGCATGACATGCAAATCCGTGTTGGAAAAGGCAATACTATCGATTCCATCTAAGAGGTACCCGAGACCAGCAGTGTGACGTTATAGCCTATTATTATTATTCAAAGTTTCTTCAAAACCAAGAAGTTTCTGAAAATTACATTGTAATATCCGTTACAATTTAAAGTTTATATCTTGAATAAGTTAAAAGTGTTCTAGCGCTATTTCAATAATTGCCTTCACGTTCGATAAAGCATAATTATGATCATTCTTGACTAACTTTAAAGCATGCGATTATGAATGCGGTAACAATTGCTTACGGGACGTTTATTTTAAACGTCTTTTGTTTTATTATGACGTTCGTATTAAATTATTTATTTAGTTATGCTAATATTAAGTTTATCAAAATGATATAATTGGTTCCTAATGATATATTAATTATAATACGACATGCCTGGTTTCGCACGGACGGTCAGTGTACATTGTAAAAAGTATTCTATCGAAGTCCTATAGGTTTGTCGTCATATGGTTTTGCCTTGTTTGTGAGGTGGAAATGCATGACCCACCCCCCGTCACGTGGGAATGGACGGGGGACTGGTGTGGGACTCCCCGTGCACGGCGTCCGTTTGTCCCCTTATCTAGATTAGAGGAAGTACGTCGCTGGTGTGCCCACTAAAACCACCCCGGAACTCCTTTATACCTCTCAAGTGGCGAGGCCGCGGGACGCGATCAATTAGTCAGGCCGCGGCCCCATCGGGGGCCAGCCTGCGTTCGCGGACTTATCCCAATTCGAGGGATGATGATGAGCCCCGGCATCTTCTTTACGCAGAGGTAAGCTGGGCCCGCGGAACACCCGAAAGCACCCATCTCTCGGCCATGTGTGTATGGGTTGCGGCCCCTTCTTCCCAGGGAGCCGCACCCGATACCGATTACTACGGCGGCCGGAGGTCAGGCAAACCTCTGGCGACAAGTGGCCCTATATGAGCGGAAAATAATATGAATATGCCCAACATAACCATAAAGTTTAATTTAACTTTTGTCATTGTATAACTTATAACATAATATAGTATATGTAAATAACTCATTACTGTCGAGGTGATTGTGTTAAGATGAAATATGACATTAATTATGTATTTTTGGAGGATAATGATTCTACCTGGTAATTTACTCAAACATCTATGATAATAAAGATGTAATCAGTGCTGACAGATGGTTTTCAAACTCTATATAATGGTGATTCTTAATATTATTCATTAATTAGTAAATTAATAATAATAATCATTATTATCTATTAAAAATCATATACGAGTAAAAATAATTATATAATTATATAATATATATATATATATATATATATATATATATATATATATATATATATATATATATATATATATATATATATATATATATATATTCTTAGACTTTGGAATATTTGTATGCGGTCGGATTTTATACACCTTCAATGTATAAAAACAGTTTTGACCAGAATTTGTTACGTGGTGTTCAAATCTAAGCGGATACACACAAGTCACTGTCAATGTAGAGGCCCATATTACGTGCTTCTTTTACTCTCTCAATGGGGTGCCCATAAGTGTAACCTTATTGGATTCAATGTACTCAAGTTGTACTTATTGCTAACAATCAGATATTTCGTTTTCAAAAGATTAAGCGCTAAACCATTTTGCTCAGACCAAATGGCGATTTTAGAAAGATAGTCATTTAGTTTAGAAATTGCAGAATCTATTTCCGAATGTTTACACGAAACATAAATTGAGCATCATCTGTATAAAGATGGAACTTGCAGTGTTTTTTGTAACGAGTAATATCGGCCGAGTACAGGATGGACAGAATAGGTCCAAGAATAGAGGCTTGTGGGACTCCCTTACAAATAGATAATTTATGCGATAAAGAGCAAGAGCCATTAAATGATTTAATAAATAACACATTTTAGCGTTGTGATATAAACCATAATATCGTCGGCTTATTGCAAGAAGTCATTATGTGATATTTCATTATTTTGGGAAAACAGCATTTTAGTTGGAATTAGTTAGTGGTTATGTTGTTTAGCCAAAGACGTAACGGCTAAAATTGGCCAGCTAGAAATTAGTGTTTTTGCATTTTGTAGAATATGTAAAAATGAACCTAGATTTTTGCAGTCAATGAGTTCTTGCAATAAGCCGACGATATTTTAGTTTAAAGAGAAGCAGGTTAATGTTTATTAAATCAAGTGCTCTAGAAAATTCAAGGAAAACCAGAAGAGTACACATTTCTACATTCTGAGCATATAAAATGTTGTCGGTGACGTCAAGCAAAGCCTTCAAAGTAGTACGCCCTTTTCTAAAACCTAACTCAAATCAGGTAAAATTTTATTGGGCTCTCATAAACCACCTGGTTACACACACTACATAAATAAACTTAAGTTTGTTAAAAATTGTGTGGCTAAAATAAATAGATATCTATGTAGATAAATCCATACTAATATTATAAATGCGAAAGTAACTCTGTCTGTCTGTCTGTCTGTCTGTCTGTCTGTTCCTCTTTCACGCCTAAACGGCTGAACGGATTTTGATGAAATTTGGTATGGTGATAGATGATAACCTAGAAATGGTCATAGGCTATATACTAATATTATAAATGCGAAAGTAACTCTGTCTGTCTGTCTGTCTGTTCCTCTTTCACGCCTAAACGGCTGAACGGATTTTGATGAAATTTGGTATGGTGATAGATGATAACCTAGAAATGGTCATAGGCTATAAATAATCACGCCATCGTTCTTAGGGGGTAGGCAGTAGGCAGATAACTAAATTGAGTTAGTGATTTTTTGTGCTTATCCGGTATCTATGAGAATCGGCCAACATCTATTTTTCATCCCCCTAAATGTTAGGGGTAGTCCACCCCTAAATTGTTTTTTATTTTTTGACATTTTATTATTTTTATGGCAGAACAACGTTTGCCGGGTCAGCTAGTAGTTAATATTTTTATAGAAGAATAATTCACACAGTGCCGCAGAGTGCTTATGTATGGGTACACGATAACTGATATTCTTCTTATATATATTTTTTAACAATAAATACTTATTATACATAAATACCTAGACTGGATCAGGAAGACACAGTGGCGAGTCCACCCAGTCACACACACCCGCCGGTGATGTCAAGGCCCCAGGCTCACACTATCCCTCGTTTGTATTATGTTCCAGATTGGCCATCTTAGCCAAAGATGAAGCCATCGACGGGCTGTCGCGATGCCCGCCGTTCGTATAGGCGTGTGTGCTCCGGCAGCAAACTTCACGCCAACGGGAGGTCGTTTCCTCCAAGTTTATGGCGTGGTTTACTGCGCGATAAACTCGATTGTGGTGTAAAGGCGGGCCTCTAAAGAGGCCTCTAAAGAGACCCACCTTTACACCACAACCTCCCCTGCATAAGAGGTAGACGATTCCAGATAGATACTGAGACTTGGGACAGGACTATTGCCCGTTTCCCCCGGCATTGAACGTATAAAAGTCATTGCGCTACGGAGATCGTCAAATTTTATCCCGATGATATTATTATGAAATATAGTATTTCAGTTCTGTGCCTTCGGCTTGACCTATCGGAGATTACCTACCTTATCTTTCGTGCATATTTGCCCAAAGTTATCGTATTTAGGCCTCAATCGAGGCTCAAGAAAGGGGAATTCCCCTTGCGACTATGGTTTCCGTGGTGCCGGGTAGCACGTACCGCCCAGGTCCGTGAGTTGTCAGTACGCTATCGTTTATTGAGTAGTGTGTACGTGCCCAAACGTTGTTGTAACGTTCGAAGATTCATAGAATCTTATTTAATAATATTTGGTGTTTAACAAATAAGTATTTATCAGAAAAGAATTACCCGTGCTTGTAAACCAGAAATAAAGGTAAGATATCAATGCCTTGCGTTTTAGTTTTGTTTTAGGTTACCTTTACGGGTCATCGGCCGCAGCAGTAGTTATCACTGCGACACGCAGCCGCAGACGTAAGGCTCGAGGAGCCGCAACGGCTCGATCTGCGAAGGCTCGACTGCTCAACTTGAGGCGCAGCCGCCTATTGAAACTCCGCTAAGCAGCCCTTTCGGCTCTAGGAGTACAACAACTCGGCTCGCGACACGCAGCCGCAGACGTAAGGCTCGAGGAGCCGCAACGGCTCGATCTGCGAAGGCTCGACTGCTCAACTTGAGGCACAGCCGCCTATTAAAACTCCGCTAAGCAGCCCCTTCGGCTCTAGGAGTACAACAACACGGCTCGCGACACGCAGCCGCAGACGTATAGGCTCGAGGAGCCGCAATGGCTTGCTCTGCGAAGGCTCAACTACTCAAGTTGAGGTGCTGCCGCCTATAAACTATCCGTGCAGGGGCGGAGAAAGAATACTAACCTCTGTGGCCGGGGTCGGCCTGTCGTAAAAGGCGACAAAACAACCCACCCTAGCTACGTGGTAGGGCCTCAAGCCCGTCTGGATGGCGACCACCTTTGGTCTTAAGTATGCCGCCATAATAACCTTGTGTTGTGTTCCGGCATTAGTGACCCAAGTTCCTGTACCCTTATGGGACAGCAGCGTGTTCGCGATGCCACTGGCGTTGCAAACACCTATAGGCGACGGTAACTGCTAAATTCTAAGCGGGCTGTCAGCCTGTCTGCTGTCCTACGCATAAAAAAAAAAAAAAAAAAAAAAAAACTCCGCTAAGAAGCCCCTTCGGCTCTAGGAGTGCCTCTGCAGCCGTTAGGCTCGGAGCGTTACTGATACCGGCATTGAATCCTGGCAAATCATACTAAAAAGTAGCGATTCTGTGTGTGGCATAGTGTCCTTCCTTGTGTTCAATAACATAAGCTCCTAGTACGCCTGCTTGCAGACATCCTGTCTCAAGCGGTTTAACTTGTAACCCTCTTCTAACACTGGATCTCCTTTTACTGTGCAGATGAATGTCCCGAAGTTAGCCTTCGTGACCATAGAGGAGTTGATAGAGGAATCAGCAGAGTCTGAGGAACAAGACAAGATCTTAGACAGGCTCAAGCTAACGGCGGAAGAGTGGCCTCCAGACGATTGGAGAAATTGGAAAGTAGTAAACCTCTCCAAGGAGGAGATTTTTGGGGACGAGCTAGATCCTCAGGTGCTCAACAAATTAAGATTTGCCTGGCCTACAATAGCGATCGCAAGAGCCTTAAACCCGTCAATCAAGGATCTTCCGGAAAAACAATATCGGGATTCCAAGGTTGACTGGGCTTTCTGCAGAGCCCTGATTATGAATCCACCGGCAGTAGTTAACAAGATTAAAGGTTCGGCAAGTCAAGCAGAAGTGTTCTTGCACGCATTAAAACCCTTGAAGGAGTTTTTTTTTTTGTTTCCCGCAAGCAAGCGGCAGACTTGTTAAGGCCTGCGGATTCTTCTTCGAAAGAGGAGCAGAATGAAAATGACTATCCGTTCTGCGGAGGTCAGCTAAAAAAGCTTCGTCAGCCACTGGCAGAAAATGGGAGCTCCGGATTACATCTTAGAAATGTTGAGAGGTTACAAGATTCCCTTTATCAAAAAACCGATTACTGTACCGTTCTCAAAGGAAAATATAAGACGGTTTGGGACCAAAGGGTCTCGGCAAATGTCACTGGAAATAAAGAAACTTCTAAAAGCGGGGGTGTTGGAAAAGGTACAAGGGTCAAAAGGATTTATTTCGCCCATGTTCCTAGTCCCGAAGTCAGAGGGATCGGTAAAGCAGATCTTTAACTTAAAACAGTTAAATCAATATCTCCAGCCACACAAATTTCGTCTAGTCAATCAGCGTCAAGTGCCTTGGTTCCTCCGAAGGTACGACTACATGGTAAAACTGGACATTTCTCAGGCTTACTTCCACGTGCCAATTGCCGAACGTCATCGAAGATACCTTTGTCTGGCGTTCAAGGACCGGGTTTACAACATGACGTGTCTCCCATTCGGCCTGGCGACAACCCCTTTAGCCTTTGCAAGAATCAGCAACTGGTTAGCCAATCTTTTTCGTCAGTTAGGAATAAAAGTTCTGGTATACTTGGACGACTTTCTTATTGTGCATCAGGATGCCCGGATCCTGCGGGATCATGTGAAAATATCTAGGTTGGGTAGTAAGCCTAAAAAAGTCGGTTACTACCCCAACAAGAAAACTAGAGTTCTTGGGAATCATCTGGGACACCGAGAGGAACCTAAGGATTCTACCAAAAGGCAAGAAAGTCCGTATTTTGGGTGTTATCGACCGGATCTTGGCAGAAAACAGATGGGACTGGCTGAAAGGGATGTCGCTTTTGGGCCAGCTCAACTTTGCAGCAATTGTGAATCCCCTGGGTTGACTTTTCTCGAAGAATTTGCAGAGAACAGTCTTAGAGCTCCCGGAATTCAGACCGAAAGAGAAAAGAGTGGTGTCATTGTCAGCGGTAAACGTCTGTGTTTGGTGGAAGCAGAACATTCACCAATCGAATCCGTTATTCCCAGATCACCTGACAATATTTCTGACGACGGATGCGTCCGAGAAGGGCTGGGGATTTCACCTGAATGGTGAGATGAGATCGGGTCAGTGGTCTCCGGAGCAGAGGCAGTGGCA
This sequence comes from Malacosoma neustria, assembly GCA_963693495.1. Classification (NCBI taxonomy): domain Eukaryota; kingdom Metazoa; phylum Arthropoda; class Insecta; order Lepidoptera; family Lasiocampidae; genus Malacosoma; species Malacosoma neustria. Next base: position 12,463,128 of record OY856371.1, read on the forward strand.
TGTGAACCGCAAGGGGCTTTACACCGTACTGATAGCTCTCAGGGAATTCGAAACGGGGCTGTGGGGCAAGTCAGTGATGCTGCAGTCCTACAACAAGACGGTAGTGGCCTACATCAGAAAGCAGGGAGGCACCCGGTCCAGGATTCTGCAGGAAGTAGTCAAGGAGATCTTTATCTTGAGCCACCAATCCCAAATTTATCTGGTACCTTTCTACCTGCCAGGAGTTTACAACTGTTGGGCGGACAGGTTATCACGGGGAAAGCCTCTCACGGACTGGCACCTGAATAACAACGCGACACAGTTGGTATTCAGAAAATGGGGAAGACCACAGATAGATCTGTTCGCCACAAGCCGATCAAAGGTAGTCGAGACGTATGTCACACTGGAGGTAAACGACAGCGAAGCAGCGTTCATCAACGCGTTCAGCAGGCCTTGGAAGGTAGATTTAGCCTGGGTGTTTCCCCCTCCTACATTAATCCCGGAGGTTCTACATCACTTGAACTCAGCGAGAGGAGTGTTTCTGATTGTGGCACCTCGGTGGGAGAAAACATTCTGGCGGAGTGAACTGAAGAGCAAGAGCTTGGCAGCTCCTTTCGAATTGCAAAACCTGAAGCACTCACTGGTGGATGTAGCAACCGGAGAGCCTCCCCAGAACGTGAAAGACCTGTGTTTGGAGGTTTGGCGAATACGGGGTGGGCCGATTTAGTGTCTGGCCTAAGTAGCCCTGATGCGGACCTCGTGTCATTCTGCTGCTGTTAGCTTCGGGAAGGCGTGTACACTCTTCTGGCGATTGGCGGAGATAATTACGTATCGCTACAAGAATCTGTCACCTTTTGGCCGATCTTTGAGTCCAAGACTGACAGTGTTCGGCACGGGCAGTCTGGGTGGAAGCTGTTAAGGTCTAAGTAGCAAGTGTTTGACTTGATCTTCTGGGTGAAGTGATTAATAGAAGTGTCAGCTGAGAGGCGCAAGGCAGTATCAAGCTTACTTAAGCTATTCATCACGACAAGAGGCAGGGTGGCGGAGGCTTCGTAATTGCTGGCTGGCTAAACAAAATTTTTAAAGGCCTTAACGTTGGCGCGAACCCGGGATCCATCCGGTCGGCAGTGGCTTCATATTGGTTTGAACAAGAAACGGGGTTAGATGAAATCTTAAAACGAGGCAACTGGCAAGGTGCGATGAACTTCTTCAAGTATTACTGTAAAGAGGTGCAGAGACCTAAGTCAAAATCTCAGAATCAAACAGTATTAAGTGTATTTGAACCAGTCAAATAATTTAGTCAGACAATTTAGTTACGCTAGACTTATATGTTACGATTGATTTTTTGATACTTTATTTCTTCTCTTAATCTTTTATCCTTGTTTATTACTTAGGTTTATGTTCTTTTTTGTATGTCGTTGTGCTAAATAAATATTTAACTAGGGTAGATGGAGGTAATTCTTTTCTGGGTCACAGTACGCTGTTGGTGCCGGCAGAATCTAAACATCTCTCCGATAGGTCAAGCCGAAGGCACAGAACTGAAATATGAAACGTTTCCTACCCCGAAGGGAGGGAAACGGTTATTTCAGGTCTTGCCAAGGCTTGACCTAAGCAAGTCCTTGCCGTCTCAAATCGGAATATGTACTGACAACTCACGGACCTGGGCGGTACGTGCTACCCGGCACCACGGAAACCATAGTCGCAAGGGGAATTCCCCTTTCTTGAGCCTCGATTGAGGCCTAAATACGATAACTTTGGGCAAATATGCACGAAAGATAAGGTAGGTAATCTCCGATAGGTCAAGCCTTGGCAAGACCTGAAATAACCGTTTCCCTCCCTTCGGGGTAGGAAACGTTTCATATTTTTATGATACTTTGTATTTACAATAGATTCAGAAGTAGATTAATTTTCTTTAGAACCAAATATTAAATTAAAAAATATGTAAACAATTAAGTTACATTATATCGATATATTTCGATAAATAAATAAATTTTAACACAGTTAAGTCTAAGCAGAAATCATGAATCTATAAATTATGATCTATAAATTATGACTTAGATCTGATAGTTCTGGTTACAAGTCGGAAATAAAATTTGCAGTTTAACTTCGTGACCGGAAGGTGTAAGGGTCGTTTGAGGCCCAAGTATACTGCAATAGCACGACCCCGTCTTTATTTGTGCGTTTTAATACAAATCCTGACCTACGTAGCATAACGGCTGACGCACGTTGGTACGCTTGCGGAAGTCACAGGTTTGATTTGCGTCCAGCGTCTAGGTATTTATGTATAATATATAGAATATAATAGAAAACTCTTTATTGTTCACCAAATAATAAAATAAAAACTGCTTAAAATCTAAATTTACAAAAAAGGAACAATCGACAGTCTTATCGCTAATAAGCGATTTCTTCCAGACAACCTAACCAGGATCACATTAAGGACTAAATAATGGCGGTGTACATTAATAATATAACAATATATAAAAAAATAGAAAAGAAAAAAAACAATAAAAAGTAGACAGTGACAGCTTTGGCAGGTTACGTATACCGGTGATCTCGTTATGCAGGTTTCCTTACGATGGTGTTTTCCTTCACAATCAGTACATGTGTCTGAGCGGTGCATGCCATCGTGGGATCGAACCCGGGACCTTTAGTTTGGTCTCCGAGTGTAATATCACTGACCTATCTCAACATCTTATGTTGTTTAATTACTAAAAACTACATATAAAAGTACTTATAGCTAACTAATACAGTAATATGTATCAAAACGAGTTGTTAATACTGTGAATACTAGTAATATGACTATACACAATATCACTATAAACAATACGATACGATACTATAAACAATATCAGTAGACCTATTAAACATTGACTTCCGCAAATTTATAAGGTAAATATAGAACACGAGTTATACACGGTATATATTAATATTTATCAATAAATTGTTTTTTATCATTATATTCCTCTAATGCGCACACCTGTTTCATAAAGGAACGTTTATACAAGACAAGCAAATAATGTTTATTTATCTATGTGGGAGTGTGGATTTACCGTTGGTGGCTAAATTTGTGCCAACTATAATGACAAGGTTAATTAAATCCATTAAAAACGATTGAATGTATTTACAATTAATTTTAAGTCGTAAATAGGTTTCAATCAAACATCTTTTGAAGGATCTGTGATCCATAGATCAAAGCTCATCTATAAGTTGGCGCGCTCCAGGGTCAACCTACCCTGCAACCTGCTATGCGAGGAGCTCGCGGTGAAGTAGAGATGGCATTTGTATTTCCACGAGCTGCTGAACACGCAGCCCAAAGAGGTGCAGCCGTCAGATCTTCCCCCGTATACCATCCTGTATTTTACTGGGCGTATAAAAAGCCAAATTCTTATAACTTTCTTCGCCGGGACAAGTTGAAGTGTAACGGAATATCGCTTAGTGATTTTATATGCAGAGCTATGCGATTGATCAATAATAATGTTGTTAATCTGTATATTCTTCGATTAAATATGAATGAATGTTTTTCTCGAAATTTGGAGCATTTCTTTCATTCCTTTCGACGTACTTCCTGCTTGTTGCTTTTAGGAGATCGTCATCCTTTCCAGCCGTCGTTTACTTAAATGTCAAAATGCAATAAAATTTACAGCAAGGAGTCTTAAAGTAAGTCTGCAGACTTAAAGCACGATGTATAGATATATTGTTTTAAACGTTATAGAAAGCTGTCAAAAGACGATATAAACTGTAATCACCCAAGCACTTGGTATACGAAAGAAACATTACTGTTTTGTTAAAGATCTTCTGAAAGAAGACTGGATGATAACTTCATGCAATACTTTCCGATTTTTCTAAAAACTTACGCTTACAGTAGTAAGTTTAAATTTTTTGGAAAAATCAAAAACTTAATACAATTACTGCTTTGGGACAGCAGCCAGGCTTTCGGCCCGCTTAATAGTGTTACTGCCGCCTATAGATGTTTGCGCCACCATGCGTTTTACGTAGAGTAACTGGAACCTGGGATTGCGAATCTCTTATGCTGGAACACAACACAAGTTTATTATGATAGCAAATTTACCGACCAGTGTTACGTTTATCGTTGCGTAGTTTTGTCGCCTTTTACGACAGGCCGTCCTCAACCGCAGGGGACAATATTCTTACTTCACCTGCACGGAGAATTGTGCGAGGAAATAAAAATAGATTTTTTTCATGTATTTGGACAAACAAACAGTACTTATATGAGGATTAGTAAATTGATTTATTTCATATGTTAGTACTAATATAAACCCAACAACATTTATAACAGGTTACACAAAAAAAAGTTTAACATGACTAAGAACTAGCAACAAAGCTGAAATTTTGTAAATCAAAGCGAATATAAAAATATTTATAGTGGACAGCGGTGTGAACGTAGCACAATATTGACCAATGGACCCAGTCTCGAAAGTGACCGGTATTAACTAATTAATTCAGATGATAATGGCAATAGTATATGTATGTATAGATATGATATACCACACAGGTTATTATCACATCAATGATTCGTTCGAGTTCTATTATTTTATCAAGTTCACACCATCAGGGCTGATCGACACGGCAGGCGTGACTCAATCACATGATACATATAACGAACTGAATTAATAACAGATAACAAACGAAGTGGTGTTTCATAAATTAACAAGCTAATACATACTTCCGTATCCGTCTAAATCTATTTAAGGATATTTATACTTGTATTTATGACGAGTTTTCAGAAATACGATAGATATAGATGATCCAGCAAACGTTGTTTTGTCAAATAAATTTAAAAAAATATACATTTTGGATAGAATTTCTAAGCTTTCTAAGAAAATTAGTAAGCTACATCGCGCAAAGAGTAATTATGATAAATTTGAAGTCAATCGGGTGTATACTCTCTTATACTTCTTCTCCGTGCAGGGGCGGAGTAAGAATACTGCGGCCGGAGTCGGCCTGTCGTAAAAGGCGACAAAACAACCGATACGTGGTAGTGGTATTTCGCTAATATATATACAATATACATTAGCTACAATAAATAGTATATATAATATATACAATATAACCATTTACTGTTTTATGAGTATGCACAAAATAATACCAAGATCGTGCGCAGATAATAATTATCTATATTTATTTTATTGAAAATCTGGTTTTAATGGTGCAGCTAAGGAAGTTCAATAATTTGTTACTTTTAACAGCAAGCTTCGAGTCATGAAATCGTGTATGTCATTAACAAGAGACATTAAGAAGAACAAACCAAACTTTTGACAATGTATACATTCAAAATAACAACCTAGTCATCACCTAGTTGTCGAAATTCGGCCGCAAGTTAATTACTATTGTCAAAGTAGTATACTTTCAATTCCAATGCTTTACATAATATTTACAGTTAATATGCCTATCTTTCAACAAATCGTTACACAATTAATCAAAAATTTAATTTATTAAATATAGAAAGAATTAAAACTGAAATAAAAAATATCATAACTCGTACATATTTTAGAACATAAAAAAACAAAATGTCTTTTGAAAGGAAAATACAGATAAGAGATATTTTAGCTCATGATTAAAAGCTTCTATGTAAGTAATATTTTTTTAGAAAAGCTCTTTTATCGTTTGATAAATGTCCTTGACCGTGATATTTCGAAATATAAAAATTGAAACCGTCTAATAATCGAACTCAACTTGCGACGAACAATTGACGAATAACATGAATTTTCTCAGTATGACCATAAACAAAAAAATATTTGTGTATTCACCCACATATGTGTGCATATGTAAGTTTCAAATGCGGGGTAATGTGTGTAATGTGTTATTTTTATTAATTTAATTTATTCCTATAGCCTTCTTCAGTACTTATTCTTCATAAAATGTTGACAGTGCCAAATATATACTCCGGACTTTCGTAAATCGAGGTAACAAGTATTTTTTTATTTCACGTATATATAAACAATGACGCTTAATTTAGTTTTTATTAAAAAATACTCGGATATAAATAATTCGTGGTTTTGTGTGGAAGCCCTTAATGCAGCTATTAAGGTTAGTAAGGTGTACGTCATCTTACAAATAAAATTATACGATATATTTTTAAGTTTAAGACGTGGCCTTGTTTTCTGAATTAAATAATTGAGAATAATGATGTATTTAAATGGTTCTGAATTTATTTCGTGGCAAAAAAATTTTTGTAACTTTTATCGAGAAATGTAATTAAGTAATTATTTCTATGAAATAAATTGCTACCGGGTTTTGGGAAGACGTGTTGAATGGCGACAAATACAGCGTAAAAGCAGTACCGGTGATTCTCAGAAATCCGACATCTTTATATTGTCTTTTATTTATTCATTTTGTACAAACTGTCGATTTGTCCCAATATCATTCTAGACATAATCATCATAATCCATACTAATATTATAAATGTGAAGTAACTCTGTCTATCTGTCCGTTACGTTTTCACACCTAAATCGCTGACCCAATTTTGATGACTTTCGGCTTTAGACTTAAGCTATTTTTACATTTATATGGAAGAACGTTTACCGGGTCAGTTAGTATTATATTTATATATCCAAAATTCTCATTTAGGCGCCTTCGCAGGACAAAACAATTGCATCTCAGTCATTAGTCAGTACCTACTCATCTGCGACTTCCTTTCTCGTGCCAATATAAAGGAGTATTTGCCAGATGATGCTCAAACAAAACAAAGCCTTGTGTGCCACCCATATGGGTGGCAGGCACACTTCCTGATAGGCCTCGACACCCGAATATCGGTGACGCTTTTGTTGAATCTCTTTTATTATCTATGATTACTATTAAATCTTTCTCATTGTTTGTTTACTTTTCGGCGCGCCGAGTCATATTTGGGCCCCGCAAGAAATACAATAGTATCACGTTGTGCGAGGAACGTGTTAATTGTAATCCATGGTACACTAGCTAACAGTCGACTATATAAAATGGCAAATATATGAAATAAATATAACTCAATATTCTACCAACACTGAAGCCTAGATGGCAGCACATGATAAAAAAAAGATAGTAGTAAAAAATAAAAGTTAGAAGATTATATTTTTATATAAATTATAATTTTTCACTATATAACCTGTTTTACAAAAGTCATGTTTTAATTATGAATTTAGGGACATTATATTAAAATATAAAAGCTGGAGTTGGAAATTGAGATGGTCAAGGTCAAGGTTTCTGAAAAATAAATTAAATAAAATGGAAAGTTTGCAGATATTAACTTCTTTTGAATATTTTGAAGGTGATCTTCGATAGCAAACGCGTGAAAGGAAAGCCAGTTATCAGGGATTCAATGGATCAGGGACTCAGTCAGAACGAAAACTGCTCAGTGTGTGATCTGGAATTAATATTGGCACGGTATCTACACTTCTTTCGGTCTTTACTAAGTTTACATTATTTGACCCCGTTTGTTACTTTATTGGCGAAATATTATGGAGAAAAAAAATACCTAGGACCTATCGAGCTACCAGGTACCTATCCAGCTACCTTAGTAGTATTGCAATCTGAGACTAATCTATATGTCCCGGGTTCGAATCCCATGCTGGTACGCACCGCTTAGACAGGTTTTCTCGCTTTATGTGCTTCGTATAGTTGCCATGTACGAACGGTGAAGGAAACATCACGGGGAAACTCGCATAACGTTGTCCGTGGTATGTGTGACCTGCCAATTCGCATGGTCAAATGTGGCGGGTATGCTGTGCGTCCCCTCTAGGGGGAGACCTAAGCCCAGCAGTGGGATGATATGGGCTGTTATGTTTTATTTCAAAACGCAACCAGTTTCTGTAATATTTCTAGAAGAAATTGATATTTCTTATAATTAAAAACATTTACATTTTACACATATTTACATTTAGTAACATTTTATATAGAAGGAATGTTCATAACTGTCCTATTTTCATTGCTGATCATAGCTTGTCACCAGGCCGGCCAACCACCAGTGACTAACCTTGTAAATGTCACAATGTTAAGCTTCTGAAAAAGGAAATATCCGGATGAATTAAAAAGAAAAAGATAGTCTTAACTTTTAAATCTTCTCCAATATTGTACTTCTATCAAATAATATTTTAATTAACTTTCAACTCGAGAAGGAAACCGACCGACTCGGGAATAGAGCCTAATATCATTTCAAGTAGTCTTATGGTGAACGCACACTTGTCCGAGCCGAACGCGCCGAACGAGTCGAACGAAACGAATTTTAGAATTCTGTATATGAAATCTCATGAAACCTCGCACATTTGCCCGCGTTGAATCGTCCGAATCTGGAAGAACCCCAGAAATCCTACATGAATTCGGATGACGTCATCAGATTCGGCGCGGCTTATGCGGTCGACTCGACCGATGCGCTCGCATTCTATCAGTTGCGTATAACAGAGCAACGAGCGAGTACTATTTCTGCATTGCAGGCGTAAAGCAAATAGAAACGATTCTTTCGGCGCGGTCGATTCTTCTGGTGCGGATATGTGTGCGAGGCCTCCTTCACTTCGATTCGTTCGGCGCGTTCGGCTCGGACATGTGTGCGTTCACCATTAAGAAGACTTCCTTTTATTTATATTCGATTTTAATAAAATTATTTTATTTTTGCTTTAGATTCAAAAATAGGGTTTATTTCTTATGACTATACCTTTTGCACAGACAGTGAAGGACCCACTTCTCGATTTTAATTTCGGGCTAGTTCAGACTTCAGACTAAATTTACCCATATTAATATAATACTCGTATTTCTTGATTCCCTTGTTAAAACAAAGAAAGCGGAAGTAAAATAAAATTCCGTTTATAATACTTTACTTCCGTTTACAATAAGTGTAAATCGGGCGAATTTTTAACTTTGGACGAAAATGCATTAAATTGCTACTTATTATGTTAAGAACTACTTGTACACTAAGTAAGATACAATATGAATATATGTTAAATAAACAAGAGGCATATTAAAATGGCGTTGTTGAACAAGTTTTGACTAGAAGTATGCGTTTTAAATACAGTATTCCATTTTTAAAATAGCAACATTCTAGTACCTTGGTACCTGGCCGCTAAGTGGTCTTAACCTCGTAGAACAATCTACAGGTCCTGGGTTCGAATCCCACGGTGGCATGCCCCGCTTAGGCAATTTTTCGCACCTAATATTTTTTTTATAGTGAGAGTTCAGCAGACAGACAAACGGCTCACCCTGACAGGTGGTCACCGTCGCCTATGAACGTCTGCAACACCAGAAGTATTACCAACGCGCTGCCGGCCTAGAAAAAATTTTAGAACGCTTTTTTTGAAGAACCCCATATCGTACCGCGCTGGGAAAACCTTAGCCGGAAGCGTATTAATATGTATTATATTAAATTATTAATATGCGTATGATAGCATACTTTTCATGTACCGATGAGAAAGCTTGTACAAGTATGGCGGATACACTGCCCGTTCCACCTATGATAAGGCCAAGTCCAGCAGTGGGGCGTTAAGGACTGTTATTACATTTATGATTATTATAATATTTCAGTTAAAATACGCGTTTATTCAGATATTTTAAAAATCACGGAAGTAATAACCTATAATATTTTATATATGAAATGAAAACTTTATTATTTAAGAGTAATTAGACAGGAATGAATTAGTGATTGCCAAAAATTAATCTATTGTAGGAGGGGCGTTCAATAAATAGTGATAATGCGATACATTCTTCTTGGAAAGATAAAATACTGGCAGGCATAACCCAGACATTACATTTAATAATAATAAAAAAGAAATCAATTCTCTTTTGTTTATTTAACCGACGAAAAAAACGGAGGAGGTTCTCAATTCGACGCGTATATATTTTTTCTTTTTTTTAGTTATAGTACTCCGATTTTAAAAATTCTCTTTTTATTAGAAAACGTTATTATAGTTGGTTCCATATAAATTTGGGAAAAAATTCAAATTAAAACAGAGAATGATTGATTGTTCAGTCACTGATTATATCTATAACTACGCATAACTTTTGACAGAATCGATTTATTTAAGCATGTAGTAATTAATAAATAGATAGAGCCACAAAAAATTATAAATTATAATTTTTTAATAGAAAAATTAAACTGAAAAGCAAAACATAATAAATAAAATTAGTAACCTTAATAACTAAGTTCTTAAACTAATGTAAGTATACCTAAAAAATTTTGAGTCGCGGTAGTCGTCCCGGTACACGATTTTTAAGGGATCAGGAAAAAGATTTTTTTAAAAGGGAATTTCAAAAAGCTTATGGTAACCGATATACAAAGTGACTACGTGGAAAAATAAACATTTAATAAAAGATAATTGCGTCATACTCATTATTACTTTTTATTGAACATCCCTAGTATAATAGGTATTTTTTATAATACAGTAAACATCTTAAACCGTCATTAATATATTTTAAATACGCATTGTAAAAACCCGCTATTCCATTGTTTTTATATTCCAGTGGGATTAATGTACTAGAGAGACATTGTTTACACGCAGCCTGCTAAGGATTTATTAAGATACTTAGGTATTTACTACTTCGAGTTCATAATACATGGCAGAAGCAAAATTATCAAACGCTTAATCAACTAAAGTTCTTCAGTGTATAAATGTTTTGTCATTATAACTGTTATAAAAACAAGTAAATTTGTTTATTTTGTACGTTCCAGTGGCTGAACGAATTTTAATTGGGTTTTTTAAGTACATCCATATATGAATAAAGTTAATTTTTAACACATGTTTGAAAAAGAGACCAACAATTTATAAATCCACTCTTGTGATTTTACGACTAAACGAACTGTATGCAAATCATACTGTAAAATTGGGAAACTATCTTCATCAGTCATTTTAAATGCTATTGTATATATACTACCATACACGGAAGTCTTTTTTAATCTTACGAGTATATATAAAAACAAATGATAGAGGTCTGCAGTTGTGCTGTGATGTGATGCGCATCACGGCAAATCTACTGGATAGCTTTCAATTTCAACAGGAGCAAGTAAAAACTTTGTTTTTGCTATTCACGGGAATTATTTTACTCATAAGACTGTCACTCATAACAAATTAGCCACATTTTTGTAGAATATAGAATTAATCCAATAGATAACATAGGTTTGAAAATACTCCACTAGTCATTTAGTTAAATTAAAGGTCTTAATTCGATATATTGTGGAGTTACGCATTCTGTATATGCATTTAATTATATATGACGACGAATTCTAGTGTTGTAGAAATGGTTAACCTTTAGTTGTTCATGCTATACGTATTTATTTTTGATTATTATCACCCTGAAGAGAGCCTCAGCGTATGAAATCAATTTGTCCTCATGCAATGTCTTATTACGTCGCAACAATATATAATTTGGTATGTGTATACATACCAAATTAAAATAGAGTAATATATAAATCGAAGTAGTTCATGTCATTCCACTTTTAACCAGCATGTGGAGGTCAACAGTGCCTGACCTTGTTCTTACTTGCAATTGCGATTTTATGTCCCCTTTTATGCAGTTACGTAAAATTTATTATGTCAACTAGCTTTGATATAAATAATATTGATAAGTTTACATTGTAACGTAGTAAATGTAAGGAAAATGTCTTGAGAAAACCGCACATCGATTGTGAGGATCCATAGCTTTGGATGAGCGTGACAAGTATTACTATCCATTCCAACTAGGGAATGGCCCCAGTCCCCAGTCCAGTAGTGCAACCTTATAGACTGTTATTATTATTTATAATATCAAACATAACCTTGTCCTTAGTATTATAGCGTTCTATCCTATTTGTTCGAGTTTTTTTAACCAATATTAGTTATACTCAACCGGCGACTCGCCGAGATTTTTTGGTTGGCTTACTGGTGTTGTAGTATTTTGAATGATTTTAAATTTGGCGCCCATTGGCAAAATTGAAAACGTGCTAAGTAGGCCTGACATAACATTACTGCGTCATACGTTAATTTATTGATAATTTTTTTGCGACCCGCACTACCATGACCGACGCGTATTTGCGGCCCTTATGAAAAAAGATTGAGTACTGCTGAGCTAAATTATCCACGTGTATTTCTTCTGGAGTTCAACTGAATTACCACTCATATAAATACATATATTTATATGAGTATATTCGTGATTAGTCCACGAATTAAATAGTAGTTTAAAAACTGAGAGTAGTTTTAAGTAAATGTGTTTTTTTTATTAGATATTTGTAATGTATTTAGTGTAAACTATAAACACATAGACTACTACAATAAAAATATAGACAATATTAACTTATAAAAGGGCAGACACAATACAAAACATTAGTATTGTACGAACACTATAGTTAACAAATTTCTAAAAGGTTGATTATGATTTTATTATAGCCTAAGAGCCCAGGACGGCCAGACCTTCGTCATTTTATAAAGGCTGAAAATTTTTCTGTGCATGTCCCCTATACAGGTAAGAACGACCAGCGACTATAGAGTTTGGGTTGTGGTTACTTGGGCAGTTAACAGGCAGTAAAGGTGCATAAAATAGGACCTTAAATTCGTTAAAGTATAAAGCTCAATTTTTTTATATTTTCTTCGGTATAAATTTAGAAATCTCGTCGTCCATTGCCGGACACTTCTGACAGTTGCTACCCCCTGCCAGACACCCCTAAACTTTAAGAAATTATCATTATACTTTCGTTATAGTATAAAAGCTAAATTTTATATATGTTACTTGGGGACCTATAAAAAAATGGTACCCCAATAGCCGGACAGTTTTAATGGTTTTTACATCTTGCCAGACACATTGAAAGTCCGCTGTAGGTGCGAGCGCGAGTGCTTAGTCGATAACGATCTTTATAAAAAATTATTTTATTACGTTCATAGCCATGTTATATAAAGTAAAAAAGGTTATTTTAATATTATAAAATACAAAAAAAAATATTATTACATGTAAAAAAATATTAAATCGTTTTTATAAATTTAATCATTGTCGTCGATATTTTCATTTTCTTCATCACTACTCCTCCTGGACATTATCGGACTATTGGATATATATGGACTGGACCATGGCATGATATTAATATGATATATTAATATCATGCCAATATTACTTTACCATCACTTTTATTACAAACGGAAAAGATTAATCTCCCATCTCCCATGATAACACTTTTTTAATAAAATTACACTTTTATTTAAAAAGAACTGTACAAATATCTATTAAACGTTGGTTGTACCTATGCATAATAATTATTGTTCAATACATCACTTTAAATGATAGATGATGCGCAGTCGACTAGGTGCCCTATCTCACTCGCACCCGCTTGAACAGTTGTTACCTCGCGCTGGCCACAGACACTGACGAAGAAGGCGATATTGACGATGATCATGCCATGTGGATATAGGAGGTGTAGTGATGAAGAAAATGAAAATATCGACGACAATGATTAAATTTATAAAAACGATTAAATATTTTTTTACATTTAATATTTTTTTTTTGTATTTTATAATGTTAAAATGACCTTTTTTACTTTATATAACATGGTTATGAACGTAATAAAATAATTTTTTATAAAGATCGTTATCGACTAAGCACTCGCGCTCGCACCTACAGCGGACTTTCAATGTGTCTGGCAAGATGTAAAAACCATTAAAACTGTCCGGCTATTGGGGTACCACTTTTTTATAGGTACTCAAGTAACATATATAAAATTTAGCTTTTATACTATATCGAAAGTATAATGATAATTTCTTAAAGTTTAGTGGTGTCTGGCAGGGGGTAGCAACTGTCAGAAGTGTCCGGCAATGGATGACGAGATTTCTAAAGTTATCCCGAAGAAAATATAAAAAAAATTGAGGTTTATACTTTAACGAATTTAAGGTCCTATTTTATGCACCTTTACTGCCTGTTAACTGCCCAAGTAACCACAACCCAAACTCTATAGTCACTGGTCGTTCTTACCTGTATAGGGGACATGCACAGAGAAATTTTCAGCCTTTATAAAATGACGAAGGTCTGGCTGTCCTGGGCTCTTGCTCTATTAATACATATACTACTCATCAAAAAAATAGAAACACTAGTGCAAGTATTATTTAGTAGGCATTTAAATGAAAAAGAGGATTGATATAATAAAAAAAATATGCCAATAAATAGCTGGCAGTTTAGTCTACACAATGGTGTACCAGAATTCATACCAATAAATGAATGTAGAGATTGTTTTCAATGTATATTCCGTCGAAATTTTTGCACTTAATCGCACTTTCTTTGCATAAATTATCGTTTTTTTTAACTGAGCTCTGAGCTGAGTGTGGTTATTAACTAAGCTCTGTGATATCGAACCAAAGATATATTTTCTTAAAATATATGTATACCTCGCACACAGAAACCGCCCAATTCGTGGCGTTGCTGGTCGCAGGGCATAGTCAGCGTGTTGTGGCTGCGCGATTGCATCTAAGTATCTCAGCTGTCAATAGAATGTACCAGCGTTATCAGGACTAACGTCTGAGCAAGATGACCGGTATATTGTGTCAGTTTCTCTAAGAAATCGCCACTATAACTCTATTCGACTGGAGCAGCGGCTCCGAGGAGTGAATGTAAGCGATTCTACCATAAGAAAAAAATTGATGGAGCGTGGCATGAAACCTTATAAACCAGCTCCTCCTCCTCGAGTCGTAGTCCTCATGTCTGAGGGTCGTGACCAACACCCTCCAGTCTATAAACCAGCTAATAGCCCGGAATTAAGGGTAGACCACCGAAGAGCGCGCCTTAACTTTGCACTTGAGCACTTAAATTGCTCATACCTTCAATGGAGCAAAATTCTCTATTCTGACGAGAGTAAGATCATGCTGTATGGTAATGACGGAAAAAAGAAGGTGTATCAAAGAGAGGGAGACCGTATTGCACAGTGCTGCATTGAAGAAAGAGTCTGTTATGGTGGCGGTTCATTCACGGTTTCGAGAAGCGTAAGCGTCGACAGAAAAAACTGAACTTGCGTCTGTATTTGGACTTCGGCTACCGTCATTAAATGAGTCACGTTACATCAAATAGTGTCTGGAGCCTCATGTGGTACCCTACGCACATGTTATTGGCGAAGACTTCATTTTTATGCAGGACAATGCCAGGGCTCATACCGCAGGCATTGTAAATGAATACTTGAGCGAAGTCGGTATTGCAATTATGGGCTAGCCAGCAAGAAGGCCTGATATGTATCCCATGAGTTGAAGAGACGAGTCAGAGCGAGAGATCCTGCTCCGGAGATGCTTAGCCAGCTTAAAACAGCTATAAAAGAAGAATGGGATAACATCCCACAACAAAAGATTGTGACGCTTATCCATTCCTTGAGGAACCGCATGGAAGCAGTGATAAGAGCCCGGGGAGGAAATAAAGGATACTGAATAAACGTTTTTTAGTATTTTTTTGTTTTACATCTTTGTTTTTAACATTTAACAGTTTCTTCTTTAAGGGTAAAACATACCTGTTGAGCAAAACACAATAACTAAAGAAATTTAGTTTTAATTTGAAACATTAATATTTGTTAAATGATACATTACAATGTGGACATTGTAATGTAAAAAATTAAATAATGCCAGTTAATGGTGGACCATTAACTGGCATTATTTAATTTTTGGTTGAAAGTTAAAAAAATTAACTCATTCAAAAGCAAACTTCAGGGGTGTTTAGATTTTTTTTGATGAGAAGTGTATTTTTATACTGGAGATGTAAAATATAGATCAGTAGCACAAAAGAGAAATAGTTTCATATTTGTAGTCAATATACACACATCAAAAAAGTCTAAGCAACATGTACTAATTTAAATTTTAGTATGGTGGATGAGCCGCTGTATGGATGAACTTCCTGAATGCACCTGAGCCTTTCAGTATTTCCGGGCTAACGGTACACTCGCACCCTTCTTGTATCAGGCCTAAACCCAAATCGCGACTCATCGGAAAATATAATGTTATCCCATTGTTCCTGGGTCCATGTTCTGCGTTCTCTACACCATTCATTACGACGAGCGCGATTCTCGTGACGTATCGGTGGGCACCTAATTGGGCGTCGAGCTCGTAGGCCGTACTCATGCAGTCGATTTCACACAGTTTGGGGACTTACATCAACACCACTTGAATTTTGTAGCCTCAAACTTATCTCTCGAGCGGTTAACATCGGCTGGCGTCTTGCAGTCAGTTGTATGTACCGGTCTTGCCGAGTGGTTGTACTTCTTTTACGGCCTAGATGCTGTTCAGCGGGTTCCCTTGTATTATTGTAGCGCTGGCAAAGATGACAAATAACACTTCTATGAATGCCAAAATGCCGAGATACCTGAGATTGATTACTTCCCGCTTGCAACATCCCTACAGCTCTTTGCATTTCATTTGCCGTCAAATGATGTCGCTTCATGACTTAAAGAATATCTAACAATTCAATTTTGTCGCTAACTTTATTTAAATGGTTGGTAAAATTATATTATCAAGACTGAACTGACTTCTCTTGTTGAGATAAGAAGAGATCCAACGAAATAGGTTCCCATGTATGCCATACAAGTCTAGTTTATGACATAGGAGACGATGACTGAATCTTTATCTATTCGTCGTAAATACTTTGATTTAGTCTATTTGTACAAAATTATACATTATATTATAAACTCAAGTGATTTAATTTCACAAATATCTTTTAATACCAGATATATTGCGCGTAGATCACATTGCACTAATCTTTTTGCACTTGAAGTTCACAAAAACAACATCTCATACTTTAATCCCATTGTTAGAATGGCACGACATTATAATGAATTGGCAAGTAACAGCACTGATCTTGATATATTTGAAAATAGTTTTTTTAAATATTGTAAATTAGTAAAACATATTCTTAAATAATTTATATTTGACCAGTTAATGATACATTAGATTTAATTAGATAGTAATTTATATGTGTGTGAGTGTGTATGCGTGCTTTGTGTGTGAGCGTAGTGAGTAGTAGTCAGTGCATGTGTGTTATGTGTGTATCAATATATACACACAAGGTTTTTAGGCATTTGTTGTTACAATTTTTCTGTATGCACCTGTTTTGAATTGCAATCCAGATTGTTATGTTGAATATCTAAACTTTTAATTTCTTTGGTTGTAATTTGTTTTGTGCATCAATAAAATAAAATAAAATAAAATAAAAGACTAAACATACCAATAAAAACGCGCTTAAATTCAAACAAATTCCCTTTCATTTAATTTTATGAAAAAAAAAAACAAAACATAATCCAATTTTTTTTTACAACCAGCCAGTATGTCGTCAATAACAAAAAAGTTTACATACCTATGCACTTTGAGTGAGTAAATACTTAGAAATTAATTAGTATAAATGGTAAATTTGTAATATCATCCATGTTGCTTAGACTTTTTTGATGTGTGTATATTGACTACAAATATGAAACTATTTCTCTTTTGTGCTACTGATCTATATTTTACATCTCCAGTATAAAAATACACTTCTCATCAAAAAAAATCTAAACACCCCTGAAGTTTGCTTTTGAATGAGTTAATTTTTTTAACTTTCAACCAAAAATTAAATAATGCCAGTTAATGGTCCACCATTAACTGGCATTATTTAATTTTTTACATTACAATGTCCACATTGTAATGTATCATTTAACAAATATTAATGTTTCAAATTAAAACTAAATTTCTTTAGTTATTGTGTTTTGCTCAACAGGTATGTTTTACCCTTAAAGAAGAAACTGTTAAATGTTAAAAACAAAGATGTAAAACAAAAAAATACTAAAAAACGTTTATTCAGTATCCTTTATTTCCTCCCCGGGCTCTTATCACTGCTTCCATGCGGTTCCTCAAGGAATGGATAAGCGTCACAATCTTTTGTTGTGGGATGTTATCCCATTCTTCTTTTATAGCTGTTTTAAGCTGGCTAAGCATCTCCGGAGCAGGATCTCTCGCTCTGACTCGTCTCTTCAACTCATGGGATACATATCAGGCCTTCTTGCTGGCTAGCCCATAATTGCAATACCGACTTCGCTCAAGTATTCATTTACAATGCCTGCGGTATGAGCCCTGGCATTGTCCTGCATAAAAATGAAGTCTTCGCCAATAACATGTGCGTAGGGTACCACATGAGGCTCCAGACACTATTTGATGTAACGTGACTCATTTAATGACGGTAGCCGAAGTCCAAATACAGACGCAAGTTCAGTTTTTTCTGTCGACGCTTACGCTTCTCGAAACCGTGAATGAACCGCCACCATAACAGACTCTTTCTTCAATGCAGCACTGTGCAATACGGTCTCCCTCTCTTTGATACACCTTCTTTTTTCCGTCATTACCATACAGCATGATCTTACTCTCGTCAGAATAGAGAATTTTGCTCCATTGAAGGTATGAGCAATTTAAGTGCTCAAGTGCAAAGTTAAGGCGCGCTCTTCGGTGGTCTACCCTTAATTCCGGGCTATTATCTGGTTTATAGACTGGAGGGTGTTGGTCACGACCCTCAGACATGAGGACTACGACTCGAGGAGGAGGAGCTGGTTTATAAGGTTTCATGCCACGCTCCATCAATTTTTTTCTTATGGTAGAATCGCTTACATTCACTCCTCGGAGCCGCTGCTCCAGTCGAATAGAGTTATAGTGGCGATTTCTTAGAGAAACTGACACAATATACCGGTCATCTTGCTCAGACGTTAGTCCTGATAACGCTGGTACATTCTATTGACAGCTGAGATACTTAGATGCAATCGCGCAGCCACAACACGCTGACTATGCCCTGCGACCAGCAACGCCACGAATTGGGCGGTTTCTGTGTGCGAGGTATACATATATTTTAAGAAAATATATCTTTGGTTCGATATCACAGAGCTTAGTTAATAACCACACTCAGCTCAGAGCTCAGTTAAAAAAAACGATAATTTATGCAAAGAAAGTGCGATTAAGTGCAAAAATTTCGACGGAATATACATTGAAAACAATCTCTACATTCATTTATTGGTATGAATTCTGGTACACCATTGTGTAGACTAAACTGCCAGCTATTTATTGGCATATTTTTTTTATTATATCAATCCTCTTTTTCATTTAAATGCCTACTAAATAATACTTGCACTAGTGTTTCTATTTTTTTGATGAGTAGTATATGTATTAATAGAGCAAGAGCCCAGGACAGCCAGACCTTCGTCATTTTATAAAGGCTGAAAATTTCTCTGTGCATGTCCCCTATACAGGTAAGAACGACCAGTGACTATAGAGTTTGGGTTGTGGTTACTTGGGCAGTTAACAGGCAGTAAAGGTGCATAAAATAGGACCTTAAATTCGTTAAAGTATAAACCTCAATTTTTTTTATATTTTCTTCGGGATAACTTTAGAAATCTCGTCATCCATTGCCGGACACTTCTGACAGTTGCTACCCCCTGCCAGACACCACTAAACTTTAAGAAATTATCATTATACTTTCGATATAGTATAAAAGCTAAATTTTATATATGTTACTTGAGTACCTATAAAAAAGTGGTACCCCAATAGCCGGACAGTTTTAATGGTTTTTACATCTTGCCAGACACATTGAAAGTCCGCTGTAGGTGCGAGCGCGAGTGCTTAGTCGATAACGATCTTTATAAAAAATTATTTTATTACGTTCATAACCATGTTATATAAAGTAAAAAAGGTCATTTTAACATTATAAAATACAAAAAAAAAATATTAAATGTAAAAAAATATTTAATCGTTTTTATAAATTTAATCATTGTCGTCGATATTTTCATTTTCTTCATCACTACACCTCCTATATCCACATGGCATGATCATCGTCAATATCGCCTTCTTCGTCAGTGTCTGTGGCCAGCGCGAGGTAACAACTGTTCAAGCGGGTGCGAGTGAGATAGGGCACCTAGTCGACTGCGCATCATCTATCATTTAAAGTGATGTATTGAACAATAATTATTATGCATAGGTACAACCAACGTTTAATAGATATTTGTACAGTTCTTTTTAAATAAAAGTGTAATTTTATTAAAAAAGTGTTATCATGGGAGATGGGAGATTAATCTTTTCCGTTTGTAATAAAAGTGATGGTAAAGTAATATTGGCATGATATTAATATATCATATTAATATCATGCCATGGTCCAGTCCATATATATCCAATAGTCCGATAATGTCCAGGAGGAGTAGTGATGAAGAAAATGAAAATATCGACGACAATGATTAAATTTATAAAAACGATTTAATATTTTTTTACATGTAATAATATTTTTTTTTGTATTTTATAATATTAAAATAACCTTTTTTACTTTATATAACATGGCTATGAACGTAATAAAATAATTTTTTATAAAGATCGTTATCGACTAAGCACTCGCGCTCGCACCTACAGCGGACTTTCAATGTGTCTGGCAAGATGTAAAAACCATTAAAACTGTCCGGCTATTGGGGTACCATTTTTTTATAGGTCCCCAAGTAACATATATAAAATTTAGCTTTTATACTATAACGAAAGTATAATGATAATTTCTTAAAGTTTAGGGGTGTCTGGCAGGGGGTAGCAACTGTCAGAAGTGTCCGGCAATGGACGACGAGATTTCTAAATTTATACCGAAGAAAATATAAAAAAATTGAGCTTTATACTTTAACGAATTTAAGGTCCTATTTTATGCACCTTTACTGCCTGTTAACTGCCCAAGTAACCACAACCCAAACTCTATAGTCGCTGGTCGTTCTTACCTGTATAGGGGACATGCACAGAAAAATTTTCAGCCTTTATAAAATGACGAAGGTCTGGCCGTCCTGGGCTCTTAGGCTATAATAAAATCATAATCAACCTTTTAGAAATTTGTTAACTATAGTGTTCGTACAATACTAATGTTTTGTATTGTGTCTGCCCTTTTATAAGTTAATATTGTCTATATTTTTATTGTAGTAGTCTATGTGTTTATAGTTTACACTAAATACATTACAAATATCTAATAAAAAAAACACATTTACTTAAAACTACTCTCAGTTTTTAAACTACTATTTAATTCGTGGACTAATCACGAATATACTCATATAAATATATGTATTTATATGAGTGGTAATTCAGTTGAACTCCAGAAGAAATACACGTGGATAATTTAGCTCAGCAGTACTCAATCTTTTTTCATAAGGGCCGCAAATACGCGTCGGTCATGGTAGTGCGGGTCGCAAAAAAATTATCAATAAATTAACGTATGACGCAGTAATGTTATGTCAGGCCTACTTAGCACGTTTTCAATTTTGCCAATGGGCGCCAAATTTAAAATCATTCAAAATACTACAACACCAGTAAGCCAACCAAAAAATCTCGGCGAGTCGCCGGTTGAGTATAACTAATATTGGTTAAAAAAACTCGAACAAATAGGATAGAACGCTATAATACTAAGGACAAGGTTATGTTTGATATTATAAATAATAATAACAGTCTATAAGGTTGCACTACTGGACTGGGGACTGGGGCCATTCCCTAGTTGGAATGGATAGTAATACTTGTCACGCTCATCCAAAGCTATGGATCCTCACAATCGATGTGCGGTTTTCTCAAGACATTTTCCTTACATTTACTACGTTACAATGTAAACTTATCAATATTATTTATATCAAAGCTAGTTGACATAATAAATTTTACGTAACTGCATAAAAGGGGACATAAAATCGCAATTGCAAGTAAGAACAAGGTCAGGCACTGTTGACCTCCACATGCTGGTTAAAAGTGGAATGACATGAACTACTTCGATTTATATATTACTCTATTTTAATTTGGTATGTATACACATACCAAATTATATATTGTTGCGACGTAATAAGACATTGCATGAGGACAAATTGATTTCATACGCTGAGGCTCTCTTCAGGGTGATAATAATCAAAAATAAATACGTATAGCATGAACAACTAAAGGTTAACCATTTCTACAACACTAGAATTCGTCGTCATATATAATTAAATGCATATACAGAATGCGTAACTCCACAATATATCGAATTAAGACCTTTAATTTAACTAAATGACTAGTGGAGTATTTTCAAACCTATGTTATCTATTGGATTAATTCTATATTCTACAAAAATGTGGCTAATTTGTTATGAGTGACAGTCTTATGAGTAAAATAATTCCCGTGAATAGCAAAAACAAAGTTTTTACTTGCTCCTGTTGAAATTGAAAGCTATCCAGTAGATTTGCCGTGATGCGCATCACATCACAGCACAACTGCAGACCTCTATCATTTGTTTTTATATATACTCGTAAGATTAAAAAAGACTTCCGTGTATGGTAGTATATATACAATAGCATTTAAAATGACTGATGAAGATAGTTTCCCAATTTTACAGTATGATTTGCATACAGTTCGTTTAGTCGTAAAATCACAAGAGTGGATTTATAAATTGTTGGTCTCTTTTTCAAACATGTGTTAAAAATTAACTTTATTCATATATGGATGTACTTAAAAAACCCAATTAAAATTCGTTCAGCCACTGGAACGTACAAAATAAACAAATTTACTTGTTTTTATAACAGTTATAATGACAAAACATTTATACACTGAAGAACTTTAGTTGATTAAGCGTTTGATAATTTTGCTTCTGCCATGTATTATGAACTCGAAGTAGTAAATACCTAAGTATCTTAATAAATCCTTAGCAGGCTGCGTGTAAACAATGTCTCTCTAGTACATTAATCCCACTGGAATATAAAAACAATGGAATAGCGGGTTTTTACAATGCGTATTTAAAATATATTAATGACGGTTTAAGATGTTTACTGTATTATAAAAAATACCTATTATACTAGGGATGTTCAATAAAAAGTAATAATGAGTATGACGCAATTATCTTTTATTAAATGTTTATTTTTCCACGTAGTCACTTTGTATATCGGTTACCATAAGCTTTTTGAAATTCCCTTTTAAAAAAA
Organism: Malacosoma neustria; assembly: GCA_963693495.1. Classification (NCBI taxonomy): domain Eukaryota; kingdom Metazoa; phylum Arthropoda; class Insecta; order Lepidoptera; family Lasiocampidae; genus Malacosoma; species Malacosoma neustria. Next base: position 12,485,971 of record OY856371.1, read on the forward strand.
TCTTTTTCCTGATCCCTTAAAAATCGTGTACCGGGACGACTACCGCGACTCAAAATTTTTTAGGTATACTTACATTAGTTTAAGAACTTAGTTATTAAGGTTACTAATTTTATTTATTATGTTTTGCTTTTCAGTTTAATTTTTCTATTAAAAAATTATAATTTATAATTTTTTGTGGCTCTATCTATTTATTAATTACTACATGCTTAAATAAATCGATTCTGTCAAAAGTTATGCGTAGTTATAGATATAATCAGTGACTGAACAATCAATCATTCTCTGTTTTAATTTGAATTTTTTCCCAAATTTATATGGAACCAACTATAATAACGTTTTCTAATAAAAAGAGAATTTTTAAAATCGGAGTACTATAACTAAAAAAAAGAAAAAATATATACGCGTCGAATTGAGAACCTCCTCCGTTTTTTTCGTCGGTTAAATAAACAAAAGAGAATTGATTTCTTTTTTATTATTATTAAATGTAATGTCTGGGTTATGCCTGCCAGTATTTTATCTTTCCAAGAAGAATGTATCGCATTATCACTATTTATTGAACGCCCCTCCTACAATAGATTAATTTTTGGCAATCACTAATTCATTCCTGTCTAATTACTCTTAAATAATAAAGTTTTCATTTCATATATAAAATATTATAGGTTATTACTTCCGTGATTTTTAAAATATCTGAATAAACGCGTATTTTAACTGAAATATTATAATAATCATAAATGTAATAACAGTCCTTAACGCCCCACTGCTGGACTTGGCCTTATCATAGGTGGAACGGGCAGTGTATCCGCCATACTTGTACAAGCTTTCTCATCGGTACATGAAAAGTATGCTATCATACGCATATTAATAATTTAATATAATACATATTAATACGCTTCCGGCTAAGGTTTTCCCAGCGCGGTACGATATGGGGTTCTTCAAAAAAAGCGTTCTAAAATTTTTTCTAGGCCGGCAGCGCGTTGGTAATACTTCTGGTGTTGCAGACGTTCATAGGCGACGGTGACCACCTGTCAGGGTGAGCCGTTTGTCTGTCTGCTGAACTCTCACTATAAAAAAAATATTAGGTGCGAAAAATTGCCTAAGCGGGGCATGCCACCGTGGGATTCGAACCCAGGACCTGTAGATTGTTCTACGAGGTTAAGACCACTTAGCGGCCAGGTACCAAGGTACTAGAATGTTGCTATTTTAAAAATGGAATACTGTATTTAAAACGCATACTTCTAGTCAAAACTTGTTCAACAACGCCATTTTAATATGCCTCTTGTTTATTTAACATATATTCATATTGTATCTTACTTAGTGTACAAGTAGTTCTTAACATAATAAGTAGCAATTTAATGCATTTTCGTCCAAAGTTAAAAATTCGCCCGATTTACACTTATTGTAAACGGAAGTAAAGTATTATAAACGGAATTTTATTTTACTTCCGCTTTCTTTGTTTTAACAAGGGAATCAAGAAATACGAGTATTATATTAATATGGGTAAATTTAGTCTGAAGTCTGAACTAGCCCGAAATTAAAATCGAGAAGTGGGTCCTTCACTGTCTGTGCAAAAGGTATAGTCATAAGAAATAAACCCTATTTTTGAATCTAAAGCAAAAATAAAATAATTTTATTAAAATCGAATATAAATAAAAGGAAGTCTTCTTAATGGTGAACGCACACATGTCCGAGCCGAACGCGCCGAACGAATCGAAGTGAAGGAGGCCTCGCACACATATCCGCACCAGAAGAATCGACCGCGCCGAAAGAATCGTTTCTATTTGCTTTACGCCTGCAATGCAGAAATAGTACTCGCTCGTTGCTCTGTTATACGCAACTGATAGAATGCGAGCGCATCGGTCGAGTCGACCGCATAAGCCGCGCCGAATCTGATGACGTCATCCGAATTCATGTAGGATTTCTGGGGTTCTTCCAGATTCGGACGATTCAACGCGGGCAAATGTGCGAGGTTTCATGAGATTTCATATACAGAATTCTAAAATTCGTTTCGTTCGACTCGTTCGGCGCGTTCGGCTCGGACAAGTGTGCGTTCACCATAAGACTACTTGAAATGATATTAGGCTCTATTCCCGAGTCGGTCGGTTTCCTTCTCGAGTTGAAAGTATAAATGATAATAATTAATTAGTATAAATGGTAAATTTGTAATATCATCCATGTTGCTTAGACTTTTTTGATGTGTATATTTATTTTTAAAATTGGCTTATGGTAATCAATATGTAGGTAAGTTTTTTAAATAATTTATTCCCAATTATTATTATTTCACTTATTTATTAATTACTTTCGTATAAATATTAAATTCATATACTATATGACAATGATCTACTCTCAACATTAAAATAAATTGAGAAAGATCTTAATTAGATCTCTAAGAAATTATAATTTAAGCATAATTTAAGCAAAAGTCTTTATTTAAAGCCTATATAATTAATGCAGTGGTTTGAATAATTTAAAACAGCACACTAGCTTTGTCTAAGTTTCATATTCTGTAGTTATGTCTATTATGTTTTGAATGGTTGTATAGAGCAATGTATTGACATATATTGCATGAACGATTACTTGTCCGCCTTACGCTGCTTAGCAACAAATGGTCACTTTATCTACAAACCATACATGTGTTATTACCTGTATTACCAGGTATATAACATGTGGTTAATAAAACCCACGATCACGCGCTTAAGGTGACATTCATAATTATTAACCTTATGTGAAATATCTTATAATATATGGAGTTTTAGGATTAACATTTTCTAAGTAATGCCGTTGGTATTTTAACTGGCATTATTTATATTTTTAGTTAAATGTAAAAAAAAACTCGTTCAAAACCAAACTTCAGGGGTGTTTTGATTTTGCTGATGAGAATAATATATATATATATATATATATATATATATATATATATATATATATATATATATATATATATATATATATATATATATATATATATATATATATACACACACAGGGTGACTTTGACAAACCCGTCCAAATTCACACAGAAGAATCTTTAGTAAAAGTTATGAGAAACATGTATTTTAGTTTTGTATCACATAGTACAAAAATTTTGAGTAATCAGCATCACAAAGTCATTCAAAGAACTCGCAATTTACATAATACGGCGCTAGAGTGTCAATGACCTCTCCATCTGACCTAGTAAAAGGCCGAGGACGGACATTCCACCGGGCGAGCGAATACGCACTACTCATTTACGCGGGAGAGACAGGTAATAACAGGTTAACGTACGAAGTTTGCACCATAGGACTATTTTGTACGATTGAATAAATGATCTTAAATGAAATATTTTATGGTGAAAATTTGACATACAATTTTTCTTACAAAAATGGGTTCCTTAAATGATGTTTAGTGCGTAAAAAAATTTGGACGGTTTTGTCAAAGTCACCCTGTATATATATACGATCTGAGTGAACAAAAGTAAATATGATAATATGCAACACATGTTGGACTTATGAATAATTGAGAAACAACTGTTAAGATAGTTAGGAGTTTTCACGCAATCTTAGTAACTTCATCATGTCGCATTGCGCTAAAAAGAAGTATAAATAGGCTGGCGCAATAGAACGTGCATATTTAAAAAATATATTAAAATTAAATACAAAAGATATACATAATTAAAATAAAACTAAGTCATTGTAAAGTAATAACAGAAGTTTACTTTAAAAAATAACATCATCTAAATGATGACCCTTTCTACGACGGCACTCCTCTAATCGCAAACGGAAATTATTGAAAATTTTCTTCAGTAATGCTGGTGTAATTACTGGCATTTCACCAGGGATATTCTCATTCAGCTGATCCATGGTTCTTGGATTATTGCTGTAGACTTTGTGTTTGAGGTATCCCCACAAAAAAAAGTCAGGAGGCGTCAAGTCTGGACTATGTGGGCGCCATGGGATATCACCTCTTTTCAAAATCAGTCTGCCAGGGAACATCTGTTTCACAACTGCCATGGAGTCATTTGATGTGTGACTGGTAGCTCCGTCTTGTTGAAACCAAGTCCTAGAATTCACTATTTTTGAATTTTCAAGTTCTGGAGCCAAACAACCTTACAATATCGTAACATAGCGTTCGGTATTAACAGTGACGTTTTGCCCCCGCGCATTTTCAAAGAAAAAGGACCAATTATTCCTCTGCCAGAGATTACTGCCCATATTGTCACTTTAAGACTGCAGTGGTTTCTGGTGTTTGAGTTTTGGATTTTCACTGTTCCAGTAACGACAATTATAACGGTTTACAAACCCATTGATATGGAAATGGATCTCATCAGAGAAAAGGATATTGTTAAAATTGGAAAATCGATTAAGCATTTCATTAGCAAATGCGAGCCTTGCTCCGAATTCAGACTCTTTCAATTCTTGTGTTAATACTTGCAGCTTGTATGGATGCAGTTTAAGATTCAAGTTTAAACTTCGTTGCAGACTTCGTCGCGATAAGTGGAGACATTTGTGGATCTGCACGTGCCGACTGCTTAACTCTATCAATATTGTCTTCGGTCCTAGATGTTCTTGGACAACCTTTTGCTTGTGGTTTAAACGTTGAACCAGTCTTTTCATAACGTTTTACCCATATTTTAATTAAATTAGCACTAGGAGCTTCTTTGATTCGTCTACGTTCATATTCAGAACAATATAGTCACCTAGTAACAATGTATGACGCTTCCCGTCGAAGTTACTCATCTAAAACTCCATGAGCCCGTCTACCCAACGATGTAGGCTCCCCCCGCCCGCGCGCTTTCTACCCCGAAAAAAATAGATGAACAATTAAGCACTTTCTATTGCGCCAATATAACTTAAAAAAATCCACGTCCAATAGTTGCAGTCCAATCCCGATATTTTGAGTAGTTTTGAAGAGATTATGCATCAAAGGAACCCCGTTTCATTTTTATAAAACGTAATTTGAGACGTTTAATTTTTCATTACAATTTTATTTTTTAGGGAATATATTAGATTTTTATTTCTGAAGACTAAAATAAAAATCAATTTATTATCTTTCTTCTAATTATCTTTCTTTAATTATGTCACTTTGGAAAATAGCAAAGATTTTATCTAGATTTTCATGTAAGATATTTCTTAAAGCCATGGGCATATCTTTTGTGAGATAATAAAAATGGATGATGTAAAGTTGGGGAAGTGTATATTAACGTAATAACATAACGTAATTTTAAATTGTTAACTGGAACAAGATGTCTTGAATTTAATAAGTCAACTGTTTTTGGAAAGTGACGCTTGATGATAAGATGTAAAAGTAATTGAAATATATACATAGGTTCATACATTATAAAAGCTAAATTTGGTATATATAGACGTTTGACAGGAAAATATCGATTGGTACGGAATGTTAATGATTTATAAATTAAAAGTAATTTAACATACTCAACTGAGAGGCAAGGTAGCTGTGAAAGCCTTGTGAATTCAAAACAAAACAGTACAAGTTTAGTTAAGTCAAAAACTTTGTATCCGGTCAGATGCATGACGGGTGAGAACAAGGCTAACTGTCAAGGCATCGATAGCGACAGGTTTGTGCAATACCTGCGATTTAAAGTAGTATCGTGAAGCGTGCAGGACATTATCTTAATGCATCAAGGTCCTAAAATCACTGAACTGCCTGAGGGGTTACAATATATCAGCAATCTATACATATTTTATATGCAAACTGAGTTTCGACATAATTTGAGTTATTTTCTATCCGTGCAGGGGCGGAGTAAGGATACTATACTATATAATAATAATATACCTGTGGTCGGAGGTGGCTTGTCGATCAAATGCGACAAAACAATCTTGATTGGGTGGTAAGACTCCAAGCCTGTCTGGCTACTATTGGTCTTTGGAGACTTATTTTGATATACCGCCGTAATATTGTGTTAACGGTTAACAGCTGCGTGCCATCCATAGACCATTAGCGTTGAATGCCGGTTGTAACCCAAACTCTCACTTTGACGCCCGCGGTCCGCTTTCCGAAATTTTCTTCTCCACTTTGCACGATCTTCAACATCTCTGGTAGTCAGTCCATTGGCACGCATATCAACCCTTACGACGTCAAGCCTTTTTGGGTCTACCCCTCCTGCCGGGGCCCGGCGGAGGCGGCATGGCCAAACAGACCACGTAAATATCCGGTTGCCGTAAAACGTGGCCATACCAGCGAAAGCGACACTACTGCAATTTATCCGCAATGTCACGAACATGAAGGCTGCCGCGGCTGCGAGAGTTCCTAACGCAGTCCTTCCGCGTTACTACACACATCCACCGCAGCATATTCATCTCCGTGACTCGCAGCAGAAAGGATAGGCCTAATGATGGTTTTATAGACCTGTAAATTATTTTATTTAAATAAGTAGGTAATAATGGTATTTCACAATTCAATGCTATCAAATATCAATATTACATAACATTATTTGAAAATTATTAGCTTTAAAACAAAAATTAGATAGTAAAAACTGATAATAGTAAGATTCGACGGTAAGTAAATGATTTATTGGGGGCAAGCAGCCGCGCAGCTGTTGCGCGCGTTGACTCAAACGGAACTCGGAAATAATGCAATTTTGTGACGTGTATAGGTACTTCGCTCCAATTACTAGCAGCCCCACGCCCGTTGCCACGGCACAGACATAGAAGAAATTAATACACCTTTGAGCTAATATTTGAATTTAATAGTAGAGAGGGCCACTAAGGGCAACTTCGGTATCGAGCTACAGCTGGGACCTAACATTAACGTTCTAAAAGCATCTTTGTTATTTATATATAAATAAAATATTTATATATTTATAAACCTATTTTGTAATCAATGGTATATTAATTTAAAGTATATAATTACATAGGCATCAGCCTACGTGTCAATTTGCTATCTATAAATACCTATATAAACAATAAGGAAATAATTACGGCATAAATAATTACGATATTATTTAGATCTACATAATATTTTAATTAAATTCAACATAGATATTTTTTATTTGTCAACATTTTGATGAACCTCAGGAGACCAGCCGTGCAGCTTATTTGGGATAGTATCTCGGAAAGTTGGTCCCTTGAACTAAGTCACTTTACTTATGTAAGTACCTCACGTGAAAAACTCTATGAGGAAAACCTCTGTAGTGAAGCGGCTTTTGATCGTCGAATCGTCTGTGAGGGTATCGGACTGAATTCCAGTCCCGTGTATTTGATCATCATCAACATCTAAGCGTAATATCCCGGTCGCAACCTAAACTTCCGCTTCGGTGCCCGGGGTCCGCTTTTCGACTCCTTCTACTCCACTTTGCACTGTCTTCAGCATCCCTGGTAGTGAGCCTATTGGTACGCATATCACCCTTTACGACGTCAAGCCAGCACTTTTTGGATCTACCCCTCCTGCTGGGGCCCGGCGGATAATATGTACTTATTGAGAAAAGTAAATCAGTTTTCTAGTATCAATAAGACAAACACACGGTTGCTAACTTTAAGACTAGATGGAGCTATGTGAATGGTCATAGTATATTTATTTATTAATTATTTCAAAGTTATAAGAATCATTGTTATGAAAAAGAGGTTTTAGTATATAGCAATAATACATCGATGTACAATTAAACTTTGCTGTCCATTGACTGAGATGAGGACAATGATTATAAAAGTTGTTATTAATGCACGTTTACGAAACAATTAAAAGTCGTTTCCGAAATATCCGTCTAAGTACCTTCGGATCTTTAAGCATTACTTTATAAAAATTTATGAGTTATATATGTTAACACGTAGAGATACAATATCTCGATAAGTTGAAGACCTTCCAAGCTCGATAAAATGTTGTGGTCCCTTCCCTTCAACCTCAGTTGGTCCAAATTGGAACCATTTATAAGTCAAAACAATTAGTGAGTTTAGAGGACAACAGACAGGCTGGCGGCCCACTTAGAATTTAGCAGTTGCCGTCACCTATGGGTGTGTGCAATGCCAGTGGCATCGGTAACACTTGGATCACTTCACAGAACATGGATCACTAATGCCGTAACACAACACAAAGTTATCATGGCGGCATATTTAAGATCAAAGGTGGTCGCCATCCAGATGGGCTTGGGGTCCTACTACGTGGCTAGGGGGGGTTGTTTTGTTGCCTTTTACGACAAGCCGACCTCGGCCGAAGAGGTCAGTATTCTTTCTCCGCTTCTGCATGGATAACGATATGTAAATGTTGATAAAAATAAATTTTGGTGTGTAAATTATAAGAGAATTACCATATACCGTCGGCAAATACAAAAAATTGAAGAAAACCGGAAGACCTAGATTACAATAGTGTAATCTGTCTTGCACAATAATGACAGATATATTCATGTAAGTTTATAACCGATTGTCTACCTATCTTCAGATATTTATTGTATTTACGAGTATGTCGCTCGTATTTTAAACAATATGCAAGATGAAAATTATCAAAGAATACAGATGAGATAATATTTTGATAACTTCATGAATAATAATAGCTTCAACTAGGTCGCGCTCAGACCACGATCGAACGCACATTCTCAGCCAGAAAACGCAAGCCTAGGCTATGTTAATGCCTGACTATTACACTATGCCTAGCGCGAATTGTTGCGAAACGATGCATGTTTTGATAAGCATCAAACATACTATACTAGAATATTGTTTAAAGTAAATAAATTCTTACTTCTATTTATTTCTAGTCCTTTTTTTTATTGCTGAGGAACAATAGATAGGCTAATCTTAAAAACTTAATAGTAAGCAGTTACCGTTATTGTTAGGCTCATGAAGCAAATCATCAATGAGATTGGAGAGGAGTGATTGATATCTAGGGGAACACAAAAGATCCCATTGGGTCGAAGTGTCCGAGATAACTCTCGGCCCCGAAATAAGATAAGATAAGCAGTTACCGTATAGATGTTTATGACGCTAGGGGCATCGTGATCACGCTGCTGTCTTATAGGGATACAGGAACCTGGGTCAATAATGCGGGAACATAACACAATGTTATTAACAACACAACACAGAGCAGCATACTTATAGACCAAGGGTGGTTGCCATCCAGATTGGAGTTCCAGCATCTAACTTGGGTTGTTTTGTCGCCTTTTACGACAGGCTGATTCCGGCCGCAGATGTTAATATCCTTACTCCGCTCCTGCACGAAGGATATTTCTAGTCTTCAAGCAAACTCGAAGATATTAGGTAATATACAGCATCGAAATATCATTCAGCGCTTTCACGTTGCTTTTTTAAAAATAATATTTTATGACAAACCATGTTCTTTTCAGCTTTCAATTGAAACAATCTCAAGGCCCGATTTGTTACTATTAGTCATTATTTCTTACAAGGATAAATATATGAATTTTTTGTCCAATAAGTATTAATGTCAGTATTACAAATGACTGCCAGACGTTTTAAATTGATACGGCTAATATTAACCTTGTTACTATGTAGCTAAAATATAATTAATTGCAAGCTTATATTCAATTCATCAAATAAGAATATTTTATATCATACGATATGTTAGTATATAATTTAGATATCAATTCATATGTGGATGGACACATGAATTATAACGCGATAAAGTTGATGGACTTTTAAACGAATTTCAAAACAATTACAGCTCGTGTACTGTTTAGTATTTAAATTGCGCTATAAGTATTTCTATGTTCTATATACTATTAGTACATAAATGGGCTATTTTATTATTGACATTGACAGATAATTATATACTTCTCAGCAAAAAATCGAAACACTACTGCAAGTATTATGCAGGGGGCATTTAAATGAAAAATAAGATCGATGTCATTAAAAATATACGCTAATAATTCCAAATTTGAATTGAAATTTTCGAATTTTCATCCAATAAATGATTGTTACAATGTGTATTCCGTCGGAATTTTAATCTAATCACATTTAACATAATAACATGTTTTGCATTGCATGCATTGCATTTGGTGGTTTTATCTACCAAAGAGATCTTTTCCTAAAAAAATATGGATACCTCGCCCACAGAAGCCGCCCAAGTCGTGGCGTTGCTGGATGCAGAGCGTAGTCAGCGTGTTGTGGCTGCACAATTGCATCTAAGCCTCTCTGCTGTCAATAGAGTATATCAGCGTTATCGGGAGACTGGTATGTTTACTCGCCGTCCATGATCTGGTAGACATCGAGTCACGTCTGAGCAAGATGACCGGCATATTGTGTCAGTCTCTTTAGGAAATCGCCACTTTAACTCTATTTAACCGCAGCAGCGGCTCCGTGAGGTTCGAGGATTTACTGTAAATGATTCTACCATAAGAAGAAGATTGGCGGAGCGTGGCATGAAACCTCATAAACCAGCTATTGGCCCAAAATTGACGGTAGACCATCGAAGATCACGCCTCAACTTTGCACTTGAGCAGTTAAACTGATTATACTTTCAATGGAGCAAAGTTCTCTTTTCTGACGAGAGTAAGATCATGCTATATGGTAATGACGAAAGAAAAAAGGTGTGGCGAATAGTGAGAGAGAGCATTTTGCACAGTACTGCGTTGAAGAAAGAGTCAATTACTGCGGCAGTTCATTGACAGTTTGAGGAGACATAGGCACCGATAGAAAAACCGAACTTGCGTTTGTATCTGGCGACCTCGGTTCTCGACATTAAATGGGTCATGTTACATCGAAGAGTGTCTGGAGCCTCATATGGTACCCTACGCACATTTATTGGCAAAGACTTCATTTTCATGTAGGACAATGACAGGGATCATACAATAGGGCTCATGTAAATGAATACCTGAGTGAAGTCTCGGTATTGCGGTTATGGGCTGGCCAGCAAGAAACCCGGATATGAATCCCATGAGTTGAAGTGACAATTCAAAGCGAGAGATCTTGCTCCGGAGATGCTTAGCCAGCTTAAAACATTTTTTTGATTATGATGCTTATCTCTTCCATGAGGAACATCATGGAAGCAGTGATTAGAGCTCGGGGAGTTAATACGAGATACCGAATTAAACTTTTTGAAGTGAAACTGCTTTGGGCGCATGATGGTAATTTTTTTACGGATGAAACGGAAATTAGCGTCACGTTATGGATGAAACGCAAATTACCGTAACGAAGATGTGAAACGATTTTTCTAATACTTACATTTTTAAACTCGTGATATCTTTCGAATGGAGTGTCCGAATTGAATAATTCAAAAAGTTATTTAAAGGTATTGAAGCAATCTTGAACACGAAGTAATTTATTTTGATAAGGATTAATACCAAGATGCAAAAAAAGAGCCTTTTCTAGCTGCGGCATTTCAATTAAATTTTTAAAATAAAAGAACACTTATTGTGGCATAACTATAATAGTTAGATAATGCTGTCGCGACACTTTTTATAAATAATGATGTGTTCTGCAAAGTTGTAGTACATTATTTTATTCTATCATCAATAGTTTTCGCAGCGCACACAATGTATAGAATAACAATAATAAAATAATATTTTAGGTAATTTTTTTACATCTTGGGTTACATTATTGAAGTTTTGGTAAGGATTCCTAATTTTTTTGAAAATATATTATAGCCTATGTCACTCGGGGATTATGTAGCTTCCCAACAGTGAAAGAATTTTTCAAATCAGTTCAGTGGTTTCGGAGCCTATTTAATGCAAACAAACAAAGAAACAGTCAAGCCTTTCCTCTTTATAATATTATTATTATATTATTATACCAAACATTTCCGTTCGAAGCGCAGTCCATTTATTAAACTTGGATTATAAAAATCTATAAGACGCTGATTCATGGCCGTCTAGAGTTCACTAAATTAGTTTGCCAAAGAAGTTTCACTTCTGACATGTGTACTTTGTACGCACGCACTTTTTTTAACATCTTTGTTTCTAACATTTAACTATTTATTCTTATAGGGTATAAAACATACCTGTTGAACAAAACACAATAGCCAAAGAAATTTTATTCCAATTTGAAACATTAATATTCGTTAAATGTAAAAAAAAATTAAACTCATCCGAAACCAAACTTCAGGGGTGTATCGTTTTTTTTTGATGAGATATATATTACTTTCAACGGCTAATTAAAAGCAAAGATCTTAAATAAATCCTAAAAAAAAAAACGAAATGAAAATAATATCCTGATAAGATTTTATCATTCACGTTGAACCAATTAACACAATGTGCAAATTTTATTTATTTAATATTTGTGTTTAATTCGTAAATAAACGTGACAGCTATTTTTATGTACCTATATTACGCTTTAAGACCGAAAATACTCACTAGCAAAAAAGTGCTCATTGGCTCTACATATATTATAATATATTCATGAAAATCTTTAATTCGTTTCCTTATTAGATACCGGAAATTTCATTGTTAAATAGCTTTTTACAGGCTTTTCAACCCGTCCAGAAATATACTGCTAAATGCCGACAGCTAATGTTCTACGCATCTATCTACCCTGGTACATCTACAGAACATTTCTTTACCCTCTTAACCACAAAAAATAGGTGCTTTTAAAAGGCGCCTGTCGTTTGACTTTCCTACATTGAAAAGAAAATAGAAGGGTGGAGACCCTTCTATTCCATTACTAAAAAAATTGTTAATTACGACTTGTTGTTTGGATTTGTGAGATAGCTTCTAAATAAATCCAAGACAATACCTCGGATACCAATGTGTTCAAGCTTATCTAAAAGAATCGGGATTGATACAGTGTCAAATGCCTTGGAGAGATCCAGAATTAGACCAATGGTTTTGAGCTTTAGATCAAAATTATGAATAATCCCATTAGTCAACTTTAACAATGCGTCCTCAGTAGATTTTTTTACTCCTAAAGTCAAACTGATTGTTTGAAAGGACGTTAGAGTTTAAACAATGAATAAGCTTATTATTAACTAGCAGTCCGCCCCAGCTTCGCACGGGTATTTAATAAAAATTTCAAAATTAAAAATTATATACACACACATACCTAAACCCTTCTATTTTTTTTCGGTCTTGGGGAAAAACCTCTCTTGACGGTTTCCCCCGACCCGGGGGGACCGAGGGATATGTGGGACCCCGGGAAAGATGTTCGACCATCCGATTACCCACTAAAAACCCCGCTATTCTCCTATTGCCTACGCCCGGGCCCACGGATATAAAGCCTGCCGATCTGGTGGCCCGGACCGACGCCGGCCCACCCTTTGTCTTAAGGCGGGCCCGTTCTAAAGTGTTGGCGCCAGGCGCTAACAACTCTAGGAGTTGAGGGGGGCCGCGGAACAGCACGCGGCCCTCTCCCTGCAATAGTGCGGGCGGCGGATCCTCCCCCGAGGGGCCGCCCGCAGCCGCTTTCTACGGCGGCCGGAGGTCGTTGCCCACCCTCCGGTGCCGACGACGCGGCCTACGTTGGCGGGAGGGAGGGCGGTGTCGGACTTCCGCTCCCGTTCCGCCACCTCCCTTGCAGACACTCCTCCTCCTTGAGTCGAGTACCTCTTTACTGAGGGTCGTGATTCCCCTTATAAGAACCCAGTTTCTCTTTTATAATGTTCTTCCAACTGTGCCTGTCCTTGATGTGGTGAAGTGCATCACTACTGCCTCGCAAAAGGAGGTGACGGCCGTCCATCCAGGATCGCCCCCGACCATGGACAGAACCAGGGCCGGGAGCGACAGGTCCGCGGCCAATTCCGGACGGGACTCGCATCCCCGTCGCGTGCTAGTCAGGCGTGAGTACGACTACCAGACGACACTCCAGAAAAACCAGAGAGTCGCCTGACGTTGTAGCCGGCCCAGCAAGACCAACCGACAGCGAGGATGCAATTCCCGCCCTGGGAACACTCTCTGTGCAGGCGCAGTCGAAATAGGCATGGTTTCGACTACCAAATCAGGGCCCAGGGCAATCCCATTCATTGGGGGTCCCAATCAGTATTCGCAACCATCCCACCGGGGACCACGCCACAAACAGAGAGCTAAGTTGGAAAGGATGTAGACGGGAAGAAAGGTAGGAAGGCCTCTGTCGCCTCGGACGGAGAGGGGAGTAAGGCGACGGATGCTCGGGCACCTCGGGTACGCACACCAGTGCGCACCTCAGACAGAGGAGCGCCCTTGAGGGCAAACCCTTCTATTTGCGTCAGGTTACTAAAAAAATAAAATTATAAAAAAAGTTTGAATATTATTATTTCTATGAAATTTTATTTTAATGATTTTTTTGTTATTATTTTTTATTTATTTTTCGTTGTTTTTTAATAAGTTTTTTTTATATTTTTGTAAAAACCCCAGTGACGCACGCCTACATTGCATAAGGTGCTGCCTAGCTAGCCGAACAGGGTGCGCAGCTACCACGCAACATTTTTCTAATACTTACATTTTTAAACTCGTGATATCTTTCGAATGAAATATCCGAATTGAATAATTCAAAAAGTTATATAAAGGTATTGAAGCAGTTTTGAATATGAAGTAATTTATTTTGATAAGGATTAATACCAAGATACAAATAAAGAGCCTTTTCTAGGGGCGGCATTTCAATTAAATTTTTAAAATAAAAGAACACTTATTGTGGCATAACTATAATAGTTAGACATATGCTATCGCGACACTTTTTGTAAATAATGATGTGTTCTGCAAAGTTGTAGTACATTATTTTATTCTATCATCAATAGTTTTCACAGCGCACGCCATTTAAATAATATTTTAGGTAATTTTTTTACACCTTGGGTTACATTATTGGAGTTTTAGTAAGGATCCCTAATTTTTTCGAAAATATAATATAGCCTATGTCACCCGGAGATAGTGTAGCTTCCCAAGAGTGAAAGAATTTTTTAAATCGGGTCAGTAGTTTCGGAGCCTATTCAATGCAAACAAACAAACAAACAAACATACAATCAAATCTTTCCTCTTTATAATAGTAGTATAGATTATATTTTCAAATATTTTAGAAAGAGATGTCAAAACTGAAATAGGGCGGTAATTTGAAACATATTGAGTATGGGGATTAAAGCTCTTGGGTTGGGTCTCTAGGTTTGGGATCGGTCTGGGTTCGAATCTTACATTTTACATTAAATTTCCTAGTTTTTTTAGGTGTATGAAGATTAGAAATAAAATTAATATGAAATGGTTATTGTTAGGTAGATCGCTAGACAACTGTATTGTACTTAAAAAAACCTGTATAAAGAATTTACGATTAAGTAGCACAAAAGGCGGTCTTATTGCCAAAGAGCGATCTCTTCCAGGCCTGGGTTTTTACTAAGCTTTGATATCTATAACACAGGGTCTGTCTAAGTATCTATATTGCTGATCATTTTCTACTGATATTACAAATTTGTAGATTTATATAGTCAAGTAAACCAAACTGTTTAGTGAAAATGACGTTCTCTCGTTGATTACGATTACGATAAATTAATTATCTTATGACGTATTAATACGTTATCCTAAGCTTTGAGATAATGAATGACTTTCATGGTCATGAATAGATTTGAAAATTAAAAATTTGCATGAAAATAAATTTTGAAAATGAAATTGAATTGACGTTTTGATATTGCTTTTGTGAAGTTAAGATTAAGTGATTTAAGTAGCAATTGTACCATTATTCGAAAACTATTTTATATAAAGCACGTGCGTTCATAATTATAATGACCATGTAACACTTTTTGTTTTAGTACACAGCAATGACAAATCATTCAACTTGACTTTACCATTTACGTTTTGTTACAAATAATTGAAACGGGTTCAGTTTTGGGGGTTTATTTTACTAGTCTACCAGACAGTACTTAGTATTTATTATGATTTATAAGTGTAATACAATAATAGTACAATAAGATAAAGACAGAAGATTGATTGGATATTTAGCAGGACAGCAGATGGTACAGGCACAACAGAAACATTTGTGGCCTGTTTTTGTTTTCGAGGTGGTAATATTTTTCGCATACTTCGCTGCTTGGGGAAAAGCGCGGGTCTTCGAGGCAATGCACTTGATGGCAAGAGAACGAGATTCGTTCCTTCATTTGCTCAGACCGCGGGACGGAATGTGATTTTCATTGCTGAAGTCCTTCAGACCCAAAGTGAACCTCACCTGTTAGTTGGGTAGGATGTGGGGTAACTTGCATTTTGTTTTTGGCTGAGGAACAGCAGACAGGCTGGCGGCAATAATGTAAGCAGTTAATGTCTCCTATGGATATTTGCGACGCTAGGTGCACAGCGAATCTGGGTCACTAAAGCCGGAACACAACACAAAATTATTACGGCGACATACTAAAAAACTAGGAGGGGTTGCCATCTAGATGGGATTGGAGTCCTAGCATCTGGCTTGAGTTGTTTAGTCGCCTTTTACGACAGATCGACCCCGGTCGCAGAGGTTAGTATTCTTTATCCACCCCTGCACGGACAAAATCCGATTCCGATTCCAGCAAATACTTTCTTTACAGGTTACATTTATGCTTCAAACAATAAACAAACTCGTAGAGACGTTCGTCTACTTCGTAACAAACCTACAGCTTTTGCTTTCCCTAATATTGAGGTGCTTGGGCAACAATGCCCATTTAACCTCGTTAAGTATAATTGTCTTATTTACGCTTCTGTCCCATATGGGTTCAGGAACCTAGGTCACCTATGCAGAAACATAAGACAAGGTTATTATGTCGGCATAATAATCAGGGAAAATACTAAAAAACCAAGGGTGGTTGCTATCCAGACAGGCTTATCGCATAGATAGGGCTGTTTTGTCGGCTTTGACCAGAAGCCGACCCCAGCCGCAAGGGTTAGTATTCTTACACCGCCCCTGCACAGAGAAATATTGCATATATTGTATTATGAAACTTATATAACATGTAAACATATCAAATGGCGTAAGAAAATATTATGTACTCCAAAATATCAACAATGACACATCCTTGCAGAGGCGGAAAAAGAATACTGACCTCTGCGGCTGGGATCGGCCTGTCGTAAAAGGCGACGTGGTAGGGCCCCAAGCCCGTCGAGATGGCGACCACCCAAAGGTGGTTATGGATACTTAAGACCAAAGTCTTAAGTATGCCTCCATAATAACCTTGTGTTGTGTTCCGGTATTAGTGGCCCAAGTTCCTGTATCCTTATACGACAGTAGCGTGTTCGCGATGTCACTGGCGTTGCAAACACCCATAGGCTATGGTAACTGCTAAATTCTAAGCGGGCCGTCAGCCTGTCTGCTGTCCTACAGCAATAAAAAAAACTATTAAACGCAATTTCAACTTCCTGTTCAATTTATTCCTACTACAAACAACCTACTCGATTTATTAAAATATATATGTCCTAAAAGATTTAAAACATATACAAAGTACATGGACTAAATATACTTAGACAATTCAAACATTGCCATCTAGTCCCAAAGTAGCAATTGTGTTACCAGACAAATAATATACAACATACTATATATACTTCTTTCCGAATCGAACCCGCAATATCCGTAAGCGTACCGATGTATGCCAGCCGCTACGCCTCGGAGGTCGCCGTTTGTATGCGTAATAACTAAAAAGTGGCTAAAAATACATTTCTTTATTATGCTTTCGACAATCATTACAAGTACTTAAATGTAAAAAATAAAATAAGAAATCCCATAGATTGTTAGGCAGTTTTTTTAAATATTTGTAGCTAGGTCATAAAACTATAGCGTAAAAACTGTTTTGACTCCTACATATTCTAGGAAAATTTTTAAATGTTAAGTACCTACCGTGAGAACATTTTCATAATTTGTTAAATTATTTTCATTATTAATTATATATTTTCAAGTATTTATATAAACTTATTGCGCCGGATTAATCATTTAATCTACATAGTGTTAATATGTTGTTCGAGAACTATTCTAAAATGGCACGATATCAGGAAGATTGTTTTAAAATATTACGTATGATAATATTACGGTCCTTTGTATGAAATATTTTCAGTGGAATTCTAATCATATTGCATAGGATTATGTCGGTGCTCTGAGGGGCCTGAAAAAATTTGAACGTTCAGCCACAAACAGAATATATGGAATATTCATATTAAATTGCGCACAATTTAAAACAAATCCCCCAGATTATGTAATAAATATCCACTCATTGGAAAGCCCACATGACAACGTTAATAGGCGAAAATATTCCTACAATTAAACATCTAACGTCAATAAAACAGAAAAATTACAAGTAAATATATAATTATGTTAACCGCAATAAATGAGTACGCCGAAATAAGATGGCGGCGGTGCTCTGAGTCAGCGATGGAAGAAATTCTCGATATACGTACTTCCTGGCGGCCTTCATCCAACCGGGTAATTAGAATAAAAAACTCAAAAACTTAGGATTTTGTAAAAAATTAATATTTAAGATTAACAGAAGTTGCTGAATCGTGTTAGCGGATCGAACTAGATTTAAAAAAAATATTTTATTTCTTTTTTAAACTCGTAATATATCTGATGCAAGCTATCGAATTATGGAGCAAACAGTTATCACACATTTTTGTTTGACTCAATTATAAATTTTCTCTATAAAGTCTTCGTCTAATCCCTGGGCCATCACAACAGAGACTCGTGGTCGTATTTTAATTTCCGGCGCAGTAGAATCAATATTTTCCGCTTATTGGTGATATCCTTCTATAATTCCATTTAAAACAGGGCGTTTATATAATTAGGTATTCAACGAACAATTGTTATAATTTGATCGTGACCAACAATTATGCAGCCTTGCTTCCACTCTGAGATTTTCAACGATACACTTTTTATATTTAAACGACATTGTTTTATTAGATAAAATAAGTCTATGGTTAATGAGTGAGACTTATTTATTCAACGAATTTAATATTTATCTCAGGCTTCCTAGTAGGAACGGATAAAATATCGCCACGCTTGTCCTTAGACACGCCTTAGCGTGGCGGGTTACACATGTCAATGATATTGGCAAATTTCCCCCACAATATTTTCCTTCTGGTACGTGGTAATTATGTTATTCACATAATAAAAAACCGACTGAGTGGTGCAATATTCATCATCACCAGACATGCAATAGTCGGATTCGGGCCTGTGACATAATGATGGGATATGTAATACTAAATTTCTATGTACTAATTTAGAAGACAACTTGGCAACGCGGCAATAGGAGGTTTTAAAGATTAGGCCAATCAACAGATTGAGGATGATTAATTTCTTTTTAGTATTCTTCTCATACCTGATATTTTAGAATTTATGGTACTCGGTCGATTTTCTATGAAATTATTAATGTTGTAATTTACTGTGACACTAATTTTAATAAGCAAAGGTCTATAAATAAACAAATGAAGCCCATATCGCTAATAATACTGGTAGGATATATAAAGCTCAGCTATGTGTAGTCTCTTTGTGTGCTGGCTTTCATTTGAAGTTTCGAATAAAATCTACTACAAGGTCATTTACCGTTTAACGTAACCCAACTGAAAATCCCCTGAAAAAAATCGAATGTAAATCTGTAGAATTTGCGATTGTACTACGGCGAACAGTAAAATACTTTGCGGTCTGTGAAATAACAAATATCGTCGTCCATTGGGACTTTTTTGGATGGAGTTGTGGCTATTTTAAAACTGGCCAAGACCACACGATCCAAAGCAATAACTTTCTCTGTACTCGGTCCTTCATGACTGAAGATCGTAATTGCCACATAATGCGATCATAAGGTATTGAATGGAATTTCTTTAGCGGTTCCTGTCGCTTGCCATCCTTACTATGTCCTAGAACCTTGTAGCACTTCTTTTTTATTGGATCTCTCCATCTAGTTGAGGATCGTCTTCTTTTCCCCTCTACCTTTCCAACTCTAATTAGTTTATCTAAGATGTTGTCCCGTCTCGTCTCACTATATGGCCACAGAACGAAAGGATGCAAGAAGACAGAGAGTGTACAGTCGATCTTTTACTTTAAGCTAGTCAGAAATAGACACATATGTGCGCCTGGCGATTTCGTCACCCTAGCAAGTATTGTCCATATTTAGACACCGAAAAGAAATAGCGGAAATACTACGGCACGAACAAGTCGGATTTTGGTCCTTACTACGCGGTTCTTCCAAATATTTTCCAGTTGAGTTATTGCCTCCTTCACCAAAGCAATATTTATACATACATATATATCTTGCAGGTGAAATATGCCAAAGTGGCGGAAAGATCCAATCACAAGAGAACGATAAAAATGAACTAGGGGATCCTTACTTCTAATACATTCGATATTATTTTCATCATCATAGCGTTAAGTCTGGAGTCGGTTTTCGCGGTGATTTGTTTTTTTTTTTCATTTGAACGTGGTATACGTTACTATGTCAAATTAGTGTGTACTATTATTACCTTCTGATAGCCTGACAAAAATGACATAATATAATAAGTTATGACATCTATTAATACGTGATCGAACTGAAGTAGGCGGTTTTCCTGCAATTCCTGTCACGGACGTGGAAATTACTGACAAGGACATGACACCTTCGTGACATGCAGCTCCTGTTTGTGTCATTCTAACTGATCTCATGGGATTAGAATTTTTAATAGTCATAGAGAATAACAAGCTTAATTAAGATATTATTTAAAATGTTTTCCATAACTTAAATAATTTCCAATATTGCAACATAAGCAATATTTGTCTTCTTCACACTCTGTGTGTTCATTTTAAAACCTTACAAGAAAATGCAAAAGTTTAAAGAACTCACAAGAAAGCACATGAATAATTTTATTTTCCTGGTTGGCTTCGTTACGTCCCATGACCATCCCATGATCGTCTCATGACCTCGGTGCTCTTAGCATAGGAAACACAGTTTTAGGAGGTATGCCAGCGAAGTGCATTACCTAACCTAGAACTTTTCACGAGTCTCACACGACTCGTTATTCGTTTCTCCAGAGGACTTGTGCGAAAATAGTTTTCAATTCCAATAAAAAGAGCTTTCTAAATGCCCCTTGTATTAAAGTATATTGAAATATAGGGCAACTGTTTTGCGAGAGTTAACTGTTTGCAATAATCATGCATATTGTCTGTTTATCACGATTTACTCACGCTTTCGGCTATTGAATGCAGTTCCTACTTACGCAGACAAAATGAGTACTCATCGCGAACTGGGTCATTGACCTACATTGTTTCTTGCAAACGCATAATAACTTGGCCTCGTTTGTACTATTTTATATCAAATGTAACCTTAAATCATCTCTTATTTATTTTTTGTATTAGGTTTTTAGATAAGAATATTAGTTTGCGTAATTTTCTTATTGTTTTATTAGAGAAATGGGTCGAATTTTACACATCAATAAAGAAATAACACTCAAAGTAGAGGTTTAGAGCAAGCCAGCGTTACAGAAAGTAAAAGCATCTGCTGTTTGGAAATTAGATATGCATGGCGCAATCTCTACTTCAATTAGTTTCCAAATTTGAACTTAGTTTCTACCTTCATAACCAGCGAAGAAGTTAATACATTTTCAGTTTTCCAGACTAGGGTACATTTCCGTTAGTCGAGGGTAAAGGGTAGGTTAGTTTAGGTTAGATTTTTTGGATTTTAGATGGCATGGAACAATAAAAAATTCGTCATAAAACAACAATGAACATTACGAAACAATTACTAGTAATTCCTAGGAATGAAAATATAATATATAATTCTGCTATCATGAATTATTTATTAAATTGCTATAGTTAAATGACCTTGGAAATCCGATCGACTTATTGTACCAGATCGACAATTAAAATTTAAACCCATCTACATCTGTCCTTATAAAAATTCAGCACAAAGGTTTTTATGTACCTACTATACAATTGATCGCATTATATAATTAACTTGATGCCATCTTCAAAATGCTGTTCATGATAATGGACGCACTAATGTTTTAAAATGACTTCAGTATATAAATTTCAATGTTCCATTCTAGCCTACCCTTTGCGTCCGGCTAACGGAAGAGTGTCCAGACTAGTTTTTGGAAGGTAATATACGTGGTATTGGTGCGTAATCAGAAATTTTTAACGTAAATATAATTAGAGATCGTAGGTTCTTAGAATAAACCATACAAAATAATCGGGATTTAATAAATTATATAAATATTTATATAATTTATTGTACATACACAATTAGTTCTGAACTAAGGTAATACAGTGATTTTTGTGCTAAGTAAAATAGTGTTCATCAAAAAGAAGTTGTGTTCTTCTCCAAGGTCCAATTTATGACCGAAATTCAGCAAAATTGGTTCAGCAGTTTAGGCGTGAAAGCGTAACAAACAAACAAACTCACTTTAACACTTATAATATTAGTTACGATTATACATATACATACGAAAATTACGACAATCAGATCATAACTATTCAAGGTGATTGTATTAAATTTGCTTAAAATATTCCGGCTTATCTTCTTTGCATTATGTAACAGGTTTAAATGCGTATACTCCTTAGGTAAATCCGTAATTTTAAGTCGTCATTTAAATATTATCGTTATAGACATATTTTCATGAATATTACAATACATGAAAATCTTCCAAATGTTGTAGGATAACGCTTCTACTTACGCATTTTTTACGCCTTTATGCATTACGTGACCCTTGAACTGATATTAATACAAGCATATGAAAATATATGTGGTAAATTTTGGTTTTCATAGGATGATTATCTGTACTTATAACATTCTCTAAAATAATAATAATAATAATAATTTATTCAACAACAAAATATTGACAATATAAAATACAACATCAATTACAAGTTACAATTAATTAAGATAAAAATAGTAATAGATTATTGTACTTTAAATTAAATTAATTAAAATTAAATTAAACATTATGACGGTGAAACTTAAATACTACAAACTAAAAAGAATGAAATGGCGTCTTTTCTGCCCTTAGGCTAGAAGAAGAAATCTAATTGTAGTCCTTTAATTGTCCCTTATGATAGGAAATAGTATAAGATTTTTATGACATTAAAATCTTCAATCAATCAACAGACTTGATTTATTCTCATCATCATCATCTTAGCGTTAAATCCCGGTTAAAACTTAAACTTTCGCTTTAATGCGCGTGGTCCACTTTCCGAGTTTTCTTCTCCTCTTCGCACGATCTTCGGTATTCCTGGTACTGGGTCCAATGGCACGCATATCAACTTTTACGACGTCAAACCAGGACTTTTTGTCTCTACTCTACCTGCCGAGGCCCGGTGGAGGCAACATGGCTAGACATGTGTCGCATGTCTATCCACGTAAGTAGCCGGTTGCCGCAAAACGTGGCTATACCAGCGAAGGCGATGTTCCTAACGCGGTCCTTCCGTGTAATTCCAAACATCCATTCCAGCATATTCACCCCCGTGACATGCAACTCCTCTTTATGTCGCTCTGGCAAATGCCACGTTTCACTGTCGTATAAAATGACAGGCCCAATGATGGTTTTATAGACCTGTCTCTTCTACTTTACCGGCTAATTGGGTCGCCTAAAATGACCCCAGTCTCCTAACGCGATTTCGCCCACGCGGCAGCAATGCGAGCTTTGACGTCGCAATCAATGTCACCAGACGTGCTAAATACAGATTCCAAGTATTTGACACGCCTGTGCACGTGGGTGTGTGGTCTGTAGAGTTGCGGGCTAAGTACTCGGTCTTCGACAAGTTGAGCTTCAGACTAGCGTTCTCAAGTAACTCCTTTCACGCCTTCACCGGCCGTACCAACTTACTCCTGCTTGCGTCTGCAAGCAAGATATTATCAACGTGCATGAGCAACCTCGAGGGCTGCTCATGTACGTCACTGATACTATTCGATATGACATATAATACCACGCTGAACAGGAACGGACTAGGGATGGATGGATGCCTGGTGTACCAAGACGGTGATGGAGAAATGTTTCGTGTCGCCAATAGCGATACGAACTACGGAATCGAAACCGCGGTACATATCTCGGATTATGTCAATAAGTCTCTGGAACCTTTAGACCGCAGTGCTCACCAGATCATTACGCGAAGAATACAGTAGAATGCCTTCTTCATGTCTAGAACTAGACAATGCAGAGGCGTATTCTTTACCTCTGTTTGTTGCTTATTCAGTTTCTTGTGGATATACGAGCGCCAACTGTCCTTCACCGCGAGTTCCTCGCATAACAGGTTGCCTCCATAGTTTTTTACACATAGGTACTTGAGAATATCCTGTGCCGCTTTGACTCTGGAGCGCGTTAATTAATAAATGACCTTCTGCCCCTCAGATAATACTAACTTATCGTATAGCGGCTGTAAGTGGTCTCGTCTGGCTCTGGCAAAAGCTCTTTTAGTGGCGCGCTTTGCAGCCCTGTTAGCGTAGCAATCTTCAAGAAATCTGGACGCTTGCCACTTCTTACAAATCACTTTCTTCGCTATGGTCTCTTTCTGGACTGTATTGGTGGAACCTTCTCTCTTTGTTATAGGTTAGACACACACAGTACCTCCCTCGCTGTCCCAAGTATAGTCGCCTGAATCCTATCCCAATAAGCCTTGACTTACTTGTCGCCGATAACTGAAGCAAATTCCTGGGACGTGACTTCTTCAAGCAGCCACCACACGATTCGTCGCTGAAAGTGCTCAGCATGCGATTTAACCCCCAAGCACAAACTGCCTGCTTCTTGCTTATTATTAATAAGTAAAGGCTAAATCCACGTAATATTAGTTTTAACATCATTGTAATGTAGTAAATTTGGACTTAAGCTATTAATAATGCAGAAATTTATACACAAAATAAACGGATAATAACGGTTCAGATTCATGAGTTCTTCAACGAAGAAAAGGTCCATTCAAATCATTCTATCACTAAGAAACTTATATATGCTTCCATAAAAAAACAAAGTTTTTATAATACTCGTCCTAATTTAAAACTAGAACCATCTGATTTGGAAACTGTTATGTTACAAACATGCAAGGCAATTCGATAGTATCCGTTTGATAATTTCTGGAAGCGTATTATATAAAGAATGTTTTAATTATAACGGATATTGAATGTCAGGCCATATAGTTAAAGGTACTACTTGTAAGGTAAGGTACTGCGAGGCAGTCATGTCCGCAAAGGAGGCGGCAGAGCGGGAGCGGGAGTCGACCACCACACTACCCTCCCGCCAACGCAGGCCACGCCGGCGGCGCCGGAGGGCCAGTAACGACCTCCGGCCGCCGTAAAAAGCGGCCGCGGGCGGCCCCTCGGGGGAGGACCCGCCGCCCGCACTATTGCCCCGCGGGAGAGGGCCGCGTGCTGTTCAACTGTTAATCCAGGAGAGCGCCGGGGGACGAGTCCTGACCCCTGACGCCAACAATTTAGAAGGGTCCGGCCTTAAGACAAAGGGCGGGCCGGCGCCTGCCCGGGCCTCGAGATCGGCAGGCCATATATCCGTGGGCCCGGGCGTAGGCGATAGGAGAACAGCGGGGTTTTTAGTGGGTAGTCGGATGGTCGAACATCTTTCCCGGAGTCCCACATATCCCTCGGTCCCCCCGGGCCGGGGGAACCCGTCAAGAGAGGTTTTTCCCCGAGACCAAAAAAAAAAGGTAAGGTAAGGTACTACTGGTAAGGTAAATACTGACAATGAGGCACTAAGCTCTTCTGCTACTTAAGAAGCATCAAATTAAGGGAACCGTTCGATATTTCTTGGGAGTTAGGAGTCGGACAGTAAAACGCGATTTAGCAAATTTCATGAAATTCTTGTGCAGCTTTGATAAAGAAAGAAAAGATCACGGAATGGTATCAACCCAACAAGATGTTAACTAGTTTCACCTCCTAATAAAATCATAAATTAATAAATACTCTATACTGTAATCCAAACCTTAAGCTAATCTGAAACCTTTAGAAATTGAGCTTCATTATTAAGATTATGATAAGTATTATTATGTTATAGCATAATATGGTGTTAGCTTCAGGACAGAAAGATAGAAACTGGCCCAGCGTCTCCACAGCAGGATCTCTCGCTCTAACTCGTCTCTTCAACTCATCTCATGTGTGTTCTATGGGATTCATATCCGGACTTCTCGCTGGCCAGCCCAAAACCGCAGTACCTACCGACTTCGCTCATGTATTCATTTACAATACCTACGGTATGAGCCCTGGCATTGTCCTGCATAAAAATGAAGTATTCTCCAATAAAATTTGCGTAAAAACTGCGAAAAAGGATATGAGGCTCCAGACACTCTTCGATATAACGTAACCCATTTAATGATGGTAACCGAGGTCCAGAAACAAACGCAAATTCAGTTTTTCTATCAGTGCTTATGCTTCCCCGAACCGTGAATGAACCGTCACCGTAACTGACTCTTTCGTCAATGCAGCACTGTGCGAAACGCTCTCCCTCTCTTCGATACACTTTCTTTCTTCCGTCATTACCATACAGCATGATTTTACTCTCGTCAGAATAGGAACTTTGCTCCATTGAAGGTATGACCAAATTAAGTGCTCAAGTGCAACGTTGAGGTGCGCTCTTCAATGGTCTACCGTAAATTGCGGGCCATTAATTTATGAGGTTTCGTGCCATGCTTCGCCAATTTTCTTCTATAGTAAAATCGATTACAGTCAATCCTTGAACCTCAAGGAGCCGCTGCTGCATTTGATTAAATCTCTTTAATATATTAATAGCCACAAATTTCACGCCGAGGAACTGTCTGTACCAAAATCAGATGAATCAAATTGTGTTCTATGTGGTAACTATTGCAACGCGTAATTCATACATAAATTTATAATAAAATTATATTTCAATAAGGATGTTAATAAAACACATTTTAAAATAATTTTACATAATCTAAAAAAAATTATTTAAACTGGATATTTGCCTGTTTAAATTATCTTTTAAATGCCAAATGAACTTTATTAGCAAAGGTCATTATGAAATATAATAAATATTGTTCGATGTAATTCGAAGTATAGATAAAAAAATACTCGCCTATCGGATTGATTTATTCATTACTCATCAATAACTTATTTATTTATTTCCGAATTCAAAAAGGTTAATATAATATAATATATATCTGCGGCTCCACATTAGTGCCGTCAAGCTCTGAAAACGGGCGTGAACGTGAATGTGGATGGTTTTCGCGTGGTTCACGCGCGTTCACGCCTGTTCGGTATTTTGTCCCGCGTCAAAGGGTTCGCGCCCCCTTCGCGAGGCGTTCACGCGTATATATCCAGATCCACATTCACGGATCACGGCCCCGTGCCAGTTTACTCCGGACTACAAAAGGCCTACGGACGTGTACGCGCGTAAAATGGAGTCGAGTGTGAACGTTTGGAATAATGAAACTGAAATTCTCTTTTTAGAGCATTTTTTAAACCAAAAAATGAGTCATTTCAATTGCATACAATTGATTCGATACAAGGAAAGAAAAACTAATAGAGGAATTCAATAATTGACCCGACAGATCTTCAAAGCAAAAAATATTTAATAAATCTGATGATGACGCTAAGCCATATTTTAATCAATTAGTGATTGCAGTAATATATCTTGCATATATATTACAGTAATATAATGACATATTATTTAAAAAAATTGTATATAGAACTGGGAATTAAAATTAATCTTTCTGTCTGAAATGAAATATAAAGGAATTATTTTATCATACGCAATTCAAATGTGCCACTGTAGATAATACCATAATTGTTAACACATCATGGGTAATTGAATAATGTTTTTAAAAACCACGATTAAAGGAAAAAAGCTGATTTTGGGTATTAAGGGTCAAGGAAAAGCATCAACTATTAAATGCATTTGTGATTAGTAACGTGCAAATATTCAAATTTGTAAGTATTCAAATTAAAATGATTCGGTATGCAAATTTGTATTATTATAAACTCGCCAGAAACTCGCATAAGTTCTTCATAATTTCCTCATTCTACCTGCAGTGATAACAATATCGGCGTTATTATGAAATACTATTATCACATAGTCATATGATACCGCTTGGGCATCGGGCACTAGAAGAACTCTGGGGTGGTATTAATAAACATAGATATGTTGAAACTATTCACACAACGCCATCTAGCCCCAAAGCATGGCTCTTGTGTTATAGGTACTGGAGACAACTAATACTTTTATTTTGTAAATAAATACATATTATATACATAGACACCCAGACGTGAGAAGGGAATCGAATACGTGACCTGCGCCATAGATAGTGTCACGTATACTAATGACATGCATGCATACAATGACAGTTGAGACGTGCAGTTCCAAACCCGCTAAAACGTTTTTTGGAAAAATGACCATTTATCATTTTAAAACACTCTAAACTATCTAAGTACATAGCTATCATCTTTTTATTGCACAAACGCCTCTATATTCTATATATTCCAATATTTTATTCAACCATTTATTTTGAGTTTCGAATCAAATGTCACTAAATCTGCATGGGTTTAGTTCAATTTAAGTTTCCAAAAAATATTGTTATAGCGGTTTATCTACACGCCTCAATTGTGGCTACGTGTGGGTGTATTACACGCTTCATAGTATCCTGCCGCGAGCCCCCAAACGGAAGGGTATGCTTCAAGCGTTTCGCCCGCGAGCGAGTGGCCCGTGATCTCGGTATATAGGTTTCCTCGCGATATTTTCCTTCACAGTCGGTACATGGCTATTATGCTATTATATGCACATTAGGCGAGAAAAAATGTCTAAGCAGTGCATGCTACTGTGCAATTTGAAACCGGGACTTAGAAGTCCCGGGTTCGAATTGGAAATGGTATTAAATTGGAAAACCACCTAGAGGTGGTTTTCCAATTTAATACCATTGAGCTACAAGGTACCTAGACTACGAAATTAGATTTAATCAAACTCAACTAGAAACCAAAAGATGCCTAAGTTAAATGTTTAATATAGCATGCTCTATTTTGGCGAAGATTGTGTGGCAAAATGTCTCATTTATGATCAATTAAGGAACGTCTCGCCCACCCAAACCGGCCGCGCCGTCCTGGATTATTTTATGTATCGGCGCCACAGTGCCCTGATCTTCCACTTGACACAGGTTCTCTCAGGGCACGGTTGCTTCGGGAGGTACCTGTATCGCATAGGGCGGGAGACGACATTAGGTTGCCACCATTACAGCTCGGGCGACCAGGAGGGCACGGTGACCACACACTGTCGCCGTGAGCCCTGCGTGGCGTAAAGAGCTACGCACCCTCGTCGCCGAAATTGGAAATGAATTACCGCTTCCGGCCCTGGTTCTGTCTATGGTCGGAGACGGACCGCCTCCGAACGGACGGACCGCAGGATGGACCGCCATTGCCTCCTTTTGCGAAGCAGTTATGTCCGCAAAAGAGGTGGCGAAGCGGGAGCGGGGGTCTGTAAGGACACTCCTCTCTCGCTAATGCAGGCCACTACGTCGGCACCGGAAGGCGTTCAACAACTTCCGGCCGCCAACGAAGTGGCCGCTGACGAAGACGAAGTCGTTGTAGAAGGCGGCAGTGGGCGGCTCCTCAGGGAGGTTCCACCACCCGCACCATTGCCGCGAGGGTGTGGGCTGCGTGTTCCACAGCCTCTCGCAACTCATTAAGTTGTCAAAGCAGATCACCGGGGGAGTAAACCCTGAGTCCCTGGCGCCATTATCAAGGGCGGGCTGGTACCGGCCCGGGCCTCTAAAACCGACAGACCAAATATCCGTGGGCCCGGACGTAGGCGATAAGAGAACAGCGGGATTTTTAAGAGGTAGTCGGAAACCAAACATCTTTCCCAGAGTCCCACATATGCCTTGGTCCTCCCGGGCCAGGGGAACCCGTCATGAATAGAGATTTTCCCCGAGAAAAAATGTGTGTTTTCTTGCCGCGGAAAAGTGGATCAAGCGGTCATGCGTTCGAAAACTTTGTTAATACATATATCAAGCAAGCAGCGGTGTAGCGTATCAGCCATGTTTGCGAACGCCCGAGTCGGTGGTTTCTACGCGTTGATGAGGAAGAGTATTGCATCCATGATACGCAGAGTCCGTGGCAGTCCTAACAGCATCCTGAACATGATAGCGAACAGTGTAGACATTTTTAAATAATTTATGTATTTTAATATTGTGCAAATTTTGTATATACTTATTTATGAACTAACATTTATATTTTCTAACAAAATTGTATTATGACATAGTATTTTAATGTTTATATTTGTAATTGTAATATAGAATTGGATAAATATAATCTGACATTACATCATCATCATCATCATCATCATCATCATTTCAGCCGGAAGACGCCCACTGCTGGACAAAGGCCTCCCCCAAAGATCTCCACGATGATCGGTCCTGCGCTGCCCTCATCCAACCTATCCCGGCGATCTTGACCAGATCATCGGTCTATCTTGTGGGGGGCCTACCAACACTGCGTCTTCCGGTACGCGGTCGCCATTCGAGGACTTTTCTGCCCCAACGGCCATCAGTCCTTCGAGCTATGTGCCCAGCCCACTGCCACTTCAGTTTTGCAATCATCCGGGCTATGTCGGTTACTTTGGTTCTCCTGCGAATCTCCTCATTTCTGATTCGATCTCGCAGGGAAACTCCGAGCATAGCCCTCTCCATTGCTCTCTGAGCGACCATGAGCTTTCTCATAAGGCCCATAGCCGCTGCACTGCCCAAATGACCGTTACTAGCGACCACGTCTGCGTTCCGTATGTCATCACTGGCAACACACATTGGTTAAAAACCTTCGTCTTGAGACACTGCGGTATTTGGGACGAAAAGATTTTACGGAGCTTCCCGAACGCTGCCCATCCGAGTTGGATTCGACGAGTGACCTCTTTCGCGAAATTGGACCTGCCTAACTGGATCGTTTGACCCAAGTAGACGTATTCGTCAACAATTTCGAAAGTACAGTTCCCAACTGTTAAGGGGGTAGGTTGTTATTGTGACATTACATAAATAGTAATAAAAAATTATAAAAATTTTCTTCAAAAAAATTTAAGAATAAAAACTTGATGTATTATTTTGTATTTGTCCAACCCGACTCTTTTAGCATTCCTTTAGATAGACGCGCTGTGGACCTATGGAAAAAAGCAAAAAAAATTAAAAACTTCAAATAGTAATTCTGTTGATAATTTTTATTACGCATTCAGAATTATAAATCAATTGTATGGCATTAAAGTTGACGGGATACAAGGAAAACAATTCAAATTCTACTAAGGTATAATAACAAAGATTAATGTAAAACATATGAGAAGATAAATTTTTTAAATTACCTTTCTCATCTATACAATCTATACATACAAATAAATAAAATTGGAGGGTCTGTTTGTAATATTAAAATAACCGCTTTTCATATATGTATACACGGTACATATACCAAAACAACATTTTTTACAATTTTTGTCTGTCTGTCTGTCGGTCTGTCTGTCTGTCTGTCTGTCTGTTTGTTCCGGCTAATTTCTGAAACGGCAGGACCGATTGTGACGGAACTTTCACCACTGGCAGATAGCTGATATAATAAGGAGTAACTTATTTTAGAAAAAAAAAAATGGATTTAGTTAAAAGTGATCAGTTTCGGATTTTTATTAATCCAATTTAAGTTGACCTCAGATTTATATCATCAATCACATAAAATAGGGTTCAGTTTAGGCTGGACTTTGTAGTTTCGAACGCAGTTTGTATATTTCATTTATTTATATTTTAGGGTTTATATGGTTTGTAATCCAAAATAAACCATAAGATATATCCAAAAAATGCTGCCCAAAGTCACTATTTCACGCGGACGGAGTCGCGGGCACAGCTAGTATACTATATATTACTATTGATTAATTTAATATTTCGTATAATTCAGGCCGCAGTGCAAAGTGATTTAAGCCTTAATTGATATTGTTTCTTTATGCTTATACTTCCGCAGTCAATGCCCTTTAAGTAGAAGGGAAACTCACGACTTCCTTCGCCTCTTACTTATAAAATATAATCATATCATTGTTCCTTTAAAAAATTTTTGTGGCAATAGTATTTGAATTTACGTTAGAATGTCATTTTTAGATAGGATATGAGTAATAGTATTTGTAATACGTGACGGTATGGGATATCCGTTGCGTATCAAAGTTTGCAACGTGACTATAATGCGTGCTACCAGCTCTAGGTTTATTGTAGTTAAGGAGAGAATAGGATAGAAAAAAAGACTATCGGCTTGTATAGTTTGTTGTGCGCTACGTTGAAATCTGTATCAAATAAACAAATACATTCACAGGCAACTGACAGACATCCAGATACTATAAAATATCATGTAATACACTCTTAGTTATTCGATTTTATTTTATGTGCCCGTTTGAGTATAGCTTAGTCATGTCCGTAAACAAAGAATTCCAATCTGACTCATTTAAGTCGTTCAAATTATACACTTAGGGCATTTTGGATATCCAACTGTAATGAAACCATCGAAAACTCTCTAGATTTTTTATATAATAGGTTATTAATACATTTATGATAGGTAATGTATTTTAAAAGAAGCACTGTGTATAAGGAAGAAAACAACGCCTGAAATCTAATTTCCAACGGTTGTAATTATTTTTATATTTATGCAAATGATTGTTAAAATGGTCGAATTCTGTGCAAATATAAGAATAAGGACATCTACGAGTGAGGTCGGCCTGTACAAGGCAAAAATCCACCCCATCCAGATGATATCACTCGAAGCTCATTTGAATAGCAACGTCTCTAAATATTCAGTCATAACAACCTTGTTCTGTGTTCTAACAAAAGTGACCCAGGTTCTAGATAATGCGGACGGCAGCGTATTAACAGAGGCTCTGGCGTCGCAAACATTCACACTGCTTATTTTTAAATGGGCCGTCAGCCTGTCTATTATTCCACGGAATCAAGATTTTTAGCAACTATAACACAAAAACATTCTATATAACATAGAACTATTATCAACATAACACAGAACTATTCGCGTAAAATTTAAGTAATAGGTATTTCTGTTTATGATGCCTTGCGTGTTATCAGCATAAATCTTACCGTTGATTATTGCCGACTCAATAAATTAGGCTTAAACAATTATTATTTATCTACATCTACACGGTAACTTATTGTAGTAGCCTGCTGTCTGTGATTATTTGATTTTGTATTGTGTATTTTTGTGCAATTCATTGTTAATTTAGCAATTAAACACAAGGAGGATTACTTCAGGACCAGTCTGTCATTAATTCATCTTCTTATTATCCAATTAGTTTTATTATTATTTTATTTTATTTGCCATTTAAATTTTATAATACAAATGAAATGGCTAAATAGAATTGAGATACTACTAAGATTTAACAATACTATTTTGAATTTTAATGCTATTTAGATAGAGGATTATAGCGCGTCTTTAGCACCAGCGCCATCTTTAAAATTTATTATCACGTCAACAAAATCATATTCGGAAATAGACGATAAAAATAAAGGAAGGTTATCTTTTGGTCTTACTAGGATAAGTGGGTCGAATGGAAGTTGCCCTCGTATTATCAAATTCAGTCCATCCATGCATTTTTAATATACTATACAGTTGAATAGTATATTAAATTAATAGTATACCAACATCATATTAGGAGACTTGATGATTTGACACCGTAAAGAAATACAAAATTATTACAAGTTATGCACCTCCGTTGTTATTACAAATATAAAATACGTGTTTGCGTATGGGATTTTTCCCAGCGGCAAAATCACAGGCGTATGTAGGACTTTCGTCAGCCCGCGCAAGCGTTTAGATGACTCATGCAGTGCAGTGACGCTTAGCCGATTTGCACCTCTCTCTACTGGTAAACCCAACAAGGGATTCCCCATCTTGACTTTCTGTGTGGGTTTTTAGCAATCGCATTTTATCAACTGTTAGGAAGCGGAAGTTCAACACAAATCAAACGCCAAAATGCATGCGCTATACATAACGATACGTATATGTATACTGGACACGTCTTCTTTTCCAATTTAATGATTATAAATTGATTTAGTAAATGACTATATTTTTTATGTAATATTTACTTTTAAGTAAAATATCTTGATACGTGATATTCTTTTAAAGCTAAAAATAATATGAATCTAAAACATTATTATCGTGTTTTCGCAAGTATTTATCATTATATATGAAACAAACTCATATCCTAAAGTTAGGTAATTTAAAACTTACATCTAAACAATATATAGGTAAAAAGAGACAATATTAATAAAATTAATACATAACTATAGAAAATTAATATACATAAATATGTAAAGAAAAATTCATATTAAGAATTACTTGCAAACCAACTTTTAGACATGAACGACAGAAACGATCGTGGAGAAGTATTAAATAAATCTAAGTCAGTCATTGGCTGCTAAATTATTAAGTAATCTAGAGGATCTTACAAAAAATAAGTTCTGTCTATAGTTGGTGGAACAGTGGGTAACAGCGAGGTCTTGTAGGCATCTGAACGACCTTGTTGGTACATTTAAATTAATTTTGCTAAGTGGACAATCAACATTATATTGTGCTAATTTAACTAATTGTACAATATCTACGATTTTACATCTTTCTTAAAATGGATGAATATGGTTTTTCAAACATTTTTGAGTATAATTTTGATACTTAATTTTAAATTATATGTGTTTCAGAAATATTTAAAGTTTAAATCGTTTTATCTTAACTTTTTAATTTCATTTGAGAACCTATTTATTAGTTCCCAACAGTAAGGCCTGTTGTAAAACTCATATGCTAAATATATCACACGGAATTATAAAAAAAAATCATTTCGGATAATCAACTAAGGACAATGATTATATCCTTGAGATAAGCGCTAAACGTAAATAGTACCCAAATAATATTAAAACCTAAACCCAAGCAAAAAACAATTAAAAATATTGGAGGAAATGCAACCAAAACCTTTGCGTGACATGTTTTAAAGACAGGCGTAAGTAAATAAAAACTTTTTTCGTTTCTTTTACGATAATTCTGGTTTACTTTCAATATCCCCATAAATTTGTCTGTCCCATCACTACTCAAAATACTTTCTAGTACGGTTCAGGACAATATCGGCCTGCCGCTTTCCCTTGCTTATTTCTGATTTCCTGTATGATAGATCCCGGAGCGAATCGAACCTAAGGAAGTTGTGTTCAAGTTTATTCTAACAATACAAAAAAATGTATAAATTGTGTTATCACAAAGTTATAGCATTTTCTTCTTCATCCCAGCGTCAAATCCCGGTTGCAACCAAAACATCAGTTTCGGTGCCCGAGATCCGCTTTCCGACTTGTTCTACTCCACTACGCACGGTTTTCAGCATCCCTGGTAGTGAGCCCATTGGCACGCATGTCACCACTTACGACGTCAAACCTGCACTTTTTGGGTCTACAACATCCGTTTCAGTGCCCGGGATCCACTTTCTGACTTTTTCTACTCCACTTGGCACGGTCTTCAGCATCCTTGGTAGTGAGCCCATTGGCACGCATGTCACCCGTTACAACATCAAACCTGCACTTTTTGGGTCTATCCCTCCTGCCAGGGCCCGGCGGAGGCGGCATGGCCAGACATTTGTTCCCAACGTAGTTAGCCAGTTGTTGTAACACATGGCCATACCAGCGGAAACGACACTCCTGCAGTTTGTCCGCAATGTCACAGACATGAAGACTGCCGCGAATGCGGGAGTTCCTAACGCGGTCTTTCCGCGTCACTCCACACATCCACCGCAGCATATTCATCTCCGTGGCACGAAGTCCCTGCTTGTGCCGCTCTGCACCGGCCACGCTTCACAGCCATATAAAAGGACAGGCCTAATGATGGTCTTATAAACCTGTCCCTTCAACTTAACTGGCATCTTAGGGTTACAAATGACACCAGTCATCTCACTCCGTTTGGTCCACGCGGCAGAGATGCGTGCCTTAACGTCGCATTCAAAGACACCAGACATGTGAAATAGAGATCCCAGGTGTTTCACCTGGTCCGTGCGCTCGACCGTGTTGCCGCCTATGCGTACGGGTGTGGGATCTGTGTAGTTACAGACCAAGTACTTGGTCTGTAACTTAGAACAGAACAAATACTTAAGTCTTCGACACATTGAGCTTCAGACCACCGTTCTCAAGCGACTCCTTCCACACCTTCACGCGTTGCACCAACCTACCCCTGTCCGCATTCGCCAGTGCAATATTTGTTTTTGATGAGTTTTTGATGCTGTCTGACAGTACTTTCAATACCACGCTGAACAAAAACGGATTAAGGACGGATCCTTGATGCACCACGACGGTGATGGGGAAAGGATGGCGAAATCGGAGTCACGATACATGTCTCGGATAATGTCAATATAAGACTCTAGAACCCGTTTAGATCGCAGTGCCCACCAGATCATCACGCGAGGCCTTCGAAGACAGTCGAAGGCCTTCTGCATGTTCAGTAACAGGTAATGCAGAGGCGTATTCTTCGTCCTGTATTTCTTCGTGACAGTCCTTAGAGCAAAAATAGGGTCCATAGTCCCGTGACCAGGGCGAAACCCTTATTGACACTCCGAGACAGTACACTCCTATCGGATCCGAGAGTCGATAACCCTCTCGAACAGCTTCATGGTGTCAAAGTTATAGCATTTCAATCTACCCTAATGCTGGTCGGTTGAGAAAGACTTGTCACGCACGGGCAGAAATATCGTTGAGGGGCGCATTTCAACCCGTCGCCGCACCAGATGAAGGTTTATGATTTTCCTTGCCGCAGCCAAGGTGTTAAGAGTAATTGAGATCCATAAGTTTCAGCTGAGGAAACCCACTGGGGTTTCTCGACTGCCCGTGATGGCGTACAGCCAGTATAGCCCCACCGCCATATTTTTCTTGTGTATGCGTGTAGTTGCTATCTCATCTCCAAACCATGTATCTGTCATCATAAAGTTCTAAACTCCTTATACTCAACGGAAACCATGTTTCCGAAAGTGCTATGACGTCGTAAGATTAAAGACGTAAATTGCGTTTGAACGTGTTTGTCTTGGTGCGTAGCCCTCGAGTATTTTGATAATATAACTTTAAATAGTTGTTCGCCACATTTAATCAAAAATACTATCACTAAATTATTTACTAGAGTAGTGATGTGATTATTATTATAAAAAATTGCGATCTCGCAACCATAAACACGTAATAATTCTTAGAAAGACGGTAAATAAATTGTTACAGAAAAAAACAACATCAAATATACGAGATATATACATCAGATCAATAGAGACTATACATATCGATGTAAGATAATATTATATTGATATGATGTGAACATTCTAAAATTTATATAAGATTTAAAATCAATATCTACACATATAAGTGACAGAGGGTCGGCTTTCCTATATAAAAGTGCATTTACAAGTATAGTAAATACAGACCCCTTTATTCTCAGAAGGGCCACTCCTCAACTGTTTCGAAATCCAACCCAAAAACATCTCCACCGTACGTTTGAAAACGGTTACTTCTTGACACTGGGTAACATTCTAAAAATATTTTTTCTTATAGCGT
The DNA here is from genome assembly GCA_963693495.1 of Malacosoma neustria. Lineage (NCBI taxonomy): Eukaryota > Metazoa > Arthropoda > Insecta > Lepidoptera > Lasiocampidae > Malacosoma > Malacosoma neustria. The sequence continues at coordinate 12,523,215 of OY856371.1, forward strand.
TTTAAAAGCAATCAGGCCAATGTTTCTTTAAAAGGGTCATACAATTTGAACCTTGAAATTACCTCTAAAATTCTGTAAGAAAACAAATAATATAAATACATAAGGTTAAAAAACATGTTTTATAAAAAAAAAACATGCAGGACAATCTTTGGGAACTGCCGATAGAAGTGAAAACTAAGTAACTTTAATCGTATCGTCGAGTTATTAGATTATTATCTTTGGTTTATAAAGAAGTATTTATATCAAGGATTAAAGTTTAAATTGGTCATTAACACTTCTTTACAAACCAAAAACTGTTCTCCCAAAAAGTATCCAACACGCCTAAAGAAAAAAACATGATGACTTCAAAAAAACTGTATTTAATTGTAATAAAGTCGCAATTCTAATAGATATGTTTAGGTAATGCATGTCTTACGAATTTTCAACCAGATCACGTGTCCTGACGCGAGTTTAACATTTTTTACCCATCACAAAAAAAACTCAAATGTATTTCATTTTAATTAAGTCGCAATTTGAATATATATGTATAAGTAATGCAATGCAATCATTTAAAAGTTACATTATATAATAAACCTTAAGTAATTATTCATAAGGTTGGTATTACTGAAGCAAAACTTCCTTCTTACGTCTTACGAATTTTCGATCAGGACACGTGACCTGACGCGAGTTTAACATTTTTTAACCATCACTAAAAAGTGCACAACGCCGCTAAAGAAGTATTCACTTAAAAAATCTGTTGACCTTTTTTCCCCAGGCATAGAAGCAGGTACACTGGCTACCATCCAGGTAATCTAACTAAACGAAATTATTATCCAATTCGAAAAAGATTACATCGAAACTCCAAGTTTAAGTAATTGAGACTGCACTCATTAGTATTTTTAAAGCGTATGAACAACTATGTAAGAATTTGATCAAATCATTAATTTATGCTTAGGCTTAGCTATGAGTATTACACATTCACATTTGCATAAAATTTAAATGATCGAACTCAAATAATATGATTTCAAATGATTAAATCATCACATTCATCTATTATGAAATCTTATCAGTGATCTAATTATAATTTGCAATTCGTTTGTATTTCCTTTTTTTTTTGTTAAAGTAGGAAGTATCTTATCGGACTTCTAAATATAAATTAATCAAGTTAGCGGATAATGAAGGACAAATTAATGGTTAGGTAAAGTTCGACTATAGATTATATTTATGTATTCGTTTAAAAATTCGCACTTTTATTTTTATTATAATATAAGTAATAACATTCATTGCCTTATCTTTATAAACAGTATATATGTAATTCTTCTATGCGTGTAATGTTTCTGATCTTCCCCTAAATGGCTGGACTCGAGTGTCCTATATAGCAGAACTACATTTACCGGGTAGGCACTTTATGCTCGAATTCAAAAAGGTTTGCAAATTGGGTTTAACATGTAACAATTATGTACATGAATAAATTCAATCAAGATCAGGCTAATATAACCTTCTGCTGGGTCTCTTCTCAATCTTACCACCTAGGTATGTCTTCAGCTTGCGTCATCTAAATCCTGCTAAACATCTTTTGAAAGTCTTCGACCTAACTTACCTGGGTGACTTCTGTCTCTAAAAGTAACCAATTACAAAATTACTTTTCAAATAAATCACTATAAAGATGTTACGCAATGATATCCTAAGCCAGACCGAAAATCAAGGTCGTCAGGATAGAAGACTGCTTACAAACGTTTAATCCCCGATGCAGTTCGGAACAGGAACGCTGTTGAATGTCACATTTAGTCCATTACGTTTAGGCGCCTATACCTTACGCGAATGCCTTCTTCAACACCCTTCCATTTGCTAAGACTGCTATCAGACCCTGCAACCCAAAAAGGTAACAAACTCACCAACAAGGAAAAGGAGTGAGGCAGAGTGTAAATACATTTATCCCCGTTTACGACACCTTGTCATAAGAATAGGAGTGTTTTTCTAGTTGATACATAGTGTATTTTTATATATAAAAATATATAGTAATATTTTACATAAATTAGAGACAATTATGATTTTTTTAATAAACCTGCCAACCCACCTTGACCATGCGTATCAGGTATAGTGTCTTTTACTAGCCTAGCACTGAGACGATATGAGCTGTCATAATAAAGTTTATAGCATTCAATAAAGCAATAAGAAGGCATGAACAAGTATGAGGAAATAAGTTGATATCCTACATTTAAGTCATAACGCTGTCATTCGGTTAAACCCATAAAGTATTTTTACAAGTTCACTTCCTTGTTTCGTTAGATATGGGGTTCTTGCCTGACTGCAATTAATCATTTCTAGAAATTAATATTTTATAAACTTCTTAATTAATCAATGCCTATATGAGTAACACTAGTGAAAAGTTTTTGTTCCCATGAAATAAATTTCTATAATAAATAACATTAGCAGATACTTAAAAGTTAATTTAATGTTTGAATTATTTACACAAATATTTCATTTCACTTTATTGCTATAAAAAGTAATCTTTTTGAAGTATATATTTTATCATAAATATTATTTTAGTATTAGATCACGGTTAAACCAAAGTTTCAGTTTGGTGTCTACGGTGCATTTTCAGAATTTATCTCTAGCTTTCCTGGCTGGGAGTCCATTTTGACGCCAAGTCATAGCCTACCTCCCGACTGTGCCGGCGGAGGCGGCATGTCTATATTCTAGTTGTTATAACAACAGCCCATAGCGCCCCATTGCTGATCTCGGGCCTCGGTATGCAGGACGATGTTTTCCTTCGCCGTCGGCACATAGCAATTACGCTATAAAATGCACATGAGGCGTGGAAAAATGCTTAAGTGGTGCATGCCACCGTGCGATTCAAACTCGGGACCTTCATATTGGTCTCCGAGTGTAATACCACTAAGCTACCAGGCACCTAAGTTAGTACCCAAGTAGCTTGTGGCCATAAATAGTTATATATTAAACTGTATTGTACAATTTAAGTATTTTTATAAAGTACTGTTAACATAAACTACACTTACGCCCCATGCAGAGTTCACGGGTTCGATTCCCATGAAGGCAACCACTTGGCTGGAACTTTCTACTCGTTTAATGGACATAATAACATAAATGCTACATTATAATTGTGAAAAAAAAACCTGCACGAATTAACCTATGTGAAATATTTTCCAATTAACCCTGAACGAGCGTTGTAGATTTAGTCCGCTTCCTCTAAGGGGAGGCCTGAACCCATGTGTGTATTTAAACCAGAGATTAATACTGTAATACTTTTGTGAGATTTCGAAAGGTTAAAAATAATTCAAACTAAAGGCACGTGTAACATTTATTGTATTACAGAAATATAACTAATATAAAAAAATTATAATTATTTGAGTTAGAATAATGACAAGAAGATATATTATAAAGTATAATTTTTGTTAATTATGTATAATAAGACGAGACATAATTTTTTATCTGAGGTATTAATTAGAAATAAAAATACCTTATTTTACATTTGCGATTTCCTCAATCGTGATTTTAGATACCTTCCATCTAGAAAAGACACTGAAATTGTTAGATTAGATAAGACAGGATGAGAGTACAAACAGTGGCGTAGCGTAGTGGGGGCGGCCCGCCATAGGCGGCACTTTTTAGGGGGCGGCAAAATTTCACACTAAATAATTTAAATATTTAAACCATTTCATGTTTTTATCGCAACTACGAATTCGGACCAGAGCACCGAATTTTTCATTACTTCTTCTGTGACGAATTCGGGGAATCCCCTTTCTTTGAATAATATTTTGTAGCGATTGCTGGCAACACCGTCTATTCTGACTTGCGGGGATTCCCCATACTTTATTTTGTGCTTGGATTTTACCCCCTACAACGTCACAAACACACAAACTTTACCTCTTTGTAATATTAGTATAGATATAGTATGCATTAAATTGAAATACCTCAATAAAAGGGCGGCAAAATTGTCTTCCGCCCCGGGCGGCTGTCACCCACGCTACACCGCTGAGGACAAATAATCTGTGAGGAAATTCCAATCGTTTTAACAATTTTATAATTGCTAAATAGATATAAAACAGTTTTGTAATATTGTACAATAGGTTTCTTCGTATTTATTGTTTCGATTTCCCACAATTTTCTTAACAGCTTGTGAAAAGCCATATTATAAATAAAGGGGCATGTTTCTTCATCGCAAATTAACAATTAAAAATAAGTTCTAATTATAATCTAAATTCAACGGTAATTAGTTTTATTTAATATGTTAAAATAAAACATAAATTAATGCATATTAATTCATAAAGAATTTATAAAAATTTTTGAAGAAACATTTATGGTTTTATTTGATTTGTTTTCTCGTTGATTCCACCTCTGTGGGGCTGAACTCGTTTTTTGGTATTGTAATGTTACATGTTACTGTTGTTAATAATTAAAATACTTGTTAATACTTGAACTTAATTACGCCGAATTAAGTGTTATGAAATAATAGTAAAGCTAATTTACTCAGTAAATATTATAAATATGAAAGTAACTCTGTCTGTCTGTTACATTTTCACGCCTATTGAACCAGTTTAATGAATTTCGGTATAGAGATACGTTGGACCTTGGAAAAGAACTTAGATTATATTTTACTGGCGGAACAACGTTTGCAGGGTTAACTAGTAAGTTTATAAAAAAACTGTTTGTTCATTTAATATTTGATGATAAATAATCTATGCTTCGGCAAGCTATTTTTTAATATTATCCACTGGGAATTATAGTTTTTATAATTCGAATCATATAAAGCTTGGATTACAACAAATTCTAATATCAAAATATTAATTAAATTTCTTTTACTTCTTTTAAAAGATGGCCAATTTTATTTTAAGAAAGTGCCATACTGGCCAATGTCATGTAAATTAAATTTTTAAATTGGAATTTGTCATTATTTTCTTTTATCAGACGAATAATGTGTATTAAGGATCATTATACTAGTTAACATTTAAAAAATCTTACCTGAATGTGTGCGTCAATGGAACTTTTTAGTTCATACTTTTTTAAATTTGCATGTTTTGATCATTGGAAATGTAAATAAACGGTAAACCCCAGGAACATGACGTAGACGATTAATAATCTCTGTTTAGTAAGATCATGGATTGTATGACACGACACCGCCTGTTTTCCTTAAAGTAGCTGTAAATTACCTCGCTGTTTATGATTTCATTTATAAAAGTGCCATTGCGGTTAATATATCATCAATTTATTCAAATATTACCTTTGTAAATTATATTGTATTAAATTTTTAGCTATGCGACCGAGGTCAGCCTGTCGTATAAGGCGACAGAACAACCCTAGCCTCGTGGTAGTGCACCAATTCTGTCTGTATGCCAACCACCCTTGGTCATAAGTATGCAGCTATAATAACCTTGTGTTGTGTTTCGGCATTAGTGGCATGGGACAGCCGCATGTTCGCGGTGCCCCTAGTGTCACAGACATAGGCGACGGTAATGCTTACCATTTAGTGGGCCTATCTGATGTTATTCTGCAATAAAAAAAATTGAGAACAGTACTAACCTTAGGATAAGGATTTGAGTTGATTGGTCTGGATCTGGATAACGAAATGAGATATAATGCTTTTCTCATATCTGCCGCATTAAAGGCTAGTTTTAATCGTTAAGTCGTCATATGTAGATTTATACAATTTAGCTTTTAAGTATAAATCTGGTCTTCTTGAACTAATACTATAATATTAACACATTTTATATAATTCATACTAATATTATAAATGTGAAAGTAGTGGGGTCTCTATGTTACATTTTCATGCTTAAGTCGCTGAACCAATTTTGATGAATTTCGGTATAGATTGGACTTTTGAAAAGGACATAAGCTACTTTTTGTCGCGAAAATGAAACACGAAGAGGGTTAAATAGCAGTAAACGCAATTAAGTTCTGTTTTTTTTTTTATTTATATGGCAGAACAAAGTTCGCCCAGATTTATATACTTTAATAGATTTAATTCTCGATGACAATATAAACTATTGTACTTTTTTCTTTAATTTTTAAATTAGAATATCTTATAAATTTTGATTTGAGTTTTGTGAATACGATATACTCGTACCATAGAAAATGATAATCGCACATTTGTAAACCATCGTCCAATATGCATTATAAAACAAATAGACCTAAGTGGAATGTAGAATTAAGTAGATTCTCATTTCCAAGCGGAATCCCCTGATAATATGGCAAAATTTGCGTACGTATGTCATGAGGTAATTAATTTCATTTTAAATTTATTTATTGACTTTAATTCACTTATTGTTAAAAATTACAATTGAAAATGTTCAGTTATTTATTTTATAGGGTGATTTCAAATACCTATATTATAACTGACCTTGATTCTAATAACTGCGACGATGTGCCAGCTCTTATTGCTCGTATACTCTCCATTCCCTATAGGAAACGGCGAGTAAACTCACCCACAATTGTTCAATTATGTTATAATAAATATAATATATATATATATATATATATATATATATATATATATATATATATATATATATATATATATATATATATATATATATATATAAATACGACTAGCTAGCCTAATCTGTGCATTATATCGTGGAAATCAAATCTGTGACCTCTATATTAGTCTTCGAGCTCACGCTCGCATCACTATCACAAGGCAACTACCAGCTTTAGAAATTATTGTTATTAATTAAACAGTATTAGCCCGAGAGCTAATAACGAATTTTGAGAAGGTTCTTTAGGCAAGCTGAAATTGCGAAAAATTACAATTTCTTCAATTGGCGAATCCAGTCCTGAAAGTCTTTTAGCGAGTTAGCGGTTATTTCGCTACTGCGCAGTATATAATATTTGCAAAAAATAATTCAAAAAAATATGTTTTAGGCAACTTGAATTTTTTTTTATCTTATAATTTATTGTTTTTAGAATTAATAAAAATATCCCAGACGTTTTTGTCGGTTATTAAGTATTGCCAGACGACTCCAAAATTTTTATTTTTATATTACCAAAAAATATTCTTTAGGCTATCTGAAATTTATATCACGTATTTATTAAGTAATTTCGATAATACTTACAAATCGCCAGACGATTTTGCCTGTTATAAAAAATTCCCAGACGTTAATAAAGGTTGTACATAAGTGCGATAAAAAGTAGTTTTTTTTTTGCAATGTTTCTTCACTAAAAACAATGATCTTATCAATACGTTTTTTACAAAGTTTATCAAATAATTACAGAACTAATCTAAAACAGTTCAAACTATATACACAGATATTTATATGGTCATATATGCGCATAAATACATGTTAAATTTCAAAAAAGAAATTATATTTTAATAAAATCTTTAAAAAAGATATAAAAACACTGTATACTTTTTCAAAACATTTTGTTCAAAATTCCTGTGTAACTAGTTTGATATTAAACATCTCAGAAAAAATTTTTTTTTCGTTCTTGCCTAAATACGAAATGCCTATATATGCATACATATGAAAAATGTTTGTTCAAGAAATCGGGAAAAACTCTTTCCATTTGATAGAAGTATCCTTTTTTATTGTCCTTGCTAAGTATGGAGCGATAAATAGGTACATAGTTTTGGGGAATTCCCATTTTCAAGTTATCGTCTTTCGCGATAATCGACGCAGCTTTCAAAAACAAGCATTCTTTAAAATGAATACATATTTGTAAAATACGATGTTGAGATTCCTAGCCGAGAAGTCTATCGCATTCTTTCTCAATAATCTATGTCAAAGGAATTGATGGCGATTTTTTGTCAGATAAGGCTAGTTTGTTTCGGGTAAGGGATAAGTTTTAAGACAATTATTTCGTTTCCAAATTTAGGATTAGATGCCAAGAAAGTATTATTTTGTTAATAGATCAGAACATTAGCAACAGGCTTTAACGGTAAGAATACTTCGAAGTTGATTCACATATATATCAAATCTGATTCAAGAAAGAAAAGTTTTACTTTGCTCCTCTCTTCTCTTCCTTCATTTCTTAATTGCATTCAAAGGAATCTAACAAAACTTGCAATAGGGATAAAACGCAAGATTGTTTAGGGACGAATCTATAGTAACTAATTTTGAGTCGAGCCATAACAAAAAACTAAATTTATCTTCTATTTTCAAAAAATTATCCTGGACAAAAAAAAAATAACGAAGACATAATAGGTATTTACTGTTAATTATGATTAATTATTATCAATATTATATTATATCAATATAATATAATGACCAAATAAAACTAATATTTGTATTTAATTTGGTTTATTTCGCTAAACATATGATTGTTCTTGATATAATACAAATAATGATGAAAGGGAAACAAGGAAATAACTATTTGCTTGTTCAAAAAAAAATCAAACACGAACATATTTAAATTAATATCATCAATACCTCATGTATTAGCAAATTTTATTTGCTACAATATATTTTCATCAATCTAAGCCCGAAACTGTTAGAAAAATAAACAATAACTAATATAAAATAAATGTATCAAAATATATTTTCGGTTTAAAATTTTAAAAATACTGTAATGTATATAAATAATAATGTAATAGTAATAATAGTTTATGTTGTACAAATGTTCAAAATAATATAAAACTTAACGACATAAAATAGAATTAAGGTGAATATTTATAATGTTATTAAAATAATTATTAATACAAATTTATACTGACAATCTTAAAATAATTATAAAGATTATGTACATTTCAAGTTCTTCAAGTAGAAGAGTTACTATTTCAAACTGATCTTATCTTAAAAAATCCACTTGTTATATTATTGTTTATTTTATATATAGTTTATTAATTGTAAAAGTTTTAATTTAAATGAATCTCTACTTCTGATAATAGCATGATAATGTAAAAGAACTCTGAATATTTTGACATAAAACGCTGAAAAGGTTCCATATTAGATTAAGGTCCTCGAGTTCTAACAGCCCCTTGGCTGTTGTTGAGGGTTGGTGGCGGTGAAGCCAAAGCGAGCGCTGGCGGCGCGGGGGCTGGGGCACGGGTGGTGACGCATGCGCGACGAAAGGCGCTGCGGGGTGGGAGGCGCGTGCCTAACACTATTTAAACTGTTCTTGCGAACGGTCATCATGCATTGGTCTGTTTGCAATCCAAAGCTTAGTTAGCTATAGTAATACGACAGCTCTAGTCGCAGACAGACAGGCAAAAGCCCGTGGTCGAGACAGAAAGCTCTCGCAGACAATACGCTAGCTAAACGCGCAGTGAACTCCTCGTTCAGGCCCTACCAATCCTAGTGGTGTTTCGTGAGAAGAAATGGCCGTCGCAGCTGCCCAGAAGAACCGCGAGATGTTCGCCATTAAGAAGTCCTACAGCATCGAGGTGAGAAGTTCGCCCCGGCAGCCCTTATCACACTGCTTGCTCATTATCATACGGACTATCATTACATCGGTTTTTGTGACTGGTCACATGGATTTTTCACATTAACTACATAAATGTGTCAAAAAGTTTGTAAAGTTTGTTTTCGTTAAATATTTACTAAAAACCACAAAGTGACCGATCATAAAAACTATGTTTTGTTTCGTTGTAACCGTCTAGTGTGACCACAAATATTAAATTCATAAGTGACTACAATCATGTTTAAAACAGTCTTACTACTGTTAAGCAGCTCTCATTCAATCATTACATCAAAAATAATTGCATCAATTTGAAGGCATATTAACATAAGTATCATTAGCACAAAGTGAGTACCATAATATTCGTTTTATATATATTTATTTAGCATTTCATTGTAATTAACGTTACATATTTAGTAAAAAAAATTCATTAAAAATAAAATTCATGAACGCAGTTTTGAGCTCCAATCGTCGTATTAAATTACAGAAAAAAAACTGTTTCAATTATTCAGAATAAATTATGCCAATAATAATTAAAAAGAAGTAAACGAGCACCGCAAATCCGCCGTCAGTTTAATATTATCGCTTTGTTGATTTTGAGATTTAAAAAATTCGAAAACAAAAAAAAGTATAGAAATCGTGTGAAAGCGCCGTGTAAGGAGATGAACCCAGTATTCATAAAATATGTTTACGCGCGGCTTATTGTGTAAAAGCTCGCGAGTTCAACGGATGTGATTACGCGGATCACCACCGGGGCCCGAGTTATGTTGTTATTTCGAACAATTAGCACAGCACTTTCTCGTGCAAATCGAGATACATCGTGTGACAAGTTTCGTAACTTCACGCACAAAAGTAACATATTAAAGAAGTTATTGTTGGCTAAGATAAGACGGGTGAGACGTAAGCCGTGCCGCGCGAACATTGCCTCTTGCCACAGAAATATTCCACCAACAATGAGACTCATCATTGTCTGCCTTTGAATTAATTACCATTGTCAATATTCAAGGCACTGACACGTAATAATTACCTCACATTCTCAATTTTGTCGCAATCACAATACAATTAGCTTGATTATTATTTTCCATGGTTTTTCTTTTATAATCACGTAGTCAAATAACCCACGAAAGCGAATGCGAAGTGTTTGTGCGAATTTTATTCGAACTTCTAACATCTATTTATGTATGTCTGCTTGTTGTAGTAAATCTATTCCAACTGGTCCGCAGATGCGATGCGATAAATCTCTTGTAAATAATAGTTTATTTAACGCTGAGCGATAAGAACTGTGACTAACGTGTTATAATTAACGTAAATTTTGTAATTGGTGGCTGTATGATTGTATTTCCTTGACCATCGAAGGTCGGAATGCGAGGCGGCCCGACGCTCACCGAGCTTATTGCACCCAACAAACATCGCTCTACACAAAAATGTCACGCGGTGTACGTGTAAACATAACAACGTTAAAATTAAATAACCCTTAAGATTATCGCGGAACAAAAATCACGTTGGCCTGATTTTAGAGGCGATTCCGTTGTAATGTCTGTTTTAATTAATTATTTACCGTCACGCATAGCGCTAAAAGATTTCTGTTTAAAAACCAATTCGAGGTCACTCAAACGTGACCTTGACCAAAAGATCTTCAACGCGGTCAAGTCGCATTTCATATTATAATGTAAACACTCCTTTCGATAAAGGTAAACACTGAATCCGTTTTCATAGTACGAATCGAAAGCTGCTGATCAGATTTGAATTGGTGCCAGAAATAGAAGTGTGGAGGGTTTAGCGGTTGTCCAGCGACGTGCGCTCTCGATGTGTGCTCGCTTAATTACCCGCCGGCCGATTGGAATGGTGAAGTGGCCACTTGGACACACCAAGGCTAAATCAACCGGATTCTGAATCCTGCCCGCTCCAGTTAGACGTACCTTTAGAATTTCAATATTCAGTATATTGTTCTCTACACTGTGATCTAGATTGTGAGAGGGCAAAAAAGTTTCCAGAGAACGTTTTGTTTAATTTATTCTAAATAGCATTTCAGGGCCTAGGTAACAATAGCGTGTGATCAGCGCAACCCTTGACACGTATAGTTAAGCCTGCACGGTCACTCTACTGGAAAATACTAGCTCTCGTTACCCGCGCGTTGCATTGGAACTGCGCGACGTTCCTTTGTGACAAAATGTTAGTAAGGAAATTATAATGTCGCCTCAAGCTTTGTCCAATGAAATAAGAAAACTTAGGAATATATTACATTTCATATGTAACATTAAGTATTTGTTGTAGTACGTATAAACGTAAATTTACCGAGTTGAAAATCAAACAGTCTAATTGTTTTATTAATTATTTTACCGTCGAGTTATGAATACACAATTAAAACGTTTTTCATTTTGCAAAATATATTTTATGATCAAATTAACATACAAAATAACAACGCGAACAGAAATAATGTATATTATTGAAGTAAAACTTTTAACGAAGATAAAGCATGTCTTATCGTAAGTACTTTAAGAATCATTGTAATTGGTTCCATTCGGAGGCATTGGTTCAGAAATTTCGATCCTTTGTCAGATTTAACGTCAAAGGCGGCAAGTGGCAGAGCGCGGGGCGGGAATAATGGGGCACTTAACTCTCAGCCACAGCTCAGGAAATAAGCTGAGAAACTTCGTAAAAGCATATCCTGCTCTCACATGAAATATAATGCGCCGTGACCGCTTTATATTTATGAGGATTTAGAAGATCAAAGTAGTTTTATAAGTTCGTGACGGTCTTTGTGTTGGCAGGGCGTTCGAGCTTACGTATACATTTTCTCGTTTTATTTCATCCAAATAAAAGCTTGATACTAGGTTTTGGAATCTTTTTATACTGTATAGGTTAATTGAAAGTAGGTTATAAGTTATGACGTAACAAACACATCATCATTAGCTCATCAAAAGCTTTCCTAATAATAGTTTAGTTAGATTAGTAAGTGACATTATTGTAAAGGAAATGTATTCTTTCAGAACGGTTATCCTTCCCGCCGTCGATCCCTCGTAGACGATGCTCGCTTCGAAACGCTGGTAGTCAAGCAGACCAAACAAAGTGTACTTGAAGAGGCTCGCGCTCGTGCTAATGGTAAGTTTATGACCCGCTTATCAACACTATTTAAAATTCACGTGGACGGATCTAAGCGAATATATGCAACAAATTTACATAGGAATCTACGACTGGCAATACAAATTTAAAGCAAGAACGAGTTTTCTTGTGCAACTATCCACCTGTTACGAGGTAATATATAATGACAGATATGGTTCCATACGCTTAAACTTGGCCGTGACGTTAATTTTGATGGATTTTTTTATTATATTTTTTGTTTAATTTTTATTTATTTACTTTTATTTCTTATTTTTTATTTAGACTCTGGCTTGGAATCCGAATTTATCCAAGATGGAATTCATATTGGCAACGGCGATAAATCCCCAACTGTGGAAGACGGTACTCAGCAAGACGAAACTAAGAACGGCCACCTTGGTAATTTTATTTTTCATTTGATTTTTTTATCATTTGTTTATTTATTTTTATAATTGTTTCTTTTTGTCGAAAGTTTCTCTTAGTTTCCTATTATTTTTATTTTAGCTGATGCCGATATAGGAGATGACGCCGGAAAGGCAGATGAGGGTCAGTATTTGGTTGTTTAGAAGTTTCAATTAGTAATCCAGATTCTAGACATAAGCTAACGTAATTATATTATTTGCAGACTATACTTTAACTGAGGAAGAAGTTATCCTGCAAAATGCAGCTGCTGAATCTCCTGAGGCAGAACAAGCAATTCAACAGGCAGCTCTACTGTTGCGTATGCGCGAAGGGATGGGATCTCTTGCTCGTATATTGAAAACAATCGACAATTACAAGGGATGTGTACAACATCTTGAAACACGGCCTTCGCAGTTAGCTGATGTTCAGTTCGATGCTCTCGTCAAAGTGAGCATGTCTCGTATCAATCTTCTTCAGTTGATTAGATCTCTTCGCCAGTCCACGTCGTTTGCTGGAGTGAACCTTGTCTCGGAAAATAACATGTCTAGCAAAACACCATGGTTCCCACGTCACGCCTCTGATCTCGACAACTGCAACCACCTCATGACAAAGTATGAGCCAGAATTGGACATGAACCACCCTGGCTTTGCTGATAAGGAATACAGAGAGCGCAGAAAGCAAATAGCCGAAATCGCATTCGCTTACAAGTATGGTGATTCGATCCCATCCATCACTTACACTGAAAGCGAGAACGCCACCTGGCAACGAGTATTCAACACCGTGCTCGACCTGATGCCTAAACATGCTTGCAAAGAGTACAAGGCAGCGTTTGGCAAGCTCCAAGCAGCAGATATCTTCGTGCCTCACCGTATACCTCAGCTCGAGGATGTAAGCAGCTTCCTCCGTAAGCACACTGGCTTCACGTTGCGCCCGGCCGCTGGTCTTCTGACCGCACGCGATTTCCTCGCATCGCTTGCTTTCCGTGTGTTCCAGTCAACCCAATACGTACGCCACGCTAACTCACCTTTCCACACGCCTGAACCGTAAGTATTATTATTTGTACATACATAGTTTAAATATTCCTACTGAAAATCAAATTATGTTTATTAGTTTCATTATCAAGATTAAAAAAAAATATTTACATTATTTTATTACTAAAAGTTTTAACAATATACATACATTTAACAATACACACTTTCATAATATTTTGAAATAAAGTTATGTCTTTTGAATTAATTATGCCAGATTGTCATATTTTTGCGGAAATATTACCACCATGTTGATGTTATGCAAATTGAATTATATTATCACCAAATAATTATCAACTAAAATAAACACACTTAAAAATTAATTACGAACTATCATTAATCGTTCGCAAGGTGATGTATAATAAACTCACGTATGAATCTATTTAAAGGAGGGAGCGCTGTAATGAAACTGAAATTTGGTTAAACGTTCTCCCGAATCTAGTTATAGGAGGATATCAAGTCAAGTTAGAACCATCAAAGGCTACGATAATAGTTTAAACACAAAGTTAGCAGCTATTTGAAGCAATCGACATGGACGACAAGCTGAAGCGGAACTTCACTTTATTCCCTCCTCTCTTTAGACTTGGAATAAGTTAAATGTGAACTAATAAAGTTTATCTGTTACAGGGACTGTATTCATGAGCTTCTTGGACACATTCCTCTTTTGGCAGACTCCAGCTTTGCTCAGTTTTCTCAAGAAATTGGTCTCGCTTCGCTTGGTGCTTCGGATTCCGAAATCGAAAAGCTTTCCACTGTAAGTTGTCAAAATTCATAGATTTTTTATCGTGTAACGAATAGGATATTATAGTTGTAAACGGACCCAGCTGTTGCGAAATGCTATAATAAGTTAAATAATGCGCCTATATTTACAGAGATATAACAAAGATATTTTTTCAACAGGTATATTGGTTCACTGTAGAGTTTGGACTGTGCAAGGAGAACCAGCAGTTGAAAGCCTATGGTGCAGCTCTATTGTCTTCGATTGGTGAATTACTTCACGCACTCAGTGACAAGCCTGAGTTGAGAGCTTTTGAACCAGCTTCAACATCCGTGCAGCCCTATCAGGATCAAGAGTATCAGCCAATTTATTATGTCGCTGAGAGCTTCGAAGATGCCAAAGAAAAATTCAGGTAATAATCAATTGATTCAATTATATACCTTTAATTATAATAATATATATTATAATAACTAATTAATACTACACTATACTTATATATTTTATTTTTGTTATACAGACGCTGGGTGTCGACCATGTCCCGACCGTTCGAAGTCCGCTTCAACCCACACACCGAGCGCGTTGAAGTACTCGACTCCGTGGACAAGTTAGAGACTCTCATCTGGCAGCTAAACACCGAAATGCTACATTTAACCAACGCCGTCAAGAAGCTCAAGGGCTCAGACTTTGAGTGATTGCCTTAATCCAAATACACGCCAATGGTTCAGTGCATGCGGCCTTGCCCGCACTCTGTATAGTTAGTGATATTGTAGACGTAAGACTGTTAATGGCGTACTTGGAGTGCATTTGTGTGTGTGTGACTGTGAGAACCATCCGAGATCCGATGGTACTTCGTTGAATTTCTTTTTGTACCTTATTATATTATTTATTATGCCGAGCTCATTGCCCGGGTCTCGGAAAGTACACAGAGCTCCTGATTGCCCATTTAAGGAGGCTGTGCTGTTTTGCGAGTCCTAAAATATTATAGTATTAATTTATAAACTAAAGAAAACACAAGTGAAATAAAAAATGGAGCACCAAAAATATATAAAAAGTCAAACAGAAAATATATGAGTTTGAGTGGAATTCGCTGTTTTATTTATTCGTATATATTCATATTATGCATTACACATTCAACCAATATCATTTATTTAAAATCCTGCAATAAATTGAATGAAAATATATCCAATATCGGAGAGGAGACTACGGCTACCATTCCTAATCCGATTTAAGTCTCCGAGGAGTCCGATCGCTGCGAACTTAATAGGATTGTGAAAAAAAAATTAATTGCCACTCTCGATCCAATAACGCTTAAATTTAGCTACAAAGACATTGAAAGTAAATGTATTCAATATATATATATATGTGTGAGTACTTCCTTCTTACATAATTAACTTAATTAGATATACTCGTTAACCGGAAAGATACATGAACTTCCTTACCTTTATTTCGTTTATCCTCGACCTAATATAACCTAAACATGCTCGTATATTTATTAACCGAATTATAACTTTATACGCGTATATTATATGGGTCACAGGTCTTGTTCAACTTGGATATATGTGGCTTATCAGGTTTAAAAATCAACAGGTGGGTCTATTTATATTTACAAATCCATTTATATTGCTAAAGGGCTTAGATATGCACCGATTTATTTATTATGACTGTTACTGTGAAACCTTAACACATTTAGCACAAAAAGTGATTGTTAACAAATATTTTCGTTATTATTTATGCTTTAACAAGGTAACAGCGTTTAATTGTTTAAGCCTATATCAATCTGACCCAGATTAATTTTCATAATTCGTTTTACGTGCTCACTTCATGCCAAAAGGGAAACTATTTCATAAATCAAGTAATTAACGAAGATTGATGTATTTTGTATTATCTAAATAAGATAGTTTTGAAATCGGATAAGAAAGAGAACAAAATAAATATCTGTTACTTGCACAAAGGATTTATAAAAGAGAATGTGTGTTGAAATGAAAAACAGGTTATTCAGGAACGCGAGCAAAACAATTTTGCTACAGTTTGTCCGTTGCAAAGCTATTTTTAATGGAGCAAAAAAGTGTAGTTGTTGTGGCTAGTTTATAAAAAGGTCGGTGTTGTGCGTTGACATTAAATGAGGCGAGTCGAGAGGCACGACCTCAAGTCGAGCAAGGGCGAGCTCGTAGTCGCTTTGCCACGGCCCGTTCAATCGCTTGGACAACATGAGCACCAGCGCGGTAATTGTACTAATAAGATACTTGTCAATGTCAATACTAATGACGGTCCAATTTAAAAGATTTTTGGAAATATGTCTACAAAATCATACTTATTCCATAACTGAGCGAAGAAGAAACCTTTTTAAGTATTACATTATGTGATTATAGATCATCTTTGTTAAATCTTGGTTGCAACCCAAACTTCTGCTTCCGTGCCCAAGGTCCCTTTCCAACTTTTCCTTCTCCACTTCGCACGGTCTTTGGCATTCTTGTACACTACCAACTCACTAGTCCATTAACACGCATATCACCCTTTAGGATGTCAAGACAGCCCTTTTTGAGTATATTTTCACTGCTTCGGTCCCTTCTGCCGGGACCTGATTATAGATATAATAGTCAATTATGCACATAAATCCCTTATTAATAGCAGCCTCTAACACTTAAGTGCCATAGCTGAACTCAGACCCCCTCCCCCTGCTCCCTAAGAGCAAACGAACTACAGTTCATTATATTTTATTGTATTTGTACATATTCTGTTGTCAAAAGCAGATTAGGAGTTACACAAGCCGTTGATCTGGGTATGAAGATTTCCTTGCGGTTTTTACGTATTTGGCTACCACGTATCTATTCTAGCAGCGAAATACTTATTCTAGCTAGTTTCCATGGTTACATACCGAACTAAATTACCTGTCTTTTACGACTTTCCAAGGAGCTATCCTTATTTTATTGGACCCAGTACCATACACACACACAAGCTTAATCGTATTACAGTATCTTGACAACCAAACATTCGAATCCGAGTAGGAAAAGACCCTTGAAGCGGTACCTCGGTCTTCTTCTTCCTGTCCTTATCCCAGCTATGTGGGGTCGACGCAACATATCTGAACATTTTAATATTTTACACAATCCATTCATCTTTTCTTCGGTTTATCTCTCATTTTGCCTCCATCCACTCGCATTTCTAGCATTTTCCTTGTTGTATGACAATCTTGACTTCGCATTATATGACCATACCAGGCTAGCCTATTACTTTTCAGCTTCTCAATCAGTGGCGCGGCGCTACTTTCAAATTTCCCGTAACATAGGTACTCATTTCTAATTTTATCAATTTTTGTGACTCCGCTAATTCATCTCAACATTCGCGTCTCTGCTACATACAATAACCTTTCATCTTTCCCCTTCGTGGTCCAGCACTCTGAACCATACAATATGACAGGTTTTATAACGGACTCATAAATTTTACCTTTAAGTCTAAACGGCACTTGTGAATCGCAAATTGTTGCTAAGATCTGTCGCCATTTCATCCATCCTACATTCACTCTGTTTTTCACATCTCGGTCTATATCACCGTCATTCTGGATTAATAGTCCGAGAATGAAATCGGAAATTCCACCAAAGTCGCAAAATGGATGTTCAGTTTTGGTTCTACTTATCTCAACACCCTCAAATCTATCTTGCCATTTAGTCAATCTGCTCTGGACCGACCTCATGAGCATTTTCTCCAACCAGGACAGTGTCATCAACAAAGAGCATACACCAAGGTGTCTCCTCCTGTATTCCTGATGTTACTACATCTACCACCAGAAGAAACAGATACGGACTAAGGCGTTCTCACCTATTACGGTCTCCTCTCGTAGTCGTCTTGCAATCACTTTCTCCCATATCTTCATGCTGTGCGTTATTAGTTTTATTCCTCTATAGTTGTTACAAACCTGTAACATCACCCTTGTGATGACAAAAATGGGCACTAATGTGCTATAACACCATTCATCATAGATAGCCTCGTCTTGCAACAGCTTATTAAAGAACAAAGTCAGCCACTGAACACAGCCTGAACAGCCTGCTTTCAAGAACTTCCATACTTCCACAGGTATTAAATCCGGTCCTACAGACGTACCATTTTTTATACCATCCACTGCCAATCTAACCTCAGCGGTACTCACTTCTCTCACAACGTCCATATTAACAGAGGCCTTCTCTAACACTCCATTCGAGACATAGTCTTCATTCATGAATTCACAGAAATAATTTTTCCATCTGCTTTTATCTCTTCATTGTCTGTTAAGATCCTTCCACTATGATCTACTTCCCAAAAAAACTCATACAGCTTGGCTTATTCTCTGGCTTTAGAGACAGCAACAGCTCTTTTTACTCTCTTTTCAAACATTCCAATAGTCTTTCCTCTTACTTTCCTTTATCAAAATATCCTCTTCGTCCGCACTTTTCCATTCTTTAAAAGTATTTTTCTTTTATTTCAGTATCTCCTGTACTTATTCCTTCTACCCCCAGGATTCTCTGTCAATTTTGCATTTATCTTTCGTTTCTCCAAAAAGTTATTTTGCTACAACTCTAATGCATTCCGATATTTCATTCCAATATTCATTTACAGATTTTCCAACCTTATCATCCATCTCAACCATTTTGTCTACTTTGTTTGAATTTGCTCGCATACTCTTCCTTTTCCACAAATGAGGTGACTTTGTTTTGTGCTTTATTATTTTCGTGAGATAGCTATGTCTAAAACTAGGAGTCGGTGTTGGGAGACTACACTTTCACTTGGCATCGCTTTGCAATCTCTGGCTGACTTGATTCTATTTCTTCTTATGAGAAAATGCTCGGTTTGTGTGTTGTGGTTTTCGCTAGGTACTATAAGTAATCAAATATTGCATTTTTTTTTAATAAAACGAATTTATTATGGCCATGTCATACGCTGATGCAGATTGTAATAAGGATTCCTTTTCCTAGGCCCCCGTGTACCCTCTTGTACTCTCCATTCATTATTTCCATGTGTCCATTAAAATCACCACCCACATATACGTCTTCCTTATCTAGTATATTGACCATGACTGTGTCAAAGTTCACATCACACAATTTCTCTTAAAATCACTTCCGCGATAGTAGAATTTATACCACGCTTTGTCTCTTGCAGGCAAGCTATATTTATTCGTCTCCTTTTTAACACATCTGCAGTCTCTCTTCCAGTCATTGTACTTATATTCCAGCTTGCAAATCTCATTCTCTTTCCAAGCACTTGCGTTATGCTTTCATTTGAGTACATGTTGTACTTATAGTTTTGGCTTCCTTTTTACAAACCGGCCACCTGTCTATATTAACCCTTTTCTGGGATTTATTCAAATATATTAAAAACTATACTATTATAATAACTATACTGATATAATAATACAGTAAAATACTTATAGAAAATTTGCTATGTAAAACACTATTAACTACTTATTTATATAATACTATTATATACTAAGGTTCATAATTTAGTTAAATGCCAAAGTTTATATAAAATATCCTTTCTTTTTATGGTATACCTTTCCGCTTCTTATGGCAGCGGTAACACGGTGTAACGGTTATATATTTTGGCCAACTACTTAGATCCAAAGAAATAATAATTTTAAATAATAATAATATCATTGCCCCATTTTATTATTGATTTATACTTAATCAAGAATTATCTAAAACGGACGGTTTCCTTGGATCCTATTTGAAATTTGAAATGACGGCCAATGAGTTGAAAACATTTGACTATTAGGAAGTGTTCTCAATAAGTGGTCGTAAATTATTGATGACCTCAAATAAAAATAGTTTTAATGTATTAAATAAAATAAATAGGAATTAAATATTTAAGAAAATTATTTTTGTAAACAAAAACAACATCGTCTGCTATAGTTACATAAAAGTGTATTTCTCAAGTCATTACAACATAATCCCTATTTCACATTAGTCACAAGACATTGTTTTCTAAGGTGTAGAAAATGTACTGACAATTAAATCATTATAAATGTATTATTTTAATAAAACAAACTATTTGTTCCCTGAGATTTGTTCCTATACAGTTGTTCGTATGCATGTTGAGACATGAGACTTAGTTAATAACCTAATATCACAACGGCTTGTGCATGTAGGCACGCCTGCGGGAATCACCGGTTCAATTTCCGTTACGAGTTCATGTGTTTATATGTACAATATAAAAATTACAAAAGGAAAGTAAGTAGTTATCATTTCTCTGCACAAGTGCCCTGAGACGGAGGGTTTGAATCCAAAAGTGCTGGCTTGACGTCGTTATAGGGAGATATGCGTGCCAATGGACTGAATATCAGGGATGCTGAAGATTGTGCGAAGTAGAGAAGAAAATGGCACCAAACTTTGGGTTGCAACTGGGATTTAACGCTAATGATTCGATGACGTTTATGATTTATCACTATTCTGATGCCGATGTATCTAGTAATCTGATCGTTATTTATCAGATTATGCCAACTGGCAGCGGGTAAAGGTTTAATCCCTGATATTTTTACCTCCTTCACAGAAACATTCGTGTAAGGCGAAAAATCTAATATTTATTATTTAAGTGATTCAAAATTATCTTGACCGCAAAGGCCACTCGTTACGTTTGTGTTAAAGATGGATTACACAGCCTTCTACGTATGTACGAACACGTAATTTTCGCGTATTGAACAATATATTTATTTGTTAAACTTCATATATGTTGAAGGTAAAACCGCAACTTGAAAATTAATACGTAGTTGTTTCTCGTAGATTCCAGAACTTTCTTAAATATTTTATAATTACTTTTTAAGCGTCAATGCAACTTATTCAAAGTGAATATGAAAGGAAAAATGTACTTTTAAAATGGCGATTAACAAAGAATTTATGCTTATACCTACCTACCTTCATCATCATCATCATCATCTTTGCGTTGTATCCCGGTTGCAGCACAAACTCTCGCTTCGGCGCCCGGGGTCCGCTTTCCGACTTTTTCTTCTCCACTTCGCACGGTCTTCAGCATCTCTGGTAGTGAGCCCATTGGCACTCATATCACCCTTTACGACGTCAAGCCAGCACTTTTTGGGTCTACCCCTCCAGCCGGGGCCCGGCGGAGGCGGCATGGCCAGACATTTGTTACCCACGTAAGCATCTGGTTGCCGTAAAACGTGGCCGTACCAACGGAGCCGACACTCTTGTAATTTATCCGCAATGTCACGGACATGAAGACTGCCGCGAATGCGGGAGTTCCTAACGCGGTCCTTCCGCGTCACTCCACATATACCTACCTACCTTATGTATATCAAATGCTAGAAGACATGGTATGGTCCACGTCGTGGTATATTACACAGGGAGACCAATATACAGGTTCCTAGATTCGAATCTCACGATGCCATGCATCGTTTAGGTAGTTTATCTTGCTCAATGTGCTTATAATAGCACTTTCCATGTACCAACGGTAAAAGAAAATGCCATGAAGAAACCTGTATACCGTGACCATTGGTATATGTAACCCGCCATTCTGCCTTACAAAGCGTGGCGGCTTTGATTATGTGACGTGTATATAATCAAAGCGTGGCGGATATACTACCCTTTCGCTCTAGGGAGGCCCGACCCCTGATATGGGACGTGGGGTTGTTAATATGCAAGGAGACTAAGTTATTGTATAAAACAATAAAAAAACCGCCTAAAAAACTATTCCAAAACAAATTAATATGCAGTAAAAATTAAAAAAATAATTACGTATTCTTCTATAACTTAATAATCAACTTACTTTTTCTACTCATCAATCTAGGTACGATCTATGTGTTTACCACGCAAGACGTTGGTACCTACCCACTTCAAATCTAACTCAACACATACCTATGAATATCAATCATTCAATCAAATCAAGATCAAAATATTTTTTACAGTTCTCCTAAGTAAAATTAAATGAAAAATATTAGACTACTTAAAAGTCAATCAAATTATTACGATAATAAATAATCATGTAGTTACAATTATTGTTATTTTTGTCATGAATCCCATAATCAGAACCTAACTAAACTCATAAAACTACCTTTGAAGTAGGTACATCCTTTCCAATAAAAAAGGAATCATCGAAATCGGTTGGCGTGATATTGAGTTATTCGTCCATTTGTCGCGCACACACTTAATGCAAATTTAAGATTTATATGGTTTTCTCTAATTTGAATGAAATGGGGCCACACGGGAAGCACCAGCTTTCAAATAAAAAATAATCATCAAAATCGGTTCACCCAGTCAAAAGTTCTGAGGTAACAAACATTTAAGAAAAATTGTCGAATTGAGAACCTCCTCCTTTTTTGAAGTCGGTGAAAAACACTAGAACCGTGCCTTGTATTTTTATCGTGTCTAAGTACGATCTATATATAGCACAAAATATATGTGCAATCGATGAATAAACATTTTTATAGACCTAGGTTTTGTAAGTTACAGGTTGATACATGTTTGAGTTAGCCTTTAAAATTAAAACATAAATGTGATAGAATGGGAAACGTGTAGAGTCCATGAAGGCCTATCAAATATTCACCATCCCGATCCACTTGCACCGGTCAATCGACCACCGGTGCTTAAAATGAATTTTTCTTTTCTTATGCAGAAATAACCTAAATAAAGAATATGGAATAGAGATAACTAAATATGATTTCTAGGAGCACTCTGACTCCCAAGGCATTCAGGAAAATGTATCGTAAGGTTGTTTTCAAATTGAAGAAGTTAAAGCTAGTTATTAGCCCAAACATTATGCATCTTACAAGAAGGCATCTGTTATCAAATGGTGGTTTATCCATCCTGGTAACAGTAATAACTGTATATAGAATAGTGGGTCCTGACGAAGTTGCCTAGTTGTTGATGAGTTACGTGTCTACGATATACCTTTTTGAAGTCATACTTCTTTTGGAGCGTTTGGAAAAAATTATGACAGTAAAATTTTTACTATGTGACCAT
Source organism: Malacosoma neustria (assembly GCA_963693495.1). Classification (NCBI taxonomy): domain Eukaryota; kingdom Metazoa; phylum Arthropoda; class Insecta; order Lepidoptera; family Lasiocampidae; genus Malacosoma; species Malacosoma neustria. The sequence continues at coordinate 12,546,734 of OY856371.1, forward strand.
AGTGAATTTAGCTGATAACTGTCACTCAAGTTTCCGTGAAAACTCGTAACTAATTTTACTACGTTAGCTTTCGAAACTCCCGCGTTTTAAATTACAGTTTATTTTATTAAAACCTGTCACTTTTGTAACTCCGATACTGGCAAAATCGATGCTAGAGGCGTTGGAGCCATAACTTTAAGAACTGAACTAATTTTACGGTTATTTCTTAAATATTGATAAATCGTCGTAGTCGTAGAATAGTGACGGATCTGACATATATTCAACTTTACAGGACAGCCATTTTAAAAATACACAAGCGTCATTTTACTATGAGAATCTATCATATGCGTCACTTTACCGACTGCTTAATTTGAAATCTAAAATACATGTAATTTTTTTTAATGTAGCAATAATATTTAGTAGACAATGTGGTATCCAAATATGGCAAAAAGTGAATTTTGGATTTTATTCAAATCCGACGTTATTCTACGATCACGACGAAATATACAACACGTATCATTGGGGGTAATTATATTTATTTATTGTAGGAATCAAATTCGCTACCACTAGATGGCGCCTGTGGCAAATTGGCTTACGCTAACTTCCCAATGACGTATTATATAATAATAATAATATACTTATATAAATCTATATGGAAATTAAACGCAAGGTATCGTGTGTCGGGGTCTTTTCTCTTTTGCTCGTATTTATTAATAGTCTCAGGGGTCGTTGTAATCTTTATCTGGTAGTCGTTTTGATACTATTCAAGTAATTCAACACTTGTATAATTGGTTGTAGTGGTGCATTCAAGTTAAGGAGCTTGTTTAAGAGTCCTTGTAATTCGTACAAATCTATTTAAGTTATTAATTACGAGTATATCCATGTGACATTATATATTTAATTATTAACATCATTCTGATTACTTTAATAAAATGGTATAAATAATAATTAGTAGTTTATTTCACTATTAATACGGTACCACTTCACTGGCAAACCACTTAATTTATATTTATTTTTGTCAACTCGACTCAACTTAAAACAACTTTTTTGGTTTTTTTTTCGTCTCGGGGAAATTACACTTGATAGGTTGGTTCTACCCGGCCCGGGGGACCAAAGGATATGTGGGACTCTGGGAATGATGGTCCGACTCCGACTACCAACTAAATACCCCGCTTCTTCTATCGCCTATGCCTGGGCCCATGGATAAATAGTCAACTGATCTCGTGGCCCAAGCTGGCACCGGCCCGCCCTTTGTTGCTCAGGGCCTCTTCCATGTTATTAGCGCCAGGAGAGTCAGGATTTCAGTCAACTCTTAATTAGTTTAGAAAAAGAACTACTTTTCGACATGATTTCTGTAAAATTCGTTCATATTTCATAGACGCTCTCGAACAAGTTCAACATTGATATATTAATTAATACATTTTGGATAGGATTCCCGTTAAATCCGTTCTAAGTGAGTGTCTACATAGCAAAATGAGTAAATATGCCAAACTTCAAGTCAATAAATAGGGTGTATAATTTAGGAGATATTGTAATGAGTGATATTTTGCTTAAGTGTATTTATATATATATATATATATATATATATATATATATATATATATATGTGTGTGTGTGTGTGTGTGTGTGTGTGTTGATGGTGTTATTTAATATGCTTTATCCGTGCAGGGGCGGAGAAAGAATACTAACCTCTGCATCCAGGGTTGGCCTGTCGTAAAAGGCGACAGAAAAACCCTAAAACCCTAACTAGGTGATAGACCTCCAATCCCCACCATACCTGGTCTCTAATAGCCGTCATAATAACCTAATGTTTTCTTCAGGCATAAGTGAGGCAGGTTCTAGTTCCCTTACGCGGACGGCAGTGTGCTAGCAGTGCCCTGTCGTCGTAAAAGTCTATAGGCGACGGTGACTACTTACTTTTAAGTGGTCCTATAGCCTGTTTATTGTTCCACAAAAATAAAAAAAGAATAGTCCAAATTTTTTGTCAATGAGCCGGTAACGTTGGTATTTTGTATTGAGATTTACCGACCTATATTTTTGTTGATTGCATTGATTATCACTAAGAACTTTGCTTATATAAGAGAATCATCATTTCAGTGGTTAATCCCAGTTGCATTTAAAGCCTGCACCTGAATCAAAAACCCCACTGAAGAGTAGGGTAACTTCTAAACTTCGTCAATCTTCATTTCCGTTTGGTTACTTTTCCTTCGACCTAGACATTAAAATTGGAATAGTCGATAAAATTGTGTTTTACGGGAATATTCAATTACCTTTTACTATTGTTACTTTTGACTAGGAATACATAGTTTATTCATGTTAAATATAAAGATTATTAGGGAAGGCAATAATAAAAAAATATAATGTAGAAATGTATTTAAAAAACCATGTTAAAATACAATAGGTAATAAAATAGTACTAAACTATTTAATTACATGTTTATGTTGAGTTCTCCATTATCCTCGTCAGCCAAAACTGCGTTGTAACTATTCCTTGTTGACGTGACCTGATTCTGAAGAGCGCGTAGTCTGATTTCAACTAGTCCAAAGTTCTCTTGAAGGCTATTCAACTGCATTTGCATACGCTGACGAATCTAAAAGCGGCATTTATTTGTCAATATCGACCTCCCTAAGGTTTTCCTTCATATTGTGCAATAGTGAGTGACTAGAAAACATATATATCTAAAAACCTATTGAATTAATTTGTCTTGAACACTTCAAATAATTCTTCAAATGTTTACCAGATATTTGGAGAATCATTAATGTCTTTAGAATAATAAATAATTATTAATAAGACCCAGTCTGGTAATTCATCGTTTCTAAGACGTAAGAGTCAAGTATGTCCCGTTTGCTGGATCGTAAATCAAGACAAGACCTCATTTGGATTTATTTTCGAGGTAATAAAAAATATAAATAACAATTCTGTAAGATATAATATATATCTTACAAAACCGTAATCTTAAATTGTTACATCTTACATATTAATATAGCTTGTTCTCCATGCAGGGGTGGAGTAAGCATACTGCCTGCAACAGAGGGTGGCTTGTAGTAATAGGCGACAAAACAACTCTAACTAGGTGGTAGGGCTCCAAGCCCATCTGGATGGCGAACACCCCTCTAAATAGGCCACCATAAGCACCTTATGCTGTATTTTGGCTATAAGTGAGTCATGTTACAGTTTCCTTACGTTAACAGCAGCGTGCGTCGCAAACATCCATTGGTGCACCGTTGATTAGCAATAATTCGCTTCTGGCGTAATTAGGGCGACAAACTATTGTTTTTCGGACCATTGTCCGCCTTCTTACATTTATTTTACCTATTCGCGTGGCCTTCGGAAACTCTAAGGGTTTATATTTGTACGAAAGTTGTGACATCTTAATTTAAGCATTTTATGAACAGAATAAAAGCCAATAATCAAACAGTAAATAATCTCATCTTCAACTATCAAACGAAGCCATCCTTAAATTACTACACATCCCTGTGACATTTGTTGAATCATAATTTAATGTACACGTCATTCCAAAAGCATAATATAATTCAAAAATATTATTGTACATATTGCAGAAAGATTCAATTCAAAAATATCTTTAAACATATTACATATAAGAAAATAAATGAAAACAAACCTCGTCTCTCTCCTTTTGACATGCCCTGTATTGAGCACGGCTTTGGATGAGTTGACGCTCAAGCTCCGATATCTGGGTCTGCAAATATTTTTTCATCGACTCCGCCCTCTCTTTGCATCGGTTGATGGACCGGTTATTCTCATTCTTCATCTCTTCCAAATCCCGTTTGAGTTTCAAACATTCGTTCTCTTTCTCCTTATAACGTGTCTCTTCTATTGTCAGTTTTTCGCAAAGCCTCAATGCTTGGCATCTATATAAAAGAAAGAGTTGTGTTGTAAGTATTTATGTTTTAAATAATTTGTTTAATAGTTCTATATTTGCTATATACAAATAGTCTAATAGAATATTCTAGATAAGCTAATTCTTTTCCCTGTTCCTTATCAATATTATACGGTGGCTACAGTAAAAATCTTCATTTGTGTACTTTTTGACGCCTCTGATTGGTCGACGAACCCTGGCCAAATCATATATAAAGAGCATAAATTTCAAAATAATTAATTCAGTATTCAATACAGCTTCAGATATTGATGGTATTGATTCAGATAACCATCACTGGTGTTTCATTTATAACCCAAATGGTGACCCACTGAAATACTGACCCCGTGTCACCAAAGTGGTGACCCCGACGTGATAATATCACCCGTCACCCAACGTGATATATCAAGGCACCGAACCTCTGCCCAAAATTCCAAAATGGAAGAACAGAGCAACAGCACCAGCCATACTGAATCCATCTCGAAGCAAGCCGCCGGTATCTCCCTCACCATGAGGATACCACCATTATGGCGCGACAGACCCAGGCTATGGTTCATTAGTTTCGAAGCCGCAACAAACGACTTGAACAAAGGCCAGTCACAGCTCGCTCAAATGGTAATCGCCCAGCTCGAATGCCAGGACATCGAGCAATTAGTGGATCTCCTGTACAACCCGTCAGATAACCATCACTGGTGTTTAATTTATAACCCAAATGGTGACCCACTGAAATAGTGACTGATGCAATGAATTTAGAATATATTTTTAACTTCAAAAGTATTCAAAATAAAATAACACTGAAGCAGACATGAATCACATGTTGGCTTTTGTATTTTAATGTGCCTAAAATCACATAGATATATCTTATGATTTGATAATTTTTGATTTCAATGTTTTTATAATCAGATTTTTATGTTATATGAAATTGTTCTATTTTAATAAAATACATCTTCTAAGTTTTCTAATTACTGTTGTTTTTCTATATTAACATATTGTGAGTTAGATCATAGAAACTTAAAGGCGCTAATTTTAAACATAGGGTACTAAGTGCAGATCTCCTTGTAATATAAAAGAGTAGTTTGTTAGTATTATAGATAATTTATGGCTCAATCTAAAAACAAAACGTTATAAATTTTCATTATAGTTAATATTTCACGGCTTTATTCAATTTTAATATACTAAACAACATTAACTTTAACCTTAACATATCTCATTAAATAAGTCAACAACAAAGTGTTTCTGTAGTGTAAACAAATTTTTGATTTTCCTTTATAAACCCGTTCTACGTCGTTTTTAAATTACCACGTGTAACCGGTCTACGTTTGAAAACGGGTGTTTCCATCCACTTACGTTTTTATAAGGAAACTTCCTACAAAATTTATCGTAACGGACACCAGTGATTAAAAAGATTTTTATATTTGTAATAATTATATTCATTGCTTTAATATTATTATCACGTCAAAACACATGGGGCTTCACCGTCGACAAAATGACCATTTTAAAAGGAAATTATCCGCAACGAATACTATAAGACTAAGGAGATGAGTATTTACAATCAACCAATATAATGGCGGATTCCTGGAGTAACTAATAAGAACCATGTAAAGAACTTTCAAGCACGTGCATTGGCTCTGCGACAGATTCACCGGAGGAAAGCCTGAGACTGGCAAAACCTTCAAAACGGACTATTAGTATGATTTATATCAAGATGAATAAACATCTATACGACATAAAATTACAATATTTTTAATGTTCAGTTATTATTTTACTTACTAAAATCGACATCTATAATTGTGTTTATTAAAATTAATGTGATTGTAATTGCATTTTCGAAATATCAAAAAATGCAATCACCAGAGTCACCAGTTATCCAAAACAATTTTTTTTTCTATTGAGCAAAGCACTAATCTTAACAGACACAAAAAGCCGTAGAAGTCATTTATAAAACATTTTAGATATAATTATTTTGTATGCATAAGCAAAAACTAAGCATGGAATACTGACTTGCTGTAAAAGTAGATACGTATACTAATTATCCATATATAGCTATGCTAAATGATAGAGAAATGGTTCAATACTAGAATAATTAAACGATTACATTTATGATCACGGTAAGAGTATTGAATTTAACTCCGAACTGGGCCGATGTAAGAATACTGACACCTCCGGCGGAGGGCTTGGGGGGCGGCTTGTCATAAAAGGCGACAGAACATCCCTAGCTAAGTGGTACGGCTCCAAGCCTGTCTAGATGACAAACACCCCTGGTCTCAAAGTATGCCGCCAACCTTGTGTTGTGTTCCAGCTTCAGTAACATACAATAGCTTCCAGTTCTCCTATGCGAACGGATGAGTGTTAAACGTCGCAAACATTTACTAGACCGTAAGCCTGCCTGCTGTTCCACAGCAATAAGAAGGGCAACAAAATGAGATCATTTAATGGCTGGCTGTGTGGCCCCGGCCAGTGAAACGAATAGGGTCACCCCAGGTCATTCCAAGGAAGTCGTAAAAGGCAAATGATGGACTACTCCTTTGCCAGCTTGCATGCGGCAAAGAAAGTGAGTGCACCTCTCGGTTTGCTTGCGATCTAAAGGGGTTCCAGAGACTTATATTGATATTATCCGAGACATGTATCGCTAGTCTGATTCCGTAGTTCGAACCGCTGTTGACGACACAAAACCTTTTCCCATCACTGTTGGGGTACACCAAGGATCCGTCCTTAAACCGTTTCTGTTCAGCGTGATATTAGACGTCCTGTCAAACAGCATCAGATGCACATGCGCAGCCCTCATGGCTGCTCGTGTATGCTGACGATATCGCACTGGGAGATGCGTACAGGGGTAGGTTGGTGAAACGCATGAAGGCGTGGAAGGAGTCGCTTGAAAACTGTAGTCTGAAGCTCAATGTCTCGAAGACTTGGCCTGTAACTTCACACATCCCACACCCGTACACATAGGCGGCCATACTGTCGAGTGCACGGACCAGGTGAAATACCTAGGATCTGTATTTCACGCGTCTGGTGACATTGATTGCGACGTCAAGGCACGCATCTCTGCCGCGTGGACCAAATGGCGTGAGGTGACTGGTGTCATTTGTGACCCTAAGATGCCAGTTAAGTTGAAGGGACAGGTTTATAAGACCATCATTAGGCCTGTCCTTTTATATGGCTGTGAAGCATGGCCAGTACTAGAGCGGTACAAGCAGGGACTGAGTGTCATGGAGACGAATATGCTGCGGTAGATTTGTGGAGTGACGCGGAAAGACCGTGTTAGGAACCACCGCATTCGCGGCAGCCTTCATGTCCGTAACATTGCGGACAAACTGCAGGAGTATCGCCTTCGCTGGTATAGCCACGTTTTACGACAACCGGCTAACTACGTGGGACAAATGTCTAGCCATGCCTCCTCCATTGGGCCGGGTCGAGGGTGTGTCAATTTTAATAGAAGAATTATAAATTAATGAAGAAAATATTAGGAAACACTAATATTATATTAATCATGACGGGATATAAAAAATACGAAACGAGAAATATATATACCATAATATGAACCGATAAAATTGACAAGAAGAAAGTTTTATGGTCTGTTAGTGTCAAATAAAGAAACCAAACAACTTACTTCAGATCCTCAACACTTTTGGTAAGGGTAATGATTTCGGTTACTTTATCATTCAAATATATGTTCAGATCTTCATTTTCAGCAACGACTTTCGCTTTTTCTTTCTTCTCTTGATTTAAATTATTCAAGGTCATAACAAGCTGAAATAATTAAAGTCTTTATTAAGAGTGCCCTATGTAAAAAATTTATTGGACATAAATGTGAACATGTGCCTCGGAAACAAGAACGAGCAATATAACAAAGCTTCGCCAAAATATTTGTGCTATACAGATCGAAAAAAATGTTGTATATAAGTTACAAAAAAGGTAATAATAAGAAATACGAGTATTAGTTTAATAATTTTAAAAGTGATAGATAATTTGATAAGAAATAAAAAAAATAAACGGAGGAAGGAAAGTGCGATAAGAAAAAAGAATAAGTATATACCTAGTCAGGTCATAAGTATTGTCACACAGTAAAAACTTTTCTTTTGCTGGCCACAAAAAAGTTTATTGAATTAGAATTTCGAATTGTTCATGAAAATAAAAATGTATAACTTTTAGAATTTTACTCATTTTTAAATATGGAGTGGACGCTTAAAGAAGACCGTGTTGCAGTTATTGCGTTGCATCGTTGCGGTTACGCGCCAATTCAAATTTTTAACATACTGAAAAATTTGAATATAACCAAAAGATTCGTTTATCGTACCATCAAACGATACAATGAAGACTCTAGTGTAGATGACAGGTCAAGAAGTGGTCGCCCTCGGTCTGTTAGGACTCCAGCAGTGATAAAAGCTGTGAAGGCACGAATTCAAAGAAATCCCAAACGTAAGCAGAAACTGTTGGCCCTTCAGATGGGGTTAAGCAGAACCACGGTGAAAAGGGTGTTAAATGAAGACTTAGGGCTTCGGGCATATCGAAGAAAAACAGGACATCGTTTGAATGCTCGTCTAATGGACCTGAGACTGAAGAGATGCCGCGCTTTGTTGAAGCGGTACGCGGGAAAAAAATATCGGGAAATTCTTTTTTCGGATGAAAAAATGTTTACCGTAGAAGAGAGCTACAACAAACAAAATGATAAGGTGTACGCACACAGTAGTGAAGAAGCGAGCAACCGTATTCCGCGTGTCCAACGAGGTCATTTTCCATCCTCGCTCATGGTATGGTTGGGAGTTTCTTATTGGGGCTTAACAGAGGTACATTTTTGTGAGAAAGGTGTAAAAACGAATGCTGTTGTGTATCAAAATACAGTCCTGATGAACCTTGTGGAACCTGTTTCTCATACCATGTTCAATAACAGGCACTGGGTATTCCAACAAGATTCGGCGCCAGCTCATAGAGCGAAGAGCACACAAGACTGGCTGGCGGCGCGTGAAATCGACTTCATCCGGCACGAAGACTGGCCCTCCTCCAGTCCAGATTTGAATCCGTTAGATTACAAGATATGGCAACACTTGGAGGAAAAGGCGTGCTCAAAGCCTCATCCCAATTTGGAGTCACTCAAGACGTCCTTGATTAAGGCAGCCGCCGATATTGACATGGACCTCGTTCGTGCTGCGATAGACAACTGGCCGCGCAGATTGAAGGCTTGTATTCAAAATCACGGAGGTCATTTTGAATAAACTTTAATGTCATAAGAATCTATGTTTTGTTAAGTTCATTTTGGTATATGAATGGTTACATAATGAATAAACTTGTTACAATTATTTTACATTAAACATGTGACAGAATTTATGACCTGACACTCAAGACATCCTTGATTAAGGCAGCCGCCGATATTGACATGGACCTCGTTCGTGCTGCGATAGACAACTGGCCGCGCAGATTGAATATATATGTAATATGTATATATATAATAGGTATTATATTATAATATATATAATAGGTATATATGTAAGTCGTGATGATGACTTAATAGGAACGTGTAATACAGTTAAGTATGAATAAAGTAAAGTTTACTTATAAAAAATACCTTAAACGTCCATTTAATATTTTATCAATAATTCGGTAATAAATTATAAAATGTACTGGGTCGATTCACATGCAATTTAGTACCAAAGTATCAATGCACTTGTTTTATGGGTACTAGATAACTACTAAACAACATACATACTTTTCTTTTGCAAATAAATACATATTATAATAAACCTCCAGCCGCGAGACGGGAATCGAACCTGCGACCTCCGCAAGAGTACCGAAGTACGTTATCCGTTGTGCCACGGAGATGGTCTAAACCATGTGTTTCTATCAAGAATTTCTAGGCTCGAATCAAGGTACCCCACTTTGTATTCTGCAGAGTTTTTGGGGTTAGGTCGTCACTATGACGATACTGATTATCACGGCATATTTTACAAATAACACGCAAGATTGAACTAGTGGCAGTATTCAACAGGGTACTCCACAATTCAAAGTGAAAGCTTTAAATACAAGTGGAATGAACCACTTTCATAATGATGATAATATCTATAGAAACCAGGAAAAAGATTTAAGCATTGCCCTGTAATGTACGATATTATATTTTTCTTACGAGAGGGTCTAACTTTTAGAGCTCGGTCGTCACAGTAGGCCTAAGTGGGGATTGCAGAATCGACTTTGGAATTGCTCTGTGAAACAATAGTAAAACAAAGCGGGACATGTGTTTTCTATTTACTTAGTTTTCACTATTATTATGTACCTTTTCTTTAACTCTCTGCAGCTCATTGGATAATTGTTGCGAATTCTCTTCAGCCAAATGTTTTAACTCTATAGCTTCCTGCAGTTGGATTTGAGCGCCCTTCAAAAGGTCCGGTAGTGGAGCCAGCTCTTGCAACTTCTCATTGAATGTCATCTTTAAAAAAATCAACCCATCATTATTTAATTTTCAAATATTTATTCTATTATTTATTGGATTTCATACAGAATAAGAACTTGAAGTAACAAAACGAAAAAATCATCATCATCATCCCAGCGTCAAATTCCGGTTGCAACCTAGACTGTCGGCCCGCTTAGAATTTAGCAGTTACCGTCGCCTATGGGTGTTTGCAACGCCAGTGGCATCGCGAACACGCTGCTGTCGCACTAATGTCGGAACACAACCCAAGGTTATTATGGCGGCATAAAGCTAAAGGTAGTCGCCATCCAGACGGGCTTGGGGCCCTACCAAGTAGCTAGGGTGGGTTGTTTTGTCGCCTTTTACGATAGGCCCACCCCGGCCGCAGAGGTTAGTATTCTTTCTCCATCTCTGCACGGATAAGATGAAGTAGTAAAATATGTTCGTAGTGAGCGTCTACATCGCGGAATAAGCAACCATGCTAAATGTCAAGTCCATCGGGCGTAGAAAGATACAATTTTATAGGATTTCCGTGAAATCCGTTAAATAACCAAAATTTTAAGTGGTATTGTGCTTTTATATATTATAAAGTAATACAATTTACCTTCATCTTTTGTATTTCAAGCTGAATTTGATCCGAGAGATGTTTATTATCATTGTCTATGATATCCACTTGATATTTCAATTCTTCTACTTCTTGCTGAGCTTGTAAATACTGGAACAACAGACTCGGTGTTGAAAAGCTTCATATTTATTGAAATATATAATTGTCTCTTTATACGAAAGGGATAGATAATTTAATTCAGTATGGCGGACAACCTATAATAGTGGGCACTGTGATGACATTTTCATGCCATTTCGATCTTAGTTGTGAGAATAATAATGACAGACCATAAACGTCGCACTGCCATGCCTGCCCCTAGATGGAACTAACAGTGTACGTGCCACTCGAGGCCAGCACCAAGGCGAAATGGCAGGTTACACATAATTTTTCCTTCGCTACTAGTACATGGACATTATGCTATACGTACATTAGGCGAAAAAACTGCCTAAGTGGTTGCTATTGTCGAATTGGAAACCAGGACCTCTAGTTATATACCCAAATGAGATTACTGAGCTACCAGATACCTGCTATAAACTTATTCACAAATAAGAAGTTTCCGATCATATAATTTCAAGTAATTTAAATTGATTTTAATTGCAAAACTGAAAGATGTCTTAAATAAAAGAGTCAATTAAGTCATAATAAGTGCGATTGAGATAGTTTTATGAAAACATTGAATATAAATCTAACTGTATTATAAAAAGGAGGTTTCTATAATTGCGATTTTCTTGGAGATATTGAGCATTTTGATTATAATTAACGATAATTAATTACCTTGGCTCGATATTCTTGCAACTGTTCATTTTTTTCGTTAAGTGTCATTCTCAACACGTCCACTTCGTCTTTCATGTCCCTGATTTCAGCTCTCAGGGTGGACACCTCTTCTTCTGAGAAACGTAGCGGCTCCTGTTATTGTCATTTTATTTATTTACAATCATTTAAATAATTATTACTACGGGAACAAATTTACTTGTTTATTATTCGTACAGTATAAATTTTTGTTACCAATCTAATTTTCTAAATGGCAGGTTTTGTTATATCATTTAACATCTCGTCTCACCATCTTCATCATCAGCTTAGGCAACTTATCCATACTAACTGACCCGTTAGGGGGGGGGGGGGTTAAAAATATCACGCTTAGTTACAAGAAGAAGGAGGTGGGGGCTTTCTTTACGTAGATCCTCTAAAAGAAATTACGCGTTATTTCGAGCTATGATGAAATATGGAACACGAGAGTATAGTTTTTACTTGTAACTATAGGTATTGGCGTCATGTGGCCAGGACTGTCTTAATAATTGCAAATATGAATCATTTTAATTATTTGATTGGCAATTTTTTTTGAACACCGTATTTATGAACCCGAAAACTAGAGAGGAAAGAGTGGTTTTTCCATATTACCAAGTTAGAAATTGACTAAATTAGGTCACATGAAATGGGTGTATTATAAATTTTTTATCGGTTTAAGACAGCCAACAGGCCGACAGCCTGCTTAGAATTTAGCAATCAAAAATCTAACAGCTAATTGATTACACAACCTTACATAATATTATGCCAACCCTTACTTGAGACATCACTTTAGCACAACTGATTTCGTTGAGTTTATTTTCTAAATCTTCCAATTTCACTTCGTATTTCTCTCTGGTCAGTCCCTCTACCGCTTCTTTCTTGGCTCTTAACAAGTCTTCCCGCAGTTTTATAATCTATAAGAAAATACTTTATTTTAACTGTACAGAATAGAAGATAAAAAACTTTATGTTAAAATATATATATTTAGTTATTAATTAAGTTATGATTTTTGGAATGTACTGACTGTATTTTGCGTTAGAATAAAACCTAAAATTAATTGATGAAATTATTATGAGTTGTTTAACAGTTGAAACATTCGCCGCCATTTGTAGACCGGATGTTTCAACTGAGATTAAGATTTAAAAATAAATTCAATTGTTCATAATTACTTTCGAAATGTTTAATTAATTTACGAATTATTTTTGTGATTAACATTAATAATTTAAAGAAGTTGCTATTTAAATGGTGCGTTGACGTTTTTCCGCCCGACGCCATCTTTTGGTTTTAATTTCACTGGCGCGCGAAACTGCGACAGACAATATTAAATCAGAGTTTAAGATTTAAAAATTAATTCAATTGTTCATAATTACTTTCGAAATGTTTAATTAATTTACGAATTATTTTTGTGATTAAAATTAATCGTTTAAAGAAGTTGCAATTTAAATGTCGCGTTGACGTTTTTCCGCCCGACGCCATCTTTTGGTTTTAATTTCGGTGGTGCACGAAACTACGATAGACTAGATGTAAGATTATTAAATCAATTTAAATCACTTTTGGTTCGAGCGCTGGGCGGTTAAGACCTGGTGAACTGGTGTATCCTATCTTGTGAGTATCTATCTATTGTTTTATTATAATTGTGACTATAAAACTATTACTTTGATAACCCTCTGGTGTCTTGTAAAATAAATCGTTTAGTGTGTTTCTGGTTGTATTTTATTGTTTGCAATGAGTGCGCCGAATAGTGAAGCCAGTGACGTTAGTAATGCTGACGTCACTGCTTTTAAGGATTCCTCTAGACCGAACCCCTCGTCTTTATATTTATATATATATATATATATATATATATATATATATATATATATATATATATATATATATATATATATATATATATATATATATATATATATATATATATAGTATTAGTTTCATGTCAATCGGTTAATAAATAAAAAAGGTATGTCAATTTAAAAAATCACGTCGAACTAAATTCATCGAAAAATATTTATCTAAATTATGTCAAATTCTATCTATATTATTTCTCTAAATGATCAGTTTCGGAATTTTTTCATTTCCAATAGAAGTTGACCTCAGATTTATATCATCAATCATATGAAATAGGGTTTAGCTTAGGCTGGAGTTTGTAGGTTGTACACGCCTGCGCGGGTATATAAAGCGCGCCGCTAGGATTCAAGAAAATTTGGTATCTAAAGATCAGCGTCTAGAAAATGATCGTATGTTACGACACGCTATTTATATTTCTTACACGAAATACAGAATTAATAAGTTATCGTAATCCTACTAATATTATAAATGCGAAAGTTTGTAAGAATGTAAGTTTTTTACTCTTTCACGCAAAAACTACTAAATGGATTTTAATGAAACTTTACAATAATATAGCTTATACATCAGAATAACACATCCTACTAATGTTATAAACGCGAAAGTTTCTAAGAATGTAGGTTTGTATCTTTCACGCAAAAACTACTGAATGGATTTTAATGAAACTTTACAATAATATAGCTTATACATCAGAAAAACACATCCTACTAATATTATAAACACAAAAGTTTCTAAAAATGTAGGTTTGTTACTCTTTCACGCAAAAACTACTGAATGGATTTTAATGAAACTTTACAATAATATGCATCAGAATAATACATAAGTAGGCTATAATTTATAAAGTCACTATTACACGCGGACGGAGTCGCGGGCACAGCTAGTATATATATTCCGCTTCTTCTCTTTGTAACAGCCAAACACGGCTATAAAATTTGGTGATCAAATTATATATATTTTTTATTGCTGTAGAACAGCAGACAGGCTGACGGCCCGCTTAGAATTTTGCAGTTACCGTCGTCTATAGGTGTTTGCAACACCAGTGGCATCGCGAACACACTGCTGTCGCATAAGGGTACAGGAACTTGGGTCACTAATGCCGGAACACAACACAAGGTTATTATGGTAGCATACTTAAGACCAAAGGTGGTCGCCATACAGACGGGCTTGGGGCCCTACCACGTAACTAGGCTGTTTTTTCGCCTTTTACGACAGGCCGACCCCGGCCGCAGAGGTTAGTATTCTTTCTCCCCCTCTGCACGGAAATGTTAAAACTAACAATAATGAGAGATAAGTGATATCACATTCAGACACAAATTTAGAGGTCACGACTTGGTATTATCCAAGCCGGTCTGGATGGTAACCACCTCTAAAATTCTAAACATGCCACCATAATAAGTTAATTTTGTATTCTTGCATTAATGACCAGATTCCATTTTGCCTACGCGGACGACAACGTGTTCGCGGTACCTCTAGCGTCGTAAAAATCCATAGGCAACGGTAAGTGCTTTCTATTAAATGGGCCATGAGCGTATCTGCTATTCCTTGGCAATAAAAACAAGTATTTATGAAGGTGCAATCATACATTAAATATGATTTCAGTAATCACTTTCGATTGCGTTGTATCTATCAGAGCTGAAGTTGCATAACAACTCAACTGAAAAACCTCGCCCGTTTAGCAATATACTCCAACTAGCGTATAAACCTTATAATTTTAACTAAATATTTGTTTAAAGTTAAAATGTTATATATTTTTAATATATAAATTATATAACTTACATGTTTGTAATATTCACAATGATCGCTGAAACTATACTGGTTATAATTTCAAAGTAATGCATTTGGTATATACACATTGAAAGGTGACTAATTAAAATAATCCCAATGAAAACATTGGAGACGACATTTTTACTTTAATATTTTTTAAATATATGGGATGATGATCATGAGTTCGATATATGTTTTGGTTGGTTTACGGTTTTATATATTTTATCCGTGCAAGGTCGGTGAAAGAATACTGACCTCTGGGGCCGGGGTCGGCCTGTCGTAAAAGGCGACAAAACAACCCACCCCTAGCAACGTGGTAGGGCCCCAAGCCCGTCTGGATGGCGACTACTTTTGGCCTTAAGTATGCCGCCATAATAACTTTGTGTTGTGTTACGACATTATTGACCCAAGTTCCTGTACCCTTATGGGACATCAGCGTGTTTGCGATGCTACTGGCGTTGCAAACACCCATAGGCGAAGGTAACTGCTAAATTCTAAGTGGGCCGTCTGCCTGTCTGCTGTCCTACAGCAATAAAATATATGTGTGCGAACGAAAAATACTGTTATTATAAAACAGTCTATATTCTGTTGGAAGAGCTATAGGTTAAATCAAGAAGATAGGTTGCAAACAGCTTGGGTAGGAGGTGCACTCGAAAGCATATCTCTTTACTGGGGCGTTGGGCAGTAAAAAACACTGTTTAGTGGGCTCACGGGCCATTGCACACGAATCCCACAGTATCCCACTGCGAACATCCAAGCGATGTTCACCGTCACCTATGGAGGCTTGCAACACCGGAGTCAACGTGCTGCCAGCCTTGAAGAAAATTTTATATTACCTTTTTTAAAACACCATATCGCACTGGAAAAACTTCAGCCGGAAGCTTATTCCAAATCCGTAGTGTTCGTGACGTATACGTGCTCGAAAATGGTTTTGTAGAGGAAGGAGGAGGTTTAAGGAAATGAGGATGGTTGACTAGCCGATGGCGGGCAGTGCGATGGTAGAAAAACAAATAAGACACCATTTTGAAGAGCTCAGAACATTACTCGTTGTACAAAATATATATAAAACGCTTAATTCCAAAGATTCTCTGAAGGCTTTCAAACTTCGTGCCTGTGATACATACAAATAAATAATTGTATTGCAGAATAAATTGCGTTAGTGATATCACTCAACCATGATAGCATGGGCTTGACACTGGAGCAGCAACCTAGGACTCCGATGCTGCACCCAACTAAAAATTGTTAGCCAAATGCATTGAGTAGCAATCTTAAGTATCTAATGAGTCGAAAATTTTAAGGGCCAGCCAAGTCTTTCTGTAATCCAGACTGTTATTGCTTCAGCTTGACAACTTGAGTACCAACAGTGACAGATAATTATAATATTATCTATAATTATATAATCTATAGTAATTATAAGATTTATTTTTACACTAATTGTGGTTGTGCAATTTCGTAATAGTATTTCAGTTCATATATTGTATTTCGCATTGGCACTCCATATTCTATCAATATGTTATCACTAATATCTATTCCCCTATTGACTAAACATCCGTTTAAATGCCCAGTTACTACTATTTTTCGAACCATCACTTCACATCGTCTTCGGCTTTCTTGATAACACTGGTCAACAGTGGTTTTGTTACCATTGATATAAGATTAATTTCCGATATTTATGCTCACAGTTCATGAAACTATCAATGATTTTTGAAGATATGCTCTATTTTATTAAATCTTGATTTTAATTTTATACTACAAAATTCTGGATACAATATTTTTAAAGACTAAGCAGTAATCTGTAATCATGTGGCAGTCCCGTCTTCCCTGATACCTTTCCTTCATTATTTTTAGATCCTGATGGAAGTGCTCGCCTTGTTCCTCACTACAATTTCCGAAATCATTATCAGAAAATCTATCCAGATGATTATGGAGAAAATACAGCTTTATCTCATATTTGTATTTGCTCCTGACTTCTAAAAGCTTATCAACATTTTTTTCACACTTTCTTCATAATTTCATGCTTTATGATTACCTAGAAAATTTTCTATTACCAATACAAAACTGTTTTGTTGTATCTTTCATCAATTGCCGAATTTGAGGAACATAAAATATTTTTAATTTTGTTATGAAATATAATGAGTTCATGCATGTCAACCTTTACAACACCAAATCAGCGCTTCTTAACATTTCTCGTTGGAATGACGGTAGTAAAACTAAACATTTGGTTACGCCGGTGTCTGTAACACTTGGCCATATATATCAACAAAGGTGACCATCTAATATTTTATTTACAGATATAGTGGCTGCCATGAATCCGTGATTGTACTCATCAGCAGCATAATTATCTTTTTGCCTGATACCTTTTGATGAATTTCAATATAGAGATAGATTGGACCTTAAACATAAGTTTTTTGTCGTGAAAATGAAACTTGAAGGGGTGAAATGGGGGTGAAATTAATTAAGTTCTGTTTTTTTTTATTTGTATGGCAGATCAATGTTTGTCAGGTCAGCTAGTCCAATATAAAACTATAAAAACGTTGTGATGGACAATATCCATTCCTTTCTTTGTTCCATATAAACGAATGTATTATTTATGTATAATTTCTGTGTATTGATATTGCTAAAGGAATATCTCTTATGTTGCGAAATTCCGGTGTCGCGTTTATTCAAAGAAGTTTCATATAACTCACATGACGAATGACCAGGTGGTCATGAATGTTTGATTTATAATACTGTACAGGAAAACATTAAAAAATGATAATATATTAAGGATTTCAATCGTGGCTAAAATATGGTAAGTATATAATATATATACGTATATATGATATATATAAAACCCATTAAACAAATAAACCCCGACTGACGGCGATCTGGCTCTAACTTGAGCTACGTTTGTACCCTTTTCTCCTTGTAAGGGCGAAGAAAAACTGACCCCTGCGGCCAGGTGGGGCCTGTTATAAAAGGCGACAAAACAACCCTAGCTAGGTGGTAGGGCTCCAAACTTGTTGGAATTGCCACCATAATAATGTATTGTGATCCGTCACAAGTGTCCCAAGTTCCAGTTCTTCTACATGGACGGCAGTGTGTTACTCCTGGCATACTCCTCCAGTAGTACTCCTGGCATTGCTAACACTTATAAGCGATAATGACTGTTTAAGTGGACTGTCAGCCTGCTGCTACAGTGATAAAAAAGGCTTTAATAGCTGCTGAAAGAGATTTAAATACTAAACTAAAGCATGTGCTTAGCTAACATAGGCCACATCTGGTAAGAAAATTAAAATTAACTGCTAATTATCTGAATTATCCAAATAGACTGACGTTGAGCGTGTTGTTTCTATATAACGAGACTGGTTAATATGCTATAGGTGAACAACTTCTTCGATATGTGTTGTGTGTGGTACCTATCAAAATACAGATGCAAATGTTTCTTTAACACATTTATTGTCATTTATGCATATAACATTTATCTATAATGTATAAATACGTATTAGTACGTGTTATCACGAAGACCAACCCAGATATTATGAGTTCGATTCCCAAAGAGAAGATCAAAATTCATCAATGGATGGATGTCTGTGGATCAATGATACGGAGTGTCCAGACAAAATGTGGGATAGTGCGAAAAGTTTAATTAGTCTCGCCGTCAAGAATACAACGCCACCTGCAGTCGCTAGCAAACGGTAACACTGGATGAGCGACAATAATCTAGCTCTTGTAGAAGGCAGAAGACAGATGAAGGCAAAGGGATCTATACGTATACGGGTCGATACAGCGCTGCATACGTTGGCGGAGTGCCCAACTTGGGCCGAGCAGCGCCGAGACTTGGTCGCGGCCGTAGGAGCTGCGGGAAACCTCTCGCTTCCGGCTGTTGTGTCTACCATGGTCGGGAGCGAGTCAGGTTGGAGTGCCGTCGCCACCTTTTGCGAGGCCGTGATGCTCGCAAAGGAGGCGGCGGAAAGGGAGAGAGAGACTGCCTCCTTTCTCCCCTCCCGCAGCAGACGCACTGGGCGCCGTAGGGTGGCCGACTTTTGGCCACTGTAGGGCGCGGCCTGCGGACGGCAGACTCGGGGCGTCTTGTCGTCCGATCAGTGGGAGGCCTTGAGGCGGCGGCGTCTTGTTCCACGCGCGCCTCATAGTGGAGTCCTGCGGCCGGGGTGACGGCCGCAGTCGGTGACGGAGCCCGCCTGAACATCTGGCGGGCCAATACCCGTCGGGGGGTAGCGACGAATGCTTCGGCGATACCTGCCCCTCCGACACACGGGTACATGAGGAACACGGGTTGGTTTTTAGTCAGTAAGAGTTTGACAGTCCCCTTCGCCCTTCCCCGAGGGCGGAGGGCCTCCATGAGGATTTTCCAACCTGATACCAAAAAAAAAGGCAAAGGGGTCTGATGTGAGGTCTTTGAATGAACAGTCGGCAAAAATAAAAGCTGCTTGCAGGCGCGATCTAAACACTCATCTTCAGAACATCTGCAAAGAAATAGAAGCACACGCTAACAAGTACGAGTCGAGGGACCTCCATCAAAAAATTCGTACTCTCACACGGTCATTGTCTTCCAAAACGTGGGCTATCGAGAACTCTCAAGGTGACAGAGCTAGGAATGGGCTCACAGTGTCTTCATACCACTACACAAAAAGGGTTCTACAATAATTTGCAATAACTATTGCCTCATTGCACTCATGCCGCATGGAGCAAAATTCTACTGCACATTATTAACGAGCGTCTCAAGTCCTACTTATCCAAAGAGATTGCACCTGAGCAAGCAGGCTTCGTCAAGGGCAAAAGTACTAGGGAGCAAATACTTATTGTGCGCCAAATTATTGAGAAATATCGTGAGTTCAACAAAGCGGTATATATCTGTTTCGTGGAATTTTCGAAGGCGTTTGACTCTGTCAAATGGCCTGTAATTTGGAGGACTATACTGGACATGGGCACACCAAAACACCTTGTTCACTTGCTCCGGCGTTTATACGAAGGGGGTACTGCATCAGTAAAGACATACGATAAGCTTTCGGCTAATTTTCATCCTAGTGCCGGCGTTCAGCAAGGGTGCATTATTTCCCCGATTTGGTTCAACATCTAAACAGAAATGATAATGAGACATACTCTTGAGAACTGGACTGATGGAGCAGCAATTGGAGGTTTGAAAATATCTAACTTGCGTTATGCGGATGATACCACCCTCTTCGCTACTAGTATCTGCCATATGGAAGAACTTCTCCAAAAGATGTAATCCATAAGTCTTGAATTCGGCCTCAAGATCAATCGTAGTAAGACTAAAGTTATGATTGTTGACCGAATTAACAAACAATTAACAAATGCAAGCTTATGTCTATTTAGGAGCATTGATCTCGAACAACGGAGGCTCTATAGACGAAATCAAACGGCGCATGGCGATATCCAGATCAGCTATGGATAAGCTGCAAAAAATATGGAGAAATCTTAAAATAACGAAAGCCACTAAGACCCGGCTAGTTAGAGCACTGGTTCCATTTCCATTTTCCTATATGCTTCAGAGTCGTGGACCCTGCGAGAAAGTGAGAAGAATAAAATAGACGTTCTCGAGATGTGGTGCTGGAGAAGAATATTGAGAGTGTCCAGGAATCAATTCCGGATCAACAAGTTCATTCTAGAAGAACTCGGCATCAAGCAGCGTCTATCTTCCATCGTACAGGCTCGAATTCTCACTTTCTTTGGTCACGTGACTATGCGTGACGATGTCTCCATCGAACGTCTAGTTCTCCATGGGAAAGTAGAAGGAACAAGACCTCGCGGCAGATCGCTTATGAGATGGACGGACCAAGTAAAGGCTGCAGTGGACGTCCGAGTACACGTGTGCTCCCGAAAAGCGGCTGTCCGGGAGGAATGGAGACAGATTGTCAGGCGTGTGACTGAAAAATGATGACCACGACCGCTCTGACAAGAGCGCAACGAAAGAGAAGAATATATATATATATATATATATATATATATATATATATATATATATATATATATATATATATATATATATAATATATATTTGATAGAATCAATTACATCAAATATATATATATATATATATATATATATATATATATATATATATATATATATATATATATATATATATATATATATATATATAATATATATTTGATAGAATTGATTTATTTAAGCACTAGCAGCCCGTCCCAGCTTCGCACGGGTATTTAACAAAAAATTAAAAATTAAACCCTTCTATTTTTTTTCGGTCTCGGGGAAAAACCTCTCTTGACGGGTTATCCCGGCCCGGGGGGACCGAGGGATATAAGGGACTCCGGAAAAGATGTTCGACCCACTAAAAAACCCCGCTGTTCTCCTATCGTCTACGCCCGGGCCCACGGATATATGGCCTGCCGATCTCGTGGCCCCTTCTAAAGTGCTGGCGCCAGGGGGTCAGGGTTTCGTCCCCCCGGCGCTCTCTTGTAACAACTCTAGGAGTTGAGGGGGGCTGTGGAACAGCACGCGGCCTTCTCCCTCGCGGCAATAGTGCGGGCGGCGGATCCTCCCCCGAGGGGCCGCCCGCGGCCGTTTTCTACGTCGGCCGGAGATCGTTGCCCGCCCTCCGGCGCCGACGACGCGGCCTACGTTGGCGGGAGGGGAGTGCGGTGGCGGACTCCCGCTCCCGTTCCGCCGCCTCCCTTGCAGACACTACTGCCTCGCAAAAGGAGGCGACGGCCGTCCATCCAGGATCGCCCCCGACCATGGACAGAACCAGGGCCGGGAGTGACAGGTCCGCGGCCAATTCCGGACGGGACTCGCATCCCCGTCGCGTGCTAGTCAGGCGTGGGTACGACTACCAGACGACACTCCAGAATAAGCAGAGTCGCCTGACGTCGTAGCCGGCCCAGCAAGACCAACCGACAGCGAGGATGCAATTCCCGCCCCGGGAACACTCTGTGCAGGCGCAGTCGAAATAGGCATGGTTTCGACTACCAAATCAGGTTACAGGGTAGAACCCGGGACCCCAATCAATATTCGCAATCATCCCACCGGGGACCACGCCACGAACAGAGAGATAAGTTGGAAAGGATGTAAGAGGTAGACGGAAAGAAAGGTAGGACTCTGTCGCCTCAAACGGAGAGGGGAGTGAAGCGACGGATGCTCGGGCACCTCGGGTACGCACACCCGTGCACTCCACGGACAGAGGAGCGCCCCTGAGGGCAAACCCTTCTATTTGCGTCAGGTTACTAAAAAAATTAAATTATAAAGAAAGTTTGAATATTATTATTTCTATGAGCTTTTATTTTAATGATTTTTTTTTTGTTATTACTTTTTATTTATTTTTCGTTATTTTTTAATAAGTATTCTAATTTTTGTAAAAACCCCAGTGACGCACGCCTACATTGCATAAGGTGCTGCCTAGCTAGCCGAACAGGGTGAGCGGCTACCACGCAACATTTTTCTAATACTTACATTTTTAAAATCGTGATATCTTTCGAATGGATCCGAATTGAGTAATTCAAAAAGTTATATAAAGGTATTGAAACAGTTTTGAATATGAAGTAATTTATTTTGATAAGGATTAATACCAAAATCCAAATAAAGAGTCTTTTCTAGGGGCGGCATTTCAATTAAATTTTTAAAATAAAAGAACACCTATTGTGGCATAACTATAATAGTTAGACATATGCTGTCGCGACACTTTTTGTAAATAATGATGTGTTCTGCAAAGTTGTAGTACATTATTTTATTCTATCATCAATAGTTTTCGCAACGCACGCGATTTAAATAATATTTTAGGTAATTTTTTTACACTTTGGGTTACATTATTGGAGTTTTAGTAAGGATCCCCAATTTTTTTGAAAATATAATATAGCCTATGTTACCCGGGGATAGTGTAGCTTCCCAACAATGAAAGAATTTTTTAAATCGGGTCAGTAGTTTCGGAGCCTATTCAAAGCAAACAAACAAACAAACAATCAAATCTTTCCTCTTTATAATAGTAGTATAGATGTAGTAATTATTAGATTATAGCCACAAAAAATTATAATATGAAATACTAGACTCACCTCTGAAAACTTGTTCGCTTTTTCCTCTAATACTTTCTGACTCGTTCGACATTTGAGAGAGGTTTCCTTGAATATATCTTCAACGTCCTTAAAAAATATTATTTGATACTTTTACAAATTAACCTTGTTCTTAACATTATTGATGGATAGCTAAACAAATTCTGATAACAAAAACTTGTAAGGCTATTCACGAAGAGAGATAAAAATAATACTTAAATTTTTTTTATAGCTCGAGATCAGCAGACAGGCTGACGGCCCACCCTGGCAGGTGGTCACCGTCGCCTATGGACGTTTGCAGTACCAGAGGCAATACCAACACGCCTTTATTGAAGAACCCTATACGATATGGGGTTACGATAAAATCTCAGACGGAAGCTCATTCCAGATCCTGAGAGTTCATGCTATATGCATGAACATTCTAGAGAAACGTTTCGTACAAGAAAAAAGAAGCTCCAAGAAATGGAGATGAACACCCAGCCGATGGCGGGCAGTGCGGTGGTAGAAAGATGACGAGGGCACCATTCTGAATAGTTCTTCAGAACACTCCCCGTTGTATAGACGGTAGAATACGCAAAGAGACGCAAAGTCTCTCCGAAGTCCAAGCGTATCTAGACCGTCTGTGAGTATGGGATCGCCGACAACATGAACTGCGCGCCGTTGGATCGAGTCTAAGGGATTGAGCTGACAGGCGGATGCTCCAGCCCATAAATGTGAGCAGTATTCCATATGCGGTCTGACCTGTGCTTTGTATAGCACAAGCCCTTGCCTTGGACTGAAGTACTGCTTACTCCGGTTTAGCACACCTAGCTTTTTGGAGGCAAGCTTCGCTTTACCCTAAAATGTCAATAATATTATTTTATCCCTGCACGTTCATGGATGGTTCCACGGATCAACTCTCCCATAATTACACAAAGCTATTCACCTAGCTACCAAGGCATTAAAAGTTAATCCATAAATATCAAAATTCCATAGCAGGCACTTTGATAATCACATATTCTCTTATAATTTGTTAACACTTAGTTTCAGCTTTCCAGATTGGTCAAAGCATATTTCTATAGCTATTACTCTATTATACAAGACGCCAGTGGTTCTGCCGACTCGTGGCAATTACGTGCCTACGCTATAGTATGGCAATTGCTCTATTTTTAAGTACTCCATAAATAGGTGAACTAATGAAAAAACAGAACTATTGCTGTGAGTCTCACACAATACTTATACGTGACGCCGTTCAGCGAATAGTTTTCTTTTTAATTATTGAGGAACAGAACACAAGCTAAGGGCCCACTTAATAGTAAGCCATTACCGTCGTCTGTGGATGTTTGCAACGTTACCGAGAACACGCTATTGTCTCATAGGGGTACAGGAACCTGAATCACTAATGCCAGAACACAACACAAGGTTTTTATTCCGTCATACTTATGGAATGAGTGGTTGCCAAACAGACGGACTTGGGGCCCTACCACGTAGTAAATAGTATGTAATAGTCAGTGCCGGGTTAACCACATAGCAAGAATAGCAATTGCTACAGGCCCCGCGCAAAAGGGGGCCCCGCATATATAAACCCGCTCATCTCAGCCTGAGCGTAATTTTTTTAAATGAAACTTATTAACACGTGGTAACATAGTATATTGTATTTATTTGATGTCACAAAAAGGTGAAGCGTTACATTTTTCCTACTAACACAATCTACGTCATACAATCGGTAATCCCCATTATTTCCACATCTTACAAAAAGTCGCTCGAATAAATGTGAAGAATTTGAGTCGGTCCGATAATGAGCTGCGGACCGACTCAAGTTCTCCTGTAGACTGGAGACACCACATCAGCAAAGTAGCCAACTGCAAGATCATATCCGACAAGACTGTCACTGCACAACCGTCTTCATGTTATGGACCTCTGCGTGAAGCCCAAAGACAAACGTGTTGAGCGCTTCCATCGCCGAATCAGGTGGTGGCTACTTGATGAAGTCACGTCCCAGGAGCTCACTTGAACTATCGGCGACAAGTGCATTGGTGATGTAGTTTTTACGTTGGTGCTATAGTTTGAGGTATGGAAGCACACTTGCGCCCAGGTGCGGGGTCCTTTGAAAAGATTTGCTACGGGCCTCGCGCTTGCTTAATCCGGCACTAGTAATAATAAATAGTACACAAGGGCATTATCAAACAAGATGATACTTGCATATATGTTTTTTATGTGAATCAATATTTTCATTCTCACTTTATACATTCCACATAATAACAAAAAACACTTGATTATTATTAACACGAAAGCATTAACGAACATCCGCTTAAATTTTCTTTTCGATGTCACTGAAAAAATCGACGAAAGTGGTAACAAAACAATTTGCTCGTAAAATTTTAAAATGTTATGTTACCTAGTTGGTTGGCGAAAAGCGAACTTACAGTTTAGACTTAAGGTCCAATTTAACCAGGACTGCTTCTACACCTCGTTGTCGACGATGACTTTTTACATTGTTATATTCTGTATATTTTAACTACGACCTTAATCACATATTATACACTCTATTACATTCTACTTATGGTACATATTGAATAATTACCGGAAATATTCTTTGATTCTGATTAGACAGGCCCATTCGATCATTTCTAATAGCTGCTAACTCCATCTGCATTTCTTTGACTTCTCCTTCCATGTCACCGAGTTGCTTTTGCTTAAAAAAATATGAAATTGAGTGTCGTTGAACTAACGCATAACTTCTATTGTTATTTTCAAGTATGGCGTCCTTTGATTTTACTTTATTTGGGAAGTCAGACGGTAGTTGCTTCTAGCCAAACAGAGACATTTTTCTATTTATTTTTTACGCCTTTCTTAGGTTTAGATATTCAACTGTTAAAGATCCTAATAGGATACCAGCGCTGGTAATTTCAACTAGCAACGCTGAATTGGTTTATATGTATGATTATTATTTATATCACTATGATTATTGTTTATACAGAGCTTTTGTCTTGCAGCGTTGGATTCAAGCATACCAAGTAACATTTGGATGGAATGCATCAAAAAGGAACGCTGATATGAAAAATATATGTAAGACGAGTTTTTTTTTAAATTAGACAATAAATGCTATTAAAAAAACCACACTGAAATATTATAAGCTTGTTTTATATCAAAATAAGTAATTTATGCTCACTATTCACTTAGCAAACACTCAGATATATAACAGTCTAGTCTTATTTTACTTCCAGACGTTTAGTAGTGGTTGGTTTCAACTATCACGAAGCCGAAGTTACATTGACGAGTCACCACAAAAGTTATGCACGCCTTTTGCGCTAGTGACCCTCCCTAGGTCTTTAGTAGCAGGTACTACACGCAACACTTTCCTTCCAGTATATTAGTGTTGAGTTCAGTTAATAGGCTCGTGATAGCTTAATCACACTCAGAAAGCAACTTATGTTAACATAAGCAAATCATAGCATGGGTAACTCGTCTGCCCTAGACATGCGTGACTGGTTCCCTCTAAGGGGAGGCCCGAACCTTGCAGTGACGGTTACAGATCTGCACTTCATGGTGTATTTTTGTAACGATGCTTCTTAAATACTCTTTCCTCTAGACTATTGAGGCAGAAGAAAAAGGTATTTTCATGCGAATTGCCTTAATTTTTCTGTGAGCTAGACATACCAAGACTATTAGAGATAGATCTATTATCTAGAAGCTAAGGCTACTAGCACACAGATTACCCCATAGTACCTTATGGACTGCTGTCTATAATACACTTCTCATCAAAAAAATCGAAACAACCCTGAAGTGTAGTTTTCAATGAGGTTAATTTTTTTTTACATTTAACCAAAAATATAAATACTGCCAGTTAATTGTGGATATTATTTATCGAATATTAATGTTTCAAATTAAAATTAAATTTCTTTAGCTATTATGTTTTGTTCAACAGGTATGGTGTATAGGTGCCTCATCCTATCCTTTTTTTCCTGCTTACCCGCAAGTTCATTTAGATGCTGGGGTGCCTGACGGTGATATTTGAATAAGGCCTACTCGACCACCGACGCCTACGACACGTACCGTCGAGTCTTGGTTAAATCCGCGCGAGTTTTTATATGTGTGTTATTATTGAACCACTAGTTATAAAGGCCTAGACTCCAAACTACAGAACCAGCCGTAGAATGTAGCAGATCGGAGAACCTCAGGTGAGTCACCGCTCTTTCTGACTTGCTGGGTATTTCCGTCTCCTTTCATTTCCACGTTAATTATTAAACCAGCACTATCTTTGTTTCACGCATCGCGGCTACCATATTTCGATACCTAAGCCGCACCATTCTTTATACGGTCCTCCAGCCACATCATATGTTTTTACCATTTAAGAAGAAACTGTTAAATGTTAGAAACAAATATACAAAACAGAAGTATGCTAAAATGTTCAGAATCTCGTATTTCCCGCCCGGGCTCTTATCACTGCGTCCATGCGGTTCCTCATGGAACGGATAAGCGTCACAATCTTGTGTTGTGAGATATTATCTCACTCTTTTTGTATAGCTGTTTCAAGCTGTCCAAGCATCTCTGGAGAAGGATCTCTCGCTCTGAAATGTCTCTTCAACACATTCCATACGTGTTCTATAGGATTCATATCCGGGCTTCTTGCTGGCCAGCCGAAATACCGACTTCGCCCAATTATTCATTTACAATGAATGGCTACGGTATGAGCCTGTCCTGCATAAAAATAAAGTTTTCGCCAATAAAATTTGTGTAAGGTACCACATGAGGCTCCAGACACTCTTTAGTGTAACGTGACCCATTTAATGACCTTAACCGAGTACCAGATACAAACGCAAGTTCGGTTTTTCTATCGACGTTTATGCCTCCCCAAACCGCGCATGAACCGCCACCGTACCTGACTCTTTCTTCAATGCAAAAGCGTACAAACGCTTTCTCTCTTTTTGATACACCTTCTTTTTTCCGATATTACCATACAGCGTGATCTTACTCTAGTCAGAAAAGAAAACTTTGCTCCATTGAAGGTATGGCCAATTTAAGTGCTCAAGTGCAAAGTTGAGGCGCGCTCTTCGGTGGTCTACCGTCAATTTTGGGCCATTAACTGGTTTATGAGGTTTCATGCCATGCTCCAGCCATCTTTTTCTTATAGTAGAATCACTTACAGTCAATCCTCGAACCTCACTAAGCCGCTGCTGCAGTTGAATACAGTTAAAGTGGCGATTTCTTAGAGATACTGACACAATATGCCGTTCATCTTGCTCAGACGTGACTCGATATCTACCAGATCCTGGAGGGCGATTAAATATACCAGTCTCCCGATAACGCTAATACACTCTATTGACAGCAGAGAGGCTTGCAGCCACAATACGCCGATAAGTGACACAATGACTAAATTCTGATTCTACTTTATCACGAAAAAATCGGTTTTTCTAATAATCAGTACACCAATTGAGTAGTCGTCCAGCTATATTGTTCAAATTTTTCTTTGAGTATGTCATGTTTTAAAGTATCTAAAGTTCTACTATGTCTATGAAAACCATTAAGACATGTTTCCGAGCATTAAGACATTCATTGACATAATTTGTAAAATGGAAAAGTAGATGTGTCGTACTTTTGCCAGGTTGAAAAGCAAATTGTTTTACGCTATTTTGCGCTTTGAGCAACACTCACAATTACTGTGCAGTCAAAATAAATATTAAATATAGTAATTTTGTTTAAACATTTCACGCTATTGTTACCGATGATAAACATTTTAGGTTGTGAGAAGAGAAACAACTTCTAATTCCTTATAAAAGTGTTCACAAAGATCTTTTAAAATCCTTTATTCTACATGTACCTTCATAAATTCTAGATTTCTCAAAATAGCAATAGGTTTCAACAGTTCAAGTTTAAGCTCAAATATGGTTTTATAATTATAACATTCAGAACAATATATAAATTTCAGTGCGCGTGTACAATGTGCATAATAAGCATAAAAACTGTGCTTGTCATCGTAAATTCGTAAAATAAATTAGTAATTTATGTATGTCGTCATCTACCGATACAATTATGAACTAGGTTAGCAAATAATCAATGCGTTCATACGATTTATAGAACTGTAATCACATTCTGCTTTAACTAAACAACACTTTCATCGCTAGGTGGAGTTGTCAGTTTTGGTTTGACAAATTGTGCTTTATAACGACAGGGGGCATTAGTAGTGCGACCAATACAAAGTAATAAGACGTGATATAAGTATAAATTATGCCTATTTTTTAATACAACAATGAGTTAGTTGTAGCGGCTGTAATAATCCCCTCCAAACGGGTGCTCACATTCTGAAATATATATCTTATAACAAAATGTTAAGTTATCTTGTATGTTACGTTACATGGTCCCTCGGACTGTTCATCGACGGGAAGTGAGGCATACTCGCGTCTTTTCGTGACTAATGTAAGCAGAACAAAATCAGGCGCGCCGGCGCGTGCCTCTTTACGACGACGTCGTTTGATCATTCGATCGCGGCAGCGATGTGTGTCTTGATCTTGACGTCGCAATCAATGTCACCAGACGCGTAAAATACAGATCCCAGGTATTTCACCTAGTCCGTCCGCTCGACCGTGTTGCCGTCTATACGTACGGGTGGGGGATATTTAGAGTTACAGGCCAAATCTTCGCCACATTGAGCTTCAGACCACTGTTCTCAATCGACTCCATGCATGCCTTCACGAATTGCACCTACCTATCCTTGTCCGCATCTGCCAGCGCAATATCCTCAGCATACATGAGCAGCCATGGGGTCAGCTCATGTGCATCTCTGATGCTGTTTGACAGGACCTCTAATATCAAGCTGAACAAAAACGGACTAAGGACGGATCTTTGGTGATGACTCCGACGGTGATGGGAAAAGGTTACAAGTTGCCAACAGCGATCTGAACTACGGAATGGGAGTCACGCTACATGTCTCGGATAGTATCAATATAAGTCTCTGGAACCCCTTTTAGATCGCAGTACCCACCAGATCATCACGCGAGGAATACAGTCGAAGGCCTTCTGCATGTCCATAAATAGACAATGAAGAGGCGTATTCTTCGTCCTGTATTACTCCGGGACAGTCCTTAATGCAAAAACAGGGTCCAATATAAGCCAGGGCGAATCCCATATTGACACTCCGAGACAGTACACTCCTATCGAATCCGAGCGTCGATAAATCTTTCGAACATCTTCATGGTGTGGGACATGACCTTAATACCACGGTAGTTACCGCACTCCTGCACTTACCCTTTGCCTTTGAAGACTGAAGTAATGATACTCAGCCCCCATTGGCTCGGAATCATACCAGTGAGGAGTATTTGGTTGAAAAGGTGGGTTAAGATGCCCACACGACAAGAACCCATCGCCTTCCAGGCTTCAATGGAGACTCCACCAGTACCGATAGCTTTCCGATTTTTCATGTAGCGAAGACAATTTTGGACTTCTGCAAGCGTTATCGGTGGCACTAGTCCGTGATTCGGAGGAGATCAGGTGGCTGCACCTCTTTGTGCTACTTATTCAGCAGCTCGTGAAAATATGAGCGCCATCTCTCCTTCACCGCGAGGTCCTCGCATAGCAGGTTGCCCCTAGGATCTTTTACGAAGCAGTACTGGGAAATATCCTGTGTGCGCCTAGACCCAGGAGTGCGCCTACTTGTAGATGAGCTTCTGCCCCTCAGATGATTCCAACTTATCGTATAGTGGCTGTAAGCGGTCTCGTCTGGCTCTGGCTACAGCTCTCTTAGTGGCGCGCTTGGCAGACCTGTATGCGTTGCGATCTTCAGTAGATCTGGACGCTTACCACTTCTTAAAGAGGGCTTTTTCGTCTTGGTCTCCCTCTGGAGTGAGTCGTTCCACCACCAAGTCTTCTTGTCACACTTGCATCCGTCCTTAGACTCGTCAAGCACCTCCCTCGCCGACCCAAGGTTAGCCGCCTGAATCCTGTCCCAGTAAGCTTGAATTGGTTCGCCCTCACCACCGGCGCACCAGGAATTCGCCGATGGCAGAGGCGAATTCCTGGGACTTGACTTCTTCAAGCTGCCACCACCTGATTCGTCGCTGAAGCCGCATGACACATTTGTCTTTGGGCTTCACACAGAGGTCCACGACAAGAAGACGGTGTTGTGCAGTGAGACTCTCACCGGGTACGACCTTGCAGTTGGCTACTTTGCTGGTGTGATGTCTCTTATTGAGTACGAAGTCGATTTGGGTAGCATTCCTCCCACTCTTGTAGGTGATGAGACGCTCCGGTCTCTTTATGAAATACTTGTTCAAGATGGCAAGGTCGGCAGCCGAACACGTATTAAGAATATCTATACCTCCCCTTCCACGTTGCGGCTTCCGTACCCGAATCCACCGTAGACATGCTCAAATTCCCCACATTCCTCACCCACATGACCGTTCAGATCACCACCCAAAACGATCCCATGTGACAACGGAATCCCACGAAGCCCTTCTCCGAGTAGATTCCAAAACGCTATCTTATCGGCGTCGCTACAGTCGACCTGTTGCGCGTAGGCACTTATCAAGCGGGTAATTACCCCATCGATAAGTACACTCACAACCATAAATCGATCGCTACAGCGTTTCACTTCCAAGGTGTCGTCTTGGAGCTTCCCCGAGAGCACTATGGCTACCCCATTCTTCCCAGCAGGTGCACCTGTGTAGATCAGCTTGTAGTCATTCCCAATGAATCGGGATCTGCTCGCCTTCCACCGAGTCTCTTGTGGGAACGCCACGGCCACCCTCCATCTAGAGAGTACATCGGCCAACTCCCTCGCGCGTCCGATTAGCGTGCCAATGTTCCATGTTGCGAAGCGGAGTTTGGATTTGGCTAACGTCTTCACCCGTGCTCGCCCACGGTACGACAGCCCTTATCCACTTGTCACAGAAGTCGGGCGAAGCTCCTGTGCGTTGTTTTGCGGCAACACCCTATCTGTTACTGGACCTTTTCTTGTACGTACCATCCGTTTATGATTTGGCTAGTTTTGGCTTTTGCGGGAGCGACTGCCGTCCGACCTCCTAACTCCTAGAGGAAAACCGAGAGGTTCCTTTGGCGCATGCAAGCTGGTAAAGGAGTAGTCCATCAGTCGCCTTTTGCGACTCCCTTGGAATAATCTGGGATGACCCTATTCTTTTCACTGGCCACACGGCACTGTTAAACTGTCAAATCTTTGAGGGCGATATTGTTGCTATCGGAAAATGTCAATATCTGCTTGATTTATTCAAAACTACAGCCTAAATATAAATTGCTCTTTCAAAAGTTGGGTCTCGCACTATTCCACTATTCCCTATATACAAAGCCTTATTTTTAAAAAAGGATTTTATCGCTTAGAGCAGTCACATGAAACAGTCATGTTGAAACTATACAGGCATGGTAACAAAGTTATAAATAATTATATCTAACTATACTTTAAACATATAATTAACATACTTTAAACAACAAATATATTCTATAGCGGAGACCTGGTACGTTTTATTAAACTACAAATAAGAGAACAGTTATAGGCTTAAGCTGCTAGAACAGGATTGTTACCGAAGCTCAGAGTTATGTATCAGGCAAATTTAATTATTCAGTAGAGACTTTCCACGAACTCTCATGGTTTTATCTATATCTATACAATTATATAAAATTGGAGGGTCTGTTTGTAATATTAAAATAACCGCTTTTTACTAATTTGGATGTATACACGGTACAACATATACCAAAACAAAATTTTTTACAATTTTTGTCTGTCTGTCTGTTTGTTCCGGCAAATCTCTGAAACGGCTGGATCGATTTTGATGGGACTTTTACTGGCAGATAGCTGATTTTAGAAAAAAAAATAGTTTTAGTTAAAAGTGATCAGTTTCGGATTTTTATTAATCCAATGTAAGTTGACCTCAGATTTATATCATCAATCATATAAAACATGGTTCAGCTTAGGCTGGACTTTGTAGGTTCGAACGCAGTTTGTATATTTCATTTATTTATATTTTAGAGTTTATAGGGTTTGTAATCCAAAATAAACCATAAGATATATCCAAAAAATCCTGTCCAAAGTCACTATTCCACGTGGACGGAGTCTCGGGCACAGCTAGTATATTCATAAATTTATCACCCGAATTGGAACATGTATGACAATATGTAATAAGGAAATTTACAAGTTAAATACATACTAATAAAGATGCTTCTTCCCCGTTTGTATCATTATTTTGCGTCTGCTTTTTAACAAATGGCCAGAAGTCAGTGTGCGGCATGAAATTAATTAAACGATTAATGAATCGTGAGTATATAAACAGTCAAAAATTAAATAAACCGCTAAAGATTATGACAATGATCAAAGAGTAGAATTACATACATCAAATAAAAGATCCAAAGAGAAAAATAAGTTCACAAACCCATTATACCGAAAACAAACTAACGGAGGTGTCGAACGGGGTAACATATTATTTATTTATTATTAATTTCATGTAAAATTACAACGATCCAAATAAATCACTTACATTACAATTGAAATAATATATATATATATATATATATATATATATATATATATATATATATATATATATATATATATATATATATATATATATATATATATATATATATATATACACACATATATATATATATATATATATATATATATATATACACACATATATATATATATATATATCGGCAGATCATATTATATGATATCGCGCTGGCAGATTCGAACAGAGGTAGGCTGGTGTGACGTGTGAAGGCGTGGAAGGAATCGCTTGAGAACGGTGGTCTGAAGCTCAATGTGGCCAAGACCGAGTACTTGGCCTGTAACTTCACAGATCCCACATCCGTACGCATAGGTGGCGAATACATATACATAGCGAATACATATCCATATATACAGATGATATAATATAATATATATCTATATATATATATATATATATATATATATATATATATATATATATATATATATATATATATATATATATATATATATATATATATATATATATATATATATATATATATATATATATATATATATATATATATATATATATATATATATATATATATATATATATATATATATATATATATATATATATATATTATATATATATACACATATATATATATATACATATATCATCATCATCATCATCTCAGCGTTCATCCCGGTTGCAGCACAAACTTCCGTTTCGGTGCCCGGGGTCCGCTTTCCGACTTTTTCTACTCCACTTCGCACGGTCTTCATTATCCCTGGTAGTGAGCCCATTGGCACGCATATCACCCTTTACGACGTCAAGCCAGCACTTTTTGGGTCTACCCCTCCTGCCGGAGCCCGGCGGAGGCGACATGGCCAGACATTTGTTTCCCACGTAAGCATCCGCTGTCCCTTCAACTTTACCGGCATCTTGGGGTCACAAATGACACCAGTTACCTCACGCCATTTGGCCCACGCGGCAGCAAAGCGTGCCTTGACGTCGCAATCGATGTCACCAGACGCATGGAACACAGATCCCAGGTATTTCACTTGGTCCGTGCGCTCGATCGTTTCGCCACCTATGCGTACGGATGTGGGATCTGTGAAGTTACAGGCCAAGTACTCGGTCTTGGCCACATTGAGCTTCAGACCACCGTTCTCAAGCGATTCCTTCCACGCCTTCACACGTCACACCAGCCTACCTCTGTTCGAATCTGCCATTTTCTGCGATTTGGCGGCTGCACCTCTTTATGCTGAGTGTTCAGCAGCTTGTGGAAATACGAGCGCCATCTCTCCTTCACCGCGAGGTCCTCGCATAGCAAGTTGCCCACAGGGTCTTTTACACAGCGGCACTTGGAAATATCCTTACCCTCCTCGCCGACCCAAGAATAGCCGCCTGAATCATGTCCCACTAAGCTTGAACTGTTTCCCCCACACAACCGACGCACTTGTCGCCAATGGCAGAGGCGAACTCCTGGGACTTGACTTTATCAGGCAGCCAGCACTTGATTCGGCGCTGAAGACGCTCGACACGTTTGTGTTTGGGCTTCACACAGAGGTCCATGACAAGAAGACGGTGTTGTGCAGTGAGACACTCACCGGGTATGACGTTACAGTTGGCTACTTTGCTGATGTGGTGTCTCCTAGGGAGTAGGAAGTCGATTTGGGTAGCATTCCTCCCGTTCTTATAGATTATGAGATACTCTGGTCTCTTTTTGAAATACGTGTTCACGATCGCAAGGTCGGTAGCCGTACACGTATTGAGGATATCCTCCCCTTCCGCGTTGCGGCTACCATACCCAAATCCACCGTGAAGAAGCTCAAATTCCCCAGATTCTTCACCCACATGGCCGTTCAGATAACGTTTCCAAGTGCCGCTGTATAAAGGAACCTGGGGGCACCTATTATGCGAGGACCTCGCGGTGAAGGAGAGATGGTGCTCGTATGTCTACGAGCTGCTGAACAATCAGCACAGAGAGGTGCAGTCGAATTTTCCTCCGAATCAAGGACTTGTACCACCGGTAACGCCTGCAGAAGTCCAGAATTGTCTCTGCCACCTGATGAATCCGAAACCTTTCGGAGCCGATGGAGTCCCCATTGAAGCCTGGAAGGTGGTGGGCTCTCGTAATTTGGTCATCTTAACCGACCATTTTGATAAAGTCACTTGAGAACGGCGGCCTGAAGATCAATGTAGAGAAGACCAAGTACTTGGCCAGTAACTAGACAGGCCCCTTACCCGTGCGCATAGACAATGACATGGTCGAGTGCACGGATCAGGTAAAACCTGAGCTCTGTATTTCATGTGTCTGATGATTGCGTCGTCAGGGCACGCGTTGATACTGCGTGAGCCAAATAGCGTGAGTTGACTGGTTTTTTCTAACCCTACGATGCCGTTTATGTTGGAGGGACAGGTCTATAAAATCATCAGTAGGCCTTCATTATACTTCTGTAAAACGTGACTGGTACTAGATTGAAACAATCAGGAATTGCGTGTTAAGGAGATAAATATGTTGCAGTGGATGTTTTTAGTAACGCGGAAGGACCGAATTAGAGATTCGCGGTAGCCTTCATGTTCGTGACATTGTGGATGAATTGCAAGAATGTCGCATTCGCTGGTATGGCCACGTTTTGAGGCAATCGATTACATAAGTGGGGAACAATGGCATAGCCATGTTGCATCTTGCCGAACCCTGGCAGGAAGGATAGACCCAATAGACCCAAAAAGTACTGGATTGATGTCTGAACACCCCGATTTGCGTGCCAATGGACTCGCTACCAAGGATGCCGAAGATCATGCGAAGTGAAGAAGAAACAGTCAGAAAGCGAACCCCAGATACCTAAGCGGTTGGGTATCACCTGGGATTTTACACTCAGATAATGTTTTAGAAGTGCGGAGTCTGCCTTATTTTATAATCAATATATATTATTGGTTAGATTATTTTAACCAAGCCGCCTATGAATAATATGTCCATTCAGCAGACTAGATTCCAGGCCATGGCTTTTTCGATAATTCACATATTTTAGGCAAAAATTATTGACGTATATTATAATTTGTTTGTAACTTTATAATTAAAATAATTATTTTGCTACAGTCATCTGTCAATTTGTAATGTCTTATGTCAAAGTTATTTGTCATCTGTATCCATTGTTCACAGCTGTCATCTCCAAAAACTTCAAACTTCAAATTCCATCTCATCACCATTAATCATTCACCAGTTCACCACCTTCATCTAGTTTACTGTATAAAAT
Source organism: Malacosoma neustria (assembly GCA_963693495.1). NCBI lineage: Eukaryota > Metazoa > Arthropoda > Insecta > Lepidoptera > Lasiocampidae > Malacosoma > Malacosoma neustria. The sequence continues at coordinate 12,583,703 of OY856371.1, forward strand.
AGTTTTTTATTAGTTAATTTTCAACGTCAACATTTCTCCAGTTTTATGTGCTTTAATTTAGTGAACAATCATTATTGTAAATATAACATTTAGATTATTAGGAACAATTTCATCTATGAGCCGCAAGCAAAAGGTTTGCTCTGTTCTATAAATTTATTTTATTCTGAAATGTCCTGAGATAAGGATTTGAATTTATTTTAAAAATAGAACAATATGCGTGATTCAGATACATTCCTATACATATGCACTATATTTATCATTCATAATTAATATCATGTTTAAAATTAATAAAATAATATTATAAATTGTTTTATCATTTTTAAATGCTTACGTGTTTTTTTAAAAGCTATACTGCAATACAGATAAATAAATGCTACTTATTTAATTAAAATAAATATTTTTCAAATATCTATTTCATTTTCATTCAATATATGATTTTGAATGTAAACAAACAGCTGGTTTAGAAATTTTTGTTTTACTCTTTTAATTGCCTATTATTATACACATCTAAGATTTAAATTCAATAATGGAATGACAATGTTTTTTAGATATAATTAGGAGTTATATGTAAAATGTGATGGTGTAAATATCAACATGAAAGGGCCAGGTGCTGATACTCAAATTGAGTTTGGAGAAGAAACTTATATAACTCCGCAACACAGCACTGAACAATGGAACATAGTAATCTCAGACCAAGCTGTCTCTCATAGAAAAATTATGAGGGTAAGATCAATTATAAACTAAAAAAAATTATATGGAACAATTACACTGACAAATTGCATGTTAATTCCAGCTTATAAACAAATAAATACTTTGATAACCTATAAAGAAAGAAATAAAATTATTTTTATTTACCATAAAACAACATTAATTACTAAACATTGAAATATATCCATAAATACAATTTAAATTAATGCTGCATAAGACTAATAAGGTTGGCAACTCAGCATTATGCTGTGCTGGAATCACCCCAATGTGGAAAATAATTAAGATTTTAAAAGTTAAGCATAATTTTTATTTGAGTTATATAAGAACAACATTCATATTGAGAATTGTAGGTACATAAATTTACTTGAAACTAAATTTAACCCTAATAAATGAATATTAAGTGACATTTTAGGCGATATTCAGTTACATACATATTCCGAATCAGTAATGTTTTCTGCAAAACTTTAGATGCCTCTTCTGTAAGTTTTATGAAATGTTGTTTAAAATAAACTTACCTTTCACCCCTCGATATAGTAATTGAATATATTATGTACCTAGTAGTAACATATTCAAGTATATTATTTTGTAAATATATTTTTAAAAAAATGTCATATTTTCTATGAACTACTTATTTATTTTTGTGTAATACATATTTGTAATCCTTATGTTTCAGAGATGGAATCGTCTCTCTCGTCTCCAGAGGTCTATAATCTATGCTGTAGTTGTGGTTACAGGAATATTTAGTCTCTTATTGTATTCATCTAAAGTTGGTTTGACTGACTTAGATAAAAGTAATGGCAGTGAATTAGAACGAGTGAGTATTAAAGCAACATTACTTTTCCAGTAAAAAAGTTGATCAATTCTATTCTATGACTACAATTTCCTAGTGTTATTTAAAAAAATGGTGGAATGGGTTCCACCAACACTGAAATCTACCCAACCTTCCAATGTGATTTTGTGAAATCTGACATTTAATTAGCAAAGTAAAAAGAGGAAAGAAAGAAGATACTCCAAAGTATGAGGTAGCCAAGTAGGTGTTCTCCAAGTATAATACCACATGAGGAGACCAACATAAGTTCCCATGCTTGAATCCCATAATGGAATGTTAAGACAGTTTTTCTATTTTAATGTTGAAGTAATTTATCACTTATTGGGATAACCAATATGTGTAACGACAGCCAGCCTTGGATAAGCGAGGGTACACTGTGCTTATATTTTGGGAGAAGGCCCAGTAGCGAAACCTCATCGACTTATTAATTTTATTATTACTCCAAACTGGACACAAGTGAAATGAAATCTTTCACTGCAACTGGTATTTACCATTTGAATGGTGATAATAATGTGTTAGTAATCACATTCAGCAATTCAAAATTAAACACTAATTAATACATATTTTTAGAGTATATATAATTTCTAAAGTAATACCGCTCATCACATGCCATCTCTAAAACTATTAGCCCCGATGACTTGAAATTTAGAATAGTTACTCATTTTGCAATGTTGAGATGCTCACTAAGAATGGATTTTACAGAAATTTTATCTGAATTATTTTAAATTTATATAGCAAAACAATGTATACCAGCTTAGTTCAGTTCTATTTAACAACTATTACACACACTATTACAGGAAACTGATAACATTTCAAAGTATGTGGATTTTGCATGCTATTAAATTGTACATTTTGGTTTCTCGATATATCGCCTTTTCCTCAAAGCAGTATGCAATGCATATATGCATTATTATCTATAGTATAGTAATAATACTAACAGCCCCATATGCCCCATGACTCACTGCTAGGCTTGGGCCTTTTACACAAGAACAGTATACCCACCATGGTTGGCAGAAGTGAATTGGTAGGTTACACATCCTGATTATCTCAGTATGCAGGTTTCCTTGCGAAGCTTTTCTTTACTGTCTGTACATAAGCGAGAAAAATTGCATAAACAGTGCATGTTATCATTAATTTATAGTCCATGACCTCGAAATTGGTTTCTGAGTGTAATGCCACTGAGCTACCGAATTCGGAGCAGATGTCTTCAGCCATAAATAAAAATAGAGTAATGCCTCATTTTTTATTTTGTTATATTGATATTATCTCCATGGAGGGGCCGTGTAAGAATACTAATCTCTACGGCCGGGGTTATCTTGTCGCAAAAGGCGACGAAAAAACCCTAGTTGCGTGGTAGGACCTCATCTGGATGGCAACCAACCTTGATCTTAAGTATGCCGCCATAATAACTTTATGCTGTGTTCCGGCATTAGCCACCCAAGTTCTTGTACCCATATAGCAGCTGTCTGCTATTTATCAGCAATAAAAAAAATCTAATACTAATTGGTCATATAGAGTAGAGTATACATAGTAAAAATAACCCAAAAAATATTTAATCAATAATGTAAATTTAATAAATTGTAAATGTGGTGTGGTACATAATTTTATTAATTTTTATCAGGAACAATTCAGAAACTCCTCTCTAGTCAACGGACCAGTGGCGGCAGACCTGGTGATAGCTGTAAAGAAATCTGATGAAGAATATATTGTCTTTTCAGGTAATTATGTATGTGGAATCTCTTAAACCTCACCTTATCCTTTTACCCCTTACTTATGCCCTTATTGAGGTTACAGATCAACTAGAAATAAATAAAAAGGAATTGAATATGAAATGTTCATAACCAATCAAGAACTTGTAGAATATTGCGAGGTTACCTTTTCATCGTCATGTAGTTTAAGTTTCAAGTGGCACTTTTTTTTTTAGGGTCTAAAAACCTATGATCAGATTAGTCACTATCAATCTCTATTCAACTATATTTTTATACCTCTCTAGGACTAAAGGAAAACTTATAGAGTAGTATGATTAAAGCTTTACATGCATCCAAGATGAACGTTTTGTATTAATAGATTTTTTATTTACAAGTGATTTAAATTATGATTAAGATCTACCCAATTTTAAGCATAATATATAAACAATCTATTAAATAACTGATGATTATTAATTGAAATACTTGCACAAAAGGAATTGATTTTTATATTTATTTTACCTAAAATAATTTTAAAAAATATTACATATTGTGTTATTGAATTTCATTAGGGCCAGACAATTTTTTCCTGCACTAGAGCAAACCAAATTTTGTGAAGCAAGACTTAATTCAACCGGTGAGATAAGTGAAATTATATCAAACAAACATTCATATTTATAATATTAGTTAGGATTATACAATCAAGATAATAGAGGTTGTTCTTCGCAGGTAATTAGAAATCGTCATTGTCTCATTGTTGACAATATGAGGTCACTCTGCAAGGTTTTCTTTTTGATTCCAACAGTAAACCTAATATAAACAAAATCTTAGTTACATATTTTAAAATGCTTAAAATTAACGATAATTTGTAGACATTTTGGAAAATGAATTTGTGATTATAAGAATATTCAATTTTTTTTTACTAATTAAATATTGGTTGGAAACTGATTATGTGTAGATAAAAATATAGTCTATTGATTCCATTTTTTAAAATTTTTCAGTGTAGATAAGTAGGTTTATAATAAATTATAAGCGAAAAATATTTAAGTTTTCGTGTTGTTAATACAACAGTTTGTGTTAATTTTATGATTTTATAAATAGTATGATTATATTAATAGCAATGATGTATCTATATATATATAACAGTTTTACAATATTGTTTCTGTTTATTTTAATTAGGCATTAACTTTAGTCAGTCGCTGAATCAGGTGAATAAGCTTGTGTTGTTAAGATGCGGACACATTGATTACTTTAATATTTTTCTGTAAACATGTTCTAAATATAAATTGTATTAGAAGATTCTGATTTAAAAAATATTAAAACACTTTTATAGTAAAATATTTCTATGCCACAACATCTCAATGATGCATGTGAAATCATTGTCTAAGCTTTTAAATCCGGTTGTTAATCAATTTTCCTTTCAATACCCTAGTTTTGTTATTTATTTGACGATCTTATAGTAACTAAGTTTTAGCCGTGCAGGGGCGGCGAAAGAATATTAACCTCTGCGACCGTGGTCGGTCTGTCGTAAAAGGCGTCAAAACAACCCACTCTATCTACGTGGTAGGGCCTCAAAGCCGTTTGGATGGCGACCACCATCTTAACCGTCTTATACCGTCTTAAGTATGCCGTCATGATAACCTTGCATTGTTTTCCGGCATTAGTGACCCAAGTTCCTGTACCCTTATGGGACAGCAGCGTGTTCGCGATGCCACTGACGTTACGAAAACGCATAGGCGACAGTAACTACTAAATTCTAAGCGGGCAATAAAAAAATACATAGAACTATATTTAAACCAAATATTTCAAAACAACAGATTTCAAAGGAAAAAAAAACTTATTTTTAAATTTCATCTGATCAAATAGTGAAATCATGTAATTTTATTATTTTCAGGTCCTACTAATGATCGACAAACTGCGGTTGTGGAAAGTTTTAAACATGCGTGGCGAGGTTACAAAGAACATGCATGGGGCCATGATAACTTGAAACCAGTGTCAGGCATGGCATTCGATTGGTTTTCCCTTGGGCTTACGATCGTGGACGGACTGGATACAGCATACATCATGGGACTGACTGAAGGTTACATAATTAGTTCCAGAATTACTTTTTACTTATTTTATGTGGTTCATAAAAATGGAGACTTAATTTCTTAAACATTAGTAATACTTGGGATATGTACCGGCGCTGCGAACATCTGTTTTTCCGTATCTTTTATCTTTCGTATTATTCACTTTTCCTCCATTGTACTTAAGCTGTTAAACCTATTATTTGTGTGACGTAAACATTATTATTAATAGAACCTTTTAAATATAACTCTAAGTCATATACTATATGTGACGGAATCAAGGAAAATAAATAATGAAGTGTACAATTGCAATGATGTTCATATTAAATTAACAAATGTTTGAGTTCATTTATTTTAATTATGGATATAAATCTAGTTTTTGTTTATATATATACATTGTTGATAGTTCCATTTAATCCAAATATTACAATCTTGAAATATTGACGAATGTGTTCGGATTTATGCAATTCTCTATTTAAACAAATGTTTACATAACATTTTATCACCCTAACTGGTCTACACCACATTCTTAACTGACATTGAAATAGTTAAACATGGTTAAGCGAGTTAATGTATAAATTGCGAGGTCGCAGACGGTTACCTTGGGGAAAGTGTAAGTCGCCAGCCAAGGCTTCGGAGACGAAGATAGAAGAGGCCTGGGGAATTTAACTGCTCCCCGGGCTCGGGGGATTTTGTCTCTCTTGATTAGGGATGGCCGCACCCATTGCAGGCCTACGGTGTGCGTGGTGGCGGTAGCTGGCTCGCGTCATTTCCCGGCATCATGGATAGAGAGGAGCTGGGGGGAGGTTTTTTTAGTGGGTATCTGATATACCTGCGAGTCCCACACGCAACTTCCCCGTGCGCCAAATAGTGCGTAAGGGCATTTTTTCCCCTGCAGAAAAAATAGTTTATGTATAAATGACGATGTCTGTGTGGCAACAGTTTTGGCACATTGGAACGCTTATGGAGTTCAAGGGGTTTGATTTTCTTCTCGATCCTCGGTGTTCATGTAAATTATATCAGATCAATATTACTTGTCTAGAACCCGTAGCATAAGCTTTGCTGCTTACTCGGAGACTAAATGGCGCTGTGTAAAATTTGACAGTATATGAATAATTTTACTTTCAGTTTTTGAGGAAGGTAAAAACTGGGTGAAAGACGAATTGGTATTCACGAAAAATAAGGATGTAAACTTTTTCGAAGTGACAATCAGAGTGTTGGGAGGCCTATTGAGCTGTTACCACTTTTCAAAAGACCGCATGTTCCTCGATAAAGCTGTAAGTTGAATTTTTTAAATCTGCCATGCAAATGTTACAAATCTTTTATAGCATTACTAAGTACAATATCAACCATATAAGTCCTGGAAATATTCTCGAAGCTTGGTGTCAGCAGTTCGCTAACAGCTGGTAGATATGTCTCCCCCTTTAGAAAGGAAAGTCTTCATTAAAATTATGTTGTTATGATTAATGAAACTGTTAACACCTGCAATAGAATTACAGGCATCTAAAATATTTATTTGTTTAATAATGAATTAAAATATTATAATATTTATGATACTTTTGTAATGTATCTGGTAGCTGAGTGGTATTATACTTGGAGACAAATCTAGAAGTCCCGGGTTTGAATCCCACGATGGCATGTTCCGCTTAGGCAGATTTTCTTGCTTAATGTGAGTATTTAACATTATTGGCATGTACAAACGGCGAAGAAAAACATCGTGAGGAAACCTGTTCCATTCAATCTGTGGGTGGGTGGCCCAAGCCCAGCAGTGGGGGTGTTATGGGCTTTTTTATATTCTATTTTTACTTTCTAGGTTGACCTCGGTGATCGTCTAATGGCAGCTTTCGCTTCCCCCTCGGGTATACCATACTCTGATGTAAATTTGGTTACCAGAACTGCGCATGCGCCTGAATGGTCTCATTACAGTACTACAGCTGAAGTTACAACTGTCCAGTTAGAGTTTAGAGAGTTGTCACGTGCAAGCAATAATCCTATGTTCGAAGTGAGTATTTAATATCCTTACTATGACCATAATCAAGAGATTATTAAATTAATTATATATAATTAATACTTCTTTTGGCGCGTTTGGAATAAAATATGAGAGGAAAATTTTAATAAGCGACATTATGATGAAGCTGATAACTGTCCGTCAAGTTTACGTGTAAACTCGTAACTATATTCGCAGTAATTTCTCAAATAACAGGTCTTTCATTAAGCACTTTCAATCTTTCAATTTAAATATTATAAAGTGAATCTATGTATATATAAAATGAAAAAAGTCTAAGTTACTAGACTAGAAGTAACTAAAAGTAATAGATTCTATTCTATATATATATATATATATATATATATATATATATATATATATATATATATATATATATATATATATATATATATATATATATATATATATATATATATATATATATATATATATATATATATATATATTGAATATAATTTAAATGGTATGTATTTTTCCCAAAAGGAAGCTGCAGCGACTGTGTCTGAAAAAATACATCAATTACCAAAGAAACATGGACTTGTCCCTATATTTATCAATCCGAATACTGGAAATTTCTTGCCTCATGCCACTATCACTCTTGGAGCCCGTGGAGATAGTTACTATGAATATTTGCTCAAACAGTGGCTCCAGACAGGAAAAACTGTTAACTAGTGAGTAATTTTGTATTTTATTAATGTTGTTTTTTAAAATGATTTTAAAGTTATGTAGTCTTAGTCAGAAGCGAGTTATTTATTTTGCTGTTTATATGTAAATTATTAATTATATGTTATTTTGTGTATATATCGTCATATATACACATACGTTACATGCACATACCTATGCACGTAACACATGTATAGAACTATATGTGTTGGGGCAATGGTGGCAAATCGCTCATGAGCACTTTGGCTGACATGAAATTATACTTTTAACAAATTTATTTATAGTTAATTTCTTTATTTTTGAACATTGCTAATTAATAAAGATTGCAAGTCTAATACAATCAAACCTCCCCTATAATCCCCTAGAATATAAATATAGACAGAAAATAAATGCCCCATGCAGCTAAGCCATGAATGCAAAGGCTAATATTAGTTTTAATTTTTATATTTTGCAAAAATGTGTTATTTATTTTAGTATTAAATAGCAGCTTAGCGAATTTTGTTGTATCATAGAGTGCTTAATTGTATTACGATTTATGCAGCGTGGAGCGATTAAATTATAGTATAAATAAAAAAAATCCTTGTTTTCAGTTTATTAGACGATTATTTAACAGCTATAGAAGGTGTTCGGGAGTTTCTTGCCAGACGATCATCACCCAATAAGCATTTGTTTATTGGCGAATTATCAGCTGGATCTGAGGTAAACTATCAGTATGTTTTTTCGTATACAGTTTTTAACACGTTGAACGCCAGCCTAGAGACAAAGTTTACCCCAGTGGACCACTTGCCCTTGATCACTACAGAAGCCTCTAGGCTGCCGGTGGACACCGTTTCGACCCTTTTTACTAAAAAAATACCCGTAGTCCAGCCTGGCTGAATTTTCAACCAGTGGTTTTCAAAAAGTCATTCTCGGAAAGTACATCGCTGTTTTCGTAAATCGCCCATGATTTTTAGGGTTTTCCCTTAAAATATATGCAAATAACACCCTAACGATTTATGGACGATTACGATAACGTGTAAATGTATATTTCTACTATATAGGTAGTTTTAATGATCGAAGGTAATTTTAAAGTAAAATATTTATCATTTGTGATTCCCGATCATTTATGATCCTCGAAATACAATTATTGTATGGCAAATTTTAATAAGGACGATGTTCTTTACTATAGTTTTTAATTTCTCGTATTAAAATTGATACAAGAAACTTGATATTGATGTGGTTTACTCTTATTTTTATTGTAATCACAATGTTTATCCATAAATCTAGAGAAGAAAACCAAACTGTGTCCTTCCTTCGCTCTTGTAAATTTATAGTAAAAAATCATTTATTGCATCACAACTGTCCAGTTTTAATGGAATTTTCATCTTTTTTTTATCTATATTTTTTTGCTTCTTTTATCTGCCACTATGTCAGTTTGTCTTCTACTTGTGCGTGTGTATGTCACTGAACTCCTCCTAAACGGCTGGAATGATTGTGTTGGAATTTTGTGTGTGTGTGTGTGTTCAAGTGGATTCAAGAATGGTCTAGGTTCACAATTGGACCCGGTAGGTGGCGCTGCGATCGAGTTCTGGAATTTTTATTTTTCGCATATCAGAACATAACCCCAAAATTTTAATTTTCTTTTTATTCGACCAGCGATACGGACGGGAACGGCTAGTACATATATATTATTTTACGACCACTCTCTATTACGCCGAAAATGCTCAGTCTATTAAGTGGCGTTATATAGAGTACACTGTATATTGATTGTTTGTTTTCCCAATTAAGTAAATAAATAAATATTTAGAAATAGAATAGAATAGAGTAGAATAGAAATAATTTTATTTTAGTACAATACACACATACGCACACACAATATTTAAAAACTACTAAAAAGAAGTGTATGTCCTAAAAAGGATCTAGCTCAGCATGTATGTTAGTATATACGGACTAACGCTGATCTTCCGCTAAACCCAAAAGTGAAGTCACGACAGAACAACACCACCCGATTTACATATTAATAAATAAATAATAATGTACTAAAAAATACATAGAAATAAATAAATAACATCAATATTAATAAATAATAAAAACTCAATAAACACCGTCAATTTAAATAATAATTTAGGGGAAGATAGTAAGTTGTATTAGTAACAGTAGAAGAAAGGCAGAAGCCAAAAGGCATAAGGCAGTAAACGCATTCAAAGCGATGGAAGTTGCTCATACAATACTAATATCTTGTATTTGTTCAGCTTGCCGTTTTTGTTCAGCAATTAGGTACTGCTTAAGCTTAATTCTAAAACTATAAACAGAGTGCAGGTTCCTTATAGGCGGAGGAATGTTGTTCCAGCACTTAGATGCTGCATACCTAAAACTGTTATAAATTTACTTGTTATTCTTTTAGTTAATAGTTATACCTGTGTTATCGTAAATACATGTTCTTTTTCAGTCATTCAATCCAAAAATGGACCACTTAACGTGCTTCTTGCCCGGCACCCTGGCGTTGGGTCATGCAAACGGCCTCCCTGACTGGCATATGACAATGGCTGAAGAACTAATGTATACGTGCTATTTGACATACGCGGCACACCCTACTTTTCTTGCTCCTGAAATAACGCATTTTAATCTGGTAAGAATGATATGGATTATTTTTAGTATTGACTTCATTGCGTTATCATATTATTACGAAATATGACTATTTAATTAAAAATGGGTTATAGAAAGAATAAAGTAAATATTTTTTTGATATATTTGCACCAGTTATGGGTTTTTTTACTTATTTATATGTTTTTTAATCATATCAAAATTGTTCTATATGTATTGCATGTGCGTCGTTCGTTATTTATGTGGGGAGATACGGTAAAAAGTATATCTATACAAATACATAGAATTGGAGGGTCTGTTTGTAATATTAAAATAACCGCTTTTTACTAAGTGCATTCGGACGTATACACGGTACATATACCAAAACAACATTTTTTACAATTTTTGTCTGTTTGTTCCGGCTAATCTCTGAAATGGCTGCACCGATTTCGACGCGACTTTCACTGGAAGATAGCTGATGATGTATCAAGGAGTAACTTCGCTATTTTTATTTTTGAAAAAAAAAATAGTTTTTGTTAAAAATGATAAGTTTCGGAAATTTATTATCTGATTTAAGTTGACCTCAGATTTATATCATCAATCATATGAAATAGTGTTCAGCTTAGGCTGGACATTGGGCGTACACATTTATGAATTAGCCGTGCAACTCCGACGTGCAATCGGCTGCTTGTTTATCTCAAAATATTTAAAAATAAACGTTTACTCATGCGAAGCCGAGACGGGCCGCTAGTTTGAATGCATAGGAAGGAGTTATCACGAGGTCTGTCTGTCTGTTATTTGTTATAGAATAAAATTAAATAAAAATATTGACAATGCACTCCTGTAAGAGGGCATTTGAAATAACCCGAAACTGTGTTACAACCTGTTGATTACTTTATAATTATATATGAATTAAAGTTTATGTCCTCTTTTTCAGGCAAGTACAACAGATGATATGTATACGAAAACAGCAGATGCGCACAGTCTTCTTAGACCAGAATTTGTAGAAAGTCTATGGTATATGTACCAGTTAACTGGCAACACTACGTATCAAGATTGGGGTTGGCAGATATATCAGGTACCTATTGCGTTATATTATGAATAATAGTTATTCTAAATTATTTTTTATTTGTATTTCTGTCCATGTATGTGACGGTTCTCTAGTTAGAGCATTTATTGTTCTATTTTTTAATTTAATAAAGCAATCACATCTTAATTTGTGAGTCTCTTACATCGCAACTTTATTGTGTCTTGGATAGTTTAATAAGGCATCGCTTTTATTAATAACATTAATATTTGCTAGTTGTCAAGATATATATATATATATATATATATATATATATATATATATATATATATATATATATATATGTATATATATATATATATATATATATATATATATATATATATATATATATATATATATATATATATATATATATATATATAATGTTTATTCCTTCACTTTATTTGAAATAAAACAAAACTGAGTTGCTCTTAAAAGAGAAACAACATTTAAAGCTTATATTTCACAATTATTTTCTTTTTTACAAAAATAACTTTCAATCAAATTAGTTTCTTTGTTTATCATAACTTTAGAAAATCAACCTCCTTATCTGTCAAATTCAAATGACAGCCAAAGCAGCACATCAAAAGCGCGGCAAATTCAAATTTAAATGAAGGGTGAAGCTGCTCTTCATTTACATCTCCCTCCCTCCAGCAAATAACTATATAAGATGTTAATATTCACCACTCAGAGGTATTAGTTTTGATATATGGAAAAGATTTGATTCGCATTTCTTATGCCCCGTGTTTACTCTGTAGATTGAGTTTGATTTTATTTCTATTATCTTGAATGGTCCTATTTTTAGTTCATCTAATTTTTTTCTGTTTAATCGATTTCCATTCTCAACATATACCCAATCTCCTATGTTTAGTTTACATATTTTTCTGCCCTTATCATAGTTTTTTTTATTATAGTTATGTGATTTTATAGTGTTTTCTAATGCAATTTTTCTATCTCGTAATAAATCTGAACTTGTTTTTTCTTTTCTTAATTCATCTGGTAATACGTCAACGCTTTTTCCTTCTAATAAATATTTCGGGGAAAATCCTGTAACAGTGTGCTCTGTTTCATTATATTTTTGGGTACACTCGTGAGCAATAGTGGTCCAAGCCAATTTATTTCCCTTTTCATTTATCTTACATCGGATTTTATTCACTAGCGTTTGGTTTAATCTTTCATTTAATCCGTTAGAAAATGGTGCATTTACTGCGGTAAAGATAATAGGTATATTTTTTTCATATAAAAAGTTTTTAAAAAGTTTTGAATTTATGCCTGGGTATTGGTCAGACAGAATGAGGCAAATTTTCTAGTATTTTGGTTAAACTTTCATCTGAAATTACAGCAGAAGAATATTGTTTTTGTGATTCCTGTGATATTTCTTCTAAGAGAAATCCTTTAAATTGCATATTTCCATCTTCATCTATATAAACTTTATTGATTTCTGATGTGACTGTAATCCAGACTTGTCTTTTATCATGCCTTTTTTGTAATGTATTTTTCACTTTTTGGAAAGCTTGAGTGGTCATCACTGTATCATGCAATTTTGCTGGTTGAAGTTTTTCTGGTATTAGAAATGTTTGTTTATCCACATTAGTAATTGACGTTATGCAAATTACATTTGTTTTTGGGTCTTCATTTGCTTTCACAACAAATTCAAATCTTAATTTTTCCATCTCTATTTACAACAGCTATAAAAATGTTGTTTTATAATGTTTATTCCTTCACTTTATTTGAAATAAAACAAAACTGAGTTGCTCTTAAAAGAGAAACAACATTTAAAGCTTATATTTCACAATTATTTTCTTTTTTACAAAAATAACTTTCAATCAAATTAGTTTCTTTGTTTATCATAAGTTTTGAAAATCAACCTCCTTATCTGTCAAATTCAAATGACAGCCAAAGCAGCACATCAAAAGCGCGGCAAATTCAAATTTAAATGAAGGGTGAAGCTGCTCTTCATTTACATATATATATATATATATATATATATATATATATATATATATATATATATATATATATATATATATATATATATATATATATATATATATATATATATATATATATATATATATATATATATATATATATATATATATATATATATATATATATACCCGCCACGCTTGTCGAAGGCGGGATAGCAGCACACATGCTAGTGGTCTCTTAAAAAGTGACCTACCACGCATTCAACCATATAAAACATCGGAATATAAAAAATCTGAAGTCTCACTTCTGCCGTATGTGAATTGCACACATTTTTTTCCATTAAATATCAATTTTAATAATTTTCAGAGTTTCGAGAAATACGCAAAAGTGGACAAAGGCTATGCCTCATTAGCAAACGTCAAATCTGAAAAACCAGTTCATCGTGATATGATGGAGTCCTTTTTTCTCTCGGAAACATTGAAATATTTATACCTATTGTTCAGTGACGACCGTTATATGATTGATTTGAATAAGTATGTATTGAATTCTGAGGCGCACCCTCTGCCGGTACATGAAAATTAATTGGTATAGTTAAAATTCGATTCTTTACCACAGGAGATAAACTCTATTTTATAATCTCCATAATATGATATTACCGAAACCAGTAAAAAATTTATATTTTGTCTTTAGTTTGTATTTTATCATGCTGAGCATGTTTGGCTGAGCTCTTTAGTTACAATGATTTGAATAAAAAGGTCTTCTTGGATTCTCTGAATATGTTGGTCCAGAGTTGCCTGCTAAATGAATTCCAAGAGTGAAAATAATTTCCATAAAAATTCTTCAGGCTTATATTCCGTACGAATACGTGGTGAATGGTCAGCCGACTGGACGAAGTCTATAATCCTACCACTGCACAAGAAGGGCTCGACGAAACAGTGCGATAATTACCGTACATTGGCGCTTATATCTCACGCTAGTAAAATCATACTCCACATTATTAACAACCGGATTCGCTACTTTCTTGACCAACAGATACCTCAAAAGCAAGCGGGCTTTGTAAAAGGTAAAAGCACAAGAGAGCAAATCTTAAATGTGAGACAGCTGATTGAGAAAGCCCGAGAGTACAATGTTCCAGTAGTAATGTGTTTCGTCGATTACAGCAAAGCCTTCGACTGCGTCAATTGGAACTCCTTGTGGATGGTGCTCGCAGAAGTTGGCGTACCACAACATCTCACGCTCCTGCTTCGAACGCTATACTTCAGGAGCCAAGGTGTCGTGCGAATTGATGAGGTTTTATCGCGACCTTTCACCTTCGGCAAAGGTGTCCGTCAGGGTTGAATACTGTCGCCGATCCTGTTTAATGCCTACGGCGAGTATATCATGCGTCAGACATGTGACAGTTGGAGTGGAGGAGTACGCATCGGACGAGCTAAGCTCACAAATCTCCATTACGCTGATAACACCACACTACTAGCCGCAAGCGAAGAGGAAATGTCCCTGCTTTTAAATAAGATGGAAGCTATAAGTAACAACCTGGGCCTCTCCATAAACCGAACCTTGGGCCTAGAGTATGTCGATAATTTCGTCTACCTGGGATCCAACATCAGTAATAACGGCTCATGTGAGACAGGTGTAAGAAGGCGAATCGGCATGGCCAAGGGCGCCATGGCTCAGCTTCACAAAGTTTGGAAGAACAGAGGAATCACCTTAAGAACGAAGACAAGGCTTGTCCGCACACTCATATTCTCAATCTTTCTGTATGGGGCTGAGACATGGACCCCACTGTCAGCTGACCGGAAGCGAATCGATGCGTTCGAGATGTGGTGCTGGAGGCGCATGCTCCGAATACCCTGGACAGCTTTCCGAACTAATGTGTCCATACTCCAGCAACTAAAGATAAGGACGAGGCTTTCCACCATCTGTCTCAAGCGGATACTGGAGTACTTTGGCCACATTGCCCGAAAAGACAATGACAACTTGGAAAAGTTAGTTGTCACCGGTAAAGTAGAGGGCAGGCGATCGCGTGGCCGTAGTCCGACACGTTGGTCGGATCAAGTTCGCACCGCAATAGGCACATCCGTCTACGAGGCACTACACGGCGCTGAGAACAGGAAGCAATGGAAAACAACCATACGTGATAGACTGGAAGGTGTTGGTCACGACCCTCAGATATGAGGACTACGACTGGAGGAGGAGGATATTCCGTACCGTCAGTTTAAGATAACAACTAACAATCCGATAATATGCAAATTTGGGGTCATCTGAATTTAGAAGTTCTACTATTCACCATATATTCGGATATGATTAAAATTAAATACAAATAAATAAGAATTTCCGCCCTGTATGTGTATACACATACAGGGTATGTATACCGGTGTAGGTATACACTCGATTAAACGCTTCATACGGATTATCTAGAAGATAGTAACTTTCCTCTGACAAGCGCAAAGTATTATACGTTAGGACCACTAAGAGGTGTTGCATGGTGTTCGGGTGAGGGATCCGCTATGGGAGTTAGAAGCCGTCGTGTTTACGAATGAATTCGTAGCAATCGATAACGGAACCATCCTAAGAGTTCCTTACTCTATAATAATGAATATTTAAGTCTTCATTACTCTCATGATGATTACGTTCTTCGTTAACTGATTTTTACCAATCAGTGCATCACTCTCCGCCAATATGTTATCAACAGTATTATTATTTAAATAGTGACTCTTTTAAAAAGTTAGCTTAATCGTTCCTTCTGGGGGAAGTTTATTATTTTTATTGATTATTTACAAGTATATGAGCCAATGGGCTCACTACCAGGGATGCTGAAGATCGCGCGAAGTGGAGTAGAAAAAGTCGGAAAGCGGACCCCGGGCACCGAAACGAAAGTTTGGGTGGCAACCGGGACTAACGCTAGGATGATGATGATGATGATTTACAAGTATATGAAGAGGTTTAGGGGTTTAATTAAAGTATCCGTAGGTACATTTCTTATTTATTTATTGACGTGTTATTGTTCAATCGATATGGATACGGTGAATGTGTGAGTGATGGACAAGTCGGTATACTGCGAAAGGACGAACGTGACTGATTGTGGGAGCCCCTCGAACTGTGGTCCGGATCGGCTCGGCATCCATAGACTCACGCGCATCTCGTCTCGTGTATGGCGATAACAGTAATACCGCCACATACGATATAATACAATTATTGAATACTTGCAGTTTGAACACTGTTCTTCCTTTCTTGTATTTTCAATTATAGTATATAGTATTAAATATCAAATATAGTACTTTGCACGTATTTTGGGGCATCGTTTTCAAAGCATTAATTTCTTAACATACTGATGCTATATTTTTTATTATATTAATGCGATGGGCTCTTATTCTTGCGGTAGTAAAATTTAATGCTCTTTAAGGAACTTAAAAGTACTACCGTTTGATCAAAAGGTACTTGTTTCTTATTGGATCCGCCCTAAAATGTTTTTTACATGTATTTTCAAATATATCAGTATTAAAAATAAGATAGTAATTTTTTTAAATTTATATATAAGATATACATATATACTCTGTATAGGGGCGGAGTAAGAATACTAACCCCTGTGGCCAGGGACGGCCTGTCGTAAAAGGCTACAAAATAACCCTAGCTACGTAGTAGACCCACAAGCCCGTTCCGTTTGGTTGGCAACCACCCTTGATGTATAAGTATGCGGCCATAATATTAGTGACCCAGATTCCTGTGCTGCTACGGGACAGGAGCGTGTTTGCGGTGCCCCTAGCGTGGCAAACATCTATAGGCGACGGTAACTGCTTACTCTGTGGGCCGTTTGCCTGTCTGCTGTTCCCCGGAAATAAAAAAGTAGGTCACATTGCGCGCGCGCATTCATACCTGTTTCATATCTTTCCGCGTTTAAAGCCTTTATATAGTCCTTTTCCGATTGGGAAATAATAGTCTTCTGTAAGATATACAATAGAAAAAAGGGACATGAAAAAAAGATGTCATGCGTCTGCAGGAATACCACCTTACCACGTTGGTTTACCCACGAGGTTTCTATTGAATTAACTGCCCTCTTACAATTTTCTATTGATAGCTAGTTTATTGCAATGAATGCTTAAGTTTATTATTTCATAGTCATCAGAATCTTCGTAAACTGATAACTTATTAGCAAATGAATCACTTATAGTCCATACATTATCGTTAGTATTATATCCAGTAGATGTCGTTGACGCCTTGTGGTTCTTTCCAGAGAAGGCTATTAAAATTAATATATTATACTTTCAATTACGTCAATCGATTGCCCGATTTTAAAAACTGCATTTTTTTCTAATAATAAGTCAAATATTTTAAACTGATAAGAAAAACTAATGACCAGTTTCCGGTTATTTTCGAATCTTGTACGTGTATAAAACCATTCACACCATGCAACACCACGATGTGAAACAAATAAGTTAAACAAACAAATAACTTTTGTTTCCTGTCTAAAGCGTTTCATCGGCGTTCAAACCATTTTTAGTCTTTTCCCGGTCGGGGAGCGCTAGTTTCTGGAAACAAGTCATTTGACATGAGCTATAATGGCAGAAGATCAGGTGGCGCCACCAATCCGCTTAACAGGAATTTACGTTAAGTAATGTGAGGTCAAAAAGTGCGTAAAGGTACAGGAACTTGGGTCACTAATGCCGGAATACAACACAGGGTTATTATGGTGGCATAATTAAGACCAAAGGTGATCGCCATCCAGACGGGCTTGGGGCCCTACCAAGTAGCTAGGTTGGGTTGTTTTGTCGCCTTTTACGACAGGCAGGTTAGTATTCTTTCTCCGCCTCATAACGGATAAGATAATATTAAAAAGTATTTTCAGTTCTATGCTATAAACAGTGCTACAAAATATGGAACGTTTAAAGCGATATGCTGTCGGCTAGGTTTTTAATGAGATGTAGATATTACCGGCAGTACGGTGTCGCTCCCTGTCTACAATACGCTGGATGAAGGTGAATACATAGTTGAAGAAACAATAAGCAATACAAACAATGAAACATTCAGTTTACATAAATGTATCCGTGTCAACGATGCCTTATTTACCATAGTTCGTATTATCAACAGTAAATGTCACGTACTAAAAATATTTAAGTAATTTGTTTCATCGATCACATTAATGCATTCATAATTTATTTTTATCTAAATTGACTATTATTGACATTATTAAATAATTATTAGGTATGAATCGTGTCATAAATGTTTTTAGAAAATGTTTATTTTTAAGGTTATATATTTACATATTGACTAAAACACCTTCGTTTGTTTTTTTATGATACCTTTTTATATGTGTATAAAAAGCTTAGAAATAATTAAGCTTATAATAGCGAGATAATAAAATTATGTATTTAAAATTCGCTGAGGCAATATAGATTTAAGTAAATTATTATATTAAATATAGGCGATGTTTTAAATTTTATTGGATGTATTTATGTATTTTTGTACCCTGACAGACTTACTTCATAGTGATAATTCTGTTGTATTTTAATTATTTTCAAATATACTTTTGTAAATTATAAACTTAGTAATCAAAATGTTGAAATGGCTTTGAAGCTATAGCAACTTAATTTTTTTTTTTAATTACGCTTTTTTTGTGCAATGATATCCAAGAAGAGATGTGCCTAAATTAGATTACCATGTAAACGCAAATGGAAATCGAAGACGACGTATTGCCGGCGAGTAACAAAGTAATCCTTCATTAGCCAATGCCGTCTCGTGGATTGTTCTAGAAAAAATTATTATTAGTTAAAATTTATTTAGTATTTTTTCTCTAGGCAAGTAGAAAAATATGATAGCAAATTTTCTAAAAATATCTATTTATAAAGGTATATATTAATATTTTTATAGTATTAAATTTTAATACCGTAGCAATCCAGTTTGGTAAAACAATACTTTAGTGTCTTCAGAAAATGCACATAATTTTGATTCACCTGATACTTTGTTGTGATACATGTTTGTGACATATGATTTTAAAAGAGCTTTTATTTATAACGTACTTTATGTACACTTTATTTTTCTATTTAGATGATGTACTGTATTTACTTTTACAATATTCATTTTATTACATATTAAGCATAGCAATCAATTAAAGTTATTGTTAAAATCTCTAATTTTATTTAGATGCTGTCAAAATAAACAATTCATTTGTTGTGGCCGTAATATATGATTTATTTATTCATAAAGTAATTAAATTTCTGTTCACGCAAATGCAATACACATTTCTAGAACCGGTCATAATGAAATGTTGTTTTAGTGCCTTCTGAATTCATAGGTCCTTCTAATAAGCAATAATAACATAGGTTTTATATTGGAAATATATTTTTATTAATAGCACATAATGTTTAAGGCATTTTATGGAAACAATTATATTATTTGTACTACGAAAATACTCTTAAAACAGGTACAGATGTTTTTGTGAAAGTTTTACTAATAATATTGACCGTCGTCTGTATCTATGTACATGTAGATTATTGTAAAATAAGATTTGTAGTAAAATATAAAGATATATAAAAAACGTGTGCGACTCTGAACGCCCGACAGAAGTGACAATTTAAACTAATATAAGTTCATATATTTAATATTGAAATTGTTTAACTTGAGAGAAGCTTAGGTTATTATTTAAATTTTATGTATATTAATATGATAATGTAAGGAAAAGTTATTTATTAATAAAACCAAAAATAACTAAAGTTTACAAATTTCCTTTTTTTTCCAAAAACTGTTTCAACATTGTATTTAATTAAATTATTCCCTAATGTAGATTCTTTATAAAGAAAAAGAAACTGTGGGTTAGAGTGAGAGGAGGAGTCTGCCTGCCACTGCCGTAGGCGTGAAAGAAAGCGCCGTAACACGTTACGTAACGAAGCGGTTTACCCTCCCATAAGAAATCACTTCAATAAATTTTGAATATGTTTATAAGATAGTGAATTTAAATGATACGAATATTGGCGCAATCATAATATAATAATCATTAAAAAAATCTCTTCCTAATTAGTTTATATATGTTATGCTTGTAACGGTTGTATACACTGTATGTAATTTAATAGCATTTTTTTTTATTAAATACAAAATGTGACTTTTTCTGAATAATGTTAATAATTATTGTCTAGCTAGTTAATATTTGTGTATAGTAATCGACTGTAATGCACTGCACATCGGGCTAGAGAGACAGATGGTCTACTAGTTTAGGATCAAATAATGTTGTCTCTGTCACACACTACTTATACAACTTTACCAGTTTCTAGTATGTTTGGGTTCCTTAAAAGTGTAAATTGAATAGGGATATGGAGAATGATTTTTAATAAACCACTCCCATACTTAAAGTTTGAAATTGACGTTATTCTTGACTTAAGTTATATTTAACTAAAAAACAATTTAATATCATTGACGAGTACTTAATAAAAATTTCAATATATTTTATATAATTGTTTAAAGTCTATATAATTTATACTTCCACGTTTGTGCATAAGAAACATGCTACAAAATCTTGTATTATAATGACAATTTGTAAAGATCTGCATATTATAAAGATGATTTGCTTCGTACCTCAGAGATGAATTGCGAATTCGAAACTAGTGAATTTCACAGTCGTTTATTATACATCTTTAGTGTAATATAATAAAATTGAATAAGTAGTGCATTTTTATATTTCTTGTGTGTACTTTTTTAAACTCAAAATAAATTGTTAAATATACAAAGAACATCAACTACTATATCGGCACGCTATGATGGCCGTTTTGACGTTTGTCCACTCATGAAATTTAGTATTAATTAGTAATTACATTTGAAGGAACTAATTGCTGTACTTTATTGTCAATAGCGACGCGCAGTTATAGCGTGCCGATAGCATAATTAAAAGATATTGAAGTTTGATTAAACTAATTTAACAATTATGTTATAATTTGTGTAATTTGTACCAAAAATACGAATTCCGATTTGAGTTGTATGTGTAGTCACTAAAATTTTAAGTAAGTTAATATTAAGTTACCAGGAACCTAGAAAGCTTTGAAATTTCTTAGTGTAAAATTGACAAAGATTACTTTTATTCATAGTTCTTTAGTATGGTGTGTTTATTAATTGTTAAATTATTACAGTTTGTATTTGTGCGTAGTATATAAAATATCTATTTTTTTTTATTAAATGTAAAATGACTTGGGTTTTATTGATCGTTACTGTGAGGTCGCGTCGTTCATAACTATTAATAAACTTTGTACAGTAGAACCTCAGTAAGTCGAACTTATGTGGGGACGCTGAAAAAATCGAATTATAACATTTTCAACTCACAGAAGTTAAGATTTATTCCAACTAATTTTTGAGTTAGATAGGTGAAATAAATATATCCTAGTTCTAAGAAACAGTGCTGTATATCTTTATACTCTTAAAGTCGGTTTTCAAATAATTAAGTTGTAAGGGATATAAAGTCAAGCATTGTTGTGTTCAAGATACAGAAGTCCAGTTAAGTTTTTCGAGTTCGGGATATTTTCGACTTAGAGAGATTCTACTGTATCGTATAAATTTTGTTTTATATGCATATAAGATTCCACCACATCGTTGTAAACAGTAAATTATGATTATATAGAGGTAAATTGTAATGAAATTATAATTGTAATTACTAACGATATAGAACAATTTAGTCGATGATAAAATTGTATTTAACCAATTGGTGATTAAATTTAACACCGAATCATCCAATTGAAACTGACTTTAGTCAAACAAATGAGCTAATAAAAAACCCAGTACGCATTTATATTTGTTGTATTATAGCGAAAATGTAGTATTACTTATTGGTTGTATCTTAATAAATAAATATTTAAATTATTGTTGTTTCGTTTTAAATTACTTAATAGTCTAATTATTTTATCATTTTAATAAAAACATCTGTTTTTATTAAAAATACAATAAGCGTTATAAATAACACCTTATATTTTTCAAAATATTTATATTAAAATCATAATTAACTATATTTTGCAATTACAACACAGCCATGTTCAAATTCGGCTATTACTATATTTAACAATTTATTAGTAGAAATGTTTAAATCAGTTTCAAATGTTGGAATAATATTTATCGTTGGCACACCATGGAATAACTTTAGTTGCCATCAAGCGTAGATCAAATAAAATTAACTGTTAGGTAATAAAATATATGTATGGGATGAAGTTACTTGTAAATTTTTTTATAAACTTTAATGGAGAAATTTTGGGTTCTCGCATATTAAAGTAAGAAATTATGAAGTACTTAAATAAATTTTTAATTAAATAAAATAAATAAACCTCATATTCGTATATTTTGAAAATATTACACGTTGGTTGCAGCAATCCTTAGTCGGTCCTTAAACTTAGTCATTGGCTCGTAACTAAAAAAATTAAATTAGTTTTTTTATCCAATTGGTCCCAAGAAGTCCCAAACGATGGTCGGACCAAATAGCGGGGGAACTGAAAATACCTGTCAGCGACACATTCCACCAAGCTGCAGAACAGGATCGATGGAGACAGCTAGTTGACGGAGTCACGATCCTCAGCAATGAGGGACCGATTGAAGAGAGAGAGAGATCCAATTGGTAGTTTTAGTTAGTATTTTTACCCAAACGATGAAAAAAAATATCAACATTTTACACACTTGTCAAATGTCAAGACCTTGACAATACACAAATTTCTCTTTTTCTTATGCCGGAAGATGGCGTTAATAAAAACATTTACCGATTTGGAATTAACAACAAACAAATTAAACTAGTTAAAACAAATATGTTTTTATAGAATCAAACTAAAAAAAATAATTCTTAACATAAGAATCAAATTACTGACGAGAAAATTAATGTCACTGTTCTAAAAGCGTACAAAGCGTCGTGCTTTGTACGATATTTTTAACTGCATTTCGAAATAAAACTAGTAAATGAAAATTATAACGATTGATATCGAGCACCCCACGCTTATTAGAACAATAGTGACATTAATCTTCTCATCATTAATTTTATTCTTATTAAGAATTATTTTAACTTTTTATTTTGATTAAATATAAAGCGTGTTTAGATGATTTAGATAATTGGATAACAAATAAAACATTATCTATGAATATAAATTTTTATTTTCCCACAAATACAATATTTATAATCATCAGTGCTAAGTAAGACTCTCATTTGGACGGAGAATAATCACTCAGCAATAAATCAGTCGGATAAACAATTCCAAATAAACAAACTACTTCTACAAAATGTATTCCACAACAGTACCCTTGGAAGACTAGAGTACATTGTAACAAAATTTACTATCAAAATAAGAGTTTGCAATAACTTACAAAATTTTGTTCGGGAGTAATAAAATCCTAAAAAGGTATATTTAGTAAATTTCACAACCTACTTCATCACATTAATTTTGCTTGAATTAATAGTATCTTACTAAATTGTTTTAATAGCAACTATGGGTAACTTTGGATCATGAATGAGTATTTTGGGTCACTCAAAAGTTTGGTTTAGGTAATCTTTTAGAATTACGTTGAATATTTAAATTCTAAGTTCTCCATAGAAAGAGGCACAATTTTAAAAAGGTACTAATTTTATTTATTAATTTAATACCAATTTTATAGATAAGAAATATTGTTCCTTCAAAGTTACATTAGACAGACGTCCTGCTTTGGTCAATGCAAAATTTACCCAAACAATATGCAAACTTGAACATTTCATGAAAGATTAACAATATTATATTACTATTTCTAATATCTAATAGTGGAATACTTACTGCCACTATTATTTTATCTTATCACAATATAATATGGCAGAAATTAATAAAAATACATAATTTAGCTGCATTTATAGGAATTATCAATATACTATATAAAATTTATAATGTATTAATTTTAATAGCATTAAATTCTTCAGAGGTTTATATTTAGTCTTTATATAATTTTAACTATTATATACTTAATTAACATTGATTGTTGGTTTCAATACTATATTATTAATAACTACAGTAAATGAGTACAAAAATACAAATATATTTAACAGTTCTTTAGGTTGAGATTATGATGGAATGTATTTTGTATAATCAGACTATTTAATAATAAACTGGAATATTAATTCTTGGTTTTGTAATGAACTAATTTTATGAGTGAAATCAGAGTCAGGCAAGTACTTCAGCTAAACTCAATGTATTTTCTTACATAAATCAATAAAAAATAACATTGATATTATATGTATTGGTATTTCTAATAATATTGAATACTTGAATCCTTATAATGTTAACCTTTACTTGGCATAAATATTGTAAACTAAGTTGAGACAAGTTAAATTGCTTTTATTTATGTCATGGTTTTTGTTGACTTCAACTAAATGCAATTAGTATGTACTGATATAACTATGACAAAATGTAGAAAGTGAAATTATTTAGTTAAAATGTTTAGAACACAACTTATGTTTTTAAAACTTATTTTCTTCATCTATTTTCACTAAAATCAAACTTTATTACTTCTAAAGCTGTATAATTCCCATTGAGGTATTTATGAAAATGATTATGAGATTCTAAAAAGACGGACACTATATGATGATTGTCATATTACCAATTATAATTTATTTAATAACAGAAAAATTTGTTCTTTATTTTTTTTATTTAATTTTGTTTTTCAGATTTTTTGGAAAAAATGAGCATTAAAAATAACCTAAGTGTAACCACTGTATAAACCAATATATTACAATAACACAATGTGAATTATTTTTAAATTTATTCAAATTATTAAGATTATATTAATGTTTTAAATAATACTATTCTTTCCAGAATATGAGAAATAATACTCATAAGTTGAATTATTAAATTCTTTAGTTTTAAGGATTGAGTTTCATATATTTAAATTGTGAAGCTCAAATATCAACATGAGGTAATATTACATTAAGGAACATTCACAACACATCATCATACAATACACACATGACATAGCGCAGTCTTGCTCTTCGTGAGCCACCTGCGAATGTGTTTGGCGAGCTGGTGGACGTTTCAAGAATACACTATCCACATTATCTACTTGTTTCTCATCCAATTTGCATTGTTTTTTGGTGTTTTCCAATTCATTGTTTCCATCATTGTCTTCAAGGTAATCACTATCCTTTTTATCATTAACATCACCTCCTGCATCCTAGAACAAGATATGTTCAAATAGTAGGTGATGTTAATTTTGTATTCAAATTACAGAATTGATGCTTCTGTAATGTAAACACACTTCGATATGCTAGTGGAGGCAGGTTCAATTCCTGTCTCGCTTCTAGATGTTTATGACCAATATGTATTTATTTACAAAAGTATATAAGTATCAGTTGTCTAGTACCCATAACACAAGTGCTATGCTATTTACTTTGGGACTAGATGGCACTATGTAAATTGTCACAAAATATTAAAAAAATTATTAGTCTAACCCCTACAAAATTAAATTCAAATTGTGAATTTTCTTGAAATCCAACAGCTTTAAATTAACAAATTCATCAACACCCCAGAAAATATACATAGTGGCTATATTTGCAAGACCATAATTATAACAGCCAATTACAGAAAACATAACCTTGCCCCAATGTTGTATATATTAGCCCATTATCGTCCCACAGCTGGACTCAGGCCTATACCTAGAGGGAACGGAAGCCACACTTGTCTAAGGCAGGTTAGCCGGTTACACATACCAATTATCTCAGTAAGCAGGTTTCCTCATAATGTTTTCCTCCCCTGTCAGTACATGGCAATAGAGAGGAAAACTGCCTAAGTGGTGGTGTATGCCACTGTGGGATTTAAACCCAGGACCTCTTAGTTGGTCTCCAAGTTTAATACCACTAAGTATTTGCTAATGTATTTAGATTTAAGAAAGAAGATATACTGACTTTGTTCTCTTTGCTTGAATGCGAAGGCTGATCCTCAGCATCATCGAAGAGCTCAGTTTCTGTGGATGCATTAGCTACTGCCACAGCTGTGCTAGCACTGGCCACAGCTGTGCTAGCACTGGCCACAGCTGTGTTAGCACTGGCCACAGCTGTGCTAGCACTGGCCACCGACATGGAGGGCATGGTTTTGTCCCGAAAATTATCTATATTCTCATCTTTCTTAGATAAATATTCAATACTGCTGGACGGTTCACCACGCATACTAAAAGCAAGACAAAATTAAATTAGTAGTAGCTTTAACAAAGCCAAGTTTAAAAATGACCTGTAAATAAAGTTCAACTTTAACAAGTTTCAACAACAATGGTTACGATACTCCGATTAAAATGTTATTACCTTGATGCGTTTTCTATTTTTTCACCAGACATACGACGCCAAGAAGTAATAATTGTTTCAAAATTATTGTTTTCTGGCTCCATTTTTTGTAAATAATAAAAAATTTAAGCCGATCGCAGTTTACAATCTAATCACAGCTATCTATTCCACTAAAGATCGAAATCGCACTAAATTCAAAATGGATAGTCTCAGTTTTAATTCACAGTGCCACTGAATTTCTAATATAAATAGTTTAGTTAAATTTTGGGTTTGTTGAATTGTTGAACGTTACATCATTTACGGATGTTATTGTTTGCGTTTGCTAAAAAAAAGTACATCTGTAGTGTTCGTTAAACATCGATAGTCTATCGATACTATCGATAGTTGTGTACAGTAGTTATTTGAAAAACAATCTATACGATATTATTAAATACTTTTTACTCGCAATACTAGTCGCGCTATTGAGCGGCTATTGGTTCGCTATGGGGAATTCCCGAAAAATCGAATATTTCACAGACTTAAAAATCAGTGTGACCAGTTTAAGTATTTCTTTCTTAATGAGAAAGATTTTAAACAATAATCACGAGGATCCACAATCCTAAAATTTTATTGAAAATTGCAATAACACAAAAGATTTCTCATTGAATGTTTTTACTTACTACTATAACAATATTTGGGACTTTTTTGATTTGTTTACCCAAATTATCCTTTGAACAAATTATTCTGCTACAAATTTTAGTAGTAAATGTAATGTATACAGGAATGGTAACCCTTTTAGTTCAAAGTATTTCGCAGTTTTCATTAGATTTGTTACTCAACTCTATTTAATACAGTAAAATATGAGTAAATCACGTGTCTGGAGCTATTTTGCAAAGATAAATGAGAAGTTTACCAAGTGTTCGTTGTGTAAAGGGGAGTTTAAATTAAGTGGAAATACGACTAACCTAATAGATCATCTCAAAAGGAAACCTAATGATGTGTGATCTTCTGTACCAGTAGTACCAGTGCCTATTAATCAAACGATTGCAACTGATGATCAAGATGATGATCCAAAAGCGAAAGTGAGAAAATCTTTAAAAAATTACTTTGAAAGCTGGTCAGATTATTACCGAACGTAAAAACAGACATAAAGACAAACTGAGACAAACTTCTATTTATAAGTCAAAACGATTCTATTTTTGTTTAAAATTATCATTTTAAGTTTTAAAATTTCTTGTCATTGTTTTATTCAATAAAATTAAAACATTAACTCTAATATAACATTTTTTATTCACCGTTTGCAATTTTGCATAACTATCGATAGTATCTATAACTATCGATAGTAATTGTAAAATATCGATAGCTATCGAACTCATGAACTATCGAGGTTTAACGTACACTATTCATCTGTTCTCTATGGTATTAGTAGTAGGTACTTAAGTAGGGTTTTTCTCGAAAAGAAAGGCAATGGAACTAAGCCATACAGCCAGATCTTAAATTTTACATTTTCACACCTAGTTTTATATTTTAAGGCAAAAAAGACTATTCTTTAGTATTCTTCATTTATCTATAACAAATCTTAGGACTTTGACAGATTTAAGTTTTACATTTAAGGGGGGCGATACATGTAAAAATAAAAACATAATCGAATTTTTTTCTTTCAAATACTAATATAATGAGCTACTTACAAATCATAATTGAGCGGAGATTTGTTACTGTAGTTATAATCGCCATGTGGTTTGTACACGAAGTCCTTGTTCTTATTTTTCTTCGTGGGTATCCATATGACTCCGAAACTGGTAGATGACTTTGTAGAAGTTGGAACAGTGGAGGATGATAGCTCACTCGTTTTAGTTCCATCTAAACCTACTGGTTTATATGATTTTAACTGCACGCTAGGACTCTTTGCAGCAGGAATAAAGGTTTTAGTCCTGCTTGTAGCAGGCTTTCCAATTAAATTGCCTTTGGTAGTAGGTGTCAAAGGAATTTTGCTAAGGGGCTTATTAGGAGCTTTTGGAGTGACTTTGACAACAACAGGCAGATTCGTTGTTTTTTTTGGTGTGGCCATGGCTTACCTGTGAAACAATAATGACAGTCAGATCGTTTGAAGTTCGTACCATACCTGTGAAGCGAGCTTATAAGGTTTATTTGCATCTCCTAATTTTGGAATCTCTTTTTCTTTGTTGAAGAGAAACTTTTTTAGAACCGTTGTGATTTAAAAATTCGATGAAACGGAACAGCGACATCAAAGAGAGACAAACATACAAACCCTTGCATAAATAGGATTCAGCTCATTCAGCCTTATTTTCCAATTACAGAGCATAATGCAACTCAGTGGCGCACAATGCCGAATTATGCCTAAGGTTAATTGGAACGTGAATTAGTTTTCAAATGCACCAGCAGAGTGCGCTAAGTTCAGTGTTGAAAAAGAAATAGATAGAATATAGATTCGAATTCTAAAATGAAATTGTATTCACATTTTAAAGGTGGAATGTAAAAAAGGTCAATGTTTGTACCTTCGTCCATACTTATATTTTTTTACACAGTTTGAATTAACTTTATTTTCAAAAAATTACGACGAAACGAAAGCTTTAAAAAAATTTCAACAATCAACAATATTACTGCGATAATTTATAAATAAAATTTCTATCAATGCCAATTTAAAGAAAAAACACTTGTTAATTTTTTGTTATTGAGTTGGTATTCGATTGTGGCACTGGCTACGAGGACACGGCGCTGCCATCTCCAGGTGTGTCCTGCGTGGAATCAACAGCGCCGAAACCTTGTCGCCGTGATCGAACTAGGTCACTCCTAGCTGTTATAAAGGCGATAGTCGGGAGCCTCATTAGACGGGACGCAGTCGCCTCCATTGGCGAGGCTGTCATGTCTGCAAAGGAAGTGAAGAAAAGGGAACGAGTGCGGTTGGGTTTACATCCCACCCGTTCAGGCATTCGTCGCCGAAGAGCGAGGAATGACCTTCGGCCACCGTAGTGAAGGGCCACAGGTGGTATCCTCGGGGTTGAGGGGAAGTATGTCAGGGCTTTGGGCACCCACCCACTATACTCGGAAAAGAGAACTAGTATACTTGGGGAACTTCCCCCCGGTTAAAAAGGTCCGAACCTACTGCTCGCTTCCGCTGTTCGGGGTGGCGGTAGTTTTGGCTCTGTCACTTCCCGGCACACCGAGCATTATTAGTAAATCAAAAGAGCCTGAGGGTGGTTTTTAGTGTGGGTGTGTTTTTTGCACGCATCCCTTTTGAGAGTGCTCGATTGTGCCAAGCGTTGCTGTAGTTGAAACATCAACGTTGAGCATTATGTCGCATAATGCGCTCTAGTGTTGTAATTGGAAAACGTAGTGTTTCGATCTTCGTCTCCTCTTTGTTCGAGTTTTCGTAGCTTTTATAAATTAATATATGAAACATAGTATTTTGCATTAACATCTATATTATTATTATAAAGAGGAAAGATTTGATTGTTTGTTTGCTTGCATTAAATAGGCTCCGAAACTACTGACCCGATTTAAAAAATTATTTCACTGGTGGGAAGCTACACAATCCCCGGGTGACATAAGCTACACATACATTACATTACATTTTCAAAAAAATTAGGGATCCTTACTAAAACTCCAATAATGTAACCCAAGGTGTAAAAAAATTACCTAAAATATTATTTAAATCGCGTGCGCTGCGAAAACTATTGATGATAGAATAAAATAATGTACTACGACTTTGCAGAACACATCATTATTTATAATAAGTGTCGCGACAGCATATGTCTAACTATTATAGTTATGCCACAATAAGTGTTCTTTTATTTTAAATATTTAATTTAAATGCCGCCCCTAGAAAAGGCTCTTTATTTGTATCTTGGTACGATTCCTTATCAAAATAAATTACTTCATATTCAAATCTGCTTCAATACCTTTATATAACTTTTTGAATTATTCAATTCGGATATTCCATTCGAAAGATATCACGAGTTTAAAAATGTAAGTATTAGAAAAATGTTGCGTGGTAGCCGCTCACCCTGTTCGGCTAGCTAGGCAGCACCTTAGGCAATGTAGGCGTGCGTCACTGGGGTTATTACAAAAATTAGAAAAAAAAACTTATTAAAAAATAACGAAAAATAAATAAAAAATAATAAGAAAAAAATCATTAAAATAAAAGTTCATAGAAATAATAATATTCAAACTTTATTTATAATTTTATTTTTTTAGTAACCTGACGCAATTGTTAGGATTTATGTGTGTGTATATAATTTTTATTTTGAAATTTTTGTTAAATACCCGTGCGAAGCTGGAGCGGGCCGCTAGTATAAAATAACTTTTGAGCTTAGTAAAATATGATAACAATAATAAGCCTGACAGTGTGAAGGATTTAATATTAAAAAGAATAATCTACTAATTAAGAGACGAAATTTCTGAAAAAATACTATAAAGTCGTTATTTACTAATAAATACTGTATTTACTAATACTAGTTATGACACTGAAGATGGCATATAAGAACTGTGCGATGTATCACGACTGCTGGTTTGTCTTGTTGGCCAAATATTTTCTT
This sequence comes from Malacosoma neustria, assembly GCA_963693495.1. Taxonomy (NCBI): domain Eukaryota; kingdom Metazoa; phylum Arthropoda; class Insecta; order Lepidoptera; family Lasiocampidae; genus Malacosoma; species Malacosoma neustria. The sequence continues at coordinate 12,615,000 of OY856371.1, forward strand.
AGATTTATTGAAAGTGGAACAGTCATAACAGAACAGACTTGTATTATATTATGAAATAGTGAATAGTGTTTATAAGTAGTTGTTATTTATTTATAGGAGCATTTAATTATATTATTTTATTCGTATAGTTTTTATTTTGTAGGTAACGCAAGTACGTGAAAGGAGAATCAGACTGGCAAGTTGGAATGTAGGTACGATGACTGAAAGAGGGAAAGCAGATGTATTAGAAAGGAGATGAATAAATATAGCTTGCATGCAAGAGGCAAAGTAGAAGGGTTTGAGAGCTCGAAAAATTGGGCGGGGAATAAATTTTATTATTGCGGAAGTGATGGTAAAAGGAACGGTGTGGGTGTGGTATTAAAAAGCGAATTGAAAAAAATGTGTGATGGATGTTGAGAGGATAAATGATAGGGTAATACTAGTCAAGTTATTGGTAGGTGAACGTACATTTAACATAGTGAGTGTGTATGCCCCGCAAGCTGAATGTGACGACAGAGAGAAAGAAAGATTCTGGGGAGATTTTGATTCAGTTATAATCAATATACCAGATAAGGAGGACATATATGTGGGAGGTGATTTTAATGGACATAATGGGAATAATTAATGGCGAATATGAAAGAGTGTATGGTAGTGGGGATTCAGAAATAGAAACAAACCCGGGGAAGCTTGATTTGGCTATATGTGATTTGGTGATGTGTTAATGTATAGACATTAACACATTTTTCCAAAAAAGAAATCAGCATTTGATAACTTATAGCAGTGGAAGCCCTAACACTCAAATAGATTATTTCCTAATTCGAAGGAATAGAATCAAGTCCGCAAGAGATTACAAAGTGATCCCTGGTGTAATTGTGGTTTCTCATCACCAGTATTAGACATAACTATCAGAATTACAATATAATTTGGAAATGGTAGCCGCATCGTAGAAGGGAAGGGCATCGTCAATACGTTTGTGGCTGCCGACCTTGCCATCGTGAACACGTATTTCAAAAAGAGACCCGAGCATCTCATCACCAGCAAGAGCAGGAAGAATGCTACCCAAATCGACTTTCTACTCACTAGGAGACACCACATCAGCAAAATAGCCAATTGCAAGGTCATATCTGGTGAGAGTCTCACCAGATATGATATATACAACACCGTCTTCTTGTCATGGACCTGTGCGTGAAGCCCAAAGGCAAACGTGTCGATCGCCTTCAACGCCGAATCAGATTCCTCCAAAGGTTTTGTGGTGGGCCATGAAAGCGAAAGGAGTGCCTGTGAAGTACTTGCATCTTATTCGTGTTATGTACGATAAGGCAAAAGTACACACGTCCGGTCCCTAGCTGGCGTCACAGACAAGTTCAATGTTGCAGTGGGTTTACACTAAGGATCAGCTATTAATGGTTATCTGTTCCTCCGGGTGGTAGACGCAGTAACATCAGGAAGAGGCATCTTTGTGTATGCTGTTTGCCGATGACATTGTGCTGGTTGGAGAAAATACTCACGAGGTCCAGAACAGATTGGCTAAATGGCGAATGGGTTTAGAGGGTGTTGGATTAAAGATAAGTGGAACCAAAACTGAAAATCAATTTTGCGATTATGGTGGAATATCCGATTACTTTAGGAAGCGTGGCGGTGCCAACTTGCTCCAACATCCGATACCTCGGATCATTAATCCAGAACGACGATGAGATAGGCCAAGATGTGAAAAACAGAGTGAATGCAGAGTGGATGGATGAAATGGCGACAGGTCTCAGGAACAATATTTGACCCAAAGGTACCACTTAAACTCAAAGGTTAAATTTATAAAACCGTAATAAAGCCTGTCGTATTGTATGGATCAGAATGCTGGGCCACAAAGGGGTGACGAAAAGGTGTTACATGCTGCGGAGATGAGAATGCTGAGATGGATGTTTGGAGTTACGAAAATGGATAAAATTAGAAATGAGTGTATTAGGGGATGTGTGAAAATAGCGCCAGTTATTGAAAAATTTAAAAGTAATAGACTAGCGTGGTTTGGCCATGTAATGCGCAGGGAAGAATGCCATTTAACAAGGCAAATGATAGAAATAAGAGTGGATGGATACAGGAGTAGAGGTAGACCAAAAAAAAGATGGATAGATCGCGTAAAAGATGATAGAAAGGGTATGAATGTTGGGATGACGGCTAACAGAGGAGAGTGAAAGGAGAGAACATGTTGTGCCACCTCATATAATGTATGAAAAGGGCAGGAGAAAGGATTTTATGAATGTATCTTTATATTTTATTACGCCAGTCAATCCTAGCTTTTACTGTACAACGGACTTTTACTGCAACATGCTTTACTTTGCATCTATCGATAAGCGACCTATTTGATCTTATAATCAAACGCCGAGAGTTCCATCGGACCTTGAGATGATAGACGGCATCCGAGTTTGATATGCACTTCGTAAAGTTTAACACCACCGTGTCTATTAGTCAGTCTTGTCTCTAAAACTACAATTAATATAACACAATTTAAATTTGTTGCGGTTCGCATACTTATAAGTAATATTTCTAAAATTAGATTTATATTTTAAATTCTAAAAAAAAAGTTTTGAAAAGTAACTTAATACGTCGTTCGCGTTTTGTTTCAAAAGCTCTATACATAAACTTTATTTCCTTAGAATCTCGCAAGTAAAACGATGCAACAAATAAGCACGTATGCAGCACGTAATTCATAGAATTGAATAATGAAAATATTTCTCTTGCTATTCCTGGAATGAAATTTGAATATCACTTATATCGGGAGTTGATGGGAACGTACACATGCTAAGTGAACCGTTTCACACACAATTCAGGAGAGGTTTTCAAAATAAAACCCTTGATCACAGAAAGAGGGGGGGAGGGGGGTAAGTTTTCTTCATGTAGTCAATATCCTCCAAAGGAATCGCGCTATTTCGAGCTATATTGAAATATGGCGAGATTAGCGTTTAGTTTTTACTTTTAACTTTATTATATAAAATTATAGCATTTATACTTTAAAAAAAATTGTAAATAGTATTTGTGATTTACTTCATGAAAACTACAAGGGGAGGGAAGGGGTCTTTCTTATACTACTGACGGTCATCAAAGAGAGGGAGAGGGTACATTCCCTAAAGGGAACACTTCTGCCATTCTTAAGGTTGGGAGGTTACACGGCACTCGTGTCTGTAAGCCGCCAATCAACAAACATATGCACCAGTTTTTACTTATACTTTAGTACTTAGTCTAGAAAAAGGAAGCCTATGTACCCAATAGTGGACCCGAGGATCCAAAACAATCGAAGTTTACTGCAATCGGGATTAACCACCTATATAATGATGATGATCAATAGTCTCTGAATATAATAACAGCAAGAACTAAGCAGTGTATTCTGAATAAGAAAATTTAACTACGCTAAACATTTTTGTAATCAGCAGTAACTGAAATAAACGCGAGAGAAACAAAAAAAGCATATGTGGTTGTTTAGAAAGTTATTCATCATATATAATATGGTAAGAAAGCAACAGCATTTACATAATATAAACTATAACATACTAAAATATCTACACGATAAACATAAATTATTTACTTGATCACATTTCGCTCTGCACGCAAATTTATATAATTAAACTATATTATGTGATTATATATATTACTTACCTTTCAAATTCAATGGAGCACAGGAATATATAAATTATTTGAATAAAATCACTGTTTTATCGGTAATGGTAAATTATAGAGGCAAACCAAAGACAGGTTGTGCGTTGCTCGCACGATGTGTGACTATGCAAACTATGCATGCAATGATCAGCCACTCGCAGTCGGTCTAACCGGATCGTGTAGTGTTGCCCATATACGGCTTTAAAATGCACAAAATTATAATTCCCGATAAACGTATTTATGGATTAATTACTGCGTTTTTAGGATATCTAATTATAGAAAATGTGTATTTTCTTTCAAAAATTATAATATATTCTCAGTGCAGTGGCGGAGTAATACTAACCTCTGCGTCCAGGGTCTGCCTGTCTAAAAGGCGACAACCTACGTAGTATGACAACCACCACAATAACCTTGTGTTTTCACTAGGTCATAAATAATTATACTGCCATAATAACCTTGTGTTTTATCGTCATTAGTAACCCAGGTTCCTGCACCCTTATTAACAGTAGCGTATTCGCGATACCTTATATACCTAGTCAGGTCATAAATTCTGTCACATGTTTAATGTAAAATAATTGTAACAAGTTTATTCATTATGTAACCATTCATATACCAAAATTAACTTAACAAAACATAGATTCTTATGACATTAAAGTTTATTCAAAATGACCTCCGTGATTTTGAATACAAGCCTTCAATCTGCGCGGCCAGTCGTCTATCGCAGCACGAACGAGGTCCATGTCAATATCGGCGGCTGCCTTAATCAAGGATGTCTTGAGTGACTCCAAATTGGGATGAGGCTTTGAGCACGCCTTTTCCTCCAAGTGTTGCCATATCTTGTAATCTAACGGATTCAAATCTGGACTGGAGGAGGGCCAGTCTTCGTGCCGGATGAAGTCGATTTCACGCGCCGCCAGCCAGTCTTGTGTGCTCTTCGCTCTATGAGCTGGCGCCGAATCTTGTTGGAATACCCAGTGCCTGTTATTGAACATGGTATGAGAAACAGGTTCCACAAGGTTCGTCAGGACTGTATTTTGATACACAACAGCATTCGTTTTTACACCTTTCTCACAAAAATGTACCTCTGTTAAGCCCCAATAAGAAACTCCCAACCATACCATGAGCGAGGATGGAAAATGACCTCGTTGGACACGCGGAATACGGTTGCTCGCTTCTTCACTACTGTGTGCGTACACCTTATCATTTTGTTTGTTGTAGCTCTCTTCTACGGTAAACATTTTTTCATCCGAAAAAAGAATTTCCCGATATTTTTTTCCCGCGTACCGCTTCAACAAAGCGCGGCATCTCTTCAGTCTCAGGTCCATTAGACGAGCATTCAAACGATGTCCTGTTTTTCTTCGATATGCCCGAAGCCCTAAGTCTTCATTTAACACCCTTTTCACCGTGGTTCTGCTTAACCCCATCTGAAGGGCCAACAGTTTCTGCTTACGTTTGGGATTTCTTTGAATTCGTGCCTTCACAGTTTTTATCACTGCTGGAGTCCTAACAGACCGAGGGCGACCACTTCTTGACCTGTCATCTACACTAGAGTCTTCATTGTATCGTTTGATGGTACGATAAACGAATCTTTTGGTAATATTCAAATTTTTCAGTATGTTAAAAATTTGAATTGGCGCGTAACCGCAACGATGCAACGCAATAACTGCAACACGGTCTTCTTTAAGCGTCCACTCCATATTTAAAAATGAGTAAAATTCTAAAAGTTATACATTTTTATTTTCATGAACAATTCGAAATTCGAATTCAATAAACTTTTTTGTGGCCAGCATTCTAAAAGAAAAGTTTTTACTGTGTGACAATACTTATGACCTGACTAGGTAAATATATAAAATTTTAGAAGTTTTGTTAATCTACTCAAAATTAACATAATTATATTTAATTTATTGTACTTTTCGTAAACTTTACTGTAAAATACATTCCCGTGCAGATAACTATGATAGAAAATGACTACCACCATTCTTTGAATGGTCGTGAGTGCGAATAAGATGCTGTGACAATGTGTCTGTTCATTAAATCTGTGCGTGACTTAATAACTTTGTATTAATTATTTTAATTAAATTGTATTACAGATTAAATGTGTTCGATAGCTATTAAATATCATTAGGACTTGGGATCGTTGCATAATAGTAGCCCTACATTCTAGGAGTTTTCTAAAGTAATAAAACCGAATTAGAATCTAGATAGATAGATAACGCTTTATTTATCACCAAAATTACAAATTACAGCACAAGTATACAATAAATTGACGGTGAAAAATCGGCGGCCTTATCGCTTACAGCGATCTCTTCCAGGCAACCGTACTCAAAAGGAATTTGGATAAAATATCTGGCGAGAAGATGGCGCTATAAATATAGGAATATAGATATAATAATAAATACATATATTCCAAAAATACATACATACATACAATATACACATAAACAATATAAATAAATAATTCTAATATAATTATCCATACACATACACACACATATATACATATATATCATTGAACTTTTCGAAATTAATACAACTATGACACTAATAGAGACAACAAACTAGAGAGAGAATATATTATTTTTTACCGGCAATACCAAAATGATTATTTTCGATAGGCCACCAAATGCTCTGATGGTAAAGCTATATTATCTAAAAATATTAATACAATCAAGAAAAGAAGAAGATAACTTACGTACGTATATGTCATAGTGTCATAGACAATATTAATTATAATTTCATTTTGAAGTAAATATTTATTAATTAAATATTTTATTGTGATGGCGATACAATTATTTTGCTTAATCAGCTCTTTCTATTAAATGCAATTTTTGTAACGATATCAAGATAGACATAGGCAAATATTTATTTACGTCATAGTAAAAGTATGTTAACAGAACTGCAGGCAGGTAGGTAAAAAAAACCTGAGAAGTTTTATGTTTTGCAATGGAACTTTTTATGAATTATTATATTTGATTCGTATCTGAATTATTTCTCTCTCTTCATCCCAGCGTCAAATCCCGGTTGCAACCGAAACTTCCGTTTTGATGTTTTGATTTCGGGGTCCGCTTTCCGACTTTTTGTACTCCACTTCGCATGGTCTCCAGTATCCCTGGAAGTGAACCCATTGACACGCATATCACCCCTCACGAGGTCAGACCAGCACTTTTTGGGTCTACCCCTCCTGCCGAGGACCGGCGGAGGCGGCATGGCCAGACATTTGTTCCCAACGTAGTTAGCCGGTTGCCGTTAAACGTGGCCATACCAGCGAAGGCGACACTCCTGCAGTTTGTCCGCAATGTCACGGACATGAAGGCTGCCGCTAGTGCAGGAGTGATTACTTCAATTAAAACAAATAAAAAATTCATGAATAAAATTCGTTTTAATTTTTTCATACAAAACGGTAATTTCATAGGTAAAGAGCAATATATTAGTTGCCTAGTACCCATAACACAAGCATTTTTCTACTTACTTTGGGATTAGATGACTATTTTAAAATAGTCACAGTTCTACAGAATACTACGTTATTCATCACTACTTCCATACTGATATTAAAAATGTGAAAGTGATTCTGTCTGTTTGTTACGTTTTCAAGCCTAATTCGCTGAACAAATTTTGAGGAATTTCGGTATAGAAATATACTGAAGAAGGACATAGGCTACTTTTTGTTGCGAAAATGAAACTTGAAGAGGATGAACTAGGGGTAAACGTAATTAAGTTCTGTTTTTTTTATTAGGGCTGAACAACGTTTTCCGGGCGTCAGCTAGTATACTCGTATATTAACAAGGTATGCAGAAGATCGAATAGTAGATCAGCTGTGTCTTTGACGACGATTCGGTCAACAGTTACATGTTATAGCGAAAAGATTTGCTCCTGCAAAGGCTTAATAATTATTTATTATAATTGATATTGATTATAATGATAATATTTAATTAAGTTATTGAATTAATAATAATAAATTTCCCCTACACCACCATATTCCTTATTACAATTCCTTCCAGTTAGGTTATCCGGAAAAAATAGCTTTAAACGATAAGATCGCCTTTTGTTTTACTTTATTATTTTTGTCTTTTCTTGTAATTCTTAATGTCCTATGACTCCTAGATAGGGCCGAGGGCGTCCACAGTATTCTGCTATCGCGTTCTATCGTGGGGCGGTCATGCGTGGTCGTTTTACCTCAGACTACGTAAGTCCGTGTGTTTTAATTCCGCTGCCACCGAGCGCCTCCAGTATTCTTAGGTCGATAAAGCTCCCTCTTGCTTTGCGGAGTCCATTCTAGTGGGATGTGGTTTGGAACTCTTCTGAGGGTGTGACTGGTCCACTTCCACTTTCGGCGCTTGACCGATCGGTGTTTCGTGACAGATATCTTACAGTTGTTCACTTGATATTTTCTCATGCCAGAAAATACTAAGTGTCTGATTTAGGTAGCGGTTGACGAAGACTTGTTAAGTGATCTCTTTCGTTGCCCTCCACGTTTCGCAGCCATACAGTAGGACCGATTTGATATTTGATCTAAATATTTTTAATTTCACTCGTGAATTTCTTAAACTGCCATATGAGTCGAATCTACGCGAAGGTCGCCCGGACTTTGGCTATTTTTGAAGCGATGTCGTCTTTGGTGCCTCCAGTTTCAAACACTACGCTTCCATGGTAGGTAAACTTCTGTACTCGCTCAATGTGTTCCGAGCCTAGTAACAGTGGAGATGAATACTTTCCCTCAGTGCGTATTTCTTGATTCTTCCGTGAGTTGATCTTTAGACCCTCTAGAAGCACCTCACGCTGTAAGTCTTCCAGCTTGGCTTGTATGTCGACGTGCTTGTGGCTAAGTAGGGACAGGTCGTCACCATAATCTAGGCTGTCCAGTTGTCCGGTTAGGCCCCATTCACTGCCCCACCGCTTGCCGTCATTTGCTTTATGCATTATTCCATCCAACACGACGAGAAACAAAAGAAGCGAAAGCAAACATCCCTATCTAACCCCCGTGCATAACCCTGTGTGTTCTTTACAGGAATATCTGCTGTAGATTGCCTTCGGGATATCTCGGATCTTGGGTGGAACGCCAATCTCATCCAGGCATGATCAGATTCTGGGCCAACTGACTGTATCGAAAACATTTTAAAAATCGACGACGGCACAATATACCCCACACTGCCATTCTAATGTTTCCTCCACAATGATGCGCAGTTTGTTGATTTGATCCGTGCATGAGCGATTAGACCTGAAACCTGCCTGTTCTCTCCTTAGAAGTGGTTCGATTGCTTTTGTCAGTCAGTCCAGTATTACCTTGCACATACCTACCATACCTTCGAAGGTATTGAGAGTAAATTTATGCTTCTCCCATTATTGCACTGGCTAAGGTCACCTTATTTAGGTACAGTGATTAGGAGACCCTTGTTCCAGTCGTCTGGCAGTCCTTCGGTAATCCAAATTTTCTACAGAAGAGGTGTTAATGTTTCAACAGCGGGACGTGAACATTAGCCTTGAGCATTTCTGCTGTAATAAGATCATGAACTGAGATGTCGGGATGTCAAGGAGTCCAGGCGGTGTGATAGTACTATTGGGAGTATGAGTTAAGGTCGCTGCAGGAATGCGGAAGACGTCTTCGAAGTCGTCGTTTGATCCGCTCTTCAGATGTTGCAAACAGTCTATCCTGCCTATAGTTTAAATCTTTTTCCTGTGATCGCGCTTACCAGATGGTGTTTTTGTTGCGTCATACCACTCTTTAAGATTGCCGGTGTTGGATGTCGGAGTGGGTAATATCGGTTTTGCCGCGTATCGAATCGTATCTATATATCGATACTCGATATCGGATATTGAATCTATATATTTTCTGAATCTATATATTGATAGCTGCTAGTAGATTTTCTCGATTCATGATATTTGAGATTTGAAAGGATACGATGATATAATAGATTCAAGTCAACGTTATATGGTTGGTTTTCTGATATCAATTTATGATATGATTTTAAAGTCATAAAAAGAACATGAAAATGAAAACATCAAAAAAACTTTCCTTCATACTTTTACCAGGCTTAGGCTACATTATTTTCAGTTTTTAGTATTTTGTGTCTTAAAATTACAAAATATGCCAAAAGTACTTGTTATTGTAACATGTGGCACTTATGTGCGTCTCTAAGATTTTAAGAGAAAGAGTACTTTGATAAGTTTCAAAGTACTCTTTCTCTTTCTGATAGCATAGATAATTTTAATTTTTTTGATAAGATCCCAAGTTGATTGTAAGATCCAGTCATCTTCACGGTTTTTAGACTTAAAGCTTCGACGGAGCTGGTTTGTTGAAAGACCATTTTAAAGCGGTTCCACTCTGCGTTGATTTTATCCTCTTCTATTTCTAATGCGGAGAAACGATTCCGTAGTTCAAGTGCAAATGTCCTGCGAGTGTCGGGCCCTTCCAATTTATCCACATCATATCTTCGTCCAACCTTGCTAATACTTGATGTTCATCGTGTAATAGTCACTTTAATACGTAGTTGAGCCACCGTTAACATGTGGTCCAAGTCAATAACCACACCACGTTTATTGCAGATGTCTAACAGGGATTGTGCACCAACTACAACTAATTGCTAGGTGGTCGATTTGATTTTTGGTGTTGCCGTCGGGTGAAGTTCAGATGTATTTGTGGATATCCTTATGCAAGAAATACGATCTTCTGGTGATAAGGTGGTTGTTTTGACGGAATTCAAGGAATCGCTCTCCGTCATCATCTCTCGTTCCAAGTCAATACTTCTACAGGTGTTTCTCACAGCCAGTATTATCGCTACCCACCTTCGCGTTGAGGTCTCCAATAACAATAATTATGTCTTGTTTACGGATGTTTTTCAAGATTTTTTGGAGTGCACTATAGAATACATGCTTGCCGTCTTCAGTTGCAATATTTGTGGGAGCGTTTCACTGAACGATGTTGATTATACATGCCTTAGAGTTAAAACGAGCTGTTATGATACGGTTTGAGATCGGTTTCCAATCTAGAAGGCTTTTCTTTGCTGTATTGGAAAGAATAAATCCTACGTCACGTTGCCGGACGTTCTCTTCGTTTACTTTACCAGAGTATAGGAAAGTTAAACCTTTGGATGTTCACAGTTCCCCGAATTCATTTCTTCGTACTTTGCTTAGGCTAAGGATATGTTAATTAATCATTTCCATTTCTACTTGCGCTAGTAGACTGTCGTCTGGTAGCGTTCGCACATTCTATAAAACAATTCGTGTCCGTTTTTTCATGCCAAAAGTCGTCGGTAAAAGATCGGTCCAGTTTTGTACTGTTTCGGTTTCTTGAACCGTAAAATTTTAGACAAGTAAGTTAACCCACTGTGTCCTAGCCTACTGGTGGGGCTGCCACCTTAGAGTAGGCTGACTCGTTTTTATGCGGGTGTCTTCCTTAGTGATTTTGGTTCTGTTTTAGGCCCAGAACTTTCACCCGACGCCCTTCATCCGTTAGCAACTTCAGCACAAAGGGGTGACCCGTAGCAGGCCCCAGGGTGGACGACGGGGAAGTGGATTGCTCAGACCGATTAAGGCTCTGCTCTAACATGTGTTCCACCACTAACACAGCAGAAGTCAAACTGGTATTTTAATGATGCAAGAATCTAACTCACACCCTCACCACGACTTATACCTTAGCTTCCCGCCCATATTTCCCACCGCCATATTCCTTATTACAATTCCTGTTAGTTTATCTGGAAGAAATCGCTTTAAACGATAAGATCGACCTTTGTGTTACTTTATTATTATTGTTTTTATTTATAATTACTGTCTAGTTTTATTGTTCCTAGTTACAAGTTTTATTTAAATGAATCTTGTTCATGCCCCTATCCCACATTATATGTCGGCACATGTTCTCTCATTCCACTCTCTTCTGTTAGCCTCCATCTCAACATTCATGCCTTTTTTTGCCATATCTTTTACGCAATCCATCCATTTTTTTGGTCTACCTGTTATTTTAAATGTATGGTAAGTAATTAATAAAAAGTTATCTATTTATAATATCAATATTGAATTTTACAATTCCGACAGCGTCACAACAAAACTATGCTTTTGTTCGTAAATGCCATGAATTCATTGGAAATATGTATATACGTGTATACATACACATACACATATATTGTTAGCTATTAGTTGGCAATGACCATTTATTAAACGGTCACGCGTCATTCTGGTTCGTTGACGATAGTACGTATTATGTTTGCGTCGCCACTTTTATTAGTGTCAGAGATTCGGCCCTGTGACATTATGCAATTGAAAGTACAGTACGCCTTAATAATGGCAGAGGAACTATGTATTTGCTCATCAATTACAAAATACCTCAATGACGAAGCAGCTTTCGCACCTCAAAACACCTCCGAGGATCACAGGTTTTCATCTCGAGTCTGGTGATCACTGTATGATATGTATTTGTATGCAAAAGATATTTAAAAAGTGGTCTAGTATTCACAACACAAGCGCTCTGCTACATATTTTGGGCTGAAGTGGACGTATGGAGTAAGAAAGAACCACGTTAGGAACTTCCTCATCCACGGCTTCCTCCATGTCTATAATACTGCAGATAAATTGTAGCAGACTCACATCCGCTGGTATAGCCATATGTTACTCAGAGTAGTATTGTCGATGACTACATCAATCATGTGATATAATACATTCACTCTGACAGTCAAGCAGCACTTTTGGCGTTGAATTCAGACTTAATAGCCTCGAAATTCGTCAAAAACTGCATGGACTACTTAAATACTTTAGGTGAGAAAAATAAAGTAATCCTTCGCTGGATCCCCGGGCATGCGGGCATCATAGGCAATGAAAAAGCCGATGAACTTGCCCGGATTCTTGCCCGGTCGCAGTACGGACCTGAACCGTGTTGCGGCATACCCAAAAGCCTGATCCGGCTCACCCTCAGGCATCAATGTACCAGTGAATCTCTTAAGCGCTGGAATACAATTCTAGGCCTAAATCACTCCAAGGTGCTAGTAAAAGCCTACAACCGCAAACTTGCGCTTGAAGTACTAGCACTAAACAGGAATCAGCTATGCAACCTAACGAGGGCGCTTACGGGACACTGTTGCCTAAACAAGCACCTCAGCAGCATAGGGATCAGGGATAGCAAAGCCTGCAGATTCTGTAATGAGGCGGATGAAACGCTATAGTATACATGAGCTATAGTAAATGTGGCGATCACAATAGTTCATTAAATTGGACGCCGTGATACTATGTTAGAACAGACTAGCATAGCCACCTTTCGAAATAATAATAACCACATGTTGGCTAGATACAATAATAACAGTCCACAACGTTCCACTACTGAGTTCGCGACACCCCTTAGAGGGAATGGGCAGTATACCCGCTACACTGGTCTAAGACGGATCGGCAGGTTACTCACACGATGATCGCGATATGCAGGTTTCCACATCATGTTTTCCGTCACCCTTTGTATATGGCAATAATATTAAGTCTTTACCTGTGAAATTGCCGTTTTGTATGAAAAAATGTAAACGAATTTTTTTCATGTATTTTTTATTTGTATTAATCGAAGTAATCACCCATGCAATCAATGCATCTTTGCCAACGCAGTGGCATTTTATTGATGCCCTTCTTAAAGAAATCAGCTGGACGGGAGGCAACAAATTCTTCAAAGGCATTTTGTATACTGCCTCTCGGGTATTGAATTTATTTCCCGCCAAAAAGTTATCCAAATTCTGGAAAAATAGTAGTAATCTGTAGGCGCAAGGTCTGGTGAGTAGGGCGGATGACGGAGAACTTTCAACCCCAGTTCTTGCAACTTGGAGACCGTCTGCTGTGCAGTATGAGATCGCGCGTTGTCGTGCAGGAGCAGCGGAGACGAGCAACTGACCAATGCTGGTTGGAGATGTGCCAGCTTCTCCATCATTGTGTTCAGTTCTTCACAGAACACATCTGCAGTAATGCTCACCCCATTTGGTAAGAACCTGTGATGAATTACACCGGCGCTAGACCACCAAACAGTGACCATCACTTTTCTAGGGGTAAGTTTTCGTTTAGGGCATTGTTTCGTTAGGTGCTCAACCAGGATCCGACCAACTTGCTGAGCGCATGCGTTTATCAAACACAATCCATTTTTCATCGCAGGTAACAATGCGGTTCAATATTCCTTCATTTGTGTGTCTGTTGAGCAGCGCAAGGCACGTCTCGACGCGTACTTCGCGCTGGCGATCATTGAGTTCGTGGGGCACACATTTGTCAAGTTTTTTTACCTTGCCAATTTGACCCAAATGGACCAATATTGTTTTGACGCTAACGTCGAAAGCTGCTGCTAATTCAGCCGTAGATTGTGTATCATCAGCTTCCACAATCGCCTTTAATTCGTCATTGTAGACCAAAGTCTTCGGACGACCGCGAGGTTCATTTTTCAGGTCGAAATTCCCAGAACGGAAGCGAGAAAACCAATAACAGGTGGTGCGTTGGTTGTAGTGTTAGCTCCGTAAACGTCGTTGATGTTGCGTGCCGCTTGTGCCGCGTTGCTGCCACAACGGTACTCATATTCCATAATTACTCGAATTTTTAACGTATCCATGATGACGAAAAAGATTGAAATGCGATGAAAATGTAACACTAATCAATAAAAAATTACTACTTTTGGAAAAAGAATTCCATGTTTTTAAAATAAAATTAATTTGAAATTAGAATTCTTAGCCAAAGAAAAATTAAAACTATTATTATAATACGCACGCACATCACGCAAGAAACTGCCCAAGCGGTGCATACTATCGTGGGACCCGAACCCGGGACTCTAGATTGGTCTCCGAGTATATTACCACTGAGCTACCAGTCACCACCTACCGTTTATTTTCATGGGAAACAAATATCTAGCTAAATAACACTAAAACGGTTGCGATTTGTGATCTTGGTGAGATTTTGAATTGGCCTTAGGCAGTAAGGGGAAGAAACAGTGATTGAGATGCAACTATAAATAAGCCTGATTAAAAGCCTATTGTAGTAATTGTTTATTTATAATATAAACTATAATTACCACCGCTTTCCGAAAGTGAACCGAAACATATTTAGGAAACTTGTATGCCGAGGTCACCGGTATGTGTTATCCGGTAATCCGTGTGCCGGATATATTGTCTGTGCATTTTTATTTGATTTGGTAGGTCATTGACGCATAAAAAGCACGCTGAATTTGATCCCTGTTACTTTTCTCAACTTTAATCCTTATGCTTTAAAGTCTTAGTGAGAAAGATGAAGGTAACTCATCAGCCAATCCCCCAAGGCCTCCCCAAATTAGCGCCAAAAATCCCGCTCCCTTGCTTTTCCTATCCAGCCCCGACCGGCAACCTTGCGCAGGTCGTTGGTCTGGGTGGCGTCCTACGATACGTTTGCCTAGAGGTCTCCACTCCAGGATACGCTTGTTCCAACACACATTTTGTGCTACAAACTTTACCATTTTGCCCATTGCTACTTCAGCTTGCATATTTTGGGAGCTATACCGGTTATGGTGATATAACCGGTGGTGGTTCTCCTACCGATTTCCTCATTTCAGATTATGTCCATAATTCTTTTATAAGAAAGCCCAACATAGCCCACTGAGGTAAGGTAGACGGTAAATTGCTTGTAATTAAATATACTAGGACAATTCACAAGGTCCCAAAGTAATCAGCAGAGTGCTTGTTAAATGGGTACTAGACAATTGATATACTGCTTATTTAATTTTCTTTTGTAAATAATTAAATAAATACTATACATAAACACGCAGACTTCAGCTGGTAATCAAGCCCATGATTCCTATAGGCGTTCCGATATAGGTCGTAAATAAAAAACGCAATTTTGAAATATTTTTATTTATTACGACAATACAAAAATTACACACGTAAAGAACTTAGATGTATCAAATAATTCAGTCAGTTCATACAATCACTCGGAACATAAAATACAAAGAACATAAAAAACTAAACTAAGAACTAAACTAAATGCATTAGAATAGGACGTTTACTAATTTTGACTATATGCAGAAAGCATAACTGTATTTGATAACCTGCTATTTGCTGACGGATATTAAGCAAAATAATATTTTAAGTTTTTACGTCCATTATTTAACATCAAAACAGCGTTTTACATTACGAAAGTATTTTTATCACAAATTGGAAACCTTAAAAACTTCTTTCATATTTTTAAACCTTAGGATTTTATTCCAAGATGTGATTGGAGTTATTTTATATTCTAGAGTCTGTTACATTTAAAACCGCTAGCGATCACATTGTTTGGATTAAATTTAATCATAATTATGCTAGTGGTAATGCGGACACTTCAAATATTACTTCGACCTTAGCGTTTTTATCTAAAGGAAATTCATGAAGTGTATCGACTTTCATGAT
This sequence comes from Malacosoma neustria, assembly GCA_963693495.1. Taxonomy (NCBI): domain Eukaryota; kingdom Metazoa; phylum Arthropoda; class Insecta; order Lepidoptera; family Lasiocampidae; genus Malacosoma; species Malacosoma neustria. The sequence goes on from OY856371.1 coordinate 12,630,974, forward strand.
GTAGTTTCTACCAATCTATTAATGTACTGTTAAAAATATTAAAAAAACGCGTTCAATAGTTTACATTTTATATCTTATTATTGCCATCGTTTTCCATCTTTATAAGCTACCACTACATTTAAAATATTTTTCTATGACACAAAAATAAACGCACATTAAATTTCTTAGTCTCAGAGTTTTCTGATGTAATTTAAAGTTTTATATAATTATATAGTAATCGTAATAAAAGTAATGATAAATTAATACAGTGGAGATTATATCATTCAATCGTGACTTACGAAGATTTAAAAATTAAGTTATGGCACAATATAATATTGTTTTTACTATTTCATACATTGCAAATGTTCATATTTGATAATTTCTTGGGTTGATTTTAGGAATAGTATAATTTTAAATGCTAAAGAGATTTACTTATTTTATAACTAATAAAAATTACGCTACTAATAGAAATTAATAAATTAAATTAGAAAAATGATTACTTCTCAATGTAACAATACATTCAGATTATGTTTTCTTATAACATTTTAACATTTTCTCATAAATTTAGTCATAAAAAATATGATTTCACTATATCACAATAAATGTTATAGTTTTGTATTTTGTTAGTCGTTTAGTTAACTGACGGATGGGAATGTAGTTTGAAATTAGCCTAACCTTTTTCAGATGTTCCTTAGATCGTCTTGAGTTCCAGGTTATTACCTCCTCCTCAATTAACACATAAATTAATATAGATACGTTTATTATGTTAGTACTCATGAAGTGATCAATAATTCTATGAGAGTCTATTTTTAAATTAAAAAATCACAGTTTATGCCTAAAGAAATGCGTTTTAAAAATCAAAATTTTAAAATATGAAGCCTTTCTAAGCACCACAGTTTATGACAAATACACCACAATTATCAGACTATCGTTTTCGAGTAAGTCCGTCAAATATTTTATGGGAAACCAAATTCCCCTTCGACATTTTGTCGGCCTTTTTTTAACTTGATTTTTCCGCGGACCTTTTGTTTACTATATAGTTTTTGGTAATCAGCGATTGGTAATTGAATTCCATAATGTAATCTGATTTGTTATAAAATTCCTACAAAGAGAACATATTAAATTTGAGATCACCATCGGAATGCAGAAAACATTACTTTTTAATTTGTTCATTAAAAATATAACAAATTTAATGTAATATTTAGATTCAAAACATATATTTAATATCGAAACTATGCAATTAATAATTTGACGATCTATTTTCTCTATTGAAGCGCTTATTTATTCTAAATTTTGGATTCTATAAAAAATTATTAAAATTAGCCAAATTATATTGAGTAATTGTAATTTTAATATGTAATTTTGAATATTCTTTCAACTAACCACTGACTTAATATTCCATAGATTAAACAAAGTTTTAAATGCTTTTTAAGTATTTTTAATTCACAATAAAATATTTACTTATTTAACAGATCTCTTAAAATAGTTAATTACACACTTATTATAATAAGAACCGGAAAAGTATTAATTTCTAACCATTACACTTCACACGATACTTTGGAAATAATCTTCAGTCTTTTCCATCACGAGGTCAAAACACATTTTTACTGGTGCCGTCATCACATATTATACGTTATATTAAAGACGAATACATTTTTTCCTACAATTAAATTAATATAGCATGCATATTTTCAATATATAATAATAATTTTCGCGAACGATATTGACTTACGTATCATATTATGTTAAATTTTATTTGATAATTGTATTATATAAGTACATTATATATATATATATATATATAAATATATATATATATATATATATATATATATATATATATATATATATATATATATATATATATATATATATATATATATATATATATATATATATATATATATATATATATATACCTAGTCAGGTCATAAGTATTGTCACACAGTAAAAAGTTTTCTTTTAGAATGCTGGCCACAAAAAAGTTTATTGAATTCGAATCTCGAATTGTTCATGAAAATAAAAATGTATACTTTTAGAATTTTACTCATTTTTTAAATATGGAGTGGACGCTTAAAGAAGACCGTGTTGCAGTTATTGCGTTGCATCGTTGCGGTTACGCGCCAATTCAAATTTTTAACATACTGAAAAATTTGAATATAACTAAAAGATTCATTTATCGTACCATTAAACGATACAATGAAGACTCTAGTGTAGATGACAGGTCAAGAAGTGGTCGCCCTCGGTCTGTTAGGACTCCAGCAGTGATAAAAGCTGTGAAGGCACGAATTCAAAGAAATCCCAAACGTAAGCAGAAATTGTTGGCCCTTCAGATGGGGTTAAGCAGAACCACGGTGAAAAGGGTGTTAAATGAAGACTTAGGGCTTCGGGCATATCGAAGAAAAACAGGACATCGTTTGAATGCTCGTCTAATGGACCTGACACTGAAGAGATGCCGCGCTTTGTTGAAGCGGTACGCGGGAAAAAAATATCGGGAAATTCTTTTTTCGGATGAAAAAATGTTTACCGTAGAAGAGAGCTACAACAAACAAAATGATAAGGTGTACGCACACAGTAGTGAAGAAGCGAGCAACCGTATTCCGCGTGTCCAACGAGGTCATTTTCCATCCTCGCTCATGGTATGGTTGGGAGTTTCTTATTGGGGCTTAACAGAGGTACATTTTTGTGAGAAAGGTGTAAAAACGAATGCTGTTGTGTATCAAAATACAGTCCTGACGAACCTTGTGGAACCTGTTTCTCATACCATGTTCAATAACAGGCATTGGGTATTCCAACAAGATTCGGCGCCAGCTCATAGAGCGAAGAGCACACAAGACTGGCTGGCGGCGCGTGAAATCGACTTCATCCGGCACGAAGACTGGCCCTCCTCCAGTCCAGATTTGAATCCGTTAGATTACAAGATATGGCAACACTTGGAGGAAAAGGCGTGTTCAAAGCCTCATCCCAATTTGGAGTCACTCAAGACATCCTTGATTAAGGCAGCCGCCGATATTGACATGGACCTCGTTCGTGCTGCGATAGAGGACTGGCCGCGCAGATTGAAGGCTTGTATTCAAAATCACGGAGGTCATTTTGGATAAACTTTAATGTCATAAGAATCTATGTTTTGTTAAGTTCATTTTGGTATATAAATGGTTACCTATTGAATAAACTTGTTACAATTATTTTACATTAAACATGTGACAGAATTTATGACCTGACTAGGTATATATATATATATATATATATATATATATATATATATATATATATATATATATATATATATATATATATATATATATATATATATATATATATATATATATATATATATATCCCCTGCTAGGAGTACTTTATAAGTTAGTATTTCGTAGTAGTATTTATGTCTGGGAAGATTTGGGAGGACACATACATATAATAAAAATTTCAGAGGAGTTCATCATTATCATCTAAGCGTTGCATCCCGGTTACAACTTAAGCTTCCGTTTCGGTGCCCGGGGTCCGCTTTCCGACTTTTTCTACTCCACTTCGCACAGTATTTAGCATTCCTGGTAGTGAGCCCATTGGCACGCATATCACCCTTTACGACGCCAAGCCAGCACTTTTTGGGTCTACCCCTCCTGATGGTATTTTACCGGCATCTTGGGATCACAAATGACACCAGTTACCTCACGCCACTTGGTCCACGCTGCAGCTATGCGCCTTGACGTCGCAATCGATGTCAGAGGAGTTATATACGAGTAAATATACAATAACAATACTCTAAATTACATATGTACGCATTTTGGGTTGGTGATCCCTACAACTGTTTTTCATAAAATGATTGACATTTTTACGTATATATGTTGATTATTTAGACTTACTCGTATTTATCGATAAATGATTGCAGCTGATATCATATGTAAATATAATATAATGACAACAAAAATACAGTTAAAATATATTCAGTTACCTTAAATAAAGGAAAGATCCTTCCAGAAAATATTTCATCTCATTATCTATAATTGAAATCTGTTATCACAATATACTTTTTAATTGTTTCTGTTCTCAATCGTAACTTTTTAATATGTTTGAATGTTGCAGTAAATGGATCCCCGATTTAAAGGTAATTTTGTCTTGTTTCTTCCTCTGACGTGTCCTAAAACAAGACTGAGTGAGGATGGACAATTTTCGAGATAGAACATTATCATGCGTTACCTTAAAATGTGTTTGATATGTCTTTGAATTCTTAACGGCATTAAGTCCACGTCTATCACGGTGTAATTATTAAACTTAATAATTATGGCTCACCTTCAATTTAAAAATTAGATTTAACTATCCATTCCACCAAATGTTAAGTATTTAAAATTATATGATAGTGTTATTTAAAATAATGAATAGTGCCACCCACGCTTATCAAAGATACTTTGGCGGATCATTATTGATTCTTTTCATATCTTTTAATGTATAAATTTATTACAACTCCAAATTACATGCAAAAAAATTATAGCAGTGCATGTTTGTTCACTAAAACTTTTTTTCTCGTAAAACGTATGGGTAAAAGACGTCGTTTTTTCTTAGCACCCAATTGTAGAAGCAGACTTTTGGCCTGGGTAAGAGTTATTGTGTCCACGCCGTCTTCGACACCAGAAACGAAGCCGCTTTCTGGTCGCGACAAAGCCGGAGCGTTCGCCGGTAGCAGTGAGAACCATCTGTCGATCTTTGCACTTGAAGACAACTATATAAAATAAAAAAATATAATAATAAAAAATGTAATAAAAAAAATTGTGCGTCTCGGGATGTCCGACAGAAATGATAACTTAAACTAATCTAAGTTGAACTATTTAATATTGAAATTGTTTAACTTGAGAAAAGATTAGGTTATTACTTAATTTTTTTTATTATATATATATATTAGATATATATATATATATATATATATATATATATATATATATATATATATATATATATATATATTTATATATATATATATTATATATATATATATATATAATATATATATATATATATAATATATATATATATATATATATATATATATATATATATATATATATATATATATATATATATATATATATATATATATATATATATATATATTAACATTAATATGATAATGTAAGGAGAGGTTATTTATTAATAAAGCAAAGGGCAAAGGGATCCGTAAATGGACTGATTGATTATTTTTCAAGTGATAACTTCTTATAGGAGGGTAAACCGCTTCGTTACGTAACGCGTTACGGCACCCGTCTGTTTGTCTTTCCTTTCTCTCACGCATACGGCAGCGGTAGGCAGTTAACCCACGGCACTAGATCTATTCGAATTGCGACTTTATTACAATGAAATACAGTTGAGTTTTTTTTCTTTATAAGGAATCTACATAGGGAATAATTTAATTTAATATAATTTTGAAACAGTTTTTGCAAAAAATGGAAATTCATAAACTTTAGTTATTTTTGGTTTTATTAATAAATAATCTCTCATTACATTATCATATTATACATAAAATTTAAGTAATAACAAAATCTTTTCTCAAGTTAAACAATTTAAATATTAAATATTTCAACTTAGATTATTTTAAGTTATCACTTCTGTCGGGCGTTCCGAGACGCACACGTTTTTTTTATTTGTAAGGAAAAGTACCGTTCGGTTTTAAAAATACTTTTACCGTAATAATAAGATTTAGCCACATTTATTTCAATTATTTTCTGCCTCGGCCAGGTATCAGCGAAATTATACAAAGGCTCAAAGTTTTACTCTGTGACCGTACTTAACATTGGTTTCTGAAATGCAAAGTATAAGCTTTTGATGGAACTGTGAACACGTTTGTTGTTGAAGTTGGCATTTTAGAAACAATACGTAGCCTCCTAATTTTAAATCAACATTACGATCAATGTAACTATATTTAATAAAAACCATTGCCTTTCTAATTGTTGCCATATTTTATCGCTTCCATAGCTTCTAAAGTCCATTAGGTTACTTACTTCCACTGTATATTGCTGTCATCTTCGTACCATTAACGCACCTACGCAAATTCGTGATACACGATCTCGAAACATATATAAGTAAAAATGTACTTTAATATATCACATAACATGTTCAGTTTTATCGATACGGGCTGGTAAACGAAACTAACATCATCATCATCTAAGCGTAGTATCCCGGTTGCAACCTAAACTTTCGTTTCGGTGCCCGGGGTCCGCTTTCCGACTTTTTCTACTCCACTTCGCACGGTCTTCAGCATCCCTGGTATTGAGCCCATTGGCACGCATATCACCCCTTACGACGTCAAGCCAGCACTTTTTGGGCCTACCCCTCCTGCCGGGGCCCGGCGGAGGCGGCATGGCCAGACATTTGTTTCCCACGTAATCATCCGGTTGCCGTAAAACGTGACCGTACCATCGGAGCCGACACTCCTGCAGTTTATCCGCAATGTCATGGACATGAAGACTACCGCGAATGCGGGAGTTCCTAACGCGGTCCATCCACGTCATTCCACACATCCACCGCAGCATATTCATCTCCGTGACACGCAGTTCTTGCCTGTGTCGCTCTAGCACCGGCCACGCTTCACATCCGTATAAAAGGACAGGCCTAATGATGGTCTTATAGACCTGTCCCTTCAACTTTACCGGCATCTTGGGGTCACAAATGACACCAGTTACCTCACGCCATTTGGCCCACGCAGCAGCAATGCGTGCCTTGACGTCACAATCGATGTTACCAGACGCATGAAACACAGATCCCAGGTATTTCACTTGGTCCGTGCGCTCGACCATGTCGCCGCCTATGCGTACGGGTGTGGGATCAGTGGAGTTACAGGCCAAGTACTCGGTCTTCGCCACATTGAGCTTCAGACCACCGTTCTCAAGCGACTCCTTCCACGCCTTCACACGTCGCCCCAGCCTACCCCTGTCCGAGTCTGCCAGCGCGATATCGTCAGCATACATAAGCAGCCACGGGGGCTGCTCATGTGAGTTTCTGATGCTGTCTGACAATACGTCTAATACCACGCTAAACAGAAACGGACTAAGGACGGATGTACTCCTGGTGTACTCCGACGGTGATGGGGAAAGGTTTTGTGTCGCCAACTGCGGTCCGAACTACCGAATCGGAGTCACGGTACATGTCTCGGATGATGTCAATATAGGCCTTTGGAATCCCTTTAGACCGCAATGCCCACCAGATTATCGCGCGAGGAATACAGTCGAAGGCCTTCTGCAAGTCGAGAAACAGGCAATGCAGAGGCGTATTCTTCGCCCTGTATTTCTCCGCGACAGTCCTTAGGGCAAAAACAGGGTCCATTGTCCCGTGACCAGGGCGAAACCCATATTGACATTCCGAGATAGTGCACTCCTGTCGAATCCGAGAGTCGATAACCTTCTCGAAGAGCTTCATGATGTGGGACATGACCTTAACCCCTCGGTAACTACCGCACTCCTGGACCGGCCCCTTGCCCTTGAAGACTGGAGTAATGATACTCAGTCTCCATTGGCTCGGGATCATACTGGTGAGGAGTATCTGGTTGAAGAGGTCGGTTAAGACGCCCACACCACGAGAGCCCATCGCCTTCCAGGCTTCGATGGGGACTCCATCGGATCCAACCGCTTTCCGATTCTTCATGCGGCGAAGACAATTCTGGACCTCTGCAGGTGTTACCAGTGGCTAGTGCCACTCAAGGACTAGTGTCCTTGATTCGGAGGAAGACCTGGCGGCTGCACCCCTTTATGCTGCATGTTCAGCAGCTCGTGGAAATACGAGCGCCATCTCTTCTTCACCGCGAGGTCCTCGCATAGCAGGTTGCCCACAGGGTCTTTTACACAACGGCACTTGGAAATGTCCTGTGCCGCTTTGACCCTGGATCGCACCATCTTATAGATGAGCTTCTGCCCCTCAGACGATTCCAACTTATCGTAAAGTGGTTGTAAGTAGTCTCGCCTGGCTCTGGCAACAGCTCTCTTAGTGGCGCGCTTTGCCACCCGGTATCCGTCACGATCTTTAGGAGATCTGGACGCTTGCCACTTCTTAAAGAGGGCTTTCTTCGCTCTAGTCTCCCTCTGGACTGTGTCGTTTCACCACCATGTCTCCTTGTCACACTTGCGACCACTCTTAGACACCCCAAGCACCTCCTTCGCAGACCCAAGGATAGCCGCCTGAATCTTGTCCCAGTGAACCAGTGTTCGCCCATACCACCGGCGCACTTGTCACCGACGGTATAATCATAGTCGTAATAATTTCAACAGCAATCAGTAATTTCGCGGCGGCTATTCAAACAGATACCAAAATCGAGGAAAATCTAATTTTTCAAATAGGAGAAACTTCCATCAAGAAAGTGGGAACTCTTATTCACAGAATTGGGACAAAACCATTCATATTATAGCCAAGGAAGCGGAAACTTCACCTAATAACCAGAACGGAGAATTAGAGTTTTTTCGTTCCTAAATTTAAATGTTTCGTTCGTAATTTTATTATAGCATTTAGTCATAACAGTTCCATTGAATGTTTATTTAAAGATTCCATATATGGTCTGCTAGTGGATTCCGGCGCATCACTCTCGGCGCTGAAATTTGAATCCATAGAGTGCTGGAATATTCCGATGTGTCACGAACGCATAACAATACATGGAATCAGAGGCAAGGTAAGCACATTAGGTTATGTTTATATAACACTGTCAGGAATTCAAACACAAGTTTTATGTAATGAATCATCTACCTTGTTGTCAAGATGGAATTATAGGGCGTGATTTCTTAGAAAAATATAAAGCTATTTTAAACTACGAAAATAATACAATAACATTACAAAAATTTAACAACTCTTTATGTTTAGAAATGAAACAAGGGATGTCAAAGACATGTAATTATTTAAGTATACCACCCAGGTGCGAAAAAATTTTTCGTATCAAAACTAATATGAGAGATGAGTGTGTGGTTTTACCAACTCAGTTATGCGAAGGTGTATTCGTAGCCGGAACCATCTGTAAACCGACGCAAGGGCAAATTTCAATTCAGATTTTAAATACTCGAGAATGTGATGTAAATTTAAAGTATTTCAGGCTACGTTTAGAAAAATTGTCAAAATACAAGATCTTCTTCTTCTTAGTCGATTCACTCTTTACAGAGCGGTCGTGATCAACTGGTAGTACTATTAGAGGCAGATATTGTTCGCTGTATGATTTTACAAAATACAAGATATGCAGTTTTAATAAAGAAAATAGCATAGATAGTGAAAGGGTTAGAAAATTATTTTCTATGTTAAAAATGGATAGTTTAAATGAAGAGGAAAGAAAGTCTATTGAAAATATATACGCCAAGTTTGCCGACATTTTTCACCTCATCATTTCAGCCGGAAGACGCCCACTGCTGGACAAAGGCCTCCCCCAAAGATCTCCACGATGATCGGTCCTGCGCTGCCCTCATCCAACCTATTCCGGCGATCTCGACCAGATCATCGGTCCATCTTGTGGGGGGCCTACCAACATTGCGTCTTCCGGTATGCGGTCGCCATTCGAGGACTTTTCTGCCCCAACGGCCATCAGTCCTTCGAGCTATGTGCCCAGCCCACTGCCACTTCAGTTTTGCAATCATCCGGGCTATGTCGGTTACTTTGGTTCTCCTGCGAATCTCCTCATTTCTGATTCGATCTCGCAGGGAAACTCCGAGCATAGTCCTCTCCATTGCCCTCTGAGCGACCATGAGCTTTCTCATAAGGCCCATTTTCACCTACCGGGTGACAAATTAACTACCACGTCATTATATCAAGAAACAATACAATTAAAACCATATAGTGCTTCAGTGTACACGATGCCTTATGGATTGCCACAAGCACAAAAATCTAAAATAGATAATCAGATACTAGGGATGTTAGAAGACGGAATAATAGAGGAAAAAAAATCCTAATTGTAATTTTTTTTATATAACCCCGGAGGTGTAGTGTATGTAAGGTCTATATAAACATGTAATCTTTAGTATAATAAAGGAGTGTATTCCAAGCATTGGTGGGTTTTACTCGTCCCATGCAACGCCGCACCTTCAGGAGTGTCAGAGACAGGTTATAACAGCATATTTTGAAGAAATTTGCAGCATATGACTATTTTGTACGATTGAATTAGTGACCGCGCTGCTAAATAACCATAAAATATTTCATCCCAAGGAATTTTCCTTGGGATGAAATATTTTATGGTGAAAGTTTGAAATACAATTTTTTTTTGCAAAAATGGGTTAAAAAATTGGACGGTTTTGTCAAAGTCACCCTGTATATTTTACAACTAAACAGCACGAATTGGGAGATATATTTCTTGTAATATGTGTAATGCTGGTGTAATTATAATCTTTAACCATGTAGACCGTAACAAAAGTCCATAGAGTTCCACGGCTGGTCTCGGACCTCTCGGACAGTACCATCACGCTTGTCCAAGGCGTATTGGCGGGATACACACATCAGTGACCTTAGTATGCCGGTTTCGTTACGATGTTTTCCTTCACATCACAGGTACAGGCAATTATGATATACTACGACAATTCACACAGCACTTACCAAAGCCGTAGTAGCACTTGTGTTATGGGTTACTAGACATCTGATAAACTATTTATATAATATTCTTTCGTAAATAAATACATATTATACATAAACACACAGACGCGAGACGGGAATCGAACCCGTGACCTCCGCAAGCGTACCGAAGTGCGAAGACAGGACATGTCAACGTAGAATTCGAATCCGGGTTCCCTAGATTGGTCTCTGAGTGGAATACCATTTTTAATATATTCTTATAGTCTTTAGTGGTCCAAGATTTCATATTTTCCACTAAAAATAGTTTCCTAAATTATATATTTTAACAGTTTAATTATATATCTTATCCGTGCAGGTACGGAGAAAGAATACTGACCTCTGTGAGCAGGGTCGGCCTGTCGTAAAAGGCGACAAAATAACCCTAGCTACTGAAGGGACCTCAAGCCCATCTGAATGGCGACCACTGGTGGACCAATGGTTTTAAGTACGCCACCATAAGAACTCTGTATTGTGTTCCGGCATTAGACCCAAGTTCCTGTATCCTTATGGCAGCGTGTTCGCTAAATTCTAAGCGGGATGTCAGCCTATCTACTGTCCTACAGCAATAAAACAAAATATGATCTCAGATATTATTTCGGGAGCCATCAGTTTGTATTCTGGCTCTGTGTCAATGCTTGAAAGAGCTTCATTAATTCCACTTTTATATATCTCGAATTCAGCAGACATGCAAACAGCCCGTTCGGTAGCAGGTGGCCACTGTCGCCTATGATAATTGCAACTTCAGAGCCATTACTGCCGGCCTCGAAAGAATTAAATCATTGTTTTTGATAAACTCTTTATCGTACAGCAGTATGATATGGGAAATCCTCAGCTGGAAGCTCATTCCAAATCCGGACAGTACGTATTCTGAACGGTTTCGTACAAAATTTATTTCTCTACTAAATACATGAAATAAAGTACAAAGAGGCTCCAGGAAATGAGTATGCACGCTCAGCCAGTAGGGCGCAGTTGTGTTGAAAGGTAGACGACGAAGACAACTTTCTTCAGAATATTCGCCGTTGTTGTATTATATGTATATATACGCAAAATCTCTCCGGAGCCTAAGCTTGCCTAAGCCGCCTTCACAGGCGGTTTGTCTTTTCGATGATCTAACACTTGAAAAGACAAACTGCACGTCTTTGGATGCAGTCTAATGGCTTAAACTGGTAGGTAGGTACTTCAGCCTACAGTAGTATATTCTCACTAAGAACGGATTTAACGGAAATGTAATTTATTTGGCCATGACAAACATGGTCGAAATATATAAAGAAACAAGTTTCTATGCAAAATGAAACTAAAATATTTCCAGCCATCCACAATATTATCATTATCACGTGCTATAATCACGAATTTTGCCCCAGTTACACAATTAAATTGCCTCCCATTCAAACAAATTATATAGTATTTATAAATAATCAAAAACTGAAATTAAAAATACCTTTGTAAAAAATATTCTTTATTAAAAATGTTATAAATTTTGTCTTTTGAAACTGACATTTATATTTAATATGATATTTTAATAATAATTGAAAAATAAATGTGTTTACGTCGGATCCCTATTGACTGACCAAGAAGGAAGTATATTAAAGATCAAAAGAAGATCATAAATGGCCAAAGCTGCAATGACCAAGCTGACACGGCGTATGGTAAAATCGAAAGGTCTCCAGCGTGACTAAAATGTGACTAGTCCGAACATTGGTCTTTTCAATATTTCTCTACGGGGCAGGATCATGGACAATTAGGGCATCAGAGTGCAAGAAAATAGATGCACTCGAAATGTAGTGTTGGAGACGAATGCTCCGCTTACCCTGGACGGCCGAAATAACAAATTAATGTATTCTGGACCAGCTTCGCATTAAAGTCAGGCTCTCAACAATTTGTAATCGGAAGATTCTTGGATAGTTTGATCACATTGTCCGACGACAGCCGGATAACTTGGATAAGTTAATCGTGACGGGTAAGATGGAAGGAAAGCGACCTCGTGGCCGATTACCAAGGCGCTGTACCAAGTAACCGCCCTCACTGGACTTCCAATAACAACCGATATTCGAGAATCTGAGGACCAGACGAAGTGGAAACAGCTTACGAGAGAGGCCACGGTTGATTTTCAAGGATACGACCTTCAACGAGGCGTGATGTCACATCATTCACTTACATTATATCCGGGGGCATTGTAACGTTCGAGATTATTATACACATACAAGTAATAAGTGTATAGATTGTACTATTTTATTGAAATAGTAAAGTGCGTGGTATTGTGGGTTTTTTTTTTGTTGCTGTAGGGTAGCTACGACGGCCCAATTAGTAATTAGCAGATACCGTCGCCTATATGTGCGACACCAGGGACACCGCTAACAAGCTGCCATCCATGTAGTGGTACTGGAACCTGGTCACTTATGCTAGTACATAGCACAAGATTATTATGGCATATTTAAAAACCAGTGATGGTTGTCACCTAGACGGGGTTGGAGCGCTATCACCTAGTTTGGATGTCTTGATTTAGTCGCCTTTTAGACAGGTCGTCTCCGGCCACAGAGATGACTATTTTTACTCCACCTCTGCACGGATATATTGTATGACGTGGTATTCAGATAACCCAGACATCCAGGATCGATCGTTACTGTTGCATTGCCTGAAAAACATCAAAGCACGCATTGCTGCCGCATGGGCCATGAAGCGTAAGGCGTAATTTATAACCCCAAAAGGTCGGTTATGTTAAGGTACAGATCCTTTTACAGAGCTCTGAAACATGGCCGATGCTAGGAGTGTAAACAGGAAGTACGTGTTGTGTGGAGAGAGGTGAACGGACCGCGTTAAAAACTCCCGAGTGTCGCATTTGCTGGTATACGTTTTATAGCAACCAGCTTCTGATGTGGGGAACAAATATCAAGCCATGCCTTCTGCGCCTGGCTCCAGCCAGGGGTAGACCCAAAAAGTGCTGGATTGACGTCGTAAAAGGTGATATGCTTTACTACCAAGTATAACGAAGACTGTACGCACTGGAGAAGCAAAAGTTTAATTTGCAACCGAATTAACCAATATAACTGATATATGTAATCAACCACTCATTTGGGACAAGCAAGGCGAGTGTACTTCTAGTTTTACCTAACGGTAGCTTAAGCCTAGCAATGATGAGATGGTAATATAAGAAGTTATTTAGGTTATATTATAATTTTTAACCATCAATAAATGAAATCAATAATAATATTATGCATAATAATAATATTATGCACGTATTATGCCCAGCGTATGAGTACAGTAGGGTCACCCCTATTCCTTACTGGGGTGTGGTAAAAAGCAATAAATTAATGACTGCAAACAGCAAAGGTGGCACGGCACGCCTTTTGGTTTTTTCCATGTCCAATTAGTCGCTACTTGTAATATCATCTTAAGGTAAGAGCACTAGTAGTGGACCACTTAAGGGCACAGAATTTACTTTTTTAATGCTTAATCTTAATTTACATTCGAATTCCATGTGTTTCTTTTTGTGAAATCTGCGAATTTGTAATGAAATTAAACTAGTGTTTACGCCTGTAGATTGATTGAATAAAATATATACTTTGTAGACTATATTTTTTTAATTGGCCAAAAAGTTCTCATCCTATTTTTGATCCCATATATATCTGTCGTCCTATTAATGTTAATTTTTTTTATTAACTTTAGTTCATTCCAGATATGTATTTATTTCAAGTATTTACATAATGCACGTCTACTGAATTCCAGCACTTGTATGAATATTTTAAATGTAATACGAAAGTAAAAAAGATGTATATTAATTATATTATAATATTCGTACGTTTTTACTCGTACGTTTAGTTCGTATATACGAACTAAACGTACGAGTACGAACTCTTAGTGAATATAAACTGACAGACTCATAAACTGCATCAAAGTTCAGGATTACTTTGAAATTATTTTTATTAATAAGTATGCAAATTTTTTAGATTAAATTATATAAATATGGAGAGACTGGCTCTTAATCTCAAAAAAAGGAAAATTTAAAAATAGAACGGCAGTAAAACAAATGAATATAGCCGGGAAAAGAAAATTTACTCGTAGTATCAAATTTGTGTGTTATTTATAGCAGTTTTAAATTGATTCTCTTTGATTTTTTATTCTTTTGTTAATTGAATTATTGTTACCAGGAGAATTGTTGGGTTAGTTTTTTAACTCATCGAGAGGTTTTGAACCATAATATGGATACTTCGTCCGAACAAGCGGCTCAAATTGTAGCATTGGTGCGGGAGGGCTTGGATCAACGAACGATTGGTAAAAATTTAAATTTAAACCAGTCTACGGTTTCTAGAATATACAGAAGGTTTGTGGAGACAGGTTCTTAGAGAAGGAGACGTGGTACAGGCAGGACTTGAGCAACCACCGGTCGTGATGACCGATTTATTGTTACAACTTCCCTGCGAAATCGTTTCCTCACATCAGTTAACATCAAAACAGAGCTTAATGAAGTGCGTAGAGTAAACGTTAGTTAAAGGAAGCGGATATCACCCCTTTTAGACCAGCAAATGGTCCAAAGTTGTCTGTAACTGACAGATAAGTTCGCTTAAATTTTGCGCGCGATCACCTGAATTGGACAGAAGAGCAATAGGCCTCCGTATTGTTCACGGACGAGTGTAGGACATGTTTATATGGTGCAGATGGTCGCAGAAGAGTCTATAGTCGACGTGGGGAGCGATATGCTCAAAGTTGCATTGAGGAGCGTGTTCCTTTTGGAGGCGGTTCGTGTATGGTCTGGTGTGGCATATCGATAAACGGGCGAACAGAACTTGTGTTCTTAGACATGCTCCGTCAAAACGGTAATAGAGGGGGTTTGACTGCACATGGCTACTTATCAGAGATCTTAAAAGATCACGTGGTGGTGGGATTCATAGGCGAAAATTTTACTTTAATGAAAGATAATGCCTGGCCGCACGCTGTTGCACAAATTCGACAATATTTCGAGCTGCACAAGTTTGACAATATTGCGAAAAGGTTGGGATACGTATAATGAATTGGCCAGCACGCAGCCCAGATCTTAATCCCATTGAGCATGTTTGGGACAGTTTAAAAAGATCTGTATATGTGAGAAACCCTTTACCCACGACAGTGGCAGCACTAAGAACAGCACTTTCAGAAGAATGGGACAATATTCCGCAAGATCTTTTAATAACCCTAATAACATCTATGCGGAACCGATTAGAATAGAAAATAAGGGCACGTGGAGGTAATGCACCTTATTAAAACATAAATAAACCCTTGCATAAAGTTTGTGTCTATTGTTAAAACCAATTTTTTAATTAAACCAATTTTCCTTAAATTTCTGTTTTTTCTTCAAAAAAGTCTTAAGGTCCTTTCCGGTACACAAACTTAAACTTAAGGATATGACCCTACGCTGTTTTAAAGTTCACGAACCAATCTAGAGGTTTCAATTTAAATCTGTATAGAAGGGTTGCATACTTGGTTAAAATATTTATTTCAAAGTCGTCTTTGATGCAGTTTATGAGTCCGTCAGTATATATATATATATATATATATATATATATATATATATATATATATATATATATATATATATATATATATATATATATATATATATATATATATATATATATATATATATACATACATACATACATACATACATACAATAAACAACTATTTGTAACAATTATAACCAGAAATACTACACATGTTTTAAATATTGAATATGAAATATTGATATTAAATTATAATACCAGAGGTGTTATATTTTTTTTTATTGCTTTGAAATATTTACCTATGGATGTTTGCAACGTCAGGAGCACCGCAAACACGCTGTCGTCCACATAAGGGTTTTGGAATCTAGGTCACTAAAGACCAGTAGTGAATACCATCTAATTATTGTCAATTGTATGTTGGAAAAGAGTGATACATGTCTACACCCACAGTGTTAGGAGCTACATTTAAAGAAGTAATTTTCTATCAGTAGCATGCAAGCTGTACAATGATTTAAAAAAGATGTTGTATCATAAGCTATTGCTCTAGACTTAACTTGGTGCCACCTGATTTACAATTAAAGGTCGAAACCCATGGCCGGTGCAGACATGTGTCAGTCGAAACGTCAGGGTACCGTGCTTCTTCTGCAGCCACTCTGTCATAATGGTCCGGACTCACTCGGCGTTTAGCTGGCGGTCCCTACACTCTGCCATACAGACTTTTTTTGCCCGGGAAAAACTGCACCTTAGCTGTGCCACATCGGATCTATGGGGGGAAACCATCGTGGGTATATGGGGTGCTCCACCCTCCTAATGTGGAGCATTCAACTAACTAACAAAGGATAGGCAAAGTGGTCGCAATGGCATACCTACTAAAACCCCATTTGCCACCAAGAGCCTTTGTGGGAGGTTGCAGTATCGTCTTTTGATATTGTTCTGCACCTATGTAGACTTCCCACGTCTGCTACCCAACCTGGTGGAACATTTCCCTCTGTCCCACGATCTCCAGGCACTCTGATTTTCCACTGCTGGCCTTCTCCTTTTTCTATACGTATAAGGAGGTCAGCTTACGAGCCTCCAGGTCGCATAGCAGAGTGTCGGCCAGAAGGGTGGCGTCCTCGAAGGATATCGTGTGGTAATATTATCTTAGGGCCCTGATAGCTATAGGAACGAGGTATCCATATTCTTGACGTTGTTTGTAACTATGTACCGAAAATTTACGTATATAGTAGTTACCATATACAACACAATTAGAATTGGTGGAGTTAAGTTGGGAAAAGTTTTATAAATTAAAACTAAAAATAAATACAACGTTTGAACATCACATTCTATTTTTATTTTTTAGACACTTTGTTTTTGAATCTGCTGACCGAACAATAAACAACTATTATAACAGTTATAACCAGAAATACTACACATATTTTAAATATTGAATATGAAATATTGAACATTGGATAAAAACGGATGTATGTACATGAATATACATTTCAGTCATACATTTTAGATATTAAAAAGAACAATGATTTTATATAAGTTACTTCATTTGTCGTTTTCAAAATGTGATACAAACTAACACATTTATAAAGTCAAATTATGTTATATATGTTAAGTTTATTTTAATCTTAACATGAATTACTGTCACTTCTCAACAAATTACACTTTAAGGTGAAAAATTCGAGATTCAGACCTCCGGGAAACTGGAAATCTCGGAGGGGCATTTTTGTATTCGCTTCATCTTACATAAGCCCGTCCTAAGCTTCATTGTGCTTTGACGAAATTGCATTTCAATAATTGCATGTATCAGTGGTTTCATAATATATAAATCCAGATACTCTATGAGCTATGTAAACACTTTTTTTTGGCTCAAGGTGTGTACAGCTTGATTATTGAGTATTATGTATGAAAGTGACATGCATATTGGCTCAAGCAATTTTTTTAAAGAACCGACTCGAAATCAAATCTTTTATTATATTTACATGTATATTTACGAAATATTATGCATGTACATATATCCTAAATACTATATTATATTTAACTCACTAAAAACTTGAATTCACTTTAAGCTATTCCCAAATAACACATAGACTACGTGTTTTAAACACGCATATAAGTGATAATATCATTTGATTATGATAATTGAGTACATTATTGTAATCGTCAGACATCTAGATTTAAAATGTAACTTTAAAAACATTTAATAGTAATATTTTTGTATATAAGCACTGTACATATGTAACGAATACATCCAGTATGGGTTTCACAAAACGTTACTGTTATAAACCGCAGAAAACGGATCATTATTATAAAGCACTGGTATGTCATGTCATGTGGTAGAATATTGAAGAGTATAACATTAGTTTTTTAATTGCATATGCACAGTACCATTTTTTTCTTTTATTGCATTTAACAACAGTGAATAAGACTGCGCAGCTAACGCGTCTTACGCGTAGTCCACTTGTCTATATGAATATAAGAATTACATTAAACACGTATTACATATCTAATAAATTATTGACTTAAATTATCTAACTATACTGATAATATAATACAATAATTTTAATTGATTAAATCAATAAATTACTGGTTAAAACAGAACAAAGAAAATAACGGAAATATATTTCGTTACAATATTAAGTTATCACTCTTTGAGCTTTTATGGCTCATCGAAGTAAGGAATTGCGTAACTTGTCCTTCATAGCACTATGATATGGATCGTAAAACTAAGGTCGTATTAATGGAGATATGTTAAAGGATATGTTCCTAAACCCTTTTAATTTTATAAAAATTTGCTAAAGTAAATATGAAAACTTTATGCAATCATGTGATATAAAATGTATATTAAATAAATAATCTTTGGCATTGTAATATTTGGCACATTTGAAATAAATAGAAGTAATAAGAAAAGCCCATGGTGTTCCAATATTGGGCCTGACTACACCCTAGAAGGAACGGGCAGTATACCCGCCATGATTGTACAAAGCGGATTGCGGGTTACAGATACTGATGACCTCAGTATTCAGGTTTTCTTTTGATAACTTTTTCACCGTCGATACGTTGGCAATTAAATTATATAATATGCACTGGATTCTAATCCTTAAACCTTTAGGATTGTTCTCTACGAGTGATACTACTTGCCCACCACGTACCTATATTTGTAGACCAATATACTTTTATGGTTGTTTGACAACTATTAAAAAAACTATCATAGTTCATAAATCAAACAAACCTTGTTACGAAAATCCAAGGTTACTACTTAATTCGATAAATAATTACCAAAGAAAAAAAAATACAATAAATATATACCGATTAACTTTGTCTAAACAACAGAATTTAGCTACAACATTACGTCTAATAACGACAATATCCAATACATATTTATGAAGGTACATTGAAATAGAATTCTTAACATGTTTGGGGACAATTCAGCAAATCTTAACGTAGGCAATAAACATGATATGGTATGCTTCGTATGTTTACTTGGTAGTATGTCTAGTCCACTGGGACCGGAGAGCCGTCATCATCTCACTCCGGTTGGGGACTTTTTCGCTTGTAGATCTAGTTATAGGTGCCGCTGGAGCCAAACGGTCCTGGCCAGGTACCTTTAAAGTTTGGCCCTGTACGCTCTGGGCCTCCGTTTTCATATCGGGCACATCCAACGTGCTCTCTGATGGGCTCACTGGCACTATAAGTCTCACCTTCCCGTCTTCCCCAGTAGCTGCTAGGGTGCCGTTGTGTGAAAGTGGCATTATAAAGGGAATGCTCTCATCTGAGCTGTACTCATCGGGCGAAGAATCCTTAGAAGTCGTCGGCTGGCTGCTGTATAAAGAGTTCTCCGAATGTCCCAAGCTCATTGCTTGTGCGCCAGATACCAATTCGTCGTTAGAACCCTCCTTATAAACTTTCTGATTCAACAAAGTTGTAAGATCAGTGTTGCTGTAATGATTTTTCAGCAGTGGGATGTTTGGGAAAGCATTGCAGTTTTGAAAGAAATGCTTATTGGCGTATTTGTTTTCACGTTTAAGATCGTTGTTTGGAAATCCACCCATATCCTGGAATTTGGTTATCAGATAGTCCTGAATCTGCTCATTGGTCATTCCGCCGAAATGTGGGGTAGAGCTAGAGCCGTTAGAAGTTCCAGAAGTCGATGGCACAGCTGTTTGTAAGCGATTATTATTCTCTATATTTTGTCTAAGTTGGCGATTTTCTGCGAATAGATCTATGAGGGCTTCAGTGTTAGTCTCTTGTGTATTACCATTAAGCGCAGCGGTATTTTCTTTTGGGTTACGTGCTGCTCCTTCAGCGTTCGCCTGAATGAGGCATTATCAACAAACATATTAATATAAACATTCGTGATTACAATAATAATTTATGATTAATATTTATAAAACGAACAAGCTCACACATAATTACGTGCTACTGAAACTATGAAAGGTTTCCTTTCCGTACAAACACTTCATACACATACTGAATGGTGATTTCTGTTAACGGTATTATGGAAACCTTTCAAAGATTAAGTAAGAAACTAATATGAATTGAGCCTCAAACATATATGTAGAGCAAGCGTGTCTCCTTTTGGTTGTATAAACCTAAAGGGGGGAGAGAATATTTAAAAGGGTTTCTTGATTTATTGTAACTCTACCTTTACAAATATTTTTTGTTCATTTATACTAAAAACAAACTAGATAAAATTTATAAAAAAAATACATTGTAAATATCGGCAACGTACTAAATTTGGAACGATTCAATACGTATTTTCATGAATTAATATTTATTTATTTATGAATATTAGTTTCATAATGAGTGAAACATGGGATATTAAATTTCCTTAACGAAGCAGACGCAGTTAAATTATTAAAATAACACATTTAAAGACATCATTGCATTATATTCCCAGGCTCAATTTAATATAGATTTCCCGACTATTCTCAAATAAGAGGTTAATTGGCGTAGAACACAATTATTATTAACAATTGGCTTTTAGTGAGAAGATGATATATTTATAATAATTTAATAATAATCTAGGTAAGGTTAAAGCCAAAGCTGTTGATATTTTTTGTAATCTAAATGTTTGAATAAAAAAACACTTCACACTTCGCGCACATATAGGTACTAGCAAATGTAGTAGAATCTTTATAAAAATTATTTGGAAAATGTCATACGTTTTAAGTAATGAGTTTTGACATCGGAAAAAATTGTAGAGGATTTGAACAATGATATAATTTTATAGATTAATTATAGACGCTTAAAGAAAATATACATAGAGAGCATACGTTTTAAAAATATTACGAGTTAAAAAACTGTAATATATTTTTGTTATATGTCATCTTCTCTCAAAAGCCAGTGTTTTTAAACCTTAGAATATATAAAGTATTTAAAAGTGGCATGGCTATAGATGTTACCACAAAATATATAATAAAACGTGTATAAAAACACATACATATGTATGAATATGATATTGATTAAGTATTAAATATTGTTTTCACAAACATGCACAATATAACGAGTAGTAAATACACAAACAGCATTTTGCAAAACAAAATGCAAAAATGATACAATTGTGAAATCCAACATAAAGACGACAAAAAAGCAATACGTCAAAAAAAATTTGCAGATTCATAAACAAAAGCATCAAAAAGAATTCAACGAAGCAATCTATTTTAATTAATGCAAATAATATTGAATAGATTGAGCGCAGCCTTTAAAGTTTTGAGTAGTATGTTATTCTAAAATGTTTGACACCAAACAACGTTTCTTATATATTATAGTTGAATATTATAAAAAATAAATGAAGTCACGTTTAAATTGTTTCAAGAGAAATATTGACGACCTTCGTTGTTCAATTCTCGTTCAGTGTGTAAATAAATAATTAATAAAAATATGTAAAAGGTATATACCAGTTGTCTAGTATCAATGACACAAGCGCCCTGATGTTTACTTTGGGTCTGTAGACCCGATGTAAAACCTATTGACGAATTCACACACTGCTATCTATAGCGGTTGATGACAAATGTGTAGAGGGTTTTAGAAACGAAAACATTACCCTATCATGATCTAAATGCTGTAGTATTAAGTACCTAACCTAACATTTGAATACTTTAACCATGTTATATAAGTAGTATATTATATTGGTGTGTGTATATTGGGTATAGGTTATATAGAGAAAATATCCTAACTAATATTATAAATGCGAAAGTGAGTTAGTTTGTTTTTTCACGCTTTCACGTCTAAACCGCTGAACCAATTTTGATGAATTTCGGTATAATCATAGATTGCACATTGGAGAAGGACATAGGCTACTTGTGGCGAAAATGAAACATTTCATTTTTTTAAATTCATATGGCAGCACAACGTTTGCCGGGTTAACTAGTGTAGAAATAAATTAAATATGCTTTATTTTTATTAGATGAGATATATGTTTTAAAAAATACGCTTGTGTATTAATCTTTTTGGAGACGGAAACGCACTAGGCACACCCCACCGCGGCCGAACGTGCAGCGAGGTAGTGTGGGATTTCTCCTAGGCTGGTAGGTTGGACCCCCTAAAACAATACGTGTTTGCCTTGAGCGCTAGGGTTGCAGATTATGATGGACTAGCCAGGGCTCAGCTCTGGCTAACGCCAGCCCACTTTCGTAGGCCTTATTTAAGTTCTCATCCAGCTTAAATAAGGGTCTTGGGTCCGTGGCTTCTTCTTTCTAGCGCAGGGGTGAGTTCGATCGCCAACTTTAGGTGACGACTGGCCCCTAGCACACTCCTCCTCTCTCTCCGCCTCCACCGCAAACATGATTGTCTCATAGAAGGAGGCAACGGAGTCTCGTCAAGCTTGGCTTTCGAATATTAGAAAAGCTTCGGGAGTGAAAGGGTCATTCCAATGGTAGCGACGAGGTTTGAGCGCTCCGATGCCCATGCGGGATACATCTGGAGGATGTAGTGCGCTGTGTCCTCGTCGCCAGCATCACAATGATGGCACTCTGTTGTTTAGTCCTTCTGAGCAATACGACTTAGGTACTTCCCGTAACACTCGCACCCCAAGTGCACCTCTTTAACATTAACACGCGTCATGCGCGTAACAGGCGTCACGATATGCCGAGTCATTAGTAGCGCAGTGCGCACTGCTGCGACGCTATCTAGGCCTGCATTAGGTTGCACAAGTCTTTCACTCCACACTGCCTTGAGATCGTTTCGGGTTTCCACCCTCTTTACTTCGGTTTCACGAGGCGCGGTACGAGTCAACGAGTCGAGTACAACGATGCCAGGATTCGAGTTTCGAGATCCCAGTACCTGGAACCGGGGAGGAGGGAAACCACCTCAAAGGATGCCTCTTCTGATGGTCCTGACGGCCAGCGTGCGTTGCGGTATTTGCAGCAACATAGGTGTATTGAGCGTCACGTGCTCGAACACTTGTGTATTAACGTAACCTAAACTATTCTGCTTTTTAAATTAAAAAAAACTGTCTTAAATGATTTTTATTCCACCAAATTTGTCAGTAATAAGTAGATGTCTTTCAAAAAGTATTATATTTGGAATATTTTATTTTATCGATTTAGCAATACGCAATACGTTAGCAACACGTATCCAAAATTAATTTAAAAGAAATAAAACTTTAAATTGGAGTTTAATTTGACGGTCGATAATTATGCAAGAACGTATCTAAATTTGTAGCAGCGGCGTAGAATAAGAAAACACTAAGCATCACATAAAATAATCATAACAGGCAATACATGTGGTGACGACCATATCATGGAAATAGAACTTGAAAATGCGCTTAAAACAAAATGCACGATCAAACATAAAGCTAATGGCACGAGATGACAGCACTCTCACGATTACATCTACTCTCAAAATCATAGAGTATTATTCCTAGAAAATAAAAATTACGTGAACATTTTATCTTACTAAAATAGTTCGAAAGATTCTTTTTGTTCCAGTTTGATACATATTATTATAAAATATTAATTAAAAACATATGCAGGGTAATCAAATTAAAATCGAAACAATAATTTATCGTGTAAATAATTCAGAATATTTAAGCTGTATAAAAAATTTTATGTTTCGCTAAAAAGAATTTACAGCCAATCTCTTGATGTATAGTATTTCTAAACAAAATATATTTTCGACACTACTTCAATCAGTATAAAATGTCCAGATAATACTAAAAATGAACAGAAAATATTTTTGATTCGTACCTGGGGCAAGAGAGTCAGTTGCTGAGCATTGATGGGCTGGGTGGAACCCTTCTCCCGTTCTTGCAGATGTGCAACCAAAGCCGCTATATGCTCCAGCAGCTCCTTGTTATGTACTAACAGCTGATGTGTACGAGCCTGGAACGATACCATGTGTTTGTGTAGAAAAGCTATCCGGGTAGAATATTATCTAGACTTTCAATACTAGGATTCTTTTAGGCTTGTTTAATTACGTAATTGATTGTGTGGTCCCGGCTAGATATAAAAAATAGGACTAGAAATATCAATCGATAGAGTATCCCTATTCTAGGTAAGTCGCCCTTTTTAGACGGCCAAACACGATCGTGTACTATACTTAGAAAAAATCCACCACATTTTTAATAAATAATACTGTTTCTATGAAATATTTTTTGAAGTGATAACTGCTTATAGGTGGGTAAACCACTTCGTTACATAACGCGTTATGGCGCCAGTCTCTCTGGGTTCCCTTTCTCTCACGCATACGGCAGCGGTAGGCACGCTCCTCCTCTCTCACTCTAACCCACAGCTCTAGATCTATTCGAATTGCGACTTTATAACAGTTAAATACAATTGAGTTTTTTTTTCTTTATAAAGAATCTACATTAAGGAATAGTTTAATTTAGTATAATTTTGAAACAGTTTTTGGAAAAATTGGAAATTCGTAAACTTTAGTTATTTTGAATTATTTTTGGTTTTATTAATAAATAATCTTTCCTTACATTCTCATATTAATATACATAAAATTTAAATAACAACATAGGCTTTTCTCAATTTAAACAATCAATATTAAATAGTTTAACTTAGATTAGTTTAAATTATCACTTCTGCCGGGCGTCCCGAGACGCACACGTCTTTTATATTCACCATTTTTACCTTAAAAATCTGACAACGTCACGATCACGTACTTAAGTAATTTAAGCCTGAACATCACGATCGTGCAACCCTGCTTTTTTGAAATACCTCATTCAATAGCAAAAGATATTCTGTAGTCAAAACTTTTAATTACAAAAAATATGAAATCAGGCCTTAAAGGGTTAGAGAGATGGAAAGTTGAAAAGCGATTACACTTTTTGCTACTTCACTATCACCGAAAGATGGGAACGGTTCAGTTTTACTTTAAAGTAGTTCATGAATTGTGGTTTGTTGCTGAGAAAAAGGAATCGTTGCGCAATCAGACACGAAGACGTTTAGTCATTTGGACAATATTTAGTAGGTATGTACATCGAGAACTGAAGCTTAAAATACAACCTGCATGCAATTCTTGAATTTATTAATCATACATCTTACTGAACGCTCGGTTTTTTGGCCTAGTTTATTATACAAATACAACACACAAAGTCTACTAAATGTTATAAAAATTATTCCATTTCAGAACTGAATTAGACAGCAGCGGTGAAAATGTTTTCAGCGCATCAAGTTTAACAAAATTCTAATGCAACTAAGTAGTGTGATTTTCAGTTCTTTATATTTTTGATATAAAGTTACCAGTTACGAATCACCTTGACTGTTTTTAATTTAAAGTTAAAACGAGGATTTATTGTATAATACAAATTTAAACGATTTAAAAAATCTTGAATTAATATTACGGTTTGAGTTATTGTAATAACAACTATCACCTTCTATATTTCAAAAAGCTATACTGCTTATTTGATTTAGACTGGACAATATCAATTAAATTAATAGAAATGTTACAACACCAATGAATTTAAAACATAACCACAACAAAAATGATATGTGATGAAATGAAATGGTACTGTGTTGGCCAGTTATTTTTAAAGATTGCAAAAAACATAGATGCTATGTTTAAAGTAAACTGGAAAGCATTTATTTCAGTTTGTAAACAGTTTGCGAAATTAATCATTTACCACACTGTTTGTACTATACCTGAGCTTCGCAACGAGCGGCTTGCTCGACGGCGAGTTGGTCTCGCAGCAGCAATAATTGGGCGACGGCCGCCTGAGTTTGCTGGGCTTGTTGCTCCAGCCGTTCGCGTAGCAGTTGCAGTTGATGTTGGGCACTCAATGGGGTAGTCACATCACCCGCGTCAGAAGATGGCATCTCGATCTTTGTCACACATTCTGGCAGATCAGGCAGATGAATGCTCGGAGGTGGTATGTTGCGCTGTAACAAATAAACTTTAAGAATTCCGTTGCGTAATTTAACTACAGGTCCTAGAACGTCAGCCCGATTACATCATCACCTGTTACTTTTTAACCCTTTCAGGACCATATGGCATCCAATACTAAATATTTTAGCGCGAAGAAATATAAGTTAATTTTTGAAAGGTTCAGGAATACATTAATTGCCTTGAACTCTTGAACATCATTTCTATTATGGCATCCAACAAAAAATAAAATATATTAGGTAATAATTGAACGATCAATTACGAATTTTAAGGAAAGGAATAATATATTCCTTGACCGCGAAGGGGTTAACCAAGATCTGAACCAATCTATTCACAAAATATTGATCGTATCTTATACAAGACATTTTTTATGTCAGCCAGAGTATAAATAAAACTATCGAGAACGCCAGTCTCATAATTGTATGGTGCGCTTTGTTAATAATATGCAATAAACGTCGACGGGACATTTGTTCGGCTATATCGGGCGCAAATTGGTTTTACATACTTCTCATATAGCATCAGACAAGTTAAACTGATTTAGGGACATACTTCATTCAAGTAGAAATTGCTAGTCTAATTTACCAGAATAAATAATAATCTTTATCCTATTCTAGATTATCTCTGAGCTAAATTTTATCCAATTCTATTCAGCCAAAAGACGTGATTCAGTCACAAATATTAATTTACCCAAATTTTCACATATTACAATATTAATATAAAAGAAGGTGTTGTCATATTTCTTTGTCACATTCAGCTCCCAAACATAACTCTTCTATGAATACTAACGATTGCGCCAATAGAATGATATAAAATAAATACATAACTCCCCTTAGAAAATTATTATAACAAATTGATATTATTTTTAAAGACTCAGTAATAGACCTGAGCTGACCGAAATATCGATTAAGCTCTGACATATCCATAAATAAGCTAACCCATAATACTTTATTATTAAACGATTCTAGTGAAATCGGTAACTAATTTTAGATGGTTCAAAAATGAGACGCGTTTATATAGGGCGAGAATATGTTGACAGTGCCGACATTAGTCTCTTATATATAATTAGATGTATCGGTTATTAGTTGAATATTAATAAATATTTATGATATTAAATTAAAAAGGGAAAGTATAGAAATTTAATATTTTTATAACAATGCATAAAATATATGAAATTAATACTTTAACAATATAATCTGATTTACAGTACACTACAAAGTGATGAAATCTGACACAGGAAAGAAGCAAATGTGCACCATAGGACGAGTGAATTAGATCTCCAAATAATAAACGCCACTGTTTTCCCTAAGTGGATTACGATAATCGGATTTTTGAAGTAATTGTAACCGAAATCTGGGGATAGCAGTATCTGAAATGCATCTGAAAGTTTTAAGCAATATTACTTAAGATTACGTAACCAGTGTTTGAACGAGTCTCCGTGCCTTAAATCATTATAACCAAATGATAAATGATAGGATTTAGAATTCTATTGTTTTAGACATTTCTATTATTTTATTAATAGGAGGGTTTAATACTTTAAAATGGCGCTGACGTAAACTGGGCTCAGAGCTATTTATCAGTCGAGTGTTGATCAAAACGTAAAAGCGAGTAATGGTACTTAAAACACTTAAATAGGCAATTAAATTTGAATGAATAAATATACACATATTTCACCGCACACATTACAGTGCAAATGTACCCTCACTACGAATTTAATGAAAACAATATTAGAAAATGTTATAGAAACGATTCGTTTTTTACTTTCAAATATTAGACGTTAATTATACATACGTTTTAGATTTATTTTATAGATTTTATTTAATGAAAGGTGATAAAATTCGATTTAGTTTTAAATGTAATTTGTTATAACAACGTATATAATTATGCATATAGGAAAAATAGATACAAATAGGTTTTGAAATAAATGCGATGCTTAGCATGACGCATGACACAATTTCAATGGATATCTGAATAGCAAGCGTTTTAGATATTCACAAAATCATAGACTTTTTGTATATACTCGTAACTAATATTATAAATGCAAAATTGAGTTTGTTTGTTTGTTACGCTTTAATGCCTAAACCGCTGAACCAATTTTGGACCTTGGAGAAGGACATAGGCTTCTTTTTTAATTTATGGCAAAACAACGTTTGCCGGGTCAGCTAGTTGTCTATAAATATTGATTGTTAAAATATTCTAAGAAATTAATATTATTAAATTTGGACCCTAATTAAGTTTTAAACTTAAACATTATAAAGGTTACACAGTTAATTAGCCTAACTTTTTCAAACAAATTATGTAACATTTAAATTATTACAAAATATTAACTCCTATATAAATGATGATATTTTTATTGATAAATCAAAACAAAAATGTCACTAGATAAACTAGAGTGCCTCCAAAATTTCTTTATACTATTCATATTTGGTTTGCGTAAATATGATCACATTTCCGAATTTCGAAACAAGCTCAAAGGGCTCCCTATTCATCTTCGCCGGAATGCTCGTATTTTTTCTTTGCTTCATAATGTACTTTTCATCACTAAAAGTCCTTGTTACCTTAAAGAACGGTTTAAATTCCTTCAATATGGCACTTCAAGACTTTTGAGATCTTCAGCAGAATTGAGATTGATGACACCTCTGCATACAACGCTATCATATAATAAATTATTTACTCTTTTGTGCTGCTACTAAATGTTAATCTAAAAGAAATGCTGAGTCTCTTGCGTTCTTTAATAAGCTGGCGAAATAACACTATTTATCAATGCAAAATCAGTAGATATAATTTGTGATTTATGTATACTGTGTTAATATATAGGGTATATATATATATATATATATATATATATATATATATATATATATATATATATATATATATATATATATATATATATATATATATATACATATATATAAATTATATTTATGTAATAACGATTTTATTGTTTACGAAATGTCCTTGACCTTTATATTTAGAAATGTTAAATTTCAAACTGTCAAATATTCAAACTGCTTGATATGTACAATTGACTAATAGTACAATAAATTGTGTATTAATTAGTGTTAAATGCATGGTAGTATACGTAATTTGATTTTTATTATTTTAAAGTATATTTTAAGTATTATTATAAAACAAGACTGCACTTCTCCATAAAAACTTTGACGACGTCCGTGGCGTAACGGCTATCGCACTTCGGTACGTTTGCGGAGGTCATGGGTTCGATTTACTTCTCGCGTCTGGGCGTTTATACATAACTAGCTGATCCGACAAACGTTGTTCTGCCATATAAATAATTAACGCCCCCGAAACCCCTCATGGGGGTGGAATTTCGTAAAATCCGTTCTTAGCTGACCTCTACTTGGTGAAAAGAATATTCCTACCAAATTTCAAGTCTTTAGCTCTAATGGTTCCAGAGATATGGTGGTGAGTGACTGACTATATACGTGGAAATCTCTTATACATATATAGTATTTACAAAACAAAAGTATATAAGTAACATATCAGTTGTCTACTACCCATAACTTAAGTGCTATGCTATTTACTTTAAGACTGGACGGCGTTGTGTGAATGTTCACAAAATATTTATTTATTTATTTTCTTTATCTATGTCAAAATTCACAATCCTGCGTCCGCGATATTTTCGTAAAAAGCAATAGTAAGTAAAGTAATGTAAATAATAATTAGAAACAGTACGAGTACAGTTGAATAAGACGTGTTTTACAGGTATTTATGAACAAATTTATTTACGATAACGAGAAGTCTCGTACATATTTAAGCAGGCAATATAAACTGACTCCCGACAGACAGACAGACAGACAGGTAAAGAAAACCCGAAAGTTTATACATTACTCAATAGCCGATACAAAAGCCGATACACATCGCAGATAACACTCAACCTACACGCCTGTTTGATGTGAGCTATTTAGTGCTTGTAAATGTAAATAAATTATTGTATATCCATATTTTATTTTAATGGTATTCGAAATAATATATGATATGTTAGATTATTTTCCGGTGTTGTCTACGATCTGTCAATATGGGTAAGAACTGACTACGTAAAATATCTCGTCAACGCATAATAAAATATAATGAATAATGATACATAAACAAATGCAAACATTAATATAATTGTTCATATTCAGATTTTACTTATGAATGCTTACAGTCATATACGTTAACATTTAAACATTAAATTCATTTGAAAGCTTGATTAAATGTTGCAATCACAGGCCTTTTATAAGTATGGATATCACTAACATAGTATTATACGATATGAAACTATTTTACCAAGAATAATAGGAAACATTTGTATGACAAATAAAAGTGGCAACACATTTGGTCGTAGAATTACATAAATGTAGCAGTAACTACGTTGTCTTTATATTGAACGTGTGTATTCGATGAATTTGCGTCCCGATGATATTCTTCTTCCCATTCATCTCCTATCGGAGGTTGAACAACATCATGGCGATTCTAACTTTGGAGGCCGCTGCTTTAAATAAGGAAGTGGTACCAGTTGGCAGTTGAACCAGTCTAGTAAATTCTACAGTCATGAATGTCTTCTCCTGCCCACGCTTCTCTTTCCGACAGTCTTTCCCTGGATAATAAGCTGGAGAACTCTGTACTTGGCGTTTCTCATCACTTGCCCA
Source organism: Malacosoma neustria (assembly GCA_963693495.1). Classification (NCBI taxonomy): domain Eukaryota; kingdom Metazoa; phylum Arthropoda; class Insecta; order Lepidoptera; family Lasiocampidae; genus Malacosoma; species Malacosoma neustria. The sequence goes on from OY856371.1 coordinate 12,661,956, forward strand.
TAATAACACCACTTTCTTTGCTTGATGGTCTTTAGAAGCTCAAGGTGCTTGCCCATTCTTTGCAATACTTCCACGTTGATTACTGTGTCATGGCAGGAAATCTTTAGAATGCGGCGGTAAATCCACATCTCGAAGGCCTCCAATTTCATCATGGTGTTTTGCGTAAGGGTCCATGATTCGACTCCGTATAACAACACTGAATATACAGTGTGACTTTAAAAAACCCGTCCTAATTCACATAGAAGAATCTTTAGTAAAAGTTATGAGAAACATGTATTTTAGTTTTGTATCACATAGTACAAAAATGTTGAGTAATCAGCATCACAAAGTCATTCAAAGAACTCGCAATTTACATAATACGGCGCTAGAGTGTCAATGACCTCTCCATCTGACCTAGCAAAAGGCCGAGGACGGCGGCATTGAGCCGGGCGAGCGAATACGCACTACTCATTTACGCGGGTGTGACAGAGAGAGGTAATAACAGGTTAACGTACGCTGTTTGCACCATATGATTATTCTGTACTATTGAATTAATGATCCTATATGAAATATTTTATGGTGAAAATTTGACATACAATTTTTTTTTGCAAAAATACGTCCCTTATATTATGTTTAGTGCGTAAAAAAATTTTGGACGGGTTTGTCAGTCACCCTGTATAGCATCATTACTATACGCATTCTCAGTTCGAGGATCATGTTCCTGTCACACAGCACCTTGCTCATTTTGAAGAACGTCAATCGAGCCATCTCAATGCGAACTCTGATGTCCTGCATGATCACCATGCATTGACACCATGATCATTCAACCAGCAACCTAGGTAAACTTAAACTGAACAACCCATTACCTAAACTGAACAAACTCTTATTTATAGATTTTATATAGGTATTATTATAGATTTGATTTATTATAACACTTCTCGGATTCAATGTGGGAGAGCGATTATCTAGAGTAGGCAGTCGATACTATTTTAGTTTGCATAATAATTTTACTATTTTTAAACAGGTTTGTTAGGATAATATTGAAAGAGATATACAGCGGTCAAATATTTCATTCATGGCTAATGTAGAGTCGTAAATGTCGTCACTTTTTCCATGTTAAATCCATTATTATAGCAAAAATGTGAAAGGAACTCGGTCTGTCTGTTACGTTTTCACACCAAAACCGCTGAACCAATTTTGTTGAATTTCGGTATAGTTACAGGCCTTGGAGGAAATAGGCTACTTTTTTGATTCATATAGCAGAACAACATTTGCTGGTTTAGCTATTATTTCAGATGTAAGAATTTATAAATATTATTAAAATATAATTCTTTATGACCAACTATTTAGAAATTATTTTTACGATGTAAAATTTTACTATTTCAATTTTATAATGATGATTTAGGTAACATAAAGCTCGACTATACAAATTTTAATAAAATAATGTTATATAAAACATCAATAAAATAGACTATTACTATTTTTACGAGTATATCAAATATATTTCTTAATCGTAATTTAAATATCATACCATCTTTTCATTATTTTGTTTATTATAAAAATGAATTAATTAACAATCCAATTAATCACAGATATGACAATTGTGCATGTAAAAATAAATTTCTTCAATGATTATAAATCATGCTTTGTGCTAAGATAATAAAATAAATTAATAAGATAATAAGATAAATTTATCATTCTTAAGAAAGCACGTAAGTATTTTAGATATTTATAATTACTTTAAATAATTTTTGTTTACGCACCACTTAAACATCTTAACTTTTAAAGAAAAAATTGTATTGACAGTAATCGACTCAGTTAAGATATAAGTTTGTTATTATTAAATGTTTAGTTTTAAATAATATTTTTAAAGTTCATTTCATAGTCTTTCTATTCTTCATCCGGTAAATTTTCTCTCATCTCTACATAGAGTTCAAGTATACAGTTTTTATAAAAAAATATATTATATATAAATATTGTTTTCTTCGCATAAATAATGCACAAAACTCAATAAGTCACACAGGGTCGGGTCCTACCCATTTCTCTAGAAAATACAAAATCCACTATTCTCGTCCAATAAAGGATGACAGGTTTCATAAATTGGACAGCACATTGGCATCTAACAATTTGCGGGAGATAAGATGTATTTAAGTTTTGGAATTAGTTATCATTTATTCAATACATAAAAGGATAAATATAGAACTGACCAATAGAACAGTCATATTTTATAGATAGAAATGCTGGGCCACAAAAGGGAAGGATGAAAAGTTAATGCATGAATGCAGAATATGCGACTGTTGAGATGGATGAGTGGCGTTACACAAATGAATAAAATTGGAAATGAATATATCCGAGAAAGATTTAAATAAGCGCCAGTGATTGAGGAATAGGCTAACCTAGTATGGCCATATAATGCGAAGCGAGGAATTTCATATAACAAGTAAAATGCTAGAAATGAGAGTGGGTGGATACAAAAAGAGTAGAGTAAATAAAATATTGGTAAAAGATAATATGGCAAAAAGGCGTGGATATTAAGATGACGACTAACAGAGGAGAGTGAAAGAGGAGAACATGTTTTGCCCCCCACTTAGTGGGGGTAAGGGCAGGAAGAAGATTGTAATTGACTAGTTTAGCTTAAGCAGTGAAGTTTATAGATCTAAATCAAATGACCCAGGCAATTATAAAGTTCTTTATGTATTAAAAATTATAAAATCTTCATAAACCAACTAAATTACAATGCATTAGCATTGTAATGGCACAGGATTGTACAACGATTTTGAGCCTGACGCAAGAATGCTTTTTCAAATTTGTAGCAGATTATTGTGTACAATCTTGCATTTTGTGATCACGGTATAATCCGTTAACCTAAATTCCACAGTATGATGAGTATTTACTGAGGTATATTTGTCGGTCGTACATTAGTTACCTGTGGAGAACGTTTGGTTTCTTTTCTTGGCGGAGGAGGCAGGAGGTCTAAGTGTTTGGGTCTTTCCTCCTTAGGAATGGCTTCTTCGACCAGCACCTTTGAAGTGGAAACTGCGCCTGATTCTGATGCGGCACACTCGGATACTGCTTCTGTTAAAAGATTTTTAATCATATAAAACTTTATGATAAAAATTGTATAAAGGAAATACTTGATTATGATCACGTTGTTCCTTTTTTTAATTATAAATCTCCTTCTTTCAACTTATAACGGCTTTGTCTGTAACTTTTACTTGTTGCCTACGTATTCTTTTGCGTTAGGGTTCAAATGTTCCGTTTTTTATTAAACTTCTGCCTTCCTTGCAAAGCACAAGAAAATAAATGCAATATGATCCATCCATAGTTTTAAAGAAACCCGGAAAGATAAGTTTTAAAACACCTTAAAAAAGTTACGGAATAGTATTTTTTTATTTTAATACTTTAGTATTTCGTAGCGAAGTGGGTACAAAAATTATCTAAAGGGAAAATGTTTCGTGCAAGTGTCAAAGAGTCTATGCTTTGGCGTCCTGCCACTGCCATTACGGCGGAGCAGGGTCGGGGTTTTATCGCTTTTCACTATAGTTATGAATTCGAAAACATATTCAAAGTTACTGTTATTTTTTTATTGCTGAATAACAGTAGACAGATTGACGACTCACTTAACAGTAAGCAGTTTCCGTAGCCTCTGGATTTTTGCGAACATGCACTGCTTACATGCTGTTGTGCCATAGGATGTTATTCCTTAGTATACAGCATTGAACATTGCTTTGAAAAAAATTTCAGCTTACAATTTTAAGACTAGAAACTTCTAGCTTTAAATGGCTTCTTTTACGACTCCAATACGACCATTTTTAACGAAGATACAGTTATACGAAAAAACGCAAAAAAATTGAATTTGTCTGGTGTCAAGTATTATATTTCCTTATGATATTTCTTTTTTAAACAGTTGTTAAAGAACTAACGACACATTACGTCAGAGGTAATAAAACGGTACGTAAATACTAATTATAAATCACCCACGATGTAAATTAAGAAAACATGATGTGTTAAAAGAGATGTTTAAATGAATAGCAGCCTTTTAGTTGCTTGTCCTTCGTTTCTAAAATATCTACATGTTTATGTGGAATTGAGTTAAGGTGTAACGGCTATCGCACATCGATATATTTATGGAGGTCTTGGGTTCGATTCCCGTCCCGCGTCTGGGTGTTTATGTATTCTACTCGTACCCATAACACATTTGCTAAGATACTTGTTTTAGGTCTAGATGGTACTGTGTAAATGGTTTCAGTATATTTATTTTTAAGAGATAATAAAGTTATCCATCCATATCCGTATCCATGTCCGTGCCTATCATTTATGTACACTCGTTATGTTAGATGAATATAAGAGTATTAAATACAAGAAAGAAAAAAGAAATGATATCAAACCACTTTCATTGCATCTATTTTTTGTATCTTGTCAAGGAAGGCAGTACAATTTTAAATAAAAGTGGCTCGAACTATGAGTTAACTAACCGGGATAATCCGTTTGAAAAGAGTAAATAAATATTAATGTCCAATTTGTTCCGTATTAGTTTCTAAATATATTTTTATTATATTATTTTGAAACGGGGTTTGGATCGTTAAATTCTTCACAATCTATTGACCAGTCACATCTGATTTAGTTATTTTTACAAGCAGACACTAAAAGGTGTAGATGACAAAAATAATATCAATCAACATATTATACACATCTAAATTGTTAAATTTAGACTGTAGATATAACACATCTGTGCCGCGTGTACGAATATTTTTTATGTCAAAAATATCGAATTAGTTTAACTACGCTGTATTCGAAGAGTGACACTTATAGCACGTCGGGTGTGTTCAATCGATTTATGATAATACACGAACAAAATCACGTTATACAAAAATATATGAAACATTCGCTGGGCAAATTAAAAATGAGTATTATTTAAATTATATTTAGAAATTCGCTACAATTTTACTAGAAAACAATCGCAAGCGATAGTCATATCTTTGATCAGACAAACAAATGTATAGAGTAAAAAATCTTTCATCTGTCTGTCTTCAAACCTTTGGAAGCAGGTGCATCGCTGGAGCATTCCACCGGGTGGGTGTCGTCAACCGCTGAAGATGTAGATGGGATAGGTTGCTCTGGTGAATTGAGCTGCAGCTTGTGGCATACTTCGAACGCTTGGCCGATTGTGCGCACAATCCTCATAGCTTGACTCTGTTAACAACAAAATTATCTCTATAATAACATTTATAATTGAAAAATATTTTGTTCTATGTCTAGCTTTACCACTTGAAAGAAAAGATACGACAGCTTTGGCGCCGGAGGAACGTCCTACGATCTACGAGAGGTTACAAACGAACCCTGGGCGAGTTTCCGCCGCCCGCACCTGTGCTGCAAGGAGAGGGCGTACGTGCTGTCCATGCCAAGCTGTCAACCACCGAATGGGGAAGTAACAAGTACACTAATTTTAGACATCTCATCCCATAACATTAATTTTGGAGAGACTCGGTCCGATACAAGAGATCGAAAGGTGCCAGCTTGAGTAATGTTATTCACGAGTAGTACTGTCGGCAGGGGTAGGTGCTATAAAGACGACGTAAGTTTTAGTGGGTAGAGGCCTAAAATATCCTCGATTCCCCTTCCAAAAGAGGTTCCCCACAAAAGAAAAGGTTCAAAGAATTCTTATATTCATTTTAAACGCTGTGTAAATGTAGTCTAATTTTTCACTATTGTCAACACATTCTGGTAGTATATATTATAAGAGCTATCTTAAGTTAAGTAAGGTTAGATATGTTATACCTTAATTTAAATAATTCGTTCATATAAGCTAGCTTTTTACGACATTAATTTTCACATAAATAATATTCAAAAATATAATTATTATTAAGACTTTGATGATATTTTTATCATATTATTTTAATTGTAATTTATTATTCACCGTGCAGGGGCGGAATAAGAATATTAACCACTAGGGCCGGGGTCGGTCTGTCGTAAAAAGTGACAAAGCAACCCTACGTGGTAGGGCCCCAAGTCCGTCTGGATGGCAATCACTCTTACAAGTCGTCTATGAGCATGCCGCCATAATAACCATGTGTTTTTTCCAAAATTCCGCCGACACTGTGTCGTAGGTTTATATTAAAATTTGTAAAAATGTACTCAATAGTATACATGGGGTTCACCCCATTGTTTTACAGTCACTCGTTCGGTTTTTAAAGTCCGATGTTGTTAAAACAGCAGCACACAGTGGGAATAAAAGGGTAGTACGATGAACGATATTTTATAAAAAGGAGATAAAAGGGGTTGGCGTGATGTTAGCGTGGGAGATGACATATGTTTAATTAATGTTACCCTCATTCCAGTCGAGTAAAGGCTGGCGAAATTATTCAGGTTGAATGCGTGTGTTACCGGTGGAAGAGTCAATAAAGTAATACGGCAAAATTATATCTTTATGTGAGAACTGGGGAACTATTTAATTACTTTTGATTTATTGAGCTGAATGGTAAGAAACATGGATATTATTGCAAATTCAAAATGGTGGCCATGCTGCGCTTAGCTACCTACTGATATAATCCAGTAGACTTGAATAGAATGAACGTGTGTATTCTGACTACTTTATATCGATGCACACACACATACATGTATACACATCGCTTTGGCAGTTATTTGTATTATCACATAATTGCTACATACATCAAAGGCAATCACGAGAGCACCTGTATAGTAAGATTAGTCTAACCCTCCAGTCCGTATTAGCTTGCCTGGCTTACAGTTCAATCCTTTCAGGGAGATGATCATGCCTAGTAGTGAGCTGTTATATTTTCACCACGCATTTATTAACTCGACCTGTATGTATTTATGTAACGGAATTTTCATCCTCGATTCATACTCACTTTAAAAGATCGAAAAAAAATTCAAAATTTTACACACTGATGACAATACACAAATTTAATAATTTTGTCCCATAGTTCTTATCAGTATCAAAAGGATTAACGCTTTCTTTTACATTTACCGGAAGATGGCGTTAAATTAATAAAAAACATTTACCGATTGGGAATTGACAACAAATAAATTATAGTTTAAAAACTAAAAAAATACGCTGTTATAGTTAATCAAACTAAAAAGTAAATAATTCTTAACATAAAATTAAAATTACTTTAACTAAAATGACTATAGCGTGTTTCTTTTTCTGCTTTAAACATTTACTACGAACCTATATGTTTCGTATCATGAATGTAAGGCTACTTAAAATTAATTTTTGAATATCTAAATCCATTTAAAAACACCTATTAAATTTTTATACAAACTTAGAAGATTTGTATTATAATTTTTTTTTTCTATATCCTTGCTATATACACTAAATATTTGAATTAAAAAATGTATCAACAAAAGGAACAAGTAAAGTGTACTACAGAACCGTTAATGGTATAAAACATTAAAATAATTGTAGTACTAATAATACACGAGGTTTTAAATTTATTGTAATTGAAAGTTACATGGCTAGGAATAAAGTGGATAGTAGACTGCGGCTCACAGACTTTGGCGGTTAGCCAGACATCAGTTCGATTACACGAGTGCATTTCAAAAGAGATACTAGTACACAAGTACTCGCCTCGTTTCCAGTTTTCATACAAATTTGGCAACATAAGTACTGTTAAAAAATAAACTTGTAGTGAAATTTTATTATGACTACAACAGTGAGAGAAGTTACATTACTACATATTAACGTATGCAAAGTTCATTTTATGAATAAAAGATTTAGGGAAATAATTGCGACGATACGTGTTATCGTACACGAAGACATCAAAAAATTTGTAATAGCTTTAATTTACGGCAAAATCTTAGCAAAAGTTTAAGTAAAAAGAATTTATTTCTACAAAAGATTTAAAAAAAAGTTGTCAGTTAACTTCTGTGTGGTAATTATTGTTATACAAATAAAACTTAATGTTATAGGCAACCACATAGACGGTAATGTAATCTCAGCCGGTTTCTTATACATATATTTACTATTATTCATTAGACATTAAAGTTGATGATAATGTATAATAATATAATATGTTCTAGAAGTTTCTTTATGGCTACGACTTTTCTATTGTGGTAGCCCTATGGCAACCTCATCACACGTAAGATATAAGACGGCATACGGCAATAGATTATCTATTTTGATAGTTTTTGTATAGATACATCCGTAATTTTAATTAACTGTTAATCAAAAAGAGTCTCAATTTCGGGAATATTAATAATAATAATATTTCTTAATTGCACATACACAGTTCAGGACTAATTAATTAATATTGTTATCTATATAAAAATACGTAAAGCAAAAACTACTTTGGTACAGATAAAGTTAATATGGAGGAGAAGTGTAGGAAGCTAATATTTTTAGTAATGCTTTAAAATAAAATAAATTGATAAAAATATTATATATATATATATATATATATATATATATATATATATATATATATATATATATATATATATATATATATATATATATATATATATATATATATATATATATATATATATATATATATATATATATATATATATATATATATATATATATATATATACCTAGTCAGGTCATAAGTATTGTCACACAGTAAAAACTTTTCTTTTAGAATGCTGCTGGCCACAAAAAAGTTTATTGAATTAGAATTTCGAATTGTTCATGAAAATAAAAATGTATAACTTTTAGAATTTTACTCATTTTTAAATATGGAGTGGACGCTTAAAGAAGACCGTGTTGCAGTTATTGCGTTGCATCGTTGCGGTTACGCGCCAATTCAAATTTTTAACATACTGAAAAATTTGAATATTACCAAAAGATTCGTTTATCGTACCATCAAACGATACAATTAAGTCTCTAGTGTAGATGACAGGTCAAGAAGTGGTCGCCCTCGGTCTGTTAGGACTCCAGCAGTGATAAAAGCTGTGAAGGCACGAATTCAAAGAAATCCCAAACGTAAGCAGAAACTGTTGGCCCTTCAGATGGGGTTAAGCAGAACCACGGTGAAAAGGGTGTTGAATGAAGACTTAGGGCTTCGGGCATATCGAAGAAAAACAGGACATTGTTTGAATGCTCGTCTAATGGACCTGAGACTGAAGAGATGCCGCGCTTTGTTGAAGCGGTACGCGGGAAAAAAATATCGGGAAATTCTTTTTTCGGATGAAAAAATGTTTACCGTAGAAGAGAGCTACAACAAACAAAATGATAAGGTGTACGCACACAGTAGTGAAGAAGCGAGCAACCGTATTCCGCGTGTCCAACGAGGTCATTTTCCATCCTCGCTCATGGTATGGTTGGGAGTTTCTTATTGGGGCTTAACAGAGGTACATTTTTGTGAGAAAGGTGTAAAAACGAATGCTGTTGTGTATCAAAATACAGTCCTGACGAACCTTGTGGAACCTGTTTCTCATACCATGTTCAATAACAGGCACTGGGTATTCCAACAAGATTCGGCGCCAGCTCATAGAGCGAAGAGCACACAAGACTGGCTGGCGGCGCGTGAAATCGACTTCATCCGGCACGAAGACTGGCCCTCCTCCAGTCCAGATTTGAATCCGTTAGATTACAAGATATGGCAACACTTGGAGGAAAAGGCGTGCTCAAAGCCTCATCCCAATTTGGAGTCACTCAAGACATCCTTGATTAAGGCAGCCGCCGATATTGACATGGACCTCGTTCGTGCTGCGATAGACAACTGGCCGCGCAGATTGAAGGCTTGTATTCAAAATCACAGAGGTCATTTTGAATAAACTTTAATGTCATAAGAATCTATGTTTTGTTAAGTTCATTTTGGTATATGAATGGTTACATAATTAATAAACTTGTTACAATTATTTTACATTAAACATGTGACAGAATTTATGACCTGACTAGGTATATATATATATATATATATATATATATATATATATATATATATATATATATATATATATATATATATATATATATATATATATATATATATTACGTAAATTATCACGCATTTGACACTCAAACACAAATATATTGCAGATCATATTGATTGTTAATAAAAAGGTTGTCTCGAAAAAATCACTATTAGTGATAAGACCGCCTATTGTAAATTTGTTTAATTAAAGTTATTTTTTATGTGTGCAATAAAGATATTCTATTCTGACATATATACTCTTTTGTTAATTAATTTGAAAAAGGAACTAAAAAAACCTGTGTAACCTTGGCAAAATGTGTGATTATAGTTTTTGATGAAATTCGATGATATTTATGATATTTGTATGATATGATATTACATGATGATGAAACAATTATCATATCATATATTTTATAGTATGATGTTTGTTTTAGTATCATCACGTCCATATACAAACTATTACAATCGACATACATAACTAAATCATAAAAACCTCCTACTGTCTATAAATTGACAAAAGAAATGTTTTTAACATTTTGTCTTTCCTAAAAAGTGATACGATAGCATTATTTTTACTTTTAGTTAGGACGTAGGAATTGAATAAACATTGAAAAAGGCCTTTCATAGTTTCATTTCAATTTTAGTATTGTATTATTTATTCGCTGTTGCTAAAAAGTATTTTAATATTTCATGACACTATGTTCGTAAATGAATGATGCATCAGATCATTTCTTCTTTTATAAAAGACGGCTTTGTCACAAATGACAACATGCGTTCAACGATTCCGAGTATTTTTAACACAGTCTTTTATTTTAAAATTATTGGAATTCTCAATGACGGTACAGAGACGTATGAAGTTGAACCAGGCGTCTTTTTTATTATTATCTTGAACAATGGAATACTATTTGGAATATCAAGAAGCTCTTTTTCTACGAATTAAAATGTAAATTGCACAAGATACTTCTAATGAATATAATTTCATTGAGTATCCGTAATGGTGACTATTGTAACCAGGACAATGCTAGAAATGTGAGTAGATGAATACAAAAGGAGGGGTAGACCAAAGAAAATATGAATGGATTGTGTAAAAAATTATATAACAAAAAAGGTGTGAATGCTCAGATAACGACTAATAGAGGAGAGTGGAAGGAGGGTACATGTTGTGCAGACCCCAAATAGTTTGGGACTGGGCAGGAAGAAGAAGGCGGTGACTATTGCGTACTGGCACAGAATGGAGTAAGTGGCAATTTATGCAAATCATCTGTGATCTATACTACTATTATAAAGAGGAAAGATTTGATTGTTTGTTTGTTTGTTTGTTTGCTTTGAATAGGCTCCGAAACTACTGACCCGATTTAAAAAATTCTTTCATTGTTGGGAAGCTACACTATCCCTGGGTGACATAGGCTATATTATATTTTCAAAAAAATTAGGGATCCTTACTAAAACTCTAATAATGTAACCCAAAGTGTAAAAAAATTACCTAAAATATTATTTAAATCGCGTGCGTTGCGAAAACTATTGATGATAGAATAAAATAATGTACTACAACTTTGCAGAACACATTATTATTTACAAAAAGTGTCGCGACAGCATATGTCTAACTATTGTAGTTATGCCACAATAAGTGTTCTTTTATTTTAAAAAATTAATTGAAATGCCGCCCCTAGAAAAGGCTCTTTATTTGGATCTTGGTATTAATCCTTATCAAAATAAATTACTTCATATTCAAAACTGTTTCAATACCTTTATATAACTTTTTGAATTATTCAATTCGGATATTCCATTCGAAAGATATCACGAGTTTAAAAATGTAAGTATTAGAAAAATGTTGCGTGGTAGCCGCTCACCCTGTTCGGCTAGCTAGGCAGCACCTTATGCAATGTAGGCGTGCGTCACTGGGGTTTTTACAAAAATTAGAATACTTATTAAAAAATAACGAAAAATAAATAAAAAGTAATAGCAAAAAAAATCATTAAAATAAAAGCTCATAGAAATAATAATATTCAAACTTTCTTTATAATTTTATTTTTTTAGTAACCTGACGCAAATAGAAGGGTTTGCCCCCAGGGGCGCTCGCTCCTCTGTCCGAGGAGTGCACGGGTGTGCGTACCCGAGGTGCCCGAGCATCCGTCGCTTCACTCCCCTCTCCGTTCGAGGCGACAGAGTCCTACCTTTCTTTCCGTCTACCTCTTACATCCTTTCCAACTTAGCTCTCTGTTCGTGGCATGGTCCCCGATGGGATGGTTGCGAATACTGATTGGGGTCCCGGGTTCTACCATGGGACCTGATTTGGTAGTCAAAACCATGCCTATTTCGACTGCGCCTGCACAGAGAGTGTTCCCGGGGCGGGAATTGCATCCTCGCTGTCGGTTGGTCTTGCTGGGCCGGCTACGACGTCAAGCGACTCTGCTTTTTCTGGAGTGTCGTCTGGTAGTCGTACACACGCCTGACTAGCACGCAACGGGGATGCGAGTCCCGTCCGGAATTGGCCGCGGACCTGTCGCTCCCAGCCCTGGTTCTGTCCATGGTCGGGGGTGATCCTGGATGGACGGCCGTCGCCTCCTTTTGCGAGGCAGTAGTGTCTGCAAGGGAGGCGGCGGAACGGGAGCGGGAGTCCGCCACCGCACTCCCCTCCCGCCAACGTAGGCTGCGTCGTCGGCGCCGGAGGGCGGGCAACGATCTCCGGCCGCCGTAGAAAGCGGCCGCGGGCGGCCCCTCGGGGGAGGATCCGCCGCCCGCACTATTGCCGTGAGGGAAAAGGCCGCGTGCTGTTCCGCAGCCCCCCTCAACTCATAGAGTTGTTACAAGAGAGCGCCGGGGGGACGAAAGCCTGACCCCCTGGCGCCAGCACTTTAGAAGGGGCCCGCTTTAAGACAAAGCGTGGGCCGGCGCCGGGGCGGGCCACGAGATCGGCAGGCCATATATCCGTGGGCCCGGACGTAGGCGATAGGAGAACAGCGGGGTTTTTTAGTGGGTAGTCGGATGGTCGAACATCTTTTCCGGAGTCCCTTATATCCCTCGGTCCCCCCGGGCCGGGGGAACCCGTCAAGAGAGGTTTTTCCCCGAGACCGAAAAAAAATAGAAGGGTTTAATTTTTTGTTAAATACCCATGCGAAGCTGGGACGGGCTGCTAGTTCTTTTATAAAGAGGAAAGATTTGATTGTTTGTTTGCATTGAATAGGCTCCGAAACTACTGAACCGATTTAAAAAATTATTTCACTATTGGGAAGCTACACTATCCCCGGGTGACATAGGCTATATTATATTTTCAAAAAAATTAGGGAATCTTACTAAAACTCCAATAATGTAACACAAGGTGTAAAAAAATTCCTAAAATATTCTTTACATCGTGTGCACTGCGAAAACTATTGATGATAGAATAAAATAATGTAATACAACTTTGCACAATACATCATTATTTACAAAAAATGTCGCAACAACATATGTCTAACTATTATAGTTATGCAACAATAAGTGTTTTTTTATTTAAAAATTTAATTGAAATGCTGCCGCTAGAATAGACTCTTTATTTGTATCTTGGTATGAATTCTTATTAAAATAAATTACTTCATAGTCAAGACTTCTTCAATACCTTTATATAACTTTTTAAATTATTCAATTCGGATATTCCATTCGAAAGATATCACGAGTTTAAAAATGTAAGTATTAGAAAAATGTTGCGTGGTAGCCGCTCACCCTGCTCGGCTCTAGGCAGCACCATGCAATGTAGGCGTCAGTGGGTTTTTTAAAAAATTAGAAATAAATATAAATTAAATACTTATTAAAAATAACAAAAATATTAATAAATAATAATATCAACAAAAATCATTAAAATAAAAGTTCATTTAAATAATAATATTTAAACTATGTACGCAAATAGGGTTTATGTGTGTATATTATAATTTTTAAGTTTATAATTTTTGTTAAATACCCGTGCGATGCTGGGGCGGGCCGCTAGTTCTTAATAATATAAATATATGTAGATGGAATGGATTTATAAATTTTTTCCAGGATAAACTACTATTGTACCCCCTAAATTAAAAGAAAAAAATAATAACTCAGCCTTTAATAATGCTGGACTTCGGTGTCCTAGGGCGATTTGGCCATATACCCGCCACGTTTGTCCAAGATGGATTACACGATCTTGTTATGAGAAATTCCTAACACCGTCGTCGGTACATAGAATTATGTTATAATTTTATTCTATTTGGTAATTTTACATGCCATTGTGAGATTTAAACCCATGACCTCTAGGTTTGTCTCCGATTGTTACATCAACTTGGCTACCACGTAATTTAAAGAAAATACACCAGATATGGGTGGGTTTGAATTTATTACACAATAATGCTGTTACAATAGCTACCATTATCTTAGCTACTAAAACTCCAGAAAAAATTAACATAAAATAAAAAAATAAAAGTTAGACAATGACCTTTAAACCTACTAAAATTTAGCTACATTACTGACGTGAAAACGTCAGGCATCTATTTTTGTTGGCATCGTCACTAGCAAAGTGAGGTCAAAAAGAAATGCGGTTAGTTTAGGATAAAAGCTTTCGTACGTGCCATCTTAGGGCGACGTCACTTATATTAGCGCAGCCCAAAGTTTACGACCACTGCACCTAGCTTCTAAAATGATGTACAGAAAGAATTTGGGTCATACGTGTAATATACGGTCATCGACTTTTTCTACTTGTCATGTAAAATATTTATAGAATATAACTATTAATGTTTTCTAAAATTTTGTTAAAAGTAATATAATGTATAGGATATATAAACATGTGATTATTCTGTTGGTTGGAATCGATAGTTTTGTATAGATTTTTGTATTCCCAATCTAAGAAAAGGGCTTGCTTTCTCCTATTATATCCTAAGTTAACAAAGAGAATAGCTCTTTGCAGCAAAAAGAGGACACCGTTCCGATCGATTGTAGATTTGGGTATCGAGGATAATCGCATATTTAAAACTAGCTGTGCCCGCGACTCCGTCTGCATGGAATAGTGACTGAGCAGAATTTTTTGGATAAATCTTATGGTTTATTTTGGTTTTATTTACAAACTCTATAAACCCTAAAATATAAATAAATGAAATATGCAAACAGTCAGTGTTATCGAATGCAACTGTTACGCCATGCTCTTCCAGAATACGTGCATTCGAACCTACAAAGTCCAGCCTCAGCTAAACCCTATTTCATATGATTGATGATATAAATCTGAAGGTCAACTTAAATTAGAAATAAAACCTACGCTGTCCAGTCTAAGCTGAACCCTATTTCATATGATTGTTAATATAAATCTGAGGTCAAGTTAAATTGGAATAAAAAATTTCGAAACTTGTCATTTTTAACAAAAACTATTTTTTTTTCTAATATAAAAATAGCCGAAGTTACTCAAAATCGGTGCAGCCATTTCAGAGATTAGCCGGAACAGACAGACAAAAATTTTAAAAAATGTTGTTTTGGTATATGTACCGTGTATACGTCCGAATTCACTTAGTTAAAAGCGGTTATTTTAATATTACAAACATACACTCCAATTTTATTTATTTGTATAGATGTATAGATTAACTTACCTAACACGTTGTGCGGTTCATGTGAGCACAAGAAGTGTCGTGCAATTATAGTAACACAAAAAAGGCACAATATTATTGCACTTTAAACTCAGGTCATTGTATTTGTAAAGTTCTGATACTCAGTAATTAAAAACTTGATTATTACTAAAGCAACAGCGGGTTATAATGCGCAAGACACATTTTTTCCCGTGCAGCTTCGTAGCAAGAATTAAAATTAAATTAAATTAAATTTAACCTCTGCGGCCTATCGTAAAAAGCGACTAACCAACCCTAAGTGGTAGGGACCCAAGTTCGTTTGGATAGTAACCACCCTTGGTCTATAAGTATGACGCCATAGCAAACTTGTGTTGTGTTCCGGCATTAGTGACTCAGGTTCAGCAGCGTGTTCACCGTTTCCTTAGTGTTGCAAACATCCATAGGCGACGGTAGCTTTACTAATAAGAGCCGTAAGATTGTCTGTTGTTCCTCAGCAATAAAAAACACTCCGTGCATTCCATTCCATACTACATTTGATTTCAGTGTAAACTAGTCGATAAAGCCAGGGGCCTCAACAGCGTATACAGCTTTTCACAATCCTGATATATTGTCCCACTTGGTTCAGGAAAATTTTAACCGAGTCATTCTATCCGAGACGCACGAGCCGGATGCGTCGCCAAACAATGACCAAAAGTCAATTCAGCGACTCCTCGTATGCTATTGTGACCGCTGCTGGCCACATCTTAACTAGCAGCAAGGGTGACCTTCGTAGGATTAGAACCGTGAGGACGACTTCACCAAGTACATAAGAAATGTTGTAATCTCAGCATAGTGTTATATAGGATCATTTTAACGTATCATGTATGTCGTGACGTGAACTATTTCAATAATAAACTTTCTATACCTGGAATGCAATTAATGATCATTATTGTGAGATTCATTTTCGTGAATCTATTATATATGTATATATATCTTTAACGAATTTTCTTAGATTAGTGATAGTTTAATAGATATAGCAACAACATTATCATCATCATCATCTAAGCGTTATCCCGGTTGCATCCTTAACTTTCGTTTCGGTGCCCGGGGTCCGCTTTCCGACTTTTTCTACTCCACTTCGCACGGTCTTCAGCATCCCTGGTATTGAGCCCATTGGCACGCATATCACCCCTTACGACGTCAAGCCAGCACTTTTTGGGTCTACCCCTCCTGCCGGGGCCCGGCGGAGGCGGCATGGCCAGACATTTGTTTCCCACGTAATCATCCGGTTGCCGTAAAACGTGGCCGTACCAACGGAGCCGACACTCCTGCAGTTTATCCGCAATGTCACGGACATGAAGACTGCCGCGAATGCGGGAGTTCCTAACGCGGTCCTTCCGCGTCACTCCACACATCCACCGCAGCATATTCATCTCCGTGACACGCAGTTCTTGCCTGTGTCGCTCTAGCACCGGCCACGCTTCACATCCGTATAAAAGGACAGGCCTAATGATGGTCTTATAGACCTGTCCCTTCAACTTTACTGGCATCTTGGGGTCACAAATGACACCAGTTACCTCACGCCATTTGGCCCACGCGGCATAGATATAGCAACAATTCCGCTAATTATAATCAGTCATCAAACTAAACAAAATCTTCGCATATCGAGAACGAAATATTTCAGATTTACTTCTGAAGGCTATTCCATGAAATTATCAATACTTGGCAAAAAAAAATCCAATTCATCAAATTTTTTATCATTGAAAGTTTATATTTTACGAACATTCATAAAAATCATGGAAAATGAATTATGACGATACTGTACTTCGGTAAATATTTTTAAGCATAATTCACACACCGGCAGAGCGGCGGCAGTTCCAAAATATCTCATGCAAACATAACTAGTTTGCTGAGTTTTCTAAATAATAAATGAATTCGATGACGGAAGTACGGCCCTTGACGTAAGATCACGTTCGAGTTAAACAAAACATTAGGTATATTGCTGAAGATTTGAAATTATAAAAATGTATGGTTCCGCGTGCGGCAGTCCTTGGATGCGGCCATAGCGGTTCGCCAAATCAAAATAAACATGAACGGCACGCCCGTGTCCCGCCACCGCGTTTGATAAATGGATAAACTACGACGACGTTGGCTACATAGCTCTTAGCAGTCTGTTTTTCTTCTATGCACGTTAGTTTTCCAACATTAATCTGATACCACGTACGCTTGTATCCGCCACCAGAAATAATTACCCTCCACCAGTACACGTAGGTTGACGCAATTACGCGCTTCAAATAACATTTATTGAACAAGCTAATGAAACTACGCTAATATACAACCAGAGTCGGAAGTTATTATTTCCTGCAGGCATCAATATTTGCTAATTTCGTATTAATTACAAATGGACTTGCGACCCAAGCGATTGTTAGAAAAGTGTCAATTGTGTGATTTAACGTCTCAAAATTAGTTAGCCCAGTTAAAGTGTGCTCACCTCTAAATCAGAATCTATTCCTTCCAAACTAGAAGAACGCACATCAGAACGCAATGATAGCCTGTTTGGTCTCCGATTGAGGCTATTGACACCCATCAATTTATTAGAACGGCCTAGAGTTGAAGTGTCCCGGTAATCAGTCTCAGGTTCGCGGAATGATAATTTCTTCCGGGGACGATCACTAACTTCCAACATTGGAGCCTCCTGGCTAACCAATCTGTCAGCAACAGGTATAACTAAACGCGATTGCACGCACTCTTCTTCAGTAGACTCAAATTGTCTTTGGCGTAGAGGTGATACATCTTTTGGGAAACTTCCGTAGTGGAAATCTTCGGTATCTTTATCATATCGCTTCACTGCACCCATCGATAGAGGTCTCGGTCTTAAGCCTCCGGGGTAATTTCGTAAAGTTACTTCATCTATTCGACTTCTATGTTTATTTTTTCGAGATTCACTAAATTCCGGTTCAGATCGACTGTTTTTTAATCTTTCGCTGTTTTTCTTGTCTTTTGTATCTTTCGGCAACTTTGTCCGATTTTGTTGACTGTCATTTTTTGATTTCAGAGCTCCACCGAGGGAGAACAGAGTACTTCTCGCTTTCAAGAGTACTTCAGTGGGCAAGTTTTTGAGAGGGTGATCAGCGCGCCTCTTGCTTTGGTCCCTCGTATTGGACATGTTTTGTAAATGGCACTTATTTGGGATTGCATCTAAATATTTACTATTCGCGATAGGATGAGAGCTTTCAGTAGCGGTGTGCGCCCGACCGCTCGGCCTCAGATATAACAACTGAGCCGACTGCGGCATGGTGTGCTCGCGCGTCGCGCCTCTCCTCTCCGACTACCACAAATAAACACGTCCGTGTTCCTAAGCGATAAACATCTGGTGGTGCCGTCCTGATATGATAATGAGCTATTTGACTGCCATTTATGGTACTCCACTCCTCGTTAGGTTTAACAACAACTTTATTAGTAATATTCCAACATCACACTAGACTAGTCATTAGAAGTAGATTAGTTATGCCATTTACTGTCTAAAGCTTTAACTCATTCTCACAAATACAGTTCGGAGATAAAGCTTAATTAGAAGGCGAATCAGCTTTTAGTTCAGCTTTGTAGTAATTAGCGAAGTTGTAACGCCAGGAAGCACCGAGGCCTTTGAATGCTTAATTCTGGTGTTGTTAATTCATTTTGTGACAAGCAGAAACGCAAGCTTACGAAATATCTGAAATGGAATTTTGAATAATAGGGAATACGAAGATCATGAATCGGTATACTAACGGTAACCCGTCACAAAAGCGTTGCTAATGTAGTATTCATATAAAGAGAAAAACATAAAATTGTTTAAAATAATGAAATGAGATGAGTAAATTTCAAATGAATTTCTTGAAATTATAAATAGATCTTTCTTACGATTCCTGTAGCAAATATAATTTAACTAATTGTTTTATTTAATTTATTGTTTTTCCTTACGAAAAATAATATTTATTCGTCTTTAAGAATGAAAACATTTACGTTCAGGGGTTTCGTGCATTAAATGTAAAAGCTATAACTTTATTACGCGGTATAATAAACTACTCTTTAATGAATTGGTGTAATTAAAAACTGGCCGCAAACCGTGCAGAGCAAACAACTCAGTTACTTCTTGAATATTTATGGCGTTCGGGAGCGAGTGATCGGTGACTGTAATTGATTATTAAAGTCAAATTGGTAGTATACTGTAAGATTTATATTGAGTATTAACAAGAAGTGTTCAATACAACTTTATTTATAAGCTATCCAAACATGAAGTACTTTTAAAAGAGAATAATATTTAAGGGAATGTATGTATATCATAATAATTTACTCTGGGTCGTATGTGCTTTGCTAGTCGTAAATAGAAGACGGTAAAGACGATGATAATAATTAGTCTTTTTGCTAGTTTTTCTATTGCTGAAGATCAGCATACAGGCTTGCGGTTAACTTAATAGTAAGCAGTTACTGTTGACTACGCATGTTTACAACGCTAGGGGCACCAGCAACACGCTGCTGTCTACATAGTGGCACTGGAACTGCACTGAGTCACTAATGTGAACGCAACATAAGGTTATTACGGCTACTTATAGACCAAGGGTGGTTGCAATCCGTCCAGGCTTGAGATCCTATCACGTAGCTAGAATATAGTTTTGTTTCCTTTTGCGATAGGCCGACCCCGGCCACAGGGGTTTCGGAGATGGTGATGGTGGAGACGGCAAGCGCTCTTATAAAAAACGAAAATTCGTTTTTTATAGACGCAAGCAAGACGTTTCTAAATAGACGCAAGCTTTTAAGATATTTTCATGTTTCTTGGTTAAGATGTTACTTATCATGAGGCATTGAGATTGTATTTGACATAGACCCTGAGCTTGTTTGGTTACCATACATGTGGCGGTATGTTGAATAACGTGACGCGGCCGTGACTCAAACAATGTTTGACAACCACGAAGAAGCGTACTCTTGTTGGATAGACATGTTTAGAGGCAATCGGAAAAATACGAGAATTGGAAAAATACACATTTAACTAATCAATTTAATTTTACTAAATTAAATCGCCCAGATCAAAACGTACCAGCATTTTTTTTGTTAAATGACTTCACTGTTTCTAGAACTGATTTGCCTAGGTCAAAGTGAGTAAAATCGATTAAGTAAGAATAAGCCAGTTGACGGCTGTAAGTATGCTTAATGAAGTAAATTTTATTAGGCTACTGAAAATTAGTTGAGCATTACACAAATTTATTTACTTATGTATTCTGTTAAGATGTACAATGCTTTAATATTTATTTAATATTATAAGTCTTTTACGCATAATAAACATAATAAATAAATATATACATACCTTTTTGAATATTTAAATATTTTATTAGAAATTATCATCTTCTATGATTTTCCGTACTAATGTTATAAACGTAAAAGTGACTCTATCTGTTTATTACGTTTTCACGCCTAAGCCGCTGAATAAATTTTTATGAATTTCGGTATAGACCTTTGAGAAAACAAAATCTATTTTTATGGCATCTATTTTTTTATCTATGCAGGGGCGGAGAAAGAATACTAACCTCTGCGGCCGGGGTCGGCCTGTCGTAAAAGACGACAAAACAACCCACCCTATCTACGCGGTAGAGCTCTAAGCCCGTCTGAATGGCGACCACGTTTGTTCTTAAATATGACGCCATAATAACCTTGTGTTGTGTTCCGGCATTAATGACCCAAGTTCCTGTACCCTTATGGGACAGCAGCGTGTTCGCGATGCCACTGGCATAGCAAACACCCATAGGCGAGGGTAATTGCTAAATTCTAAGCGGGTCGTCAACCTGTCTGTTGTACTACAGCAGTAAAAAGAAAATGGCAGAATAACGTTTGCCGGGCCAGGTAGTCTTCTATAACTAAGACTTTTATTAAACATCAAATAAAGGAATTTGATTTGAACAATCCGACGTACGAAGAGAAGTAAATGTCTAAACGTGTTAAAATAACACTCGAAACACAATTTTACATGAGAAGCCTTGCCAAATCCTATGCAAATATTAAGTACAAAAGCCTTAAGTTCTTTATGGATTTCTCTGGTTGTGTTATATTAAAAGCACGAGAAACTTCAATACAGCTTATATGGAATCCCGCTATTAAGAATCTTGTATACATCAGCAACCTTAATTAAGCATTACTTGATATCATTTTCTTGTCTTATGTTTAGCAATTGTTTATCTATACAAATAAATAAAATTGGAGTGTCTGTTTGTAATATTAAAATAATCACTTTTTACTAAGTACATTCGGACGTATACACGGTACTTAAACCAAAACAATATTTTTTACAATTTTTGTCTGTCTGTTTGTTTCGGTTAATCTCTGAAATGGATGGACCGATTTTGACGGGACTTTCACTGGCAGATACCTTTTTTTTGGTCTCGGGGAAAAACCACTCTTGACGGGTTCCCCCGGCCCGGGGGGTCCGAGGGATATGTGGGACTCCGGGAAAGATGTTCGACCATCCGACTACCCACTAAAAAACCCCGCTGTTCTCCTATCGCCTACGCCCGGGCCCACGGATATATGGCCTGCCGATCTCGTGGCCCGGGCCGGCGCCGGCCCTCCCCTTGTCCTAAGGCGGGCCCCTTCTAAATTGTTGGCGCCAGGGGTCAGGATTTCGTCCCCCGACGCTCTTCTGAATCAACAGTTGAGGGGGGCCGCAGAACAGCACGCGGCCCTCTCCCTCGCGGCAATAGTGCGGGCGGCGGATCCTCCCCCGAGGGGCCGCCCGCGGCCGCATTTTACGGCGGCCGGAGGTCACTACTTACCCTAAGGCGCCGCCGGCGTGGCCTGCGTTGGCGGGAGGGGAGTGTGGTGGTCGACTCCCGCTCTCGCTCCGCCGCCTCCTTTGCGGACATGACTGCCTCGCAGAAGGAGGCGACAGCCGTCCATCCAGGATCGCCCCCGACCATGGACATAACCAGGGCCGGGAGCGACAGGTCCGCGTCGATTTGGGCGACGAGGGCGTGGCGCTATTCGCGCCACGCAGGGCACACGGCGACAGTGTGATCCACCGTGTCCTCCTCGTCGCCCGCGCCACAGTGGTGGCACCCCGACGTCATCTCTCGCCCTATGCGACACAGGTACCTCCCGAAGCAACCGTGCCCCGAGAGGACCTGCGTCAGGCGGAAGGTCAGGGCGCCGTGGCGCCTTTCCAGCCATTCGGCCAGGACGGGCCTCACCGCTTCGATAGTGGCGAGGCCCACGCTGGGGTGCGCGAGGCGCTCCTTCCACTCCACCATGAGCACCTCGTTACGCAGCTCCGCCCGCTTTACCTCCACTTCGCGAGGCGCGGGGCGAGAGCCACGCTCGGCCGCATCCCGGCGCCACTGGTACAATAGCGCCAGGACCCGGGCCTCGAGGTCTATGTAACAAGGAGTAACTTAAGCTACTTTTATTTTAGAAAAAAATAGTTTTAGTTAAAAATGATCAGTTCCGAAAATTTTTAAAATACAATTTAAATTGACCTCATATATCCAAAAAATGATGCCTAAAGTCAATATTCCAGGCGGACGGAGTCGTGGGCACAGCTAGTACTCAATAAAATTAATACTTCTTATAAGAATTGCTCGTTTGACGTAGACGTCGTTTGACGATCTCAGTGGTCCAACTGCATTCGCAACGCCTGCGATGGTTAAGGGTACAATTTCCGTCGCAAGTCTGAGTGCATGTATGTGCATTTTACACAAGTATGTAAATTGGTTAGTCCTTATAAGACAAGTGCTACTAACTTTTCGATTAGATTGCGCTATTTGAATTATCACAATTTATTTATTATTAATAAAGGCATGGTCACAGATTTTGCGTTTACTTAACTATGCTTCGAGTTAAAACCCGAAGTTACCTCTCATTTTACCAATTATAATCTCCGAAAATATTTGTGAATAAGAATATTACACATAAAACAATATTTATACATATATAAAAAATGTGTGATATTAGGCAATGTAAGAATAACACGGGAAAATATATTATTTCAAAACATAGTTTATCAAAACTATGTTTATCTATCTAATAATGAAATATCATGTATTCGTAAGAATCGGATGATTTGTAAGTAATATACCTAGTCAGGTCATAAGTATTGTCACACAGTAAAAACTTTTCTTTTAGAATGCTGGCCACAAAAAAGTTTATTGAATTCGAATTTCGAATTGTTCATGAAAATAAAAAAGGTATACTTTTAGAATTTTACTCATTTTTAAATATGGAGTGGACGCTTAAAGAAGACCGTGTTGCAGTTATTGCGTTGCATCGTTGCAGTTACGCGCCAATTCAAATTTTTAACATACTGAAAAATTTGAATATAACCAAAAGATTCGTTTATCGTACCATCAAACGATACAATGAAGACTCTAGTGTAGATGACAGGTCAAGAAGTGGTCGCCCTCGGTCTGTTAGGACTCCAGCAGTGATAAAAGCTGTGAAGGCACGAATTCAAAGAAATCCCAAACGTAAGCAGAAACTGTTGGCCCTTCAGATGGGGTTAAGCAGAACCACGGTGAAAAGGGTGTTAAATGAAGACTTAGGGATTCGGGAATATCGAAGAAAAACAGGACATCGTTTGAATGCTCGTCTAATGGACCTGAGACTGAAGAGATGCCGCGCTTTGTTGAAGCGGTACGCGGGAAAAAAATATCGGGAAATTCTTTTTTCGGATGAAAAAATGTTTACCGTAGAAGAGAGCTACAACAAACAAAATGATAAGGTGTACGCACACAGTAGTGAAGAAGCGAGCAACCGTATTCCGCGTGTCCAACGAGGTCATTTTCCATCCTCGCTCATGGTATGGTTGGGAGTTTCTTATTGGGGCTTAACAGAGGTACATTTTTGTGAGAAAGGTGTAAAAACGAATGCTGTTGTGTATCAAAATACAGTCCTGACGAACCTTGTGGAACCTGTTTCTCATACTATGGTCAATAACAGGCACTGGGTATTCCAACAAGATTCGGCGCCAGCTCATAGAGCGAAGAGCACACAAGACTGGCTGGCGGCGCGTGAAATCGACTTCATCCGGCACGGAGACTGGCCCTCCTCCAGTCCAGATTTGAATCCGTTAGATTACAAGATATGGCAACACTTGGAGGAAAAGGCGTGCTCAAAGCCTCATCCCAATTTGGAGTCACTCAAGACATCCTTGATTAAGGCAGCCGCCGATATTGACATGGACCTCGTTCGTGCTGCGATAGACGACTGGCCGCGCAGATTGAAGGCCTGTATTCAAAATCACGGAGGTCATTTTGAATAAACTTTAATGTCATAAAAATCTATGTTTTGTTAAGTTCATTTTGGTATATGAATGGTTACATAATGAATAAACTTGTTACAATTATTTTACATTAAACATGTGACAGAATTTATGACCTGACTAGGTATATTAACTATATAATTGTATTATTTTCACGTTTAGCTTAGATAATATTTTATTAGAGTTATTGTATCTATGACTGCAGATCTTCATTATTATTTCAAACTAAAAGTTCGGGCGCTAACGAGTCAAGTGCCTAAAAACACTCTCGAAACCTTTACCACGCAGCCTTTAGGTATTTTTTTCATCTAATGAGCGCATGTAACATAATTGCTATGTACCAACGAAGGGTCACATCATCTACATACCGAAATCACCTGTATGTGATATCGCCAATCCGCCTTGGACAAGCGTGGTAGGTATACTGTCCGTCCCTTCTACGGGTAGGCCCAAGTCCAGCAGCGAGACGTTATGGCCTGTTATTTTCTTAAAGTTGTGAATGGATTACGACAATAGTTAAATAGTTGCGAATAGTTGTCATATGATAACAGATCAACTTTAACTATTTATTTGATATTCTAAAACACAGTATTAAATTAAATTATTGAATGAGCTAGTTTGGGAATACCGACGGACCCTGGTAAATTATTATTGTATATAAAATACTCTATATAACTAAAGTTCTGCATCATAGTCTGTCTCACTATCACTAGATCAGTTCTGCGAATTCCCTTAAACTTCAATATATCATTTACAAGCCCACGTTATATATATTTTACTTTGGCGTTGAACGACGTATATTGTAAATGTTTAAAAGCCATGACGACTTTGCCCTTAATATATTATTTCGAACGTTGTAACTTTATTGCGTCTGTTCCGATAATAAAGACCAGCGAAATTACTCCATTAATTATAGCGGAATATTGGCAAGGTTCGCGGTAGTCAAAAGGCATCGTTCTCGGAAAATAACTTTGAGATCTTGGGTTCGTTCAGGCAGCATTTATCCTATGTGCATATAAAATATTTGCCAGGAATCTACGGTGAAAGAACACAATGTGATGAAAGCTGCATACCGGCTATTCTGCATTGAACAAGCGTTGTGGGTATATTTCGTTATTTCTACGGAAGGCTTGAGCCAAGAAGGTACATTATAGCTTTTTATTAAAAAACATTACTTATTAAGATATCAGCCTGAAAAATCTAAACTAATGGTTATCAAAAAGCTGATGTAAACAACTGAGTCATAGAAAAATCTTAAATTAACCATTTTAATGTATACGTGTGTGCTTTTACTAATTTCTGTGATAATAATTTTAGTTTAATGTAGATTCTGAAAAAAATATGGACTGATAAAATAACTTTCAAATATAAATTTAGAAATATCCATTACTTAATATGGTTATTTTCCATTCTCTATGAATAAAGGAACACTTCAATTTTTTTATAAGGTTTGCTTTACCGCCGTCTCTTAAACAAGGTCAGGGTTCGCTTACATCTATTTATAAACGCGTCATTTAGTTTAGCAGTTGTCTGTTTTATAAATATCTTAGAGACTGAATTGTAATTACGAAAGCTGACTTCTGAACCCGCCTAGACCCTATTTAAAACGAAACATATATATGCAGAAATATATGTATACATATATATGTCAGAGATTCGAATGGATTAATTTACGTGTTCGAGATCGGAGTCCGCCATGTCGTTTTTTTACCAATCAGTGCGCACACCCGGCGCAGGCGCAGTCTTAAGAGAGACTGATTGACAAATGATTGACAATAACAGTATTCCAGAATCCAGACCTCATACAAACGCACTACTGACTGTGACAACAAACATCGACAACTTCATATTGATAATCATATTTACGGTGTTGCTAATACTAAATAAATGACGTTCGTTCGGAAACCATTATTATCTCCGACATATAGATTCCGACCTAATAAAGATACAAGACATTTTTTCAGATTTTTAAAATTATTTTTCAATATAGTCTATTTGTAACTATACATAATTCTCCCAGCGATGCTTTCGTCTATGTAATCCGTCCAAATAGTACTCGGCGTTTCTCTTTGCAAAATAATTTTTCACGAAGGTGATTGCCTCTTCATATGACGAAAATCTTTCAATTTTTAAATGAGGGAACCAAAAGAAGTCGCTTGGGGCTAGATCTGGTGAGTAAGGCCATCTGCTAAGCGTAATTCGTGGATTTTCGCCATGGCAACCGCTGAGGTGTGAGACGGTGCGTTGTTTTGGTGAAATGAATTTTATTTTTCTGCAAATGTGGCCGTTTTTCCTCAAGTTCTGCCTTCAGCTTGTCAAGTAATGATGCGTAGTATTCTCCTGTAATGGTTTTTCCTTTTAGAAGATAATCGATTAAAATAACTCGATGACTATCCTAAAAACAGTCACCATCACTTTCCCAGCCGAAAAAACAGTTTTTGCTTTTTTTGGAGCCGGTTCCCCTTTTGCAGTCCACTGTTTGGACTGTATTTTTATTTCGGGCGTATAATGGTGTATCCAAGTTTCGTCTACAGTAATTAATCGGCACCAAAATTCGGATTTATTGCGCCTAAACTGCGCCAACAGAGCGTTGGAAATGTTCACTTAAACACGTTTTTGGTCTAACGTGAGCAAACGCGGCACTCAACGCGCGGATAACTTTCTCATGTCTAAATGTTGATTTAACATGTGACAAACACGTTTTTTTGACTTGTTCATGACCTCTGCTATCTCTCTCATTTTAATTCGGCGGTCGTATAGCACCATTTGGTGAACTTTGGCGTCGGTAGTTGCAGTTTTTAACGTCCCGAACGTTCATCGTTCTCAAGCTCTTACGGCCACATTTAAATTCAGCTGCCCAAAATTTCACTGTGGTAAATGATAGTGCAAAGTCCTCATACAGAATCCAACTCATCTTTGATTTGCATAGGCGTATTGCCTTTCAAAAACAAATATTTAGTGACAGCTCGATACTCGATTATATCCATTTTCATAAAAACACTCACATCAACTCACTCAAATGACTGTTACATAACAATACGCGTCCAAAATGGCTAAAACTTTGGTGAGTAACTGTCAACAGATGAACAACGAAATTCACTAGCTTTTATTTACTAGTGCTATCTTCATGTTGAGGTCAGAAACATTATAGACAGCCCTATATACATATATAGGTACATATATACATATATACTTCGAAACATATACTTCAATTAACTGACTCAGCCATGCGTTGCTGTTGCTCATTTTGAAAGTCTTTCATGAAAAAATAGGACGCTTATATCGCGAACATAAGTATATTAGGTTATAAAATGTAATATTTAAAAATCGAAACACAACGACATCTATCGGATATCTACGCAACCTTCATGTCACATGATACGAGTATTAGAGAGTTGTATCGATGAATTAACTTACACCGCCTTATATTAGGAATTCATAGTAATAACCACTAAATAAGCAATTGTTGTGTAATAAACATTCAATTTGCAATAACAAATACTACTAATAGTACTGTTAGACAATTGTATTCATAAACGTAACAACGTTGACTAAAGAATTAATCATCATCATTTAGTTAAGAGCCAACGCTCTTCCTGGTGGAGCTCGACAGAGCACCTTTTCCTTGACTTCTTGATTCACGACATCCAGTCTTTCCTTAGCTTGCTCGATAAATGTCCTTTTTGATCTTCCACCGCTTTCCTTCAATTCTCCTTTCTATATTTGATTAGATCGTCGTGTCGTATCAAGTGTCCCAGCATCTGTCCCCTTCTATTCTCAATAATTCTCAAGATGTTCTTTTTCTTTTGCCATTTTCAGCACTTCCTCGTTGGTTTTTATCTCCATCCAAGTTCTTCTAAGCGTTTTTATAAGCATTTTTATCCGTACAGAGGCAGAGGAAGAATACTCAGCGGCCGGAGTCGGCCTGTCGTAAAAGGTGACAAAACAACCCACCCTAACTACGTGGTAGGGCCTCAAGCCCGTCTGGATGGCGACTACCTTTGGTCTTAAGTATGCCGCCATAATAACCTTGTGTTGTTAACCAAAGTTCCCGTACCCTGATGCGACAGCAACATGTTCGCGATGCCACTGGTGTTAAAACACCCATAGGCGACGACGGTAACTGCTAAATTATAAGCGGGCCGTCAGCCTGTCCGCTGTCTTACAGCAATAAAAAAAGCAATTTTTTTTATAGAATAATTTTTAATTTACACCACAATTTGATGCATTAAATTTTATTATACATGAACATGATTGTACAGTTACATTAACGGATATCCGAATATAAAAAATATAATTAAGATTATTTGTTCATTACTATAATTCAGAACAAGTGTGCTCCATTAACACATCTCCCGGGATCTAGTATTCTGTAGAGTTATTTGCGCGTGAAGTAATTTCCACATATTCTATGGGCGAGTGATATGCCAGCTGTGGTTTATGGCTGGGCCGGTTTATGAGCCTCTGAGATCTTCGTAAAGAGCACACGCTCTTAACAGACCCACTCAATTCCACTGGGTATTTTTATCTTTGAAGAAATATCGTGGTAGTAGAGTGTAGTATTTTGAAAATGAGAGAATTAATTTAATTTCCAATTATAAATCACTAGCTGACCCAGCAAACAATGATTTTCGAAAAAAAATCACACCAAAAATATTCTAAGATCTTCTCCAACCTCAACTGTCCTGATCTAATCTCATACTGAAATTTATCAAAATTAGTTCAGCTGTTTATAAGGGGGGGTTTTGGGGCGATAAATCGATCTAGCTAGGAATCATTTCTAGAAAATGTCAAAAGGTGGCGTTTGAGTAGTCCCAATTTAAACTGAAAAATGACTCTTCCTGACGTCTATCGGCGAATAATAATACTATTTTTTTTTAAATTGCTTTAACGACACAACAACACTAAAGCTATTCCAGCAGATGGCGTTGTTAAGTAACAAGTGTTTGCTTTGAGGTTAGACTAAGAAAATCAATTGTTAATTTCCAAAAACACAATTTATAAAAAAAAAATACCGAGCAAAGCTCGGTCATCCGGATATTATACTTTATTTGATTATTACTAATAATTATCTATTTTAATAGGTGAAGCGTTAACGCCTTTTTACGAAAATTATGCAGATGAAAGAGTATGAAATTTAACTCGGTAAAAGTTTATGTGGAGGAAAAATCCGGAAAGCTAATCTATTTTTTTATAATAGTGCTTAAAACACACTACATATTACCGCGCTTTTGACACTCTTACACGCCCATATAGGTGTATACACATTTAACAAACAATATAAGACTTTCTACTGGACTTATTCTTTCAGTTTCAAAAGACATTTGTTTATTTCTATTTTCCAATAAAAACAAAAGCTATTCTTTATTTCAACTCAAAATAAATCAACGCTAAGATAATGATGATGATTCTTTATTTCAATCGGAAAAAGTATTATATTTACGAGTATATTACAAATAATTAAAATTATGAGAGTGTCTTCAGAAGTTAGTCTTCATAAAGACAACCTTCAAAAATGTCAATTCAAACTATTTACTAATATATGTTTGTGCGTTTTATTAGTTGTAATGTTACAATATTTTTTAAATTAAATTTGCCGCGCTCGTTTGCAGCGACTGCAACGTCAACGACTGCAACCTCGCTAGGAAGGGCACGCAATCAGGGCTTTGAACCCGAACTTATAAGTGAGCGTCTTCCAACTAACCACGCGACATAGTAAAATAAAAATTTTCAGCACATATATCACTATTGTGAAATGATTTACATAACTTATAAAGTATATTCGTTATTAAATTATATTTTTGTATGTTGATAATATCGTTAATAAAATAAATGTAAACTAAATAGAACTGAAGGTATCGTATCGTAACTGAAATCTTCCCTGTATCAGTTTTAATAATTATATAACTTTTTCAAATTCATTTGACAACATTATTTACGGATTTTATTATAGGTAGGTATATATATATATATATATATATATATATATATATATATATATATATATATATATATATATATATATATATATATATATATATATATATATATATATATATATATATATACTTGTACATATAATAAAAATGCATTTTAAGTAATTTCTTTAAGTGAAATATTGATTTTTAACCAAAAAACTGTACTGTGTAGCCTTTGAGAATAAACCATTTAAACTAAAAATCTACATAATTATGGACTAAATTTCAACACTGGGCCAGCGACCACTAGTTTTTCATTTAGGAGACTACGAAGCGATGGGGACATTTTTACTATTATATAATGCAAACAAATATTAATTTCTAATTCACATCGAATGTCATCGTAGAAAATTTTTATGTATAGAGCACAGAAAATATATTAAACATATTTTTAAATGATTGAAAAAACAAATCAGCTGTGACACAACATAAAGAAAAACTAAATAGTTGAAGCTTACAATCTTAAGTTCATAGTTGAAACGCTTTTTGTTTTTGTGTTAGGTGAAGGCTGTTGTGGTCTCAGATGATTTAACAGCGACTACGGGTAAAAAAGGTATTCCGGCCCAGAAGGAGCGGGGTCGATCAACCGTGGCAGCGTGTTTGGAGACGCGCCTCCTGTGAGTTGCGTTCCCGGCTCGACCTCTGACTGGGGAGCAAACAAGAACAGCCACGAACGGCAAGTTTTTATTGGGGTCATGTCGACTTCACCGGTGAAGCTGCTCCTATTCGAATCTACTGCTGTTTCGGAACGTGTATAGCTGGGGGAGAAGAAACGGCGAAAGAAACTTCCCCGCAACACATCTATTCTACGTGTAATTCGTGTATTGTGTGAAATGTGTGAGTCTATAGCTTATGGGGGGTGGAAAGCATCCCTAAACCTATTTCGTCGGACTGGTCCGTGCCGGACTGGGGAGAATTGCATCCACGACAACTTTCGGTTTAGCGTCCTAGTTATAGGGTCGGGTCTAACCGTGAGCAACTTCGCGGGCGATGACGCGCGGGAGCGGCTCAGCGGTTGGGCGTGTAAACTAAACTGTCTCCACCATCAGCGAATTGAGGTGGTGGGGAGCGAGGCCGAAGAAAGATCGCGACAGGGAGACCATGTACTCCTTCACGGGAAGGAGTTCCAGATCGCGATGTAGATCCGCGTTACGCATATTCGTTAAGTGACGCTTGGACTGCTATGCACAAAAACTTGTTTTGCAGTCTCTGCATCGAGTTGATGTAGCATATCACTTAGTAGGACCAGTAATACATTTTAACGAGGGCATTAGCTGCTACCTAAATAAGCACATCGTATCGTAACTATTAGGGATAGCAAAGACTGCAGGTTTTGTAGTGAGGAAAATGTTTCACACTTGTGCTATTGCTATGATTGCTATACTAGGCATGCCTTTTAAGTTCTGTCGTTTACATATTTCCCGGCAATTTTGAATTTAGAACTGTCCTATATTCAAAACAGTTGAAAGTATTAGGATTAATGCTATTGTTTAGTCACAGCGTCAATTGGAATCTGTCAGGTCACGTACGAAAATGAATATTTCTAAGGAAAATGTTTCTGCAATGATTTTCTACAACTTTAGAAGAGGCCTGACACGGCTTCAGTATTTTGAAGAGCTAACATCTGTATTCAGTGATGAAGCTCTATGTCTGCGGACTGTCGAACGCTGGTATTTAGAATTCCAGCGTGAATATACTTATTTTAGTGACAAATCTCGCGAAGGACGCCCAAAATCCACCTTCACTGAAGATAACATGGTTGCTGTGAGACAACTAATTCTCGAAGATCGTCATGTGACGTATCGAGAGATGGAGACTCTATTAGGCATCTCAGGGACAACCATTCAGAAGATCTTGCATGAAGCGCTTGGTGTGAGAAAGCTAGTTTGCCGTTGGATAGCGCATCTGCTTTCCTACGATCACAAGGCGGTCCGCGTCAGATGGTGTAAGAAAACTCTGCAAAGGTTCAACCGAGGAGAATCAAATCACATCTACGACATCATCAGTGGTGACGAATCTTGGATCTATGCCTACGATCCTGATTCCAAACAACAATCTACAATCTGGGTCTTTCAATACGAGTCAAAGCCGACTAAAGTTGTTCATTCTCGAAGCACTTCAAAGAAGATGGTGGTCACGTTCGTTGGAAAAACCGGTCATGTTGCGACTATTGCACTTGAATATCGTAGAACGGTTAACGCAGAATGGTATACCACAGTTTGTTTACCACAAGTCATCCCCGAACTTCGAAAATCTAACTCAAAGCGACGCATCATCCTGCACCACGACAACGCAAGTTCACACAGCGCTCGTCAAACGATTGAGTGTTTGAAGCAGGAAAAAGTAGAAATTCTTGACCATCCTCCATACAGTCCTGACCTAAGTCCTAACGATTTCTTTACATTTCCTAAAATTAAGAAAAGTCTTCGCAGTCAAAAGTTCTAGTCCGGTGAAGAAGCAGCCGACGCTTTCAAGTTAGCTATTTTGAACACCCCCACTTTAGAGTGGAATAAATGTTAATAACTGGTTTGAGCGAATGGAAAAGTGTATTAAGCTACGTGGTGAATACTTTGAAAAACAATAAAAAGTACTATAAGGTTCTAGTTGTGTTTTTTCTTCAAACGACAAAACTTAAAAGGCATGCCTCGTATGCTTTTTGCTATATGTATATATTGCTATTTGCTATATGTTTACATTACCTAATTTTGGAAAGGCGTGTGTGACTACTGTCAAAAGACTGCTGCGCTATTTAGCCATGGCAGATTTTTCAGCAGCATGTTTTTGTTAGTATAAGAAATTAATATACCAGGAAAAGTTTGAAAGTAGCCCCAGTGATTGAGACTGACTAACCTGGTATGGCAATATAGTGTGAAGAGAAGAATGTCATCTATTCTCATTTCTATAATTTTCCTAGTTATATGGCATTCTTCCCTGTGCCATATATGGCTCAACCACGCTAGTCTAGTGTTACTTTTAAGTTTTTCAATAAATGGCGCTACTGACACACTCCCTCTTATATACTTCTGAATAATTATAACATTAAATAAAGTTTTCATTGTAAATTAATTAATTCTTCTAGTTACTGATTTGATTTCACTTGACAACTTGACCTTGCAGAACAAGAGGGTCGAATGTCGTGAGAAAGCAAATGGTTAAACCCCGCGAAGCCCTTTCGTCCGAAAATTGTAACTCCCTCATTTCTCAACAATTAAGTTTTAATTGAGAGAATTTATTCACTCGTAATCTCGTTTAATCTATTATACAGGATTTTGTAAGTAATATTTGTGTATTGCCAATGTTTTCCAATATTTTTCAAATTGACTTACAAGATAAATTTACTTTTAAAAATTAAATATATTTTTGATTACATAAATTAATAACTATATATAAGCGAATGACTGCGACTGTAACTGCTTTCTTCCACGGCAATTAAAAAAAAACATTTACTGAGTCTCATTAAATTCTGCTACATCATCCATAAGCCATAACTAGCCATCCAAGCTAAAGCTTTTATAGCTAGAGATAGGTACATACACACAAAGACACACACACACGCACGCATGCATGTATATATACATATACATTTACGTAATTGTATAATAAGTTACAGAAACTTCTTCAATCTTTAATTATATGAAATGTTGACAGTGAAAATAAATATAAATCATTGAAAAAAACCGCTTTATAATCTATTCAGGCTTAACGGCTAATACGTCACAATCGGTTCTAGATATGTTTCTTCAGCACATATAGAATATTCATTTCGATAACATATACAAATAAGGTTCATCAATCTCAGTATTTTTGTTTTATGTTAAAATGCCGTAATTAAAATGGCAGTTAAAAAACAAAACATTAGATCATTAAAATACTGACCTTTCTGTTACTTTTGAATACGTTGCACTTAAATGCGTTGGTAGGGCCATCTCGGGCGATGTATGAAAATATTTTCAAATCCGAACTATCATGGGACACGTAGAAAATGCGGTAAACGGGATGGTGCATTATCTCCGTACGCTCAACGTTGTTGCTTGCTTTGCTACGGCCGAAAAACAGCGCGGTGGCACCCTGGAATAAATTGAAAATTATAGTAATACAAATTTTATAATACTCCTAAAGTAAATAAATATTTTTGAATAATATGTACTCGTAATTTGCAATGTTCTAAAAATATTGGAAGTGTGAAGTGATTTAACATTAAATAAATACGAGACACGAGAATGAATATACAAAAGACGTTTAAAAATATGACGGCGCGCGTTTGCTTGGTGCGGCCTAAGTATATAAGAAAGGGGATATTCTCGTATAATGAAAAAAATATTTTTATTTCAGTGCAAATATCTTCTAATAGTGTCGCGGAGGAAAGGTTATTCAAGGGCAACATTTGCGTGGAGGTGACGATCAAGATAATTCTTGGAGCAACAAAGGGTCGTCCACAATGGCGCGCTTCAGCTCGCCAGGTTGACAGCTGCCTATTATAACGAAAAATGAGTAATGGTCTTGGAAAAATCGATGCCTCACTATTCATTCCCCGTTAACATTATCTTTAAGAATAATTTTCCAACCGTCTTTTGCATTAATATAAATATACTTTTTTGCTAGCATGATCCATTTTATAACTTCTATTTTACGTGTGACATTTATAGTTTTTAATTTATTTAATTATTTATGATTAATGTTTATTAATATTTATGTATCATAAATTCAATTAAATAAAATTGGAGTGTCTGTTTGTAATATTAAAATAATCGCTTTTTACTAAGTTAATTCGGACGTATACACGGTACATATATCAAAACAACATTTTTTTACAATTTTTGTCTGTCTGTCTGTTCCGGCTAATCTCTGAAATGGCTGCACCGATTTTGACGGGACGGGACTGGGACGGACTGGCAGTTGATAGCTGATGTAACAAGGAGTAACTTAGATTATTATTATTTAAAAAAAATAGTTATTGTTAAAAGTTATAAGTTTCCGAAATTTTATATTCCAATTTAAGTTGACCTCAGATTTATATCATCAATCATATGAAATAGTAAATCTAACTTAAACATAATCTATATTTTTTGACTAAGTAGTTCTTGATAATTTTAGAACTACATGCCACCTAAAAATATTGTTATGGTGGTTGATATTACCATTCGTTTGATTCGGTGCGTTACTCGAATTCCTCACCGGAAATTCACACAGAAATAGCCATCGGTCAAGCCTTAGTTACATCACATATTAAATTAATCCTAAGAATATGATGGCGTTTTATTAGGGACCCTTAGCCCTGGAATGGATAAGCGCACTATCTCGGGTCGCCGCTACCGTCTAAAACGAGATCGGGGCGAAAATGAATAGAGTGTTGGAATTTGTCCTATTTAATGGAAATCGGAGAAATCTGCAGTCTACTTTTTGTATAAAATGAACTATAATTTCTTTATTATATAACTCAGCAAAATAAATCTTTAGATTCTAAGTTTTATTGTACATGGAAACGTGCCACCGTTTCCATTTTATTTATGATTAGTTAAGGCTTTAAGTAATTTTATTACTTAATATACTGTGAAATGTTTGTACAGTATAATATACAAAGTTTTAATTACTCGTATTTAAAGCTAAGCTTATGATAAAAGCTGATGAGTCTTTGGAAGTTTTGAAAAGGCGAAATTAAGGCAGAAGGGACTCTCCATTAAAACCAAATTTCGCAAAAGTTATGGAATCTATTTTCTTTTACATTTTTGAACGAGAAAAGAAGATGTAAAAATACTTAAAATTGGACAACAGGGTGCAAAGTTAAGGCTTTGGAGGCCACCGGAATTAACTACTTGGAATATTGTTCTACTTATTTGTTAGTTAGTTTAGTTCATTCTCTGAATGTGATTATCTAATTGGTTTTTAGTTGGTTGTGAAAACATAATTGGTTGAAGCTTTTGTTTTAATTTCAATCTTCTCTTTTCTGCATATACATATTCAATTATAGCTGTGCATAGTACGCGCGTTAAGTTGGTCTGCAGGCCAAATTAAATGTCTACATTTCTGCTAGGTTTCTACAATAAAACTGGATAATACAATTGAGCCTACAGTGTAGTCTATTATATTACTAAGAAGAGAAAATCCAACACATTGTGGAAATTGTTCGCAGTAAATCAAACAGTGGGGCAATTCTGAAAGATAACAGGAAACACGCAATATCTGTCCCTTTTCCATTAACGAAATACACTAAGTTCTGAGATATATGCTCTACAAGAGCACTTATCCAAAGAATTCTTCAACAGTATATGAAAGGAAATACTAGTGATATTAACGACACGGCTAGTAGCTACAGCTACACAAGTGACCCAGTAGTCTGGAGTTTGATCTCTATATATAACAACTAATTTATATGATGTAAATATATATTTTTATTATCCTGGTCTGGGTGTTACTTAGTGCAGGGGAATGATAAAAAAATACACATATTTGTTGATGAATATCGTCAATTAAAACGCGTTCAAAATCATGGAATAATCTTATTAATGTTCAATAATATAACGAAAATCATCTCAATGTTTACCCAACCCATACAGTTATATAGATTGAGGGCCATATATTCTCCTGAACAAAGAATTTTAGATGAACAATGTCAAAAGATATCAATCATGGTTCCCACATATCACAAAGAATGTTTTCTCAACTATAAAGATAATTAATCCATTTATTATATTATACTGACCCTGGCTTTGCTATTCTTCTCTTTAAACACTCGGACGCCGCCTGTTGACACTTCTATGGTGACTTTGCGTTTCTTTACATCCTTCGCCTTAAACTCGTACTAGAAAAAAATATATATATGTAAGTATTTTAATTTATTAAAAAAATATTAGTACATATTATGTAATTGTTTAACTTATTCAATGTTAAATTTCTTGACGATATTAGTTTAAACACGGTGTTGTATTTATTGTACACATAAATTTTATAATACTGTAACACAGTGCCAACTATACCAAAAATAAGCAGATCGCTTTTCTTATGAGTACTAGACAACTGATATGCTATTTACATAATAATATTTATTTAGTCTTACATTTCTTAACACAGAATTGGAACATTGTTATGTTTGTTATAGTTCTCAGGATATTGTTGGGACAGGCCCGTAGCTTACGTACCTACAATCAGGGCGGGAGAGCAGGAAATCGTATTATTTTACTATCAAAATGTGATATTATTGACAGCACAGTAAATTGAAACATACAAATTATTCTCAATAGCTGATATCCGTGACTTCGTCCGCGTTGCTTTCGCCATGAGGCAGAGGTAGAAGAGACATACCCTCTCCTACGCACGCGCTATACCGCTTGCTTCACTTCGCGGTAAGAAAACACACATCACCCAACACGTAGTGCTCATTAAATTCGTTGTTACTTAATAATAACTTTATACGAAATGAAGATATCACAATATTATTTTTTTTAGATAAGGGCTAAGTGTCTAAGAAATAAAAAATAGAAAATTTTATTGAAATCGATCCAATAGTTTTGCCGTGATGCGTGCACAACTGCAGACCTCTATATACTTTATTTATATATGTAGATAAACATTTTATTGTACATGCTGAACATTTTTTCAATGTAAGCAAAACTTATTCGCTATTCATGAACGGATTATGGAAATGGTACCGCTCTCTCATTGCCTTACATGAGATAATGGAAGCTCTCATTGCTTAAAGGCGTGAATAATTTCATAAGGGTAGAAAGTTAGCGAATAATTAGACAACGAACATCTAATAAGCCGGGAGTACTTTCGTTAAGCGCTAAAACAGGGGCTTTGAATCTACAAAGCCGTACACAGACTTTTTTACCGTCAGTTTACTAAAACTACTTACTTTTTACTACACATAACACTGTGTCCAAAAAATAAGGTGACATTGTATTTATTTTGAAAATTCTTTTTTTTTTGCCAACGGATTTTCCAATCTTCGAAACACTGATTGTAGTCATTTTCCGGGATGCCCTTCAGTGCCGTCTTCGCTGCGGCTTGAATCTCCTCTATCGTATCAAAATGGTGTCCCCGGAGCGATCTTTTTAGCTTGCTGAACAGCCAGAAGTCGCATGGCACCAGATCAGGTGAATACGGTGGTTGCGGAACGATATGGGTTGAGTTTTTGGCGAAATGATCACGAATTACGAGTGCATGTTTTCGGTACCAGTCGAGATTTGACGCGCTTGAGGCCCAAAACAACCTTTAAAATGGTATTGACCGAGCCTTTCGATATGCCAACCTCATCAGCAAGGTCTCTAATCGTTAATAGACGGTTTTTCAAAACCAAATCTTTGATTTGTTGGACGTGAGCTTCGTCGGTTGAGGTTGATGGTCGGCTAGGACGCTCTTCGTCTTCGACACGTTCACGGCCGGCTTGGAACTCACTATACAACTTTTAACATTTTTTTAGACATAGCCTCATCACCAA
The DNA here is from genome assembly GCA_963693495.1 of Malacosoma neustria. NCBI lineage: Eukaryota > Metazoa > Arthropoda > Insecta > Lepidoptera > Lasiocampidae > Malacosoma > Malacosoma neustria. The sequence continues at coordinate 12,701,039 of OY856371.1, forward strand.
AGGCTTTCTGCACCATCCTCAACGTATCCGCAGCAGAAAATTGATTCAACAAAATTTAATGCAAATTCTTTGCTTAACAAATTTCGACATCGCAAAAAACGAAAAACTCACTTTTAGCAGCTCACAAATCGCCGCGTATCTTAAACACTAATGAATATTTTGTCATGTAAATTTGACATAAATGTCACTGATAGTACTACCAACTTAAAAAAAATATAAATGGCACTCGGGGACTGCCGCGGTAAAGCTATTGCATAGCATTTTATTCAACTTATGCAATTATAATTATTTGTTTATTTTTTATTTAAGCAGTTATTTTTTTTCTCTAAAGTATCGATGTTTTCTATCGATATTTTTTGGACAAGATATATCAATACTCGATAATAAAAATCTAAATCTATCGATGTTACGATATCAATGTTTTTATTATCGAGTATCGAAATATCTTGTCCAAAAAAAATTGATAGAAAATATCGATACTTTAGAAAAAAAACATCGATAGTTAAAATATATCGCCCATCCCTACCACACTCACCGCACGTAGGTGTACATTCAAAAAGTGTAACTTGAATTAATATCAAAGAAAAAACTTGAATTAATATCAAAGAAAATAATTACTGCATAAATAAAAAATAAATAAATAATTATAATTGCATAAGTTCATTAAAATGTTTTTCAATATCGCCCATCCCTACGTACAGTCGTACCATATACATTTACATACACGTTAAGCGAACGCTCGGCCGAGCTACATGGTAGGCGGAGTGGGGGGTGTTAGGTTTTATTTTCGTTACGGAATTTCTTGATTCGGTCGCCGCGCTCAAAGCCCGCGATAAAATAAATACATAAACGCGAGACGAGAATTGAACCCGTGACCTCCGCAAGTGTACCGAACTGCGTTAGGCGCTACGTCAGAGGTCAAAATCAACAAATATCATTGCTGATTAAAAACCTTGGTTGTTTAAAAATCTCTAATTGCTCTGCTTTTAAAAATGATGTTACGGTACGATGTTCCTCGAATCGGTGGCTTTTCGAATTTTTCTTATCTTATACAAGTAAAGAGAGTAAGAGAAACAGAAAGAGAGAGCGAGAGAGAGAAAGAGAGAGAGAGTTTCATTCATTCTTGTGCGTTTATACGCATAGGCGGACGTGATTACATTTGATTTTACGAAATTATTCGCTGATTGACTAAAAAGCCTAATAGTCTCCTTTACTAATCATAAAAAGTAATGTATTTCCATTCTTACTTCTGACCTCACAGTCAGGTTTATTTAGACAACACGAAATTTTTTACTTTGGTCTACCACTTAATGTAAAGTCGCAAAGATGACAAACCGCCAAATCAATTTCTAAATCGAGTTTAAATTATGTTCCAGGTAGCATATTTTTACTTTATAAATGTTAGATAATTTCAATCATTTATATTCCGATGAAGATGTTGTCGGGACGCATGTCATATTCATATTTCAATGTAACACGATCGGTCCCATGGGATAGCTTTGTATGATGATAATGCGCCCTTTTTATACATATCGAAGGCATGTGTGAAAATATAAAATTCAAAATCGATCGTACTCAAATAAGCATTTTTCTTATCTCGGCTACACTTTGAGAATTTCTGTATATCCATACTAATATTATACATGTGAAATTAGCTCTGTCTGTTACGTTTTTACGCTTAAACAGCTAAACCAATTTTGATGATTCAGTATAGAGATAGGTGTAGAGATAGTCCTTGAAGAACGACTTAGGGTACTTTTTTTTAGCGAAACTTTCCATGAGCTATTTTTTGCTCCAGCAATACCAACCTTATTAGGCTTAAGGTTTATTCTATAATGTATTTTTAAATGATTGCATTGCACTTATATGTATTTATTCGAATTGATATTGATTGATTCGATACGTATTTAATCGACTTTATTACAACGAAATACAGTTGAATTTTTTTGAAGTGAAAACTTCTTTAGGCGCATTGAGCACTTTTTGGGTGAACAATTTTTGGTTTGTAAAGAAGTTTTAGTGATCAAATTAAAAATAATTCCTAAATAATAATCTAATAGCTCGACGATACAATTCACAAGTTAAGTACTTAGTTTTCACTTTTATCGGCAATCCCCAAATACTGCCCCGCATTTTTTATCTATTTATTTATATGGCGTATATTAGACGTTTAACGCCTCGGAATGGGCAAATGCGATTCTACGGAAAAATAAAAATTTATTTAAAGTAGAATAAAATAAAATAACAATTAAAAATATAAGATCTGGCATAGTAAAATGGTGAAACATGAGACCATCGTTGTTTTAACTAAAACTGGTCAAAGATGGTAGATTACTCAAGACCGTAAAGCAAGAAATTATAATAAGTATTGGAGTCATTGCTAAATATATTAGAGCCTCTTCTTTCTTATACGAAACGGTTCTCAAGAACGTTCATTTAGCGCAGTCTCAGGATTTGGAATGAGCTTTCGGCTGAGGTTTTATCGGTGCGGTACAATATGGAGTTCTTCAAAAAAGGCGTTATAAAATTACTTCGCAGCCGGCAGCGCGTTGGTGTTGCAAATGTCCATAGGCGACGGTTACCACCTGCCAGGGAGGGCCGATTGTCTGCTGAATTCTAGTCATTAAAAAAATCTCGAAATGTGTAAACAACCCAGGATAGTATATTTATAAGTTTCATTTGGACATAAATTCTTTTAAGCAATAAGGTCGAAATTATTTCGAATAACACCATCTTCCTGTCCTTATCTCTACACATTATGGGGGTTCGGCTTAACGTATTCTCCCCTTATTCTGAATATTTATGATAGTAATTTTATAAATACGATAATACTGGATAAAAATGATTAGTCTTCTAAAAATGTCTATTATATCCCATCTAAACACCACAAGCTAAAATTTAAAATCCTGCTCCATACAACATTTAAGACTCGCTCATAAACAATAAAGGAAATTCAACAAAGAACTAACCAATTGTTCAAGAAAATGTAATATCCGTTGTAAGTAAACGTTGTACGGACACCGTAGTGAGGAATGTTAACAAGGGATCTGCATCTTAAAGATCGATATTGGATCGTTGTCCATAACAGAGAAGTTTGAGAACGACTTGAAATTACTTCCTTAGGTTTGCCACTGCTATTTCACGGGCTATAAAACAGGTGTAATTGTAGTTTACTTGTACAATTCATTTACTAAATTTGTACTCTGTTCAAGTTTTGTAAATTGCGATAAGATCGTAAAAATGTAAAACATTATTATGTCTAACATTTTGAAAATGATGCATATCTCTATACAAATCTCTTTAATTAAATAATAAGTAGTTTTGTATTCATATACTGAGCTAATGTAATTTGGAAATTAGCTCGACCTTATACCAATTACTTATCAGACACATGACCCTTATAAATAATAAAAATTATATTACTATATTCGATTTGTATAAAAATCCATTACTAATATTATAAAAGTGAAGTTACTCTGTCTGACTGTTACCTTTTCACGCTTAACCCGCTGAACCAATTTTGATAAATTTCGTTTTGGAGACAAATTGTACCTTGGATAAGGAAATAGGCTCCTTTTTGTCGAGCAAATAAAACTGAAAGGGGTGAAATAGGGTTGAATAAAATACACACATCAAAAAAGTCTAAGCAACATGTACTAATTTAAATTTTAGGATGGTGGATGAGCCGCTGTATGGATGAACTTCCTGAATGCACCTGAGCCTTTCAGTATTTCCGGGCCGACGGTATACTCGCACCCTTCTTGTATCAGGCCTAAACCCGAATTGCGACTCATCGGAAAACATAATTTTATCCCATTGTTCCTGGGTCCATGTTCTGCGTTCTCTACACCATTCATTTCGACAAGCGCGATTCCCGTGACGTATCGGTGGGCACCTAATTGGGCATCGAGCTCGTAGGCCGTACTCATGCAGTCGATTTCGCGCAGTTTGGGGACTTACATCAACACCACTTGAATTTTGTAGCCTCAAACTTATCTCTCGAGCGGTTAACATCGGCTGGCGTCTTGCAGTTGTATGTACCGGTCTTGCCGAGTGGTTGTACTCCTTTTACGGCCTGGATGCTGTTCAGCGGGAACCCGCTTGTATTATTGTAGCGCTGCCAAAGACGACAAATAACACTTCTATGAATGCCTAAATGCCGAGATAACAGAGATTGATTACTTCCCGCTTGCAACATCCCTACAGCTCTTTGCATTTAATTTGCCGTCAAATGACGTCGCTCCATGACGTAAAGAATATCTAACAATACAATTTTATCGCTAACTTTGTTTAAATGGATGGTAAAATTATAAAATCAAGACTAAACGTAGCAATAAAAATGCACTTAAATTCAAGCAAATTCCCTTTCATTTAATTTTATGAAAAAAACAAAACATAATCGAAATTTTTTTTACAACCAGCCAGTATGTCATCAATAACAAAAAAGTTTACATACCTACGCACTTTGAGTGAGTAAAGACTTAGAAATTAATTAGTAAATGGTAAATTTGTAATATCATGCATGTTGTTTAGACTTTTTTGATGTGTACATAAATAAACAAAGCAGCTGTTGCAATATTAGAAGCAATGCGTTTAAAGGGTATATATACTATTAAATCTCCAACAACGGACGAGAATTCGATCCATTACAAAATGTTTGTTTCTTTATATATGGCAGAACAACATTTGCCTGATAAACTACTAGTACAATATATTCATTGTTAAAACAAATATCGTTTTTCTATGTTACTTAATGTAACATATTTATCATCTGAGTTGTTGATCTCAGAAATTATTGCACAAGAGCTTCCTGTTTCTTTTGCGAATATATTGATAGCAGCTATATTTTTTTTTTAATTTATTTATCAAATTCACAGTTATTACATTGGCTTAATAAAATAACAGCATACATTCCGTTATTCACATGAGACTCGCTATAGTTTTGAATTCCCATAAAGATCGCTACATAATGTGGATGTTCTAATATAAAACATAAGCCTTTTTGTGTTTTAACAGAAATTTGTATTGGTTGTAATAATTTCAGATAAATAAAAGAAGTTTGCTAGTATTATGTTAAAATAATTAATAAAATTGTACCAACGAAACAAATGCAAACAAAATTAATAAACAGCTGTTTTTATATTTCGTCACGAAAGCGTGAACTTTTATTTGAGCAAACAATGTTATTGAATTCTTTGCATTAGCGAAAATTCTTAAGGCGCAGAAATAAATGGAAACATCTTTGTTTTTAGACGAGAACAATAATAAATTATTCAATCTTTAGATTAAAGATTTTTGGAGGCCGACTGGGGGCTTTACAAGTGTCGTTAAAAACTGGGTACACCCAACAATCATTCTTAAGATTGTAAATGTGTGGCTTTTTATGTCAAGTACACGTAACTGCAAAAGCCTCTATTCTATATAAATCTTGGGTTACGTTTTTTACTTCTTTTAACATATTATTACTTTTTTTTAACAGAGCTTTAATGCTACCCCCACAGTAAATACAATATGTAACACCTTGCATACGAGTCGGTATCCCATATAGATTTGTGATGAATGATGAATATAGAAACATGTACTTATTTATATTTAAATTCAAAACAATAATTATATTCATATTGTTGTTGTGTGGCATAAAATCTTAAATTGGACTAATATAATTCTCAATTATACATATTAATATTTCTGAATCGACTTTTTTCATTAAAAAGAAAGCATAGGTAGTATTTTTTTATTTCTACATAAAATACATTGGCTATTGATAAAACAAGGAAACAAAGCAGCCATCCCATCCGTTCAGGGGTGGAGAAAGAATACTAACCTCTGCGGCCGAGGTCAGCCTGTCGTAAAAGGCGAGAAAACAACCCACCCTAGCTACGTGGTATGGCCTCAAGCCCGTCTGGATGGCGACCATATTTGGTTTTAAATATGCCGCCATAATAACCTTATGTTGTGTTCCGGCATTAGTGACCCAAGTTCTTGTACCCTTATGGGACAGCAGCGTATCCGCGATGCCACTGGCGTTGCAAACACCCTTAGGCGATGGTAACTGCTAAATTCTAAGTAGGCCGTCAGCCTGTCTGCTGTCCGACAGCAATAAATAAACGCCATGTCTATATTATCGAGCGCTTCGAAATTTTTGTTATATTGCCGTAAAACTGACATATACAGTGAGATGTATATTACTGCATTAGTATAATATCCATATATTACTCTCTGAATTATTTGACAACCCCTATGGCATAAACGGTTACGCACGCCAGTGCGGCTACGGGAGTCACGGGTCCAATTCCCGTCTCCGAGTCTGGGTTTTTTTGTATTTTCAAAAAATATTTGTATAGTATTTATTTACAAAGCAATGTTAGGTAGTATATCAGTCGTCTTGTATAAATAACATAACGCTCTGTGGCTTACTTTATTAGATGGCGTTGTGAAATTGTTATATATTTATTTCACAATAACAAATGTGATAACTTGTCGCGATGTACAAAATATTATTATGCTCACTAAGATTAAATTGTTTGTAAATCTAATCTTAGTAAGGTTAAGACGTTTAAATCATCAATTAGTTAAACAAATGGCAACTGACGGATTATTTCGTTCCGTTTCCCGCGCTGCTATACAATTTATTTTGACTATTACTTGAAATTTGTGTCAACTTAATTTGCAGTATTTTATTCTAATAAAATGATTATTGTTATAACAGTATTCATAAAATTATTCAAATTAAACCAGGCTGTTAATACAAGTATGTAAGGATCGTAGCAAGTGGAAAGAAGTGGTCTCTGCCTACCCCTACGGGAAAGAGGCGTGATTATACATATGTATGTATGTATGTTGATACATAAAATAGAAAACATTTTATCCTTTAAATAAGCTTAACGATTTATGTTATGGCATCGAGATCAATTGTACAATAACACTCGGAAACCAATCTAAAAGTCCTGTATACGAATACCACAGTGGTCTGCGCCACCTTGACAGTTTTTTCCGCCTAATGTGCATAAAAAACATAACAGCCCATAAAGGTCCCACTACTGATCTCGGGCCTCCCCTAGAGGGAACGGACAGTACACCCGCCATGCTTGTCCAAGGCGAATTGGCGGGTTACATACACCGGTTATCTCTGTATGCAAGTTTCCGCGCGATATTTCCCTTTACCGTCGGTATATGGCAATTATGCTACAATATGCATATTAGGCATGAAATTGTGCATGCCATCGTGTGATTTGAACCCAGAACCTTTAGATTTGTATCTGAGTTTAATACCACTGAGCTATATATATATATATATATATATATATATATATATATATATATATATATATATATATATATATATATATATATATATATTAGTAGATCAACTTGAATTATTTATTTAATATTATAAAACACGGTATTTTCTTAAATTGTTGTATGGTTTACTTTAGGAATACCGAAGGATTCTGGTAAATATCCTAGGGTCATATTTAGAGGTTTAATGAGAAATTATAATTAATCTCAAATTAAGGGCACAACTCTGGTGCCCGTCAGAAATAACAATAGGGCTGCTCCATAACTTTTCTAAAGAGTGATAAAACGACAGTCATGCCACTGTTTATGTTAGTTTACTGACAACTATGAAATTAGCACTGTTCGAATTGTCTTAAAGAGTTTCAGAGAATTTTCTCAACTCTGTGAGAGTCCAGAGACAGCCGGGCTAAACGCGCATCCCATTTGACACACAGGAGAAGTTGACTGAAGTCGTTACGGCGCAGCTCGAGCAGAAGGTGCAGGCGAAAACATATTCAGTATGGACTCAACTGTAGGGGCGCACAGAATTCCCTACTCCGCCGAGAGCCCCCAAGCGTATGAATATCCACCTCAAAAAGGGCGATTGTACGCACGACCTTATATTAAAGCTAATTTAGCGACATCTATTTCCGTGTGTGTCTGCAGAGAATACTCAGTGCCTTAATTGGGATTTGAATTGGAAACTGGATAATAAATATTACCAATTTTGTGATATAAAAGCATATAATAATAATCATATGCTGTATAATACATAATAATAATAATTTCAAAATTAAATATACTTACACGCACACGGCGCATTGCAGCGACGATTTCCACGCGACTTGAAGGACGAGGCACGTCCATAGTACCAATGTACTGCAAAAAACATACAAATTTGTTAATTACAATATATAATTAACATGTCCAGTCATATCGACTGGATAGTAAAACACTATTAACTTAAGGTACGGGAAGTCTTCATATGTAATATGTTTATAAAATATTTAGATAAGTTTATTTATTTACAAAAGGAGTTGTAGTTTAGTTATCTAGTACCCATAGTACAAGCGTCCTTTACTTAGGGCTCGGTGGCACTGAACTGAATATTTACTTATTATTAATAGATACGAGTAGATGCTATAACTCATAGCAGATTTATAAAAATTATGTTACATTTAGTTAATATCACAGGTAAAGTAAACATCTTCAATATTAATTTGATACTAAATAAACATATAAAAATAAATGAGGAGAAAACCTCGTATATAAACTTGTATTAGCACCTACACGCAGCGATCGAGCTGGCGTTGTTTGCTCTGGCAATTGCGCTAGGTGATAATTAAACTGAGCTCACAGACAAGGAATTTTATTTGTTGTACTAAGTGAATAATTTTTTTCCATTGCTTTAGATCTATATTAAAATTGTAAAAAGCAAGTGTAGATACGTCATACATTAGTATGTCAGTCACCAGTGATTATTTGACCACGATCTGCATAATGCTTAGGCGCACATATGTATCTTAATTTCAGTGCTCTCCGTCCTTTTAAAAGTATTATGTACTAGTTGACCCGTCAAACGTTGTTCTACCAAATGAATGAAAAAAAATAGCATATATCTTTGTTCAATGTACAATCTATGACAATACCAAAATTCATCAAATTGGTTTAGCGGTTTCGGAATGAAAGCTTTACAAACAAACAAACTCACTTTCAGATATATAATATTAATTAGGATTAGTTACCTTACATAATTAACGCTATATATCCATAATTAAAAATATCCCAATACATGCGTGTACAAGATGTACATGTGTAAATCATTTTACTATGCCGCGTTCGTGTCCGTTATACTCCTAGCATTACAATGAGATAGTTTTATTAAAGTCAAAGACCCAATATATTCAAATGATTTAGAGGACGCGATCGGCAATATCCAAAACGGAAATGAAACATTACGCGTTAATTTTGTGTTCAGAATAATAATGTCGATAATGGCGGATTTCAAGCTATAAAGTCTAAGCTTGTCATATTATTAAAGCCTTTTGATATTTTACATCTTTTTCTTTTAGTCTTGTAACATCTCAAACATTTATTTGTGAGCTCTAAATCCACGGTAACATAAATATGCTGTTACGCGCTTTCATCAAAATCACCAAGCCAAAACAAACCGCTGACGACCGCGGATAGCCAAGCTATTGTGGGATCGTTACCCCCTGACTTTACACTGGAGTAAAGAATGCGAGCTTCCAAAACCTCCCCGATTTCTACCGGCAGTTTCTAACGCGGCCTTTCTACGTCAGTCCACTCGTAAACCGCATCTAACAATATTGTATACAATGTTTACTTTCAACCTGATGAACTATAAACATTGCCACAGAACTTATTTTCTTCGCGTCATTCATTAATTTCATTTTGTTTCTCATTAATTTTATTCTTGACAATTTAAATTAATTTTTATTTATAAAAAGTTAAATTCTAATTTACTAAACCGGAATATTAAGATTTTTTAAGTACCCCGTGGGGATCACAGCTTCAAAGATTTTAAAAATATTTTTTTAAAAGTTATATTCTTAGCATTAGCCAGGAGGCCAAATTTATAACTAAATAAAATAAATATATCTAAAAGGAATAATTTACTGTAATTTCTTTAAAGAACGTAATTATTTAACCGGTCTGTTTATTAATGACCACTAATTAATCAAAACAGGATCAAAGCTCTTTTTGAAAGATAAAATGGCCTCGCAAAGTAAGATAACCCTTATTTGAAATGTAAATAAAGTAAGCCTACACTGTGGAAATTCACATCGCTAGTCTTCGGTAATTAATTTAATCGTTCTTCGGTAATTAATGTAAGTTTATTACTAATAATTGTATTATTAAGTGATTTCTTTATGACAGCCTTTATTCATAAGGGGCAGTCTAATTCTACTGTGTATTGGTCTATTCTATTGAAAATTTGGCTCCGACGTAGGTGTCTCTTAACGGTAAAACTCTCCGCCGTAACAGCATTGTTGTGTTGATTCCATTTATATAACATGGGATAAGGACAGGAAGAAGAAGATAGTTTAAGTATGTCTCTAGTCACCCTCTACGGCTCTGACTTCCGAATTATTGGAAAAACTATTAGTTAGAAATATGTCTAGCCAGTAAACCAACTGATAAAGTATCATTTATGACACAAGCTTTAATTTGGAAGGGTTAACGGGTTGACGAGCTCCAAGGTTAAGACTAAATTATATCACGTGTATTTTTAGTACCTACAAAAAATCTTAATTTTAAGTATCATCTAATTTTATTATAGAAAATTAAAGACTACAATAATAACGTTTAGAGGTAAACAGAAAGGTTGCAGATTGTTTTTGACTGACATAAAAATAATGAAAGAAATGCGAAAACTTTTTTATACTAATACATGAACAATGGACATAATTTACTGTACAGTATCCTCGGACCACTGATTAGCAAGACTTTCTTCAACACCAATAACTGGATAAGCATCTTGCAAGTCAGTTGTTGGCACAGTGCTAAATTCGATTTTGTACGCGTTTGCCGAAAAAATAAATACTCGTGATTTATTAGTACCCCCCCCCCCCTGTGATATTACGTGATTTTTTTATGGACCCCTCCCCCCTTTCGAGCTTCACGTGACAGCCCCTAACGCTAATAGACTTCGGTACGCTTGACGAGATCTATAACCCTTGGGAACCTGTGATGGATTCGATTCCCTTCTCGCGTTTGGTTATTTAAGTTTAATATGCTTATATTTATAAAAGAAAATTATATATATATATATATATATATATATATATATATATATATATATATATATATATATATATATATATATATATATATATATATATATACCTAGTCAGGTCATAAGTATTGTCACACAGTAAAAACTTTTCTTTTAGAATGCTGGCCACAAAAAAGTTTATTGAATTAGAATTTCGAATTGTTCATGAAAATAAAAATGTATAACTTTTAGAATTTTACTCATTTTTAAATATGGAGTGGACGCTTAAAGAAGACCGTGTTGCAGTTATTGAATTGCATCGTTGCGGTTACGCGCCAATTCAAATTTTTAACATACTGAAAAATTTGAATATTACCAAAAGATTCATTTATCGTACCATCAAACGATACAATGAAGACTCTAGTGTAGATGACAGGTCAAGAAGTGGTCGCCCTCGGTCTGTTAGGACTCCAGCAGTGATAAAAGCTGTGAAGGCACGAATTCAAAGAAATCCCAAACGTAAGCAGAAACTGTTGGCCCTTCAGATGGGGTTAAGCAGAACCACGGTGAAAAGGGTGTTAAATGAAGACTTAGGGCTTCGGGCATATCGAAGAAAAACAGGACATCGTTTGAATGCTCGTCTAATGGACCTGAGACTGAAGAGATGCCGCGCTTTGTTGAAGCGGTACGCGGGAAAAAAATATCGGGAAATTCTTTTTTCGGATGAAAAAATGTTTACCGTAGAAGAGAGCTACAACAAACAAAATGATAAGGTGTACGCACACAGTAGTGAAGAAGCGAGCAACCGTATTCCGCGTGTCCAACGAGGTCATTTTCCATCCTCGCTCATGGTATGGTTGGGAGTTTCTTATTGGGGCTTAACAGAGGTACATTTTTGTGAGAAAGGTGTAAAAACGAATGCTGTTGTGTATCAAAATACAGTCCTGACGAACCTTGTGGAACCTGTTTCTCATACCATGTTCAATAACAGGCACTGGGTATTCCAACAAGATTCGGCGCCAGCTCATAGAGCGAAGAGCACACAAGACTGGCTGGCGGCGCGTGAAATCGACTTCATCCGGCACGAAGACTGGCCCTCCTCCAGTCCAGATTTGAATCCGTTAGATTACAAGATATGGCAACACTTGGAGGAAAAGGCGTGCTCAAAGCCTCATCCCAATTTGGAGTCACTCAAGACATCCTTGATTAAGGCAGCCGCCGATATTGACATGGACCTCGTTCGTGCTGCGATAGACAACTGGCCGCGCAGATTGAAGGCTTGTATTCAAAATCACGGAGGTCATTTTGAATAAACTTTAATGTCATAAGAATCTATGTTTTGTTAAGTTCATTTTGGTATATGAATGGTTACATAATTAATAAACTTGTTACAATTATTTTACATTAAACATGTGACAGAATTTATGACCTGACTAGGTATATATATATATATATATATATATATATATATATATATATATATATATATATATATATATATATATATATATATATATATATATATATATATATATATATATATATTAATTATCTACAACCATAGCCATAAGTGCTATGTTACTTTTGGACTAAACCGCTATGCGATTGTCCCGGTACATTTATCTATTATCTTTAATAACTATTGTGTAATATTTTAGTTGTGCCTATATTACTAAAGGAAACTTACTATATTTTGTTAGTTTTTGCAATGGTTTTATGGCATTGGCCCCTGAAAAATGAATACCACGTAAGTGAAATTTGGAATATTTTTTCTGTACTTCATAAACACATAAATGACGGATATATCTGTTCAGACCAGTACAAACTGTGTGGATTGCACCCACGAACATGAGTGTACTAGTTCACTTACCTAGTCACTGGACTACCATTTGACTGGACTACCAAGATGAAAGATGGAAAAAATGCGAGGGCGGAACAAAGCAATTGTGAATTGTATTCAATTTATATTTTCCTCGAGCATTTTTTATACGATTCATTAGTATTGAAGCGTTCAATCTCAATTTTGTAAGCATCTCATTCAAACCCCTGGGTATTTCTTGTATTCTACTTTATATACAATAATTCTTGAACAAAATATATACATATGTATATATTTTTAATGTTAAAAGGAGTAGACTAAATAAATAAATATTTTCTGACAATTTACACAGCGCCATCTAGTCCCAAATTAAGTAGCATAGCACCTGTATTATGGGTATTAGACAACTGATATACTTTTTTTGAAAAGACGCGAGACGGGAGTCGATCCCGTGACCTCCGCAAGCGTACCGAAGTGCGTTATCCATTACACCAAAGAGGTAGTCAAAGACTAACAGGATAATACATACAAGACATATTAATTATAAGTGTAGTGTGATTTGTTTTGTCTATTAACATTTACTATAATAACAAGATGGACCGATGATCTGGTCAAGATCGCCGGAATAGGTTGGATGAGGGCAGCGCAGGACCGATCATCGTGGAGATCTTTGGGGGAGGCCTTTGTCCAGCAGTGGGCGTCTTCCGGTTGAAATGATGATGATGATGATAATTCGTCTTATCCACTATTAATTGAGAGGAAAATATTTTTGTTAAAGTTCATGCGTGAAAAGTATTGCCTTTTAAAAAGCCGATTATGTTTTTATTTGTATTGCTGTAGGACAGCATATAGACTGATGGCCCACTTAGAGTTTAGCAGTTACCGTCACGTATGGGTATTAACGCTAGTGTACCGTGAACACGCTGCCGTCCCTTAAGAGTACAGGTACTTGAGTTACTAATGCTGGAACACAACACAAAGTTATTATGGCGGCATACTTAAGACCAAAGGTGGTCGCCATCCAGACGGGCTTGGGGCCTTACCACGTAACTAGAGTGGGTTGTTTTATCGCCTTTTACGACAGGCCGAGTCCGGCCGCAGAGGTCAGTACCTATGCTTTCTCCGCCTTTGCACGATTATCCTAACTTCATCCAATCACATTGAGTCATCAAAACAGGCGTTAGTATGTCAGAATTGAATTAGCACGGTTACTCATTTTGCGATGTAGACGCTCACTAAAAACAGATTTTACGGAAATCTTGTCCCAAACGTAATTTTTTAAATATATATGGCATGACAACGTTTGCTCGGTTAACTAGTAAGTAATATTATAAAGCACTAACAATCATCATTTCAGCCGGAAGACGCCCACTGCTGGACAAAGGCCTCCCCCAAAGATCTCCACGATGATCGGTCCTGCGCTGCCCTCATCCAACCTATCCCGGCGATCTTGACCAGATCATCGGTCCATCTTGTGGGGGGCCTACCAACACTGCGTCTTCCGGTACGCGGTCGCCATTCGAGGACTTTTCTGCCCCAACGGCCATCAGTCCTTCGAGCTATGTGCCCAGCCCACTGCCACTTCAGTTTTGCAATCATCCGGGCTATGTCGGTTACTTTGGTTCTCCTGCGAATCTCCTCATTTCTGATTCGATCTCGCAGGGAAACTCCGAGCATAGCCCTCTCCATTGCTCTCTGAGCGACCATGAGCTTTCTCATAAGGCCCATAGTCAACAATCAACGACTTAAATTATTAACATTAACTCAAGATTACTGCACAGAGATTTTGAAGTCAAAATGTTATATCTCATTAAGAATTAATCATAAAGCTTTTTTTGAAAAGGAATTATTTTAATAATCTCTCGTTGAGATGCGTTATTTGATTTTAATTACATTCTCTCTTCATTACAGAATAAGAAACTCAAATATATATATATATATATATATATATATATATATATATATATATATATATATATATATATATATATATATATATATATATATATATATATATATATATATATATATATATATATATATATATATATATATATATATATATATATATATATATATATATATATATATATACTAGCTGACCCGGCAAACGTTGTTCTGCCATAAAAATAATAAAATGTCAAAAAATAAAAAATAAAATTTAGGGGTGGACTACCCCTAACATTTAGGGGGATGAAAAATAGATGTTGGCCGATTCTCATAGATACCGGATAAGCACAAAAAATCACTAACTCTATTTAGTTATCTGCCTACTGCCTACCCCCTAAGAACGATGGCGTGATTATTTATAGCCTATGACCATTTCTAGGTTATCATCTATCACCATACCAAATTTCATCAAAATCCGTTCAGCCGTTTAGGCGTGAAAGAGGA
The DNA here is from genome assembly GCA_963693495.1 of Malacosoma neustria. Classification (NCBI taxonomy): domain Eukaryota; kingdom Metazoa; phylum Arthropoda; class Insecta; order Lepidoptera; family Lasiocampidae; genus Malacosoma; species Malacosoma neustria. The sequence goes on from OY856371.1 coordinate 12,716,269, forward strand.
ACAGACAGACAGACAGACAGAGTTACTTTCGCATTTATAATATTAGTATGGATAATAATTTATCGTTATTAGGTTAAGTTGATCTGACAAAGACAGGGAAACGGTTATTTCAGATCTGGCCAAAGGCTTGACCAATCGGAGATTACCTATCTTATCTTTCGTGCATATTTGCCCAAAGTTATCGTATTTAGCCCTCAATCGAGGCTCAAGAAAGGGGCATTCCCCTTGCGACTATGGTTTCCGTGGTGCCGAGTAGCACGTACCGCCCAGATCCCTGAGCTGTCAGTACGTATTCTGATTTGAGACGGCAAGGACTTGCTCAGGTCAAGCCTTTGGCAAGACCTGAAATAACCGTTTCCCTCTCTTCGGGGTAGGAAACGATTTCAATGTCAATACAAGATAAAAGGTACAAATGGCGGTCTTTTCGCTGAAAACGTTCTCTTTAGATAACCTTTGGATGGAAAAATATAAAGAATTTTAGTGTTGGGGTCTAGTTGTATAATATACTATAGAGAAAGTATTTAAGAATAATTATACAAAATTATAAAAAGTAGATAATTTTAAAATAAATATTATAATATAATCTATACAAATAAATAAAATTGGAGGGTCTGTTTGTAATATTAAAATAACCGCTTTTTACTACGTCCATACGGACGTATGCACGATACATATACCAAAACCACATTTTTTACAATTTTAGTCTGTCTGTCTGTTTGTTCCGGCTAATCTCTGAAATGGCTGCACCGATTTTGACGGGACTTTCACTGGCAGATAGCTGATATAACAAGGAGTAACTTAGACTACTTTTATTTAAAAAAATGGTTTTAGTTGAAAGTGATAAGTTTCAGATTTTGTAAATCCAATTTAAGTTGACCTCGTATTTATATCATCAATCATATAAAATAGGGTTCAGCTAAGGCTGGAAATTGCAGGTACGAACGCAATTTGTATATTTCATTAATTTATATTTTAGGGTTTATAGGGTTTGTAATCCAAAATAAACCATAAGATATATCCAAAAAAATGCTGCCCAAAGTCACTATTCCACGCGGACGGAGTCGCGGGCACAGCTAGTATACCATAATAAACATACAACTTCAATGTAGTTAGTGTAGTGTGGTCCGACCTCCCCCCCCCACTCACCTTGTTGAATTGCTAGAGGAGAGCGAACAAAAGAGAACATTATGAAATAGGCCCGCCCCGACATAAAAGGCGGGCCGGCGCCGGGCCGTGCCACGAGGTCGGCAGGCCACATATCCGTAGGCCCGGGCGCAGGCGATTGGAGAACTGCGGGTTTTTTTAGTCGGAGGCCAACCATCTTTCCCTGAGTCCCACATATCCCTCGGTCCCATTAGGAATAGGGTTTTTTTTTCGAAAAAGTGAAGTGTAGTGGTCGGCAACCTTTTAATCCAATGGAGCCAAATATAGATAATACACAAATGAAATTTATTCAAAGAGCCATTTTTTAAAATATATGCTCGGATTTAGTAAAAGACATTCTAACGGAAATAATTAAAGATAATAAGTAATATGTATTCCGTACATGAATTTAATATTTTGCGGAAGAGCTAAAGCCGAGGATTTAAAGAGCCACAACAACAGACAAAACAACCCACCCTAGCTACGTGGTAAGGCCTCAAGCCCGCCTGGATGGCGACCACCTTTGGTCTTAAGTATGCCGCCATAATAACCTTGTGTTTTGTTCCTGCTAGTAACCCAAGTTCCTGTAACTTTATTGGACAGCAGCGTGTTCGCGATGCCCCTGGCGTTGCAAACATCCAAAGGCGATGGTAACTGCTAAATTCTAAGCGAGTCGTCAGCCTTGTCTGTTGTCCTACAGCAATAAAGAAAAAAAAAAGAGCCGCATGTGACTCGCTAGCCGCGGGTGGTCGGACACTGGTAACTGTATTTGGTAGTCTAGTTAATCTATTTAATATGTAATGTATGGTAAAAACATTACTTATTAGCGAGTTCTAAGCAGTGTTCTTCATTCATCACCATCCCAGCGTTATATCCCGGTTGCAACCCAAACTTTCAGTTCGGTGCCCGGGGTCCGCTTTAAGAAGTGTTCTTCATTAATCTATACATCTATACAAATAAATAAAATTGGAGGGTCTGTTTGTTATATTAAGATAACCGCTTTTTACTAAGTGCATTCGGACGTATACACGGTACATATACCAAAACAACATTTTTTGCAATTTTTGTCTGTCTGTCTGTTTCTTCCGGCTAGTCTCTGAAATGGCTGCACCGAGTTTGACGGGACTTTCACTGGCAGATAGCTGATGTACCAAGGAGTAACTTTAATTTCGGTGCCCGGGGTCCGCTTTAAGAAGTGTTCTTCATTAATCTATACATCTATACAAATAATTTTAGAAAAATACAGTAGTTTTTGTTAAAAATGATAACTTTCGGAAATTTTAATTCCAATTAAAGTTGACCTCAGATTCATATCATCAATCATATGAAATAGGGTTCAGTTTACACTGGACCTTGTAGGATGAATTTCCAATATAAGTTAACTTCAGATTTATGTCATCTATCATATGAAATAGGGTTTAGCTTAGGCTGGACTTTGGAGGTTCGAACGTACGTATTCCGGAGGCGCATGGCGTAACAGTTGCATTCGATAATACTGACTGCATATTCCATTTATATTTTACGGTTTATAGAGTTTGTAATAAAAAATAAACCATAAGATGTATCCAAAAAATTCTGCCCAAAGTCACTATTCTACGCGGACGGAGTCGCGGGCACAGCTAGTACCTACTATTTAAATCTAAAAGATCTCTAATTATTTTTCTAATTCTGTTGAAATCTATATTTTACTAATTAATGAATTATTTGTTTTTACATAGTGGGAACAAATGAGCTCTATTTCGCTGTGGCCGCGCTTGTTATAAACACGTTGACACTGGGCCATATACCATTATCATCATCCGACAAAAAGACATGCCTCTTTATATTTCAGTGGAGTTCGTAACCAATTCTAGACCGAGCCAGGAAAACTGATTATTGTGTGGCTAAAACCCCTACGGCCTCAAGCCCGTCTGCATGGCAACCACCATCGGTATATACGTATGCCGCCATAATAATCTTGTGTTCCTATAACCCTATGGGACAGCAGTGTTCGCGGTATCCCCAGCGTCACTAATATCCATTGGCAACGGTAACTGCTTACTATTTACGTGGGCTGTCAGCTTATCTACTGTTCCTCAGCAATAAAAAATCCAAGACCTCGAATAAATTATCTTATTTATTTTAATTATATCATAAAACGTAATAAAGTTATGTTGTACTTAATAAACACTTATTATCTAAAAAGATTTCCTACACACTGTTAAATAAAGTATGAAATTTATTCTTCATAGAATTTTCTAAGCTCAAAAGATAATATAAAAAGAATTTCGTGGATAAGTTAAAATAGGAAAAACATCGTCGAAAAATGTCCTTGCTCGCCCCATTTGTTCTCGAGGGAATGAAGATACACAATTTGTAATGGTCATGGAAAATCGCCGTTAAAAATTCCTGTGTAAATTTGTTTATTTACACAGGAATTTATTTAAGAGTTTATTTATTTGTATGGTTATAAATATAAAAAGATTCCAGGCGCTAAAATCATAATATTACAGTTAAACTGTTTGGTACGAATATTACCATAGGAATTCTTATAAAAATGTTTTGGTAGTACAAAAATAACAAAATGCATCAAGATTTGTTAAGGGTATCGCTTATCAAAAAGCTAGTCTTCCTTTCAGCGGATGTTGTTACACTGCAAGGTAATGTATAAAATTTGATTTTAGATGAATATATTTTTATAGTGTTCAATATGTACATTTCAAATACTTTTTTGTTTACAACGACAGTGATACCCGTTAATATGAAATATTGACAGGAAACAAGCACTAAATCGGGAACAATTTCGTAGAATGAAATCAATATTGAATTATCGTTAATTTTTATCTGTGAGAATCGAATGACATGGCGCTTAATAAACGATGTTAATACAAAACTTCGGTGACTTATTTATTTATTTTTATTCGTTTTATAGCTGGATTTCAGCAGAACGGCAAGCGGCTCACCTTAAAGCAGGCAGTCATTGTCGCCTATGGACGTTTGCAACACGAGAGGCATTACCAACGCGCAGCCGGTCTATAAGAAAAACCCCATATCGTAATGCGATGGAAAAGTCTCAGCTGGAAGCTCATTCTAAATCAGAAGAAGACAAAATGTTCTTGAGAACCGTTTCCTACAAGAAAGAAGAAGCTCCAGGAAACGGGTGTGAACACCAGGCAGATGGCGGGCAGTGCGGTGGCGGAATGACGAAGAAGTCACCATTTTAAACAGTTCTTCAGAACACTCCTCGTTATACAGACGGTAGGATACACAATGAGACGCAAAATTTCTCCCAAGGCCAAGTGTCTAAACCGTCGGTAAGTATGGGATCGGCGACAAGTGCTCTATAGCACAAGCTGTTGTCTTGGAGTGAAATACTGATTTAACCGGTTTAGCACATTCAGCTTTTTAGCAAGCTTAGCTTTACCCTCCACTTGTCCTCTAAATCGCACATCGTTTGAGATGTTGACACCAATGATTCCAATTCTTTTTGAAATGGTAAGAGTATCTCAGAACTGTGGCGCAGGTGCGAATGTGGTTTTCTTGCCAGAGAATACGCAGACTTGGGTCTACAAGGGGTTGGAGTGGACAAGGTTTATGATCCTCATTTAGAGACTCTCCCTAAAAAGTTCATACATAAGTCTGACCCGAGTTTTCAAAATCGCTGGAGCGAAGTTTACACGACCAGTTTACTGTGTGTCAGCAGTGCTATCATCTGAATAACAATGAATGCCCTCTATGGATAACATATGGGGCACATTGCATTAATGGGCATTCACACTGGAACAGCGAGCGTCAACAACGACCTTGATTTTGCTCCCAGCGAGAAAGCTAGATAGCCATCTGCAAAGACTCTCGAGTATCCCATAAGATGAAGCTTCGCGAGAAAAGACCAGTGCCAAACTCGACCGAAGGCCTTAGTGATGTCTAGGCTAACAGCCAGAGCTTCTTCTTTGCTCTCTACGGCTTCAGCTCAACGATGGGTTGGGTGAACCAGGAGATCCTCAGTAGATCGACCATGCCAAAAACCGTATTGGCGATCATTTAACGACTGCAAATCCTCCAGGTAACCCAATAGTTGCGCGTTGATAATCCGCTCCATCGCCTTTGAGAGTAAGGAAGTTATCGCTATAGGCCTGTAGTTGGAATGGTACATCCAGTGGCCCTTTTAAAATGTTTATACAAAGGTTAATTATTGGAACTTGTCCACTGTAGAACTGACTAACTTATTAAAATATTAGCTATCAGAACAAGACTGAATGAAATGATCTTAGACTGAAACATTTTTTACTTATTGTTATTGAACCTTAGGTTATGTGCGGTGCCATACATGCCTACGTTCCACTCATCATCATCATCATCTTTGCGTTGTATCCCGGTTGCAGCCCAAACTCTCGCTTCGGCGCCCGGGGTCCGCTTTCCGACTTTTTCTTCTCCACTTCGCACGGTCTTCAGCATCCCTGGTAGTGAGCCCATTGGCACGCATATCACCCCTTACGACGTCAAGCCAGCACTTTTTGGGTCTACCCCTCCTACCGGGGCCCGGTGGAGGCGGCATGGCCAGACATTTGTTACCCACGTAAGCATCCGGTTGCCGTAAAACGTGGCCGTACCAACGGAGCCGACACTCTTGTAATTTATCCGCAATGTCACGGACATGAAGACTGCCGCGAATGCGGGAGTTCCTAACGCGGTCCTTTCGCGTCACTCCACACATCCACCGCAGCATATTCATCTCCGTGACACGCAGCTCTTGCTTGTGTCGCTCTAACACCGGCCACGCTTCACAGCCGTATAAAAAGACAGGCCTAATGATGGTTTTATAGACCTGTCCCTTCAACTTTACCGGCATCTTGGGGTCACAAATGACACCAGTTACCTCCCGCCATTTGGCCCACGCGGCAGCAATGCGTGCCTTGACGTCCACTATTCTATGAATAATATATATATAGTCATGCTATCTTTTCTCACTGTAAATCCTTATTTTTTTCAAATAGTCCTATGTGTTAATGCAACAATTGTTTTTGTTTTATTATCATATTGTCCGCGTTATAGTTGTGAATAGATTTTGAGATTTTGGTTCTTTCGTGTGTGTTTCCTCGGTAGCTTGACTGAAGTAGGACGCGTTATGGCGTCTTGGTCAGCGAGAAGCGTCCGAGCCAGATGCTCGCTCCGCTCCTCAGATCAGATCATGAGATTGGCATTAACGTTTCGATTTGACATTGAAATTTTGGGTGAATATGTAGGCGTTTTAATCACAAACAATATAAACTCTAATATATCAGTGAAGTGTTTTGTGAACTTAGATTTGAATTGTGATAATATACATATATAGCTCATATCTGATAGCTACGAGTAATACTAACGTACACCTTCATATTCCATGGAGAACTCTCGTAGATGACTCAAACGAGTAACGGGATAGTGACCAATGTAAACTCATAGGCTCGAATAAGGTCAGCGATCTGGTGTAAATTGACACACTTAAAACATTTCCCTGTTATGAAACAAGCATCTTATATAAGTCAAGTATATTTCCTCGTACCAACATATTGTGATATTATTTGTTTTATGTTAAGCTTCAACGTTTGTAGTCAAATATCTTAAACTTCATATATTTTATAACATTTTTGGGTATGTCAACTTCGATAAAGGCTATCACCAAAATCTCAATTTTTGTTCTTCAGAGGAGGTGTAAACAAAATTTTTAGAAGTAATAATTTATTTTCTCATCTATTGTATCATATTCAGTAATAATAGGCATTATAATTAGTGAAAAAAAAGTCTTATTTTGCCCCATTGGCAGTTGTTGGAGAGATATAAGAGATTTCCACCTATCTCTGGAATCATAAGGCGTAGAGACTTGAAATTTGGTAGGAATATTCCTTTCGCCGCGTAGTTTCACCCAAAGCTTACTTGTTTGTTAATGTATTAATAACAAAATAAATTTATTCGCACTTTTATATTTACTATTTTCTGTTATTCGACCAGCGAAGCGAAGCGGGCGGGAACGGCTAGTTTATTATTATTTTTTTTTTCGTTACGTATTAATTTTGAGCAATTCAGTTTTTTATAAGAATAGGCAACATTTCACGCGTTATTATTATATGATAAATTTAGTTTATTTTTATAATAATATTCCGTGCACTAATTAAAACGAGTTTTGCACAGATTTCATGTAAATTTGTTGACTGATATATATACCCACTCGTAAATACATTGTCTTCCTGGCAATCGAACCTATAGCTCTGAGCGTATATGGTCACTCTTCTAACCATTGAACATTCCGTGAATTATTTTGTGAACCATGTTTAACAAATTGAATATTATGCAATTATCCATAATAATATTCGATACAGACTTACTCCGCGACGCAACGACTATCGCACGTCAGAAAACCATGTTGGGCATGGGTTCGATTTCCGTACCGTCTAAAGAAAAATATATAAATAGTATATCAATTTGTACCCAAAACACAAGCGTGCTGCTAATTTTAAGATTACGTTGTGTGAATCGTTGCAGTATTTTTTTCTAAGTGAAATAAATGTAACAGTGTCCATTAACTAAATCTGTACTCATTCTCATTTAAGAGGGTATAATCCGGTAATCACTAACATGATTTCAGTGTTAATTTTATCCATCCGAATCTCGATAAAATAAATGGCACGTACTTTTCCACGTAATTACGACAGACGCGTGTCTTAGGAACGTCAAATCCCGGAGGGATATTCGAGCTACGGCATCACGTTTATCCAAACCGTTGAAAAGTAATATTAGGTATTATGTAGCTGGAAAAAATATTAACATGGCGAACCTTCGCGACTTTGCGAATTTCAGCCCGATTAGCGTCGAGCTTGAATGAACAATATCTAAAATGCTTAATTCAGCGAGTAATTTTGTATGTAACATACATGTCGGTGTATAATAAAAAATACGAGTTTTTAGATTAAATCATTTATTTTCATAAGCAAAAAACAATTTTCTTCATTGTGAATGATTTTACAAAACTTTTTCTTTTTGAATGTATTTCTTTTTAGAAAATATATAAGAATAATTCTCACAACGCCATCTAGTTCCAAATTAAGTAGCATATGGCACGTGTTATGGGTACTAGACAACTAATATACTACATATATAATTTTCCTTTGTAGCATATAAATATAAAGCAATATATATCGTAAACACCCAGACTCGAGACGGGACTCAAACCCATGACTTCTGCAAACGTACCGACTTGTGTAAGCCGCTATGCTACGGAAAAGTCAAATTGTACCGAATTAAAAATTATATCGATCCGACTACAGTTAACTTTCAAAATTAAGTTACATACATTACATACATATAATCACGCCTCTTTCCCTTAGGGGTAGGCAGAGACCACTTCTTTCCACTTGCTACGATCCTTACATACTTGTTTCGCTTCGTCCACTTTCATTATTCCCTTCATACATGCCCTTTGGTTTAGGGTACTCTTGACCTGGCCTTTTTTCAAGACGTCCCTGATCTGGTCTCGAAACGTCCGTCTAGGTCTACCCCTTCCAACACTTCCATTCACACTCGCCTTATAAATTTTTTTCGTCAATCGTTCTTCATTCATTCTCTCGACATGGCCAAACCATCTCAGCATACCTTTCTCAATTTTTGTCACTACATCTTCTTTCAAACCACAACGTTTCCTTACCTCACTATTTCTTATCCTGTCACTCTGTTTAACTCGTATTATACTTCTTAACGCTCTCATCTCAACTGCATTTATTCTGCTTTCATGTTTCTTTTGCCATACCCAACTTTCACTTCCGTACACGAGTGTCGGAACCAACACCTCCACATGCACAGCCTGACGAGCCTTGTTAGACACCTTCCGACTGTTCATAAAGGAGTGCAAGGCTCCATTCACCATGTTTCCTGCATTCACTCTTCTTTCAATATCACTCTCACACTTTCCATCTCTTGTAAACTTTGAACCCAGATACACAAACTCATTCACCTGTTCAATTTGTTCATCTCCAATCACAATATTGCAGTCTGTCACTGTTTCATCTCTTTCAAATACCATCACTTTCGTCTTCTTTACATTCATCTTCATTCCCTTTCTAACAAAAGCTCCACTCATAACAGTTACCATCTCCTGCAACACCTCGGCCGAAGATCAATTAAGACTTGATTAAAAATTAAGTTCATATTATAAATTTTGTTTTGATCATATAGAAATAACTAATTTTAAAATTTATATAGTGAATTTGAAATGTTATTTAATCTATACTACTATTATAAAGAGGAAAGATTTGATTGTTTGTTTGTTTGCTTTGAATAGGCTCCGAAACTACTGACCCGATTTAAAAAATTCTTTCATTGTTGGGAAGCTACACTATCCCCGGGTGACATAGGCTACATTATATTTTCAAAAAAATTAGGGATCCTTACTAAAACTCCAATAATGTAACCCAAAGTGTAAAAAAATTACCTAAAATATTATTTAAATCGCGTGCGTTGCGAAAACTATTGATGATAGAATAAAATAATGTACTACAACTTTGCAGAACACATCATTATTTACAAAAAGTGTCGCGACAGCATATGTCTAACTATTATAGTTATGCCACAATAAGTGTTCTTTTATTTTAAAAATTTAATTAAAATGCCGCCCCTAGAAAAGGCTCTTTAATTGGATCTTGGTATTAATCCTTATCAAAATAAATTACTTCATATTCAAAACTGTTTCAATACCTTTATATAACTTTTTGAATTATTCAATTCGGATATTCCATTCGAAAGATATCACGAGTTTAAAAATGTAAGTATTAGAAAAATGTTGCGTGGTAGCCGCTCACCCTGTTCAGCTAGCTAGGCAGCAGCACCTTATGCAATGTAGGCGTGCGTCACTGGGGTTTTTACAAAAATTAGACAAGAAAAATAAATAAAAAGTAATAACAAAAAAAATCATTAAAATAAAAGCTCATAGAAATAATAATATTCAAACTTTCTTTATAATTTTATTTTTTTAGTAACCTGACGCAAATAGAAGGGTTTGCCCTCAGGGGCGCTCCTCTGTCCGAGGAGTGCACGGGTGTGCGTACCCTCCCCTCTCCGTTTGAGGCGACAGAGTCCTACCTTTCTTTCCGTCTACCTCTTACATCCTTTCCAACTTAGCTCTCTGTTCGTGGCGTGGTCCCCGGTGGGATGATTGCAAATACTGATTGGGGTCCCGGGTTCTACCCTGGGACCTGATTTGGTAGTCGAAACCATGCCTATTTCGACTGCGCTTGCACAGAGTGTTCCCGGGGCGGGAATTGCATCCTCGCTGTCGGTTGGTCTTGCTGGGCCGGCTACGACGTCAGGCGACTCTGCTTTTTCTGGAGTGTCGTCTGGTAGTCGTACCCACGCTTGACTAGCACGCGACGGGGATGCGAGTCCCGTCCGGAATTGGCCGCGGACCTGTCACTCCCGGCCCTGGTTCTGTCCATGGTCGGGGGCGATCCTGGATGGACGGCCGTCGCCTCCTTTTGCGAGGCAGTAGTGTCTGCAAGGGAGGCGGCGGAACGGGAGCGGGAGTCCGCCACCGCACTCCCCTCCCGCCAACGTAGGCCGCGTCGTCGGCGCCGGAGGGTGGGCAACGATCTCCGGCCGCCGTAGAAAACGGCCGCGGGCGGCCCCTCGGGGGAGGATCCGCCGCCCGCACTATTGCCGCGAGGGAGAAGGCCGCGTGCTGTTCCACAGCCCCCCTCAACTCCTAGAGTTTTTACAAGAGAGCGCCGGGGGGACGAAACCCTGACCCCCTGGCGCCAGCACTTTAGAAGGAGCCCGCTTTAAGACAAAGCGTGGGCCGGCGCCGGCCCGGGCCACGAGATCGGCAGGCCATATATCCGTGGGCCCGGGCGTAGACGATAGAAGAACAGCGGGGTTTTTTAGTGGGTCGAACATTTTTTCCGGAGTCCCTTATATCCCTCGGTCCCCCCGGGCCTGGATAACCCGTCAAGAGAGGTTTTTCCCCGAGACCGAAAAAAAAATAGAAGGGTTTAATTTTTAATTTTTTGTTAAATACCCGTGCGAAGCTGGGACGGGCTGCTAGTCTTAATATAAAAAAGTACATTATGGGTAAATTGACGGTACAAGAAAAAAAAGGTCAATCACGTCTACAAGCTGGCATGCTGCTAAAAACCGACGAGATTTTGTCGCAAGATTTTTTTCAAGGTTATTTGTCAGGCGACTCTGTGTTGATTCTGTATAAATCTAATTTAAGCAAAGCTATTTTCTTTGCTATGATGGCGATACAAATGATTTACATTATCCTAGTGATGAGAAAATAAGTCTTCCGTCTTCAAAATGCAACCAAGATTAAGGACTAGGACGACGCTAATAAGAAACTCATTTTTTATTTCTAATTTATGAAATACTGAAAAATTCTATTAAATTCGTATATGGCTAAGTTTTAATTATAACCCTATTTGGTTTAATAAACTGGAGGACATGAGCCTGAAGATTAAAAACACACATATATGAATCAAACACTAACAAATAAAAAATTCATTAAGGCCTTAGGCCACTCTAAATGTCGAAAAAAATAGGCATTATGGGGATTTTTTTTCCAGAGCTACTACAAAATACATCGAGATTATAAAAATTTAATTTTATCATACATATTAGTGACTGTTTACAATAATTTTTTTGAAGCGATTTATTACAAAGTGGCGGTTGTGCAGTGTTTTCGCGATGACGTCTCAGTTTTTCTTAGATTTTTTTTATTATTTATAATAACTGCTATAGAAAGAAATACCTACGTAGGATTTTCGCAGTACATTGATTTTTAGCCAAATGGCCACAAACGCACTTCAGTAGAAAGTTAAAGTTTGGCATAAAAATCTTCATGTAATTGTTACTGTCAAATAAACTATGCAATAATATCCAACGTACTTCCATAGACAATGTATTTTCAAAGATACATTCAAAATTTCAAGTCAATTGGTTGAAAATTTTCTGAGTTATGAGTCCGGCCAACTAAAACAAAAAACAGTTTTGAGATAAACGCGTTTGAAAATGTTAGTAGTAGAAAATCATGAATAACTTTGCTATGCCTTTAACCTGCGATGCCTGCACCATACAACTGGCCTCCCAGATTATGGTCTTGCTCTTGTATTTCTTACCTATTTAATCTTGAATCGATTTCTGTCTTTTTTACCCGGTCAGATAGCGATCTGTCTGCAAGCTTTATGAACTGTTTGTCAATCTCCAGGCACATTTCGTAGCTGTTTCCGGCTGATTTCCAAGTCAATTGCCTTCATTACTGTTTGTCCTGCTGTGGTTTGGAATCAGTAGATAATTTATGATCCATATACTACTAATGTGTAGCCCATATACTGCTTATCACTTTGTTTACTCATTGTAAAACAAAACAATAATTACACAGGGAAAAAGAAATTAAAGTTCACAGAAGTATCGAGGAAAACGAGTGTTTCTCGACTAGCGTCCTTCTCAAATGTTTGGTTATGCCTAAATGACTGGAATAAACATTCGACAAGACTAAACTCGTCTAGACAATCTAGGATATAAATATTTTCAATAACATCTGAAGTATACCTGCTCCAATCCCCTAGCGTTCCTTTTGTGATCGCTAGGGAGCCTAGCGATCACAAAAGGAACGCTGCGGTTCAGACGGCCTTGTACTAAAATTCAAATACCGAGTATTTAGAGGTTTTTCACAGCCATAATCTTTTGAGACATCATTTTTGGAGTCCTAAGAGATTATTTAAAATAAAAAAAAATAGTTTTACAAAAATTCTAGACTGGACTAAGGCCTTAAATTCCTGAAAAAGTCTGATATACATATATCTTTAATCTGTTTATGTAATTTGAAGAACGCCATTTATAATATTTTAGGATAATTGTATATGTTTAGATGTTAATTCTTAATTAATATAATTTTCATATTTCACTTCATTGTCGGTCAGTATATATAGACACTAGCAGCCCGTCCCAGCTTCGCATGGGTATTTAACAAAAAATTAAACCTTTCTATTTTTTTTCGGTCTCGGGGAAAAACCTCTCTTGACGGGTTCCCCCGGCCCGGGGGGACCGAGGGATATAAGGGACTCCGGAAAAGATGTTCGACTATCTGACTACCCACTAAAAAACCCCGCTGTTCTCCTATCGCCTACGCCCGGGCCCACGGATGTATGGCCTGCCGATCTCGTGGCCCGGGCCGGCGCCGGCTCACGCTTTGTCTTAAAGCGGGCCCCTTCTAAAGTGCTGGCGCCAGAGGGTCAGGCTTTCGTCCCCCCGGCGCTCTCTTGTAACAACTCTATGAGTTGAGGGGGGCTGCGGAACAGCACGCGGCCTTTTCCCTCACGGCAATAGTGCGGGCGGCGGATCCTCCCCCGAGGGGCCGCCCGCGGCCGCTTTCTACGGCGGCCGGAGATCGTTGCCCGCCCTCCGGCGCCGACGACGCGGCCTACGTTGGCGGGAGGGGAGTGCGGTGGCGGACTTCCGCTCCCGTTCCGCCGCCTCCCTTGCAGACACTACTGCATCGCAAAAGGAGGCGACGGCCGTCCATCCAGGATCGCCTCCGACCACGGACAGAACCAGGGCCGGGAGCGACAGGTCCGCGGCCAATTCCGGACGGGACTCGCATCCCCGTTGCGTGCTAGTCAGGCGTGTGTACGACTACCAGACGACACTCCAGAAAAAGCAGAGTCGCTTGACGTCGTAGCCGGCCCACCAAGACCAACCGACAGCGAGGATGCAATTCCTGCCCCGGGAACACTCTCTGTGCAGGCGCAGTCGAAATAGGCATGGTTTTGACTACCAAATCAGGTCCCATGGTAGAACCCGGGAACCCAATCAGTATTCGCAACCATCCCATCGGGGACCATGCCACGAACAGAGAGCTAAGTTGGAAAGGATGTAAGAGGTAGACGGAAAGAAAGGTAGGACTCTGTCGCCTCGAACGGAGAGGGGAGTGAAGCGACGGATGCTCGGGCACCTCGGGTACGCACACCCGTGCACTCCTCGGACAGAGGAGCGCCCCTGGGGGCAAACCCTTCTATTTGCGTCAGGTTACTAAAAAAATAAAATTATAAAGAAAGTTTGAATATTATTATTTCTATGAGCTTTTATTTTAATGATTTTTTTGCTATTACTTTTTATTTATTTTTCGTTATTTTTTAATAAGTATTCTAATTTTTGTAAAAACCCCAGTGACGCACGCCTACATTGCATAAGGTGCTGCCTAGCTAGCCGAACAGGGTGAGCGGCTACCACGCAACATTTTTCTAATACTTACATTTTTAAACTCATGATATCTTTCGAATGGAATATCCGAATTGAATAATTCAAAAAGTTATATAAAGGTATTGAAACAGTTTTGAACATGAAGTAATTTATTTTGATAAGGATTAATACCAAGATCCAAATAAAGAGCCTTTTCTAGGGGCGGCATTTCAATTAATTTTTTAAAATAAAAGAACACTTATTGTGGCATAACTATAATAGTTAGACATATGCTGTCGCGACACTTTTTGTAAATAATGATGTGTTCTGCAAAGTTGTAGTACATTATTTTATTCTATCATCAATAGTTTTCGCAACGCACGCGATTTAAATAATATTTTAGGTAATTTTTTTACACTTTGGGTTACATTATTAGAGTTTTAGTAAGGATCCCTAATTTTTTTGAAAATATAATATAGCCTATGTCACCCGGGGATAGTGTAGCTTCCCAACAATGAAAGAATTTTTTAAATCGGGTCAGTAGTTTCGGAGCCTATTCAAAGCAAACAAACAAACAAACAAACAAACAAACAAACAATCAAATCTTTCCTCTTTATAATAGTAGTATAGATAATAATAAAAATAAAAGACATAAAAAATATAGACATAAATATACTTAAAATTTTAATATTTTTAAATTATCAATTAATTTGTTTAAAATTATTATTTATATTCTTATACACAGTTAAAAAAATTTATAAGATTTACCTCAGCTTACTTTTGTAAATACTGATTATAATATTATTAACTTTTTACGTGGACCTCATAAAACTCATTATTACTCAGGTACCGAATTGTTCAAACTTCAAGATGCTTCCAAATAAATCTGCTTTAGATTGTATTTGAAATATGAAGAAAACAGTGTATTAAACTGACAATAACAATAATTTTATTAAAGAGTAAACGGTACAATTTTATTTTATTTTAAGTAATAAAGCGCCTGATTAAAATAAAAGGCAATTTCTAAAGGGGGCTGAATATTTGTATAATAAACAATAATAATGATAAGTATAAATAAACAACAATAATCATAAATAATTATGCAATATTATATTGGTTATAATATGAAAAACTCGTTGTTTTCTTATCTAATAATAATTGCTGAAACTACAAAAGCAAACGCGATATGTATTTATTATTTTCAAATAAATAGGTTGGTTCGATTAGAAAATAAAAACCAAACCAATTGATAATAATTCATAGTTACATTCGATACAACCGAGAAGTGTGATTTTTAATCAAGCAGAAATAATAATACTAAAAACAAACAATTCAATCAATATATTCTGACATGATTCCATATATTATTTTTAAAAGGCGAATAAGCAATATTGATTCAACCCCGACACGTCACTCGAAGAAGAATTCGAAATTGAACATTGGAACAATATATCGATAATGAAATCGCTTGTAAGAATTCGCACAATGAGTGGAAATATTCTCGACGCGAGCCGTTAGCTCGCCCGATTTATTTTAATTCCCTTTGCGGTGATAATATACTTGAATGTTCTATTATATGAAAATAGAAATATTGCACTGACCGATTATGACGTAAACGAATAAATTTTAGTTTCCATACAAAGGCATTTCATGTCACTTTCACGGATAATTTTCAATCAATCGTATGCAAGGACATCAATAATTGAATGTGTGCCGGGTACTGTTGATCGACACGGCACATCAAAGCCTTACTAACATGTGACGTTAGTGTATAGGGTTTTGGGACCACCGCAATTTAGCAAATTTACCATAGTATAATAACGGCAATTATTTGTGAACAAATATAACTAGTTTAAATCTGGAATCGTTTAATAAATATAAAGCGTGAGACCTTGGGAACAAAACATCGTTTAATATTTATAGACCCGAATAGAGGCTGTGTGTCGCTGAACCGGTCTATAGTCAAGGACTCAACGAGTCACGACCTTAAGATCGCGATGTGGTCCGTCCCTCCTCCCCGAGATACCTACAATCGATTCCGTCTTGCATTTCAACGAAATGGACAGTGAAATTGTTTGTCTTTCCCACAACTTCGATTGAACTGGTCTTAGTTTATTTATGTTTTCCTAGCGGTAACATACGCCGCCGATATCAATTTGGAAGCCGGTAAAAATAGGCATTTATTTTTCTCAATATAAGCCTACCGTTCTATTGAAAAAGATTTTCTAACTTCATGAAAAGAAAGGATCAAGGGAGGATATAATTGCCCACGGCGCTTTCTTACTTAACAAAAGGACGGAGACAGACGGCAGTTAAACTAGAGCCTGTTTTCTTATAACATAATACGGATCACAGAAAAAATTAAATAAATTAGTAAGTAGAAAAATATAATTTTTAACTCTAAATAATATATATTTTGAATCATAAAATTAATAAAGTTATACGTCGCAAAGTTCGAAAGAGAAAGTGCATTAAAAAAGCTTTTAACTAAAGCGAGTATGCAGAGCTTCCTTTTCATGTAAAATTTAGAGCGGAAATGTTGGTTTCATATCTCGTTTTCAGTGAATACCTATAGCCTAAAAGCCTGAGGGCGCACTCGATGTTTTCACGTGAGACTGTGTCAAGGCGCAAACTGAAACTTCATGAAGTTTCTATTCAATGTGACATTGGATATCGGAAGAGGTTTTATCATGCACTTGGAAATTTAAAATAGTATTTCTGGAATAGAATTGTTTAGATTTTGTTTTTTAACTTTTAACTTAATGAACAAAAAAGTGATTTTAAGGTAATTCAATAACCAGTAAATGAGTACTAGATATCTAATTAAGAGAATATATGTATTCTCTTAATTAGATATCTAGTACTCTCTTAATGATTATTTACCTTTAGGAAGATTTAGTCTTAAGTAAACAAACAAACATCTTCAAAAGTTATATTATTCTTGATTTATGTTAATGAAGCCACCCCCGAAACAAAACATGCCTGTTCTGTTAAATATTTAGGTGTTTGGCTTGACAATTCATTGAACTGAAAAACTCACATTAATTTCATGGCGTCAAGAATTTGCAAACATATTTATGTTTTTAAGAACCTAAGGATCGTAGCAAATATAAAAGCCTGAAAAATATTTATTTTAAATTAGCACAATCTGTGATCACCTATTGTTTGTTGATCACATATGTTTGGGGTGGAACGTCAAGCAGTAAAATTCTCCGTCTGGAAAGTACACAGAGAGCTGTTAAGCTTAAGGAGCTTGCTGGAAAATCTCGGCGATATCCCACATTTTCACCCCATTCTGAAGCTAAAGTTTTTACAGTACCAAAGCTAACTGTTTATCCTTGGCGATTATACATAAGTACTGAGAACTCCCGTTTGACATTCTACTTCTATGTAGACAAACAACAACAAACTGCTATTACCTCCTGACACTATGATCTTTTGAGTGCTAGTCTTTCTTTATAACAAATTAATTATCCGTGCAGGGGCGGAGAAAGAATACTAACCTCTGCGGCCGGGGTCGGCCTGTCGTAAAAGCCGATAAAACAACCCACCCTAGCTACGTGGTAGGGCCTCAAGCCCGTCTGGATGGCGACCACCTTTGGTCTTAAGTATGCCGCCATAAAAACCTTGTGTTGTGTTCCGGCATTAGTGACCCAAGTTCCTGTACCCTTATGGGACAGCAGCGTATTCGCGATGCCACTGGCGTTGCAAACACCCATACGCGACGGTAACTGCTAAATTCTAAGCGGGCCGTCAGCCTGTCTGCTGCTCTAGAGTGATAAAAAAAATTATACAAGACTAAATTTTTTTCCACTTACCCTTTATCGCTGTAAAATAAAAGTAACCTAGTGACCTAATCTACTGTCATACGATAAAACCAAAAATTTGTTACGAGAACTTAAATAAATTACTTATGCACGCACACGCATACACAAAAACACACACACACACAGGGAAAGAAAAGCGCGCGCGCACACACACACTCTGACTTTCTTTTTCCATTGTTATTGTTTAAATCATATAATGTCCGGAAGTAGACGATGTCACTACTGCACAGTTTCTATAACTTGCAGTGTATTGTCATTATTGTAATTGTACCTTTCTATATGATTTAATAAATAGATTATTACATCTTAACTGTTTAATAAATAAGATCTAATTAGTTCTGAACTTCAAGTGTCTTTTAAGCTACCCTAAATATCATTAAGATTCAAAATAAAATTAATTATTATATATGTATATACATTTAAGTAGACCAAATAATATTTCTTATAAAATCAATAAAAATTGGAATGTATTACATCCACATAATCCATATATATTCATAATAAGAGCTTTACAATAAATTACAAAAATACCAAAACAGAGCATTCAATCTTGTTGGATATTCGGCATTGTCATAAGGTAATGTTCTACCCTCGATTTTAATCTCACGCTGAAGAATTTGTATTAACTTATCGGGAGGCGCTTTCTCGTATGAAATTCAACACCAATTGTTCACATGTGCTGAGACATTTTCCACGCAGGGGAGTAGTAAGAATACTGAGCCCTGGGGCTGGGACCGGCCTGTCGTAGAAAGCGACAAAACAACCCTATCTAGGTAGTAAGACTGTCTGCTGTTTCTCTGCACTGAAAAATGACACTCGGACATGAGCATTAAGTATTAGCATACACTAACGATGTTTTGTTCAAGAGTAATGAGAATTTGAGCTCAGTGGCGCAAAAGTTTTTGACGTCAGAACACCTGTGCGGATTTCAGGTTCGAATCCCATCCAGCGTCTGCAAATCTATGTACCATATGTATTTAAGGTTAAATTAGCGGCTGCAACTACAAATTCCGCTTCGGTGCCAGGGGTCTTCTTTCCAGGGGTCTTCTTTCAATCCCCGGTAGTAAGTCCATGAGCACGTACAGATACATCTTTACGACGTCAAGCCAACATTTTGGGCTTATCCTGTTATTGTACATATTGTATATTAATGTTGTAGCACCCATAAAAAGCGCTCTGTTGCTAACTTTGGGCCTAGATGGCGCAGTGTGATTTGTCCCAGTTTTTATAATTAAAGAGCCACTCGGTTGGGATAAAAGTTAATTTAATATAGCCACCAAATTATTTATTGCAGAAAATGACAATAGAACCTACAGTAGACTTTTCTACTTGGATGAAAAAGTTGTCTCGAAAAAAGTTCTCTCGAAGTTTTTTGTCGATATATTACGGTAATTTTTCAGGTTAGGGATTCCTTAAAATATCAAATATTTTATAAGAATTTAATAATGAGGTAGCCTTGATTTGATACTTAGATAATTAATATGTACTACGTGATTCTACCAATGAAAATTCTAAAAAATCTATATTTTTGTGTTGTTAAATACTAAACGTCCAACAATTATTAGTATTCGCAAAATTAAACAAACATTTACGAATACTAGTACTTTTTAATTAAAATTCTTAAGTTGACCCTGTGGTTGCTCTGTAGCAATCACGTAGATACATACTCGTTCCTTAAAATTTAAGGCTTAAATGGCTAAATTACGAAAAAAAATACGAATGTGTCATAATAAATACCTAGTCAGGTCATAAATTCTGTCACATGTTTAATGTAAAATAATTGTAACAAGTTTATTCATTATGTAACCATTCATATACCAAAATGAACTTTACAAAACATAGATTCTTATGACATTAAAGTTTATTCAAAATGACCTCCGTGATTTTGAATACAAGCCTTCAATCTGCGCGGCCAGTCGTCTATCGCAGCACGAACGAGGTCCATGTCAATATCGGCGGCTGCCTTAATCAAGGATGTCTTGAGTGACTCCAAATTGGGATGAGGCTTTGAGCACGCCTTTTCCTCCAAGTGTTGCCATATCTTGTAATCTAACGGATTCAAATCTGGACTGGAGGAGGGCCAGTCTTCGTGCCGGATGAAGTCGATTTCACGCGCCGCCAGCCAGTCTTGTGTGCTCTTCGCTCTATGAGCTGGCGCCGAATCTTGTTGGAATACCCAGTGCCTGTTATTGAACATGGTATGAGAAACAGGTTCCACAAGGTTCGTCAGGACTGTATTTTGATACACAACAGCATTCGTTTTTACACCTTTCTCACAAAAATGTACCTCTGTTAAGCCCCAATAAGAAACTCCCAACCATACCATGAGCGAGGATGGAAAATGACCTCGTTGGACACGCGGAATACGGTTGCTCGCTTCTTCACTACTGTGTGCGTACACCTTATTATTTTGTTTGTTGTAGCTCTCTTCTACTACTTCTACGGATTTTTCATCCGAAAAAAGAATCTCCCGATATTTTTTCCCGCGTACCGCTTCAACAAAGCGCGGCATCTCTTCAGTCTCAGGTCCATTAGACGAGCATTCAAACGATGTCCTGTTTTTCTTCGATATGCCCGAAGCCCTAAGTCTTCATTTAACACCCTTATCACCGTGGTTCTGCTTAACCCCATCTGAAGGACCAACAGTTTCTGCTTACGTTTGGGATTTCTTTGAATTCGTGCCTTCACAGCTTTTATCACTGCTGGAGTCCTAACAGACCGAGGGCGACCACTTCTTGACCTGTCATCTACACTAGAGTCTTCATTGTATCGTTTGATGGTACGATAAACGAATCTTTTGGTTATATTCAAATTTTTCAGTATGTTAAAAATTTGAATTGGCGCGTAACCGCAACGATGCAACGCAATAACTGCAACACGGTCTTCTTTAAGCGTCCACTCCATATTTAAAAATGAGTAAAATTCTAAAAGTATACATTTTTATTTTCATGAACAATTCGAAATTCGAATTTAATAAACTTTTTTGTGGCCAGCATTCTAAAAGAAAAGTTTTTACTGTGTGACAATACTTATGACCTGACTAGGTAAATAAATATATTGGGACATTTCATACAACGCCAAAGTAAGTTGCACAGCACTAGATAACTGATATACTTACTACATATACACTTTTCTTTTGTAAAAAATACGTATTATACACACCAAGACGCCAGGCGGGAATCGAACCTTCACAAGCGTATCGACGTGCGTTAGCCGTTACGCCAGGAGATCGTTGTAATCCCTTAATATCTTACAGTTATTGTTGCACCTTACTATGCATTCACTCTGTTTTTCACATCTCGGCCTATCTCAACGTTATTCTGGATTAATGATCCGAGGTACTGGAACTTGGAGCAAGTTGGCAGAGATACTTCTTAAGCTTCTTAAGTAGTCTAAAGTTGCAAAATAGATGTTCAGTTTTGGTTCTACCTATCTTCAACCCAACATATATTAATATATCACGTATTTCATATTTACCTTCTAATTAAGAAGCCTGTTCCAAGACTGACTAAACAATGGCGACTTAAAATAAAATAATTATGTTTACTAACTAAGAAGATACACGAAGCATCATCGTACTTTACCGGTAAAAATGGAGTTTTAAAAACATTCGTTTAAATTTATCTCTGTTCTCTATGAAATTTATATAAAACAAATCCTTTACTCGTATTTTTATAGCTGGGATACATTTTGATTTACTGTCGGAGATGTCTTCAAACTTAAAGACTAGGCAAAAAAAAAAGTTGTATCGAAATCATTGCATTACTATGTCGCGGATATCACGTCGCGGAAACGTTGAGTTTGGTGAGAGGTTTTCTGGAATGCTCTGAAAGGAGCTACGCAGAGAATTTTAGTTTTAAATTAAAGAACTTACTAAATGCTACAAAGTTACGATGATATGGTTATTTGTATTTTAACAAATTATTGTAAAAATGAACAATGTAATAGCCCGAAAAGTGTGGTGGAAAATGAAAAAGTTTATGAATGATGAATTTTCAATTTACGACAAATTTAACAGCTTTCGACGTCAGCTTCAAAACTATTTTAGTATCATAAAGTGTAAAAATCGATTTATTATTCAAAAGCCCGATTTTATATGATGATAATATAATTTTTTTATCTGACATCACAAAATCCACCGCAGCATATTCATCTCCGTGACTCTGAGTACTTGCTTGTGTCGCTCCAGCACCGGCCACGTTTCACATGCGTATAAAAGGACAGGCCTGATGATGGTCGTATAGAACCAGTCCCTTCAATTTAACGGGTATTTTGGAGTCAGAAATGACACCTTACGCCATTTGGCCCACGTGGCAGCACTCATTGGAGTACCTTAACGTCACAATCAATGTCACCAGACGCGTGAAATACAGATTCCAGGTATTTCACCTGTTCCGTACGCTTGACCGTATCGCCGCCGTATCGCATAGGTGCGCACGGATGTGGGATCTGTGGAGTTGTAGGACAAGTGCTCGGTCGTCGCCACATTAAGCTTCAGACCGCCGTTCTCAAGCGATTCCTTACATGCCTTCATACGTCTCAACAACCTACCCCTGTCTGAATCTGCCAACGCTATATCATTAGCATACATGAACAACCACGGGGGTACTAATGTGAGTTTCTGATGCTGTTTGACAGTACGTCTAATACCACGCTGAAAAAAAAACGAACTAAATTGTATTCACGTATTAACATGCCTGAAAATATGTAAGAAGAAAATCCCCTTTGAAATGCCTTCACATCAGTGACAAATGATCCGTGCTCATATTACGAAACGCTACAATCTTGAAATGTGCTAATTCGCAACAAGTTGTCGCTTGACAGGGCAAATCCCCGTGCACGTCTAAGACGATTAATTTTAATAACAAAGCTAAGTGAAATTGGGACTTAAAGTTTCAGCGATGCCCGCGACGGAATAAATTAAATAGTGCTCCGAGAAACGCGGTATTATAATGGAGTTACACCTAACACCTCGTTTATTTTAATAAAGATTAATGTAGTTGAATTATTGTAACTGAAACTGAATTTTGCATATACAGAGAAAATGATAAATTATGAATGAAAAAATTATACATTGGAATGTCAAAGTTTGAGTTTATTTAACTTCTTTCATTATTAGCGCTTTCTCATTTCTTCCTCTTCAAAACCTTAGGTAAAGGGTTCAATATTGTCACAGGACAATAATGGTGCCTTTTGTGCAGGCACTTCTTTGAGACTCTTTTTTCTTGTTTAGAGAAACTCAGGAGATAAGATGTAATAGATTTTATTAACACAAGAAGCGTTACACACGCTACTAATAAACGTATTTTTCTTATAGATATGTATTTTTTCTCTTCTCAATATCCATAAAAGGTTGGGAATTCGAGTTTAACGGAATGTAAATTCATCTGTATGCGGGGTCATGAGACCCGGTCTGAATAGCATAACGCTGTTAAATAAAATTGTCCCTAACATTACCCCAAAATGCCGAAACGGTAAAACGTCGACAAATTCGTAAGTGCGTACCGTACATAATTATCGGGACGTGTCGTCAGTATCAGCTTTCTCGGCTCGTTAATTACGGAGGTTTACGGGAACTCTGACTGGGCTAAATCATGGCCCGACACAATACACGTCACTTATTAAGTTATATCACAGGCGTATTAATTTTACGGATCTCCGAATTCTGCTTATGTTACTGTTTCCGTTCAAGCAAAACTATTTTACAATTTGTTCACGTGTGAAGTTATACTTATAATATTAAATTCAGGGATCATACGAGATATATATATATATATATATATATATATATATATATATATATATATATATATATATATATATATATATATATATATATATATATATATATATATATATATATATATATATATATATATATATATATATATATATATATATATATATATATATATATATACAAACTTGCTAGTCTCATTTTCATTCCAAGTACTTGCGTTCCATTTTCATTTACGTACATGTTGTACTAATAGTCGCGGCTTGCTTTTTATGACCGGCTGCCTGCCTGACCGCAACCCCTTTTTGGGGATTATTCAAATATCTTAAAATTAATATAGGTATAAAATACTCATATATATTTGCAACGTAAATACTATTAACTACTTATATATACTACTAAATTCCGCAATTTAAATAAAACATATGTATGTCCAATTGCAATTTAAACAAAACATTGCGCTTCTTATGTCTCGTTTTCTAAGGCATATAATACTTCTTGTGAATCCATCCCACAATATTCGATGTTGTTCTTTGTAATGTTTCCTCATTACACTTGACTATACTATCTTTAATTTTCCACCATAAGAATAGATTTGTGTTTTACTTTATTATTCCAAACACGTAAAAATACAGATAAATATTTGTAAACATAATTTAAATTTATCTTACTCATATATTGAGATACTGACGGATTAATTGGATTACATAAAATATTCTAATCATTTCACTGTATCAAGTGTTTTCAGTACTTATGAATTTCTGCAACTTAGAAAGTTGTAGAAATAATTAATGTTTTATAATGCTCTATTTTAGTCGTTAAATAGAATGAGCGTGATACAATATAGTATGTAATATTGTATAGGAAACAAGATAAACCAACAAAAGTCAAGCCATTTCAACGTTTTAAGGACTTCGTCGTTAAATCAAGTGACGATATAAAAAGATGACACTGTATTTTTGAATAAATTCCTCTCTAACGTTTTAACTTTAAAGCAAAAATTTTGCGCCATAGTTTTCATTACACTGAGAAAATAAACTTACACATAAATTAATAGTGAAAATATGATTGGGTTTTAAATTATTAGTTTAAAATGTAAATATAAGTATAAATCAAAAATGTATAGTCAACTTTCTTATATTTTAATTTATTATCTTATATTATTTAAAGTCGGCAAAAGAGTTCTCTATTTACTTTTTACTGCTAACTTTTTATCCAGTTCCAACCAAAATTTTATAAACTATATTGTATTTTATAAACTGTGTTGCATGTATTTTCATTGTGTCTTACCCTGAGGTAAATATCAGTAAACAACTACAAGAAGATAATTGGCCACACCTTTAAGCAAATATATTTTGACAACGGCCGTTGGAGAAACAATTGTGAAAATGTCACTAAACATTTTCTTAATAGGAGTAATCCTCACTTGTTATCTTTTACGACTTGAAGAAAGTAATGGGGTCTAAAATATACGGGCGCAGTATCATGTCTGCTACTAACATGTCTCCAATATTAATGAAGGCACGAATATAAAGTGAAATAGTATATATAATACTAGCTGACCCGGCAAACGTTGTCCTACCATATAAATAAAAAAATAGCCGATGGCCATCCCCGAGGTCAAAACTATCTCTATACCGAAATTCATCGAAATTGGTTCAGCGGTTGAAACGTAACACAGATCGACAGATTTCTCGGATACGGGTGTTATTAATAAAATCATAAAACTGTGAACACTATTATGACGCGTCTTTAGGGAGACCACGGGGGATGGATATGAGAGATGCAGGGACGAGTGGGTATAGTGGATTTTTTTAAATCTACCCTCCGTTTTTATCCGTGCAGGGCCGAAGAATCTTTCTTCAGTATTCTATACTGACCTCTGCGGCCAGGGTCGGCCTGTCTTAAAACGCGACAAAACAACCCTCCCTAGCTACGTAGTACCTGTAGGCCTCAAGCCCGTCTGGATGGCGACCACCTTTGGTCTTAAGTATGCCGCCATAATAACCTTGTGTTGTGTTCCGGCATTAGTGACCCAAGTTCTTGTACCCTTATGAGACAGCAGCGTGTTCGCGATGCCAGTGGCGTTGCAAACACCCATAGAATGCGGTAACTGTTAAATTTTAAGTAGGCCTGTCTGCTATCCTACAGCAATAAAGGCAGACTTAAAAAAATACTGCAGAGTGGCGCCATCTCTTGACGGAGTTATGAACAATGTTCTCTTTTCAAATCCACCCCTAGTGAGCGTTGTGACAGTTTCTAGGGTCTAATATTTATGATTCAAATGTAATGTATAAATGATGCTTTTCCTTTGAGTTATACGGTTGAGTTTGAGGGTAGGGGGGTTAGGACTTGAATATTTTTTTAATATACGTGCTTTTTATATTGTTAATATACTCTTGAAAGGCAACCCTTACTAAGCGACATTGAGTGAACTTTCCAGGAAATAAACTCCTGTACAGACAGCAGTGCGTTCACGGTGCCCCTAGCGTTGCAAACATTTGTATACGACGGTAATTGGTTGTTATTAAATGGGGCGTTATGCTGTTTGCTGTTCGTTAACAATAAAAAAGGAAAGGGATTTGAAGTTCAAATATTTAGAAAATAAAATATTATAACTAACCTAATTTTTGGATTAGAATGATTTTCATTTTTCCGCACAGTAGCAGGGTAAGAATACTAACCCCTGCGGCCGGAGTCAGCCTGTTATAAATGGCGACAAAACAACCCTAGCTACGTGGTAGGGCCGCAAGCCCGTCTGGATGGCAATATGTATTTATTTACTAAAAAAACTATATACATATGTAATGTATCAGTGATGTAGTACTCGTAACACAGCTCTTCTTCAGTTTCATTGCTTCGAAGATTCTGAACGCGTCTTGCGTCGCACGTGCGACGGCCGATATTTTAACGCCTCACTGGTGACATTTTATTATCGATAATAATAAATATCACTATGATAACTCTAAACACACGAATCATTGATGTACATCAGTGTGAAGTTTGAAATTAACTGTCACTTGATTTGCTTCCAGAGTGCAACTATGTTCTATAATAACATAACAATATATATAACTTTTTTATAGTTTTCATTTTATACTAACCTTGTCCTAACAATAACAAACACATAAAACAAAGAATCATCCAATTTGGTGAAGTCATTCGGAAGTTATGTGCGTACATACATTTCGAAGATTTCCATTGTGTCCCCACATATGATTCTAAACGGATATATTAAAATTTCACAATGCTTTAAACTAAATTGCCTACTAAAATTCAAATATGCCACTGTCTCGACCGCTGAAACATTCATTATTCATTCCTTGGCAGCTTATTTCCGGTTGCAGCTCATAAATAGGGATGGTACATTAAATTGTGTTTGTGAATACTCTATTCTAAGAGATGACTTTAAAATGTAAAAGAATAGTCCGACATATTCATCTTCATAATTTCACGATGAGACTCGATTATTAGAAAGATTTTAGAGTCTCGCATGTGCTTAGATCAAATGAAATATAATAACTCAAGATTTTGTAAAATAATTCCTCGAGTTACATTTTTGTTGTAACGTAGAATTCAAGTTACCCACCCTTTTTCTTTTAAAGGTTCCCTGTAACGCTCGAAGCTTCAAAGTGCAGAGTATGATACAAGATTTGGTTTGTGCAGCCTGTTCTCTAAGCGAAGCCTATCCTAAGTAACTTGTTAAATATCTAAAGAGGTAATCTGTTTGTAGTATTTTACAACTCTATAGATAAGAATAGAAGAGATTGGATAAGTCTATGAAAATAAAAATAAGAGTCTAGCTATTTATTTCAATAATTATAGACAAAATTACAAGAATTTTTAAAATAAATTTATTTTTAAATGTTAGAAATACGGAGCAGTAGAAAGCTTAATAAGTTTCTTGCTGAGCGTCAGTTATGACACATTTTGAGCTACAAATTGTACTAACGATAGCGCTGTAACAAGAAAAGCTAGCTCGGGGGCAATTTATTATGCAACGTTCTAGAAAACACGTTGAAATATTCCAAGAACACAACGAAACAAAGACCTGGTAGAAAAGAGTTTAGCGAAAATTCTGAACGACTAATGTCTTACATTTACAAGCTATTTTTATGCCAGTAAAAGGATTTTATCTTACCACACATTGAACGGAAGCAGTCCTTTGTTGGAGTTGCTGCTCCTTTATGCTCTTTGTGAATATTTAGTCATACGAGAAAATTAATAACCTACGTCACACATATGACGTATGTTATTAATATTATTACCATTAGACAATTACTCTTATAGGAGATATTACCTTTTTCCTTTTAAAATATAAATATGTGTACTGTTATGTAATTTCAACCATTACAAACTGCATTTTACAATTTAATAACGTGCTATATACCTATATAATATAATGATTTATAGTCGTATATACAGTCGTATAGTCGTAAATCTAGCAAACTAACAAATTTAGAATAACCAATGGATTAAAGGAATATAATAGAAATTTTGAGTTTCTTTTTAATTCTATTTATATAATGGTTATTAATTATTCTTAGTTTTAATTCATACAAAATCATCTTAATTAAAATATAAATATAATTTATTACAAAAATATTTGAAAATCCATATTAATAATATGTGACATCGAAAAACTCAAGTAAAAACTGAAAGCAGAGATTAATAACAACAAACTAGGTACCATACGAGTACACAGCTGATTTTATAACATTTTGTATTAACAAAAGAATGTTACATTCGCAAATTAAAGTCCTCACAAAAACATCATTCTCGTTCAGAAAATCACTTGCAATCCTAATGAGATCGATTTATACTTAACTTGCCTGCTTAAAACAACAACTGACAACAGTAACTTCCCATCCAGTAAATCAACAATAAATCGTTATTTAAAAGTTCAACATTAATATGTCTTACTGCTACTTTTCTACTGATAAAATTGAAGCACCGGTAATTTTATGTCTTTGTTAAGCATACAATTAATTCACTGATACAATATGCTGAAAGTATGTTAGGTTTGCCACCAAAATTTCTTCATACTCTATTCAACTTTACCAGACAATGTTCTTTTGTAAGGTGATGTTGGGGGAAACCATAAAAATTACCTTTCCTTCGATTCCGAGCTGTCGGGGAGTTGAGCACAGGACGAGACAAATGCGTGTGTGTTATATTCCTATATACGACATAATTGAGTTTGAATATTGTGGTTGTTTCTGTAGATATTTTTTAAAGATGTAGGTATGCAAGACTGAATTAACGGTCTATAGTGACTAATAGGTGTAAAAAGCTTCTAGGCTAAGTGGACAATTTATTCATACGGTGACAACCTTAGATGTCACGAACACAGCGCGTGAACAAAGTTTCTATCTGTAATAGCTATAACGCGTATTTTTACTAGAGATTTGATTAAGCCCGAGGATGTGACTTCAGATAAGTGATGGGGTGACCCTCTTAAGGCTGTGAACATATCGGTGATATTGTACTTAATTTTTACACGCCTCCTAAATTCTATACGGAATAATGATTTGTATGGAATAAAAGTTTATGAATATATCCCCGCAGTAGGTCAGCTAATGATTTCGCTCAGTGAAGCTGACTCGATTATTATCCTAGGGGAATTATTTAGAATGCTCGGTGTAAATGAAACCTAATTCCGAATCGGGAATGAAAATAACAAAAATCATTAGCACCTAATTAAGTAATAAACCAAATTAAATTTTTCCCTGCGGCCGGAGTCGGCCATAAAAGGCGCAAATCAACCCTATCTAGGTTGTGGGGCCCAAGCCCGGATAGCAACCACCCCTGGTGTATAAGTAATATCCTTGCGTTGTGTTCAGGCAGTGACCCAGATTCACAGGAAACGCTGCTGTCTGCATATAAGTACAGTCCTATATGCGGATAGCAACGTGTTAGCAGTGCGCCTAGCGTCGCAAACATCCATATGCGATGGAAACGGCTTACCTTTTAGTAGGCCGTTGGCCTATCTGTTATTGCTCACCAATAAAAAAGTGCATGTAAGTGTACTTATGTGCGCACATAATAAGTTATATTTCTTTAGCATAACACAACAAAAATACCTAAATATGTCATTCCGTGCGCCACAGCTCTTTATTTGTAAAAGGAATGATAAATTCATAAAAATAATACCTACAATCAACCTCAGACCTATAAATGCACTTAAAGTTTTTTTAAGATAACAGTCACTTTGATCACGAATTTTTACAATAACTTTTTTTAAACTTTAACTCTTTATTTCGGAATGAAATTAGTAAAAAAAAAGATTGATATAGAGCACCCCACGCTTTTAGAATAGTGACATAAATTTTCTCGATGGTAATTTTATTCTTATGTTTTATGTTTTACATTTTTTACTTTTTAGTTTGATGAACTATAAAATATAATTTATTTGTTCCTATCGGTTCCGGTATAAATTTATAGAATTTGTAGTTAAAGTTTGTAGTACATTAAACGAAACAATTACCGTAATCGCCTTCGTTCTAGAATTACTTTTTTTGGTCTCAGGGAAAAACCCTCTCCTGACGGGTTCCCTCGGTCTCCCTATATGTGGGACTTCGGGAAAGGTGTTCGGCCATCCCAATACCCACTAAAAACCCCGCTGTTCACCTATCGCCTACGCTCGGGTCCACGGATATATGGCCAGCCGATCTCGTGGCCCGGGACGATTCTAGAATTACTTGCCCTAACTTTGTCAATTTGGAGCGAGGACCAAAAACGGGAATCGAATAAAATATGCTGTTCATTTTAACGATTTATTTTTTATGTGGGTCTGCACAGGTAGAATTTTAGGCGCATATGGTTTTGATCGATGAATTGTACAACATTCCCACAAAATAGATAAAAAAAGGATTAAATACAAAAACGCACAGGTATTTATTATCAAACACCTGTCTGGACTGAATTGGAGCTCGAGTCGTCAGACGTCAGACGTCACACGTGTTAAAGTATAGGGATTCTATTTTTTATTTGTTTCTCTGCGTGAATACTTGAAGTGATTCGGGTGGTCAAGGTCAGAGCGTGTGTTGCTGTAGAAGATTTTATCCTTATGGTATCCCGTATTCAAATGTTACCAAGGTCAAAATTTATGCAATGTCAATATTGACCTTGATTAGTTCGCGGAGGTTTCCCTATTCCCGGACTCCGAGGCAATACCTAGTTTAAGAGTTGAGATTGAAGGGAAGTCTAAGATTTAAAAATTTCCAAATAAAACCTTATTCGGAGCTCTCTTCACGATTACAAGAAAGAAAATTGGAGAGCTACGCTGTAGCCTGGCGTTTTTAGGCATGTATTTTATTTTAATGTAATTATTTTCCCAGGTATTCAGTTTTTATTTTTATTTTCTCAAGCCTTTTTCCCTCTCACGTCTTTTATTTTTTTACGCTTAGTTCCTACTAAGGAACGCTTTATACTATACGAGTAAAGCTTCGCTTCTTTCGGGCGTCCCTAGACGGCACTGTTATTTTTTTATTGCTGTAGGACAGCAGAAAGGCTGACGGACCTCTTAAAATTTAGCAGTTACTGTTGCCTATTGGTGTTTGCAACGCCAGTGACATCGCGAACCCGCTGCTGTCCCATAAGGGTACAGGAACTTGGGTCACTAATGCCAGAACACAACTCAGGGTTAAAATGGCGGCAAACTTAAGACCAAAGGTGGTAGCCATCCAGACGGGCTTGGGGCCCTACCCCGTAGCTAGGGTGGGTTGTTTTGTCGCCTTTTACGACAGGCCAACCCTGACCGCAGAGTTAGTATATTCTTTCTCAGCCCCTGCACGGATAAAACTTCGTTTTGAGGGCTTTATTAATTCCACTTAATTAAGGACGTTGTTTAATTCCGTTATAACTTTATAATTTCCTTCCAAGATATGTTTTTGTCATCATACAATAAGATTATATTTCCTAATACTAAAAAAAATTTACTCCACGTGCAGACTAAAGTAAACATTTTTATCTTACACATATTTACACCAGTCTTGTCAATGTGTCACCAGATGTCAATGTGAAGTAAAAGTTACGTATGAATTAGATGGTAAATATAATTTCATTTAATAAAACATTTTTGAATGATCGATATAATATATTTAGTACATTAAATATTTTAATATTAAAATATGATATGTTAAGTTAATTCTCAGCTTTATACTTTTATTAGAATTTTTCTTTTAAATAACTTATAATTTTTTTATTTAACAAAATTTAATGTTTGAATGTAATAAATAATATTAATGTAATATAAAAAATATATAACATATAAAATTTATTGTTTTCTTTTGAGTATTATGCATACTTATAAACTTTATAATTTTATTATCATTCATAATCATCATCGTCAAAAGGTCAACCCCATTTGCATACTAAACTTCTTTGAAACCCTTTTCATCCTGCCCTTGGTTCGGTCGTTATGTATACGAGGTGATTCTAGGCTGAAATTTATGTGTCCTTTAATTAACACTTCCTTTTCTTTTGCACAGATAAATAGTAATTAATAACAGTAAATAACGTCTCCTAGCTCGACGCATATTTTCCATAGAGGAAATGGTTTCCTATGTTTTTCTTCACTGCATGTATGTGGCAACTAGATAATATATGAATAATAATGATAATATATGAATCATGCGAGAAACAAATGAGATGCATATATTTGTCATATTATTATTACTACACGACGTAAGAAAACAAATTATACTGTAGTTTCTACAGCTAAAACCAAAAAGAAAATCCCATACCCGTTGCCTGAATGGGATAAACTCGATTTTATCACTACCTATAAACGAGTTGTTGTGAAGTATTCAAAGACCACACAGAAATATAAAACAAAGTAAGTGTATTTAAGAAAACAAAGTTACAGAGGTACAGATTAAATATTGAAATAGAGACCTTACACTGAAACACGTCTAAAACTAACCGACATGTCATTAAATATGTAGTCTATTTAGATTTAAACCATTGCGAACAAAATGAAACCAGGTACTCACCTTCTTGCTGTAGTCGTAATTTTTACTGTGACCAGTAGAAGTTATCTATTCAGCTAATAGAACAGTTCTGTAATAATTGTAACGTATCCCACAATCTCTTGTGTCCCAATACAATTTCACCTACTACCTATTGCATAAAAAACGAATAAATATGTACAGCAAAATTTAATTTTGTGGATAGGAATATGAAGGAGAGTAGACGGCAATAATTCCTATAAAAACCATGCATCTATTTTGGTCCTCGTCCTATACGGCTTGAGGTATAAAAAGCACAGGTCAGACCGCATATGGAGTACTGCTCACATCTATGGGCTGGAGCACCCGCCTGTCAGCTCAATCCAACTTCATCCAACGGCGCGCAGTTCGTTTTGTCGGCGATCCCATACTCACAGACGGTCTAGACACGCTTGGACTTCGGATAAAATTTGCATCTCTTTGCGTATTCTACCGTCTGTACAACGGGGAGTGTTCTGAAGAGCTATTTAGAATAGTGCCCTCGTCGTCTTTCTACCACCGCACTGCCCGCCATCGGCTGTGTGTTCATCCCCATTTCTTGGAGCCTCTTCTTTCTTGTACGAAACGGTTCTCAAGAACGTTTAAGTTTCGCACTCTCAGGATTCGGCATGAGTTTCCAACTGAGGTTTCCTAAGCGCGGCACGATATGGGGTTCTTCAAAAAAGGCGTTATAAAATTTCTTCGAGGCCGGCAGCGCGTTGGTTTTATACCTCTGGTATTGCAAACGTCCATAGGTGACGATGACCACCTGCCAGGATGGGCAGTTTGCCTGTCTACTAAACTCTAGCTATAAAAATATTATATAAATTTACTTCAATACTCTGTCGAATTTATTGATCCACTATGGCTGCCGTCTCCATTGTTAAGTAACGGAAAACGTCTTGAAATCTATTATTACTATACCCCGTGGCTAGATGGGGCTATGACCTGCGAAAAGCGGCTGACAGCTTATGTCCAGCAGTGGACCTGGCTAATATGAGGATATGGATATTGATTGTCCACTTCTTCTTAGTAAAATTAATTTAAATGTATCAACAAGGTCGTTCAGATGCCCTTAATACACTGTTACTCATTGTTCCACTAATTATAGACATACCAATTTTTTGTAAGGTCTTCTGGAATAGTTATTAGTGTAGTAACCAGTAATTCTTGCTTAGATTTATTTTAAACATCTCCACGATCGTTTATGTCTTTCATGGCCAAAAGTCGGTTTGCAAATAATTCATAATACAAACTTTTCTTAACATAAATTGATTTAATATTTTTTACCAATATTATACTTTCACTTGTTATTATTAAGACGTAAGTTGTAATTTACTTAACTTTAAGATACGTGTTTGTGTCATATATTATGTTAAATACCTGCGAAAACATACTAATAGTGTTTTAGTTTTATGTATATTAAGTTTTAGTTTTAGAAAACACACAGTGGTGAATAGATTTTTTTTTATTATATCTTCTTCAGTAAATATTCGTTATAAGTTTTAAATGTTACAAACAGTAGACTGGCAGACTTGTCTGGTCGTGACGCTCAGAGAGAATGGGTTCGCGAGCAAATAGTGTACGAACCGTGTTACTGCGTCAGGGCGACAATAGCTGATTGCGGCACGTCTCACGTTTAGAACCTTTTCAATATATTTTTATGTTTTCATAAATTTTATATATGTTCACAGATCTTTAATAATTGGACATAGGAATTCACAAGCGAGAACCAAACAAGCACTGCGGTTTGTCATTCACTTACAAACAGCAGATGAGTGCCCGGCTTTAGTAAGTAATCAGACTTTTCCATTATTTTTAGAAATTTAGAGCATATCCCTTTGAATATGTAATGATAATCTCTGTGCATAAATATTATTTACACGCAGATTCATATATCTTAACCTATTTATTAATGTAGTAAAATACAGTTGTTATAACGGACCATGGTAGTCTAATGGAGTATTTTATATATATAGGTATATATAATATACGTACTTAGGTAAGCTTGCGGAGGTCACGGCTTCGATTCCCATTTTGCGTCTGGGCGTTTATGTATAATATCTATTTATTTACAAAATAAAAGTATACATGTAGTATTTTAGTAATCTAGTACCCAAAAATTCTATTTGTAGAAGCTTAATGGAGCGTACAGCGACAAAGCATGCAGTTCTATGTTTGAGTTGTCTAGTGAATATGTGACCCAAAAATGCAATTTCAGTTAATATGTCTTAAGAGATTTGAAACATGTTTAATGTAAGATATAATAATAACAGCACATGGCGTTCGATTGCATGGCTCGGGCATAGGTAGAGACCTAGAGGATATATCTACTCGTGCCTGCTACGCTTGTCCAAGGTAGATTGGCGGGTTACACAAACCAGTGAACTCAGCATACAGGGTTCCTTACGATGTATTCTTTCACCATTGGTACATGGCAATTATACTATAATATGCATATTAGGCGAGAAAACTGCCTAAACGATGCATGCTACGGTAAGATCCAAGACGTCTAGATTGGTCTCCAAGTGAAATACCTCTGAGCAATTAACCAAAATAGGATAAAAAAACAACAATTTCTGCGTTAAATATGTTTAGTTTATGACATTAGAAGTGATGAAGAGATATTTCATAATGTAAATTTAAAGTTATTTAAGTAAACTCAAATAATATTACCAAGAAGTTTGGGTCAAAATTTTCATTCAATATCGAGAGAAAAGACCTTACTTTTGTCCTTTTTGCTTTCTATAATAATAGATTACTATCTAACTATGATTGTAAAAATTTTAAACCACGTTAAAGAAGAATACTGAAAATGGAAGAAAAATCACAGTATTTCATATCCCCAGGATTCCACAATTGAGCTTTATTACAATACTACACTTCTGCCATCTTGTTTTTTAGTATACAATTTATTTTTTACTGTAAAACTACCTTCTGGTCGGTCCTTCAAGACCAGGTCACGCTATTCATTCATTTAAGACATTTTAAATTTCTAACGGTACCCGAGAGAAAACAAAAGAAGTAGAGGCAGGTAATTTAAATATTGGGAAGATAATTTTAAGAAGTTAGCAAGCCCAAAGCCCAAGGCAAAAATTGAGAAAAATTGAAAAGCCTTGAAAGGAGGCATTTATTCAAACAGATCAAAAAGCTGTTATAGAGGAAATGTAACCAATTATCAAGAAGAACTAAAGTTTTTATTTATATTAAATTTAAAAATAAAACAAATATTAAAGAAAACAGCAGTATGACGACCCCAAAATGTCGGTTAAGTTAAAGGTCTATCTTTTATACGGTTCTGAAAAGTAGCCTGTGCTAAAGCGACACAAGCAGGAACTACGTGTCACTGAGATAAATATGCTGCTGTCGACGTGCGCATTAACGTGAAAGAACCACGTTAGGAACTCTCGCATGCGCGGTAACTTTAATATCCGTAATATTGCGAATAAATTGCAGGAGTGTCGCCTTTGTTGGTATGGTCACAATTTACGGCAACCGGATCCCTACGTGGGTAACAAATATCTAGTCGTACCGCCTCTGCCGGGCCCCCCTATGAGCAGTAGACTCAAAAAGTGCTGGGTTGATGAAAGGGTTGTTGATATGCGTGCCAGTGGACTCACTCTCTCAACTCATAACAAGGATACTGAAGACCGTGCGAATTGGAGAAGAAAAAGTTAAAAATCAAATCCCGGGCACCAAAGCAAAAGGGTTTCAACCGGGATATAACGTTAGGATGATAATTAATGTCTATACTTAAAAATGTAAAATGTTATTTTTAAATCCATCATCGCATACATTTATTATAATGTATGACAAAACAATGTCATATTTTGGGCGAATTAAATTATTTTAACACAAGTTTAGTGCGATGATACAGGATGATCATTCAATGTCAAATGATATTAGTAAAGTTATTGATGGCTGATCATAATGGCCCACACCAAACCTCACATTAGCTAACAGATGTATATTACTTTGATATCTTTCACGTGTTTCCGATTTTGGGTATTGAATGTTAGTTGATTTTGATGGTGCATGTTATAATAATTTCTTCAAATGCATAATTAATCTTCAAAATATAAAAATTGCCTTAATCGACAGGGTCATTCATAGTTTTGTAGATTATGAGAAAAATAAACTTTCCATGTTTAAATTTGTAACAAAAGTGGCAAAATATAACAACTTCTAACTTCACTATATTAAATTCTACATTATTAAACGTATTTACACTTAGTTTCGGATATCTAACTTTTGCTATGACTATGAATAATAAGCACACTGTACAAGTAGAATAAAAAAATATCTTTGTCTATTTATATATATATATATATATATATATATATATATATATATATATATATATATATATATATATATATATATATATATATATATAATACGAGTAAACTACCAAATTATAATTAACTTTCATGTACTTTCCTTCGTTGTTCCTAATAACTACATTAATCAGCCACCAGATTGATTCATTTATTTGTTTGAACAAGAGTGAAATAATGCACAGATATTACATATAAATAGTAATGTCCTTATCCTGTTCTACCCAAAAGGCGTACAAAATTAATTATTACTCATGAAAATATTATTTCTAACTAGCTGACCCGGCAAACGTTGTTCTGTCATATAAATTGAAAAAAAGCAAAAAAGTAGCCTATGCCCTTCTTCAAGGTTTACTCTATCTCTATACTGAAATTCATCAAAATTGGTTAAGCCATCGCGCACTTTTTTTATCAATCTTTTTAAGATATACAATTCCTTAGTACATTCATTTGATCTATCTCGTAAGGTTTAGCCAGCGTTTGCAATTTACGCGCACAAAAATATGTTTGTTACGACATCACATAACAAATCTTTGAATTTTTCAGCATTACTATACATATAAATACTTTATTATACATATAAATCTTATACTTGAATCACTATCTATTGCTAAAAACTGCATTAAAATCCGTTGAATAGTTTAACAGACCTAAGCGAACAGACAGCGGAAGCGACTTCATTTTACACTATGTAATGTATTGCTCACAAACTCTATAAATTTTATGCACGAAGTTTAATTTTAAATTCCTAAAGTTGCTAGCTTCAGCTATTATAATAATTACAACTTAGTATCAAACCATTCCTTTTTTTGAGAATTTACCTAATTCACTTTGTGTGCAATTATTATAAATGATCAACACTTGGAAATTTATCATAAACAACAATAATAATGCCTTTATGGGAACTGAAAATACCTTTCAATAATAATCTTTCTTTCTTGAAAGAGTCAACAAGTAATATAAAAAATTATAATATTAGGGCTCAATTATACTACAATCTTACATCAACTATAAAGAAATGCTCAGATGCGGAAATTAAATGAGTGCCTTTTCAAAATAATTCCGTTTCAACAAACTTCATTCAATTTTATAAGAGGCTTTTAAATATCCAACAATGCTTGCTTTTGTTAAATCGAGACTTAGGTATCGCATTTATATTCTTTATTGTTAAAAAAATTCAGGGACTTATTAAAATTTTACACTATTTCTATCGTCATATTTTTTTATAAAAAAAATTTACACGAGGTCTGATCTTACTGCCTCTTGATTAAATATTAAAACTACAAACAGTATAACGCTCAATAATTCTGTTTTATAGACAATTTACGAAAACAAATTTAGATCACAACAAACTATTTGCAGTCATACAAATATATCTTTAAACGAGCAAATCTTGTATATATATAATTGGAATCTCGGAATCGGCTCCAACAATTTTCATGAAATTTAGTATACGGGGGGTTTCGGGGACGATAAATCGATCTAGCTAGGAATCATTTCTAGAAAATGTCAAAAGGTGGCGTTTGAGTAGTCCCAATTTAAACTGAAAAATGACTCTTCCTGACATCTATCGGCGAATAATAATACTATTTTTTTTAAATTGCTTTAACGACACAACAACACCAAAGCTATTCCAGCAGATGGCGTTGTTAAGTAACACGAAGTCAATGAGTGTTTGCTTTGAGGTTAGACTAAGAAAATCAATTGTTAATTTCCAAAAAACACAATTTATAAAAAAAAAATACCATGCAAAGCTCGGTCATTCGGTTACTGTTATCTTATTTATTTATATATTTATTATTAAATATGCGGATTGAATCAACAAACAACACTTGCATAGCCCCTAAACCGTATCTTCATTAAATCTTTTTTCCCGTGAAAGGGTGGAATAAGAATAATAACCACTACGGCATATCGTAAAAGACGACAAAACAACCCTAGCTACGCGGTAGGGCCCCAAGCCCGTCTGTATGACAACTACCCATAGTCTATAATATATGAATAATTATATATGAGGCCTTAATAACCTTGTATTGTGTTCCGGTATTCATGACTCAGGTTCATGTGCCCCTATGACAGCATCGCGTTGTGTCCCTAGCATCGCAAGCCATAGGTCACGGTAACTGCTAACTATCAAGTGGGCCGTTAGCCTGACTGCTGTTCCTCAGCAATATACTATAAAAATAATCTAGAAGCACCGTTGCAAACAAAAATATATTCCCAAACCAATTCCAACAAAACTTTTTTCATTTATTTTTGCTGATTATAGAACCATTCCAGAGGTGGATTAATTATTTTTCAGTTATATACGATACTAAAATAAAAAAACTTACGATTCCCTAGTTTTAATTATCTAATATATAAAATTCTCGTGTCACAGTTTCGGTGAGGCTTGACCGATTCTCATGAAATTTTGTGAGCATATTGAGTAGGTCTGAGAATCAGCCAACATCTATTTTTCATCCCCCTAAATGTTAGGGGTGACCCACCCCCAAAAATTTATTTTTTATTTTTTGACATTTTATTATTTATATGGCAGAACAACGTTTGCCGGGTCA
Source organism: Malacosoma neustria (assembly GCA_963693495.1). Lineage (NCBI taxonomy): Eukaryota > Metazoa > Arthropoda > Insecta > Lepidoptera > Lasiocampidae > Malacosoma > Malacosoma neustria. Next base: position 12,756,040 of record OY856371.1, read on the forward strand.
GCTAGTATTAAATATAAACATATGTGGTTAATAAAAACCCGAAATTCGCATGATCGATATTATTCCATTCGCACTAACTGCTATTATAATTATAACATTTTATTTTATATTGTATTTATTACCTTTGCCAAATTTTTCTATGTTACATAACAGCCTTTTTACCTGCGCAAAAAATAAAGACAAATTATTCGGTGAAAAGCTGCTTACAGTTTTTATAGCTTGAGGAATTGGAATCTGGTTGACTAGAGTAGGATTTTTTTTATAGCTAGAGGTTTTATAGTTATAATTTTTTATAGCTAGAGTTTAGCACACAGGCAGACGGCCCACCCTGGCAGGTGGTCACCGTTGCCTACGGACGTTTGCAGCACCAGAGACAATTACCAACGCGCTGCCGGCCTCGAAGAAATTTTATAACGCCTTTTTTGAAGAACCCCATATCGTACCGCGCTGAGAAAACCTCAGGCGGAAGAAAGCTCATTACAGATCCTGAGAGTACGCAACATGAACGTTTTCAACATTTTTCAACATCAAAAGTTCGACTAAACCCGTGGCGTAACGGCTAACGTACTCCGCCACGTTTGCGGAGGGCGCGGGTTCGACTACTATCCCACGTCTGGATATATATGTAAATATTTTTTTTTGTTTTTACAAAAAAAGTATATTTATAGTATATTAGTTATCTAGTACCCATAATACAAGTGCTATGCTACTTAGTTTGGGAATAGATGGCGCTGTGTGAATTGTCCCCATACATTTATTTATAATGCTTTTAAAACTAAGGGTGATTGGCATCCAGTCGGGCTTGGAGCCTGTTACGACGAGCGTACATACAAGGAGAGTTGTGAAGCAATGAGAGTTTGTGCAATAAAGCTATGTAATAATTTCAGGGGCATACTTGTTAACATTGAATGCACCACTCTACCTATAAACTTGCGCCTTCTAAACTTATCAATGTCAACCTAGTAAATACTTAAAGTGGTTAAACTGTAGAAAAAAAATATTACGGTATACATGAATGGCTGGGCAATTGCCCATGTTAGCGAGAGATGCTACAGCGTATTTGTAAGCCTCTTCAACCACTCTTGGACTCAGCCGGCTGGAATATATGCGAGCTCTAGCCGCTCTTTGACCGTAAGCAATAACCGCATCGTTTTAATTTATTAAAGCTTCCTCGTAAGAACATTTTATTATGATTATAAGATATCTGCTACAGATGTTGAATATTAACAAACATAATAATGGATTGAGAACTTCTATCCTTCTTAAAATACTTAAAAAAAATATAATATAATTGTTATGATAAGACTACATTTGACACTTTTTCAAAATATTTGCAATATTCATACAGACTAGTATATAATTATATTTATCCGAGAGGTTTTTTACTATCCAGACCGCAACATTAGATGAAATTAATTTGGAAAGTTTTTAAATTTTGTTATTTGGCAACCTTCAAGGCGCAACGGCTTTCGACGTCAAAACCCCTGCAGTGTCTTGGGTGCGATTTCCATCCCGAGTTTGAGTGTTTATGGACAAAATGTATTTATTTGAGGCGTGTAGTTGCAAAACAGTTAAAACGTATTTTGACAAAATGAAGATATAATGTTAGAAAACACTAAACTATCTACATAGCAATCAACGTTTTACTGCACAAATGCTTCTTTATTCTATATATTCCAATATTATTCAACCTTTTATTTTGCGTTTCGAATGAAATCCCACTAAATCAGTATAGTTTAGTTTAGTTCAATTAACATACATACATACATATAATCACGCCTCTTTCCCGTAGGGGTAGGCAGAGACCACTTCTTTCCACTTGCTACGATCCTTACATACTTGTTTCGCTACGTCCACTTTCATTATTCCCTTCAAACATGCCCTTCGGTTTAGGGTACTCTTGACCTGGCCTGTTTTCAAGACGTCCCTGATCTGGTCTTGAAACGTCCGCCTAGGTCTACCCCTTCCAACACTTCCATTCACACTCGCCTTATACACTTTTTTCGTCAATCGTTCTTCATTCTTTCTCTCGACATAGCCAAACCATATCAGCATACCTTTCTCAATTTTTGTCACTACATCTTCTTTCAGACCACAACGTTTCCTTATCTCACTATTTCTTATCCTGTCACTCAGTTTGACTCCTATAGGTATATATACTTCTTAGGGCCCTCATCTCAACTGCATTTATTCTGCTTTCATGTTTCTTCTGCCATACCCAACTTTCACTTCCACACATGAGTGTCGGAACCAATTAACAGGTTTACAAAAAATATTGTTATAGCGGTTTTTGCAACTAAACACCTCATTTACAAAAAATAAGTATATAAGTAGTGTATCCATTGTATAGTACCTATAATAGAAGTGGTTTGCTATTTAATCTAGGACCAGATGCCGCTATGCGAATTGTACTATTATAGGTGTTTATTTATTTATTATTTGCCTTCGAAGTATTACGGAATACATTACCTACAAGCATAATTTGCTTGTAAATATATATAACACTGAATTTGTGTGGCGATTATTATAAGAGTCACTATGGCCATGTATCGCAGTCTACTACGATTTTACATGATAATATACGATTTTAAATACACTGGAAAATTCTTGCAAAGTTAGTGCCCCATTTTTGACTGAGTCCCGTAATCTCCTCTGAATCTTTACAAAAGGATTGTTAATATATCAAAATAAATATTTAGACAAAGCCAAGTAGGTAAGATGTTTGACTGTGACGTCGCCACTTGGGCCACAAGGGCCTTATGCGAAGCGTAAACGGATTACGAGGGTTCGTGGAGGCCTTATTAAAATCAAAGTGTTGACTGCGAACCTAATGGCTGCGGAAGAGACATTTTGTGATCATTAGGTAATCATGATCGCTGCATTGGCCGTGTAAACATTTTGTTTACCAGTTAGCGTTTTTGAATAGTATTAATTTAATAATAAATATTATAGTGCGAGATACTAATGTAAATATGTCGCGGTTAGTTGAAATATTAAATGAATATAAATAAATTTGAAATTCTATTTAAACACAAGATCACAACATCTAATCAATTCACAGAAATCAAATGTATATTTACAAAAATTGCATATCGAATTTATTATAAATAAAAAGCGTAAATATTTTGCTAAGTGGTAGAGTCCCAAGCCTGTCTGGATTAAATTAGTGACACGGGTACTTGTACCCCTATACGGACAGCAGCGAGTTCGCGATGCCCGTAACGTCGTAAACATTCATAGGAGACGGTAACTACTAACTATTGTATAGCGAGCCGTCAGCCTGTCTGCTGCCTTATAACATTAAAATAAACATTTAACTAGAACTGTCTTATAAAATAATTTCGTTAAAAATATTACAGTGTAATTAACATCTTCTTAGTCGTACACTCCTGGCGGAGTGGTCGTGCTCATGGATCGTCTACTAGGGTGGATACCGTAATTAAGATATAGCATCAATAAAGACATTGGATTAAGAGGACTTTTTTCGATAAGATTGTATCTGAAAAGAAACGTCATTTAATAAAATAACATATAAAACTGCAAAAGCCGGGTACGGCAGGAAATTCAGTTAGGAATTTATTTTTCGTCCCCATCTAGGCCAAGGCTCCGCACGAGTAACGTTCCAAAGTGGTGGCTCGTGCCCACCTGCAAGATAGTGTATACTAATCGTTACTTATACTTTGCAAAGATTTCTTTCGTCTTTCAGTTTAGTTTTATTATAAGAAAAAAAATGTGTGTTATGTACACACACAAAAAGTTATTTGACATAACAGAACAAAAATAGCTAAATACTTCCTCCCGTATGATACAACTCTTTGTTTGTAAAAGGAATGATAAACACTGACAATTAACCTAAAATCTATAAATGCACTTGAAAAGTATTATATATATATAACTATACATATATATATATATATATATATATATATATATATATATAATCTATATATATATATATATATATATATATATATATATATATATATATATATATATATATGTATAGTTATATATATATATATATATATATATATATATATATATATATATATATATATATATATATATATATATATATATATATATATATATATATAATCTCCGCTGATATATACACATATTTTAGATTTATGAATATATAAGAAACTACTGTGAAAATAGTAACGAGTTTACAAGGAAACTTAATAGACAGTTATCAGCTAACTTTATCATGTCGCTTTTTTACGCTCATATTTTTCTCCAAACTCGCCAAAAGAAGTAAATAACTTCGATGATTCTATTTTACAAGTGTCAAATTTCATTGACTATAAATAATATTTAATCGACGTACTCTAGCACATGGTACTAAGTAAAACAATATATTCTGTAACAAATCAGGGTTAATCTTGTTTTTAAGTCTAAATATATTGCAGTAAAAACTTTCCGAAATAGGCCCCGTAAAGTTTTACGCAAAGTCGGGACCAATTTGTTAAAAAACTTCCCTTATAAACAGGGAAAATGAAAAAAGAAAGTATACAACTCACAAAAGATTTAGGAACAAGTTTGTGAAAGCTTGATATCATTTAACCACAGTTATTGGTTCAGACGTATATGTCGTCGCGATAGTTCTATTTCAAACGTCTTACTCACAAACCACTGGAGAAAACAGAAGCTGCTCTAAGTACTACATACAGGTGTATTGTTGGAGTTTACTCTTTAAGAATCGATTTTCATATATAAGGCGCCCGGTATGAGAAAAATGTGAGAGTAAAATCTAGTAAAGAATAACCTCGTTACGTTTTTGGTGCGCGTGCACCGGAACACACTAAACAAAACAAAACGATGTATCTCTCAAGGCAAAAATTACTTTATTTGTTACAACTTAAGGTTGATTTCACATTAAATGTTGTGTAACATATGTTTTTTCATTTGTAAGTGACAAGAGTAATTTATTGCTTTGCTCATTTTATATGACGAATGATCGTAAGTATTAGATAATGTTTTGGAGATTTGTGACTTTATTACTAGGTGCCATAGTTGTAATTAGGTTGAACTTAAAACTGTTTTAAAACTATTTTTATATATGTATATTATTTTCATTAATTTGTTAATTTACCCTTTCATATGGTATTAATCTTTTTTCAGTTAAATAAACTCTTTTTGCGTATGTTTAGACAATCTTACTTAAGTAGTAAACTCATTCGTGCTTCGGAGCCGACACACACAGTTTATTTTTATTGCTGTAGGATAGCACAGGCTGACGGCCCACTTAATAGTTAGCACCGCTAACACTGCTATCGGCGTTAGGGAACTGGAATCTTGGTCACTTATGCGAAATACAACACAAGGTTATTTTGGCGGCATATTGAGAGCCCAGAGATGGCTGCCATCCAGACGAACTTAGATCCCCACATAGGTTAGAATATTTTGTCACTTTTTACGATAGATCGCGGCCAGATAGACCCGGCCATAGGGGTCAGCATATTCTTATTTTGCCCCTGCACCAAGTAAAATATATACGGAGGATATTATGCTAATAGCACTATATAGGTTTTACACAAGAAGGTTTAATACCAAAAAACAAAGCTTATTATTATAATAATAATGATGTTATATTACTAAAATAATGATAAGAGGTGAATGACTGCTTCGTTTTATTTTTGCAAACGAATCTTAGCAAAATATGTGGTTTTGGGTTAAAAAAATGTCCACGCTAAAAGAGTTCCATGTGTTTCGAGATTCCATGCCTTTTTCCTTGAACCATGCATGCCTTATATTTTACGAGGGCGCCAGTCTCCTTTAGTTCGTTACATTGGGTAAGTTAGAAATTTATAATTATTTTTGAAATCTTAAAGTAAATATATCTAATAAATCAGAACCTTATAATAAAAAGAATCATACATAAAGTTTTTCACTTTAATTAAATTAAAATGTACTCATACGAGGACGAATGAAGTTAAAACCAAAATGAAATCTTCTTCACGTTCGCTGCCCGAGGGCTTATTGTTTTTGAGTCCCCCACTGATATGCTTTTGGCATTGTCTATTTTTCATTTACAGTAACGGAGTTCTTTATTGTAGTTTATTTAGAATTCCGTTTTTATACATTCGACATTCAATTCATTTCAATTCGAAATAAACTCTTATAATAACGATTCCGATCAAATTTTGTAACGGTCGGTAATATTTTTTTTTATTTTACCCAAAGAAAACTGCACCTTAACAATGCATCGTTGGAGCTCTGGGGAGAAGCCGACGCGTGTATTGAGTTCCCATACCTTGCTACTCTACTATCCACTCAAATGCTTAACTGTCACTCACAAGGTTGGATGAGGGCAGCGCAGGAGCGATCATCGTGGAGATCTTTGGGGGAGGCCTTTGTCCAACAGTGGGCGTCTTTCGGCTGAGATGATGATGATGAAATGTAATGGCGATTTGTTATTTTACCCAAATATATAATACTGACATAGCATTAAGCTTTAAATCTTATAATACATTTTTATTCTTATTTTAAATTAATTAGTCAACTCAGAGATAATTAAAAATAGTTTTAACTCTTTTTAGAGAAGTCTCAACATAGTTTTTCAATAGTTGAACTTTCTTTTTAAGTGTATTTACCGGTTGCTCCTTATACTTGGAAACTTCACAGACTCGGGTATGATGTTGAGTGTTATTAGAAATAATTTAGGGATGAACTATACAATCTGTAGAAAAAATGTCTAATTAGTTTAAAAAATATCCTCAGTTTGTCACCTGTCTTTTATAACTTCTATAGGAAATTATTCTCGTTTCAGGGCTCAAACCCCTTAGAGGGAATGAACAGTATACTCACCACACTTGCCTTTTGCCTTCGGTGCGTGGAAATTGTACTATAATCAGCACATAAGGCGAGAAAAACTGTCTAAACAGGGTAAAGACACATGTATTTTTAATATAAACCAAATTTAAGAGATTTATAGTGTTATGTTTTTAAGCTATTTCTCAAAATTTTATAAGATTTCGGTACTTTATGATAAAGTATGAACATAGTGGGGCAGCTCCTATATAATTGTAAATTTTCAATACTTTGGTTAATTTTCGTCTATTATAATCTATCCGAGCTCATTGATATAGTGAGATTATTATCATTCCAAGAACCAAATCTGTGACCTCTAAATCTCCGAGTATAATACCAGCATAAGAAGAAAAAATACGAACAACCTTTACTTTAATTTTATAGCTTTATTAATTTTTAAACTATTCCAACGTATCTGAAAGACTAACTACATTACGAACTACGAACTTTCCCATTAATCGGAGTAAAAATTTATGCAAAAAAATTTTAAATGAGTTTTCCATTCAATGCTGAGCGAGGTCGAGAGTTATTTTTACATTATACGTGGAAAATTTAAATGCAATTCACCCAGTCGCAATATTCGCTTTCAGACAAACTATGCAGAAATGCATATCACTTCAATTGTACAGCTCACAATACACCTACGTTTAACATAGGACAATATACACGTATCTGAGTAAGAATCAAGGTGTTGAGATTTGTTGATGTCACATGTATCAACGTCCACTTTCATGGCTCTTCATGTTAAGCGTTGGTGCTGTGCTTTCCAAGCCTTCGGAACGTATACGTATTACGTGGGTGTATCATGACACAACTGTATTTTAACATGAAAACAAATGTGGGGGGTCACGAGTCCGATTCCCGTAATGAGTCTGAGTATGTTATATGACTATTTGAAAAAGATAAGTATATAAATAGATGATTGCGACGCTGTATTAATTGTTGTATTATATTTATTTATTTACGTATCTGCCGTGAACATATATGTAATAGAAATATTAGTTTTTACAGGATGACTGCCCTACCCCTTCGAATACAACTGAATTATTTCCTTCCTATGCCGCGTGGGCGCATACATTAATCAGCTTTACGATGACATAGGAATGAAATGGAGCAACACTATTCTACTTTTCCTTGTACAGTCGTGTGTGTTCAATGCCTGTTTAAGACGAAATCCTAACTAATATTATAAATGCGAAAGTGTTTGTTTGTTAAGCTTTTACGCCTAAATCGCTAAACCTATTTTGATGAATTTCGGTAGAGTCGTAGAATAGACCTTGGAGAAGGACATAGGCTACTTTTATTAAATTTATATGGCAGAAAACGTTTTTCGGGTCAACTAGTCATAATCTAAAAGTAGTTTGTTATGCTTTAGGCGTACATTCCAGTTACAAAAAGATCTGAAATACGCATCTGATGCAACTAAATGAATTGATGATTGATTGATTGATTAGATGATTGCAAAACTGAAGTGGCAGTGGGCTGGGCACATAGCTCGAAGGACTGATGGCCGTTGAGGCAGAAAAGTCCTCGAATGGCGACCGCGTACTGGAAGACGCAATGTTGGTAGGCCCCCCACAAGATGGACCGATGATCTGGTCAAGATCGCCGGAATAGGTTAGATGAGGGCAGCGCAGGACCGATCATCGTGGAGATCTTTGGGGGAGGCCTTTGTCCAGCAGTGGGCGTCTTCCGGCTGAAATGATGATGATTATGATGATGATGATGATGAAATGCACTATCAGGAAAATGAGAGTGGATGGATTCAGGAGAGGTAGATCAAAAAAATATGGATGAATTACGTAAAAGATATGACAAAAAAGGGTGTGAATGTTGAGACGACGACTAACAAAGGAGATAAGGGCAGGGGGGCAGGGGGAGGGCAGGAAGTGCAACTGTCGTTAAAAGCATTCCTCATAAACTTTTAATGTACACATAATAACAATATGCGGTACTTAAATGAATTCCTCAAATTTTTATTCAAAGTAAAGAACGGCGGACAGTGTCAGATGGGTCCGGAGCTGGAATGGATTTTGAATTGGAGTGACAGGATGATGAAGGGTTGAATACGGTTTAGTTATGCAGGCTTTTAGCCAAGCGCCGGCGTTACCGCAGCTTTATGTTATATAAGCTTTGAAGATAATCCCTTTGATAGATAACTCATATTCTCGAAAACTTTTACAAAAATATTATATCACTATAGTTATTTTATATTACAACTAGTAGACCTGGCAAACATTGTTCTGTCATATGAATTAAAAAAGTAGCCTATGTCCTTTTCCAAAGTATAATCTATGACTGTATCGGAATTCATCAAAATTGGTTCAGCGGCTTAAGCGTGAAAGCGTAACAAACATCCATACATACAAACTTTCGCGTTCATAATATTAGTAAGGATATGAAATTTTATAGAAATTTAATAAGTTTGCGTTATTTTTATTATCAAAATGATTGGTATGTCGAAAAATTACAACTGGATCCAAACTCTTTAACTTCACAAATATCCATGTTTTAAATATTTCAAGACCTTTTGTACAATACTAAGCTAGCGCAATTAAGTAATTGATACTTTTAATGAATCATCAGTATTAAAGAGACATGGGTCGACAAGCCGTATTGCCTGTCGCTCAGGGAGATTTGATACAAAACTGTTTGACTAAGCAATAACCTTATGAGAATATTAATAATGTTTGGTGTTAATATTGGGTTCCAAATTCAAAATCGAAAACACCGGTGTTACTGTGAAAAAGTATTATTGAATGTTTACCACAACAGTGTGCAGATAAACTTCTTAGCGAAAAACTCATAATAATAACAGCCATTAGCGTCCCATTGCTAGACTCGGGCCTTCCAGTAAGGGGAACGGACAGTAAAAAGTGATCTCGGTATCCAGATTTCCGCTCGATGTTTTGCTTCACCGTCGGTACCTGGCAATATGTTATAATATGCGCATCAGGCGAGAAAAACTACCGAAACAGTTCTTGGCTCTGTGGGATTCGAAGTCTCACGACTTCGACCTTTAAATTAGTCTCCCGGTGTAATACCACTGAGCTACTAGGTACCTTACCAGGAAAACTTATGCGTATTATACGCATCGAAAGATGTATAAAACTTAGAAAGTAATAATAAAAATAGTGACGTATCTTAGATTTGACTAGACTACACTACGAATGCCCAGATAGTCTGTACTCCGGGATTCGATGGCTCCATCGGCCATTGTTCCCGGTCCAGCCTGTTCAATTCATTACGACTTCTATCCTCTACCTTATTACCTCTTTATGCCTATCACGGATATTCTTATTTCGGTTTTTCTCGTCAATAAAATCGCCAATATGGACTTAGTGCCGAAAGATGAGCGTCTCTATTGGGGCTCTGATATATTCTACATAGCTCTGATATATATTAACACAAAAAGTATGAGTGTGCAATTAACATACGGAAGAAGTGAAACTTCAGACGAAAGCCCGAACAAAGAGGAGATTATAGGAAATACTGTGTATACTTGTATTCTATATTTTGCAGGTTAAATCAAATTTACGAATGTCTCTTTGGTGTCGCTTTTTCGTTTATTTGAATATTCGTCAACCACAAAGTACATACATAAGGAACTAAAATAACTGAACTAATAAAACTATATGTAGTATATTAGTTGTTTAGTATCCATAACACAAGCGCTATGCTACTTACTTTGGGAGTACTTAGATGACGTTGTGTGAATTGTTCTTAAAAAAATTTTAAGTGTGTGCAACATTTATGAATAATTATGAATATTAAATCAACATCTAGGTAATACAAAATATAACCTTGTGGGACGATACATTAAAAAGGGTTATTAAATGATTAATTTATATAATTAAAAAATAAATTTACTTAAATACATGTGTACCTTATATTATTAACAAATACGAATTAACTTTTATGATGCGCGTTCTTTTGATACTGATTTTTAAACATTTTAGAATCACGTTGGCCATGATACATATTACCGTGGCGAATCGTGATTTAAAGGAAGGAGTTTTTATACTACGAAGCCTAAACTTTTCCCAGTCATCCACAACCAAAACTTTATACATTTTCTGGCCGAAAGAAATCTGGAATCCATTTATAATTTTCCAATAAAGGAACACAAGTTTAAGTTATAGTTTGTATTTCAATTATTGACTTGATATGAAATTTTGAATAAATAACTTAGATCTTCATTTGATTTGAATGTATCACATATCAACTGCCACGTATCTTTAAAACTGTAATATGCATATAACTGACAATGTTTTCGTGCTAGAAAATAACAATTAATGTATTTAATTAAGCAAGATGACCTAATTCAGTTGACTGAGTCTATTGTTGGACCTATTAGCGTGCACGTGAGCACGTGAGTCTGAAAGCCTTCTCTCGCATGATATGCACGTTGGGGTCATAATCGACGCATTTATGGACAGAGGGGTATGAAAATTTGACCAAGTTAAAGTTAATGTGGAGGACAAGCATAGAAGCAAGAAGAAGTATGTTTTGTTATAATAATAAAAATAATATACATTTCATTAAAAAAAACAACCAAAAGAGACTTTATAAAACAGTAATTATAATATTGGGATTAAAAATCTGTATGATTTAAGATCTCTGCCTGGTTTTCATGATTTTCTTTCATAATGTAAAATTATAGATAGTTTGTCTACGACTTTTCACTAAAGTATTTGAAACTTTTCACTGACATTTAACTGAACAGTGAATTTTAACAGATCATTAAATGTGAACTAAATTTAAGTTTTTATAAAAATACAATATTTTGAATCATTAATTAAATTATTGTATTAATTATTTATATCCAATTCTACTAGAATACCTTTTTTATTGCGTAGTTTTTTGTTTGAGTCTGAATTTTATGTAATTGTTTTTTAAGTTAATGAAATTTTTTTAAACGCTATTAGGAAAAATAATTGTGTAGGCGAAATCTGCGTTTATATAGATTATACTCGCAATCTATGACAATAAAATAACGTTTAAACGAAAAATACATGAATTTATATCTAAGTTCCAATACTAGCATCACAAATTAATATGATAAAATTATTTTCATTAGAACTTTATTGTGTACATAAACCGGTTGAACATGAAATACAAAACTGAATAAATATAATATAATAGAATTTGTCTTTTCAAAGCTGATTATGTTGCATCCATATGCAAGAGAAATAAATCATATAGTGTATTATAACGTAAGGGTAGGTTGAAAAAATGAAATTCTACGCAACCATTCCCAAGCGCCTGTTTCAAGGGGATTATCCGATATAACTCTTCGTCATAAATGTAATTACATTCCATGTCTTGTTTTTTTTTTTGTAAGTCTACTGAGACCTTTGTGTTCAATTATTAATAAATAAATTCTTATTATTATTAACGCATACAGAATATACTATTAATGGTACATATTTCTTACTTTTTGAGCTTTTAAATGTGGGAGCTAGTGATTATAATTAGCTTGGCTTTTACCAACAATTTGGGGTTAGCACAGTAGCCCTTTCATTTTATTATATTCTGGAATGCTTCATCTGTCACTTCAAAAACTCTTATCATTCATCTTATTACTAATTCTGTCCTTGTACTCATCTACTTTCTGATAAATTATTATTCTGGTAACGTGGTCCGCATTCCTTTATGTCCATCCCATGTCATTCTCCTTACTTTCGATATGTCATTTATACATTTTCCATTTAGAGATATCCTACCCTAGACTCGTTTCTCATTTTATACACTCCTGTTACTCGACACATCCATTCTCCCATCCATCTCAGTATTCTCATGTCAGTTGATTTTGTTTACATTCCTTTTATGGATTTTAAGTTAATAAAACAATAAAACGCGTGGGATAGTAGGCTGCGTTATTAAACTGCGATGTAGGTACAAGAATGGAGGCAAAGCGCTGCGCGACATCGGAAATAGACAAATAATTCAGATAGATTACAGAGTCATATTTAGATGTCAAAAGAGTAAAATATTTAATAGTAATATTTTAAATTGACGTTGATACTTTTTAATTATGATGTTAGTATCTTATTTCTTACATTAGCATGTTTGTGACAGTAGATTAGTATGTATTATAGATTGTAGGACAGTTGTTCGTTTCTTTAAGTTAGTACCTAGGCACAGTTATAAAGTAACTGGATGTCTGACCGGTCGAGGCTCTATATAAACGTCGTATAAAATCGGCAATCATAATATCATGAGCCACAAGCCCGTTAACTCAGTTACTCGTATGATTCCAATAAACATTAGTACTAATATTTCAGATCCGCTGATTTCTCTTAGTCGTGGCTAAGAATCATCTTTATCAGTTTCAAGATTGATTCTTTCATTTAACAAGCTGAAATATATAGATAGAAAAACTAAAAACATCCAGTAACCAACGGTTTTTAAAAGAATTGTAAAAAGAATTGCAGCTTTCCTGCTGGGATTTATTTTGCTGTTACAATACTTTGTTACTCTATCAGTAGTTGCATATTTGTTTAATAATATGAATAGAGTCGTTGAGTTTTGGCAAGAATATTAAACATTAAGCCAAAAAGAATTAAGGCGACGAGAAATATGAAGTAATACATTTTCAAGGCCGTTGCTCGTAGCATTAAAATGTTGTATATCCTTGGATCCGACTCTGTACAACAAGTACCTATTTGTAATGCCGCACGTTCGCAACAACGGCGAGCCATTTAAATACGAGAAGCTTAACGCATTTCAATGCCCTTCCTATATAACGTACATACTATCAGAATATTAAAATACAATGGCTATAGTATTTATATATATTTATTTAACAAATATAATACTTGTTCATAATTACCAGGGAATATCCAAAACAACATTTGTATAGTGAAATATATATATATATATATATATATATATATATATATATATATATATATATATATATATATATATATATATATATATATATATATATATATATATATACATATATATATATATATATATATATATATATATATATATATATATATATATATATATATATGCATGCACACACAAGCATGTTTTGTACATTCAACTCAGTATTACGTTTCTTTTGTGCCTATAACTAATTTATAACTTTAAATGTTTTATCTGTCATAAATCTCAAATATATGCGAATAATAAACTTAAATATAGTGCATAATAATAAATCTACATTTAAAAATATTATTACATATCTGTACGAGATTGCGGTTTCGTTGTAAGTACGAAATATTTGTTTATAAAAAAAATCTACTGGGTATCTATATGTAACCATCAGAAACATTTACAATAATTTATTGAATCGTGATTTTTACTGTAAAAATACTTGTATGCCAGTATATACAGGTGTAAAATTACGTAAGCAGAATTATTATGCCTTACTGATAAATTGTAAACGTTAACTGCACAAGAGAAAGTAGGTGTTATAAACTATACAACAAAGGTTTTTACTTAAAAGGTTTGATACGAATTACGTTTGCGTATGAATCAACAAAGTGCTTTTAATCATTGTATAACTATCTGAGAATGCAAAGGTCTGAGTTATTCGTGTCACGCAAAAGGCGCTAATGAGTCGTCGAGTTGCGAAAAAGGCCCGCTAAAGGAAGCTAACTCGTGAAATGTTTTCAGATGTTCATCATTCACAATACATCTGAAAGTCTACCACGCTTTTGTGCTTAGTTCAAGAAGTCATAAAACTTCTATGTAAGCTACTAAGTGGCAGAGTATAGGAATACAATTTATAATGCGTAAAAAATTGAGTTTGTTAACCTGTGTTCACACAACATAATACTTCGATTTCAACTTTGCAACAAATACATCCCTGGAAAATATTTATAGAGTTGAGGCAATTCTTAGTTGTAAACGTATTTCCTGACAGAGCGAAATTATGACTTAACACGTACTTGTTGCCTGCGTGTCTAGTAATGGGTGGGAGGAATGGGAGGCGACAAATCATACGAGCGCGCTGCAAATTTCATAGGCGGTTTACAGAATGTATTTTCGTAGCAAAAATAATAAATGATTATAATAAAAATTAATAATAAGATACATTTTGTTAATTACAATTTTTGTATATTATATATATATATATATATATATATATATATATATATATATATATATATATATATATATATATATATATATATATATATATATTGTGTAAATATTCCAGTTATATCTTGTACACAAACAGTTGTATATAGTAAATAAATAGTTCATCACATAAGGTCATGGCCAACCAAGATGATCTCTGTCGATACAAATCTGTCTCTAAGGAATGTGTTAATTAAAATGACTACGCCTGAAGGAAATACAGATAGGAATAATATTGTTGATAGAATCGAGGAAAATGTTTATAACAGAAATAATACTGAACGTAATTAAATGTAATACAATTCTAATTATTGTATAATAATATTAAAAGACAAGGTGGATAATACACTAATAGATGCTTGTTAGTAACTAAACTCACTACGAATATCCATAAAAAATAATTTTCGTTTAATATTACCAAAACAAATATATATGTAGAGAAAAAAAATGTATTATATATTTATCATTTCCGAAAAAACCTACATGAAAAATAATTTCGTGAAGGCCTTTTGTATCAAATTAACATGACTCGCCGGAGGCGAACAAACCCGAAATACTGTTGGTTTACCTATCCTTAATGTCGTTTGTGATCAACAAAATGAAGTCCAAAAAGTAATTTATTTTATCCACGCTGCTCTTTTTGAAGCAGCTGACTAAGGTCCGTAAGGGTTTATAGTCTTTGTAATTTTTTTTATTGCTGTAAGACAGCAGACTGGCTGACGGCCCGCTTAGAATTTAACAGTTACCGTCGCCTATAGGTATTTGCAACGCCAGTGGCATCGCTAACACGCTGCTGTCCCATAAGAGTACAGGAACTTGGGTCACTAATGCCGGAACACAACACAAGGTTATTATGGCGGCATACTTAAGACCAAAGGTGGTCGTCATCCAGACGGGCTTGAAGCCCTACCACGTAGCTAGGGTGGGTTATTTTATCGCCTTTTACGACAGGCCAACCCCGGCCGCAGAGGTTAGTATTCTTTCTCCGCCCCTGCACGGATAAAAACGAATGTAATATATACTCACAAGATAATAAACGAAAATTGGGAACCTCACCACAAGTATATTTGGAAGTTGCAATGAACTCCTCGAGAGCTTGTGAGAAAAATGTGAACTTTTCTGATGTTACTAGAAACGTATTTTGAAATATATGAGTAACATAACAATGTATACATACAAAATTGTGACACAGTTAAAAACGCCTGACTTTTATAGTCTATATGTGTCCTTGATATTTTTAAACCCCGTTTTAGGTTCCTGAAAATTATTCCCAAACTAAATTAATTATAGTAAATTTTTGTATACAACCTGTTTATAAATGATTACTTTATAAATACACTAGCTGACCCGGCAAATGTTGTTTTGCCATATTAAATTTTAAAAAAATATTTTTTGGACAGGATATCCGTACAATCTGTCCTTATTGAGCTTCCACGATGTCGTGGAATGAGCAACTATGCTAAATTTCAAGTCCATCTGGTGTGTAAATTTATATATCTCGTGATGAATATGTGTTTTAGCTAGTAAATTTAAAAAGGGCTTTTACTGCGACTTTGGCAGACTAAGCTTTATTCGAATCTATATAAATCAATCTAAACAAAAGCAGCCCATAACGTCTCACAACTGAAATCAGGCCGCCCCCTAGAGGAAGCGCACCACTCTTGTCCAAGCTGAAATGGTATGGGTCGGACACATACCGGAGTCTTCTGTATGAAGATTTAATCAGGATGTTTTTATGAAGATGTAATTATAATTTAATATGGATGTTAGGCGATAAAAACTGCCTTAGTGAGTGAGAATTGAAACGTGGACCTCTAAGTTGGTTTCCAGGTGTGATACCACTTGACTAACCACTTTTCCTATAAATCTAGCCATATTAATCAATACTTAATCAATTTATTCTGGTATTTTACTTAAGTTTTATTTTTCTCTCTGTGCAGGGGTGAAATAAGAATACTAACACCTGTGGCCGGTGTCGACCTGTAGTAAAAGGCGACAAAACTACCCTAGCGCCGTGGTAGAGCCCCAAGCCCGTCTGGAAGGCAAGCACCCTTGGTCTCTATGTACGCTGCCATAATAATGTGTTGTGTTCCAGCATTAGGGACTTACGTTCCAGTACTTCTATACGGACGGGAGTATGTTCGCGGTGCTGCAAACAACTAAAGGCGACGGTAACTGTTTATTATCAAGTGGGCAGTCAGCCTGACTGTTGTTGGTCAACATAAAAAAGAAGTTCACGAATCATACGCTTAAGGCATATATATTTATGAACGAATTTCTAGTATAAACTTCTATTTATAAGACTATGTTAACCTTACCTTTTGTATAAAAAATTATTCAAGCCGCCGTCAATCGGGTTATTCGAATAGGAGTAACACTACAATAATAATTTAAAAATTCTAGGCTATTAAAAATACAGCGTTATGTATCAAAGCTTCCCGGCAAATGTTTGCGGCTGAATGGACACGTATAGAGGTGACTTGGGAGCTAGGCAAGGGAGCGTCAGGGTAGCAGCCTTTTAAACTGTATAAATATGCGTTAACGTTTAATACATACTCGTACATATATACATAACGCACTTACGATATTTATTAGCCAGTACTTTTATAACTTAACATTTTTTTATAATATTGATCAAGTTCATTAAATAGTAACTATATCGTTCAACGATTTACCAATCTTCTATATATATAAAAATGTTATGTTGGTTTGTGTACGCTTCAAAAACTCAAAAAGTTCTGCACCGATCGAGCTGAAATTTTAGCATGATCCGCATCAAGGATTGTTTTTATCTATTTTTTTTAAATCTATTTTTTTTTCTCATTTGTCAACGATTCAATCACAATGTGCCACAGCGAAGCGTGGCAGGGTACAGTCACAATGTACCACAGCGAAGAGTGGCAGGGTACAGCTAGTATCATAAAAACAATTTTGAGCTCACTAGTTTAACTATGGTACATTAATCCGTTAGTAAGATAGATTTTTGTGATTAAAAAATAGCCTTACTGTCATTTCATATTTCACTGTAAACAAGACCTAAGTTGGACGCACTGTCTTGTTGCGGTTGAGCTGGTTTAGACCAGCAACAGGAAGGTGATAACGAAGAAGGAAGGCGGTAACGCCTTCCTTCGTCTCTCATAATTTTTTTCAAACGCCCCATAAGAAGTATAAACTCAAAAATATAGATGTACGTAACATTGAACAGTAATTACCAAGTGTTAAAATACACATAAGCATAAATGCATATAGTTCTATTCAATATTTATTTTGTCATATTATATCTACATATACAATATGACGCGTTTTATTTAAGAGTATAAAATTCCATTACTAAAAGCGACCCAAGTACAAAGTATTTGGACAACGAATGTTTTATTTATTTCTGTACGGCAAAAATAAAATATATTGCAGAAAATCGTCCAACATCAGAATAGAAGAGGCCAAAAAGCTTGAAAGTTTCCTCGTCATCTAAAAGTTCCGGAAAGAGGCGGCTAAGTGAAAAAGTACCGCGGAAGGATTTTGAACGTTCCAAACTTGGGAATAAAAATACGCTTTACTTAAAGTTAATGTTATAATGAAGGAATGTACAATATTTTTCATTTATTTTACATAAAATCTCTTGATTTTAGAGTCTATTTTATGAGTGTATCTATTTTTATCACTCTAAACAGCGGAACTAAAGTAAAGAACAAGACTGAAATTCATTTATAAAATACTAAGTCGCGGCTTTTTGAAGTGATAACTTCTTATGGGAGGGTAAACCGCTTCGTTACGTAACGCGTTACGGAACCAGCCCATCTGGCTTCCTTTTCTCTTACGCATATGGCAGCGGTAGGCAGGCTCCTCCTCTCACTTTAACCCACAGCCCTAGATATATTCGAATTGCGACTTTATTAAAATGAAATACAGTTGAGTTTTTTTGAAGTGAAAAAACCTTCTTTAGTGGCGATATGCACTTTTTGTGATGGGTAAAAAACGTTAAACTCACGTCAGATCACGTGTCCTGATCGTAAAAATTCGTAAGACGGAGTTTTGCTCCAGTAATACCAACCTTATAATTAATGACTTAAGGTTTATTTTATAATGTAACTCTCAAATTAATGCATTGCATTACTTATACATATCTAGTCGAGTTGAGACTTTATTACAATACATTTGAGTTTTTTTGAAGTGAAATCTTCTTTAGGCGCGTTGAGCACTTTTTGGGTGAACAATTTTTAGTTTGTAAAGAAGTGTTAATGACCAATTTAAACTTTAATCCTTGATCATAAACACTTCTTTATAAACCGAAAATAATAGTCTAATAGCTCGACGATACAATTCACAAGTTACTTAGTTTTCACTTCTATCGGCAGTCCCCAAAGACTGCCCCGCATGTTTTTTTTTCTTTAAGAATCTTTAGGGAATAATTTAATTTAATATAATTTTAAAACAGTTTTTGGAAAAATTGGAAATTCGTAAGCTTCAGTTATTTTTGAATTATTTTTGGTTTTATTAATAAATAACCTTTCCTTACATTATCATATTAATATAAAAAAATTAAGTAATAACCTAAACGTTTCTCAAGTTAAACAATTTCAATATTTAGTTCAACTTAGATTAGTTTAAATTATCACTTCTGTCGGGGGTCCCGAGATGCACACGTTTTTTATAACATCTGATATTTGGTAGAAGTCCTGTAAGATTTGGTTACAACCGCTTTAGAGCTTATTCATAACAAATCTGTGACAGCAAAATTGTTGATTTATATGAATAAAAAATTATATAACGCTTGGCTATTATTTAGATAAGCTATGAGCTACATAGCTCAGACTATCAGAAAAATAGCCATATATTATTAGAGCTACATATAATAAACAAACATATATAATATTTCCAACATAAGCAAAAAGTTATAAATATTGTCTGATCGTAAGCACTGAATGTTACATATAAAAACTATTGGTTCGTTATTCAAAACAATTATTTCTAGTTTATATATATTTACATAATTTAAAGAAGTGCTACCTTAAATAATCTGAAGATTTCTATAAGGTTTCGGTGTTATAATAGAGGTCTTAACTAATTTCTATCATAAAAGTTAAGATAGGGGTAAGTCACGGACAGCATTGAAAGAGTACCATACGATTTACCATTCCGAGATGTCAATTGACAATTCAATTCAAATATAATTTTTTTCGTTATCTATCTACTAAATATAATGCTAGCGGAAGAAAATACAGTCGCGCGATAGTAACACCATGTATTTTTTCAAAATTTAATTTATTGAAACAAAAGTATCATAAAGTTTTCGTTTGAAAAAAACAAAACCAAATCAGACCCGTGGTCTGCGGTATTCGAAAAAGGCGATCCTTAAACATGATTCATCTAAATTTGCGCCGTCTGAATCAGCACGAAATGCTATCAGATCTAAAGAAACGCTAATGACCGGCATGATTAACAAAACAGTCAACATCGACGTTTCCTCTTTAAGAAAACTGCTACACAAAAGAGCGATAAAGAAATCAATATTCAGTTTAAGTCATTACCTAACAACAGTGACGTAAGTGTACGGTGATGAGTTAATAATGATTCAATAGGATTTGATTCAGTTCCAAATAGGCTATTGTTTTATAAAATTACTCAAGTACCTGGTAGCACAGCGGTATTACTCTCGGCCAATGACCAATCTAGAGGTCTCGCGTTGCAATCCAATGGTGGCATGGCCCGCTTACTCAGCTTTAAACGCCTAATGTGCGTATTATAGCATGATTGCCATGGAGCAACGGTGAAGGAAATTATCATGAGGATATCTGCATCACCGATATGTGTGAATCACCAAACCGCCTTGGACAAGCGTGATGGGTATACTGTCCGTCCCCTCTTAGGGGAACCAAGGCCAGCAGTGGGACGTTGTGGGCTATAATATATTATAAAATTAGTATTATTCAATTTATTTGCCTTTATAATACACCGACCCTCTACCAATTACGTAGTACAAAAATAAAGCATGTGAAGATTTAGAATAAAATATGTCAGAAAAAAGAGAGATGTCGAGCTACTATGATTTTCTTTAACATATAACATGGTTATATCAAACCATAGAATACTACTTCATCATATGACACAAAAAAAATAATTATGATATTTTATACTTTGGGCTATTTCTATGCCTTCTTGCTTGGCAAGAATTGTTGTCTATTTTTAGTTTTTTTTGTTCCTAAATCATTACCATTTTAATAATATTATATCAGCCTGTCCTTATGTATTATACCTACATATATAATGCTAGCTAATTGTTTTTCAAATTTCTTAATCATTCTTTCTATGATTATTTGTTTTTGCTTTCTATTTCCTTTGCCTACTATTACTTTGTAAATTATTATAATTATCTATTTTTATTTCTACGTATTGCGTCTTTTACAATGATAAAATGGTTATTATAGCTCCATATTAATTATAGTTGAAACCCGTAGTCTGCAGTTCGGGTAATAAATTGCATTAATAATTTGTATATAGGTTCTTAAGGAACCAATATAAAACTAGAAATTGTCTGTGACACATGGGGTCAACTAGAGCGATGAAGACCTTATTGTAATAAAATACTATTTAATTTTAGTTTAATGCAAAATACTTATTGGTAGGTAGAACTAAATCTACAAACAGGCCAATATGGCGGCATGTAACAAAAAACGTGGTATATTCAAATCATTTTGAAAATGAACTGTACATAAACTTCAAATTGCATAAAAGATCTGTCCAGAGAAAACTGGTAAGCGTGTTTAAAGCACGTCGATAAAATCGATGTTTTTTTATTGTTGTAGGACAGCAGACAGGCTGACGGCCCGCTTAGAGTTTAGCAGTTATCGTTGCCTATGGGTGTTTGCAACGCCAGTGGCATCACAAACACGCTGTTGTCCCAGAAGGGTACAGGAACTTGGGTCACTAATACCGGAACACAACACAAGGTTACTATGGGCACATACTTAAGACTAAAGGTGGTCGCCATCCAGACGGGCTTGGGGCCCTATCACGTAGCTAGGGTTATTTTCTCGCGTTCTACGACAGACCGACCCCAGCCGCAGAGATCAGTGTTCTTTCTCCGCCCCTGCACTAATAAACGGATGTACAGATTCCCTTACAATGTTTTCCTTCGCTCGTTGTGCTTAAATTACTATTGTCTTTAAGCCTAGTTCGGACTGGTCGAGTATTTTAGTCGAGTGCCGAGTAATTTAGTGGCTAAACTACTCGCTACTGCCCAGAAATCGTTCGCATTTACGGTCCAGTACAGTACACACGTGAGTGGTGTTTTGCAAGATGAACGGGCTGCAACGCAACAGAGTGAATAAACTGATTAAGCTAATAGTAATGGCTATTTTAGAAGAGGTGGATGAGGAAATTTTTGTGATTAAGAAAAAAAGTTATCAGTGCGAAAATGGATCGATAGAAGAGATAAACTAGGAGCTACTAATTGTCTTCTGAAGCAATTAGCATTGGAAGACACCAAAGAATATTTCGATAGTTTTTGAAAGAATATACTTCGTCATTTTTGGCGGCCACTAATGAACTCGACTAATCAAAAGGTTCGGACTTGTTTAGCCGGTGAGCCAGTGAGCACGGACGCGTGGTGGGAGGCGCTACTCGCCCGATAAAAATAGAACAAAATGGATTGACTCGAATAAATTATTTACTAACCTACTTGACTAAATTTTTGGTGTTCAGACACATTTAGCTACAAAATTACTCGCTACTCGACTAAAATACTCGACCAGTCCGAACTAGGCTTTATTATGCAATTCAGGCGAGTAAATCTCTACGAAGAAAACTATCGTTGAAAATTGACCCCATGTTGCTTCAGTGTGTCTTGTTATCCCTTATAATAACAACCCATAAATTTCTACTGCTGGAGGGAACGCACAGTTTACCTGAAACGCTTGTCCAGGGCGTATTAGCAGGTTAGACACCGATGATCTCGGTATGCGCGTTTCCTCGCGGTGTTATCCTTCACCATCGGCACATGGCAATTGTGCTATAATAAGGCGAGATAAGCGGTCTAACTAGTGCAGCAGTATTCGAACCCGAGGATATATAGGTCTCCCTGAATAATACCACTGAGCTACCTACCATCCTAACTATCATTTACTCAATATCGTTTAATTAATAAATAGACAAGCTTAAAATAATAAATAGACTTAAGCTTTAAAAAACGGTATCAATACGGAGCACGAGTGATAAATGATCCTAACGGTTTGAACTTAAGACTTGGGCAAAAAACGAATGCTCATCATTGTCCATCACTTTGGACAAATGGCCTCATCTGTCTCTAGACATTCGCAATCCTACTATAAATTACGATTCTCGGAAAACTATTTCTTATTCCATAATTATTGACAAACTATGATAAAGGTAATAAGTTTTGTCTTCTAACTATGATAGAAGACGAAAACTAATTTTCTTATTAATTAATAATACATTTTCAATAATTATATTTTATTAGACATTCAGTGATATAATAAATTGTTACAATCACGTATGAAAAAAAAAGCATTAAAGTTTAAATTGGTCACTAACACTTTTTTACAAACCAAAAATTGTTCACCCAAAAAGTGCTCAACGCGCCTAAAGAAGTTTTCACTTCAAAAACTCAACTGTATTTCATTGTAATAAAGTCGCAATTCGAATAGATATGTATAAGTAATGCAATGCAATCATTTAAAAGTTACATTATAAAATAATCCTTAAGTCATTATTAATAAGCTTGGTATTACTCGAGCAAAACTCCGTCTTACGAATTTTCGATCAGGACACGTGACCAGACGCGAGTTTAACATTTTTTACCCGTCACAAAAAAGTGCACAACGCTGCTAAAGAAGTTTTCACTTCAAAAATAATATAAGAAAATCTGCACGTAAAAATTGTTTATATGTGTAATCTACTAATCTTTCTTATACTAGAATATGAGGCCATGAGAACCATAGTGGCCTAACTAAGTTTTTTACAATATTGAGTTTATGATTTCTTACAGTTAAAATTAAACATTTTGATAGAACCAGGGTAGCTTAAAAGTGATACAACTAAAATTCACTAGATGGCAGCATAATCACTGTTATGGTTTTTAGTCTGTGATCTAAATTTGAGGTGCCATACTGGCCTAAATAAGATAGGCCACTATGGTTCAAGCCCGCTAAAACTTCACTATCATGATGACATTAGTTAGGCTACTTTTTGACTATCTATTAATGGTATTTGTCATTATTTTTCCGCCCGTGCGTACTAAATCTTTCATAAATTATTTGTGAATAATTGGCTATCTGCCTGGAATATGGAAAACTGCTTCTGCTGAATCTAGGCATTCAAATTAAAGAGTGTATCAGGTTCCTAATTACACAGCTTTGGACTTACTGCCTGGGTATTATAGATAATAATTATTATAATATAACATAATTTTCATAATGATGAAGTAACAATGTATGTGTGGAATGAAACAATAGCCTCAAGGGGCCTCAGGAGATTGGTTCCTGCTTGTTACGTTACATCAAAAAGAAAGTCAAAACTAAAAACTTAATTATGTACTCAGACCAGTGCGGTGGTCAAAATAGAAATATTAAAATGCCTTTGCCAGTATATTGTTGCCCATCCAGATTACACAGTAAATAACATAGACCATAAGTACTATGTCAGTGGGCACTCATATTTAGCATGTGACCAAGATTTTGGATTGGTGGAGAAAAATAAAAAGTTTTTCAAAACTATTTGCATACCAGATGACTGGATTACTGTAATTAAGGCAGCTAGGGACAGGAACCCATTCAATGTCATAAAAAAAACAAAATTTGACTTTATTGCAACAAAAAAAAACTGGAAAATAACATTACCAATAGGAAGGTAACTGCTGAAAAGTCAAAATGCATCCATTTACATTTTTTTTAAATATTCTAATAATGAAGATGTATTATTTGAAAATGTTGATTTAAAGAAAAGGGGCTTTATACATTTGACTGGTATTAAGCTGGATCCTCTATACCCTGATGGAAAACACATCAGTTCTGAGAAAAAAAGGACTTATTTATACCTCCAGTGCATCACAGCTTTTATACTAGTATCAAAGATAATGTGTCAGTTAGAAATGACATATATGTTGAGGATGACATTGTGGTATCCTTTTATTGTTAGGTGTACTTAGTGTTACTGTTGTTTTTTTATTCAAGTGTTTAATTAAAAATTGGCCTAATAACCATTTTTTTATAATCTATATAAAAAACCCTACTGCCAAAGTGGCCTATCTGTGATTAAAATGTAGAAAAATAGCAATAAAGCTATTTCGTAGCTATTAAAATCATTAATTAGAACATTATTAAGTTAATTAAAATAAAAAAGTAAAAAAAGTATGTTTTCTGAAGAGTGGTAATTAATTAAAAAAACGCTGTTTTTGTTTTTTAAGGTACTCAAAAGTCTTGTCTGTTGAATTAGGCCACTATGGTTCTCATGGCCTCATATTGGATATATGTATACTTATATACTGTCTATTCTCTCTAAGAAGTGCCAGATTTGTCTGTAATAAAGAATGTGCTACGTACTCGGCACAGTTTTAAATTACTGCTGCTTCTGCTACATTCAAACGGCATGCGTCGTTCACAGCGCTGATGATTTCGAAAACCGGGCTGGAGTTTTATGGCCGACGGTGACAGCAATAATTAAAGATTGGCTACCAGCGAGTTAGCTTATTCAATGTTGATGGGGTGCTTATTAGACGGTCCAATTACGTGTATTGCATACGTGAGCCACAAGTAAGTAAGTAAGTAAGAAGTTATACATTTTGGCGTAACAGACCAAAAATAGCTCAAGATTTTATCTCGTATGCCACAACTCTTTGTTTATAAAAGGAATGATAAATTAATAAATAATAATTAATAATGTAAACGTGGGCCGTGTGGTCCCGGCAGAAGAAAGAATAGGGCCACCTCAAATCATCCCAGGGGAGTCGTAAAAGGCGACTGATGGATTACTCCTTCTGTCAGCTTGCATGCGGCAAGGGAAAGACACCTCAAATTTTTAAAATCACATACACACATGTATGTATAGTATATTTATGAATAAATATAATTTTGACAGTGTTACAATTATTTTTAGTTTTTATATTACAAAGGCTATCTTTGGAATAACACAATCCATGTTATATGGCAAACATATATAAGGGATAGTAATATGACATATATATTTCATATAACATACAAATATTAGTGACAGCCCACGAGTTGAGTCGAGTAAAGTTGCGTCGAATTTAGTTATGTTCAGCCGAGTTGAGTCTTAATTAAGTTATTTTTATTTATATTTTGTTTTGGTGGAACAATAATTTTCATTCATTTATTCGTTTACGCCGATACTCGATGTAACCCTTTACATTCCACTTAAAACTATGTATTATGAAATAAAAAAAATCGAATCGTAATCGGTATTTCAAAAATCTATACAAAATGAATTTAACAGAATCTTAAAAAAAGTTGACCCTGAAATGTGAAAAACTGACGGCAACGCTTACCCTCAACGTGAATTCATCGAATAGGTGAATAGAATTCTTTGTGTCTCCTTTATTGTGTAGCCCTCACTTGAATAAGCCCTTTCGAGGGCTCAAGAACCTCTGTACACAGAACCAATAATCAAAGTCGTTGATAATATCACTTAAAAGGTATTTATTTAATTTTATAGAATTCTAGTATTTTACATTATAGTAATTTCAAATATTTCAAAATTATTAATAAATATATATATATATATATATATATATATATATATATATATATATATATATATATATATATATATATATATATATATATATATATATATATATATATATATATATATATATATATATATATATATATATATATATATATATATATATATATATATATATATATATATAATAATTTTGAAATATTTGAAATTACTATAATGTAAAATACTAGAATTCTATAAAATTAAATAAATACCTTTTAAGTGATATTATCAACGACTTTGATTATTGGTTCTGTGTACAGAGGTTCTTGAGCCCTCGAAAGGGCTTATTCAAGTGAGGGCTACACAATAAAGGAGATATGTATATGTATATATATATATATATATATATACAGCGCTATATACAGCAATAGTCTGTCTGGCTTCCCTTTCTCTCAAACGTACGGCAGCGGTAGGCAAGCTCTCTCTCACTCTAACCCACAGCGCTAGATCTATTCGAATTGCGACTTTATTACAGTGCGATACAGTTGGGTTTTTTTTTCCTTTATAAAGAATCTATATTAGGGGATAATTTAATTTAATATAATTTCGGAACAGTTTTTGTAAAAATTGGAACTTCGTAAAATTTAGTTATTTTTAATTACTTAAAGTTTTATTGATAAATTACCTTTCCTTACATTATTACATTAATATACATAACATTTAAGTAAAGTGATCTAAGCTTTTCTCAAGTTAAACAATTTCAATATTAAATAGTTAAACTTAGATTACTTTAAGTTATCACTTCTGTCGGGAGTCCGAGATGCACGCGTATTTTTTAACATTTCAAATGTCTTGTTTTTAAAAGCAAGACATTTCTAATGTTTTGTATGTTCAGGTCTGTCGAAATATTATTGTACCATAATATCTATATCTATACTACTATTTTAAAGAGGAAAGATTTGATTGTTTGTTTGTTTGTTTGCATTGAATAGGCTCCGAAACTACTGACTCGATTTAAAAAATTCTCTCACTGTTGGGAAGCTACACTATCCCCGGGTGACATAGGCTATATTATATTTTCAAAAAAAATAGGGATCCTTACTAAAACTCCAATAATGTAACTCAAAGTGTAAAAGAATTACCTAAAATATTATTTAAATCACGTGCGCTGCGAAAACTATTGATGATAGAATAAAATAATGTACTACGACTTTGCAGAACACATCATTGTTTACAAAAAGTGTCGCGACAGCATATGTCTAACTATTATAGTTATGCCACAATAAGTGTTCTTTAATTTTAAAAATTTAATTGAAATGCCGCCCCTAGAAAAGGCTCTTTATTTGTATCTTGGTATTAATCCTTATCAAAATAAATTATTTCATATTCAAAACTGCTTCAATACCTTTATATAACTTTTTGAATTATTCAATTCGGATATTCTATTCGAAAGATATCACGAGTTTAAAAATGTAAGTATAAGAAAAATGTTGCGTGGTAGCCGCTCACCCTGTTCGGCTAGCTAGGCAGCACCTTATGCAGTGTAGGCGTGCGTCACTGGGGTTTTTACAAAAATTAGAAAAACAAATACTTATTAAAATATAACGGAAAATAAATAAAAAATAATAACAAAAAGATCATTAAAATAAAAGTTCATAGAAATAATAATATTCAAACTTTCTTTATAACTTTATTTTTTTAGTAACCTGACGCAAATAGAAGGGTTTGCCCTCAGAGGCGCTCCTCTGTCCGAGGAGTGCACGGGTGTGCGTACCCGAGGTGCCCGAGCATCCGTCGCTACTCTCCTACATCCTTTCCAACTTAGCTCTCTGTTCGTAGCGTGGTCCCCGGTGGGATGGTTGCGAATACTGATTGGGGTCCCGGGTTCTGCCCTGGGCCCTGATTTGGTAGTCGAAACCATGCCTATTTCGACTGCGCCTGCACAGAGAGTGTTCCCGGGGCGGGAATTGCATCCTCGCTGTCGGTTGGTCTTGCTGGGCCGGCTACGACGTCAGGCGACTCCCTGGTTTTTCTGGAGTGTTGTCTGGTAGTCGTACCCACGCCTGACTAGCACGCGACCGGGATGTGAGTCCCGTCCGAAATTGGCCGCAGACCCATGGTCGGGGGCGATCCTGGATGGACGGCCGTCGCCTCCTTTTGCGAGCCAGTAGTGTCTGCAAGGGAGGCGGCGGAACGGGAGCGGGAGTCCGCCACCGCACTCCCCTCCCGCCAACGTAGGCCGCGTCGTCGGCGCCGGAGGGCGGGCAACGACCTCCGGCCGCCGTAGAAAGAAGCCGCGGGCGGCCCCTCGGGGGAGGATCCGCCGCCCGCACTATTGCCGCGAGGGAGAGGGCCGCGTGTTGTTCCGCGGCCCCCCTCAACTCCTAAAGTTGTAACAAGAGAGCGCCGGGGGGACGAAACCCTGACCCCCTGGCGCCAACACTTTAGAAGGGGCCCGCCTTAAGACAAAAGGCGGGCTGGCGCCGGCCCGGGCCACGAGATCGGCAGGCCATATATCCGTGGGCCCGGGCGTAGGCGATAGGAGAACAGCGGAGTTTTTTAATGGGTAGTCGGATGGTCGAACATCTTTCTCGGAGTCCCACATATCCCTCGGTGCCCCCGGGCCGGGGGAATCCGTCAAGAGAGGTTTTTCCCCGAGACCGAAAAAAATAGAAGGGTTTATGTGTTTATAATTTTTAATTTTGATATTTTTTGTTAAATACCCGTGCGAAGCTGGGGCGGGCCGCTAGTATTATATCTATTGATAATAACATTCTATCTAGACGTTATAAATTGTATATGATAGTAAAGGTAACTTATATATTATAATACCATTGATATTAAGTTAACATTTTGTTTGGCAGAAGAAGCGGTGGGGCGGGCAAACAACTGTACAAAGCCTCCATAATCCAGGCTTAGGAAGCCGTTCCGGCCAGCTGACCCATTGCGGATAGGTCGTCCTCTTACATAAATAACTATTCACCACGAAATGACGATCAGAAACACAGGATTACAATCCTCACATAATATGATGTTGTTAAGAGTATCCCGCCGAAGGGAAATTTTGGGCTCTTCATACGGAGAGGTTAAATAAACCTTATTAAAACAAAGCAATGTATACACAATTAAATAATTATAAACCAAAAAGGTTGTTTTCATAATTCTAAACATTTAAGTTTCAAATTATGGCATAAAATATAAGCATTTTCCGAAATTATACTACTAATCTACTTTTCCCAATTGACACAAATCTATACTCGACAGTATAAACCCTGTATTACTTAAATTAAAACTTAATATAATATTAATTTAATTAACAAATCATTTCATGAAACAGAAGGTCTCGGGTTTTACATTTTTTTTATTACTGTAGAGAGACTGATGATCCACTTAATAGCAACCAGTAACTGTCGCCTGAGTATTTGGGACGCCAAGGGCACCCCTAAAACGCTGCTGTGTGTCTAAAGGAACCCGGGTTATTTATGTTAGAACACAACTCAAAATTATTAAGACAACATATTTAAGGACCAAGGGTGGTTGCCACACAGTCACGGTTGGAGACCTTCCTAGCTAGGGCTATGTCGCCTTTTACGACAGGCCGCTCTCAGGCGTGGGTGTCAGTATTCTTACAACGCCTTTGCGCGAATATAATAATATAATAATAAAATAATATAATAGTTTAATTTCTGTACCAAATCTCGATCACATTGCTTATACGATAGCATTGATTTATTTATGTAAGAGTAAACCTTTTATTTATTAATAATACAAAAATTCATAAAATATTTCTATAGATAATATAAAAAAATATACAAACAGAACGAACGCTCAAAAAGAATAGTACGGAATAATAAATTTAAAAATTAAAATTCTAATTTAAAGGACGTCGGTTTCATCTGGTATATAAATACACTTTTAGTTAAATCTTTGTACCTATTTAAATATTGTTATCTCATTCAGTAAAAATACAAGAGGGAATTATTATAAAGACGTCTTTGATGTTTAGAGTGCTAGATAAATAGCCCTTTGGTACTTCATTTTCGCACATGTACCGAATGTGGGGTAAACAAATAAAGCTTTATCGTTGTACACGTCAAATATGAACACGTTGATATAATATCATCCGACAAAGTAGTGCTCAACAGAGAAAAATGTTTTACCTTTTATGCTTCAGAGAATTTTCCTTCACAACTAACTTTTTATGAGGTTGTGGTAGCAAGGATGTAAAATATTGACATTAAAGTTCTAGTGCCATTAAAAAATGTATATATGTTTTCATTTAAGTCGACGACATATCTTGACGCAAATATGATAATATATGATTTAGGATACTAAATAATCAGTAAATGCTAATATCGACGTGTTGTAAATCTTCATTATAAGTTATGACGGATTAGCGGGGTACACAGATCTCGGTACGCAGGTATCTCAAGGAAATCAGATATTTCCTTCATCTTTGGGGAATGACAATTATGTTATTATACACATTAGATGATAATTAGAGGATGGATTGCGTAAAAGATGATATGGCAAAAAACGGTGTGAATGTTGAGATGACGGCTACCAGAGGAGAGCGGAAGGAGAGAATATGTTGTGCCGACGCCATATAACGTGGGATAAGGGCAGGAGGAAGAAGATGCACATTAAGAGAGAAATACTGCGATGTAAGCAGTATACATGTAAGCAGGCACGCACACATTCGTCTAATTTTGGACACATTTGTATTAAGTCACATTTTCTTGTTATCACTTTCTATAAATAACCATAAATTATTAAACTCATTATTCGTAACATAAATTTCGTTACTGCATTATCACAAATACATAATAATAATAATAGTCATTTATTTAGGATAATGCCTTCCAAACATTGTAATATCCATGTTGATTATTCAAATCAGCCGCTTAAAATAACTCCAATTTATTTCATTATTAATTTATGAAGTGGAAATAAGAGCCAGTGACAAGTTAAGTGAACTGAGCCGTTTCTTATTTAAGTGTAAGAATGGAATTAAAATAAAATTTAGCATATTATATAATATTGCTGATTCAATTGAAAATCGTTATATTTTAAATAGGGCGACTTATGACTACGCTACGTACTAAATCGTTTGAGGATCACATCCACATGCAAATTAAATCAGTTGGAGTACAAAGAATGTGTAATTATCAATTTTCAAAATGTATGGGAAGAGGGGCCCATCGATAAGTTCAAAGTATTTTGTTTCAATAGTTTTTATAGAAAAATACTTTTATTGTTGTTCAAAATACGCGATTCCTTGACAATCACAGTAATAATTCTTCCATTTGTTATAAGAACTTTTTTAAAGATTGTTTCTCTGTACTAGTTAAAAACATGAATCACATTTTTTTAACATACAATTGACTGACATACAGCCAGACTTGGAAATACTGATTTCGTCATTCAAATAATTTGTACTCTATTGATAGAATAGTGGAGCGGACTTATTAACAACCGTGTTGTCATTTTCATCTACTTTATTTTTGTAAAGTAGCTTCTTTTGGCACGTTTAGAAAAAATTATGACAGCAAATTTTTTTCGATGCAACATGATAAAGTTAGCTGATAACTGTGTCAAGTTTCAATTTTAAGCTATATATGGTGATGAATGAACTTTTATCTTAAAAAAAACTTATGTTTATTTATAGATTTGAGGTTGATTAGCGGTGTGTATTCTTTTTGTTTTATTAATAAGTCACCACTCTTTTTACAAATAAAAAGTTTTAGCATATGGAATGAAATCTTCAGCCATTTTTCTTTCTGTTACGCCAAAGAAGTACATGAGTAACATACACAAGTTTTTGCATAAGAAAAACTTGCCAGGGAACACAACCGGCGCAAGAAAGCTCGCAGAAATTTTGAATGCATAATGTACAACTCTACAAACTGAAGTTACTTTAGATACATACAAGAGAAAGAGTGCATGCTAAAGTAATATTGTGAATTAAAATGAATGATCCACAATATATAATTAAATACGACGTTATCCGTAGCATAGTGGCTAACGCACGCCGGCACTCATGCGGAGGTCAAGGATTCGATCCCCTTCCGCGTCTAAGTAGGTATATGTAGAATATTAGTTATCTCCCATAACCTATATACCTATATACCCATATGCTACCTACTTTGGAACTAAATGGTGCTGTGTAAAATTCCCAGTAAAATGAAAAACTTAAACGTTTCAATCTAAACTATCAGTAGTAAAGGTTTAAATTCTCATTTACATTAAATTATTCGACTTCATGATAATATCAAAATATCAATATTTAAAGGGCATTTTATTTTAATTATTTCGCATACGAGCAATTTCTGTATTAATTAAAGTAATAGTCCATACTCAAAACAAATAACGAACTCTCGTGAAAATTGCAATCGATGCAAATAAATGAAAAATATTACAATTTATCAACTTTACTCATTTTCATGAATTTGTTTACTTTATGTTTTAGTATATGTGTGTTTTAACGCTTTCAATGGCTCATTGGAGCATGTGTTTAAAATATAGATGAGAACAAAATTGAATTAAATACGTTTTAATTTAAAAACAAGCATATATGTGAATTTATCTATCTGTATTAAAACAATTACAAAATATTTATATTAAAAAAAAGAATTTAAAACTAGTAAACAATAAAATACATTTCAAACCATTATTTTTTATCATAAAATCTATTGAAACTGCACTTTTGAACTTTTATATTATTTCATTTCAAAGCTGTAGTCTATCTGAAGATAGATGCTTTTGATAAATGTTTGTTGCTAATTTGCAAAATGTCCTTGAAAGATTCAACGGTTCGAAATACAAAATTTCAAACCGTCGAATGATCCAACTCCAAGCTAGGAACAAAATAGTAGTGGTGTATACACCAACAAATGTGTGTACATACATACATACTATGTGTGCGTACGAGTCAAACGCAATGTAGTGTGTAATATGTTTTAAATAATTTAAGGTATGATTTATGCCTATTATTGCCATAATCTTTGCCTACATATAAGCACGGCTTGCATATTTGCTCTCCTTTTTCAAATACAATTGAACTGTGCAAAATTTCATACCCGATACAGCGAAAAATATATATATATATAATTAATCAATCAAGATGGACAAAATTGAAAAATACATTTAATGCGTAATTTTATAAAAGTAAATTAAAATAGAGGAATGAATCATTCGACTTGTCCTGGTATTAGTTTTAAATGAAATACATTATATTTCAAACTTACCTTAGCTTTGAAGACGATGCCATACTCGAACGCCTCGTCCGGGTGCAGCGGAACTCTTATATCCCCATCATCGTTGGGGACCAAATTATATTGTTGCGTAGACGGCATTTTTCTGCCCCACCGTAGCAGCCTCATCGGTAATCCCTTCCAGGTCTTAGCTTTCAGCACCACTCGAAAGTAACGAGCCTTGGAACCCCTTCTAAACATCTATGATCACTAGACGACCCTCTTCTAAAAAGACCTTTTCACCGCTGGTGAAATCTGCGGACAAAACATATTATTTGAGTTATAATTGAAAAACTTTTTTTTATTGCTGATGGACAGCAGACGGGCTCGCGTTATACGAGTATATAATAGCAAACAGTTACCGTCGCATATGTGTGTTGGCGACGCTAGGGGTACTGCGAACGAGTTCCTAGTCCATAGGGGTACAGGAACCTAGGTCACTAACGCCGGAACATATCACAAGGTTATTATGCCGGCATACTTATACCAAGGGTTGTTGACATCTAGACGGGCTTGCGGCCATACCACGTAGCGTTATTTTGTTGCCTTTTACGTCAAGCCGACCCCAGCCGCAGAGATAAGTGTTCTTACTCCGCCCGTGTATGGGGAAAAATATGAGGAGTTATTTGTGATATATTTATTTATGTGAACGTATGTATAGTGTATATTATTGAAGTCTATTAACGCTATTAATTCTCCATAATAACATTTAGGGCTAGTATCAAACAGAATATTCGGTTTCCAATTAATATGGTTGTAAATAATGATCGTGTATTGCGTTATATATATTGAAAATAAATATATAAATAACATTCCACTGTTGGGCTCAAGCTTTCCTTTAAAGAGAACGGGCGGTATACCGACCACGCTTGTCCAAACCGGATGCCCGTTTCCGCGCGTTTTTTTTCCTATACCGTCTGTACATGGTAATTATGCTATAATATGCACATTAAGCGAGATATGTTTAAGCGATGTATGCTATCGCGGGATACGAACCGTGGATCTCAACCGTGGATTATGTATCATACTCGTATAAATTACAATTTTGCATCTGAAATGATGAAAACCGACTTAACTATCATTGAATTATGTAAATACATCATGTAAAGTTTGTGGTGGCACATCTCGTCCTTTGTTTTATTACTCGAGATACAACCGTATAATGGCCCCTATTAGGGTCAGCAATGTAGTTGCAACATACCGATCTGTGTTCACTGACAACCGGGAACACTTCATCTCCAATTCCACTGGACGCTTATTTGCGTCATACGGACCCTTGCGCAAGCAGTTTTTCAATCAGTGCTCAATGCTAACTATTTATACGTCAATCTCTTTTAAGTGGTTTACTTCCTCGTGTTCATGACACCACTCTAAAGCGAGTTAAGTAATTTTATACCCTTATGTAGATTATGACTATCCAAACTACTGCCTTATTCTTTTTTATTAGAAGAAAATAACACCGCTTATTGGAATCCAAGCTACAGAATGCTTATAAACTAGTTATTTTTAAATAGAAGTAATTTTATCGAAAATAGAACAAGTCCACAAATAATAATGAAAACATTATTCGAATATATAAGAAAGTAAGAATACTTGACTAGGGGCAAGCGATACGGTAGTTGTAGGAAAGCGACGTTATATTTTTCAGTTAGGTTAATAGAACAAACTATGAGACAACGGAGTGCCAGGGCTCCCTCAGGAGCGCAGCGTGTAAGGGTGATTTGGCTGAAAAGTACTTGATCATTGAATAAGGCGTGTAGAGCCCCACATGCCTCCTAGCTTCCCCATAGTTGCAGGGCTCACAAAAGGAGTTCTTGACAAAGAAGGGTCCAGGTGGCAGTTGTGCCCATAAATATCAAAATTCGCCGCATAGGTATCATTAGTTTTCATAAGGCTCAGGAAAAGAACATTTCAAGAAAGAATACCTAAGCAAACAATATAGGAGATACAAATAGAAGTTTTGCGAAACGTATCTTTGAGATGCTAGATCCGAAGTGTAAAACGAAAGGTCTCATGACGGTAGAATTAATTAATATTGGTTTACGTTAGTATATGCTAGTACTAATTGCTATCCGAAATCACTGTTTGAAACAATTAGCCTACGTATTTAAGCTATGTTACGTATCGAGCTATTTGACTGCGAGTCTGACAATTTCATTAAGATGAGAACACGATTAAGTAGGATTATCTAATTAAGGAATATGACGTAACGATAAATAACCATGACGTCATAACGTTCAGAGTAGAAAAGACACCAAGTTTGTCTTTATGTAATACGCATAGCACGACGTCAATCATTGTATGCTGGATTCCTCATAGCGTTTAAAAGTTGCACAGCTTACGAACTACCAAAGAAAAATCTCTCCGTGCAACTGCGGAGTGAAAATACTTAACCCTGCAGCAGGGGGAGCGGCTTTTCGTAAAAGGCGACAAACATCCCTAGCTAGAGGTTCAAGCCTATCTAGATGGCAACCAACCCTGTGTTGTGTATAAGTGACCCAAGTTTCGAATTCTCTACGCGGACAGCAGCGAGTTAGCGATGCCGCTATCGCAAAACATCCACAAGTGACGGTGTACCGCGGCATTTAAAACATAATGTGAAATATAAAAACATATTTCTACGTTATATACATATACGAATATATAGGGAAATTGTCTCATTTGTCACCATCGCCACAACCTGTGCCTAATAATGGTAACAACGTATCTGTCACCAGTCTCTACCACTAGCCGTTGTCAGTCAAATAATCCACTTAAACCTCGTTTGTTAAATTGGTGGAAATAATAAGTTTTACGTTTTACACCAAATAATACGTTCCTAATTAGCTTTTGTTCTTAGAATCATTACAAGTCGAGAATTGGGTCAAAGTAATTATTATGTTTGTTTTAAGTTTATAACTTAAGAATAAGTGCCTTTAGCGGGAACATTATCTGTAATGAAAAAAAATCAAATCCGAAACTATTAAAAAATAAAAAAAATCACTGGCATCGTCGCGAGTTCAATTAATAATTTCTTCTTACAATTTTTATTTTATTTTTTTTACTTGCTTAATGTAAACTTTTGAATAATATTAAATTATTTTTTCATTAATTGTTGTTGTAAGAAATTCGTATTACTTTAAATTTTCTTTCAATTATCACTTTATAAGTGATCATTTTAGTAGAAAATTTAAAGTAATACGAATTTCTTACATTATATCTCTAAGTTATATATAAATCAACTTAGAGATATAATTTGTTGTGTTTATAAAGTATATATAAATATAGGTCTTCGATGACCTGTTTCTCAATTACTTACAAAGCTTTGTATTTCGAGCCCAGAATTCAGGGTGAATATATAGTTAGTTCATAATGCGGATATAATGTTCGTCATATACATCGATGCTCATCGAAGAATGCAAAGATAATCAGCATTAGAAAATATAAATAACATAAATTAAATACTATGACAAATGACACAACATTATTTAGTCTAAAATAAGGTAGCAGAACGCTTGCGTTGAGGGTGTCAGATAATTGATATACTACTTATTTAAATTTCCTTAATAAATAACTAAATATCTTACCTACACTCTCGAGTGTTTTGTCCCGAGAGTTGTCTTAGAACAGGATTAGAATCCGTGCCACGTAGGTCATCAAAAAGAAGGTTAAATCCTGCGTAAAAACTTGTGCAATCTTGATCAAAATTAATCTTTACTATTTCATAATTATATAAGAAATTAATCAACCACTCATTTTATGTAACCAGAAAGGAAGGAAGTTTTGTTTTGTTACGAATTTGGTTTGTCACATGTCACGACATTATTACTCGTAGGTGCATTCTTGGAGTGTTTTTAAACCAATCGATTTTTCATCATAACTTCGTACCTTTAAATTTCTTTATAATATTAAAAGAATAATATCAAATATAATAACAGTTTTCATCTAAAGTTTAAACTTATATGAAAAGACGCGGATCAAGTTTCAGACCAGTACTAAGTTGTTTTCCCCTTGAACAAAACTTTTAAAGGAACAAATAAAATGTCCCAGATGAATTATGGAGTGAGTCGACCGAGACAGCTGTGAACCAGAAAGTTTAAGAAAAGCCAGGTGAACTGTATTACATCGTTAGAAACATTTATTAAATGAACAACTGGTATGCGATTGTGTTCCTTCATGAACTGGAAACATAGCACTGCTGCTCGCATATTTAGAAAATGCTAACACCGAAATTCCCACCGGGAGCAAGTATTTTTAACTTTAAATGCTTTTGTTTGTTCGTACTCTGACATATTGTCGCAAAGTACTCTTTAGTTTAGATATGCGATTATTGCCATATCTTTCTAATCCACTTCCGTTCTTAAAGACTGATAAAATACCACAAATGGATTACTTCTACTTACGAGTAAAGGCATCACCCAGACAGACGGCTGTCGCCTCTTAATAAACTAAATTTAGCTACATTAAATTTATTTCACATATTTTCTTGGGTCCTTTTACAAGGAAAGGTTGTTTAACGGAGGGGACGCGGAAATTAGTATGTCCTTCGTAATGAAAGTGGATATAAACGGACTGAATCGTCAGTTAAAAGTAGAAGACGCATTGTAAGTATTTATTACTCATTCAGGTATCTAATGCAGGTAATTATCTAAATTAAAAAAAAAAATATTAGAAGATAACATTTTTCTTCTAACTACTATGTAAATTAATTCAAAATGGCTTCCAAGATAGTTTTCACTACAATTACGATCAGATTTAATTGACAACTTAAATAAAAGTAACCCTTTTTTATCCCACAGCAACCAAATGACCGTGCCAGAATCCGGGGGGAAACCGACGTGGTCATGTAAGCCTCACTGTTCTAACCCTACGGCAGCTGACTTCGTGCTGCTGATCGAGATGTGATAGCCAACTGCAGCTGCAATGGCATAATGACTAAAACCCCGGTGCCACCCTTAGCCTTATGTGGGTGGATCACAGAATCAACTTTTGCTCATTGCTCTGCGACGCGCCCGGCTAGAAGTAGAAGTAGTTTGTGCATCTTGGCCAAACCCGCAGCCAAATATTACGAGAAGATACATATGTACACCAAGTGTTTATAGTATTTTTTACTTTACTTTAAACAAAAAATAACATTTTTAATTCTCCTAATTGAATACAGACCTTTGTAAATTCAACATCACTATCAATTGACACCGAATCGAAATGATTGTAAATTTTAATAAATTCAATAATAATACTGATTCCTTAAATACTTTTATACTATGCCTGCAGCGGGCATGTCGCGAACAACGGACAACCAATTCAACCTCTTGAGAAGTTCGACTAACTTCTTAATTATCGCAACGGAATATTAATTACTTTTAATTTGGTAAGCTACTGGAATTTCTGTAATAAAACGTAGTAGTTTTATACGATACAATACATCGCAAATTATATTAACAAAATTACTAAAACTTGGTTCATATTTTTTAATTTTTTAGGGAAAATGGTTTTACGATTCATCATACGGTAAGTGATATGCGTGCCAATGGACTGACCATCAGAGATGCCTAAGATCGTGTGAAGTGGAGAAGAAAAAGTCGGAAAGCGGACCCTGGGCGCCGAAGTGAGAGTTTGGGCTGCAACCGGGATTCAAAGCTAAGATGATGATGATGATGATGATACGGTAAGTGCTACTGCTACAAGCCACCATTTATTGTGCCATCATAGGTATTGCCAACATTATCTTCAGTTATTCATTATCTTCAAGAGATCTTGGAGAAAGTTTGTGTCGTCAGTAGTACCGGGTTGATATTTATGTACTAAAAGTATGCTTAGATCAAGTTTCTATCCCATTCTATAGGTCCCAAAAATAGGATAGCCGATCTAATTGAGATATCTAACAATATATGGTGGAGATATTAGCATTTTTTGTTTGGTTTGGAATCGCAAGTTTAATAATCGAATAAAGTTCAAATTTAGCAAATTATTATATCCGCGTAAATATGCGGATAATATATATTTTATCTATGCAGGCGCAGAAAAAGATTAATGACCTCTGCAGCTGGGGCCGCCTTGTCGTAAAAAATTACTAAACAATCCAAGCAAGGTGGTAGCGCTTCAAGCCCATCTGGATGGCAACCACCGGTGGTTTTTAAATATGCCACAATAATAACTTTGTATTGTATTTCGACATAAGTAACCAGAGTCCACGTTTTAGTTGTTTTAGTTGCTAACACCCATATGCGACGGTAACTGCTAAATTCTAAGTGGGCCGTCAGCCTATCTGCTGTCCCACAGCAATAAATAAATATCTCACCCAGGACGTAGATAGAAGTTTATTTGTCTTCACACTGCTTCAGACAGTATTTTAAATGTTAAAATGATATTATAATAATGTCAGTCTATAAGAATGGACAGTAAACCTGCTTGTCCTATGCAAATTGGTGGTTTACACATAAAATCAAAAGCACAGGCTTGCTGACGTTGTTTTTCTTCATCGTCACTACTTGGCAACTGTAATGTACGTACTACAATATGCTTATTAATCTTGGAACACTGTCTAAGAAGTGAACGCTTGGATCAAACCT
The DNA here is from genome assembly GCA_963693495.1 of Malacosoma neustria. Taxonomy (NCBI): domain Eukaryota; kingdom Metazoa; phylum Arthropoda; class Insecta; order Lepidoptera; family Lasiocampidae; genus Malacosoma; species Malacosoma neustria. The sequence goes on from OY856371.1 coordinate 12,796,460, forward strand.
GTGTTCTGAGCTTTTTTTTTATTGCGTAGGACAGCAGACAGGCTGACGGCCCGCTTAGGATATAGGAGCTTGGCTATAACGTAATTTTTTATTATCGTGCCTTATCTTCTTCTTATTTATATAAATAAAAATGGATCTTCGAAATGTATGTACGCTCATCACGTTCGAATGACTGCACCAAATTTGATGATTCTTTGTTTTGTGTATTCGTTATTGTTAGGACAAGTTTTGTATAAAATGAAAATTGTAAAAAAGTTGTTTATATTAATTATTTTAATGTTATTTTAGAACATAGTCGCACTTAGGATAGCAGATCAAGTGACAGTTGACTTTAAACTGTGACAAGTGACAGTTGCCTTTAAACTTCACACTGATACATCAATGATAGACATGGTCAAATCATGTCCTCGAAAGGTTGAACATGTAACGATTCACTTCCCTTTTGGAACCATGTCCGGTAAACTTGTTTGCGGAACTATCTCAGTGGGAGTCATGGTCATGCAAGCGAGAAATAAAAATTTAATAAACCAATTGTCGTCTCTAACGCAAAGCATAATAGTTGCATTGTGCATTAAAATTGTTAAACATAAGATGGAACGTTCCAGGTATACTCATATTTGCTTGGTTAGGGAGGACTCGGTCGTTGTCGGTTGGCTCTGCGGTCGGTTCGGTACATGTTCGGAAATTCGTTCTCATCGCACAGGACATGGACATGTAGAACTATTAATCGGGAGGACTCGGTAGTTGTCGGTTGGTTCGGTGCATGTTCGGAAATTCGTTTTAATGACATGTGGAATATTTCATTAGACGCAGCGGATTGGACGGACATGTTTCCAATGGTGAACATAGTTCCTGGAACTATTACGATCCAGAAGTACACAATTCTAATCAATGCTTCAAAGGGTTTCGTGTATTTAGAGTTTTATCATAGTAATATTTATTATAATCGATAAGAAAATGCCACCAGTGAGGCGTCATATCGGCCGTAGCACGCGCGACGCAAGACGCGATCAGAATCTTCGAAGCAATGAAACTGAAGAAGAGTTGTGTTGTGGGTACTACATTACTGATACACTACATATATAGTTTTTTTTTAGTAAATAAATATATATTGCCATCCAGACGGGCTTGTGGTCCTATCGCGTAGCTAGGGCTGTTTTGTCGCCTTTAACGACAGGCCCACCCCGGCCGCAGGGGTTAGTTAGTAAGGTTAGTATTCTTACCCCGCCCCTGAATGGAGAAATTGGGAATTGATCTATCAGAAAATCATTCCCAAATCCAACAACTACATAGGTGAATTATAATATTTTGTTTTCTAAATATTTGAACTTCAAATCCCTTTCCTTTTTTTATTGCGGACGAACAGCAGACAGGCTGACGACCCCTTTAATAATAACCAGTTACCGTCGCATACAAATGTTTGCAACGCTAGGGGCACCGTGAATACATAGCTGTTCGTACAGGAGTTTATTTCCTGGAAAGGTCACTCAATGTCGCTTAGTAAGGGTTGCCTTTCAAGAGTCTACATTTACAATATAAAAAAAAAACACCTCAACCGTATAACTAAAATGAAAAGCATCATATACACATTGGAATCATAAATAATAGACTAGAAACTGTACAACACTCACCAGGGGTGGATTCGAAAAGAGAACACGGTTCATAACTCAGTCAAGAGATGGCGCCACTATACAGTATTTTTATTTAAATCTACCCTGTCTTTTTTTATTGCTGTAGGACAGTAGACAGGTTGACGGCCCACTTAAAATTTAACAATTACAGTAGCCTATGGGTGTTTGCAACGCCAGTGACATAGCGAACATGCTACTGTCCCATAAGGGTACAGGGACTTATGTCACTAACGCCGGAACACAACACAAGGTTATTATAGCGGCATACTTAAGACCAAAGGTGGTCGCCATCCCGTCGGGCTTGATGCCCTACCACGTAGCTAGGGTGGGTTGTTTTGTCGCCTTTTATAACAGGCCGAATTTGGCCGCAGAGGTCAGTATTCTTTCTCCGGCCCTGCACCAATAAATGTCTACATGGAGGGTAGATTTAAAAAAAATACACTATAACCACTCATCCACGCATCCCTCTTATATCCATACCCCATGGTCGTTACGTTTCAACCGCTGAACTAATTTCGATGAATTTCGGTATAGAGATAGTTTTGACCTCGGGGAAGGACATTGGCTACTTTTTATTTATTTATATGGCAGAACAACGTTTGTCAGGTCAGCTAGTATTTTATAATGTAATAAAAAAAACAAGCGATTAGGGAAATTCTTTATCAGACCTAATTATAACACAGTTAGTATAAATTAGCTCGTCGAAGAATAGAGTACAACATTTAATGCATTAATTAAGGAAAAGAAATAATACTAGTAACTTAATACGTAGTATATTTATTAAAATTAAAAATGATTTATAAGTGGCTATTAAAAAGTTTAACAATCCATTAAATCTCACAGTTGAGCTTGGCCTTTCCATAGGGGGGACAAAAGCTGGATGTGATCCACGCTGGTCCAAAGCGTGGATCACATTCCGCTGATCTTCGGTATGCAGCTTCCTCATCAGTTTTACTACGCACATTAGAATAACGAACTAAGCGATGCATGCCATGGTTTTAACTCCGGGCCTTTACGTTGGTACCCGTAAGTCGCCGTAAGATACCACTTGGCTACCACGTACCATCAAAAGATATTCCAGGCAGAGTGTTTATTACAAACTTTTTGATTGAATTTACAGAACAAAGATTTAACAAATGTTAGACGAAATACCTTTTATAAAACGGAAAAACAACCTACGCACCAATAATAAATAACTTTGCAGTAAATTGATTTAACAACCTGTTAATAAACTTTTCCCATTTATGTTTAAAAACAACTTCAACAGTTTATATTAAACTCAGCTAAAAACAAAAATCGTACCCACTAGGACTTTCCATTCAGTTTCATAGTGGAGTTTGAGAGAGTGAGACAATGCTATAATGTATTTATACACTGATAACGTAATGAGAATTCATGCGTGTTAGTAATTAATGAAGACTCGACTATCACGTTAAGGCTAGAAGTGAAGTGAAGTCTCACTACCAACTCTTGCATTAAAATAATCTACTTTTTTGTACTATTTTACTACTTACAAGGTCTAATAAGACCTGTCATGGTGTATGGATCGAAATTCTGGTCCACAAAACGGAGGAAAGTGATGTTAGATATTATATATTATGCATGTATATTATAAATGCTACAAAAGTGAATGCTGAGATGTATTTGTAGAGTTACGAAATTGGATAAAATTAGAAACGAGTATATTTGAGGAAGTGTAAAAGTAGCGCCAGTTATAGAAAAATTAAAAACTAACAGACTAGAGTACTAAAGCCTTATAATGCGCAGGAAAAAAGTGTGTAATAAAAATATATATCATAAAGACTGCATGGATACAGAAGAGGTAGGACCAAAGAGGAGACCGATGGATTGCGTTAAAAATGATATGGCTATAAAAAGTTTGAATGTTAAGATGACGGCTAACTGCCTCTGTTAGCCGATATCTTAACATTCAAACTTTGGAAGAAGAGAACGATTGGTGTCCACCCCATATAATGTGGGATAAGGGCACGAAGGAGACTTACGATATGTACAATATGGTTAAAGACAGTGTTGTGAATGAATTCTGGCATAGTATTCTCGCAAAATAAACAAACTGAAGTAACACAAAAAATAAAACACATCAAAAAAAGTCTAAGCAACATGTACTAATTTAAATTTTAGGATGGTAGATGAGCCGCTGTATGGATAAACTTCCTGAATGCACCTGAGCCTTTCAGTATTTCCGGGCTGACGGTACACTCGCACCCTTCTTTTATCAGGCCTAAACCCGAATCGCGACTCTTCGGAAAACATAATTTTATCCCATTGTTCCTGGGTCCATGTTCTGCGTTCTCTATACCATTCATTTCGACGAGCGCGATTCCCGTCACGTACCGGTGGGCACCTAATTGGGCGTCGAGCTCGTAGGCCGTACTCATGCAGTCGATTTCGCACAGTTTGGGGATTTACATCAACACCACTTTTATTTTGTAGCCTCAAACTTATCTCTCGAGCGGTTAACATCGGCTGGCATCTTGCAGTCAGTTGTATGTACCGGTCTTGCCGAGTGGTTGTACTCCTTTTACGGCCTGGATGCTGTTCAGCGGGTTCCCTTGTATTATTGTAGCACATCACATCATTATTGTAGTACTGCCAAAGACGACAAATAACAGTTCTATGAATGCTAAAATGCCGAGATACCTGAGATTGATTACTTCCCGCTTGCAACATCCCTACAGCTCTTTGCATTTCATTTGCCGTCAAATGACGTCGCTCCATGACGTAAAGAATATCTAACAATTAAATTTTGTCCCTAAATTTATTTAAATGGTTGGTAAAATTATAAAATCAAGACTAAATGTAGCAATAAAAACGCACTTAAATTCAAACAAATTCTCTTTCATTTAATTTTATGAAAAAAACAAAACATAATCGGAATTTTTTTCTACAACCGGCCAGTATGTCATCAATAACAAAAAAGTTTACATACCTACGCATTTTGAGTGAGTAAAGAGTTAGAAATTAATTAGTGTAAATGGTAAATTTGTAATATCATGTATGTTGCTTAGACGTTTTTGATGTGTATATTTTTGCTTTGGTAAAAGTTCATAAACTGTTAAATTCTCGAGAGCATAAACATTGTCTTTCACTCAAGTTGATGTAACTATGAATTTTAACTATATTACAAAACTATTAGCTTCGAGCCTAAATGGATGAAATTGTAGTTCCCACCAAAAAGGCTCTGGCACTTAGCTTAGATGGTGTTACGCCAATTAGGTTTAACAGAGCGCTTCTCTCAAAACTTTTTATCACATGGAATACTCTGTGCTAGATATGTTATAGATATGAAATTTGGGACCTGGATATCAATACAATAATGTCAGTTTCAGATTCAGTTGCAGATATGATATTACTTCGGATTATCCCTTAGTTTCGAATAGTTTCAGTTACGGGTAGAATATTTTAAAATTTTAAAAGTGAAATACGTATAGATAATGAAGCATGAAATGGCATATTATGGTTATTATGATTTGCTAAATTAAAATATTTTTATTTTTATATGAATTGTTATGGATTGAAATATACTTTAATTCGTTAATAACATATCAAAACTAATTTTTAAAGGTAATTCAACCAAAAAAATTGCAACACACAACTTAACAGTCATCTTAATAATTATTGCTTAGCATCTTTATAGATCGATATAATAAAAACTATATTAACAATTAGAATGTATATATTTGATTAACCAAGTATCTTCAGAATGCTAGACTACTTTTTACTTTATAATTTCACTGAAAATTTTTGGCTTGGTTTGTAAATTCAGATAAAATATTATCTTATTTTTTATACGTGCAGAGGCGAAGTAAGAATACTAACCTCTGCGGCCGCCGGGGTCAGCCTCTCGTAAAAGATGACAAAACAACCAATTCTAGACAAGTGGGCCCCAAGCGCGTCTGGATGACGACCACGTTTGGTCTTAAGTATGTCGCCATAAAAACCTTGTATTGTGTTCCGGCATTAGTGCATGTACTCTTATGGGACAGCAGCGTGTTCACAATACCACTGGCATTACAAACACCCATAAGCGACGGTAACTCCTAAATTCTAAGCAGGCTGTCAGCCTGTCTGATGTCCTATAGCGATAAAAAAATTATATAAATTGTAATGCATAGAGGTATATCCACCAAGTATGTCGTGTCGACCGGGCAACAACAAAAATCTTCTTTTGTTCGCAGTAGGAGATGACGGCGTCCCATTCGGCTTGGCTCCTGACCATCGCAAGATGACGGCCGCAAGTGAGAGGTCCAGGTTGATGGTAGCGAAGAGATCTCGGCGCACCAATGCCAATGCAGGGCGTATCTTAAGGATGTGGAGCCCCTTGTCCTCGTCGCCAGTGTTACAGTGGAGGCACTCTGGCGTTTATTCCTTCTGATCTATGCAACACAGATACCACCCGAAGCATCTGTGCCCCGAGAGTACCTGTGTAACGCGAAACGATCCGATTCAGTTTAGGATAAAATTTTGTTTCGGATATCCGCTAGTCTGTTATGGTCCTTAGCAATCACACAGTGTACATAGTATTGCAGTAGTAAGATTTGAATATCAAATATCTATGCCAACGATGGGGCCCTCGATAAATCAGTTCTCGAAAATATTCGATCAGTACGATTAGTCCAAAAATGGTACGAAAGATAGAGGTAATGACACAAAGCGCCCCACGCATTTTTGACAATATTACTAATTTTTTTTCGTTTATTATTTTATTCTTATATACAGAATTATTTTTCATTTATTAGTTCGATTTATCATTAAAGCATGTTTTTAGTTTATTTATTAAACGGTATAATGTATATTTCTATCTGATTTTCAACAGCGGGACGCTTACGGGCTGATTACATAACGTAAATGGAAGCTATGGAGCTTAAATTGTCGCGACAGCTTACATAATTGGAAATTGTGCGATATTCGTGAACAAACGCTTTCGGTAATGGTACAGAACTGGAAACGACAAAGTTAAACAATTGGAAGTTAAGAACACAAACAAACGTTCATCTAATAAATTTAAATCCATTCTGAGTGGGATAAAATAAACATAGTGGTGTTAATAACATTTCTATCCGCTTTTAAAAGGATTTATTTACCCTTATATTATTAAATTATAATTTTTGTGCATACTAAACATGAAAGTAACTATATATGTATGTCTGTCGGTCTGTTACGTTTTCGCGCCTAAAGCGATAAACCAATTTTGTCGAATTTCGGTAAAGACATAGATTAGACCTTCGAGAAGGACATATTCAACTTTTTTAATTTATAAAGCAAAACAACATTTGCTGAGTCAGTTATATATATAATTCCCCGTGCAGGGGGGCGGGGATAATACCAACTCCTGCGGTCTCACCTTTGCTACGTTGTAGGGCCCCAAGCCCGCCCCTCTGGATGGCAATCACTCTTGGTCTTAAGCATACCGCCATAATAACCTTGTGTTGTGTTCCGGCATTAGTGACCCAGGCTCCTGTGACCCCTGCAGCCGACATGCAAAAGTCTTTATGTAACAAGGTCTTCATAATATAAATAGAATATTTACAATTGTACATATATTAAGAGTTTAATTGCAATTTATATTAAATGTTACAAATCTGAAAATTACATGATTTTGTGAATATTACAACACAAAAAATAAGGAAGCTTTGAAGTGTGTATCTAGTTAGTAGACAGTAATAAACATATATTCATCGAGTACAGACGTTTTACTTATTCATCTCACCCGACACCTCATGGCGACCCTGCCATCTTTGGTCAGAATGGAGCAGGAAATATGGCAGTTACCCCAAGGGCAAATTTGAGCACAACAGATATACTTCTGATAGTCATCATTATGATTTCGGGTTGTGTCGTGCTATATGGACTTCATTACATCTGCATGAAAAAGCTAGATAATCTCATACCAAAAGGAAATTGCAAGAAGATCTCTGCGTCGACGAAGAGATGCCAGAGCACCAGTGCAAATCGAAGTTTAAGAAGACCATATCCCAGAATTTTCGCCCTGCATTTCAAAAAGAGCAGATAATCGAAAGACATAAAATCGTGAGTATAGTGTTACTAATGCGTTTAAACATCAAAATATAAGTGAACAGTGACGAGCAATATAAAAATTATTATATTAAGAACAGAATTATAGCCCGTGTTTTTTCAAATATCTTTATTATAACTGACATTAAAATATCCATCAAGAAATATCGAATATGATACATGCCGCCCAATATGGACTGTTTTATGAACAATATGAGTGTGACTCAGAGTTGTCACTACCTAATTTTGATTTTTAATATGAGCAAATTGACTAAAATATTTTATCAATTAATTGAAATTAAAAAGTATTAATAAAGAAAGGGAAAAGTAGATATAAGAGTCAAGCAGCTTTTAATAAATTGAAAGAAGCAGAAATATTAGTAGGTAAGAGTGAAGAAATATTTTCGTCTATTTCGCGACACGATCCGGCTTCGGACTTAGAATTAAGGATTTCTATATATGAATATTAGGGATTTATATCAAACCAAACCATACGTGATAGACTGGAAGGTGTTGGTCACGATCCTCAGATATGAGGACTACGACTCGAGGAGAAGGATATCAAATAATTTGTGATTTGTATTCACCAGAAAAAACCATGGATTTCGATTTAAAAACTGCTTGTAGTTTAATACCTGTAATGGACGGTAAGGAGGATACAACAAAGAGATGTAATGCCGAAATGCCGAAATTCTGGATAGTGCGGAAAAAATTTGCTTATAACACTTGTGTTAAAAAATAGACTTTCAGAAAATGCAAAATTAAGAGTTTCAAATAATGATAATTCTGTAACTGATATGTTGATGGATATTAGAAAATTTTTGATTACCTAAAAGAATTGTTAATGTCTCCTCCCATTCTTCAATGTCCAGATTTTTCTAAATAAAATGAATTTATTATACAAACAGATGCGTCTGGGTTTGCTATTGGTGCTGTTCTATGCAACAAAACATGTTACCAGTTGCATATGCCAGCCTTTGAATAAAGAAGAAAGAAATTATCACACCAGAGAAAAGGAACTTGCAGTCATTGTATGGGCAGTAAAGTATTTTCGTCCATACATTTATGGTAGATATTTTACTATTATGACAGATCATAAGCCATTAGTCCATCTTTTTGGTAGGAAAGATCCGTCAAGCAGACTTCTGAAATTTAGATTGAATTTAGATGAATATGATTTTAAGGTTGTATATGTGAAAGGCAAAGATAATGCTATCGCAGACGCATTATCAAGAGTGTGTATAACTTCAGATGAATTAAAAGGGATGAATGAACAAATTATGACAGTGACAACCAGAGCGCAATACAGAAGAATGAAAGAAGATAGAATGAATAATGATAATTCAAGAGAAAGTCATTCAACCGACTTACTATCTAATGATGAATTCAATGATACTTGGCCTGATCAACCAAGAGTTGTTGAAATTTTGAAGAAAACTAGTGACTCAGTTGAAATTGTTTTATTGAAAGGAAATAAAATAAAGAAGCTAAACAAAGAAAATGAAGTAAGTAAAGAAGCTGAATGTTTCTGCTATATTCCTCGAAGAATGATGATCTGTGTAAACCTGCATAATATTGCATTACTAAAGATTAGGATTGAACTTTTGTCATATTCTATCCATATAATACCGATAAAGCACAATAAAAGCAGATAATTATTAAAAGTGATTCTAATATTTGCAGATCCTTATTTTTATGGACGTCAGTGGCAGTTAAGAAGATCTCATAGAAATATAGCAACGGTATGAAAACAATTCCACCAGTATACCCACTACATTTTTTATTTTTTTATTAATTATTCAAACAGCTACAATATAATGTCCATAACGGGTTGGCAAATTATAGGTAAACTCAAAAATCTATTGTTAGTAAACACAAATATAAAATAATTAAAATGTCCATGTTGCGACTGGTGCATTCAGCTGTATGTGTCGCATCATTGGGCTATCTCACCCATTTCACAAAACTCACCATACTGTGAGGGTTATCACGGACCCTAGCTGAGATAGCTGAGGAACTTTTACTCATGAGACATGACACGCATGACAAGCTGTCAATTGCATTTTCTGCAAACATAATCGATGCACCGCAAAAACGAGGCATCCTCAGCAAAGTCCTGAGGACATCGATTGCCGCCCTCGTGCACCTCAGCCACAGACTGCAGATGTATAAGGTTTGGCAATTAGTCTTGAATGAAGCCAGCTTGACGTCCCATCCACACCTTGCAAATATGCGAGCCAACACATTGCATCGGACAGCTAAAGCCTTATGCTCCTTATCAATATCTAAGTTGTTAAAATCCTCAGTCAGCCAGTAGTCAAGATGTTATGTTAAACGCATTGACGTACAGATTAATAAGACATGGTGAACTGATACCCCGTTATCCCAGCCCAATTTAACGAAGTTCATCTGATTTTGGTACCTACATATATCTTAATAATTTTATGACAGCACTATCTAATTTTGTTTCATTTTTTAGTTTCTCCCATAATATATCATAGGATACCAAATCAAAAGCCCTAGATAAATCTAAAAAACACGCATTTGTAGGAGTTTTTCTTTGCGTGTAGTATTGTACAGCCTGCTTGACACACATTATGGTAGCGTCCGTCGAAAGTCCTGATTTAAGGCCAAGCTGAGAATCGTGTATGTTTACATGTTTTGCTAAATGAAATCAGCCTGTAATTACTGGGGTCCGATACGTCACCTAACTATAAATACCACAACAGTTTTCATAAGTTCATGCGCTAAATGTTATCTAGATGCCCATGCTTAATGTGTTCAACGCTCGAGCCATCATACGCTGGAGATTTTCCAGGTACCGTCTTCTTGATGACGTTATCTATCTTACCAGTAAAATTTAGTTTAATTTCCTGGGCTACGGTTTGTGCCCCGAACACAAACAGCGGTTCCTATAATTTACAAGGTTGTACAGGTTCAATAGTAAACTCATTTACTTAAATATTAGCTATTCTCAATGATTCACACTCATTAGCAGTACTATCGGATACATTAGTAGTACTAGATAAAGTTGGCTTGGCTTGGTATTCAGATTATTTGTGTGTTTCCAAAAACTTAGTTGATATTGATGTCTTTTAATCTGTTATCTTCATCAATTATATCCATTTTATTTGTTCTTGTTTATTACAGCACCACTCATATCATCATATTGAATTCTGCATCATTTAATTATCGATAGTTAGTCTTATATGCAAAATAGTATAAAAGCTTCTTGACACACTAGACAAGGCTAAATTACATAATAATAAGTATTGTGTTGTTGTATTTCACTTTCTCTTGTTAGTATTAATATGTAAAGTAGAATATAAAATAGTTTCCAAAGCATTTATTGAAATAAAATTCAATTTTAATAACATAACATCTTATCCATATTCAATTTTATAATATTGAAATATTTTTTCCATTTCATAGGTGCATACTCGATATTTATATTACAAGTTGAAAATATTTATGCATCGAGCTGGTCGAGATCGCTTTGCACAAGAATGGGGCACTATGCACCGTGTATCGAATTTTAAAATACATTTCTTGTGGAAAATTATTTATAGATTTCACCTTTCGTAATTTTATTTTAATATAAACACCGACACGAATATGTAAGCTATCTATATTTACGGAACTCGCTTATTGTGTTGGTCTCAAAAGAAATCAAATCATCAAAAAGACTAATCGTCTTTTATCTATAATTTATTTTGCAATAGAAAGTAGAGGCAAATTGTTTTCTAAATATTGAGCTGTTGTGTGGTAGTTATGTAAGATTGTTTTTACAGAGATATCGATTATCGTTTTATATATTATTATTTTAATTCCTTTATACTGTATCAAAAGATAGCTTTGATATCAACAAATGCCGGCACTTTTAATAATACAAAATGTGATATTTTAATAATACCTACGTGACAGTTCAGATAATCACTTCGCTCATCCATTATGATGAGAGCATCGAATGAATTGGTTATTAATTCAATTGTTTTACTAAATACTTTAATTATAACTAGTGGTTACATAGTGGTCGCATTTCAACCAAAATTTATGTAGATTTTTAGTTTAAACCTTATTAAACTGTTATCATCAAATAACTCTATAAATCAGCTATTACGCTTAGCATAAAAACAAAAGCTTAAAAAAACTTAAATGCATACTGAAATAAAGAATATATATAATAAACATGTCAAATATATGAACAATCCATATTATATTGTTCTTTTGTTGGATATTCAAATTCTTAAATGTCGAGAAAATACGAATTTATCTCTATCGACTAATTGCCAACTTAAAGTTCGAATATTTAGTGACTACTATTGACAGAAAGTATAAAAACTTTTAAAAACTTCTGATTTACTAATTTATTGACATAATTTATACCTATTTCAGTACCATTTCCAATGTAATCTAACAAACATCATATTAGTTATAAAAACAAGGGTATACGCCAATATACCTACAGTTTAAGCGATCTATACACGAATAAATATATATCTCCATGTGTTAATTTATTCATCAGCCATGGTATTTTATACTTCTCATCCAAACATTTGGTAATTGCAAGAATTTTATGTATAGGCGGGAAGGAAATTCCGCCAGGCATAGCACACATAGATATTTCAATAATGTATTAATCAAGGAATTGTCGTTTTGTAACCCGACAATTATTTTTGTCTTTCAAAAACTTCCCTAGGCTTCCTTTGTTTGCGTAAACATCCCATTAGTACATTAAAAATGAAGGAAATAGATTTCTTTTTCATATTTTACTCATCCGCAAAGTGGGCGGCGAGGTGGAAGTTGAGACTGACTCCTCCAGTCAGCTCTCATCCCGCGAACGCAAGACTAGTCCACGATCCCAATCCAGGCATGACACAAGAGAGCACCAGGGGGAGGGGAGTTATAATACTGACCCCCTGGCGCTAATTCTAGAAGTTTTTAATGTTCCAAAACACATAATATTTTATAACGTCGTATAAACACTGAAATGTATATTATAGTAGTATAATAAGAATTAATACTTCGTACGACCTATATCGCTATTATCTGCTCTACTCGTATTATCTGCTCTTTTATAATAGTAGCTTACCCTGATGAGATCGTTATGAGTTATAATACTGTTCTATTTATTTTTCCTAGATATAAGCCTGACACAAAAGGCTGGCAGGTGCCGAGCCACGAGATCCGCTAGCCAGTTATCCGTCAGCTCATGCGCTAGGTGATAGAAGCACAACGAAGTTTCTTTAGTAGGAAGTCTTATGGAGTCCCCCATACCCCCCGATATCCGCACGTTCGTCGTGGCTGGGAAGAGTTTTATCTTGACAAACAAAAAATATTCAGCAAACATTATTATAAAAAGTATTAAATTTAAAAAACAGATACGTTAAATAAAATTCATACATAAAACAATACAAATATTTGTGTAGTCGATCCATTACCAACTCGTAAATATCTTGAATTTCTTTGTAACTACTTAATTGCCTATTGAAATTTTTTAGGCTTTTGATCCACCGAAATGTTTTATTAATATTTAAGAATTTATCTTCCAAATAATTTATATACTATATCAAAGAATTCTTTTGAAAACTTTGTATCTTAAAAAGCTCCATTATTTGAGCTTCACCAACAAAGACGCAAGATCGTGGACATTATTTTTTCAATTGCTGTAACTTTATTGTCGGTTTAATATTTGTTGAGACGTTTTATGTTCACAGCTCAAGGAGACAGTTCTGAATCCAGATAAGACGACATTTATTCGCTCGACAAATAGACTTTATTACCATGTATTTGTAGATACACTTATTATTTCTAGAATACCCAAAAATATCTGAACCATTTACAGAATGCTATTATTTGTGGTGATAGTGTGGTGTGGTGATAGGTGTATCAGACCGAAATACTTTTTGGAAGTGCTGTCGCAATATATTTAAATGTATTTCTTTTAAGCTTCGTGCATACTAAAGGTACCATTTAAGTCTCCACTTTTAACGGTAGATCAAGCTTGCATTTCAAGTATGGACTGGGGAAGTATTCTTATAACAATTGATAAGATATTTTTCAGTTTTATAAGAACAATCGTTTATAAAGAAGAAGCCAAAACCTTTGAACATTGCTCAACAGGGTGCTCGCTAATTCGTATGGTTCACATTAACAAATGATTTTAAAAAAGGAACTGTTTTAATAAATAAAACTAAATACACAACATTATGAATTGATATTATTTGTAGGTTTTTATATTTTCTATGTGACTTTTTGTTGAATTTTCTATTTCATGTTTGCTGTAGAACAGCAGATATGCTGGCGATCTACATAATAGTAAACAGTAACGGTCGCCTATGGATGTTTGCGACGATACGGGCACTTCGAACACGCCCCTGGATAGAGAAATTTTGGAACAAATTTTGGAGAATTCTATGCACTTGCACAAATGAAACATACTAATTAATATGTAATAAATAATATTAAATATACCGGAAAATTTCACATCATTACACTAGCGACACAATCAGGAACTGCGTGTCAGGAGGTGCATGTACTACCGTGTATATGTGGTTTAAGGCAAAATGACTGCAATAAGAACTGCCAAAACCACGGCAGTCTTTGGACAAATTGCAAGAGCGTCGCCTTCGCTGGTATAGTTAATTACGTGGGAAACAGTATCTAGCCACGCCGCCAGATCTAAAAGATGATTCTGTATGAATTTATTATGGCTGTAATTGCAGAAGATAGCAAAGAATATTTGCTATTATAATTGACAATAAAAACTTCCTCGCGCTAGATTTTTTTTAATGAATCCTTTGTTACTGCTGTATGTTCCAGTGTGTATCTTTTTTATTGATCAATAATATACTATCCACCTTCGGAAAAGCACACAGTCATAGGACAAGCTATATATTTGCAAAAGAACTATTGCATGTAACACGCTGTATGTTCCAAGAAATTTTATTTATTAAAACCGGTTAAAATTAACTACTTTATTTAAAACAAAGTTATTAAATTCGTTCTATGCATCATAGTCATCAAATTTAAAATATTTATCTTCACTTACCCATATTGCTTTCTATTCAAAATAGCCAACAATCACACCAATTGTGCTAGGTTATAAACCAAAAAAATAGGACAAAATTTGTCTATTCGTTTGCGAGCCATAGACGTTCTAAACTTAAAAACATAGCGTTATTTTTGTACTAGGGTTAAATGTAAATAAATTCAATAATATAAATGGATCGCTATTTCTAATGTTGTGCTAAAATTTACTATCATTTCAAGTGCTGATTTATTACATATATGAATTTATTCCTCATATTACAAAGGGCGGTAAAAATCATACGCGTAAAAATATTTGCGAGCTATGTAATGTGTTGGAAAGGTTAAAGTTAACGTGAAATGGGATGACGATGTAGCATCTTTGTAAGGCCATTTATTCATTTTATGCATATATAAATCAAGTTTTCGATTTCTGCATAGATAAATCTTGGAAAAAGTCTTTAGAATCTATATTGTAAATGATGGGAGTGCTTCGAGTATTTGACATGAAACACTCACTTTTACTGTAGATAAAATGGAAAAATTCGGTTGTCCAATTTCAAAATTCCGTAAGTGGAAAATGTATCAAAATCATTTTTTTGTATTTTTCATTAAGTGCTAATTGCCCTCGCTGGTATGACCACATTTTGCGGCAACCGCTACTTATGTGAGGAACAAATATCTAGCCATGCCTCTTTACCTTGAAATAGAGAAGAAAAAGTTGGAATGCAGAACTCAGGTACCGTAACAGAACGTGCAATTGGGATTTATTATTGAGATAATGATATATTGATAATACCGTACTCGGGGTAGTGTTGGCGCCTGCTACACATTTACTTTTTCAGGTGTCAACAACTGACAATTCTGTATGTTACTTGACCCGGCAAACATAATTCAGCCATATGATTTTTTTAAAAGTAGCCTATGTCCTTCTCCAAGGTCCAATCTATGACTACACGGTTCTTCAACAAAAGGTAAAGCGGAAGTTTGGGTTGCATACGCGAATGTTTGCAAACACAAAATTTAACGCCAAGATGATGATGATGTTACAGCGTTATTGTTAAAATTGTGATTCTAAACCTAGCTCAATATCTCTTTAAAAATTATTTATGTATACTTCGACATGTGTCAACATGAAAAAAGGTTCTAGGTGTATCCCACCATCGTTCTCGATTAACTCTAGGATGTATCGGAAATTGGAGCAAGTTGGCAGAAACCCAGCATCTAAGGTAACTGGGAATAAATGTCTACTCCTAATATTTCTTTCTAGTCACGTAGTAGAGAGCATCAGTCCAAAAAAAATTCAAGCTATACTACTGAATTTGAAGTATCTCATTTAATTTGTGTACTGTTCATATTCTGTGATTTTACAGAAGGTTTATCGATTCAAATTACGTACATTAACTGTTTCCGACGGAGCAGCTTCGACGTTAAAGCAACGTATACCCCTCTTATAATTAACACGCCTAAGTGCATTTTGCATCTAGTTTCAATTAAGCGAGCGCCTTTGTATTTACTCCAGGTAGCATAAAGTCGCAATAAAGAATGAATATAACTAAGGATACAATAAATGTTAAATAATATCAAGATATAGTTTCTGTTTAATTATTCAGAGAACTACATATATAAATTTTAATATATTTAAACTGAAATAATTGCAATTGTTTATATAAAAAGTCATTACAACCCAGTGATTGTGGAATTGAAATCAGTATATTTGACATAAACAGTTTATGTGAAAACAATCTGCACATCGGTACATATAAATATTGGGAACTATTACTTGAAACGGTATTTTACGAGTAAGTTTATTTTTATTACAAATCACCTAAATGGTCCTAAAAAGTAAATTGTTAACTTTTCGTGATTAGATAAGGTTATTGATCTGCCAGTGGTCCGTTGTATCCTTTCTAAAATAATATATTTACTTTGTCTTATTTAGGTCTATAAAAATTCATTAAAAAAAAAAAAAAAATATATATATATATATATATATATATATATATATATATATATATATATATATATATATATATATATATATATATATATATAGGATGTTTATTTGTATATATATAATAATATATATACATAAACATCTAGAGGCGAGACGGGAATTGAACTCATGACCTCCGCAAGCGTACCGGTAGGCGTTAGCCGTCACGTCACGGAGGTCATTAATTTCTATGTTGTTTTTCGATTCTATTATATTCCACGTCATATTTATATATGTTCGCGAAATAACCGTACAAAATTGTTGTTTTGTGAACGATTTTTATTGGAGCCCCAAGCATGGCTGGTAGTTTTTTTTTTATTAATTCTCATATAACAGGAATTCATCAGGAAATGCAATATAACTTCTACCGTTCAATAAAAAAAAGTTCATGAAAATAAATAACATATAATTACCTAGATGGTAAATGCTGACATTCACGAGTTGATCTTAATTAAAATTCAAAGCAAATACAACTAAACTAAATACCAGGTACTGAAGAAAATAAAAATATGCGTAATCTAGCCCTGAGTTGATTGCTATATGAAGGTGGCCCAATTAGTAGCAGTCGACGATGGAACGGCTTTGTGGAGGAAATGAGGTGACAACACATCGGATGCTACGCTCACGGCAATCCTAGTGTCAAGGTTGCAATCGGAATTGGAAATGAGGTATTACTGAGTGCTTGACATTTACCAAAGTCGCTCGCTACCATCACATGACGATTGTGACTAGTTTTATGTTAATAATGTTTGCAAATACTAAGTTTATAATTTCAGTCACAGGTTAAAACATAGATTGCATTTGGAATCGATACTATCCCTACTTGACTAATAAAAAAAGAAAAGTTAAGTTTAGACAAGAGTAACAGGTACCCTAAGAGGATAAACTGAATTTCACCTTTCCTTCTATCTCTATTAAAAGGGGTGATCATTAATCGCTTCTAACGATATCTTACGAAGTAGATGACCGTTTTTGTACTTTTGTCCGAGACTACATGTTTTGTTTATTCAGAAGTATTAATAGTGATATATATATATATATATATATATATATATATATATATATATATATATATATATATATATATATATATATATATATATATATATATATATATATATTTAGCGTACTGTGGAGAACCACAAAGGGAAATTAATGCGCATCCCATGCGCAGACCCATCTTAGACTTGACATTTGCTTTCCGAGATATACTAAATTTAGTTTTTACAAACATTGAACAATCTCAACAAGAAAACTTTAAGTTTTCGCGTATCTTTCTCCGTGCAGGAGCGGAGTAAAAATACTAACCCCTGCGGCCTGTTGTAAAGGGCGACCAGCCCAAGCCCATGGCAACCATGCTTGATCTTTAAGTATAATTATACTTCTATAAGTACCTTGTTTTGTGTTCCAGTATTAGTGAACTACGTTCCTGTACACTTATAGGACAGCAGCATGTTCGCGGTTACCCTAGCGTCGCAAACATCCATAGACGTTATTAAGTGGGCCGTTAGCATCTCTGCTGATCCCTAGGAATAAAAAACTTGACCATTAAAAAAAGCGCAATTCCTTATTATATTAGTATGTAAAATACTTACATCTGTAGGTAAATGATAAAATTATTAATAGTTCACGGTACGTAAAAGTGCCGTTACTCGTAAAGGGCTGCCCATACGGGAGCAACGACCTATTCTATCAATGCATCACAACAATCTTAGGATACGTTCACACTATTCATCGTTCACGCATGATTTAATATTAGAATATAGGCTACAGTAGCGTTATACGAATATTTGTCGCTTCAACCCTAAATCAAATAAAATAGACACTACAGTACTTCAGAACTTTGAAAACATAAAACATTCTACGAAGTTAAAGCAGTATAATTTTTAAGACAGATTTGTAAACTACAGCACGTGTCTGTTAAAGTATATGTATCACAAAATATTAGTTTTCTAGCCAAAGGGCTTTTACTTAATGATAGAGTAAATGGCGATTAGAATACTAACTAACATCGTATGTTTGAAATTTTCTAATGTATTAAATGGTCTAT